>JALIRH010000001.1:52996654-54448494 GCA_023055505.1 Callipepla californica brunnescens
GTATTTATTACTTTTATTATTTTAATATGCTCTGTTGAAAATGGGGACAATTACCTTCTGAGAAAGCATTCACAGATTTGCTGCAGTCAAACAAGCATCTCAAGCAATTAAGAAAATCAAATTGTGCAATTCCCAGTGACTTGGGAATCTGCTCAGAAGGTGGGGTCTGCCAATGCAGCAGGGAGCTCCCCACCAGCACAGCCATGCCACTGTCTGGCTAAGCAAAGTTGTGGAGATGAAGCCCACAGTAAAAAGAAGGGGCTCTGCAAAGGGTTGGTCTGGTAAGAGAGAAGGCTAGGACAGTGAGATGTCAGATCTTGAGAGAGAGTAAGAAAGAAAGGAGAGTGAAGAACTGGAAAAAACAAAAGAACTAAACTGGGGGGAGAAAAGGAAAGGAGAAGAGGTCAGAACCAAGCCACTTCATTCACAGCAGGCCACCCCAGTCAGACCTTTGCCTTTTGTTTTCCTAATCTCCCAAAAGTGAGCCTAAGCCATGAGACCACCTTCAAGCCAACAGCTTCCTGCTCCCCAGGGAGCAGGGAACAACCTCTTTAATCAATAGAGACACTTCCAGAAAGCCCAAGCAATCAGACCTGCAGGTCTCCAACTTAACTTGAAAAATGCTCTGAAACCAATCATTCTGAAGTATCACTCATAACCTTTTCAGCTTCTGTTCCAGACAGACCAAAACCACATCCTCTCTGCAGAGCTAAATAGTACATGTATTGTGATCTTGCATCCCCAAAGAGGATGAATTCATTGCAAAGCCTGCTACCTATTGGTACAGACTCCATCTCCTTACAGAGGCAGCTTGTTTCTTTAGCTTCAAGTTCTGAAGGATTCAATGGCCCTTGGTAGCCCTGCCTATCCTAACAAGCCAGGATTAGTTCTGTTGGCTCAGCTTCTTTCTCTGCTGTGTTGCTGGACCCTGCTAACACCAGCCCTGGCTCCACTAAGACTGCAGTCAGCTTTACAGCTGGATGGCAGAGTTGAATACTGTCTCTGATTTTCAAGGCAGTTCCATTTATGGATTTGTGTTGTGGCTCTTCATGGTCATTTGGTATTTCCCTCATCCATGCAGATGCATTCTTTTTTTTCCTGGCTTGCCCTGGCCTTTCTCTCCACCCACCCTTACTTCAGCTATACTACTGGTGCTCATGGGTTGCTCCACAGACTTTCTGCAAGGCAGCAAATATAGGGCTCTCACTACTGTGCGTATGGACTCACTACAAGTAATGGATAAGACATGGGCATCTCTCATGGGTCTGAATTTTTCCAACCAACAGCATGTCTTGCATACCAGAGACCTTAAAGGAAATCTTCAGTGAAATTATTCTTGGCCTACCTTTTTTTCTTCTAATTCCTTTTATGTGTTTAAAGTTCAAGCAGAGAAAGGACAGAGATCTGTATCTCCTTCCTACTTATCCTCATCTAACTTGAAGCAAGAATGGAAAGAATAAAACTTACACTTGAAATATCATATAGAGGAGGGTGGGTCCTCAGGCCCACTGTAAGCTCTTAGACATTGATGACACAGAAAAGTGTGAGAAGACCTAGACTTTATCTCTCTACTCCTCCTAGCCCAAAGTTTGTACAGGCCATTAACAAACAGTTCCACTGAGATCTTCTTGGAATTTCAAAGCCAAATGTGATGCTGGGTGGCTAAAATGGGGTGTAATTCTACAGATTTCAATGCAGTTTTCACCTGAGATAATATTTACAAGTCCTCTGTGGTCCGCTACTCCAAACTGCTTGGGAAAGATGACATTGCTACGTTCCAAAAGGACTCTGATCCTAATTGAGTTAGCATTTGTAGTGCTGTGAGAGTCTCAAATGCATGGTGTTGTAGCAAGACAAAGCACTGTGCGATATTTAAGCTTTGCTCTTATCTATTCCCTTCTGTCAGCATAGGATAAGAACATCCTGAAAGGAGGGATGAGTGCCTGTCAGAAACTGAAAAGGCCTCCAGAGGGGACCTGTATGACACAGCTTCTTTCACTCAAGTACTTGGGCTTGACTGTCTGAGACCATGCACCATTTGTGTTACTTTAATGCTTTGCAGGGTGCATAAAGCTGAAGAATCAAACCCATGATTGCAGTTGTCACTCCTGGTGGCAGAGTGCCCACGGCTTAATGTTGTCCTTACCCCTCTCCCATCCTTCAGGCAGGGTTGTCACCAGAGCAAAGACAAGGCTTTGATGGGAACTTTCCTTTGGGGCCACAGGCAGAAAACGTGACACTGAGCAGCCTCAGGGCTTAATCACTTATTCTAGAGACTGGCACTGAGCTATGGGAAATGCACATGTGGCTTCAAGCCATTTTGTTTCCTACTTTGCCCCTCTACTGTACACAACCCCATTGAAAAAGGAGGAGGGGGAGGCAAGCTCACAGTGCATGCTGAGATAGACCCTTTGTGGACACTTGAGTTAATGTAGTAAAGACCTCCAGCCAAAAGGAACATGTTGAATAGATGTGCCAGGAAAAAAAAGCCTGAGTGTTTGGATTTGCCTCTCATAAGGGCTAGTATGCCACAGACACATGTAAATAGACTCTTAGAGCTTCCCCTAGGCTTCCTGCTGTATATGAGCTCTTCTGTCTTTCTCTTCTGGACATGTCATTTTTAAGTAGATTTTATAAGAGGGCTTTAAATGGCTTTAAATATCTTGGTCCTAAAGTCTTCTGTTTGTTGGGTTTTTTTGTTTTGTTTTTCCATTCTTCACTTGGGAAACATGGCAGTAGTCTCAACACAGTGTGTGTTGCAATGTGTTTTCTCCAGGCATGCAGTGAAATCACTCTGTGCCTGGTGATGCAGCCCAATGCACAGGCATACTATCATCCAGATACCCCTGGAGCCCACCCTGTCCAAGGTTTTACTCAGCAGCCTACCAGGCAGAGAGCTCAGGGACAAGGAGGCCCTTGGGGAAAACAAAGCAATGTCTGGACAGGTAGAGTGCACAAAGCTCCTTCTACTTCTTCATGTTCTGCTGTGGATGCAATATGGGAAGTGAGTTTTCATTGCAAGCAGAATCTGTGAGGTTTCCTCTGTCATGAGCCAGTGCAAAGACAGACAGAAAGCACTGGCATGCATGCACAGTCTAACATCAGGAAAATATGCAGAGTTTCATCTTGCAGGAAGAACCAGCACACACAGAGTGCCCAGCTTAGTCACAGAATGAAGACCAAATTGTTAGAAAGCACTGAAGGACATCTAGAATATTTCCAGGGTCTTCTCAGCCCTCTCTGTGCACTGCAGCAGGGCTGATTTCGTTCATACTTAACTAACTCTGTAACAGCACTTCTTAGCAGTTTTCAATCATTTCCCCCAAAGACAATTCTCTGGGTTTCTCCGACAGCTTGTTCCTTTGGTAAACTAAAGAGTTCCTTCCCAGAGTTTCAATCAGTCCCTTGCTTCTTGTCCATGTTGAGAACAGCTAGCTTCTGCACTCTTAGTAACATTTATTTGTATATCAATAGTTCTCACCTGTCATACTATTCTTTCTTACCATTCTTCCCGCCAGTCTTAACCCCAACTCAGAGATCCTACTTTCCTTACTGAATTCACACTAGTTCTGCTGAGAAATGACTAAAACATCACTCCAGCTTTAATGAATAACGAAACACTACACTCACAAAAATAATAATTAGTGATGTAGCTAAAAATACATCAGTGTGTAGATCAGACTCCCAAAGGCAGAGTAAGAAAAGCTGCAGCCACGAACATAGATGGTGATGAAAATAGCTCAGTACTTTAGAAAGAAAGAAAGAAAAAAAGAAGAATTTAGGGGAACTTAGGAATGGCTGAGTGCCCTATAGATAGATAGCAATCCATGCAGACCATTAACACAGTCCTAAGTCTGACTGCTCCGTTTCCTGTCAGCCTCTCCCAAATGCCATTCAACACATTTAGGAGTTTTCTGAGGATGTCAAGAGGTTGGATAGCTGAAGCCAGCTAGGACAAATAAGATGGAATGGAAGGAAGCCAACCACTTTTCAGAGGTTCTCAGAGAGTTTCCATCCGGGCTTCTATTGTACTAACAGCGAGCTTCCAGATGAAGGAAAAGGTGCCTGCTGTGAGAAAAGCCAAATGCACGAGGATTTATGATGATGATGATGTTATTATTTCTACATCCTTGGGATATATCTACCTTGTGGCGCTGGGAAAGGAAGCAACGAAGCAAACAACAGAAGTCAAGACAATGGGAGGGTGCTGAATACGAGAAAGTGTACAGACAGCACACTGGTTTAAGGAGGAAAAAGAACTGAGATACTGAAAGGGACCAGCTTGCGTTCTTCTAGCACCATCTAAAATACAGAGCCTTTTTTTTTTGTCAGACTTAATTTCCGCTTCTTTGGGAAATCACAGGACAAAGCTGGTTCTTGTCAGTCCATTTTATCAATTCACCTTGAGCAGCAACATTTAGTCCTTCATAAGACATGCTACCCGAGTTAGGTAAACTGTAGGTCTATTCAAATGAAGCAAAGATTATGGTATGCAAAGATTAAGGTCTATGTTATGTGGAGGTTACATCAGCAATTATGTTCCACTTTTCAGATGAACTGTTGGCTTAGTCATGAAAATAGGCACAAATCCTACATATTATATTACAGTGAACGATTACCATATCTGACTTGGAATCTGCTTTTTTGTTATTTGTGGGCTGGTGTTTGGTTTTTGTTCATTTGAACCTTTAATTTTCTTCCTCTTCAGTCAGAAAGAGGAAACTATCATAGGAGTATCACAAACTGCATGTTGCAAACACACAATCACATACCTATATAGACAGGAATGCATCAATAATATGGAATTAATCTACTGCCTGCAGTGAGTTTGCATAACCTATTCACTAAGTCCTGCTGGATTAAAAGGAGAAATGAAGCACAGATAGAGAATATTTCCAAACAGATTAAATTCCACAAGGGCTCTTTGAGCCCTTCAAGAAACAACAAGTTCCAAATGCATGAAAGCTTTCTGTACTCTTCCAAACTAGTCTCTAACTCAGGGTTCCATGATCTGATTGGATGTAGATGTGAAGAACTGTAGATGTGAAGAACCTACTGAGGCTTTCAGATACACATTTTAATTTCAGTGTAATGCAAAGGACTACAGTTTCCACCTGTATCGTGCTTTGGTTGCAGAAACTAATAACTTTAAAGCCTCAAGAAAATATAACGCATCTTCCTCTCTCCTCGTCAAGATACTCACTTTCCAGATTGCACTTTACATTTATAAATGATTGATATTTTTTAGCATGCATTTATATGCTTTAGATCTATTGGGTCACTATTAACTCGATTCAATGGAAAATTAAAGGCTCAGGACTTAAGGAACCAGTGGTGGGCTCTTCACAAATGCCTCTTTGCCTTAATCCTGCTAAAACCAGTGAGAATTAAGCACCAAGGCTCTCTGAAAGACCTGCTAGGCTTCTGCCTATATAAATCTAGTTTGTCAGGACAGTTCTGTAAATTACCCAATGCCACCTTGCTACCGTTGGGAAGTAGCACAGTAAATATCTGCTGAAAGACTGCAAAGTAAAACAAAGGAGCTTAAAGAAGACTTAACGATTTAGAGGGAATTCTGGATACTTGAAGCTTAGGAAACTCAGGGGTTTAAAGGGATTACAGTAAAGTCTTGGTCCCATTTTTTGCAGTCAGAAGGTGGAAAGTGAAAATGCAGGAGGCAGAGGCTTGCCAAAGAAGAACAGATTAGGACATCTGACAAACAGCTCTCCTACAGCACTGCTCTACCTTTACAGAAGTCCTCTGTTAGCCTGGCCCAGGATTTTCACAGGGCAACTCCTAGTCCCATGTCCCTCATCTTTAATTAGCTGGCTTTAGATGCTTTGAGTCTGATACAGAGCAGTGCTGAACACTCAGAGCTGTGGCTGAGTTCAAAGGGAAATGTTTTCAGATATGTGCAACAGAAAATAAATGCCACTAGTAAAAGTCACTTCTTTTCTCAGAACTGGCACCTGAATTTAGAGAATCCTGTTGACCAAACTCTCTTTGTGCCTTGGTTATCCATCTGCAAAAACAGAATAAAATATTCATTTATCCCATGGAGGTGTTGCAAAGATTAACTAAGTAATGTCAGGGAAGCACTCAGAATCACAAGGCAGTCCAGGAGAAAATTAGCATTTCTGATTTCAGAGCAGAGTCTGAAGAAGGTTTATTGAATATCACTGTGGGGTCACACGCTGACTTATTATGAGAGAACAAAATATTGAATAACTGCTCATTAAGTGAATGTTGTCCATTCTGTGAACTGAACGTATGAGAAATCCATGGATAGAAAAATAAGATGTACTCCTGCTATTAGGAGTGTATTGAAATAAATACACAAGAGGAGACTCTGGAAAGAGGTGCCTGGAAAAGCTGTGGGTATCCCATCCCTGAAGACACTCAAGGCCAGACTGGATTGGGCCATGGACAGACTGAACTGGTTGCATGGCAGCCCTGTCCACAGTATGGGTGCTGGAGCTCAATGACCTTCAAGATCCTTTCCAACTCAAGCTGCTCTATAATTCTGTTATTCAATTATTCTACATTTAAGAGGTGCCAAACCCATAGCAGGTACCATGGATGAGGTGAGGGATTTTCAGCAAGTAGCTTCAAAAGACCCCAAGACTGCCCTGTAAGAGAATGCCTGTAGAAAAGTAGCTGCAACACCAGCAAAGTGTGCTGTCAGCAATCTGATGTATCTCCATCCAACTCCTCAATATCTGTCTGTGGCTTAGAAGCCACAGGTTGGCCATCATTGAATTAGGTAAGGCAGAATTATCAGTGGAAAATGAGACATTTTTCTTAGCAAAAAATGAATTAATGGAAATTCTTATCTGTCAATTTAATGAATGCACAATTACTGCATCAGGGAAAAGCCCCCTGAAGATTTCATCATTTAATATGTACAAAAAACTACTGAACAGAGAATTACTTTGCTCAAAGGATCAGTTATACCCTTGCCTAGTTTCCAGCAACTCAGTGGCTATCCTGCAGTATCAGAACTGGAACAGCAATGGTGCTGCAGGGAAGAGCGCGGGATGCTGATAAAAGTGGAACAATGGAATGGCAGAAACCCTGCTCAGCATTTTCCTCTGCTCTGTATAACTGAGTGCTATTTCACTGCCACTGGCAGCAAACTGACCTCCTGTTCACACCACAGTACTTGAAAATTGTGTTTTTTAGAAACTGTGCCCATCTCCAATTGCAATTCATTTCTCCAGGCATTTCTGCACTGCTCGGAGTTTTCACAAATAGATTTCCAAGCAGCAGAATCGCTCTGTACTCCTAAGAGGTACTCAGCATACTCTGCTGTTTGCTGCACCTGACAGCAGGAAAAGCTTAGAGGCAAGTACCCAAGAGAGAAGTTGAAACATTACAGGTTGGAGATATCAGCACTGATGATACCACGCTGTGTGAAGCTGAGATGCAATGAATCATATGTGTAAGTGGAGCTGGATGGTGCTGAATATGAGGAGGCAGAGCAATGAGAAACATGTTTTCCTTTCTGCGGGACCAGGTCAGAACCACAGGAGAAAAAGAGAAGAAAGCCAGGCCTGCCTGTGGGACCACTCACTGTACTTGGCAAGACCGGAAGGCTAACCTAAGTGTGGGAAGGACCATTCAGTTCTAGAGCATTTCTGTGATGCAGCAGTGGATATGCTCTGGTGACCAACAAAGGAGCACGGGTTGTTCCAGGGTGAAATCCCATCTGATCTGAGAGCAGTGAGGACTACAAAATGCCCACCCACCTCAGAAATGATAACACAAGACCTGCATTTTCATTATCTCTGGCAAGCATGCATCTAGTTTTGCCAGATTCACTTTGGAGGGAGGCCTTTTTTCTTCTCTACACTCATAGCCTCTCCCCTCTACTAACAGGCCAAGAAGTGGGGTCCTGTCTCCAGACCTTATAGCCACCTCCATGAAGTGCCTCTGCACATCATTCAGCCCTGATCAATGAGTCTGCAAAAATCCTGACAGCTGGAGGACTAACTAGAGGAGCAGTCTCTTAAGATGCCACTATGGGCACTCTCGTCAGAAGGTACTCAAAACAGAAGACAGGGTATCCTTATAAGGCACAGATTTCAAATCACTGCTAGTAGTTAGATTTGTCAAGTTTACAGTGTTGTGCCATGCTGACACATCTCAAGAGAACAAGCAGAGGCACAAGTCTTCTTCCATGCATGCAGTGCAGGAGAATTGCTTTCATTCAAAGGCTTGTGAATTTCTGAAGTGGGATTTCTCTATTTCCATTTCAGCCTCTGTTAAGACAAAAGTGTTCCCTGAGCATGTTTACTCTTGTTCACAAGAGTGGCAACCAAAGTTGGGACATAGGACCTACAATGCCATAGACCTGCCTGCTCTCTCACTTGTCAAACCTAGCTCTTCTTCAGGAGATCCTCCAACAGAGTCCTAAAACACACACATAAAATGACCAGCAAACAAAGCAAACAACGTTTACATTACTCAAGCCTCTTCTTCCAGGTGCAAGGGAAGGGGAGAAGAAAAGTATGTTTCCCTTTATTTATCGATTTGTCCATGGAAGGAATGTAAATACTAGTTTAAATGCTATTGATGGTACATAGAGGAGAAAACACGTAAAATGACTTTGGCTGATGACTCCACTTTCTTCTGTGCTTCAGTTTCCTAACTTACAGAGGGAACAGTAACAAGAGTGGTCCAGTCTTGATCTGTTAGGGATCTAGGATGACACTAGGGAAAAGGGTAGTACTAGTTTCAATGATAAAATACTTGGCCCATTTTTGTCCAATAATTTTGCAACCCCTTGTTCACAGGCACAAGTACAAAGTAGTGTGATTCATGCATTACATAAAAAGCCTGTACTACAATCATCTTTATGGGCACATGGTACAAGCTGATGTAGAAAAGGTAAAATGGAGACTTACCCTGAAACTTGGCTTTCACTCTTTTTTGCATATGCCCTATGATAATTTTTACCTTGTCATTTATTTTTCCTGAATGTCTTCCCCCACCCCCAGCTACTATATAGGATAGGCAAAGCTCACTGAGTGGGTAGCTATTCAGTATTTCCCTTTATCCTGATTTCAGGCATGGCAAAGTGCCTTATTTGCCACACATCATTCAAACCCAGGACTGAATACAGAATCACTAATTACCTCACAGCCTTTTCTAGGGTACTGTTTTGCCACAGTATCTCAGTGCACCATGAGCCTTAACAGATGTTCTCACCAGGGAGGCAGGTGGGGTTGTTATCTCTACTTTACAGACACTGAAATCAGACACTAAGAGGAGAAGGTGAAAAAGTCCACATAATCCACTGATTTTGGGTCCCTAATTTGAGACACCTTGGATTAGCATTTCCGCAGCTCTTTGTGCACACTGGGGGCAGAACTCCACACAATACCAGCTCTGCACTTCTGCCAGTCAGAGCCCAGGTGTCTCAGATGGAAAAACCAGAAAATGAGAACACACCAATTAGTGGCCACCCATGGAAATCTCATTTACAGGCATTTTCAGTATCACATAGGAACCTGTGTCAGGAGGCAGGAAAGATTCAGAGGCAGTATTCAATTGCCATAACATGAGACCATTCTTCTGCTTTCAAACAGCCCTCTGCCCAATTCAATGCACAACCTTCATCTCTGGCAACAAATGAAATGGGAGACTATAGAAAACACCTTCGTTTATGGCAGAACTCATTCAGTCCCTAAGTGTCCCATTCTGTGCATTGAATAAGGCTGGGATCCTATTAAAAAAAAACAAAAACAAAAGCAAAACAAAAAAAAAACATAGCACACTATTTCACCATATAATTAAGTACCATACCATTATGCCTGTATATGAGAGAGGGCAAATTAGAGAAGGAAGGAATGGCAACTCTTTAATTAATTATTTACATTCAAAGTGCCTGGCTTTGAAAACTCAGTGTTTGCTTTAAGAAGTACTTAATTTCCTATTTTAAAAATGCAAATAAAAAAAAAGAAAGGAAATAGGAAATTCCATCATTTGAAACCATAATGGCATTATGTTTCCTTTTGTTTTAAAGCTACAGTTGTTGCTTATTAAATGGTTCAAAACTCTTATAATTTTTCTTCTAATATCAACTTCAGACACAGCCAAACAAAACATTTAAAAAAAGAAATCCCGATACAAATTTGAGGATGATACCTACCAAGGAACTTCTTGTCCAAACAGGAAAAAATCAGCATAATTCCATGTAGTTGAAAAGATTGTCTTTGACTATTACAATTTCTCTCATCCCCTAGAACCTGGGTAATCCTCACTACAGGGAAGATGTTTTGTTCCTGCTTTCGTGTTGTGTAAAGGTTTTGGAAGAACCTAAGAAAAGGATATCTTCCTGAGGCTTGTATGGAGTCAGCTCACAGTAATGGAAGATACTACAGGTCAGCTTTATTTCTTCTACAATCTCTTGCAGCTGTATTTCTTCTGCTGTAGAAGAATATATCCAGAGAAAGTGAAATTCCTTCAATATTATGTCTCAGCATGTTTTATTTAGTATTCCCAGCTACCGTTGGGACACATCATAATGGGAGCAGAGGGGATTAAGTACCAAAGGTGAGTGCTGGTAGGGGTACAGCACTCCAGTTGGGAATTTCTGAGTGACTGCCATATAAATGCTTTTCAACAATTCATGACAGACAGGTAGAAGAAGTCACCAACTGATAAATCCCTACTAATCCTCTCCTGAGGGTGAAGGGAAAGAAATATCGATGTGGAGTTCCAGCAGATGTTAGAGTTAAGTCTATGAAGAAGATGAGATGACTTGCAGAAACCATAGCCTAAAGACCACCAGAAAATATGTGCAGAACTAGACATCTCAGTATCACAATACACCAAATAAATGTCTTTTGAACCTATCTGCTCATGCTAAAAGCAGAAGACAGAGCAACATCTAAACTGTCTGGATTTAGGCCTCTTACTCTGGTTATCAGTGAAGTACCATCTGTTTTGGACTCCACTCCCTGAATCTCTGCTCAAAAAGGAACATAACTATAGTCCTCTCTGACAACATGGAATTTATAGGCTTTTAGGTAGATATCTCAGTACACAGATTACAGTTCCTAAATTATGGGAGATGTTCCCCAGTACTCTACTCTACCTGAAAGTATCTCAAATCTTACTTTTCCTTCTATGGAAGACTATTTAGAGTAAGGTTCTTCTAGCTTTTCCCACTAAATATATTAGACTTTTTGTTGTTGTAGTTGTTTCTTGCTTTTTTTTTTTTTTTCATGGAAGAATTAAATTAGCATGAGTCCAGGGACAGCACAGAAGTAAATCTAGCTTTACAGTACACTGGCTAAGCACTCTTCTGCAAAAGGGCAGATCAGGTCCAGTTCTTGCTTCAGTGATTATTTGATCCTAATCACAGAAAATCCTCCTGGGAGACCACAGGAGACCATTTAGTCCATCTCATGGTTCAGCAACACCTCAACAGCCCTACAGTGACTGGAGATGCCATAGCTTTCTCAGACTATCTACCCCACTGCATCAGTATCCTTTTGGTAAGAAAACTCTTCCTAAACCGTGGTCTGAATCACTCTGATAGCCCATTAAAGACCTTTACTCCCTGTTTTATCCACTCTGGACATGAAGAAGAGATTATTCTCATTTTATTGCACTTGTCTTCTATGCATTTGAAGACCTTTATCCTAAGTTCTCTCAGCCTTACTCCTTTTAAGTTAAAAACAAACTAATTATTTCAATCTTTCCTCACAGATTACATTTCCGTTGACCTCCAGCAATTCTCACTGTCCCAGTTTGCACCCTTTCTCACTGAAGCAGACTTTCTTAGGGTGCAATGAAGAATAAGGCATGGCATTTCAGCTGAGACTTACATGTCCTGATCAGAGCTGAAGGCTTATTAGATGCATCTTACAGCCTCTACTCCTATTTGCACAACCTGATGAGATGAACTTGTGGTCATCTAGAGATGCTGTCTCCCTTCCTGAAGGATAGTTGGTTGTTGTGGTGGCCCCCGTGGATAGCTGGATGCAATTTATTAATACTGCCCATGCAGAGCACCTTGGACTCATTCTGGTGCTTTCCAAGCTATGTCCTCGGTTTGAAAAGATTGCCTTGAATTCCAGTAAATTTCACCAACATATACCTGGTTCACACCATCTCTGTTTTTAAAAAAACATTTTAGCCAGTCATCCAGGTTGGAATTAAAATATAAAGTACAACATACTTAATGAAAACATGAAGCACTAACAGACCACAGCTCAAGCTGTGGCAATCTGCTCAACATAGTCTTTTATTTCGACAGGAAATCAGTGAGAGTTACTCACTGAGTAGGATTATCTACATCAGTTCTGCATCCCTGCTGTAATGCTTTCCTTTGGACCATGCTCCTTTGCTTCACTTATGATAAAAGCTTGGGAGATAATGTCAAAATCCTTAAAAATGACAAGGTATGACAACTACTTTCCCTGTATCCACAAGGCTTGTTATAGAAGAAAGCTAAATTAGTTTGACATGATCTATTCTTGACAGATCTGTGCTGGTTCCTAATCACCTTCTTTATTTGATTATTTCCACTATTTTTTCCAGGAATGAAGTTAGACTGAGTAGTCTGTAATTTCTTATCTCCTCCTTGTTCTTTTTCAGCTTTCAGACACCTCACCCAGCCCTCATGAGTTTTCAAAGCACTCAGAGCTTCACAGATTGCTTCCACTAGCTTCACAAATAACACAGGATGATTTGAAACAACCATATTACATCAGTACATTCTGATTTGTTCTTACCCTTTCCTATATCTTGACCTTCTTCCTTTGGCTGCAATTAATTATTTTAGCCATCTACTAGCAGTTGACCATGCTACTGAAGACATGAAAAATGAACAACAACATTAAATACTTCGACTTTATGGAAAAAAACGTGACGTAAAGTTTTAACTGAAGCTCTTCCCTCCCCTCCATGAATATCATAAACACAAAGCAGAGAGTTATTATGACATTCTGACACTTCCTTCCTCTGGCCCAAACAATATTTGATTCTTCCATGCAACAAATGATCGATGTGTCCAGGAAATACTGGGAGAAATGAGTCCCTGCACAATGTATAATCTAATAGCACATTCTCCTTGGAGACGGGTGCTCAGATCAACTCTGGGAGAAATGGTATATTCATCACATTTCTGGGTGATTACTTCTACAAAAGTGTTTCTGGATTACAGGAAGGTAGTACATTCTCTTCCTCTTGGATGCACTCTGCAGAGGCTTGACCTGACAAACTTACCCATTTTGGCAGTGCAGGGAAAGCAACTGGAAGAATACTTGGTTAGTTGATACCAAGGTAGCTTAGATGCTAAGTAGGTATTGAGCTGATTGATGTTCATAAAACTAAGACATTTAGGGATTCCAGGAAGAAATTTTTCAATGCTTTGGGAAATCTACAGGTATATGTATTATCTTAGAACTTGAGTTACCTTCATAGTTGGAAAGGAAGAGAGATTTAAAGTTCTACCATATCAGACAGACACCTCTAAGAAGGTAGCTTAATTTAGAACAGAATAAATCACTAATGTATGACTTCAGAACAATAGTAAATACTGTGATATATTTCAGACTCCTCTTTCCAGCCACACCCTAATTACAAAGGAATGAAATTCTACAAGATAAGGCATTGCCTTATGGTATCTTCCACTGCCTTGTAGAATCCCGTAACTAAAAGGAAGAAAACAAAGATCACAAAACAGAAATAACTGAACTTTAAAGGAAGATTTGCTGATCCTATAAGCCCTTTGGGCTTATTTTTCACTAATTTGTTGATTCTTTTATCTTCCACAAAGTCAGATGCACTTGCAATCATTACAGAAGGTTCCTTTTACTGCAAGTCTAGTTTTACTCTATAAGAGGGTATTGATTCACGTTAACTTCCCTAACTATGCTTTGCAAATGTTCTAAATTCTGTTTACTTCATGGAAGTTTTGTTTAGCTTCAGTTCTCTTATTTTGAGGGAGTATCTTTTTTTCTTTGCTCAGTTCTTCCCTCCAGGTTGAACCTCTTCTAGCCAGTATTTCTGACTGGGCTTTGAAAACATAAGAAAGTCCCTTTAGCAGATCCTGTGCTTCAGGTGGGATTGGTATCATCCTTGTCATGCTTTTTACTGCATTCTTAAAAGTTCCTGCCAATATTAAACATCAGTTCTCTGTTGCAGATGTTTGTCCTCAAAACTCTTCGTAGGGCTTCCCCTGGGTCTTCCACTGCAAACGCAAAGAGCAGGGAGGGTTAAAAATACTGTACTTCATCCTTGACCAGGCAGAGTCTCCAATATGACAGGTTCTGACTCAGCCTGTGCTGTCCAGTCCTTTGAAAGCTGCCCATCTGACTGCTCCAATGTAACAAGTTAAGAAGGAAATTATAACCTTAAGTTGTTTCTGTTTCTGAGGTACTTAAGCGCAGTTTCATTGTAGCCCTCAACCCTAATCAATTATTAGAAACCATCCCAAATGATGAAAAACAGGATTTTCTGAGACTGCAGTGTCACTGCTAGGAAATTATGATAAGAATGGAATAAAACCAGCTTCAAAGCTGGATCCAGATCCAAGCACAGTCCTCAGAATGCTTCAATTTTAGGGGCATTCAAACCAAGTAAGTAAGATTCCTTCAGAGTCTCCTAGCTTTACTAATTAACAGCCTTCAGAGATACATGTCTCCTACATAGAAAATGTTTAAATATTATGAGATGTCCTGGTTTTCTATAAATACATCCCATGATTATAGCTGGAATTAATTCAAGAAACTTCAGAAGTAGGATGAGTAATGAATGAGACTGACATTTATTGGTTATAATTTGAAAGAAGATAAGTACATCCTGGCTTCCCTTTCGAGGAATCAAAGCCAATCAACCCTGGTGGGAGGAAGGCAATCGCTGGATGCCCTCTTGACTAACAAGACAGCTAGAACACCTTGACACTTAAGAGTGGCATTAGTAGCTGAGGAACAGGCCCAGAGGAAGTATGAGCCATCAGGAAAGCAGGAATTGTGACAATAGCTTGTACTGTATGCACTGCTCCTATGGCAGTCATACTCCTCCCCAGCAGTCTGCTGGGGTTGGGCAGTTTTTCATCTACGCTGACAGCAATGAAATGGCTGAGGATGAACCATTCTGCTATCTCTGACTATAGGCATTCATTTTCTGCAGCTGCAACACCTACACAAGTGGAGGAGACCTGGAGATGCTACAAATGCCAACTGGAAGCACTAAGGGAGAACCCGTATATTTTCTCCCAGCAGTTTCCCTGCTCATACCAGAGCCAGGAGGGGTGAAGGGAAAAGGCTCCTGATGGTATTAGAGGCTGCTGCTGCTGCCAGCAGGAGTCCCCAAGAAGCACAGACTAATGGAGGGCTGGTACCCAGCTGGAAAAGAGAAGCAGCAGCAGGAGGACTGCATGGTCAAGGGAGCAGAAGGGAGGCAAGGAGCAGAACAGAGCAGACAAAACAAATAACAGGAGGAGTCAGCAGGATCGATGTAATTCCAAAAACACAAATTCCTCTTCTTTTTTTCTTTTTTTTTTATATATGCAAACAAATCAGTATTTTCATCAGTATTTCCACCCCACATACATACTGTAGGCTGTACAAGTTGGTGCATTGCGATGGTAGAAGAAGAGCTAGCACAATAGTGAAAGGTGGGGGGAAAGTTAAGTTGTAGCCTTACTCTCAGGCTCTGTTTCATCGTGGTTAAAAATGAGTCTGGGGAGAAATTCAATGCTTTGTGTTAGAGGAACTCAAGTGGCTAATAAACATCCCAGCATTGCAGAAGTGACCGAGGAAAGATACAGCAATGCTTTGCCTGCTTAAATCACCTTTCACCTGAAGGCATCTGAATCTTTTTTTTTGTTTCCCACACACTATTTAGTTTCAATTTTTACGTGGCATCTTGCAGAGAGGGCCATGGTAGGCAGAAAAACTATGCCTCCATCAAGTCAGAAAACAGGTTAATAGTGCTGTTAGGAACAGAAATCAGCTCTCTCCCAACACATTCCAATATACTAACTACTAGCCTGTGGTGCTTGCAACCATGAAAAGCCATGGAGTTTTACACACACACTCAGCAGGTAATAGAGAGAGCCCTAAGGATATATAAACACCTTCTCTACATGAGGCCATCAGAACTCTGAGGTTACATGGTGCCTCCCAGCATGCTCAGAAGGTTCTTGGAATTAGAGATGAGATGACTGTGGATGGATTTTAGACTTTGACTTTGGACTTCAGTACCTGCTTCCAGGATACCTGCCCTGGTATTCTGGTATTTCCACTAGCAAGGCTCATTCACCTTCAACTCAGCCTTTCAAAATGGCCAGCCTCCTCTCACCTGCCCATTATCACTCTGTATGGAGCAAATGGGCTGTGATTGTTGTATTACATTTGGGCACTGGTTCTTCCTAACTCAGATGCAGCCAGATGTGCACTGCTGCCTTACACATCCCTGAGACTTGTCAGCCTCAAGGCAAATGGGAAATGAAATGCACAGTGACTTCCAAAAGGCATCAGCACAGAGGGTTGCCATCATAAGGTTTCCCATTCTCAGGTGACTTTAGCCTGGACCTGTCATCAGAACTTTCATTCATTCTCAAATCCAGAGAAAGCCCTCCCTGTGTAGGGAGGAAGCCTGAAACAATGGAAGAGAACAGATATAGGTACAGGTTACTATGGAACAGCAAGGAACAAGAAGGGAGTTATACAAAGGAAAGGATACAAGAGCCAGCAATACATGGACTGAACAAATGGCAGTCAGTAATGTACCACCAGCTCTGGGTGCTGCATTAATGCACCACTGAGAGTATGAGAGAACTCAGGTTATACATACTTGGTGTAAAAGCAAGCTTTTGCTTCATACTACCTCACCTAAAAGCCAAGGTAGTCCTTGAGTTATGACTTCTGGTAGCACTTCAGCATGTATATACTAACTTTGTACAGACTAGGCCAAGCCCACATGTGCCCCACATTCTCTGCATGTGGAGCCAAGTTGCCCAGGGGAGAACATCCCTAGGTGTGAGGCCAGTGAACTCAAGCAAGTATACACCATCCCTGATTTACATCACACAAGTGTATCACCCTGCTTTTATCTTGCTGTGGGCAAAGGGCCAAGTTCACCTTCCCACTAGCACAAGAAGGCTTTGCAGTATGGCAGCAGTCACAATGGGCATTCTCCCCCCATCGTGTCTCTGGGAAATGGGGAGGGGGAAATGCAGTGCCTGTGTAGGGCAGCTCCTAGATCACAGAGTCTGTGACAGCTGGCCTCAAATGAGAGCAGACTTCAGGTGGAACCTTTGGGCACTTTCATCTTCATGTCAGTGAAAGCCATATGACAGCAGGAGAGCTCCCTATCAGAGTGAGCCTTACACCACAGATGACTCAAGTGTGCCAGGCCACAGCCTGTAGGTACCAGTGGTGCTGCCTGACTGCACAAAGCTAGGGGTTCCAACTCAGGAGCAAGCGGCAAAATTTGAATCAACAGATTGGTATATCGCCTGTCAAGAATTATGGCTGTTCTTCTCTCCCTGGCAACTCTGCCTGCAATTATTTGCTGAGGAAGGGGCTTGTCTGCACCATTAAGAACCTTTACGTTGCGTGATCGAGGAGAAATCAATGTCTCTAATTGTTGGCAATGGCAGCAGAGGAGGACGGGGCGATGGGAGGGGTGTTTCTCTGGAGACACGCTTCTCAGGAGAAATCCCAGTAGTCTTGTCCCAGGAAAAGAAATAGTAAGGACCTGAAGTAATTAAACTTCCAGGCAGCAATTGTTTACTGAAAGTGGCACAGAAAAGGCTATGAGCCTCTTAAAAAGCCCTTACGTTATGCCTTCTTTTAGCTGAATATTCTGTGGGCAGTGGCTTGGCTCTCTCAAGGTGCAGATGCTCCTGCCCTGAAGTCAATGGCTGGAGGTGATTTACACTACGCTGGTGAGTGCAGAGAGGAGGGGTGTGAACTGCCCCTTTCCTTATCCTTTTCCTTTCCTCTTCCTCCCTCCATCTCAGTGTTTAAAGGCAAGACCATGCCTCTCAAGTTTGGAAGCATCCGTATCGTGCGGCGAAATCAAGTTATTCTAAATAAGGTCTGAGACATTTTAATTCCTGAGACCACAAAACCTAAACTCCTTGCGCATCCTCCTCTCTCTCTTTTTCTCCATTTCCTCCTTCCCGCACACCTCTGCAGTTCCTGGAATGACAAGACACCTCGCTGGCTGGCTGTAATTGCTAAAACACTCCCTAATGCTTTCTCCGATTGCATTAAGCGACTTCTTTAGAGATACAGCCCTGTTTATTCATGCTGCTCGTGTGGAAGGGGAAAGAAATGCAGACTGCCTCTCCCCCTCCCTCCTTTGATTCGATGGGTGTGGCAGGTTTAAACCTTTGCAGCCGCGGCTCGCCAGCACTGGGCGCGGAGCAGAGGACGGAGCAGGAGGGAAGCCGTCGGATATGGCTGGTGATGAATGAGACTCATCTCACCCACAAGTGGGAAACCTGCTTGCGGGTTATTGTTTAATCACTCATGCAATCCAATACTGAGCACATACCCCCATCACGCCCATCTGTTCCAGTATGCGGTGCATACGACACTTGCATTTCTAGACACCTATCTAACTCTCCAGCCCTGCAAATTACTGACCGCATCTCTTGCCAGAAGGAAAGGTTACATTCAATTTTTCAGAAATTGCCTGCCACAGCCCTTCCGCTATGCCTCCTTGTAGCTCAATATTTTGTGGGCACGGATTCAGGGGTGCAATTGGCTGTGGGCAGAAATGACAACACTGAGCTATCTACATCTCTCATGGGCGTGCAGTCAGATACCTCACTCCTCACACTGGCATGGCACCCACAAGAAAGAATCATCTGCAGACTGCAAGTGTGTGAATGCATTTGTCTTTGATGGGAGGGAGAGCAGACGCACACCTAGAAGCAAATGTGAAGAGATTCCTTCCACGCCCAAGCCTGAAATTTCAACGTTTTGCTCTTTTGCTGCCAGAAAGGCGGGACACCAGGGGCTTCCCCCAAAAAATAATTTGAGGTGAGCCGTCCTTATTTTGGGATGGAAGCTCCGGTCTGCCCTGATCAACTTACTCCTTTTTTGTCCTTCCATGAGAGATCAGGGTGGGGACAGAGGAAGAGCACAAGCTGAAAACTCCAATCTTTTCCTTCTCCAAATTAAATACTTCTCTAATATATCACCAGCACCGCTGACTGCATTGCCATATTGCTAGGTCGGTAATATCAGTGTATATTCAGGTATAGGAGCAAGAACTTGGCTCCAAGCCCAGAAACATCCATGGAATATGCACATGCAGGCACATTCAGGATGTATGGCTGCATAACGATGAGAAAGCATGTGCAAACGAGAGCATGTGTGCTTGTGCATATATGTGTAGTATGGTCGCAAGCGCTCAGAGAGCACGGATGTGTGCTGCACATGCACGCGCAAAGGGGTGTGTACCATGCGGTGGATTAATGTACAGAGTGGGGAAAGAGGACCGTGTGTGATCCAGACACCTGCATGCCATGCATTTCTTAATGTGTTAGAATACAAAGTGACAGGAGCGGATGCACACAGATGTAAAGAACAGGCACGCTGTAATTTGAATCAGGAGCATAAATGCTCAGCCTGTGAAGGTGCAGGCAAAATAATTCCCCGATAGATTTTTTTTTCCGACCCCAGAGGACCCCAGTGCTACTCACTCTATCTTAAAATTTGCCATGCACCTCTGCTCTCTGCCTCTCTGTCTGCCTGCCTTTTCCTCCTCTGCTCTTTTCATCCCATATCAGCCAGCTAAACGTGCTCTGCTGGCTGGCTGCAGTGTGGTTCACCCCCCCCAGCCATCACCACCTCCCTCCAGATTTTAGCAAACGTATCATTAATTGCAGAGCATTTGAAACCTGCATGGGGAAAAACACAAGATGACGCAGGGTCCCCTTCCATCCTGCTCGCCTGCCCCTCCCCATTATTCTACAAAATCGCTCCTTCATCTGATAACATACGTATCTCCAATTCAGAAACACACCTTCCCCTGGATTTTTTTTAAACACTGTGCTGTTCTATTGTAACTGGAGATGCTTTCATCAGTGTGCTAAGCTAGGGCTCCAGAGAGCTGCAGAGCTATATTGTAGGGGATATATCAATGTATGCATATATAAAGTAACCACTGTGGTTCCACACCCAGGACTGAGTTAAGCTTTGCTCTCAGAACAAGGATCCAAGCTCTTTGTCATTACCTATGAACCTATAATTAGGGGAAGTTCCCCAAATGCCTCATAAAGATATCTGGGGGCAGCTCCTGCCTCCAAGTTTTACCTGAATAAATCCAAGATCCTCCCAAGAAAGTCCAAGAAGCTCCACCAAAATATGCTCTTTTAACAAGGAGCGGGTTTGTGCTCTCATACAAAATAAAAAGGGGAAGGAGGGGAATGAATTACATAGCTTTTTCTTTTTCTTTCAAAAATACCGTTTTAGATATGAAAATCTCATCACTGACCATCAGCCGCCACCTGAATTTTCTTATCATATATTTTTCTGACGGGAAAAGCCAGGTGGAATCAGCAAAGAGAATGAACTGGTTTCCAACAGGTTCACACCGTGAGCCGTTCTTATCCCACCCGAGTTCAGAGCTGGCAGAGGCGTGGTCCTCTGTCTCCACACCAGCTGGTGCACAGTTGTCTAACTGGTTGTACTATGAAGGGTACTGCAAAGCGGGTGCCTCTCCCCTCTCCTGGTCAGCGCTTTTGTCATTAATTACACTTTTCATTACACCATAGGTCGGAATTAAAGAAAAAAGAAAAAAAAAAAAACCAACCAACCAAACAAACCTTGAAGTTAATTCCTGATTGTTGTAAGACAAAAAAATGAATGCACCTGTCCTCCGAGCCACCTCACAGCACATGCCCGTAAAGCATCTCCCATTCATCAGAGCCAGGAGCAATAGAAGGCACTCTGACCAGGGATCAAGGCTCACCGGGCATCCTTTCTTTTCTTGGCATATGATGAAGAATCGCTTCCTTTATCTCCAAGGTAGAGCCAGATCTCATCACGCTTCCTGCCAGCCTCCCCCCCCCCGCCGCCCCCCACCCCCCATCCACACCCTCAGAACCACTGAGAGAAAATCCCAGGCAGTGCATCTGATCACAATTAAAGCAAAAATAATACTAATAGTAGAGGGGAGATGCTGGTAGCTCCCCAAATGTGGACGCAGGCCACCCCCCTCCCCACATCAGCAGCCCCGGAAAAGCAAAGCAGTCACGCTGAAGGGTGTGAAAAGAGCCTTCAGTCGCAAGATGCTAAAGAATTGCAAAAGAGACATCTGCTGAAAGCAGCTGAAATGTCCTCCCCCCTTGCCCCAGCCCCTACCCAAGCCCCTCACACATGCGGGCAGACACACACCCCACGGGCAACCAAAAGCCTGGGAGATTTCTTAGTAGAAAGAAATATAAAAAATCTGCAGTTCTACCTGTTTTGTTCTTCTCATACAGCACAGCATGATCGTATTGTCCCCTTCCTTCCTTCTTCTTCCTTCCTTCTCCTCTCTCCTTTTCCTCTTCTCTCTCTTATCTCTCCCCCCCACCCTCTCCGCTCCCTCCCTCCCTCCCTCCCTCTCTCTCCTCTCTCGCACACGCACACACGCACACACGCACACACACCAGGGCAGCGAGCAGTGACTGGAAGGTCCGCAGCCACCGCTCGTCGCACATGCACCCGCCGCCTCTCCCTATACCCTGCCCAGAATTGTTCCCCGGCGCTCCCCGACTCGTCCCCTCCCCAGCCCACCCCACGCCCAGCCCCGCAGCCCCCCCAGGTCCCTTGGCCAGCCTCATGAATAATTAACGTCTCCAATCTGGACCCAATTACCCAACGCCTTTCCCACCGTACGGAGGCTACCGGGGAGAGGGGACACGGTGGGAGCCCCCAGCCCCACTCCCACCCGAGCCCCCGGCCACGGTCGGGAGTGGGATTTATACGTGGAGGAGCACGGGGTGGGCACGGAGGGGAGATGAGGGAGCGGGGTTCTTGCTGCCGCATGCCGTGTGCTTCATGCACAGGTGACGTACCGTAGGTGGGAGCTGTCAGCTAAACGGGAGTTGGAAAATATGTTAAAATGGCTGTTAGAAGCCCCCCTCCCCCTCCCCCGCACACCCGCAAACATATATGCACATGCTGCCGCCTCCATATGTGCAGGCACAAACCCCCGCGGCGATGTCCTGCAGCACACAACGGGACAACTTTCCCTCTTATCCCCTTAATCCATCCTATAGACTCTGTGTAGGCACAGAAAATGATACCCCTGCAACAGATTTATCTCTCTCTCTCTCTTTCTTTTTTTTAATTCAACTAGCACTACAGAAACCATCCATCTCCCTTCTGTATAGTTCTATATTAATTCCACAGCCTAAGTAATTTCTACACATATTGATCTCAGCCAGCAAATTTCTGCAAACTATGAGAAGGGAGATGTGCACATTCACACACGCTACCATCCCTGCGCACACGTGGGAGCAACAATGTATGGCTCCGCATGCATGGGAGATCATGGCAGTGAGTGAGCTGGAGGGAACATTAATGCACACACACACACACCTCCAAGCACACGACTTGAAAGTTTTAGCACGGTGTTTTCTCTGAATATATATATATGAGCAGGGTGGCTATATCTGTCATTGTGAAAACATATTCCAGACAATGTTTAAAGCAAAGCATGAGAATGTTGAGCATGTGAAAAAAAAATACATACATATATATATATATATATATATAAATATATATATAAAGGCTGCTGGATTTTCAGGATTTCATCTACCAAAATTCAAATTAACTTATTTACTGCGTCTAGGAATCACAGTCAGATGCTGCTCCCTTTCATAGTACTAATGTCGCTACATCAACTTCTCAGCTACACCACGGAGTTACTCCTAATTTATTGTAATATAAAACTGCTCACAAAAGAGAAAAAAAAAAGTCTCAGGTTATTAATAAGTGCAAATATATCTAAATACATTATGAATACAAATATTCACCCATGTACTTATACAAATAAATACAGATATAGATGCAGTTTCTGGAATACCCCTCGGTGCAGACTTCTGCATAATCATATTCAGTTGCTATGACATCATTGCAATTCCCAGCACCCCATATTTTTTTAAGTAAAGTAAACAGCATTTCAAAGAGAATCTATCTAGCTACATCTGTGTGTAGTTGAAGGGAAGTGCCTTTTGGAGTAAAGCAGGTATAAATATTGTTTCTGGATTTACAGTCTAGAAAAGGGAAACCGTGGCACGGTAATGAGATTCGGGGAAGATACTAAACTGGGAAGAGTTGTGAGCACCAGCTGACAGCAAAGTAGACCAAAAGATTCAATAACAAAAATCAGATTCCTCTTCAGAAGATGCATGCAGAGGGAAAGAAGACAAACCATGCAGTAGTAAAAGAAGACAAGTAAAAGTGGATCTACGGAAAACAACTGGAGATTAGAGGAGGGGGTGTCGGTGGCACAAACCATTGATGACAACTCCGTGTCAAGGCAATGGCATTTTGGGATATGCCTATGGGACTTACAAGTCTTCACCCCAGCTTCAGGTGTTCCTGCGGCTCATCTTCACAGTGTGTCATGAGCTCAAACCTGCTTGCTATCCCACAAAATAGGTGCCCTTGGGATATAGGACTCAACCTGTCAAGCATGCATGTCTCTGTCTGAGAATATAACCCTGGACTCTCTTTGGAGACAATGAAGAGGAATGGGAACTTCTTGGATGTGATTCAGAACATCCTATAGCAGGAGCCTAAAGTAGGTCAGATGAATCACACTTCAGAACTGTTTTAGAAGCTCATGTTCTTTCCACTGAAAAGGCCTTTTTAGGGAACCTCCCTGCTGTAGGGAGCCCTGGCAAGGAAAGCCTGCCTGGCCCCCACCTTTCCCAGACACCCACTTACTCGAGGAGCAGGCTGGTGGCTGAATGACTGCACGAGTACAGCCAGTGCAGTTGAATCCACCATCTTGCATGCACTTGGGGTTGCTGCTCACCCCCTGAAGTCAGAGCCAAAGTCAGAGTCACTCTGCTTCACATCCAGCCCCATGGGCACTCAACATTGTCGCTCACTGTCACAAAGACAAAAGTCCTTAGTGAGTTTGCCATGCATGTGGAGTTAGTGGTAGTCAGCCAGGCCACTGTAGAGTCACATCTGAATTCCCTCTGAATTAATCTTCTCATGTAGAAGAGCCATGTACTGAGACTCGAGTTTCCATGTATTTTAGTTCCTGACATCTCTTTCTTTAAAAATCAGGACCCTTTAAGTACTTTTAAAAGTGGTACTTTACATTCTTTACCCAATTGCATGGTTTGGACAATGATATGTTTGACAATATAATTTGATAATTATATATGAGGATGCTGAGGGAGGCCTTGTGGCAGGAGGGGAGAGGAGGGGCAGTGCTGAGCTATGCTCTCTGGAGACAGGCCCGAGGGAATGGCATGGAGCTGTGTCGGGGGTGTCCAGATTGGGGGCTAGGGAGTGGTTCTTCACCACAGGGTGGTGGAATCCTGGAATAGGCTGCCCAGGGCAGTGGGCACAGCCTGGAGCTGTCAGAGTTCAAGGAGTATTTAGCTCACAGAAAAAGGGTTTGGATTTTGGGTGGTGCTGTGTGGAGCCAGGTGTTGGACTGGATGAAACTTATGAGACTTTTCCAGCTAAGGATATTCTATGACTTTATGATATCCCAACATCCATCGTTGTGCCATTTAGGCTACGTCATCACTTCAACTTGTAAGGTAAATTATCTGATTATCACATAGAAGGAAAAAAGGATGAGTCCACAGCAATTAAAGAGAAGTTGAAGAGAATGAGGAATTTGAGTATGACATTAAAGAGGCATATTTTGGCCAAGGTATTATTGAATATCAGAAGCAAAACTCAAGGAAAGAAGTAGAGGTGAATTCCCATTTCTTAATGTCACTACGTCAAGATAGGATGCTTTCATCCAAATGATACTTTTGTCTCTCCACTGTGCTGCCAGTGCTGGCTCATTCACCGCTCCTTAAGAGTTTCTGGATAACACTGCACTATGCAGCCCAGACGTGCCCTGGAAGGCTCCTCTGACCTTGGCTTTTGAATCTACACAAGTAAAAAGAAGAGCAGTTCCAGAGAACAACATGAATGGGGAACTGGGGAAGAGGGCTGGCAGGAGGGGGTGAAAAATGAGCATAGATTTTAAAAGCTTCCTCTGTGAGACTTGACTAAATGATACCTGAGGAGGCGGAGAAACATGGTATTTTCAAAAGCTGTAAGCCTCAAGAAGGGAAAGGAATTATTTGGAGTGATATATAGCCTACTGTTTGGTGTATGCTGCACGTTCCTCCTCTGTGAACAAGGGTTTGGTTAATGTCAAATAACTATTAAGATAACTTCTTTAATTCAAAGCCATGTTTTCAGTTTAAAAGACTCCAGATCATATCAAAGTAATGACACGTATCAGTGATTGTTGAAACACAGGATAGAGGGAACTGAGAAACACAAACCAGTGCTGATATCCTGTTAATTTCTCCTGCAAGTTTTATCAGTGCCTGAAGGTACCCCAGTAGCTCATGGTCCGTACTGGTTCAAAGAAAAACCATCTTCAGTTCAGCTGCAAATCTAGGTGCTGTGGTAACAGCTCATGTTCAGTTTTGGTTTGAAGAATCACTTAGTTTGAACCAGTTTCTGTGACTATCATCAGGCTGATCCCCTGGCCAGACAAAGTTAAATAAAAGTAAGTTAAAGGAAGACAATTTGCCTACAGGAGCCATCCTAGTGGTAAGCAATGTAAGCTGAAGAGGCATCTTTTCAAGAGAAGCACTGCGAAAGTCCTGTTACTAAGGATATTTAAAGCTTCAGTATAAACAGAACTGAAGTGAGCGACTTGCTTTCGTTGCGAGATAGATTGGATTTTCTCTTTATTCATATGTTCCACACATAGTGGTAGCCTTGTCTTTTGTTAGCCAAATTTCATACTGAAGGGAAAAAAGCCAATTTTATAAAGATTTTTTAGGATCCTCATTTGAAGAGGCATTCCTGAAAATCCCACTGTTGGCCCATCTGCATTTTTTTTTGTCTTCAGGAGCTATCCGACTCCAGTTCCATTTGGCCTCACTTTCAGTCATCTAAAGCCTATTGATACAAAATAGTGTAACACTATGAGCAAACTCCTTTTTTTAGCCTGATTTAGATATATTCAGGAATCTCCTTGGGATATGTGTGGTTTCCAGTATCGGGATTACTTATGCTACCTCAGATTTCCATTAGTCATGAATTTAAAAGTTAAAAAAGGAGAGCCTAGTTTATTTTGACAAGACTGTCCATGTTCATCAGGTCAAAATAAATGGCTTTAAAACCCCAATCTTCAGAATTCACAATACCAGTGTGGTACAGAATCTTTTAAATTCTGATACCTTATCTGGAAGGCTAAGACCAGGACCAGGAATGCTCTATTTCATTCAGTGTCTTCAACTGCTTGGTTGCTCAACCTCTGCAACGGTGAATACACGTGATGTCAGTAACTGTTGCTAATGCACAGGTGCTCTGCATTTATTCCCAGTGAATTTCACTTTTCTTCCCATACCTGCACAGTTGGGTCACAATACTGAAAACACTTCACTTTACAACTGGGAACATAATAAGAAATGGACTAAAAAATTTCTATGTTTTTAAATTATGATTAGGAAGAAAAAAAAAGTGTTTTCTGTAACTCGTATGGCATATTCAAACTCAAACCAAGAGTAGAAAGATTTTAACATGCACAAAGAATGGTCCTTACAACTTCCAGGTCATTATTAATTATCGTTGAGCTCCAGAATCATAAAAAATGCAAACACGATTGTTAAATACCAGAACAGCTTAATGCTGAATATCATAACTCTTCAATAAAATGAAATCTCATCTGTTTATCTGTCAACAAGAAAAATGTCATCATGGAGAGCAGTCAGCCTATCCACTATTATTCTCATTGTAGTTACAATCTGCTATTGGGGATTGTGATACTTCACAAGCCAAACCAAATATGTGGCAGGATGACACAGGAAGCCCCTTCTTTCTTCTCCAGGGACCTTTCTGTCTGTGCTGTTGGGTCTACCACCCAACCTGGCCTTAAACACCTCCAGGAACAGTACATCCCCAACGTCTCTGGGCAATTTGTTCCAGCACCTCACCACTCTCTCAGTAAAAATCTTTCCAACTGGAAAATAGATATCTCCAACTGGACATAGAGCCATTGACCACAACCTCCTGGCTGCAACTGTCCAACCAATTCCTTACCCACTGAACTGTCTGCCCTTCATATCCATATCTCTCCAAATTAGACAAAAGAATGTGGTGGGGGACCATGTCAAAGGCCTTGCAGAAATCCAGATGAATGATATCAGCTGCCTTCCCTTTGTACACTGATGTTGTCACTCCATCATAGAAGGTAACCAGATTGGTCAGGCATGAACCTCCCTTGACGAAGCCATGTTGACTGTCTCAGATCTTCTGATCATCTTTCATGTGTCTTAACATATCTTCCAGGAGGATCTGTTCCTTCATATTCCCAGGGACAGAGGTGAGGTTTACTGGCCTGTAGTTCCCTCAGTCTTCCTTAATCCCTTACTTGAAAATGGGAATGATGTTTCCCTTTTTCCATTCAATGAGGACTTTGCCTGATAGTCATGACTTTTTAAATATGATGGAGAGTGGCTCAGCAACAACATCAGCCAGCTCCCTTAGGACCCTGGGATTCATGTCATCCACCCCATGGACTTGTTTGTATTCAGTCTCATGAGTCATTCTCAGACTTGCTGCACCCTTCAGTGTGAGAGAGTTTGATAGTCTAGTTCCCACAGGTTCAGGGCTGTGAGGTTCAGGGATGTGAGAATCCTGGCTGCCAGTGAAGACAAAGAAGTCATTGAGTACCTCAGCCTACTCCATATCTGTTGTAGCCAAGTCTTGCAGTGCTGTGGCTAAGTTGCTGCCAGCATCCAGGCTGGCACCATACAGTACCATGCAAGGGATGTCCATGCTGTTCCTTGCTTCTGGGTGTGATGGGACTGGGACAGAGGCATGCACTGAGATCTGAGTCCTGCTCTAACTTCATCGCATGAGCACAGTAGAGGATTCCATCCCAGTGCTGTTCCACTCCCTTCTTGACTTCTTCACTGATACACTGCCATTTCCCTAGCACTGCAGTGCTGCACGTGGGAGCTGCATCCAAAAGAACAGATCTTATCTAACTTTCAGACCTTTAGGGAACAACATTCAGAATTTCTTACTGTGGCCATGCTTTAGTCACAGGCATGTGATGACCAGGCCATGTACTGACCAGTATCATAGCAGCAAGCTCCACAAACCACAGACAGTGTTTTTAAGAGTGTATTGTGCAAGCGTGAGGTGCTGGACTGAACTGATGGGACATTTTCACCTATTCAGAGCTGTACAAGGAGATAGGAGAACATCAGAAATCTACCAGGAGTTAAATGACCAGGAAGACTGTAAACATCCACAGGAGTAGAATCACTGCAGCTTTTTTGCAAATAAAGGCTAAAGTGTTTTTAACACCCATTTTAAGGCTCTGAAAAGCAGCTCTTCTCATCTTGACTTCATTCAGGTTGGACACAAGATAAAGAAAGAGGAAAGTCCACGTCCTTCAGTTTGTCCAACAGGCATAGCACATGCAAAAGACTTGTTCCCTTGCAGTGAGCTCCACAGCACAAACCTCGCTGTTTCCAAGTAGAAGAGTCCCTTATCCAAAGTGTTGAGCACAGGGTTTGGTCAGACAACTGCTGCATAGTTAGGCCTCACCATAACCTGATTTTTTTAAAGTTCCCAATAAGTAGAGTCCTGCCTGAAGTCAGAGATGGACCACCAGTGATTTTTTATTAAATCCAGCATCAGACCTATATGAATTGCAGGTAGGGGCTGTGACACTCTTACAGGACAGAAGTGCTCACTTTGGTCTATAAAATCATCATTACTGGAGGATGGAAATTCACAGTTAAGAATCCCACAGCTCAGCTTCCTCATCACCTCACTCCAATGGCGTCAGAGCTCCGCCTTGGCATGTGTGTGCATTAAAAAAGGTTTATCTTACAGTGACAGAGGTACACCATGCACAGCCCTCGCAGTAGCGCCCTGGTATAGCACTTATTGTTTGCTTTCCAGGACCCCACTGTTAGCCAAAAGAATTCACCCTGGAGGGCAGGAAACACAGATGGAATTTTATTAAGAGTCCAGGACTGTGCAGGCAGGAATCCAAACCTACTGCCCTGTGGATGGAAACTGCATTGCAGGGAAAGGCCCTGTTTTAGCTCAGCTCTGTGGGACACAGAGCCATGTTTCTGGAGCCTGTCTTACTGGAGATTTAGAAGCAGCTCCAAGCACAACACTGAATTTTCTTACTGTGTAAATCTGGGGGATTAGCTCCTACCACAAATGATTCTGGTGGCAAGGAAAGAGAAGCTTTCTGGGGTGAGGCAGCTTAATCTCCCAGGCTGCTATACAGTTCCCCTCACTAGTTGACAGAACTGTGTTATACAACATTAGTGGCATAACACGTGCCTAGCACTGTGACACACTAGAAAACTTAGTCCTGCTTCACTCCTGCTTCATTCCACTCTTTGCCCTACAACCTGCATTCATAGGTCAGCCGGATTTTCCCATCCTCCTGGATTAGTTGCTATCCACAGCTGCCAGTCCTGTCTATCCAGTAGGTGAGGCACAAGACATAAGCTGAGGCCAGAGAGAGGAAAATGCTAGCCTGAAAAAAAGGCAGTGAGAAGGAGCAAGTGAGGTGACAAGGACCTGCATCCAAGTGAACAGGGATTTTTATGGAACAAAATAGCATGGGAAATTCAGTACTCAATGGAGGTGGAAAGGTCTCCTTCAGCTTGAAGGAGAAAGGAGGAAAAAAGCATTCATCCACCGCCTACATCAGAGAAGATAAGTATGCTGATCTCGACTATCTTCTCATGTGTGTTCATCTCAGCGGGGAAAAGTTAGAATTTATTTTATTACTGTATGCTATAATGTATGAAAGGTAATTCTACCCTAATTTATTCAGCAGAGAGGAGGAAAAGGTTCATTCTCTGTTTGTTATGAAAGCTAAGCCCAGGTATGAACAATGTTCTGTAGTAAATGACAGATAGTTTGAAAATCTTATCTGTATCATATGATCATATATTGAAAGGTTCTATTGTTAAGGATAGATACAAGGGAATACAATTTAAGCTGCTTCAGGAACTGTAATTCTGAGCTTCCTCAATTTTAGAGTTCTCTACAAGTCAGAAATCAGTGTTTTCTCAGCATAGCTTTTTGTATGCTATTTCCTTGGGTACTTTCTAAACCGGAAATAAGTCTTTGTAACTTAGAAAAACAAACTTTTTTTGTCCTGCTTTCTCAAAGTTAGTCACAGCACAACGATAAGACTTTCATGGCCTTCTGTTCAAGAACAATCCTGAGTTCAGTGTAAAACATTAAATGTTACTAATCCCTTCTTAAGGATAAAAGCTAAAGAAAATGAACAAAGAAAACAAAACACCTCAAGCAACACTAAGAGAAGAAGAGGAAAAATGCTACAGTGTCAGGTAACCACCATTACACAACACACTCCAGCTTCACTGTTAGCCACCAACACCGAACAGAGTGCAGCATGATCATTTTCATTCTTGCATTAAACTCCAGCAGTTACCAAGACACGGCTTGAGGCACTGTGATGCCCTCTAGTTCTTCCAACCTTTCTGCAACCACAGGGAATTAATAAGCCAAAGCTGAACCCAATAGAGAAAGGGAAGTTGCTGAAACACACTGCTCATTTAGCACTGTTGCCTGAAAGCCAGCAAAGGTTATTAATTCTTAGACCTTTGGCAAGTACTGCCACCTTCTATGTTTACTCATCCAAGAAATCAAATGGTCTCCCAAGGGTTGTTTAGCTACTGTCTCATTTAATCTTGATCATACTTTGACTACTAAAAATATTAGGACTTTGCTGAATCTAGCTTTTTACCATCTCGTCAAACTCCTGCAATCTCTCATTAGATCTTCTCCACACACAGTTCAACCTCACTGACCTGAAATTTGTCTTGCTATTTCCCAGGAAATCTAAGGGAAATGTACACGTTTCTGTGTAAGTACACTGGTCTCACAAGCCAGGAAAATTAGAGGATGATTTTGTACTTTGAAAACATAAGACATGCTCTGCATTGGACCACAACTCTATTCCTCTGCATGTAAAAAGTTTAGGAAGGATTTGTTTTATCTTCAAGTTATTTGATCTTACAAGCGATTTCAAATCCTATCTTTCCTGTCACATCCTTCCACTCGTGCAATAGATTGTACGAGACTTCCTACCTGTCTCATAACAGAAAGGTCATCTACATATCTAAGAAATTCATGCAGGACATGTCATTTCACCTGATCTTGATAATTTCACAGCAGGTTTTTTTTTTTTCAAATATATTACTAAAAATCATAAGAAATAATAAATCTTTCTGCCCTCTCTTACAATGTTACTGAGTGGAACAGATTCTACTCTGTAGTCACCACTTTTAGAACCAAAAGATGCAAAATTGCTGTACTGCAATAACTTTATTGAGGATTTTAAATTCTTTATTTACATCCAATGCAATCCTTTGTTTTTGTAAAATCTATGCAAGTATTCTAGTCATAATCTCATTTATTTTTTGTTTTATTTGCTGTTAAGTTACCAGATCTGCTGTGAATTTTTTTCTCAAATCCCTACTCTTTCTTCCAAGAGATTAAATCCATAGAAGGATCAAAGACAGGATTCTGCAGACTGATGGAAGTGCTTTGACAAACGTCAGTCTGCCTGCTTTTTTCAAATCTGGATGCAGAACCACTTGTTCTCATTTTATGTTATGTTTTAATTTCTTTGCAACATTCCATTGAACCCAGTCTACCTATCTGATTCTTACTTTGAGAACATATCTTTCTGTTCTCCATCACCAAGTCTGGGACCTAACAGAATTTGTTGATTTCTTCTGACCCCTGTGCTCTTCGCATTTCTTTCAATTTTGGCTCTTTTACCAACGTTTCAGTTCTTTGAAAACTAATGATCTAACAAACTTAAGTAAAGCTCCAGGTAAAGCAACACCACCTCCTGAGATTCTGACCATGTAGAACACCAGCACACTGGGTATGTTTCTTTGCTAATGTAGTGCAATTTTCATATAATTTGCTCTACTAGTAGGTTTCCAAATCAGTGCAGCATTTCAAATCCATCAGAAGCTATTCCTACAGCAGCTGCCTGCAAACATTTTTCTTCTGCAAATTTGGGACTTCTCGACTGTTACTGGGCAGCAGTATTTAAGCAAATGCTGTGTTGTATGGTTCATTTAATCAATGGCATCTGCGATGCCTGTGGTGCAAAGGACCACTTTGAGCTGTAGCAATATTAGGGCTAACAATGCTTTTCTAGGCTTTCCCACTCAGCAGGAAGAAGCTGCAAGTAAAGAACAGGCTTATCATTCCTCATCAAGCACGAGGACTGACATTCAGCAGAATCCACGTGTCCTTGTACAAGACCACAGAAAAGTAGTAGTTTGAACTGTGCTGTTCATTTGTTCTTCCCCTTATTTATTGATCCTGCTCTGTAACTTTGCTGCATGGTTATTCAACAGTTGCCCTTTGAATAAGAAGCATGTGGCACAGAGATGACTGGAAGGCAAGGCCGTAGAAAAGAGCAATATAGGAAGCAGTTGTGTAGGGCTTATTATAAAGGGCAACTAACTGATTCATCCATGCCCTCCCGAGCAAACCATGCCATATAAATGCTATTTTGAAATTAGCATTGTGGTATAAGAAGGATTAGTTGGCAATGATCGCACGCTTGAAGTGTGAATATGTAATGTCTTCTCTCCCTAAAGAAAGACAATTTTTTTCCCCTCCGACTGCATGGTTTCAACTCAATTTACAATGTGTGCCCCAAGGCCATATTTGCAGCCAATTCTAATTTAAGAGAATTAGCAGGATTTTCATTCTCTAGCATTGGACTAGCATTCTGGCTCTGACTCTCACCGAATATAGGAGAAAGAAGGCAAAATAAATGTTATAACCCAGCATAACAAGATACTGCCATAGGAAGAGATAGGAACCAGAGCTGCTGTCTTTTGGAGGTCTTGCAAGGAAAAACAGCAAATTTGCCAGGCTACAGATTGCTGTGTTAGCATGCAGTGAGGTTGAAAGAGCATATGGCAGAAATGGCTGCCTGGCTGTGGTGCACCTATTGCCAGCCCCGTCATTCAGGGCTGTGGAGACAAGATAAAGGTTTATTTTAGTGCCCTGACAGCTGACAGGAACTTGTCGTATTGCAGAAGCTGCTGAATCTCAGTCAGAGAGAAGGAGAGGCGGGGAAGAGAAGTCAAAAAACCAATCACATACTTGGTGTGTGCCAGTCTAATCTCCTGGGGGGCAAGAGATAGGGTGAGAACTCTAGTGTATTCTGTGTGTATGGCACATTCCACAAAAGGGTGCTAGCAAATGCAAACAGCAGACAGCAAAAGAAGGAGCTAGAGCAATTTGAACTTTATGTTGTACTCACTTTTCAAATACGGAGAAAGGTATTGCTCTCATGTATGAGGAAAGCTGATCTGACTGACCAAAATGGAGAGGAACTTTAGCCAGCAAGATCTTCCTTGCAATACAATGTTCCTGGTTATTTTCCACGTTTTCACAGTTCCAAACATCTGAGATGAGAAGGAAGGGGAGAAGGAAGAGGTTGTGCTTTTTTTAAGGAGAATTTTGAATCTTCCTACAAAATTGGTAACAATTAGTAGACCAAGGGGAAAAAAACTCACACATAAAAAACAGGGCAATTTTTAGATTGAAATCTCTGATTTCTGCAGAGATTAAGTACTTTGTTAAATGCATGTAACTGAAAAAAAAAAAAGATAATCCCATAGTTCTGCCTAACTTGTTGAGGATGACCCCTCCTCCCATATATCTTCCTCTCTATTCTGTTTAGACACTGGATTTTAGATACATTCCCTCTACCATGTCACAGAATCACAGAATTGCAGGGTTTGGAAGGGACCTCAAGAAATCATTGAGTCCAACTTCCCTGCTAAAGCAGGTCCCCTACCTCCTCCTGTCTTTACTGTTCTCCTGTCTGTACTGTTGATACCAGACAGTTCATCACATAATGTTTTTTAAGCTAGGGTACTGCTATGTTACTTCTACTTCAGTGAGCATATGGCCTTTTTCCCAACCAAAGTTCTTGTACAGTATTCTGCATCTTATCACACCAAGGGTTCCCTGCAGCAGGAGACATCCAACATCCTTTAGACAACATGAGGAACAAACGCTGGAGCCAGGTAGATGTGTTGGCTTTTTTCTTTTTTTGATAAGAGCCCAAGTGAAAAGAAAAGTCAGACCTGGATTTCAGTGGCAGCTGGGAATAAACTCTGGATTCAAATTCAGTAAGCAAGGCATTTGAGTCAGATTTATATGCTTGCTTTGGAACATTATGTCCCTAAAACAGAGCCTGGATTTACTTCTTCTCATTGACATAATGTGTCAATGACACATCTTAACATGCCTCTGGTGTCTGATTGTTCCTCCTGCTTCCTCTGGCTTCACGTAATAAAACACCTTTTAAACAAGTACCTTGCCATTTTGGAGCTGAATAATCTCAGTCTGTGCCTGAATTGCTGAAGGAGTGTAGGCAAGAAGGAAAAGAAATCTGCCAGCATGGATGAGAGAGAAGCTTATCTTGTCTTGGCTGGGTTCACTTTGGTTTCCCTCTCCAGCTTCTTTCCGTCAATCGCCGTACTAATGTATCCCCAAAGGTGCTGATCCCAGAACAATATGCTACAAAGATGATTACAGTCTAAAAAAGAAAAGAAAACCCTGTCACCACGGATGTTGTAGGTTTCAGCTTTTCACATTTAATCCTTTAATTGGTCTTTCTGGCAAGAAGAATTTGATACTTGGCTTTATTGCTGCATGGATGAGCTCTATTGCAAATCCCATTGGGATGAAGTTACAGTCGTTTGGCAGTAAGAAGATCCTTAGCAACTTCTCAAAAGCCTACTCAGAGGGTTCCTGGTTGACATCAGAGTTTCTGTGTGATGTCATAAAGCCTCCTAGGAAACCAAAAAATAGCTACAGAACCTTTGGATATCTGATGAGACTGCGGCTAACCCTTATTCTGCTACTGTGTGTATCAAGAGCTACACTAAAGGAGAGTTTGGGTCTTGGCTTGTAGCCAGAACATTGATGACTGCAGAATACAGAGCAACAGCTGAACAGGCTGTATGCAGGATGAAAACAAATATTGTAAAGATACTGAGTGCGCAGGACAACAGGGAGAGCCTTGTGCCAAGGTGTCTGGGGAGGTCTAATCTATATATCTTTCCAGTTTACTATTGTTTGTTAACAGACTCTTCGGAAGAGAAAGTTACGGCTCATGGGAACGCACAAGTAAGGTGCCTTGGAACCTAGGAATCTCCCATGCCCCAGGCCAAGAGAAAATAGCAGCTTCTTTGAATTCCAAGCGAGCAGCTTCTGAGGTAAGAAAGAGAGAAACTACTCAGTTTAGAATACAGTGAAACTTAAGAACTCTGATTTACATCTTATTCATTATTGACTGGTAACTGTTCTCAAAGAGAATGAGAAAGACTTAGGTCATTGTAACAAGTGCCTCTTCAAGACAGGAGTATACAATAAGTTTAGAAGTTGTTGAATTAAAAACTGAAGATTTGGACCTAAAAGCCCCTCAAGTCAGGCAATTTTTGCTGATGTAACTAATGAGGTATCTGGATCTTATGACCCATTGTCGTGGCATGAATGCAATGAAAAAAGAGCAGATTAACACCTATCAAGCTAAAAATAAAAGCATCACCTCAGATGTTGGTCCTACTGTGCTTATTGCAATGGGTGGGGCAGGATTGGTAGAGCTGTGCGTCCATCGTGGATGTCACCATGGCACACCCACGCCAACATCTCCACGGAGACACAGCACATTTCTAGCTCCTGCATCACCAACTTGTTGCCAAGGAAACAAGAGGATGCAAAAAAAAAAAAAAAAAAAAAAAAAAGAAAAAAGAAAGAAAAAAATCTCAATGACATTCAATTTTGAGACAGTCAAGAAACCCCTGAAAGGGATTTTTAAAGTGCCTGAGAAGGAAATGGAAATTGGGCTTCTAATTACAGATTCTCAACCAACTCCTTTTTATTCTCCGGTTATTCTGTCTGCGCACGTCACTGTCTTCCTGCCATTCTCTGTCTACAGAGGTACGAATGCCAGACATCAGTGAAAGGAGAATCAAAAAGAGCTTTCCTGGAGTGAAGGAGGAGATGAGGGAGGGAGTGTGGGGGAGAAGGTTACTCAGTACAAGCAACAGTGGAGATTCCATAACTCAGGGAAAGGAGGTGGACAGAAGCTGCAGGAAGGGGAATGTGAAAGAAAGGCAGAGTGGGAGCAAAGGTTTCTATGAGAAGTGGATGTGTGCAGCTGGCAGATGGGGGTGAACACATGCATCCCTACACCCAAATGCATGTATTTTTATATATACAGCTGAAAAGCTACGACTAAATCCAGACATAATAGTCAAGAACCCGAGTTTTGTACTCCCCTAAAAATCAGTAAGTTGAATTAAAAAAATCAAGCAAGTAAACATGAAAAACTTTTCCTTTCTTTCTCTCTCTTTTTTAATACACCATAGCAGCATATTTAAAGTGTTTCTCCACAACCACAACCCAATTTGCGTCCTTTTTTAAATGACAGCCAGCACTTTCATTCAGCTGCCTGACTATAGGAGCTCAGGATGTACAGAAAAGTGGCAAATATAACAAGGAACACAAAAAGGTGATGAAAGCTGGCAGTGCACATCAACACAAGAGAACGCAAGAAAAGCAGCAGATACATTTGCTACAAAGTGTATGAGTGTGTACAAGGAAGAGGGCTTGTTGGGTGTTACTGCAAGGAGACATGGCCATCAAGACAACCTGTAGATATGTTGCCAAAGCGTAATGAAGCCAGATTTCAATAGCACTGAAACTAACATGGTCCAGAATTAGCAATCTTGGGGGACGAGTACAGAGGAGATTAGCTGTTTGAGTAAATGTGCGCTTATCATCTCACTTGGAGAAAATTTCATCGTATGATAGCGCAAAGTGGCACAGATGTTTACTGGCCATCCTCCACGGCTAGCAGTATTGCTTGCACTTGTGTTAGCGCTGAAACAGATGAAAGAGCTCTGTCTTCAAGTTCTTCTCTTCAGTGCTTCACCACTTGCAGTCTCACCCTTCCTCATGCCTCAAAACCGTCATCAAATTAGCAGCCTGAAGTGAGATGGCTGTAGGCCAAAAAGGCAAATTTACAGACAGAAGTTAATTATTGCAATGAAATACTTAGAGAATGACACTGGGGGATCCCCATTAAAACTAAGGAGTTTTTCAAGGCTGGATATCCAAGGAATTCATGACTCATGGCAGCTGATACTAAAAGGGTTCCATCAGTAAGATTCCAATAGCTTTTCCCAAGGTTGCCATGACATGGAAGAGATGGGCCCATGAATCACTGTTGTGGAGAACACCAGCCTACATGCAGATGCTGTGTTCAGATTGGCAGAAGTAAGTTCTCCATTGCTTTACAGCATGAAGCATTTTAAAGTATCCAGTAACATCAGCAGCTGAGATAATTTGGATTATTCAGCCTGAAAAAGACTGAGGGGAAGCCTTATGGTGGCCTACAGATACTCAGAGGGAAGTGGAGGGGCAACACTGAGCTCTGCTCTCTGATGACAGCAAAAGGGCTCAAGGGAACAGTATGGAGCTGTGTCAGGGGAGGGGCAGGATTAGGAACATGTTCTGCACCAGAGAGTGGTAGGGCCCTGGAACAGGTTCCCCAGAGCAGTGGGCACAGCCCCAAGTGTCAAAGTTTGAGAAGCATCTGGACACTACTCTCAGAAACATGCTTTGAATTTTGCATGGTCCTGTGTGGAGCCAGGAGTTGGACTCGGTAATTCTCGTGGGTCCCTTCTAACTCAGAATATTCTATGATTCTATTCTATTTTTCTTTGAAATGATGAAGCCAAGATCAGATTGAAACATTTGAAGCAGATATCAGTGGCCACTTCAACCTTTTCCCTGGGTAAGGTGACAATTGGTAGAGTAACTAAAGTGAAGGCCACAGAAAGTGGTCTCCGTTTTTTCTGCCCCAGTGTTGGACTGCCTTGTAGACTCAGCCCTTGCCCATGAAGACAGAACACAGCATTGGTAGATCTAGAGAGGCCCTCTCATCCCACTAAAGCTGTAAAGACAAGGAGTTGCTGGTGCTGAGAGCTAAATATGTGTAAGAAATAGGGAAGCAGAGGCATTGCTGTCAAGATGCAAGGGAGGTCTGACTCAGGGAGAAGACAGTAGAAGTCTTTTTTCTCTCTTGTCACACATGAAAAGGAGTATCTTATCTCTCCATCATGTGGCTCGGTCATACTTTATCTCTAACATAGCCAAAACATTAATTTTTCTCAACAGAGATAAAAAAAAAGACTATTCAGGTGATTATTTTCCAAATTCAAAAAAAGGGTGCTCGTAGCAGGTAATTAAGATGCACAAACTACTTGTAAAAAAAAGGATGAAATTCATTCTTGTAAAAAATATATGCTTATTTCATAACTTCTAGCTTCTGAATCACTGGTGACACATTCATATTTCCTGGAGGGAAGAATGCTTTTCTAGTAACTTGCAGTATAGAATGGATTCATCATAAAATACCAAACAAGTGTCATTAAAATTTGCTAAGGACAAAATACAAGTTCTGATAATTTTTTATTTTTCTGTTAGCTCCAAGTGTTGTTTATCAGTGAACCGAACACTCACTCCAACTGACTCTTCTAACACAGGAATTTTATAAGTTGCATTTCCCTAGATATCATACTGAATCTTCAACAAGCATTTTAATAGTAACTATTAAAAGACTAAGTGCTTTGAGTGAAAAAGTAAAAATAAAAATAAAAAAAAGTCTTGGACATTCCACAATTTTGGAAAAATGTTTCTAAACCTCCACAGTGATTTCTATTGTAAATACAACTGAAACAGAATCTTAAAATTTTCTAAAATCCATATGAACTTGTATGCATATATACAAGCTGTGTTATTTTACACTTGAACATTTTCGTTTTGTGTAATAGACACACATACTGCAACTTTGTCTTTCTTCTAGGACACATGGTCTTTCCTCTCTTTCACAAATACAATGCAGGCACTCTCTTTAGTACACACATGTACACATGCATGCATACTATAACACAATGCTTCCACAAAATGCATGTATGCAATGCAATCTCACCCTCTAAAGAGACACAAACAAACCTTTTCAGCAAAGGCACAAACTCATACATCTGCAAAATGAAATCTTTTGAAACACAGAGGCCCTGAAAACACAATTTTATCTCTCTCTAATACGCACTGTTGTTCCTTTTCCTAACACAGTGTAATCTCTCTCATGCTCACTTTCTATCATACACACAGACACACAAACATGCACATACAGTGTAATCTCATCTCTCTCACATTCAGCTACAGGATTGACATTATTTCCAGAATTGCACAAACACCTTCTGCTTGATATTTTCATTCGTAGACTCCATCACTCACAACTACTCAAATGCTTGCAGAGGTGAGACGGTGTGGATGGGAGAGAGTCTTTTATCATACAAATGCCCATGTGCTCACACAATGAAGACTTCTCAGGCAAGACTTCCTTTTACAACGAAGATGTTTTAAGTAACACTTTCACTGGGTTGGTTATGCAGTGTTTCTTGCGATGACATTACTCCACCAACAAATGAGACTCAAACTACTTGATAAAAAAAATGCCTTCTAGATCATAAAAACGTATTATTTCCATGTTCCTATCATTATCAGATATTTCATTGACACACTGAACAATACTTGTTGCAATCAAATTACAATATGCAGTTGCACCAATATTTCCTGCGACATATCACACACTGTAGGCCCTGAGATATCAAAGAAAAAAAAAAAAAGAAAGATATAAAGAGGAGGTTCCACCTCCACTCAAGCTATTATTTCTACAACAAAAGTCTACGCTTAAATCACTTGTATTAGCAAGATTGTTCTAATGGGAATATTAGATGAATGCCTGCCTTTGTGAGCTTCTTTACACAATGGAGAACGATAACAGTAAGAATTAGGGGGTGCAGCACCAAGCAGTTCTCTTGTACGTCAATGATTCGGACACAGAGAGATTGATGGCAGCTTTAGGGGACCTCAGCAAAAGTGATTTCCAGTCACTAAATCACATTATAACCAAAATAAATACTAAAATGAAAACAAAGTGAAGGATCAGGAGTTCATCATTGATGCTAAAGACTGGCAAAAGAGGAAGTTTTGCAGGGCTATATTGGGCTACAGGTAATTTTATTACCTCCATAGGGGAGGTATTAAAGGAAAACTGCACAGGAAAATATTTTATTTTTTTTTTAATTCAGGAGAACAACTTCAAAGGTACTGTCTTATCTTTAGATAAGCACTCTTGGGTCACTGACATGCAGTAACTTGATAAAATCCCTGGGAAAATGCTACTTATAAGCCATAAAGGGGATTCTGCCCAAGAATTTGGGCCAAACAATCAGTTGCTTAAAAAACACCTCCTTAGAGATACGGGGAAGGGGATAGCTTTGTGGAGCCCAAACACACAGAAGACGGGTTCCACTGAGTGCTTAGATGAGCATAAACATCTGTCTTATTACCAGTAGAGACTAGAGGAGAGGTTTTCCTTTCATGGTTAATGATACTGTTCAAATTAACAATATCTTGCTTTCAGAACCTGTTATCAGTGCAGAACCATACGGTTCCCAACAGGAAGCCTGCTGAGCTAGCACCAACTGTGACCACAGGCAACTGGAGTGGAGGGAAGAAGACAAGTAACAGGAGACACTGGATCCAATTTTAAAAGAGTGAAAGCCCAGTGCTTGAAGAACTGTATTCAGGTATGAGGTGGGAGTGTGGTACCTCCAGCCCCTGACTGTGAGGTCTACGTATAGTACATGTGTGCTGTTAGCAGCACTGAACAGGGCACATGAAACACCCATGCCTGGCAGTCTTCTGGCCTTTGTTAGCCTGCAGTCCTACAGAAAGTCTAAAGCAGTGGTTTTCTAACAGCATCAGCCCAGCATTCAGCTAACCCACAAATATCTAAACCCAAGCATATGACAAAACTGGACTATATCTAACCACTTTTGACAAGACAGAAATTGACTCTAATCTACTACAGGAAGCACACATCACCACAGAGCTTGCAAAATCCATACAGTGAGCGTTAATGTCAGCCTCTTTCTGTCCACAGAATTGACAGTGCAGGAGCAGATACACTGCAAACTTCCCCCACACACCACACACTTATGCCCTCTGAAAAAGATGCCAAGTGTCCACGATGCTGTCTGTAAGGCTTTTTATAGCATGGGCATGTGGCAGTGCATTAGAAGATAAGGGAGCACTTCACAAGCATGATCCAAGCTCACTCAGCCCCTGAAGGCGGGCATCGCTACACCCCATTCTACAATGAGGATCTCAGCTGTCATGTGGAGCAATTACAAGAGTAACACGGCACATGAACTTCTGACACTGTGGCCTATGCTGCCTGTCCTCTTTCCTGAGATACCTGATATCCACCTGGTAATCTGCTGCATAGAAAATATTCCCCTCAAAACAGACCAAGAGACTAGCTCTGCTGCTCTCAGAAGCTCCAGGTTTTTTTCTCCTTTTCCGTGACAACATCAAATACCCTGACACTGGGGATCCTCTTTATTTTGAAGGTTATTTAGATGTCACTTCTGCCGCTCTGCCACCGACCTTAAAACCCTACGTGCTGCTCATGAGACATATTTATTTTTCAGAATCACCTTCATGGCAGTAAGTCTCCGAGGACCCACAGGGGAAAGTCACTTGTGGGCTAGACAGCTCACCTGGAAAGCTGTCTGTTTAGCATCTCCTTGTGGCATCTTGGCCACTGGTTTGCCACTAGGAACAAACCATTTTTGTTCACAGCTGATCAGAGTTTGCCACAGGTCGCTTGGTCAGCAATACTGTTGTCACTGCCATATTCCTCTCAGTTGCATCCTGACCTTGCTGTTCCTCCAAGTCTGAGCAGAGGCCTCGCTGCCAAACTTTCTGGGTAGAGCTCAGTGTGGACTCCTGTAGCTCTTTCACTTTTATCTCTAATGAGATTGACCCACAGAGGCCATTCTATTGGTATCCAGGAGGAAGCCACTAATCAAGCTGACAAAAAGCCATGTGACAAAGCTTCTGCCTCTCTGTCTCTCTATGTTCCATACTTTCCCTCTTTTATGTCGCATCAACCTAGTTATCTATCTTTCTGTCACAACACTGGTTCAATATTTCTGAAATAGAAACAACCAACATCCTCCTTTCTTTTTTCTCTTCCAGGGCTGTAGGAGGAATTGTTCAATTAGTTTTTAGGTGCCATGATTTGTTTGCTTGTTTATAAGCATACATGTGAGTGGGTGTTTTATAGATGTGTGTGAAGAGCTCGGTGGATGGGGCCAGGCAGAGTAGCCAAGCTGGGTATTTATTAAAGAGACTGGCGAGATGCGTGAGCTTCCATGGCTGATGAAGTAAATACCTGCACAACACAGCCCGTGTCAGCAATCCAATCTGTCTCCTGCTTTTAATTCAGCCCCACCAACAAAACTGGGCAGTTGTCATGGAAGGAAGAGACATAATGGGGGAAGGAAGAGGAAAAGAGAAGTAATTATTTCTGACTTGGTTACTTAAAGATTTCTGTCCATGGATAAACAAGACAGCCCTCATTTCTAACTGAACATCAAAATTGGAGGCAAATAACATAGAGAAGGTCAGTACCTTTTATGAGGCCAAAACCTACGGATGGGAGGAAAAGAGCTTTGAGACACACCAAGATCTCTTGGGTTTGAAGCAGCAGTGGAGTGAAACACTGTGTAGATCTTTGCAGAAACTTTGACATTGCCAGTGCTCTGAGATATAACATAAGCAATTTCTTGGACAGTTTGCTCTTCCAAAATATCATTTTTACAAAACTTCTCTAAAAAACCATTTATGCCATCAAGTACAAATATCCTAAAATATTTTGCTCCCATCAATGACACACTCCAATGGCTCCTAACAACCACATCTAGTGGAACAGCTTTCATCCTTTTAACAGCTCTTCCTTTCTCCATGTGCCATATGTTGTGTGCAGATTCCGTAAATAGAGAGAGCCGAAGGCAATACTGAGGGTCTCCTGCCATTTTTTGAAGCTAACTACTACTTAAGGGATAAAATAGTATCAAACATGATGTCAGGACTTTTGCAGTAACAGGACATGGCAAAAGAATGCATATAAGTTGGGAGAAGATATTTCCAGCATTGATTCATTGGAAGAGTGTTACCCCTATCCAGATTGCGTGGCCATTTGGAGACTTCATATAATGCTGGGATGACTGTTTTCAGATTTTACAGTAAGAGCTATGAAAAGAAAAAAGCCTCTTTGTTCACCCTAAGGCAGTCTGTGTCTAAGTTTGTCCAACTGCATACCAGTCTTTTGGCAATGACTTCTGACAGATTTTGTCTCTTATGCTGCTACTAGAAGAGTAGTAGAGTCATTACCATAAAGCTCCGGCTTAAATGTATGATGTGTACATGGGGGATAGAACAGAAGGGAGAGGCAAAGGTGAGGAATGGGGTACTGGAAGAACCTTGCATTCCTACAATGATCATTTGAGAACAATATTAAATGAAAAGAAATAACTGACCTAGCTGGATGCACATTCTAGGTGCCCACAAGACAAAATTACTTTCTCCTCAGAAGCAACAGTTGATTTAAGAGGTGCTTACCTTCAGAAAGCAGAAGGGAAGAAAACGTGCTTTTGTAGCACAGCTGCAGTGAACCATCCTGAAGTCATTATATTGTCTCAGCATCAGGACATCAGTGGAAAATCACTGCTTCTCTGTGTGAGATTGGCTTTAAAGTCATGCCATGCAAAACGTACATCTGTAAATATATATGTATGCATGCACGCATATATAATATGCATTCTTCCAATTTCCTCTCTGGGTTTTGAGTCCTAAGATTTCATGTGGCCCATTTTTTTAGTGCTGTTTGCAACTCTGAAAACTAGAAGCTCCTATTTACCAGAATTAAATCCTTTATTATCATGTGATCCCATGATTCTAGTGGCTGGGCATTTTAAGAAACAGCTGAAGTATCATGTAATGCACAGTGGCTGACACTGCTGTTCCAAGTATAGGTTTGTTACAGTCTTTCTGTTAATGCACCAGCACACCTTCCCTTCCATATATCATAGCCTCCTGGAACTGCTGAGCTACTGCTCTGTAATGTGGGTATAACATTAGACCCAAAACCGTGTCAAAGTTACTTCCCTACAAGGTAGACCAGAAGTGATAGAAAAGCAGCAGGACTTTCATCCAGCATTTGTCTCAAACACAGACCTTTATGACAGCACTGGAGGAAATACTTTCCAACTGACACATGCCAGAGGGTCTCTACTGTCCCTTCCCAAGAGAGCAATGCTCCCTTGAGGAGAAGGCTCTCTCTCGCTCTCTTTCTTCCCCTTTTTTGCTTCAATCAGAGAAAAGGCTGCATTTTTCACCAGTTAAGCCTGCAAAATCCTTGGCAGACAACAGACAGATCTCTCTGTTTGCTGGCCCTTATGTGACCATTCAAAGAATACAAACAAGTGATGAGGCAGATGCTAAAGATGGTAAGACAGTACAGTGTAAACAAAGGCTTTTGTGGGATGATGACAGCTCCACCACTTGACTACTGCAGACCAAAGGCAGAAGTGAGGACTTGTATTCCAAAGTAGGAAGGTTCATGTGTACATGAGATCTGTAAAGCACAGCAACACCTCTCCTCTGAGTATCCAATACTATCACAGAGACCAAAAAGCTGTGAGTCTAGACAGCATCGCTAGTATTCACCTGGATGTTGGATCTTCACTATTTTCAGCAAAAGCAAATAATGTGAGACCATGAGGCAGTGGTCTCTTGAAAAGCATGTATGTCCAGCTCCCCGTAACACCAGTGTAGGAAGAAAGTCAGGAAGCAGACAAGTGATACAAATGATAGCTGAGTGGAGCACTGCCTACATCTCCACCCCCCTTCCCTTCCCAAGAGGCAACCAAAGGAGGGCAAGTGCTTGGTAGAAAGCAGACTGGCTCCCTGATGTGAGAGCCCTGCTCATAAAACTCAATTAAGTGGATTACAGATGAGCTCATTCCCAACGGTGGGTCACATTCCATTAGAGGCAGGCTCGATGCCAGGCGGACTCAGCGCTGCTCGGATGGCAGGGCAGTCTGCCCCACCATTTACCGACTGCCTCTGATCTCACCAAAGCTCACAGGATTTCCTGCACCTTGTCCTGCCACCGAATGGCTGGCTTATTGCTCACCCCTGCTCACTGTCCCTGTGAGATAACCAGGGCTAGCATTAGGTCATGAGGAAGGATGGGGATGGCCAAGCTCTCTGAACCCAGGTGGTCTAGGAGAGCAGTATGGGAAAGGAAAAGCAGAGAAAGAGTGAAGGGGAAGATGAACAGAAAGAGGGGGTGGGGGGGATGTCCACGAAGAACAATAGCAGGGGAAGACAGAATCCACCAGCCCCATAAACTGGATCAGTGGTACTCTATGTAAAAGTGAGAGTAATCAGAGCTCTCAGCTCACTAATCCCAAAGGCTTTTCCACAGCTTAGGTGTAAGATTACAGCACAGTCTGCTGTATGAATGTATATATTCCACCTACAGACACTACACTCCAGCATTCATTAATGGGTGTGTGTTTGTGTATTGGGAACAAAGGATGTCAGAGGTGGATTTATGTGTGGGAATAACAGTTTGGAAGCAAAAGCAGGGAAGGGAGAAGAGAAAGTGAATGAACCTGTGAAGGGTGAGCATGCGTGGGTGTGAGGGCAAGAGAAAGATGGATGAATGAGTGTGTGGGTGTATAATATACGGGCTGCAGTAAGTCAAATGTTATAAGCACCTGCAGGCATTTTGCCAGATTTGAGACCTATTTTGACTTGCCTTATGCATCCCACTTTCCTTTTCACTGTTTGCAAACGTTCCTGGCAGTGCAGCTTAATTCGTACAAATAGCAACCGACCGACAGAGAGCCAAATATGTTGTGAAATAGGCTGAGGAAGAAGCAGTTTTCTGTGCAGATCCAAGCAGCAGGGGCTTAGTACCATCTGGAACCTACGTACCAAGTCCCAGGAAAAGACCTAAAAGGGAGATCAATTTAGTTATCTCCCCACCATTTGCCATCCCACGTGAGGATCAAATACTTCAGACCAGTTGCAGAGTGAAACATGCTGTCTGGACAGTGATCCTCATAGGGCATGGGACCCACACAGCGCAGGCATCTGCTATCCTGGCACAGGGGACCTCAGTATCCTCAGACAGAGCTTTTTGCTTTATCTCAGAAAGGCCGAGAGGAAGACAGCAGCCTTATGTTTCATTACCTTGTGTGTGACAAGTGAATTCCAATTGGCAGTGGGAGGCATCAGGTTTCCTGTCTGTTTTAACACCAGTTTACTGGGCAGTCTTGGACAACTCCACTCATGTTCTGCACATCTGTTTCCAAAGCTAAAAAAAAAAAAAAATCAACTTAAAATGTAGTAATGACATGGACATGAGATTTCCTGATGAAAAGCACTATGTAAGACTCAGGTGGTATTGTTCTCCTGCACTAGCAGAGGGTAATTACTAAACCTCTTGTGTGCTCTTTGGTAGCAGTATCCAACTCTGAATTCCAAGAGCTCCAACTCCAGATTCACTAATTCTGCTGTTTCTTTCAGCAGATCATGACACAATTTCTGGTTTTCTCAGAACATCCAGTGCAATAGGTATAGACCATAAGTGATGGCAAGAGATCTCTCAGTCCCTTTTACGTGTCCCAGATTGTGCCTGCCACTCCTCCTTGGCAATATCATCACTGGTTGCAAGTTGTGTGTATTAGAGCCCAGAACAGCTAGGACTCCACAGTACTGTGGCCACATCTTTTCATTTCACCTGCAACAGAAACAGTGACCTGCCTATGCAAATAGCCCATCTCCCTTTAAGCAGAGGCAAGACAATACACTGCCTCTCTAGAGAGAAAGAAAATCAGAGATGCTATCTGGGTGCCAAAGTACTATGTATTAAAAGCCTTTTTCACCCTAATAGTATATCAGGTCCTGTTCCAAAAGCTACTTTTGAACCACAGCCAGAAATGGTGTGGTTCTACCCAGTGTGTTTTTCTTCCACCTCCACCCCCAGCCCACCCCAGCACTTTTTGCTCCACGAATGCATTTCATTCAATGAAATGGCTTAAGGCACTGCCTGCAAAGGGGATCTTTTGTGAAATACCACAGATCTGCCTTCTAAACCTTTCAGCTGAACGAGAATAACCGCTGTGGTTGCCACAGCACAAGCTACACAAATATGATGCTTGTGTTTAATTACACTGAGTGGCTGAGGCCACTGCCTTACTTTGCTCTGGGATATGATCTTCTGAAAAGCAGCCAGGTAATTCAGCTGCTGCTGCCATTCCCGCAGTGTCTTGAGAAGGGAACAGGTTTGACGGGGAGTGGAGTTTCTGCAGGGTTAGCTATGGCAAGCAAACCTGAGCTGGGGGTCTCAAAAGATGTGGCTACATCAGACAGTGTAGAGATGGAGTGTCACCTGTGTCTGGTGAATTCTCAGGAGTGTACATAAAGTTCATTTGTGAAGTGATGACATGAAGGACTAGTACTGTGCAAGAAGAGGAAACAGAAAGAAAAAGAAAACAGACTTGGAAAGGAAAGATTATGAGAAGCGAGTAACCTCAGCTCTCATAGATGCTCTTTTATACATCTTGGCCCTTCTCTGAGTGATGTTGCCAGCCTGGCTTTCCATTACTCTGAAAAAGTTGACATTTGTGTCAGAGGTATTTCATCACCTCATGCAGCTTCTGCCTAATCCGTACGCAACTATGGGTAGTTCTGCCCCATATTAACTCCAGTACTGAAAAAAATACAACCACCTGTGCACAGATTCAAACCCCAGTGAATTCTATTCAGGAACAAGGTTGATTAACTTCAATGCCACGCTATGTTAATATGGCTAATTTCTTTCTTCAGCTCATGTCTCTGCATGGGTAAGCACAGATATACCAGCTCGTCTGGAGCGTGCTGAAGTATCCACAGTACAGCACTGATAAGCCTATATGAACGTACCTTGTGTAACTCATTCATGAGTGATGTTTTCATCTCCTTCACGGGCAATGTCTTTTGCAATGCAAGCAGTTCTTGGACTCAAAACTCCTCTCATCTTCAACAGATTCCTCTCAGAATGCTTCAGGAATCTCCTGCTACTTCAGTGAAAGCCAGCCAGCCTTCACATGACTCTAGGGAGACCGGGATGAAAGAGAATCCAGAGGGTCGGGTATTTTTTGCTTGTTTTGATTTTGTTTTTCCTCCCAGTTCAGTACCCTCATATGAGAACTAGTGAATAGTGAATCTATAGCAGCTCCCTGCTAGAAATTTCCCTAAATATTACAAGACTCTCTTTGGAAGATGCTGCCTGCCCTGGACACCACTGTGCACCTGTGGTGTCCATCTTGTGCATGAATAACTAATGGGTAGGCACTCGTCTGATTTCAGCTGGTTCGTTTCATGGACATATATACAATTCTCAGACAAATCGTGATCCCTGGCTTCAAAAGGTAAAGACAGCTGGTCACAGACAGCAGATCTCTGGGCCTGGCGCTTTCATTTCCCAGGAAGATGCCGTACTGCTCGGTCACCATGGTGATAAGCACTTTTCTATACGGTAACAACTGTTCTGAACTCTGGAACTTGCACCGTTCTGGAGATGAAGCCGGTGTATCGACACAGGCAGCCTGTTTTGCCTGTGTCCGCCATCATCTCTCCCCGCCCCCATTCTGCCTCGCGTCTCCGCAGACGACTCCCCTTCCCCCGCCGCAATCGCCATGGAAACCGGCCCCGATCAGCTGCTGGCTGCGGCCTGGACAAAGCTGCGGAGGGAAGGGGATGGCCGCAGCGACAGGGGCAGCGATCTAATCCTCCTGCCTGAGCGGGCTGTGCTTGAGTGGCTGCCCCGGTTCAAGCCCTGAAAGCAGAGGCCTAGGTGTGTTCCATCCCTCGGTTCATTTTTGCGGCCTTCCTCAAGGGGAGGAGTGCGTAGCACACCCTCTTCATTGCAGAAGAGTAACCAGTAGCCCACTGAAGCCCCTCCCGACCTCAGTTCCCTTCGTGCAGTTCCCAAGTGCTCCCACACAGACAAATCTGATCAAAACTGTCCATGCAGCGCTATTAGTGTTCTGGAAGCCCCAACAAAATGCACAGCAGACACTATAGCAAACCAACAGGTCCTCCAGTAGATTCCAATAGAATTAGCCTAGTGATGCAAATGTATCCCAAATTATGTCCTGAAAGTGGGTTGAAATCAAACAGGAAATTCAGCTTTATTGTCTGACTGCCTATATTGCATCACATCTCTCTTTTTCCACTCTTCTCTCAGACACACCTTCCTGGCTATCAAAACATCATCTCCAGTTTCAGCTCTGAGAGATTCATGGCAACTGGAAGGTCAGAGTATGTTCCTAATTTTGGATTTATCCATATCCTATTTTGATCTAGCCCTAAACACATCTTCCCTAAGAATCTCTTCTGGATCTCATCTGTTCTCAGTCATGTCCCTAATTATGTGGCTGCTGAAATCTTTCTGCCCAATTCTGCTGTAATATTTCACTCTGTCCCCAACTAACAATTATATGCTAGAGATCAAGAGGAGTGATTCCTCATACCCATACATTCTGGCTGAGACTAAGATTTTGCCTGTGTATGTGAGGCAGCCCTATTGTCTCAGCTCTTCTAAATCAAAGTGGTGGTGGATGCCTGTTGTATTTCAGTTTTCCCTGTAATGATTTCTGCCTTTTACCCTTCTCCAGTAGTGGCTGCAGCTCAGGGTCTCCTTTTTTGCTGTTGTCCTCCCATGTCTTAACAATGAGAGTTCACTCCCCAGTATGATACAGTACAGACACTGCAGGTGCTGTTTGGCTTTACCCAAGGAATGTCTCCTTGACACTGCTGTTAGTAAGTTATGAGATCTGATGTGATCTAATATGCCTGAGTGTTAGGTGCAAATCCCCTCAGCTGCAAAATGCTAGGTGTAGTTGCTAGCAACTCTCTATTTTCTACTCCTCTCATATTTTCATATTACACTAAATAAATATGACCTTTCCTTCTTCCCTACTAGAACAACCCATTTGTCTGATGCTTAAATATATAAGTAATGAAGGTGAGAGAAGTGCACACTAATGGAGCATTAAGGCTGTAATTTAAATACACACAGAGCCTGGGCTATTCACTCCACGTTACGTGATGTTAGGCTAGTTCTCTAGCTCCATGGTCCAGAGGAAAGACACACATCAACGAAGTCTTCAAGTCTGTTGGACGTAAAAATAGCTACTGAGGTTTAGGAACATATCAACTTGATTTTGTCTAATCGCAACTGCTCTGCTTCAACAAGGCATCTGTGCTTTTCTGACTCTCCCAGCTGACCACAATGATGAAATTGCTGTAGCCAGAAGAAGCTCTGGTTGACTCAAGTGCAACAGCCATCTGGAAGCCACCCAGCTGTGTAGCAGCTATGCAACTAGCTAAGCAACACATTGTTTCTGAACAACAGACCTCGTATACTGCTACTGCCAGACTCTTATCATGACGTTCATTCTTCAGGTGATCAACAAATAGAGAAACTAAATACAGCACGAAAAGATAGAGGAAGAAATAGGTTGGGGGGAGAATAAAATCTGATTCTGCTTGGCCCTCAGAAGGACAAGGTAGGTACATGCAGAGAAAAATTACAGAGAGTAAGAACGGGTAAATGAAGGTAAACATTTCAGCACGCATTTTTTGCAAGTACACTCTAGTGTGTATCCTAGACTGTCTCAGTCCTTTGGAAGACTTGATATCTAACATACACAATAACTACACCTGTGCTTCCCCAGGGCCTTTAACCACCTCTCCATTAATTCCAAAATTTGAGAAAATAGGATCCGAAGAGATACCAATACAACTAGTCTGCCTTCTCCATCACTACCCAGGATCAGCTACCAAGAAATGCCCACATTGGTAACCAGCACTGTTTTCTTCATTAGAAATGTAGTGAAATGGTGAGATATTAATCAAACCATCTGACAATCTGGGTGATGGGATTTATCCCAAGTGTTTGTACTTAAAGGAATGAAAGCTTTCGTTCAGGGACTTGGAACCTTGCCTGTTTTCAGGCTTAGTTTGCCTTCAGCCTACTGCAGGGAAGTTTAGGATGAAGCTTTAGCTCTCCACATCCTCTTCAAATAGGTTAGCTGTGTTAGTCTGTCACTTTTGAGGTAGGAATCCTCCATAGTTTGTACCCAAAGATTAAAATCACCATAAAACCAACCTCTGTTTTTGCTTTGCACAGATTAAATCTGAAGGAGTAAAGTTAATAAGTACAATACATATATTAAGCCACCTATGTTAATGTTTACCTGGCCTGCGTGTATCTTAAATAGTGGGGAAGTGTGAGTCTCCTACTACTAAATTTTGTGGGGTAACTAAGGAGATTGAAATTGTGTGAAGAGGAAAAGGCCACAAGTTGCTTAATAAGAACCTTCTCACAGGAAGGAGGTCTGCCAGAAGAATAAAGGTCAAGTAGGCTTCAGGGCTTTGGGGCAGCTCCCTGAGTAGAAGCAAACTAAGGGTAGAAGATGGATGAGTCCCACCACTGTTAAACCAGCAGCTCTTTCTCAACATTCAGAATCAGCAGGAACAGAAGTTAGATTACATGCATTTTTAATTAAAATTGTGTTGGATTATCTCTTTTTTTACAGCAAGCTCTGTCTCAGTCATAAAACAGGTTTACACTTCCAAAGTAACAGTGGCACCCAGAACAGAATACACTTCAGAGACCAATTTTTGCTTTCAGTGGTGATTCACAAGGGGCAAACGAGGACAAAATTAATATATGTAGGGGAGAAGAGCTGAGATTGCTGTGGAAACCATTTCATTTCGTGACATTTTAAGTTTAAACTGTAAATTCCTGACAATGAATCAGTGTACTTTTGTGTTTTTCTGCTGTTGCAGCCAACCCAGAGTGGGCCATCATGACAAATACCTTCCATGCTATCTCTGTGCAGCAGAAGTCCCTACTGTTTCAGCCAAAATGCCTGTAGTGGCAGTATATGCTTTTTGTGGTACAGCTAGGACTGGGAAACTTGATCTCATAAACTTTGTCAGCATGAATTATGATTTTATTATATTAAATTGTTTCTTGGCGTTTGCCCATACACCACATGACAGCCCGAGCAAACATGTAGTACAAGTTCCTCTGCCAGAACATGCAAGCATGGGGGCTAAGTTATGGTTGTTGTGAGACCTCTTATCTCTGAGCCTGTCCAATTTGGTCATGATTGACATCTCAGCTGTCATTTTTCATTAGTGTAAGTCCCCCCTTCCCTGCCTCATTCTTCAGCCTTCAGAAGGTGGGTGCTCGTTCCTGTGTCTGTTGAGAGGAAGCTCCGTGACCTACACGTCTGCCCCTGACCTTTAGCCTGATCAATAAAACTACAAATTGGTCTTTTCTTATCCTTGGCACTTTAGTCATAAAATCCCTATTGAGATGGAATGAAACACTGAACTTTATGTCTCGGCATCATGAACATATTTTGAGGCGGGGGAGAGAGACTGGCAGTATTTCAGCCATTAAATATACAACCCTCTTTTCTTCACTCACTCTCAGTGCAACAGTCTTGCATTTTATATTTGAAACTTGCAGAACATCCCTGTCAGATCAATGTTTATATATTTTCCTAAATATTCAGGAGCAGAGAAAACCCTACATCCTTTACCAACTCTTCCTTCCACCATGTTCTTTCCCCCTATGTTGACTATCCCCACTTAATGTTGCTGTGCATGGGGATGACTGGCTTTGGGTCCCTGTAAAGCTTGGTATTGGGCATAGGATGCATCCCCATTGCATGAAGCAGGGTATTCATGGAGGGAAGGGGGATTATTTCTTTCTGTGAGGAGTAGAGAAGGTTTGAAAGGGGTACTAATAAAATAAAATAAAAAACAGAAGCGTTTAACCCCAATTTTGATGCACTGTTGTTGCTATTATTTCTACTATCAGATATTTTCCCACTGTCACTGCCTACACTGAATCAGGCAGCACGTGCAGACGTTGGAGAGCACAACCCAGTGTACTCATCTCATTAGACACTGCAGCAGTGTCAGCAGACCCGAGCTTGCATTTGCACTTCTGCAATAAACAGTACTGAGCCTCAGTGACTTGAGCCTGAAGAAACATGTAAGGACCCATTTTTCAATACCAAGAGCCTTTATTTGAAAATCAGAAGAGTCCTAAAATGGTGATAGAGGTGTTTAGTGTTCCTTTACACTCACTGCAGAGCAATACAGAGGAGGGAAGGAGGCTGTACTGTGCAGTTTTGCACACAGCTTGGATGATTTATTCCATTTTCTTTACAGTGAAAAGGCTGTGGAGGCACATGACTTCTTCATGCTGGTGAGACAGTCATGTGTTTAGCATGCACAGCTGCCAGTAAGACTGGAAACCGTACTTTCTACTCAGCTGTGTGGTCATGGAATGACCCTGAATAACCTCCTGTGTCACTTCAGGTCTTTAGTTCACGAAATGAAACATGACTGTGAATCAGAGGAGGCAAGAAAATCATAGCAGACTCTCTTTGGATTCTCTTTTTTATCATCAGACTACTCCTTATGCCAGGAATACTTGGCAACATGTCCATCCACCCTGAAAAACAGAAAGCCAGATGCACTCAAAAGGTGAACTGGAAGACCAGAAGCCTTTTGGTCGCTGAATGCTCAGGAGAAGTGATATGAAAATAACACCACCTCCAATGCACATTATCCACACTAATGTGTACTAAGTAGTACTGCTGAATCTACAAAAATATGATTTCCCACACCTAAGCTTGGAGAGGAGGCCAGAAATGCTGTGTTGGAATCACAGCACAGCACATGTTCAAGGGAGGCAGGTGGCACGTTCAAAATGGCGAGAAGAAACAGCTCCTCTACATTATGCACAGTTAAGCTCTGGAGTACCTTTCCTCAGAATTTTATGGATGCTGGAAATTCTTATGACTTTCCAAAGTAATTAGATACCATCCTGAAAGAAACAAGTGTGCGAAGCTGTCTGATGTAGCTCTTCTGCTGGAATACATAGGGAATTCTTAGGCCAAAACTTGCTGGATGCTGAGAGAGTGAGCATACAGGAAAAGGGCTGTTACATGCTGACCCTGCGCTGTACTCGTACCAGGGTATCACTGTTGGCCATTTAGGGGCAATTTTCCAGACTATCCTGTGTGGTTTCTTCTGCTACAGTGATTGTTAGATATTCTTACATAGCACAGGCTGAGACTAGAGTCTTCTGCGTTCACACACTTGGCATGGAAATCCCAGCTCTGGGAAACAGGCTTTTTCCAAGTCTTCGAATGACATCAGCTTTTAGTGACATCAAATCTCTATATATCATTGCAGAGATGACACTTCAATCTTCACCCCTGTTTAGCCTTTCTTTTGCCTGCCATGTGATCTTAGTGCCATAACAGAGACTGGGTGTTTAACCTACACTGTGATACCTTGTAACAGGAGAGGAGTCTTTCCTCAGAAAAGCTAGATCTGAATAAATAGATAGATAGATAGATAGATAGATAGATAGATAGATAGATAGATAGATAGATGAAAAGATGCTACAGAACAGAGAGCGGGAAGAGGCTGAGAAAAAGTCACTCCTGTTGGAATTGTTGGAAAAAGCAGTTCACAGTTCTTAATGTCAAGACCTGTGTATGCAATATCACTCAGCCCTGTCCTAGGCTTTTTCAAGTCATACCTCTGAACAGCATTTTTTGCTGTTTTCTTAAGTGCTTCCTGATTTCAGATGAGTGCCCCTTCTAGCATGAGGATCCGACGATGGACAACAGATCAGCATTTGGTGGTGGTTATAGCTCTGTATCCATGTGCTCATCTTCCCTTTTGCAATGCCATTAGAGGCCATAGGAGGTAAATATTTAGAAGATGATACACCTTTAGGGACCAGTCTGTGCTGCAGAGTACATTGCAAACATGCCAGTGACCATCCACTAGTTCCCTTTTGTAGTCCATTCTTTCCAGATGATGCCAGGACTGATACAGCTGAGGCCTTTCAGGCAACAAGATATTGAAACAGTAGCATGACTATACCATGATTTTAGCCTGATGGTGCACTAGAGCATATTACTTGAAGTTCTCCATGTGATACACAATATGCTGCATACCAACAAATTTGTGTTGGAATTGATCTAGTCATTCTGAGTTGCTTATTCATATGGTTGAGCTGTGCAAGGCATAAACATTTCTGGTACCAAATTCAAAAAGAATATATGTTATTGTAGACCAGAAGATCTTCTTTGGTGGCGGTGCTGGGGATTTATAGCAGTTTACCAAATGCACAAACTGTGTGTGTTTTAATCTCATATCACTGTACTAAACTGGGTCCATAAATCTTAGGCCTAATGCTGCTTTCAGTTACACCAACACAAAACCAGCAGCTCTGACAGTATTTTAATACAGATAAATCACAGAAGAATCTGCTCCTTTCTAGTCTCTGTATTTCTGAATGCTCATCATATCTATGGGTAGAACATACACACACTCCAGATTAGTACATGACCAAGTTCGGCCTTGCTGGAATGCAGCTGATAGCCACTGACTATAGCCAGGAAGGGCAAATGCTGAAGATCCATTATTTGAGATTATTTATGTCACAGATACTGTGCTGGGTTTGGGGTGTTTGCTTGGCTTGTTTTTACAGTATGTTGCTGGTCAACTCACAACATGTGTTATAATCAGAGCTACGGCTGAAATACCAAGTTCACAGAGGAAAAATAAGAATTTACATTTCATTCATTTTTTGTCTCTGCTGCTTCTACACACTCGAACCCCAGAATGCATTTATTGTATCTTAATCTACCTCAAACTGTCCTACAGGAATATTCATTATTCTTTTATTGTCAGCAAAACACATTGAAACAGGCATATTAAACATCTGGCCAGCATACGTTTATGTGGCCCAAATGGCATATTTAAGTTCTGCAGTATATAAGAATTCCTTTGGAAAAAAAAAAAAAAAAAAAAAGTCTTTGCTTTGGAGGAGAACCCACCGAATACAAGCTGATATAACTAAAGCAGCGGACTCTGCCTGAGACAATGTATAGCTTAAAACAATGCCTGAGAAGTGCAAACTCCTGTACTCAGCCATTAATCTCAAATTAAGTCTAATGAGGGCACTTAGACAGTCAGAATTAACTAGCTTGCTGCCATGCCCCAGTAACTGATAAAGAGACGTGCTTGGGTGAAAACTGAGCATTGCCAAAAGTAGGAAATGCAAAAGAAGTGAAAGGAGAAGGGAGTAGAAGAAAAAACACAAATTTGGGAGGGATAAAAGAAGGAAGTGGGCATGCTTTCATCCCCATAGAGATCTTTCAGCAGAGGATGTAGTTGGTGGGGTGACATTTGCAGTTCACAGAGGTGTGAGAGCAGGCTCAGCTCTTGTGAGGCTGGTGTGAGGCTGCCTGGGAGGTAAATTCCTGGGCATCAGGTCACAGCCCTGTCAGCTCAGGAATTCTCAGCCTCGGACTATTTTCCTCCTGTCAACACATTTTAGGGTGAGAAAAGTAAGTTCTGCTACAGTGCAGAAGAAGGAAGGAGGTCCCAAAAGCTGAAAAGAGGGGGAATGGTGGTACTTGGGTGTCATCAGTGTCAGAGAAAGATTTCAGGAGGAATGTGAGCAAGAGAGGAGGACAGTGGGGTTTTGAAATCTATGAGTCCATGAGCAGGCAATGGGGTTTTGTCTCCTCCAGTTCACTCACCACTTCTCCTGCTGCCCTTTACTCCTTCCTTCCTCCCTGGAACACATGGGTTCCATTTCCAACTTACCCCATTTCCTAAATCCCACAAACACTTCTCTCTGCCTGAGCATACTTCTGCTTGCACATACTTTCTCCATCCTATTTATCATTTGTCCCATCCTACAGAGCACAGTGGTTCCTGTAACAGAGGCTTCTGTCACAGGGATGCGGGCACAGGGCCATAGCTAGGAAGATGGAAATGGTGGTGGAAGGTGAGGGAGATGCAAGTGCAAATGGTGATTGCTATCAACGTAGAGGGCAGCAAAGGCAGCATACAGATAGGGGAATCCCAGGCACCTAGTTATCCTTTACAAGGCTTCACCTTAATACTACTGTTTATTTACAGTGGTCTTAAATCATTTTCATATGTCAAGTGACATGGCAGTTGACAGGGGAAGGTCTGTTCCTACAGAAAACACAGTTCCATGGGGCATGTGTGAGTGTGGGATGCCCTTAGCAGACAGATTCTCCATAGCATCTGCCACCTCTCCTGTGGGAGAGCCTGCTGTGGGACCCCAGCCCTGGTCACAGCTGGCTGGCAGACAGGCAGGGTGCAGAGAGGAGAGTGTTGGGAGCGCTCAGCAGGCAAGGAGGGAGATGCGGTGGCTGTGCCAGGTGGCAGGAGGTGGGGTGAAGCAGTGGGGAACTGATGTGTTGCACGCAGAAGGTGCACCAGCTGGCAGGGCTGACAAGTCCTGGTCCGTACCAGGCTGAGCAAAGCACAGACAAACCAGTGCAGTGGAAAGGGACAAGGCGAAGAGTGAGGTCATATTCACAACACAGACATTTCTACCACACGCGACAATTCTGCACCTTTATTCTCACTTTGAGATCGATTTTTATTAAAGTTTGATTTCGATTGGGCTCCCAAATCACACTCTGTACTTTAAGGAGGTTTGCTTTGTATTTCAGAAGCACTATAGCCTAAGAATGGAGAAAGCCGGAGGGTGGGTGAGTCTTGGATGGGAGAAGGTGGGTGGCAAGAAAATGGCTGCTATGGAAAGGAGCACAGGACATGCTAGGTTTGGTTTCTTTGGGGCAAATTAAAAAGGGAACACAATGACGGTGACAATAATAAGAGTAACAGCAGCACCGATAACAATGGGAGGGTGAGCATGCTGTCAGATGAGCTCTGGTAGCTTGAACCACAGTGGTGCTGCTGCCCTCAGCTGCTCACCCTCTCCTCTGCCAAAGAAGAGCTGATGCAAGGGGAGTGCACCTAGGTCTGCAGCTGTCCCTGCACAGCCCACAACGGGCTGCAGCTCACACGTGGTATGACGAAGTGCTGCTGTCGAGCTGCAGGCGTGCATTTCCCAGTTCTGCTCCAGCTGCCAGATGGGCTGGGCAGCAAGGGCACTAACGTCCCATAGAACCCAGAAAATCAGAGCTCTTATTTTGGCCCCCATGAATGAGGAACCCTGCGTTGTGCCTGACTACGTGTCTCTCCCCTAGGATGCCACACTGGTGGCATCTGCGGGGCTTTTGCCTGGGTGAAGCCCAGCTCAAAATAAACATTTCCAATGAAGCAGAACGAGCAACGTTGCGTTAACCCAGAAGAATAGGGCAAGTGTGTTAAGTGCTACGCTCCTGTCTCTGGTCATAACCCCAGGCTGGTGTAATGATGATGTGTCACACCCTGTCCTGGGGACAGCCATTAACCCTGTCCTGGGGACACTCTTCCCCAGCAGCCGAGGCCAAGCCCTGTCCGTTGCCGTGCCTGCAACATGTCCACTGCTCTTCCTCTCTGCTGAAGCAGCTGTTGCTAGGGAACTGCTGAATGTCCAAAAGACAGCGCGGGATGAGAGGCGAGCAGTGGCTGAAGGATGGCAGGCCAGAGTCTGGCGGGTGGAAGGGGGAGGGGGAGGAATAGAGGGTGGGGTGGGAATTCCTTCTTGCCCTGCCATAGAGCAACAACTCATTGCTCCTTGCGGCTGCCCTGGGTTTTATTATACCTGGCAAGGGGTAGGTAGTGTTTCTCTCTTTTGATTTAGTATGCTTTCACATTATATGTTGTACTTAATTTAATTATCACCCCTTCTTCCATCACTTTCCTCTTTTAATTAAAAGAGAAAGTGTTATTTTCACCTTTCCTTTACTCTTACAGATCATTACTCTTTTCCACTGCGGCACTCAAACTGCAGAAGCACTTCATTTTATAAATTCTAATAAAAACAAAACAACAGCTTTTTTTTTTTTTTTGTCTTTGTGCTGAGTTTTCCTTCTTCTTGGAGATTTCTTCTTCCTGAGAGCTGACAGATGATCTGACTGTGAAGCATCAGGGTTATACAACTATTCACCATCCAGAGCTACCTAAGCTCGAGTCAAGATCTGCTTTGTTCATCTAAAAGGTGTTTTTCAAAGCCAGCTGAACCCAGCAGCAGGTCATCCTCACATGAATCTAGCTCTGCTTTAAGCTTCTTACTGCTGAAGCACTACAAATCACTGCTGGCCTGCAGCTCACCTGTAAGAGATGTGGCTCACATTTGCATCCTGTGACATCTGACTGTCCAGCAAAGTGACCGAACACTATTAGTGTTGGTTTGGATCTCTGCATGGGTCCAAACCATGATTCAGACACTAGCGTTAGGTTCTCACAAAGATGCTTCAAGGTCCGTGTGACTGCAGCTGCCTATTGTGTGGGTTGGAGTGTGGTAAGTGATGGCATTTGAATTAGAGTGAGTTCTAACTGTGGGCAGTACTGTATGATGCTGTCTGTCTGAATAGTGAACAACTGCATCTAAATAAAGAATAAGATTATATAGTTCACTGCCTAACAGGAACAGAAGGAAACAAAATATTCTCTGCGATTAAAAAAATAATAATAACAACATCATGTGAATAAAAGGGTTGGTAACAAGACGTATATTTATAAAGTCATTGAAGAAAATAAAGTAAGCTATGTGTGAAGCTTCCAAGCTCAACTGTGGTTGCAATAATTTCCAAAGAAAGCCATGGCTTGTAATAAAGAGCTCTGCTTTATTGGTTTCAAATACTACAATGTGTGACTGACTTAGGGCAGGGGCTGCTCATCTGATAGGTAGTATTTCACTTGAGGCATCTGGTCCAAAATCAGCCTCGGTTAGCAGTGATTGAATATTGTTAACGTTTTGTCGGTCTTTGGTAGAGCCAATGAAATGAGTTGGAGGTTTCAGCACACTTCCTACTGGACGGGTGCCCACACCACTGAAACCACAGCTCTCTGGGAGCTGGCTGCATTCGCTCTCATTGGCAATCTCAGTGCTGAATGGAGCGTGGAACAGTTTCCACGCTGATATTTCTTCCTGCAGAGAAGGTCCCCAGTCCTGTGTTGAGGCACTGTAAGGAAAATATAGGACTCAGTGGCTTCAGAGGTCAGAGCAGGAAAGTTTCTTTCAGTGTTTGGGCCAAAGGGGATAGAGGAAGATTACCAAACTTGCAGAATTTTTTTTTCCATTTTTCCAGGAGAGAAAGTAGTGAAGATGCAAGCCCTACATTAGTGCCTGCTCTCTTGTTCCCAACTTGTCAGGAAGGGAAATTCTGTTTGCTTTGATCTTTAGTGATCTCCTCCACATTGCCAAAGGAGTCCTGGCCTTGGCTGGGCTCCTTTGTAGTGTCTGCAGTTCTTCATGGCCAGAGATGTGGTTACCAGGAAGCATGAGTCACCCTAAGGATGCACAGAATAAAATGGCTGGATAGGAACCGTGTCATTTTCTGAACTTGGAAAGCTCACTCCATTCTTGCTGCTCAGTGATGGGCAGGAGGACTGACCACTGGAAATGAAGGCTCTTTGGCACATCAGGTTTGGTCTTTAGAGACTATTCACAGTGCTCCATAGCTCATGTTTCTGACTGACATTTAAATTTAACATATTGCTTTCACTTCATCTCCCTCCTCCTGTCGCTTCTTGGCAGGCTAATAAATCCACCTGGCTTTTGATGGCTGCCTGTCAGGCTGCTTCACCCAACCATTTCCAGGCCCTGTTCATTTCCTTCAGCAAGCATGTACATCTTCTGCTTTGCTCCTATATTTATTTGCCACTTGGCCTTGCAGTATCTGCCAGACTGTCGTTATCCTCAGCAGACTGTATTAGGTGGCTTTTTCATTAACCTCTTTGCTGATGTAGGAGAAATGCACTGTAGAAAGGCCTCGCAAAGTCAGAGTGAGAACATGGTCAGCAGGATTGAGAGAAGGACCACCCAGCAGCTGCTGTACTCAGGAATTCCCTATTGCTTTGAAAATCCTGAATAACTCATGCATCAGATGCTGGACTGCAACCAAAAGACACCAACATGCTGATGCTCAGGGGGATCTTTTAGTCAGAGAAATATTTGCATGTAAAGCTAGCTGCAGGCCAGACCTGTGGCTGCAGACCAGCTTTCTGGGTACCCTTCTCCAGCCTACTCCTACCTCCCAAAGCAATAAAGTTTGCTTTGAATCCTCCCTCTGAATGAGTCCTCCCATTTAGTTAGTGATGTGAGCCACATTGAGTAGACAAGCTTCCTACCCTAGACTTTCATAGAACCATAGAATCACAGGGGTTGGAAGGGACCTCAAGAGATCATCAAGTCCAACCCCCTTTCATCTAATGCTGAGAGGTCTCTCTAACAGATAGGAGTGTCATTCACAGCCACCTGTGTTTTCCCACTGATTATAGAGGAAGTCTGAATTCATGCTTATATCCAATACCTGGTTTGTAGATGCTTAAACTCAGCTGCAATAAACCTCATGCTTCATAGCCTTAAGAAAATAAACAATACATGATGGAAGTGAAGTCATCTGAAGTTAGAGCTGTCTTCAGTGTTTCCTGAAAGTAACAAATATTCACCAATAATACAGCTGGTCGAATTTATTACATAACATAAAAGACAAGCGAAACCAGAATAGGATGTTTCATGTCCAGAAGTGGTTTCCTGGGACCGCAGAGTTTGAGTAAAGGAACTGAGTTGTTATTAATTGACTAATTGCCTTTGGCCTGAGCAGATAGAAAAGTACAGCTGTAGTTGCTATGGATAGGAAATAACAGCACAGTCTGTGGAGTGTAAAGCAGTGAGTGATTAAAGGTTTATTCATGCTACCTGATAGCCCAAATAACAGAATAGTGGTGGTTTGATCAGATGTGGTTGAGAGGAGAGCTCATGTATCAAGAACAGCATTGCTCTAGCCAGATGAATGGGGGCTGGAGAAGGAAGGGGACTGGCCCTGGAGAACAGCAGCACTGACAAGGTAATATTTCATAAGAGGGGAGATCAGCAAGGCATAGCCTCAGCACTGAACCCAAAACAACTAAGCATGATTCACTGAGAGCGAAGTTGTCTCTGCTGCCTTCCCTGTGCAGAGAATCTGATACCAGGGGATGCATGAAGAAGTTGTAGGAAAGGCCTTACAAGATCCAAATAGAAATGCCACTTCTTGACACGTGGGGAGAAACTCTGTGTCTCCAGAATCCTCTTCCCAATCCAACCAGTTTTCTCTGTGTGTTTTTAATAGAGGACAAGGACAAGAAAATGCACTTAGGATGCAGTGGTGTCAAAGTGGTTGTGTGGTTTGCCACGTTGCAAATGCTGCAACAAAATAGGAACAGAGCTCTAAAGCAAAACAGCTGGTACCAAGGATCTGATGTCTACATTGCACACATTTTGGAGGGTTTAAGTTGGTTTAGATGTATTCTGATGCTCATTAGTAAATACATTTCTGAAACATGATTTTCCATTTAAAGGGGAAAGTAAAATAAATGTGAGACAACCAGGAACTTGACTTCAGAAGTGCACCTTTGGAAGAAAATAAAATTATTTAGACACGTGATCTGTAACCCCAAGTATGCTTCTTCTATAAAATAAAATAAATTATGTTCAGCCACCCCAAGAAGAAGGATACTATTATCCAGAGTCCATTTATCTGTTGGAAGTGTAGTGCATTAGCACTTGAGGATGAATACTGCCTATTTAGAAACATTAACACTTGGAAAGTGTATAGGAATGCCCTAAAAAGAAACATTACCCTATGTTAGCTATACTCTCTGCGCTTTAATGATCCACCCACATCCCGAATGTTGCCTCCCTCTTTTTCAATCCTTCTTTGGCCTCGTGCCACATTTATTTGAACCAAGTAGTTTTTCTTTTGCATTGCGTGTTGCTGAGAGCCCCTTGTGAAATGCTGAGAACCCTCAACGCCTGCTGACTCTGGTGAAAACTGATGGCACTCAACACTCTGTAAAAGAGCACACGGTCTCCTGCCTGTTAGCAAAGGATGTAGAGGGCAAATGGCTGTGTGGGTGTGAGCACGTCCACAGGGAAAAGAGGAAGCAGCTGTGTGTGAGAAAAAAAAAGAATGACCAAGGAAAAGAGTTGTGTGTATGTGATAGGGGGAGACTAATACAGTTAAAATTGAAGTGATAAATCATACCTGAGATTCCTCCTGAGACCTATAAATAGGAAACTGAAAAGCATTTCCTTCTATTTATTTTATAAGTGCTATAAACTTTATCAGCTTTTAGTATTGAAGTCTCGTGCAGTATTTATGGGCTGTTTACTTTAGAAGTTATTCAGAGGTTAGCGTCAGGAGGCTAATGAAAAAGAAAATTGGGATGGGTAAAGGAAAAGAGTGCTTTTCCTACAACCCCATAGTAATAAATGCATTGCATCTGAGTTGCTTGGCCCTCTTCCCAATGTCCTTTGCTCCAGGGATGCCTGTATTTCTCTGGTAGGTACTTACCCTGATCTCCACAGCTCCGCAGGGGATCACAAAGAGCATCACTTATTGGTAAAAACGAAGAAAAACATGTTCAGGAATTCCTCTGAGAAGACTCAGCATTGCACAGCGGGGCTTGCAAAGAGGGCATGCCTCAGAAGGCATTTCTGATACTTGGAGAGACGAAGGTATGTAAAGGTCTTCTGTAAGAGCCAGAATCCAGGATCTGTCTCAGGTAGTCACAGCTGCAATATAGAGGAACGCCACTGTAGGAATGTCCTTTTACAACGAGTAAGCTGAGTGCAGTATTTTTTGATGGATTGATAAGTCTGAACAGAATAAAAACCTTCTTATCCTTCACAGAATTTCACACCAGGCACAGTCCAAATGCCTAATTTGTTTCTTAATGTTTGGAAACTTAATTTCAACTTCATGTGCTTATGCTTTTACAGAGATTGCCCGCCTATGTTCTTTCAAACAGAGACAACAACTGTTTTCAAAGTTTTTATCCAGAGAAGGATAAAATCTCTTCACATTTATGACTGGAAAAAAAGCCTTCCAGAACCTACTGCTATGTAGAACCTGGTACAAGGTGCAGATTATTCACATAGAGAAATATGAACAAACGGTGACTACTGGGCCCAGTTGTAGAAAGGAATTCCCTTCAAAGAAGCAGCTGTGGATACATAGCAAAACAACTCTAAAGAGTGCATCTTACAAATAGGATGGATGAATGAGTCCCAGATGGGGCAAACACAGACACCAGATATGGCATCAGCAAAGTTCAAGGCTTTTGTGCAGCTTGGTTGTTTCTGTACACAGCCATCGTGTAAAAACTGGGCTGAGAACGTAAAGAGAGGCAGCTCATTCATCTGAATAGCAGGGAGAATAGTATATGACACTTAATTTGTTCCCAACATCTAGGAGGAGACCAAGAGTTGTCCAATTTACCACTTATAGATACCTTAAGAGAAATTCCCAGTGTATAGTGGGTCTTTAGTATGGTAGAGAAAATTCAGACCATGAGCACATAGTGGGAAGCTAGGCACAGATATTCACACAAGAAATAAGAAATTAGACTTAGATTTTTTTAATAGTGGAAGATTCCAAATAAAAGACCGAAGTTCTAAAATAATGTACAGAATTTGGCAAGTTATTGAAGTCTTCAAATCAAGATCAGATGCTTTACTAGTTGGCACATTTTAACTATTTACACAAGTTATTGGACTCATTACTGAAACAGCTGGATAAATGTCTCTGGCGTGTGTCAGATTAGGTAGCATATTAATCCCTTCTGTCCCTAAAATTTTGTGAAAGAAGAAACTATTTATTCCTGTAGATGTAAAACACTGTCTTTATTGTTTGACTACAGAGACCTTATCCAAAAAGAATGCTGTATGTGGAAAGATTCTAGGGAGTAAGGTTGTTGCCTATGGCAGCCTGTATACTCGGTGTAATTTTTTTGCCAATAGAAATTCAGTGGGAATTATGCCTTCAACCTCAAGAAAGATGAGGTTTAAACTGTTGTCTCTGGCAGCAGTTGCCTGAGAAGCTTCAAACAATTCTTGAAACTCAGCAGTGCCTTTCTTGCTTGTCACCTAGCGCCAGGTGGATTAGCAGAATGCTTTGTGCTTCAAAGAGCCCTGGAACCAAACATCAAGGATAGGTTTATGGTAACCTGTTTTTCAAATACTATCTTCAAAGTTTCTGCTGTTGTTGACCCTGCTGAAAAAAAAAAAAAAACAGAAACCCAACTGCATTATTTTTAAACCACTATTTACAGATATACTTCTTTATTTATTTATTTACTTGTATGGTATTTATCAAATGAGCTGGAAGAAAAAGTTATTTGGAGTAAATAAACCACAATAAGTGTCTCCTAAGACTTCATGTCTAGACCAGAAAGTTAGTTATGGAATAACAAAAGGGAGAAAGAAGAGAAAAAGAAGGTGTGGTCAAAGGGTACAGAGCCAGCCTTAAATGTAGCAAAGACTGAAAGAAAAATAATGATGACCCGTGGTTCAGCTATTACAAGACAAAAGTTCACAGAGGGGAAAAGGCCTGAATTACTGGAAAGAAAATGATTAAATGATTCTGCTCTTTACTAGCCTAAGGAAGATGTAAGTGAATATGTTACTGTTGAAACCAGACACAAGACAGAGATGAGGAACAGTCCTTTCTGGCAGACAGTTTTAGCCACAACATAAATGCTGATCTGCCAGAAGATTAAATCAATAAAACGCTATGTTTTCGTCGGTGTAGTATATGCACCTCGTTAACTGAAACAATATGATGCAGTTGTCATTCATGCATATCACGCATTGAAATTCAGAGCAAACTTCTCACTTTTGCTTCAAGGAGTGATACGGCGGAGTAAAGATTTATTTTTATTTCAGATCCTAGGTGAAGTAAGGAGACCTGTGCAACCCCAGACCTAGGAGGTGTCATCAAATCATAGAATCATAGGATGGCCTGGGTTGGAAGGGACCATAAAGATCATCCAGTTCCAAGCCCCTTGCCATGGGTTGGGTTGCCACCCACCACATGAGGCTATCCAGGATTCCATCCAACCTGTCTTGAATGCCTCCAGGTTGGCAGCCTTTGTCAGTGCCTTACCACTCCCTGAGTAAATAATTTCTACCTAACATCTAACCCAAATTTCTCCTCTTTTAGTTTTAAGTCATTCCTCTTTGTCCTGTCACTGTCAGAAAATGTAAGAAGTTGTTGCCCCTCCTGCTTCTAAGATCCCCTCAAGTACAGGAAGGCTGCAATGAGGTCCCCAGAGCCTTCTCTTCTCTGGGCTGAACAAGCCCAACTTCCTCAACCTTTTTTCATAGGAGAGGTCTTGTTGAAATAGATCATCAAAAGAGAATGTACAGGAGTCAGTTGTACTTTGTCCAGATGTAAACATGATACCAGGAAGGTCCAGCTGGCAGCCCAAAGACCAGAAGCAGCCTTTCTTTCAGCCCACCATGTCTCCCCTTCTTAGGAGATGGAGAACAGCTGCCTGTGTAGCACCCTTGGACCTAAGAATTAATCACCTTCCCTCAGGGTTGGGAAAAGACTGACGGTTAGAGTTGTACATGCAAGAGGAGATGGCATCATACCTTTTCCTTCATATGTAGACTCATATTAGCAATCTGGAGCTCCTCTGAGGTCAGACCATGAAAGGATTTCTGTGATCTCATCCTCCCAGTTGTGGAAGTAGATGACGTTTTATGCTGAGGGGGTTAACAATATTGAAGATATCCTGAAACAAAAAGCAAAATCATAAAAATAAACAAGCAAACAAACAAAACCAATGTCCAAAAGAAACACAAACAAACAAAAAGGAGAATGAAAGGCACTAAAGACAGCAGAGTGAAGACTGTGAACTAAGTACTTATGTCTTCAGTGACAGGAGGTGTGCGTTGATTTTACCATTAAAATGCCATGAGTGTATATCTGACCAAGTCCCATTACAAATGAACGTGTCAGTAAACACGGTGTTTTCTACCTTCAGTGTAGAATAGTTATTACTTTGGAATAAAGTAATACAGGTCCATAAAAACTACAACTACTGCAGCACAGTTCCCTTCCCATCTGTGACCTTGCACCCTGTGTCTGAAAAGCTTGTTCTGCATCTGGGATGCCTTCAAGGGGTCTTTCCAGTGTAGTTTCTGATGTGTAGTAAGGAGTGAGATCACATCTCCATCCTTTCCTTCCTGGCTGCTGAGATGGTCTCTCATGAGCCTGACCAGTGTACAAAGCTTGTTGTTGAGACCTGAAGTCCTCAAAAAAACAGTGAACAGGTTCAAGTGCTGTCTGGAGGAAAGAGTGACAAAAATGCAGTGCTAAGGGAGAGCAAAAGTAATCAAGTAGAGAGTGGGGAGTCTGGATCCTTTGCAGTAGTCTACAGCACTTAAAGGAACAAAATGGCTGCTGTCTGTGAACACAAAAGCTCCTTTGGAGTTCCTGGAAGAGTGCAGGTACAGTTCTTCAAAAGCAATGCTGCAATGCTGTACAAGCCCACTCTGCTGTGCTTTGTTCAGTGATGTTTGCCTGCTCAGAAGGCAAGAAAATCCATCCAGGGAAGGTTTGTTCGTTTAAAAAGATTATGACTTTCAAGTGAAAGAATCAGACCCACTGTGACGAGGGAAGTGGCGGTTTTGAGGTGACAATAGCTTTCTCACCAGGTGACAAGACCGTAAATGTCAATGGGCATTTCATTAGAGGGAAGGAAGGAATGTATGGACTAATAAAAGGCATGACGCTGACAGCAGCTTCTCCTCAGCAAACATTTCCGGCCCACTCATCTGTCATACAAGTAAAATTTATTGCCATTACAGAATGCATTAACCCTTAATACATCGGCTAGAGCCCAGGGAACAGCCATTTCTATGCAAGTTATGTTCAGCAATAGAAATACCAGGTTTGGCTTTGGGGAAAAGTCTAGTTATATCCTCCCACTCTGCCAGAGATCACAGAATCATCAATCAAGGTTGGAAAAGACCTCTAAGATCATCGCGATTGTCCTGTCCAATGGTCCACCTGTCACCAGTATTTCCCACTAAACCACGTCCTTCAGTACAACATCTAAATGTTGCTTGAACACCTCCAGGGTGGGTGATTCCACCACCTCCCTGGGCAGCCCAATCCAGTGTTTGACCACTCTCTCAGAGAAGAATTATTTCCTAATGTCCAACCTGAATCTCCCCTGGTGCAACTTGAGGCCATTTGCTCTAGTCCTATCACTAGTTTCATGGGAGAAGAGGTCGACCCCCACCTCACCACAACCTCCCTTCAGGTAGTTGTAGAGAGCAATACAGTCACCCCTGAGCCTCTCCAGACTGAACAATCCCATTTCCTTCAGCTGCTCCCCATTAGACTTGTGCCCCAGACCCTCCACAGCTTTGTTGTCCTTCTCTGAACACACTCCAGGGCCTTGATGTCTTTCTTGCATTGAGGAGCCCAAAACTGAGAGCAGTACTTGAGGTGCAGCCTCACCAGTGCTGATGAGTACAGAGGGATGATTACTTCCCTGCTCCTGCTGACTACACTATTTCTGATCCAAGCCAGGATGCCATTGGCCTTTACTGTCACCTTGGCACACTGCATCTTTCTTCACCTGATCACAAACACAATCCAGTTTCTCCTGTCCGTACCTATTTTTGTATCCTGCAAGCCTACAGCCATTTCTTTTGTTAGAAAAGGCAGTCCTAGTCTTCACCCCAAGACTCTCACTGCAGTCTGATAACGCACCAGCTCCTCCCTCGCCCTATTTTCCACCTTGGTCTGAATAGTGACTCGGGGTGGCCCTCGAGCAATTTTTCAGACACTGCACTGTGAATGAAGATGAGTGAGGTAATCAGTACATAGACCTCATAGCCTAAAGGCAACCATGCTTTAAGCACACGATAATCTACGGATGGGGGAACTCTTGATATTTGGAACAAAAAAAATCTTTCCCTACCAGCTTTTCTTTCATTTATTACAACTACTCCTATTTTTCTTGGTGGGCTTCCAGAAGATCTCCTAGTGCAGAGTATCCACAGATGTAACAGGGATACATCCATTAGAAAATCTATTCCAGTTTGTGCTCTTTGCTTCTTGCTTCAACACTCCCCTCCTCTCCAGAGGCTTCCTGTCTCCCCCTCTCCCACTGCCCTGGGGAAATGCTGAAGCCAGCTCCTAATTAAAGTGCTCACAATTCCCCACTGCAGCAGTGGCGCCAGGCCCTGAAACCATCCTGCATCTGCATCCCTTAGAGACACTCAGCCAGGCTCAGACACCTCGCTGCTCACTCCTCCTGTCACAGAACTCCTCAGATTGGCTCCAGCGGGTATCTTCTGTGTTTTCTCATCTGTGCTAATCTCTCGCCAGTGCAGCAGGCAGGGGATGGGGAGGTCACTTGGCAAATGGAGTGAAGAACTCCCCACTATGAGAAAAAATGAAAGGGGAAGAGCTTTGAGGGGAGGTGAGAAGGGCTGGAGCAGTGATACAACTCCGCCTTGTGCTGCTTCACAGTGACAGCATTTCCATTTGACTTGCTGTTGTCCTTCGCTGGGGTCTGATGCGCTGCACAATGCGTGCCACCCAAATGACACCAAGCGTGTAATCCACTTACTGTCCAGATTAGTGCTTTACAGGCACCGTGTCGACATTCACATGGCCACCCCACAAAGCAGCACAAGCAAGTTCTGTCCCACACCTCTCTCCATGCATGTCTGCCCACCACAGGCACGCTCATGGCCCCCCACCAGCAAAATATATATTTGTGAGGGCATCTTTTATGCAGCATGGAAATCACGCTGCTGAATGCATCATGCAGCCAACACACACACACACACACACACTGCAGCCACTGCCCACCACACAGTGCTGCTACGGATGATAATAATGCATATTATCATGCTCTGTGTGGAAATACACACCTCAAATGTCCTTTGGAACGGAGGAATCTCCAGTGATATTCACCCTGAGAAGGCCATAGCTGCCTCATGCACCAGCATTACTTATGATAAATGATAAATGATCACACATTATGATAAATGAAGTGATCATTTCTGATGTCTAGCCCAGGAAATTCACCAAGGGAGCTACACAGTTGAACCAGCCAGGATCCCTCTTCATCTGGTATGTCATGCTTTGTTTTTGCAATTTGAGCTGTTCCACTTTGGAGAGTACATAAGACAGAATCATTGCACCTCTGTTCTCTGAACTAAGCAGAACTCTGCTACAGAGAGGCCTTTCCTCATATATCTGAGTCTATGTACCACAGAATATCATGGTCCCAGTACTATCCTAAAGCATCATGTATGTTTTCAGTCTTCCATGTAAAATTCTCATCAGATGCGAACAAGTAAGCACCAACTTGAACAAAATCATACTTGTATACAAGTACACAGGTGAAACATTTATTCTTCCCAATAGCCACACAGAGATCCTAGTGAAAACAAAGGGCATAGGCAGGTAAAAGTTCTCTGGAGGTGCCAGCTAAGGTCAGTTGGTAAAAAACAAGCCATGCCTCACAAACAGTCAAACTACCACTATGTCATTATGGAAAATTCAGTGGTAGGACTAACGTGTTCTACAGTAATGTTTTCATAGATATATGAGCAACTTAAGGCCCTGAGTCTTATTTGTACAAGGAAAGCAGACCTTACACGACTGAACCTCCTGCACCAGTGTAGGTGAAGTTCAATTTTGCTGCCTCATGAATGGCAACAAGGGTGGGCCCTTGCTGCCTGGGGAGGGCAAGCAGGGTGTAGAAGCCATCCTCAGGGCTTGGCTGCAGGATGGACAGGGAGTTCTGCTTCAACGAGTTCAACGCACACGCAGGCACAGCCACTGGCTTTGGCCCCTCGGCCTGTGGGCAGGCAGCCTCCTTTCCCCTGGCTCTGAGACAGAAAAGCAGGCAGAGGGACAGCGACTGTTCTGTGCCACCAGCAGCCTGCTGCCCTAGGCAACTGCCTGCTTCAGCTGCGCGTAAAGCTGGCACTAATCACACGGGCCTTGAATGAGGCTTAGGCTCAGGGGACTCGGCTGATTTGGAAATTGCTAGCCTGTATTTCTCTTTCAGCCGTGGCAGGCGAAGAGACAATGGGGAAAAGGGAGCAAGGAAAGCCAGTGTAGCTGGAGTTGCCCAAAAGTTTTTATGCAATTTGCTATGGGAAGGTGGAAGCACCTGCTTAGAGATTCAGCCTAGCAGTGGCAGAAAATTGCTATCAGGCATTTTGAGAGAAAATCTCTGTGAAAGGAGAAAAATAGAAAATAATTTAATCAAAATGTTCAGTGAAGCGAGTTGAGTTTTCCTTATCGATTACTGCAAATCAAACTATTTCATCCCAGAATAAAAATAGTATGCTTTGACAGCAGCAAAATTTTGAGTTTGCGGTGCCATTATGGTCTCTTGTAAGAATTATGGCATGAAGTGACTTGTGCTCCTATTTCACTTTGTGTGCTGGAGTCTTCAGGTGTAGCCTCCCACAAGAACCACCACTGTCAACCAGTAAGTGGATTCTATCGTTGCTGCAGCTGTGTGCTGCAGTGCATTGTGAGCTGTGATGTCTGGCAGGGGTGCTTGGCTCTTCAGGGAAATGAAACAGCCTCCAGCTCTCTCACAGAAAGGAAAACAAATGGAAAAGACGAGTGCAGAAATACATTGAAAGCAACAGGCATGTGAAGATCGTTTCAATTATAATCCCTGGAGCTGGAGGCTTACATACTATTTTCTTTGCTGATGAGTGTGTTTGCAGCCAAATACTGACCCCATTAGACTGGAACCGTCAACAAGTCTATGAAAATAACATAGTGTTAACCAAATGGCTAAACAATAGCTTATGGTTGAAGTCATTATAGATAAACAAACATGACTATCAACAATCCTACCAATCAGAGGCACTTAAAGAATAATTAGCCATTGTTCCACCCAATAAAGAATCATCAGATTTGTTAGGTTGAGATAGAAGTAGCCCTTTAAAATAGTTCTTAAATAAACATGTTGTCTTCTTGTTATAAGAAGTTGTACAGATCAGGAACGGAAATGAATTGAGATGGGGAATAAGCAGTTTCACTACTGGTGACAAGCAACTTTATAGTCTCCCTGTGATATTTGTATTTCCTTACCTGCTAATGGTTGAGAGCTGGGGAGGCTTGTTTAGAAAAGACTGGTCATTATTTATTTCCTTTCTTCAACGTAATTTTTTCTCAGCACTTAGATCTGGACACATTGGAAACATACAGATGAATGAGGCACTCTTACTGCCCAGCACTGAGATGTCAGTTTTGAGGTTCTTACTACCCAGCAGGGCACCAGCACACAACATGTGCTGTATTACACAGGAGTGAAAATGTCATCCAGCATCAGCTCAGCCACATGCAGCCTTCTGATGGTAAAAAATGCTGTGTGTTCCCAATAATTCCCATCTCTCCTCTCATCAAGGAGTAACTATCATCTCTCCCCAAATCAAAACATGATCTGCTTAACAGGAAGCTAATAAAAGAAGTACCATTCTGAAGGGAAATTTTTAGGCACATGAATTATTGATAAAAAAAGTCTGTTGTTGTTCAAAAATAGTCCAAGCTGCTAATACATCATTTGGAGTTGCTTTCTGGACAACAACCAAAGCAGCCTGTCTAGGAAGGGGATTGCAAACCTCATGCTTTCATTAAAGATGTGAGTAAAACTCATGCCAGAGGCTGCAACAGTCTTGTTACCTTCTTCTGTGTGAAGCTATGAAGAAATGAAATTCTACTTAGTTACTATGTAGCCAAGATAGAACCAGGTTTCTTCCGAAAAAGAAAAGGTAGTCTTATTCCTTTGCAGATCATCACTGGTCTCAACAGTCTGCAATCAGAGAAGAAGGTGGGCTTTCATCCAGCATGCTAAAATACCTCTAAATAAGCAGTTTGTACTGTTACTGCTCCTGGGTGTCCATTATTGGAGCTATTTCTATTTGCAGATGTCCAAAGCAGAGACATGTCTGAGGAAAACAGACTGACATTGCCAACCTGATATGTCTAACTCGACTTTCCTGCTAATCTCGTGCTAAAACATACAAGAAACAAAAAGGATTGAATTTCCAGTCCCTGTACCAAAGCGTATGGGACCAAGTAATCCCCCAAACTCCTTCTCCCACATTCCCAAGCTGCCAGTCATGACCAGCCACTAAAGGCAGAACCAAAAGGAGCTGCCAAGACTCAAGGGTAAGCTCTATCCCAGGAAAGAACTGTGTTCAATACTAATTTCACCACTGTTTTTTTTTTCCCAACAATATCGGCCAGGTCCATCAGCACTGCAGCTTCTTTTGAATGCAAAGCTCCAACAAGCTGCAGAATTCACTGCTTTTTAACAGCTAAGCAAAAATACTGGCAAACCACAGTGCTGGTGCTCACAGACTGTAGCAGGCACCAACGCTCCAGATACCTTCAGAGTTTGCTGGGAACAGCCCATCTTAAGCTATCACCATGGAAACCATCATGTTCCTGGGCACAAGGCCACCTTTTCTTGGGACAGTCTGGTTTTCTTGAAAGTCAGCTAGAAGTGATTGTTCCCACAACAAAAGTGGGTAATACGCAAAGTAACAACATACAGTCTACAAAAAAATTCCTCCTGTATTTCAAAGAAGCCTTCTGAGATTACTGGACATTGTCAGTAGGAAAAAGAATGGGCTTGCTGAGACTTGGGCGCCTTGTGGGAATGCTGACCTTACTATTTCTCACCAGACCTAGGACCAGTGAAACAGTGAAGATAATACCTTCTAATAGTAGATACAAGGAGAGGCATAACAAGATAAAAAATATCCCATACAGCAATATGCTCTGTGGCCATTTTGTCGACAAGGCTGAGTTGTGTGTGCCTTTCTCATACAGAGATGTACCATATGTTTTTTTGCAACCAATTATCTTCTCCACAGTTAGAACACATTCCCCTGCTAAGGCAAAATCTGCAACTCCTGTTCCCGATCAGAGTCTCAGAATGAACAGTGCACTGACAATTTTGTCCCCCTGGGCCAGATATCTAAGCCCAAAAAACTGGAAAATGCCCACACAGTACCAGTGAAACACCAAATCAAACAAACCTGGGAGGAGGGGAAGGGAGAAAGAGCTGCCAGCTCCTCAGAAAGAAATGCCAGCAAGAAAAGCAAAACAAGGCAGCACTTTTTCTCCTTTCGGCTTCCAGTAAGAATGTGCCATGAGTGCAGCTACCAAGGTGCAAAGAGCAGGTCCGGGGCCTGGCTCTGCCCAACCTGGCAGACCCGTGCCATCAGGATGTGCCAGTCCCACCAGTCACCTGGAGATGAAAGCGCTCTCTCTCAAGAAATTGCCAGAAGGCTCCTTTTGGTTCTCCAGTTTGGAAACAAAGCTAATTTTTAAGACATTTCTCTGAAATGGAACAGGCGTAACAAGGGCTGCAGGGGCGGCACAGAAGTGCCCAAGATTGAAAGTATTCTGCTTTACAGAGATAAAGACCTTCTAAACAATAAAAAAAAAATCCTAATTTTGAAACAGGATTGCAGGCTTATTTTCTACCATTGCTGAAAGAAAGAAAAAACAAACACACCTATGCACAGAAGGGCTGAGACAGACAGAGGATGTAAGTCCTTCTCCCTGTGTTCTTCACACCCATCCCTGCATCAGTAATAAGAGCCCTCAGGAGCCCAGGTCAGGAGAAAGGGAATGATGTCCAGGAGCACTATAACCATGGAGTGCAGAAGGAGGCATTGGAGGCTCAGGCAAAGCACCCAGCAGGTTGCAAAGGGCTGATGTGCCATCACCTGGCACACCACAGAGGACAGCTTTAAGCTACCAGCTGTAATGACATGTGGCAATTTACTTGCAAGTCTTGTGTGGTTCAGATAGGATAGGAGATTTGCCATCAGAGTCAGTGCAAGGGGGAACAGCCCTAGGGAGACTTGGCAGTGAAATCCTGTTGTTACAGAGTCACCACAGAGAGGTGTCAGGCATAAACTCTGAGTGTGGCTGCCATCTTCTGAACTGCTTTTCCGCAGGTGCTCAGGAGGAAGCAGATTGCTCCAAGGGGCAAAAAAGATAGATCCAACTGCTAACACAAACCAAGCTGAAAGGCCAAGGGTTTATTTTTGATTTGTATGCTCTCCACTGATCTGTGACCCACTCTGACCTCTCCCTCTGACCCCTCACCTCCAGCAGTTGGGGGTGGAATTAGTCACTCTAAGTAAGGACACTAGGCCCTGGAGCTGCAGTCTGTGCTAGTTTCTTTAGGATCAGGGGGCTGTCATTCCCTACAGCATGTGCTGTAGGTCATGGTGCTCCTCCTATCGGCAGTCCATCTTCCGTGGTTCCTCAGCATGAAGCCTATTTGAAGGGTGCTCATATAGGAATTGGTCTTGGCACTACAATAGGAAAGTAGGTTGTCACTTCTGAGCTGCCTGCTCTGTTACTGCCTCATTTTCACTAATGAGCAGCAGAGATAGTCAAGTTTTGCAAGCTTGATACTCCGTTAATGCTGCTGAAAGAGTGAGACACTGCCCATGAGTCGCTTAGGGTATGCAGAGCTTCAGAAATTTTGTTCTGTTTTATGACTGAGCTTTGATTGGACCAAACACGGCTGGGATCAAATGACTGAATTCTTACTAAACAAGAAGTTAATCTCATCATTGGACTTGATCAACAAAGGTGGACTGCATTTCCTCAGGGTCTGCTCTGGTCCCATGGGAGGGACAACAGGGACACAGAATTGAAATGGATGGCTTGCTCCCACTGTGGCCTCCCCAGATTTGCAATTCAATTCAATAAGAGGTGGAGCAGGCTGCTGAGCTGCTTTTGAAAGGGTCAGAGGGTTCAGAAGCAGCAGGAGGGAAATGGAGGCAGGATGCAAGCAAGAGAAGGGACAACATTATTCTTCTTGCTCCAAAGTGAACACTTTGCCCCGGGGCAGGAGAAAGAGCACCTCTCTGATTGAATTACCAGAGGACCAGAAGAATAAGCAAGTACTGGATGGCTGACACCCATAGCATTTGGCAGGCATGGATGTGACTTAAACCAGGGTGAGCAGCAGCTTCCAGTAAGAAAACCTTTGCTGAGGGTACTGAAAAGAGCCTTTCTGCTCTTGTGTCCACATCACTGTTCTACAACCTTCCAAACATACATAACTTTCCATGTTACAGCAAAGGACAGAGGCAGTGTGTTATACCAAAGCACTTAAGACAGATTAATTTTTTCCTGAGTTGCAAGAGGCTACTGAGACCAGCCCAGAAATATGTACTGAAGTGTGTTAGGAGACCACTTTGGCTTAACCCCTTGCCTCTAATCCCTGGAGAGGGTGAGGTATTGTAGTAGGCTGCACTGCCTAAAAGCTAAGCAGCTAGCATGAATTACGGCACTATAATGAGAGCAATTCAATAATCAGACAGAATAGGACCTTAAAAGGTCATGGAGGAAATCCCTTGATTTAACCACTAAAATCTACAGAATTATTAGTGAGCAAATTTGTTTCTGTGAAGTTTCAGTTTCTCATTCTTGCTCAGATTCAGACTGTGCTATTCACAGGAAGTTAACGTTATCTAATACAATCATTACATCACATTAGCTTGCAGTATAGTCCTGTCCCAAGTTTTTGAGGACAGAGCCAGAGCTAGGGATTGTCAGCACCACATGAGTGCTAACCTGGATGATAAGGAATTTTACAATCATACACGTTTGCTCATCTACGCATCTTTGAATCAGGCAGGAGGTTGCTGGACATGGCTCCTTTGCCTGCTGTTTAAAGAGTGTCAGGCTGAGTGATAAAAGTGGATCTTTCCAGCTTTCAGAACTCAATCTTCCACAGGTTCATTTCTTCCTCATTCTTTGTTCCTCTCATTTTATATTTTTATGCTCTTCTGACAGAATTCTCTGCTGTCCAGCACTGGATGTCTTCAGGCAGCACTGCATACATCTCTTTCCCATAAATCTTTCTCAGGATAAAATGATGGTGACAAGAAGCAGACGTATCAGTGCCATTATGTCCCAGCTTCATTTTCCAGTATTGGCTTGTTCCAGAAGGGTACAGAAGAACTAAGTGTGGAGCTTTAAACTGAAGTTTAGCATGAAAGAGCAAGCTGCAGAATGCAATTCCGTAGTAAAAAATGCAATTCTGTGGTAAAATCTTCATGCTAGAGCAGGTATAAACTCAAACAGTTTTCAGAAAAGGGGAAAAAAAATTTAGACTAGTCTTTATGTGCTGGTTTTTATAATACCCCCAAAGAACGACAGTCTTACACCCAAAGTCCTTTACCTACTCCCCCTAGGAAGGATAATGCATGTTTTCTGTCTCTATCTTCAGAGCTTAGCAAGGCAATTTCATGATTTCTTCACCACTCCCTAGGGTGAGCCTGGAAGCTTTATAAAGCAGATTACAGACAGCCCTGCTTAGACTTCCACTAAAATGGCAACTCCAGACTAAACTAGTCATTTCATGGAGTTTGATCTTGCTTAAATCATTTTTCTACTCAACATCTAAGCAGGAAATATGTTTTTCTCATCTTTCTCCTATGCACTGATTTACCCACTTCTCATGTATTTCACAGCAGTCTGTATTCAAATATTTAGCGGGTAGGGTTCGTAAGTATTGCAAATCATATACAAAAGCAAGTCATCTTCGCCTAGGATCAAGGCCAAAGCCTGAACCTCTTCATTCTTCTCCATTCATCAGGATTTAACTGATCTTTTCAGAACACTCTGGCTCAGGCAACCTCAGCAAAGTACAAATTCCAGCAGCTCTGATCTTACAGATTCAAAACTCAAATTGTACTGTTTTCATGGGTACAAGCTTCCCATACTTTGAACTTGCTTTGAACTTTGGATTTGAACAAACTTCGGAGCTTCTGGTCATAATCAGTGAGATTCTATCCAGTGGAGAAAAAAAATGGGGAAAAGGAAAATAAAAAAGTTGTTCTTTATGGATCAGACAGAAAATCAGCCTTGGGTTCAGTCAAAAAGGTCAGGCGAATATCCTAATGAGCCCTGCCAGTGTTTTAAGCTTGTACTGACAGTTGTAGCCAGTCAAATTTCAGTCAATTTCAGGTTTCAATTTTAATCTTTTATGCACTTCTAGACCTCACCATTTTCAAAATATATAACTTGGTTACTACTCCTGATTTAAGGAGTAGATATAAATTGTATCACAAAAGAAGATGGTCAGACTGTTAAATCTCTTTTCAATTGCTGAACTTTGAGAAGGCAATTTTTTCCATCATATGCAGAGGTCATTTCACTTGGAGGTAATGAAGAATCGACAGATGTCTATATAATACAGCTGTCTCAGCTTGGTCTTGATCCTGAAGGCTCCTGCTTATGGAGGGCCCCTGGTTTGATGGAAGTTGCTGTAGGTGTCCAGAGGTGCTGGGCCTACCTGTAGTGTGAGACTTCTGGTTTCACTGGCTTCTGCTCCACATCACCAAACATGCTGCTTCTTGGGCAGCAGCACGTTCATCCAGAGAGCCTGTGCTGCCACAGAGTGCTAAATGAACGCAGAAAGGAAAGCAGCTCAAGGGTTTGCACTCACAGGGCAAGGAAGATATAGTTGTCTGATGCCAGCAGCATCCCAACTTCCTGTGTGCTGCCATTCTTCCTGGTTAAGAAAAAGAGAGAAAAGGCCCAAAGGTCTTTCCTCCCGTTATTCATCCCTTGTCTTTTTCTACTTTCTAGTTGTATGAGTCCATTACAGTGCAGCTTTCTTGTCTTTGACAGGTTCATTCAGAGTACTTCTTCTCTTCCTGACGGCAGTTGTATGTGATCACTTCAGCAGACTGCATGTATTTCAGTGAAACCTGATTGTTGCTTATGCAATAGAGATCAAAATCAGAACTGCTTCTCTGATTTGCTTCAAGCTGATGGACGGAGAGTGCATAGGCGTGAGACAGCAAACCAGGTGCCACCCAGTGCAACTTCAGACCTGTTAAGACCACGTTTGCAAACTAAGCTGCCTTCTGTTTTTCCCAATAGATCAAAGCAGGCACAAAAATTGAAGCGAGGTAATGTCCATCCATGGAGATATTCACAACTTGCCTGGAGTTGTGAATATCTCCATGGAGTCAGATGCAGTCCTGAGCAGACTGATCTAACTGGCCCTGCTTTGAGCTGCAGGTGGGAGTAGAAACCTCCAGGGGTCTGTTTCCACCATTATTTTCTGATTCGGTCATCTTTCCAGTTTTTTGCCTGACACATTTTTGGTCAAGAAAAGAATTGGAATGCAAAGTATTCGTTATAAACATACATAGATCAATAAGTAAGAATAGATATATTCTCCCATATAACAAATCTTAGGGTTTTTTTTTTTTGCTCCAGTAGAAGAGAAATATGAATCCTATTTTAGCTGAAGCTAATGCATCCCTCTTCTGCTTATACAAATCGGGTAAAAATATTCTACTATGTCTCATGTCTACCTATTTTTTTTCTAATAATTTTTAGCTATCTCAAAACAACTCAACTATACCATAGGTCTGAAGTTCAGCTTCAACTTGGATATTATTAGTATCATCACCTAAGAGTTCTGAAACTGAAAGGGTGAAGGAATTGGAAAGAAGAAAATTCCAATTAAAAGTGGGAAGAGTAGAGTACAAAGAGAGATTGTGAAATGATGACGAATGAGTACAGGAAAGACAAGCAGAGACTGTCAAATAAACAGCAGGAATGCAAGGAGAAAGATATTTTAATTAAAAAAAAATTGATAAGTATAGCTAGTCAGAAACTATGTTCTTTTCTTGTGGAAACATTTTTACAAAAATAGGAATTGCTAGGATTTTTTTTTTAAGACTCAATCAAAAACAAGCTTTCATCAAAGACAAACCATTTTCAGTACAAATAGGAAAATATCTTTTCAAGTTTTTTCCATTGCTTTTTAGTGAAGAATGAAGGAATTATAATTATTGTAAGAATCATAGGACCATAGAATGGCTTGGGTTGGAAGAGACCTAAGAGACCACCCAGTTCGAACCCACCTACTATGGGCAGGATTGCCACCGACCAGATCAAGCTGCCCAGGGCTTCATCCAACCCAGTCTTGAATGCCTCCAGGGGAGCAGCTTGTGCCAATGCCTTACTACTTGCTGATTAAAAAATTTCTACCTAACATCTAACCCAAAGGGGGAACCAAAGTTGATTCCCCTCCTGCTTATAAGATCCTCTCATGTACGGGAAGCCCACAACGAGACCTCCTCCGAGCCTTCTCTTCTCCAGGCTGACAAACCTTAGCTTCCTCAACCTTTCCTCATAGGAGAGGTGCTTCAGCCCTTTGATCATCTTCATGGTCCTCCTCTGGACCTGCTCCAACAACTCCAAATCCCTCTTAAACTGCAGACCCCAAGCCTGGATGCAGTACTCCAGATGGTGCCTTACGAGGGCAGACTAGAGGTGGACAATTACCTCTTTCTCACTAGGAGCCACTCCTTATGCACTGTCAAATGTTTTTGTCGCAGAAGGGCCAAGTGACAAAATGGAAATTTCCTCTCACCTGCTCAAAAATTTAGTCAAGCTCAACACAGTTCTTACTCTGAATCTTCCACTGTGAAGAGTTCAGACATTTTATGGAGTAATGTCAGCTTAGGGCAGCTTGGCTGTTGTCAAAGCGTTATCCAGCATTGCTATTTCACATTTGATTATAAGAATTTCATGCATGTTTAATATTCCATAGGAGGAAAAAATACAACAAAGCAAAGCAAAACAAAACAAAAAGCAACAACACAAGCAGATTACAAGGAGAAAATGATTTAACATCTACAAAGATAACCACATAGATCTAGAAAGCTACAAATACCATGAGATCAACCTTCTTCATATCGTTCCCCTCCCTCTCCCACCAAATTATTTTCAGCTTTCTCTTGTATTTTCTGCAGCCATTAACAAAGTCTTTCTTCCCACACTACTGTCAGATGAGCTCTTCTACGCAAAGTAGCAGGGGCAAATAATCCATCATCTAGCCCCTCTGCAATTCATGAAATACTCTGCACCAGGCAACCTTACAATGCAAAACGCTGACTTTTTACTTTTTCCTAATGCAATGCTGCATATGTAGATGATGAGGTTAAAATCATATATTCAGAATTTTTGCTAACTAGCTGTGCTGGGAGAGAGAAAATCCAGGCTAACCCCAGGTCCTGAGACACATCAAAAGCCCCAGTTTGCAAGCTACCAATCAAGCTAATTGGCATTATCTGGAGTAGGAGGGAAAACATGAAATGAAGATCCATCTTCAGCCTGAGTTCCCTCCCTGTGCTCCATATTCTCTGCTCTTTTTCTTGCATTAGTTTTCTTTATCATTATGCCATTAAGGCACGGCAGCCTAAGGGAATGCCCAGAGCAAATACACAGATTCTCCTTCTGTTTTTGCAGGATCATACACCAAAGATGTGCTTCCCATCTTTGTCTATAGGACTCTTTCTTAAAATGCTTTCCAGGATTATTTCCTGCAGGCTTTTGGTTGTTTTTTGATTTTTTTTTTTGGTTTTTTTTTTTTTTTTTTTGTGTGTGTTTTTTTTTTCCTGGGGTTTTGTTCTTCTCATGTGGAGAAAGTCAGCTGGAGAAGCTGGCATCATGCGGTTCTCAAAATATTGCTGTTTCCAGAAGGGAGTGCAGCAGAGACTACAAACAATGACTGTGGGGAGGAAGAGGGAGAGGACTGTATTTGCTCATACACTTTGCTTCCACATGGCTCAGCCTTACTCTCCAGTAGTTATGACATCTTTGTGCCACGCACACCCTGAGTCTGCATAGTCCTGCCATGCAGCCTCACCCTCCCTTATCCACCATGCTACCCTGAGAAACTGCATCTTTCTTCCAGCAGGACCATGCAGAGAGCTATTGTTGCTGTTTGACAGATGAACATGAAAAAGGAAAAGACAAAACATTTTAGTAGTTGTGATCTGAGCCAAAATTCAAACACTTAAGGGAATTTCTTTGCCAAATCAGTGAACAAACACACAAACAAACAAACAAACAAACTCTCTTTTTCAGTAAGATTCACAACCAACAACTGCAGGCAGACATTGTTTTATTCAGTAGCACTGTGCTAAGACACACAAAGCACAGAGAGGCACCGTTTGCTGTCTCTGGAGACTGCAATACTCAGGTTTTCCCATTTTAAGTCTACGTCCTCTGCCATAGAACTTTCTTATGTAGTTTAAGGTCAATCTTTGCATTCCTCTGCTCTGTACTGCACATGCAATGCATGTAGCCAATCTCTATAAATCCAGCAGGAGAAGGATTTAAATATGTTATGGGAAAGTGGAGCAGCTCCAATAGGAGGGAATCAAAGAGATTTACTCCACAAAATCTCAGGTTGAAATATAGTTTCAAGCCAGCGAGGCAGAGGCAGGGATAAAGTCTCTCCATCACTGTGACTGAATGAATGGAACAGACAGCTAGGTTAACACGAGCCCTTCCTCATCAGCCTCTACTCAAGGAATATCAGGCAGGGAGGAGTGAGAGGAGGAAAGAACTGTTTGTCTATTCAGCAGATTTGGTTGTAATTATTGTATGTCCATGACTGATTTCATGATCGATAATAGATGGTATATTTGCCAAAAACATTTGGTTTTGCTTCATTCTGAGTCATATGCAAAGGTCTTCGAATCAAGAATTTCTCACATTCAATACAGTATTGCACAGTGGCACACAAAACCCCAAAACTTCAACAAGGACTCTTGACACTACACCAATACCACATCTAACAATGAAAATGCTTAAAAAAAAAAATAAGAGAAAGAAGCAAAACCTCCAACCAGATCACTCTGACCCTAAAGAGAAGTTTTTCCCCATCTGTTTATTCAAAGATTTTTCATTACATGTAGAGTAGTTATTAGTCCAAATGATACTGACATTCGATAAATGTGGGTTAACTCATCACCTAAAACTCCAATGAAAACCTCAGCCTTGGAGGAAGGGAAAAGCAAAAGTGTTCACCTTGGGAGGCTTCAGCAATATTAAGATGGGCATCCTGAGGCACTGCAAGTGGTTGGGGAGGTGAGTAGTAAGAGCAGTATTTCAAACAGTTTATCAGCAACCAAGGGGCATAAAGTCTGAAAAAGTAAATAAACTACTGCCCAATATGGCAACAAGGCTAACTGGGAACTGCTCTGCCTCCCATTCAAACACTGCAGACCCACATGAATCTATCTGTTTCCCCATTTACCTTTCTGTTTGCAGGACGCAGTCTGGGTGTGAGCCATCCCAGTTGCACCAGGTACCTCAGAAGCTAATCAGGCAGCCCAGCACAGGTCACCCCCTACCTCTCCACACGTGGAGCAGGTGGATGTTGTCAGCTCATTCACTGCATCACTTTCAGTCAGGCTGCAGTAACTGATGAACTCCATTTCAGTTTTGCTTATAAATGACTCATCTCCACGTTGCTGTTGTTCCCTGGGAATCTATCTCTCCATACAGCACTTTGTTCTTCAATGACTTTTTTTTTTCTGGAATTTAAAAATAATAAGGATTACAGAAAAGGTCCTGTTATGCTGTTCTGAATAAATGAAAAGTCCCTTTGAGAAGAGCTGTTAGCAAAAATGAAATTAAGATATCTTCTGCCATGCTGCCCACACCCATTTTATCCAATTTACAGTATGAACTTCCTATAGGGCAGAGATTTTAACATGACAAAATCTGGTCATGTTAAATTATATAACGCTCACAATATGAGATGTGCACTCGACATCTTCATTGGTATGACAGGAAAGATGTACGTGATGAACTTTGATATAAACTTGAATGGTTTTTTTTTTGTTCTTCCTGTATGAGTTAAATTAAAAGTCATTAAGCATGTTTTTTGCATACAAGGGAATACAGCAAGATGTGGAGCTGTACAGTAAGAGTGTGTGCAATTGCTGTATGGGGACTAATTGAATCAAGGAAACCTGTTTGCAACACTCAGTCTGCATATGCAAGCACGTTGACTGAATTTTGAGAATGAAAGGTAAATGACCGGGAATGCCAGCCCTGTGACCCACGCACGTGGAGCAGTGCAAGCTTCAAGCTGTGAGAGAACCGTCTCTACCCAAATCTAATTTCAAGCACAGAACTCCTTAGAAAGCAAAAGAGAATTTCATTTTGCAGGACTCAAGTGCTCCCTGAGCTCCTTACTGATACTGGCAAGCACGCTGAAATATTGCCAGTAGATTTTCGCTTGGTTTCTAAGGAAACAAGGCCTTTGTGATCACACGGGAGCACGTGTGTCCACGTGCGTGTACGTTAGCCTCTCATATGCCCTTCACCTCCAATAGCTTTTGAGCTCATCGGCCAATCTCAAGCCAGCCTTGCTGAAGAATAGGAGCACTGGAGATACAGTATCCTTACAAGTGTCATGAAAATATGTGTTTGCACAAAAGATGTGCTGTTCATTCTGCCACTGACAAGAAAAGCTAACAAACTTGCCCTTTTCAGGCTTCAGGGAACCCAAGATCCTGGAGACCGTATTCCATTATTTTTGCAGTTTGTGACTGTGTTTGTTTCACCTTGTTGAAGCATTACCTGACATCTGCTGGAGTGAAACTGCTGACAGGGGATGGTCAGCAGCCACTGTCCAGTGATCCATGCTGGATGCAAGGTGGTGCTGGCAAAGGGGTTAAGGCATAGAAGTGGAAGATCCCTACTTTTCCTAGTGCATCAGGTCTTGACTTAAATCTCAGGTGAATAGGCTTTGGGCTGTTGGACTACCCTCCCCCCCCAGAAGTATTATTTGACCAAAGCATCCCAAATCCCCTGGCTTGGGTGCTTTTCTTGTTGCTGTTCATCCCCATGCTGACTCTGCTCTCTAAATGTATCCAGAGAGCATCTCTAGGAGGGAGGGAACACAGGCACCAACGAAGCGGAGATGTGCTTAATGCAGGCACCATTAATAAATCACTGATAGTTAAGATATAGATTGGGTGATGGGTGGCAGATGGGAAGGAGGAATGTCAAATTGCTTTTCTCATATAGATTATTGGATTAACAAGGAAGCAGCGGGCGTGTGGCAAACCGGTGTAACAAATTACTATCATAAAAAAAAAAAATGGAACTCATCGCGAGCTGGTAATAATGCCATGTCGGCCATTAGCTCTCTGGAGAGGTACTCAGTGCACAACATCCGTCTTCTGGAAAAGAGACGGCCGCTGGACCACCAGGGTAAAGAAGGGCCCCATTTGGTTTCCCTTCCCCCTCCCCCTGCCTCCTAGCTCAGAGCTCACGTTGTAAAACAGGGTGGCCTACAGCAGCAGTAATGAATAATCGTCAGAGCTTTTAATAAGCACTGCTAATTATTCCCCCCTGCTTTTGACCGGGCTCTGCACTCCCCTGCACCAGCACAGACGATACTGGTGCGAGATCAGTAGGCAAACTGCAAACTGCCAGGCTGACTCTGCTCTAGGGTTCCAATCCTGCGTCCTACATCTCTGTGTTTGGTCCACCATGTCTCTGGGGCCACCTGTCCTTCATATGGTGGGGGCTGCACCCCCTCACATTAGCCCCTCAGCCAGTCTGTCCTTGCATGCTGCATCCAAACCACTCAGTAAATGCATGTGAAAAAGGCTCTACCCAATCCTCGTGATCCAGACTCAAATAGCAAGCACCATTTTTCTGCTTCCCATACCACTCCCTCCCTTCCCTGACAGCCTCATTTAATTGCTCTGGAGACAGCATAAGCCAGAAATCGATGTCCAAACATTATCAGACTATTTCTCTTAGCCTTACAACTTGCTAGAGTTATAGACCAGGCTAAATCACACTGCGAGACCTTCCTCTCACTTGAGTGCCTTTCTCATGTGAGCAGAGACCACTGCTGCAGCAGAAGTCAGCTGCTGACCTGTGCAGAGTGCCTGCCTGCAGGCACTGAACACCTCTCTGCATCTCTCTGCTGCACAGGCAGTGAGGTTGAACTATGCTGCTGCAAGACTAAGCCCACTTAATATGTAAAATCACAGGTGAACTGTTTGCCCAAGCAGTTGGGCTCTCTAAAATCCTTGCTATTTTGTTTCACTGTTGATCCTTCCAGTCCAGGCTCATTTTGGCCAGAGGACTTGGAGAGCAGGCTGCAGAAGGGCCAGAGAAAGAGCAAGCAGTTTCTCCAGTTTCAGTGGTCAACCTCCACATCAGAAAAAAAACACTGGCTCTGTTAGTTCTCAAAAGCCTTGTTGACCCTTTTCCTGAAGAGGCCAAGAAATAACCAGACTATGGAGGCCAGGACATCACAGTCATACTTGACTGGGACACTGCCTCCTGGTTCATATCACATCTTGTACCTGATCTTGGGACCAATAGACTTCCATTTCCAGAGCTATTATCTGGCACTTCTCCACACAACATTGCCATTTAAAACCTTGTTAAAGATGAAGTGTCTGCATATGCATGTGTGTGCTCCTCTGTGTGCATGTTGGTGTGTCCATGGGTGTCTCGGGACTGATGGGACCAGGTTAAGGCTGTCATTACAGCCATGCCACAGCATACCACAGCTCTCCTTGGAAACTCTAATCCCTGAAATAGGATCTTTGTTTTTGTTTTTAAGAAACACATAAAAAGTAGCTAAGGCATTGTAATGCTAGACTGAAAGACTGAAGAGGACAAGAACACCACTATCGTATCTCACAGGCTGCCCCAGCCCCTAAGCAGTCAGCTGGCTTTTAGGACTTGCTTCTGGTGATACCGGCTATTTATGTTTTTCACCCACCTCTTTGTCAACACATACCTCATCTCTTGTCTCTCCTTTGTCAGTTTTAAAAAAAAAAGAACAACAAAAAAAAAAACAAAAACATAAAAATGGAGGACAATTTCATCTCCTACACATCTTCCCCCATATAATTTATCCTGGAAAAATGAATAGAAACAATGCAAGTGGTTTAGCTGTGAAGTGGAGAAGTTGTTTGTCCATCATATGCTTAAGGCAAAAAAAATAGCAACAACACCCACTGATTATGCAGACAATATTACAACCTTCCAGTACACTGCTGAGTGGAATGGATACAGGAATGACAGTATCATGACATACCAGTTCGGTTTTCATTTACTCGCTAATCTATAGGTCCAATCATTTCTCACCACACTCACAAAGCAGAGAAAGCAGGCACAGCCCCGACACAGAATTTCACACAGAATTTCGCTGCCTTTGTTGAGCCACAGCTTTAGGGCTGAAATAGAAAATTCTGGGTTTCCATTTCCTGCCTAGAGCTTCAAATTGAATCTATTCAAGAAACTGATCATCTGCAAAGGACTCTCAGTTCCCCATTCAAGGGGACAGACCTGCTACCACTGTGATGTCACTTGCTGTTACCCAGTGCAGCGATGCCATCACGGGGCTGGGTGCCCTCAGCAAACATCAGCCTGTGACCTGAGCAGATGGATTGCTCAAGTGCTACACTAGACCTGGTTTAAAGGGAAAAAAAAAAAAAAAACAAAAACCAAAGCAAAAAACAGACCCAGAATACATCCCAATTCAGTGCTCCAAAGGCAATGGTGTGTTTTCATCTCCTAAGGTGCAAAGAGAGCACAGCACACAGTGTGCAAATGACTTGGGAAGGGAGGAGCTAAAAGGTGGACATTTGTGTTTCCCATGGGATGCTGCTCCTGTGCAGGGGGAAACACGGGACAAAGCTGAGGAAAGGATAGTTGGAGGTGGAGAGAGGTTGAAGCTGAGAAAACCAGCAAAGTAACTTGACATGCCAGTGAGTTATGTCAAGTAGGTATTCCCTTTATTACAGCACTGGGTGCATGGGGATTGCTCACCAAACATGCACACCAAAGAGAGAAACGACTACATGGTCATCCTTGCCACTGGGGCAGATGGCTTCAGACCAGACAGTCTTCCACCATACCTGTGGCCCAGAGACAACCAGTCCAGATGGCTTCTTCCCAGTTAGAAGTGTCGGATGCACCTGCAGGACTTAAAATATATAGGTTTTTAGGCAGACAGCTAATCTTTTGAATTGTCTCTGTTAATTAACTAGATGCCAACTGGAGAGTACAGGTGTTTGGCAGTTTCACGAGACACACACTACAGAGTCAGCAGCTGCTGCTGTATTGCCTGAACATGCCAAATATTCTTTGCTTGTGGTCCAGCACAAAGAGCCTGTAGTGGAGGTGACTCAAACACTGTGACTGTCTGAGCTGCAATGAGATTTTGGTTGGTCCCAGCCTTGGAGGAGGACAAAATCTCAAACCGATGAGCCCCAGCAGATTTCACCATTTGGTTTAGGACACTGTGGTCCCAGATGTCTTTCTGCCTGAGGTCCAGCATGACCATAGAGATGCCCTATGGGACATTTGTCAACATCTCTGCCCCCATGGAGCTGGTGAGCTGGGGAAGAAGGCAGGTTGGAGATTGTACCAAAGGTTTAGGACCCCAGAGCTTCCCCTGTCCCAGTGTTGGAGGTGCTTTATGTGTGTTATGGTATTGTGGGGGGAACAAGGGTTGTTTATTCTTCACAGACTAATGCAGAGGTCTGCAAAGTGATACAACATCCTCAACCCCCACCCCCAATTGTGCCAGGGCTCTGTGTTTGAAGAAAGTTTTCTCTCAAGTATTTGACAGCATTGGAGTGATGTAAACATGTTCAGGTTGGATATAAGGAAAAACTTCTTCTCCAAATGTGTGGTCAGGCTCTGGAACAGGCTGCCCAGGGAGGTGCTTGAGTCACTGTCCCTGGAGGTGTTCAAGAACTGTGGAGATGTGGTACTAAGGGACATGATATAGTGGGGAAATATCAGTGGTAAGTTGGACTAAATGATTTTGGAGGTCTTTTGCAATGTTAGTGATTTTATGATTCAATGATTCTTTAAGAGATAGGGACGTATCTGAACGCTACTGCTCCAATAGCACTGAGTCCAGGAATCGGGCAGCTGTGAGTGACTTGAAGTGAACAAATAATTTTAACACAAGCAGCACCCCCCCTTCTCTGAGTGCCCTCTCCCCAATCTGTCTTTTCTTCCTTGGTTCTGTCTGCAGTAGGGGTTCTGGTCTGCAGTGAGGAGGTGGCTGCTGGGGACCATAAAATGGACCCACTTCTAGACCTTTATACTGCTTCTGCTACCTCTAAGCATCGCTTTAAGAGGAATGGTCTTGAAAATGGTGTAACAGACTACCAGAAATACTCACTGCCCTGTCATAAGCATAGAAAAGCTATGATCACATTTGAGAGGAAGCAGTGGTGTAACGCCAAGAGGATATACAGTGAGAATCCAGGCTTGATCTTTCAAGGGAGGTTTATGAAAATAGTGCTTCCATCTACCCCAGAGCTCCTCTGAAAACCCATACCTCCTGTCAGGGACAATATCTAGCATTCATTCACCTAGCTTGTCTGCAGGAGGCTACAAAGTGCCTGACGTAATCTCAGAGCTGACAGAACAGCAGGGTTCCCTGGCAAGGCCACCAGAGCAGGGAACAGACAGCAAGGTCTCCTTCCCCCCACCCCCTAGCTGATTAGCATGCTCAAGAAAGGTTTGGGGTGTGCAAGATATCTGTAAGGCCTGCTGCCAGCTTTTTTACTGAAGCACTGATTTTTCATGATATGAGTTATCGCTTTCTTCTAGTAATTATTGATAATGCTCTTGGATGAATTACAGACATTTAAAAATGAATTAGATTGCCTGTGTGTCTGTCTCTCCCGTCCCCTTTCTGTTTCACCACCACAGGATCTCTGGCTTTGAAATGTTGATACATATTCATCGCAGCTTCTAAGACTTGAAAGGCATAGCTAAAGGGAGAGCTCTGATCAACAAGAATGTGAAAGCAGCAATGAAAGCAAAATAGGTGGCTGTAAGCTCAGTGAGTAAGCAGCATTTGAACAGTTAGCACAGTGAACAAGGCAGCAGGAGATCTGAGTTCTGGTTCTGGTTCTGTTGTCTCTGATGGCTGTGGATAAGACTGTGTGCCTCAGCTCCTCTAGCTGCAGGATAGATGCAGCAGCAAGGCTTGCTTCAGCACTCTGAAGCATCATGCTAATAAATGCAGTCTGAAGCTGGTGACAAATTAATCCAGCTATCACCTTTCTTGTCACTTCCACTTGTCAGACTGATGAATCCAGTGAGAAATCACTGGGAAAAGAAACAACTAAGCAGTTACCAAAATCACAGGTGAAAGCCTCTTCTGCTCACAGTAGCCAGAGCAGAATCCCCGTGGCATGTGGTGTGCATCCACTTTCATACAATCATGCATGTGCACACATGCAGACATGATCTGTGACTGCACAGGAGCTAAGTTTTGTTCTTCTTGTGTTGAAGAGTTCCTAACGCTTCTGTTCAAGAAGCGTTTAGATGAGGTGCTAAGGGATTTGATTTAGTAGCTTGGTGGGTAGGGATGGTGGTGTGAGGATGGTTGGACTAGATGATCTTGTAGGTCCTTTCCAACCTTATGAATCTATGAATCTATGAATCTAAACTAGAATTTAAAGCAATGCTGAAAGGATGTCTGGGGGGATCTTCCCGACCTGTTGATACTGATTGGGATATAGTGAGAAAATGTCGGTGAAAAATGAGCTTGTGTTTCTCAGGGCCATTGTAATCATGTAGTTGTGAAAAGTGAAGCAGGCTGCCTTTGTGCCAGTGGAGGGGCACAATGCCAGCATGCTCATTTGGATCTTTCCTCCTTTTGGACTGCAGTTCCTCGTGATCATCCCTTTGATGTGAAATTGTGTCCAGCACCGTAAGGGGGTTTGGTTAGAGGTCTCCATTTAGAGCATAAGACAGAAAATCACACTGAGTAAGAATGCAATCACTAATCTGAAAAAATCCTTCCTAACCAAAGTTTAGTCAGACCTAGTGAGAAACTTTGGCTTTTAGCAAGCTGGCAATTTTTTTTGATAAAGTCAGTGTGGTTGAAAAATTCCCAAGCAGGGCTGGCTGTGACATCTGAGCAGTCATACCTCTCCTTGGCACGGCTTCAGAATGCAAAACGTTGCATCTGGGACATCTTCAAGCTCTTGTGTGAAAGCTCGCTCACCTGTTAAAGCTGCCTGGCCTATTCATTTTACACCCTTGCAATTGAAACACCACTTGCAATTTTTCTCTTTCTTCCTGAGGATATCTTTATGTTTATGCTAAATATGAAGCTGGTGAAAAGTATCAAAGTAACAGCATCAAGCCTCTGCGCAGAGCAGGTTTAATACCAGCAGTGCTTGAGTCAGCTTTTTTTTCTAACAGCTCCCAATGTTAATATGTTTCAGATATTTTCCCCAGAGAAGAAGGAGTAGCTTGCAGCTCCTTCAATTTCTAGCCTTTCTGCCAGGCTTGCCAGTGAAAAAGGAAGACAGTTTCCAGCAGCGGTGGTATTTCTGATGTTCACTGATCGAGTAGGAAATGGACTGGGACTAGGTTCATTTCCTATCAGGTGACAGCCAGGCAGTACTTGATAGAGATTTGCAGTCCCTGCTGGGCGTGGGTTGGACTCATATTGGCAAACTCCACATGAAAAGGCTGTCTAACCCATTACTAAACTGTTGATCCCTCATCTCCTGTGAGGATTCGTTTTATAGTCCTTATGAGTAGCTCTTGATGTAAAATGGTTGGGACTACAAAGATACAAAAAAAAAAAAAAAAAAAAAAAAGAAAAGAAAAAAAAGAAAAAGCATATATGAGAGAAAGCATAGCTCTTTGTTTCTAGAAGCACAAAGATCAATCCCTGAACTCCTGAAATATGCAGGCTGGATAATGAACAAAATTTGATTTACGAAGATGTTCTTCTGTCACCCGCAGGAAGGTCACATTTGGAACATACAGGCTTTAACCATCACACGTTAAAATGGATGCAGAGTGGGTTTCCAGGAACCCCAACCAGCTGCAGTTCCCATGGGAATGCCGTGAAGTTGTAAAGAGTTGGAATTTTTTTTTAGTTAAATGAGGAGTCCCTCCTTCCCCTCATGCACCCAGAAGAGAGATCAAGTGAGAAGTAATTCTCAGACAAGCAAATTGTCATACACAAGAGCATTTGACAAGAGCATTTGGGTTGAGCACTTTGCCTGTCCATAGGAAAGCCATCTGACCCACCTTATCATGAGCCCCTATCAACCCCCAAGGAAGACATCACTGGAAACTTAATAACCCCATCACAGAGCAGAAATCATGTGTCAGTCCCAATCTCTGCTTTCCTCTGAGTTTATCTTGGGAGTTTCCTCCCAGATCCCTTGTCCTAGGGTAGAGATGGCAAGATCTGCCTGCTAACATGAATCAGGCTCATGGCACTGGCCAGGCACTCAGCAGCAAAAGCCAACTTAGTACCACAAGGCCAATGGCTCTGTTTCAGTTTTACACCAGAAGATAGCATGGCCCAAGTGCAGTGTTAGGTATTAGATTTGTTGCTTGATTTACACATACATAGACAATGCATTGTTGTCCATTTGGAGGGCCATTCCTTGAGCTGTTCAACAGACAGCAGCAAAGGAGCAGTGGATTTGGAGAGGGAATCCTGCTACCTAACTGCCAGGATGCCCTTAAGGCAATTTCACCTTGGTTTCCCCCCAAACAAGACTCAGAACTCACATTTAGGCATCCTTTGTTGAAGGGGACTAACCATGCCCCCAGTGTTATTACAGATGCTCCTTGTTGTGGTCATGCCTGTGTTAGCTTATGCTCCTTCATAAACGACCACAAGTAAATCAGTGCCTTTGACTTACAGTGGCAAGATAGTTCTGTTTGATGACAGACTGCTTTAATGTGTCCTTTATCAGTGCCTTTCTCCCAAGATAAGGAGACTGTCAGAAAGATAGCAGCAGTGGTTTAGGGAGGGCCTGCTACTGTTCTAAATTAACAGCAGGACAGCTTTCATATACATCTCTTGGTGGGAGGTGCTAGGGGATGGCTTGGCCACAAGGACTGTGTTACTCATGGCACCAGGGTATATGCTCCTAACAACCAACTGTATTATCTCTGCCAAGTTATTTTCCGAGGGTGGATTAGACTCCAAGTAGGTTGCATATTCCCTTCTGATAACAGGCTACCTCATCTCACATCACCTAGGTCAGGCTCAGATCACTCTGAAGAAATGAAACCCTAATCTGGAGAAGGGAGAGGGTAAGTGAAGATACAGCTGTGGCTTTAAAAACAAAAATAAAAAAAAAGAGATACCTCTGGATCCACACAGCAGATCACAGCTGAGTGATGTACCAAGTACTGGAGCTGCTGTGAACCATCAAAGTAGAACGTGATCTCCCTCTTCTTGTGAGACCCCACTTGGAGTCCAGTTCTGGGGTGCCTCATCACAAGGATATTGAGCTGTTGGAATGAGTCCAGAGGGCCTCAAAGATGGTCAGAGGGCAGGAGTACTTCCCCTACAAGGACAGATTGAGAGAGCTGGGGCTCTTCTGCATGGGGAAGAGAAGGGTTTGGGGGAATTTTATGGCGGCCTTCCAGTATCTGAAGGGGGTCTACAGGAGAGCAGGGAAGGGAATTTATAAGGGCATGTAGCAACAGGACAAGGTGAAATGGTTTTCAACTGGCAGGGGGTAGATTAAAACTAGATATTAGGAATACATTCTTTACAGTGAAGGTGGTGAGACACTGGAACAGGCTGCCCAGAAAGGCTGTGGATGACACCTCCCGAGAAGCATTCAAGGCCAGGCTGGACGGTGCTATGAGCAACCTGCACAAGTGGGAGGTATCCCTGCCTATAGCAGGGGCTTGGAATTAGATGATCTTAAAATCCCTTCTAACCCAAATCATTCTATGATTCTATGATTTTCCAGGTCATAATAGACCAGGGCCCGCGGAGAGCAATGCAGGGTACCCAAAGACTTCATTCAGACTTAAAACCAGTGTGGATCCTTGTTGATGTTGGAGGAGATGGGGAACACTGAGGATGGGAGCATGAATTCCAGGCCATCATAAGAAGGGTAGTAAGTCCCAAACTAGTAATTAAAGGAGCTAGTTACATGTTGTTATGGATGCTGCGATAAGGTATAGCCATGGGCCAAGAGAAGTGGCACGGGAAATGATTAAATGAATCTATATGAAAAGAGATCATTGCCCGTGTGAGAATGCATGCATATGCCAGAACCTGAATCTTGCCTTCCCAAACCAGTGCACAGGGCAAAAGGAAAATTACAAATCTATTTTCCCAAGGTTGTGGTGACAGTAGATAAAATGGGCATACATTTTTCCTCAGAAGGGAGAGGCTAGCATGTTTTCTTTTACACATTCAGTAAATCATGGAAGCAAACGAGATGGTAGTCTTCTCTCACCTGGACAATATGACTTTCTCCTTGCAATGCCAGTACCTGTCTCTGCAGGCTGTTTCAGGGGCTCAGAAACCTGAGCTGAGGAGCCAAGACCATCAGTGCTTCTTCTTCATGTCTCCTCATTTCAGCTGACCAGGAGGATGTCGGGGTATCTGAGCTTAATCTCCTTTCAGTCCAACTGGTGTGCCTCACTCTACATGCACTGGTATGCAGATGTGTTGTCACCAGCCCCAACCTCAGGCAACAACAGGTTTGTCCCTGCTGGCAAAGGCTGTACTCCCAAAGTGCTGAAGGATGCTTCCAGTGGCTTCTGTAGGTTCCTTCTTCTATTCAGCCTCCTGCAGAGGGAAAATGCCTTCACTGGCCAGATCACAAGCATTCTCCATTATAAAGATCCATCATCCAGTGGTTGCAGCTACCTGAGGAAAAGTGAGTCTTCCTGGCTGTTTTTGCATGAGGTAGCCTTTAAGCTATGCCCACAGCTCTCCATTTTCATAATCCAAGATAGGTCTCCTTCCTTTTCTTCTCTGGGGAGGAACAGAAAGCTAAACTGTTATCTCTGCATTAAATTCATTCATATATGTAATAGCTGTTCCTTTGAATTGCTGATACAAGACCCATTCTGATTATATTAAACAGAAAGTTTCTCATCTTTATTCTCACTTTTAATATTAGACACAATTAATACTTAAGTTGACTGACTTTGGGCAAGAAAGTCATCAGCAAAGCAGCAGCGGATCATGAATATATATGCATGCATACACATATATATCTTGCGTATGTGTGCATGCATGCATGTCACTTCTGAAAAATGAAATCCTTCTGTATGCTAATTTTTCTCATTGAGTTTCCAAGACAACAGTGGTTGATTTTTTGGTCTGATTTTTGGGTGGTCCTGTGCAGACCCAGGAGTTGGACTCAATGATACTTACATTAGCTCAGAATAAGTTGTATGTGAACTTGCAGAGAGCATTAACCACCCTAAGTGACTTTCTTTCTACATGTTGCACATGGAGTCACTTATCCCACTTATTTTGCAAAATAAACAATATTTAAACAATAAAACCTCACTTTGGTAAGGGTAAAAGCATGCCCCTGACTTTCAGACCATCTTGTCTTCACTATTGCCTCCTTCACTTTTGCTGTATCAGTCTAGCTCCTTTCTTCCTTAGCTGAAAATTCAGATTATTTACCCACTGCACCATTCTCCTTCCATTTATCTCCTTTTCTGTCCTGCAGCAAATGTTACCATGACCAAGAAAAGTATCAGTTCATAGGGTTTAGGAAGATGCAACAGGAAATCAAGGACAAAACAAGACACTAGTAAGAGAGAGTTGCTCAAATTATGATTTGAAGAAAGCTTTTTCTCCACCTTCTCTTGTTGCTTGTAGCTCTTGTTTCTTATCACCCATGGGGCACGTGAGTACTGGCAGGATATAATCAGGTGCCTGTGAAAGTAGCCCAATTCCTGTGGTGTTCCAATAAAGCATGAGAGAAGAAAGGAATACCTGCATATTCTGCAAGGAAACTGAATCAGACGTTTCTGCTTATCTCTCACCAGGCTTTATTTTCCTGCTCCTTAAAAGAAGCTTGTACTGAAAAACAACAGAAAAGCAGACCCCCAATCCAAGCCTCGTTCAGAACAGTTTGGATTTGATGGATTCAAAAACCTGTCCAAGTTTGATAGGGGTACGTGCAGCTCTGAGAAATCCCTTGGGAAATGCAATCTTCCCTCCAGAAAGCTGGAAAAAGTGGTGAGGGAAAGTAAACAAAAACACAGATGCTCCAAAATGCTGCCCAAAGGTTATTTCTATATGCAGCTGTGGAAGAATAACAAGCAGCAGTGCAAAACGTTGGAATTCAGGGGGTTCAAGGGTTTGGAGAACAACACATACATACTTATTGGCTGCTACAGGAAATCACTGAAAAATATCCAACACCCTGACAGACCTCAGATCTAGCACAATAACCAGAAGCCCACATGTTTCCAGCACTGCAGTATACAAGACCAACAGCAAAATGGCTTTCTTTACAGGAACATGCCTGGGGATTGCACATCACATATCTCCCCCGTAGCTTAACTTCTGTCTGTGTATATTTAAAAAGCACAGGAGATCAAATACAAAGAGGAAGATAAATGATAGCAAATAAAGATGAAACAAATATTGGAAGTTCTTACGAGTAACACTGCACAACATGGACCCAACTGATGCAAAGTTGTGCTCTTTGTGAGTGGCTTGCTCGCTAGCCTTGAAGGGAGATAGCTGAGGAGGTCAGAAAGAGGACTGCTTGATTCTCATCTTCCAAGAAACTCCTCAGCTATAGCTATTTGTTTGAGAAACAAAGATGCGGTTGAAAAGTTCCATCCTTAAGAAGGAAAAGTCCAGTTTGGAGACACTCCTCCTATCAACACAAGTCTTACCTGCTTTCTGTATCCCATGACTTTATGTGGAGCATCAGCTTTTATGGAGCATTGGCCTCATATCAACGAAGAGTTAATTTTTAAGTATCGGGATGAAATTTTAAAAGATCTAGTGATGTTCATACAGCCTCTTAAGGCACATTTTAGAGTTCAAGAAGAGATTAAACTGCCCTATAGATACAGGTAATTTTCTGTTTTGGCTGGATATTGTCTAATCACACTTCAGAATAGGGTCAGGCACAATCCAAGTCTTCTGACAGTTCTATTCACACCTAGTTGTCACTAGCAAGTGCAAAGGTCTTCAACAACACCATCAGCAGAGGGAGGAAACAATACACAGTGAAAAATGGCTCACAATGAGTCACTTGCTGCTACACGTACAACTGGCAGCCTCAAAAAGGAAGAATGTACTTGTTGTTTGATCCTGAATTTACTACTATGAATTAAATTTTTCCCTACTGTTGACCAAAATGAGATTTGCAATACAATTTGAAGATCTTTTTTATAAACTGTTGCCTGCAATAACTGAAAAGTTAAGAATCAACAAAGATCAGTTGTGGATGAGAATTTTAACACATTTTGCACATGAGATTTTAAATCTAGAGCAGACATTTTCAGTTGCTATTTAGAAATCCCAACTGAAGTTTTCACCTTGCTAAACAGAACAGTGTTGACTTTTACCCAAAGCATCATGTTGTGCCAGCATTTCTGATACACTAATTACAGATCAGGCTGACATAAGAACTTAAGGTCAGCTCTGCTGGGTTACACTGAAGGTCCATCTAACCAGGACCCTGTGTCCTGCAGTGACTGGAATGACATACTTGGAAAATGTTTTTTCTTAGAAGACCAAATATAACACGTATATCTGGAACATCTGTAATGTCTGACAAATCAAGCAGACTGCAACTGGGATTTCTTGAGCCAGTGATGATATCTTTACTACCCTCAGTAGGTTCCCCTTTCCTAAACCAGATCAGATTCCTCTGAAGGCCATGTAAGTAGGCGTGTAGCATCCACAACATCTGCAACAAAGTTCTCCACACCTGAATGATGTGTTTGAATAACACTCTGAGTGTGTCATCTGCTAGTACAATTGGCTGCTCCCTGGTTCTCACAGCAGAAAGCAACCATTCTCCATGCCATTTGTGAAAAGGCAGAAAGAGCCCTGTGTCACCACTGGATACATCTCTCATAGTAGGTGCAGAAAACCCCTTAACTGGACACACTTATCCCAATTGCAGTAGCTCACTTAAGGACTAAATCAAAACTAAGCCCATGAAATGTAGACACTAAGCAAGGATATAGTCAGCATACCCTTCAGGATATCAGCATTCTCATTGCTGGACTACATCACTGCAATTGTTGACAGTGGGGTTGACGCCTCCTTATTTTACCCTCTTTGGCAGCCTATCTAACCACTGCTGGAGCCCAGAGTTCCAGGACCCGAAACACATGCTTACCATCTTGAGGAATCCTGGTGCCTGCCAATCTCTTTATTTTTAAAGACAAAAGCCCAAGGATCTTTGTCTTTGCCCCGTGTTTCCATTCCAACATGTTCTTGATTTACACTAAAGGATTTTCACTGAGAACCAAGGGGAGAGGCATGCAGCTAGACCCGAAATGACAGGGTGAGCAAGACTCATCCTGCATGAGTAAATAACAAGAAGGACATTGGAAGTGCTTCAGTCAGATATGAGACCAAGTAAGCTGAGCAGAGGGCTGAGCAGTGAGCATCTCTGTCCATCTCTACTCACAGATCAGCCCAATAGGTATTCATTATCTACTGTTCTGGGATAATCTTAAACCTAATTTGAGGGGTGCTACAGAAAAGAGCTGTGATTAGATCCTCTGAACAAGTAATATAAACCTTAGTCTGTGGAGCTTAGCTACTTCTTCCTTATCATGTCTCTCCTGTTAACCTAAGGTTAAAATAAAGTCAGTATAAGGCAACTGTTTGTTGGAAAAGAGCAGAAAACAACATTCTCTGGGTGATATCTGCCAGCTCCTCTCACACAAACAGTAGCAGCATCCACATGCACTCACACAGACACACACAATTATATACACAGAGTCTACTTCAGAAAAGGGAGCAGTTTGAAAAGGTCAGTATTCTGTATTCATTTTATGCCTTCAGAACCACAGAAAATACTCATGGAGTCCATCTTCTGCCCCAGAGCAGGATCACTATTTGTATAAACATATGATTGTTCTACCTGTCCTGAAGTACCTCTAGTGTTGGCAATTCCCACAATCTCCCTAGTCCATCTATTCCTGACCTCATATACATTTTCTTTAGCTTAAAAACTTGCTCAAGCATTTAGTCTAAGTCTCCTTTATAGCAATATAAGGTCAATACTTCTTGTTTTGTCCTCAGTGGAAAAGAATAGTCCATTTCATTTCGCCTAGTAGCAATTTCTTATGCATTTAAAGACTTAGATTTTCCTATTCTTCCCCTCTAGCTGCAGTCTTCTGTTTCTTAGTCCAAACAACCACAAATCTTTCAGTCTTCCCTCACAGGTCGTGTTTTCTAGACTGCAGATCATTTTTATTTCTCTTCTCTGCTGTCCAAACCAAACAGCCAAATATTTCTTTTCATGCAGCATGCAAAACTGAATGCAGTGCTTCAGCAAGGCTTTACCTGCACAGGGGAGAATATGGCCTCCAATGTTCTATGACTTTTTTTTTTTTTATAGCTTGATAGGGTGTCCTTTCTTTTTTTTTTTTTTTTTTTGACAGTTCAGCATTTACAGAATATGTGTAGACACTTTCCAGTCTTATTAGGAACTTATTAGATGAGACAAATAGTTCATATTTTAAGAGGAAGAGATGACAAGGTACAGCAGTCAAGTAGGAAAATAGGCAGACCGTATAGACTTGAACTGGAGAAATGATAATTTCTCTGAGCAACATTCTGGCTCAACTAGAACAATGGGTAAGATTTTGAACATTTCGTTGTACTTTGGATATTGAAAACCAGAGAAAGGTTGACAGCATCAAAGGGAAAATCATAGAAGGACAACAAAAAATGATTAAGAAGTTACATAGAGAGAAAAGCAACAAAAACGTCATTCTCTATAATTTAATCAAGTAACAATTTCAGGGAGTACTGTAGGCTTAAACAAGTCTCAAAGATGGAAACACACCAACAGTGTGTATTAAAGGACAAAAAGCAGATTGTCACGAGCAAACACACTGACATGAAATTAATGAAAATATCATTTCAGTGTAACCAGGCAGAGGATGGGCTTTATTGATCAGTGGAATAGTTCCATCACAAAAAGTGATAGAAGCCCCACCGATTTCCGCATTTGAAGCCAGTCTGGACAAAAGAAATATTAGTGGACAGCAAGGGAAGGGTCCATGGACCAGTCACATCTGGATTATTTTCTCAAGGACCTACCATTTCCTTTTTCGAAGAAGAAAATGTAAAGATTATGCATATATGAAAAGAAAGAACACTCTACTGTATCTTCACCTTGACTAATAGAAACTTCATACAAGAGATTATGAGGTAACTTGGGAAGGAGGGAGACTGATCTGTAGCCCATTGAGATCAGCAAGCAGCCTTCTCCCAGCTTCGGTAGAATTAGGGAAAACCTTGAGAAAGTTACCTCAGGATTCCTAAAGCAGATGTCAGCTTTTGTGTTATGTCTAAGCTTGCCACAGACAGAAAGAATTTGCTACTGATCCATCAGGGGCTGAGTAGAGAAAGTGTGACAGCAGTGAGATATGTGGATTCCATTCTCTGTTTCTGCTGAATCATTTGTGTCCCATGAGCTGTAGTTTCTGGGATGGCACAATAATGGGCAAATTCAAGCTTATGTGAAGTGAAAGTAAGGAGAAGAGAGAAGCTGTTGGTGTCAGTGGAAAAGTTATTTCAGCCCTCTCTATGCGGAGTTAGAACTCAAATTGTTCTCACTCCCAAAAAAGCATGTCCAAGCCACCAGGCTGGAATCCTCTGAAGCAGGCCACTGGCAGTCTTTCCAGTGGTAGCTGTCACACAATGACATACTGAGAAGGAGAAAATAAACATTTTGTCACGTGGCCCTTCTGCAACAAAAATGTTTGACAATGAGGTACTTGTTAAGAGGTGGCCAGCAGTGAGAGGAATGTGATTGCATCCCTCTGTTTTGCCCTTGTGAGGCCCTGTCTGGAGTACTGTGTTCAGGCCTGTGGCACCCAACACAGGAGGGGTGTGGAGCTGGAGAAGATGATGGCAGAAAGCTGCACGTCCAGCAGCTAACCCTCATACCATGAACCCCGGTGGAATGGGCTGCTGCTGGAGATAGTTGCTATACATTTCAAGACACTGAATTCTCTGCATTCTTCCTACATGGGGTCAGTGGTCTGGCTTTCCTCCAGATACTGCAGCCTTTGATCAAAGCGTGGTGTGACCTCCACCTAGTTCAAGTGAAACGCTTTTGTGTTAAGACCCTGCTACTACAAGCTGTATAAAAGAAAGCCAAGCAGGTTCACACACATACCCCTCATCCTCTGGTTTCAGTGGCTGCAGGCCACAGGGTAGCAGCAGCCCTGCAGAGACCAGGCCCACCACCCTGACCTGAGCAGAACATGGAGCACTCTGGGCCGAGCTGTCAGGCAGTGTCAAACTCTTTCACTGAGAACGGCGGGGCTTCTTCACAGCTCACACCAGGCAGCAGCTCTCAGGTCCCGAACATTTATGTCCCAAGCAAGCCAGCTCGTTTAGCTTTTGTCACAGGTGTTTTATTTTTTTTGGCAAGATCTGCTGGAGTAAAATGCTGTTTGCACATCAGCAGGCTCATCATGGCCTCCCTGTCACATCCATCAGAGGGTCTCAGTGGATTCAGGCTGAATGTCTCGCGTTTCAGAGCTGGAACAGAAAGTCCTTTCCCCTCATGTGTGTCCTCTTTGTGCAGGGGCAGTGGGCCATGCTCCCACACTGCAGGATGGCAGGGGATAGGAGCCACCAGGCCTCGCTGAACAAGGGAGGAGCTTGAGATCTTCCAGAACAACAGGGCGAGCCAAGCCATGTCTTTTATTATTCCTGGATTTGTAATCAAGACTGACTCCAGACAGCAAAATTAATCCATGCTCCCTGAATCTCAGCTGGAAGAAAATGGATTTGCTTTACTGACTCTGCCGAAGCTGAAGCAATTTACCCTGGCTGAGGATCTGATTCTTATCCCTGCCTCAGGTTACTATGTGTGTTTCAGCACACAGCACAAAAGCATGATCTCGGAGCTGACCAGAGGTCAAACATGGCTTCTGGGCTGGAGAGCTGCAGCAAAACTGAATCCAGGCAGCACAATTTCAGTGTGGTGTGAGAAACACAGAACTGGGTAAAATGAAAACCCTTTTTACCTCGTATAATAAACAACTCCTGCTCCCACCCCAATACCAGCAGCTGAGGTGCCTTTCCCACAAGCACAGCCAGTAGCCCCTCGATGCAGCCCCTTGATCCTGGCCCTGGTGGGGTGATGAAAAGCAGGACTTCAGGACACACTGTAGGGAATGCAAGAGGTTGTAAACAAAGGTCTTCCTAATAAGAAGATGGTCAGAAGCACACACAGATTCCTGGTCCAGGATAAGCTGTTCCACAGTAAGTTAAGGTGACATTAAAAGGCAAACATAGAAAATAGCAGAGGATGTGCCAGTGGATGAAGCAGCAGGTGTGTGCAGGGCACTGCCAGCAGCACAAAGGCACAAGTAAGGGTCGAGGAAGAGGTAAGAATCTGAGAAAGGCATAAATATGATGGTAAAGGGGCAATTCTGAACCATAAGCACAGATGACTAGTAAGCAAGACAAGATTTCAGAATATTTGTGAATTGTTAGCATGCTGTGAGTCTGCATAGCTGGGATTCCATAAAAACAGAAAAGTGCAATAGTTGGGACAGGAAAGGTACAGCCTGTAATATCTCAGTGGGGCATGCCCGTGTAGCAAAGGACAAAGGCGTGGAATTATGGATCCTGTGAGTAAACCAAACTAAACACCTTGGGGGATTAAAAAAATAAAAACCACTACAAACAACCCATAATTTCAGCTGCAAGGGCAAATATGTTTTCTGAATACCTGAAGTTCTGGTGCAGGAACAATACGACTGTACTGGGAGTGAAGGACTTGACAGACTTCCCTTGACAGTCTTGATTATCCTGTGGCAAAGTGATGCTGCACCCTCTCCACATCATGGCAGAATGCAGCCCTTATGAGAGCATGAGAAGTGGAAAAGAGCAAAGCAAAAGTCTCAGGGGAGATGGGGGGATATCCTGTAATGTAAAACTGCATCGGATGAAGTATTCAAAAGTGTTTGATAGGAAAAGACCAAATAGGACATAATAATATTCTCTTAATGAGGCAATTTAACTGCCTGCAATTCTGTCCTGTGCATTGTGCTCTCCCAGCACAGAAGTTCAAAGAGTTGTCACAACAGGCCATCAAAGGAGGGTTTTTATAATGAGTGGTATTTCTTAGGGACTCAGTATGGGGCAGATGTGCTGAGGAGAGCAGAAAAGCGAAAAATAGAGGGTACACTGAAAAACTGGTCATCAAACTCTATCGTCGCTGAGCCATATTGCTGGTTAGTGTAAGGCGGTACTAAAATCAGTACAGCATTTCCATACACTCTGGTCAGTTTTTGTTTAAGAGTGGATACACTTCAAATTCTGTTTGACATCTTTACTAAAGGGACTTTAGAGGGTTTCACCTGTTTGGTTCCCTTTGCGAGCAACTGCTTCCCTGCTGCTAGAGGAAAATAAAGCTTTCCCAGCACACCTCGAAGGGAAGGCCTGGATTCAATTAACTGGCAGAGAAAATGCTTTTCTCTCTCTCTCTTTCCTGAAGACAGTGGCTGTCCTTACTTGTGAAGGTCACCCGCAGCATGTTCGTCAGGGGAAAGGTAGAAAGCAGGGGAAGCTCATGCTGTGGCAGCTGCCACCTTGGTAACCTCCACAAATACAAACATCAATTGTGCAGAGAACGGTAACTGTTTTAAATAGGTTAAAAAATAAAGCCTAGTTATTTAATTTAGTGTACATGCTAGGTGGGTCAATATCTATCACTCTCTCCCCATCCTTCTTCCCCACCCCTCAGGTCTCTGAGGGCAGAGGTTTAACTCCCAGCTGAGGAAGCAGAGCATGCTTCATTTAGTAGCACTGCAGCAGGGCTGCTGGGGATGTCATGCTTCTGATGAGACATTAAATCAAGGTAAATACTAATCTCATGGGCATCTCTGCTTAAGAAGCACGGGAAGAAAAAAATAACAAAATCTCCATGGCTCTTGTGCTTTGACCTCTCACTACAGTGGAATTCCTCAAAGCAAGGAAGCCCAACCAACTGGACATGGAACAGGAGGTATCAAAGTTTCTGACTGCTTAGCTGTGCTTCTTTTTGTTCTAGGGGGAGATTTATAGTGAATAAAAGGATTCTGTTAGAAGTAAAAAACAACAACAAACCACACAATTTTCATCAGCAAGAGCAGGCAGATGCTATCCCAAGACCCTGGTTAGCATTCAGGATGTAAGATTGTCTTCTCTTCTCCTTCGCACCCCTCACTCCCTTCCTCCCAAGCTGTAAAACCTATCTCTCCCTTTACATCACCACAGCACAAATGCACTCTTCTTCCCTATGCCCCAAATGATGTGGTCCATTTTTCCTGTCTGATGAATTTGAACGCTACTAGAAGGCCTGTAACTCAGGTCAAGCTGAACCTGCACAGAAATACCACATTCCTTTTACAGGTAAGAAACAACAGGTGAGACAGCTGCAGTATTTCAGTCTCTTCTTCCCTTTTTCCCTGCCAACTCCAAGGACCTCTCACTGAGGATGTATGATTTTCTCTTTGAAATAACTGTGATGTGGCTGGTAGCTGTTGGTGATCCTAAATGTAATCATTCAAGAAAAAAAAATATATATATACATATATCATAAGCAGCTACTTTACAATAATTCTTGTTGAATATAAATGCTGCATAAGTGGTACAGGGAAGGAGGGAACTGTGGTTTCACAGGGCAGGTTGAAGAACCTGTCTAGCCCTCATCTGTACAGTGGAGGCTGTTAATTAATGAAGACAAGTTGCCTCACAGGGCCCCAGCTCTGCAGCATGTACACGCATTGAGACAAGGCAGAAGTGTGCCCACCATATGTGACAGAGGTCCAAGGTCCAGTGTGGGGGCATCTTGCCACAAGCATCACCCTGATGATGGGTGGGGAGATTCCTCACGGGTATTCCTCTCAGGTAGCAGGTGGAACACAAAAGGAAGGAGGGAAAAAAATATATCATTTTATTATTTTGGATTATTGTTTTTGGCAGGTAAAAAGGAACCAAAAAATGTTTGATAGCATCGCTTTGTGAAGAACAAACAATTCCCTTCATTCTTCCTCTGTCATGTGGAATTAAGAGATGGAGCTAAAACCAAAGCTACTGATTTCATTAGGCATACACTAGGGACGAATTTCTCCCTGCATACCAAGCATGTCATTGTACATGTTTAAAACTTTCCTCTGACCATGTCTTTTCAATTACTTTCCCATCTCCACACCTCCCTAAACACTTTGAGCAAGCAGCTATTAAACACCTGAGAGCCTCATACCCACTCCTCAGTCCCCTCCATTTGGATTTCCTCTCTTCACCTCCTCATCCAGAATCCTTACTGGGGATATTTCCTGACTCGCAGTCGTCTTCTCCCTGAAGCCTTGCTGCCACCCCAGGTGCTGCTGTTCATTCCTCTCTGACAGCTTTTCTCTGCTGGAGCTCTCACAGCTCAGACCTTCTTTCTACTCTTTTTTTTTTTTTTTTTTCCTTTTAATCTAACCTGCAGAAAATCTTCATGCACACAAAAGGCCCTATCCAGGAACTCTGAAAGAGCTTTTATGATCTTCACTCTCATGTCTTTGAACCCCAATACCTCATAAGAATGTCACCCCACTCCAGAATTTTCTCCAATATTTGCATTACTTACCTTTGCAGTTAAGGCTTCTCTGCTCTCACCATCTGAACCTGACACTCTTCAGCCCTTTTCCTTTACAAAATGTGGTTAATCTCTTCATTGCTGTCCTTTATTCTTTGGCACATCACTTTCACCTCAATCCCATCAGCCACATCAACACCCAGCAGCAAAATTATTTCCTATCTTGATGAATCATCCCTCCAGTCACCCTAGTTTTCCTGAAATCCGCTCTATCACATCCTCCTGTGCCCTACCAGTTCAAGATGATGGCTTGTAAGAGCCACGCAAAAGACAGGATGGTGTGATCTTTTGGCAAGCTCAGAAAAAAAACTCAGAGAAAGTTTATGAACCCCCTGGGAGGTCAGGGCAGGGTTTTGCCTCCTCCTGCCTGACAGAACAGTTAGCCACTTGGCTTGAGGAAAGCACAGACCTGGGGACCTACGCCCAAATCTCTTGGGTGATGTCTGCCCAAGGATGCTCACGTGCAGAATTTGTATGTCCCCTCTTTCCCATCTGCCTCTGCCTGAGAAAGAGACTGTGAAATGGTTCTGTCTGGCTTATTCAGCACTGCTGAAATCTTTGTAATAGCAAGATTTATAACAGCAAACTTAGCGCTCAGGCTTGTCAACCCCGTGGGGACTCAGGTGCCTTCCAGGCATTACGTATGCCAGTGGCTCTCTTTGTACTAACCGAAGATGACAGAGGAGAGGGCTCAGTGCACTCACGCAAACCTACATGACGTGAACCTGCTCTCCCCATGCAGGCAGCAAAAAAGCTCGGGCGCCAGCCGCCGAGCATCCCTGCTCCTGCACACCCCCACGGCACACCCACACCCCGCTCCGCTTCTCTCCTGGCAGCTCTCAGTGCCCACGGACACGCTCCCTGCGCACAGAGCTCTCCTTTCCTTGCGGGCACACCCACCCTCCGCGCACCGCTCCCTTTGTCTCCCCTTTCACAGCCACGGAAACCTCCTCCTAGAACCACACACACACACCCAAACTGGAGCTGGCCGTGGAAGGAGCTGGCTCCTAAATAGGAAGCAATATCGCTAGTGAAAAAATAAATACCGATCTATACATTTCTTGTTCTGAAAGGAGGGGGAGGGGGGGCTGGGAACGCCCTACAGTGCAGACGATGCGCCCGCAGCGAGGCTGCCCAGGATGGTTTTGCCCTGCAGAGTAGCGGACCCTTTGGTGAAAGATCAGGATCCTCGGTCAGTGGGGGGAACAGCGAGGCAGCCTTCGTCACCGCACTGCAGCGGGGAGGGAGCGAAACGGGGCTCTCGGAGCCCTTTTCTGCTACGAGAGAAAAATAGCGGCAGCACTGCCTCCCGAGGGCTTCGGATGCAGTTGCCACAGCAACGCTACATCTGAGTCAGAACTATTAGGGATCACCATGGCAACAAGTGTCTCACTTGCCATTTCCAGAAAGCCGGCGGCTTTGGGCTGAAACCATCACAGGGGCAGGGCTGGGCACCCACACCCACCCTTCTGGGACAGACCCGCTCCAGGTGACTCCTTGCGGGGTCCCCGGGCCCCGTGGCCCCGGGCCCACATCTGCCAGGCTGGATGGAGCCGGAGCCCTGGTGCCACAGCCCTGGATCTCCCTGCGAAGCCTCCGAAATGAGCAGATTTTCGAACCTGTGAACTCCAGACAAAGGAGGAGACAAAGCTCCCCGTTGTCTGCCGGCTCTCGCCCTCCCCTCCACGGAGGAGCCTTCATGCTCCTGTGAATATTGAGTGGAGACAGCAGCCCCCGAGGGATTTGCATTTCACACTTGCCAGCAAATGAGCAACAGGAAGAGCTCACCGAGACGCCAGCACGGTGCTGTTACCGATGTGTGCATTAGGCGTGCACTCGCTGCAGAGCCTGAAATTGCTCCTTTCTGTCTCTGTGCTTTAGTGGTCACAGTGTCAGCGCTGGCTGTGCCTTGGGTCCTGCACGCATTAGAACGCATGCACATCTGCAAGCTGGACCAAACCTCCTCTGCATGTGCCATATTCACGCAGTCAGAAGCACGTGTGCATGCAGAGCACGGCTCTGCCTTTTGCACAGCGCGCTGGCTGGTGGCTTACGCTCATGCAGGCAGCAGGATAGAGGCTCTCTGGAAATGTGTGCAAAGCTTTTAGCACCTCCATGTTTGCCTGTGGGGAGTTAGGTGCAAGAAGCAAAGACTTCAGCCTGGAGGGGAGGGAGGAAAGCATCCCCAACATTTCTACGTTATGGTTCAGTGTTCAGAGTGACTCTCATTACCATCCTGCTGTAGAACTGTCCCTGATGCTGGCAGCAGAGTTCCTGCAGAAAACACAAAAAAGGGAATCTCAATGCCCCATGTGAGGCATTAAGCACCTCTAGGTGATGGGACTTCGGCTCATTTGCTTTTCCTGCTCAGTAATGTCCACACAAGCTACCCGTAATGGCCGACTGGCAACAGAGAGAGGTTGCTGGAAAATATGCTGGTGTTTGAAGGGCAGGTGAGGGATAGATTTGCTTGACAAGAGCTGCCTGGTGCACAGGGTCTCACGCCAGCTTGGTAGGCTGATAGATGCACCCAAATGCCCCTTGCATCCCTCCAGACCATGTTCAAGCTGGCATTTATTGGCACATCCATTTGCAGTGGTGAGGCACTAGCACAGGCTGTCCAGAGGAGCTGTGAATGCGCTATCCCTGGAGGCATTCAAGAGCAAGTTGGATGGGATCCTGAGCATCCTGATCTTGTGGGTGGCAGCCATGCCCATGGCATGGGGTTGGAACTGGATGATCTTTAAGCCCCTTCCAACCCAGTCCATTCTATGATTCTGTCTTGCTGAAGGACACCTTGCATCCTCCAGCCACTGCCGCCTCCCTAGAAAGGAAATACTACTTCCAACATGACAAAGCCAGATGTCAATGGGCCCCTAATAGTTGGACCGTGCCAGGTTACGTCTCGCTGCATCCTAAACCACTGGGGCAGGCACAGCCCAGGGCATGCTGCTGAGCAGGAGGAATGCTGCTTTTTGCAGGATGAGGTTTTGTGACCCTTGCACCCCTGGTGTCACTTCTTTTTGGCGACTCATGCAACCCTAACTGCTCCACACAAACATGCTGCGCTGGAAAAGCTCTTTTCATTGTTTAGCGAAGGCTGAAGCGACCATGAGACAGCGTGAGGTGCTTGTTGCTCCCTGTTTGTCACCACTCAACCCGCCTTTACCTCTGAGCTCTTTCAAGTCGAGCCGTAATGCAGCTCCCTGCTGGCAGCCCTCTTGCCTAGAGCTATTGCAATTTGAACGAGCCGATCTTTTGAAATATTTTTATACCGCGGTAACTAAATTAACAGGGCAGTAACAAAGCCATATCCGCTGCACATCAGAGGGCTGATGGGAAAGACCAGTAACAAACACTCACCTGCAAGCAGGAAGACTCCCTTCCCACTTGGGGCTTTGAAAATGGATGTGTGGTTACACGCAATCACAATTGCTACTAAATGGATAGGAAGCAAGACTTAACGGTCCTGGAAAGACTGCAGCCGGCTTTCTTCAGGACAAGCTTTAGGAATAAGCAGACAGGGTGCCAGGGGACTTCCATCTTCCACACCATTTATCTGGGTTTTCCGTCAGTGTCATGGATCAAATAAAGCAAGGTCAAAATTACCCACTGTTTTTGCCAGAAATAATGAGCTAGTTCCCCCAGAAAAATAACTGGTGTGTACACCAATGGCTGTAGAACTAGTTCTTCCTGGATATGTGTTTCAGTTCTCATTTAAACCAGCACAAAACAAAACCTCTACCTCAAAAAACAAGGAAAAAAAATCCTACAATGAGATTTCTTGTAAGGACATAGATAACTAGATTTTTAAAAATGGATTTGAAACTCCAAGCCACTTCAGAAAAAAAAAAATCATTTCTTCATAAACAAGCTTCCCTTCAGCCAGGCAATGGAGGGACATATTTTCTAGATGATAAGGAAATGTGGGTTTTTTTTTGTTGTTGTTGTTTTGTTTTTCACGGAACTGTTATTAGTCCCTAGAGTGAACACGCCTCTGGAGTTGACTCAAGGCCACTCACAATTCTTTTTTTTTTTCTCTGAGATTTCATTTAAAGTAATCTTTCTGCTGACCATACTGTGCCCAGCAGTACCCTGTGAGGCCATTCACACCATTCTTTAAATATCAGCACACGCACGCTGCCGTACTAGATCTATGAAACATCATCTTCTTTCTTTTTAACACGAGAAAGAAAAGGCAGACCTCTACCCGAGGTCTCAGATTGTTTTCCAGCAGACTTAGGGTCAAGCAGCAGGATTCAACCTCGTCCTTCTCCGGACAAGAAGGAGATGTGGGGCAGAGCCCCTCCCCTGCATCCCTGCTGCAGGCAGCTGCGACTCCATACACATACATGGCACACTGGTCCCTGCTAATGACAGAAGGAGGATACTCTCACGTACAAATCACCTATTTTTTTCAAATATGTTCCTCAAGTGCTTATTTTTTTTGTACAAGAGAAATAGCAGCAAACCTGCTGGTGAGAATGCTCAGTGCCTCTCCAGTACCCTGAGTTGGGTCTGGTTTGCTCAGAGACCTGCTGCTCATTTGGTTGGTCTCAGGGCCTTTAGACAAGCTGAAAATAGTTGGGTTGGGTCTGAGAGCGGCAAAAGATGTTGTCTCATCCCAAGGTCTGCATTTGGAGCCAGCCTTCAACAGTGAAAGTGTCTAGGGGCAGTAGGAGTGGCAGCTCAGCCTTCCTGCTTTCAGATGTTTCTCCCCACAAATGCTTGCCTCACTCAGCTCCTGACAAGAGATGAAACACCACCGGGACCAGCTGGCACTCTCCCACTCTTCCATGGACACAGCTACTCAAAAAGTGATTTCACGTACCCACACAAGCACAACAGGGGCTCTCTGAAACCCATCCCTTCCTCTTCCTCCACTTCAGTCCCAGGGCAACTTTACCAAGATGTAAAATAGCACAGGTCCAAGCTGGTCACGTTACTTCAGCCTCAGGTCTGTACTCCTTGATCCATGCTCAACCCTGCAGAAATCCCCTGTGGCAGAGAGATGCTCCTTTCTGTGATCAGACACCTGGGAAGCTGCTGGCAGCTCCAGAATTCTGGCACAAAGGGATTCATTCCTGTGCATCTGTTCAGCTAACACAGCCCTGGGAACGGGGTGAATTACGACCCTTGTGTCTCAGTATTTTTTTCTGTATGTAAGAGAATGTGAGAGGCAAGGAAAATGACTTGTATTTTTTTTGTCTGCCATGGCTACGATCTTGTTAAGTATTAACTAATGCAAGCAAGCTGGAGGATTTTAAAAGGATTTTCCATTAAAATTAGTGTACAAAAGCTTTGTTACTAGCCCCAAATGCTGGAAAATCACATGTCAGGTCCCATCAAAATCATGACAGTGGCTTCAATCAGGAATTTAAAAATAGATGTGTTGGCTTATTATTATTTGCTTTATGGTTTCTGAATCATTAGGTTAAACTGGCATCAAGCTCTTAGTGCTCTTCCATGCCAAAAGCTCAAAAAACTCACTCTAAAAATATTAATAAAACCCCAGAGATTGTTGACTTTTTGTGTTCCTCTAGAATCTCAATCATCATGAGAAGAAGAAAAACAACCAAAACACTGTCATAAGATCCCTGCTAAAACCATAAGATCAGCAAGCTTCTTTCTTCTCCTCAGGGTTTCCAAATATATGTTTTATTTGTGCTTTTCTGCCAGGAATAAATACAATCAGTGACTAAGCAGCACAAAGGCCAGGTTTAGTTTCAGGAGAAAGTAACACTTCCCAGTTATTTAGGCACTGGCAGAAAGCCTGACGCCGTTGTTGATAACCCAGCTATAAACTAGCTTTCACACTACTACACTGCTTGCACGTTGCTTAGAATTAGCCTTCTGAAATAGATCCAATTGATTCTGACCCTGACTGCAGTCAGTCACAGGGGCATGCAGCCCCAAGTACGACCAGAGCCCTCGCCTTTTTGCAACCCATATCAATACAGAAGAATTGCTAAAGAAAGCTCTAGCACCATTTGAAGGTATCAGGTTATATTTAATCAGACCAACGGACAGCTCTGTTTTCTGCTACTCCTGGAGCTACTCTGCTGTGCTTCTGTTAGTCATGGTCAGCCTTGAAAAGGACGTCTGCCAGACAGAATCAATGGAAGTCCCATCCAGGGATATGACAGCAGCAGGGATGGAAGGGGGAACAGAAAGGTGCATAAAAGCATGGATAGTGGGCACCAAGCCATGATCCCATTTCCCCCAGGAACAGGTGAGTCTCCGGCAGCAATCCAGGCAAGTCTCCAGCTGCCAGCAAAACCAAACCTTGGAGGCAAAGTCTTGCTCTGCCCTCTGAGCTGCCCCAGCCTTCCTGAGGGCTAAGGAGCTTTGGGAAAGCCTGGCCGGGCTTTTTGTGCAGCAGTGGTGCAGTCCCCAGCAGATGTCAGGCTCACACCTCGGTCTTGAGGGGAAATTTCAGGGCTGGGACTGAGCGGCCAGGCTGGTATTTAACTCGTGCTCACCCAACTTTTCTAAAAAGCATGGAAATATGAATGCATCTGGACATACCAATTAGTTGCACTCCTTTATCAACCCAGAACCCAATGCACAGTCAATTTTAAACCAGTTCCCTTAACTATTTAAAGCACAAGAGAGTCAGATCATGGATAACCTTTCGGACATAGGCACCCTGATCTCTTTGTGTGATACCTGGGAGCTGCATGGCAGAAGTCAGGGATGTGCCACCAGCCCTGGTGGAGCAGACCTCAGCGTCATGGGCAGCTATGCAGGAAGAATCCTGAGATGCCAGAAGAGGAGCTGCCAGGAGATGCGAACACTGGGAGAGAAGAAATGCTGAGCGAGGCAGCTGGGGGGGCTGACAATGCCTGCCTGTCAGGGGAGCGATCTGACAGGCAGACAGCTGGAGGAGGGGAAAAAGCAGCTCATTTGGGTCCACGGACCCATAACTGGGTTATGGAGCTATGTAATCCACTTAAGCTCTAAGACCGTTCTGCCTCCCTCCCCCAGCCTTTACTCTTCTCTCCTATGCCTCTAATATTCAGAAATGTTTCCTCGAAGCTTCACAGGAAGTCTTGACAGTGGTTCAATTTGATTAGAGCTCGCTGCAGAGTTTTCCCAGAGGATCGCGGGAAATGCAGAGATACATACCCCCCAGAAACCTGCAGGGTATTGACGAGTTCATACGGTATCTGCAGCACAGAAGGGACCTGCCCTGTAAGAAATGCACACGTGCAGCACAGAGGGTTGGTTGCTGCCCTTATTTTTATTTTTCTAACCTGCATTAGGAATTACATGTGGAAGCTTAATGCAGTGTATTCTAAAACAGCTGTCTTTTCCATTATGCTTCATTTACCCTGAGAGAGATTGGAGGAGCGCAAGATGCGAAAGGCCTCTTAGATCATCCAGCCCATCACCCCACAAATGAAGAATTAATCCCATTAAGGTCCACTGCTGGCTTCAGGATTTGGTCTTAATTGCACAAATACAAAGCCATTATAAGATTGCAGTCTGACAGAGGAACTTTCTCGGTTTTTAGGGTTTTTGCTTTTTTTAATTAAGGGGGCTTATCTGCATGCTAATAATTAGGAAATTATTGTCCACTTCTGTTCTCATTTCATTCCTAAATCCTGATGTGCTAGAGGCAGGGGGTGAGAATGTGCAAACACACGTATGTACTACAAGATCAACAATGCACAGGTATATAAAAAAGACAGGTCCTTACTCATTAGGGGATTGTAATCTAATGTGTTATATTGACTGCAACAGCACTTTACAAACAAAAGAAAAAATCAAATCATTTTCATTGGAAGGATCAAGATTGTAGCAACAAAACCTGATTAAAAAAGGAGGAATCTACACTGATTTTCATACGCTTTGGGTCAGGAAAACACAACAGCTGAACAAGTTGTTAGCAAGAATGCTCACACTTGCATCAAATAGGACTTATCTACACATGTTTGGGATCCCAATGCCAGTTTGTATGGGGCCCTGGGCAACCTGATCTAGTGCCCAACTTAGTGGTTGGCAGCCCTGCTTGTGGCAGGGGGTTGGAACTAGATAATCTTTGATGTCCCTTCCAACCCAAGTCATTCTGTGATTCTGTGTACAAATTTCATTTACTCTCTAATTATTTAGAAAAGAAGATGTTCACTCAGGGAGGGGAGTGAGTGATAAATGTCCCTGGATGATGCCTGGAAAAAAAATGAACAACAAGGGTTCTATGGAATGATGGCAACAGAGTTCAGAAGGTTGTCTCCAGCAGACAGGTACAGAAGGAAAAGGGAAAAGAGGAGCAGGAGGAAGACACCATCAAGGGCACAACTAGTGATGGACCACATTGTGGGAAACTGCAAAGAAGCCCTATAAAAGAAGACCAAACATTTCAACAGGAAAAGAAAATGCAAAATTCAGAGATGGAACAGTGTAACCAAGGAATCCAACTATCCCTGCTCTTTCTTCCTCTTTCTGCATATTGTGGATGACAACTAAGAGCTCAAAGCCTTTGCATAATTTAATTATAAAATAATATAATCAGTACAAGAGTAGCAAAAAATTACTAAACTCGAATTTGCAATTTTTCTTTCTGTTCTGGACTGAATGAATTTGCATTTTATTTTTTCAGATAAACCATACACGTTGGACATCTTCCATAATGCGTGTCCAACAGTTGAACAGTGCTAACGGATTTTAATAAAGGCTGATTAAGTAATGCAACAAGATTGGACAGAGCATAAGCCATGTCCCCAGCAAGCCCTAGAGCCAATCTGAGGGGAAAAGAGAAAGGGGTCTTATCCTCGTGAAGCTGCAGGGGATTATTTCACCTACTGCAATTTTTAATAAGACTATCAATCAGCCAGGAGGGATGTTTACCCCCCACCCCCCCCAACCTATCATACAAAGACACTCATTCCCTGGACACAAACAAATAATGAATTGTTCTTTGAACCAAGAAGAAGATGAGACCCACCAAGTTATCACCTCAATCAAAATGGAAAGCACTGAGTCAGAAATATAACCCAAGGCAAGACAGGGTAGCCATCCAGTCTAAATGGATGCATAAATGTTTGTACACCATAAAAGGTGGGATTGGAGCAAAAGAATATATTTTAGCAAGTTTTAAAAAAAATTTCTCAGATACATTAATGGTACAGATAGAGAAATTGTAACTGATACCTTAACTTTTCCCTAACATCAGCATGGTGGGTAGAGCAAGGAGTGGGAGCCAAGACTCCAAAAATCAAAGTTCTGTGCTGCCTCACACTACCTGAACTAAGAGATTAAAGGAAACACGGCTTTACTTTAAAAATAAAGAAGTCTCTGTCCTTCCTGGTTGTAGTTGAAAGCTTGGAAACACAAAGCAATTATACCCTAAAGGAAAGTGAAATGAACTCAAACCTTGTTATTTTAAAATACATTATTAGATTAAAACTCTCAGGACAGATATATGTGGGGACAGTCTCCTGTTCTGTGAAAGCTTAGGACTGCAAAAAGTCGTTTAGAGAAGGGGAAAGGAAGATCTCTTTCATATGGTACCTAGAAAAGATGAAGAGGACAGACATGAGACATCTTTTGACTTTGTTTTGGCTTTTTTCTCTGTTTTCCTTTCTACACGGCACTCTTTGATGTCTCCATGAGGTCATACCCCTTGAAAGATCTGTAATACCTTTTACGTATATGTGTGATGTTGCACATTGCATTGCCATTCAGAAGCTTCTACGTGTGTTGTAGAATCATAGAGTCATTTAAGCTGGAAAAGACCTCCAAAATCTTCAAGTCCAACCATACTATATTCGATGCTGTTCTAATTTTGCAGTAACGTTAGCAAAGTCTGGCTTGTTGTTGAATTTGTTAACGTTATTACCTGACTTAGCTGAAGGCAAAAACTCTGAAACTTTCGTTTACAGAGTAAAATATGAAGAAGAAAAACATGTTTTTTAAGCAAAACTTTCTTGGCATGGGTTAAAAGGGGTGAAACTATTGAGCATTCTAATGTGAGCTCTTCTGCTTCAGAATGCAAAGAACAATGTCTGTCAGTGCTGTATTTCCCCTTACAGTACATTAGGAAACATATTTGAGACTCAGACTGAGTCATTTCACTGTTGTGTTCAATTTTGTTTCTGATATGTACTTCTAAAGTGTTCTTGTGCTAAAATCTCTCTTTATACATGGGCAAATCTGTGGTTCTCATCCTGAAGTGACAAACCATTATTTAAATCATCTTTACTCTAACATTAACAGATTTTGTATATTCTTATAAACTGCAGTAAAACTATTCATGGAAGGTATGTAAAATGGCACAGAGATGTCAGTGAAGGCATGCACTACACAGGAATCTGTGTCCCTACAAGCTTAGTATAGAGTCATTGCAATAACAGAAGAGAAAAGGGTGGTAGTCTAAGGAAAAAGCAAGACAAGCTTTTGGGAGAAGTAATATCTTTAGTCAGGCCAGTTGGTTAGGAAAATGAGTAAGCTGGTTAGCAGAAATGATAGAGTTTTCTTGCACACAAGTGTTCTTGTCCGTTCTTCCCACCTTGCCAAATATATCAGCCAGTCTAGTAAGACATATTGCAACCCCTTACAAACCTTGCTTCATTTATAGAGATGAGCTTGTGATCAGGTGAGATGTGACAAGCAGGATCAGCCATGCATGCAAACTGGATCTTGAATTATTGAATGGCAACCATGTGGCTGCCACCCTAGCAAATAGAGAGGAACAATAAGAGAGAAAATCCAAGGAGCAGTGTGTATGGCCATTTGTGTTTTGCCCCAGATATCTATCTTTCATCAGTATCCATGTATTTTAACAGCTTAATCAAAAAGATCTCCTATATACTTAGCCTCACATGCACTATCTGTGCATGGGCACGCTCCCCCTTCTTTTTATTGTCTGTCATTCAAATTAGCAATAGCTGAGGAAAATATAATGACAGATCAGCCAGGATTTGACCAGTATTCCTGCCCATGTCTCTTGATTAGACCTCAGGATGATGTAAACTAATGGAGATGCCCCTGAACTCACAGAGTTCTGATGATTTATGCCAGTAAAGTATCCAACTTGTTTACTTATTAGCTGTTTGTATCTTACATGGTAAATTGTTCCTATGCTGACAGTTAATAAAAGATGTATTTATGTAAATGAGAAAGAGAGAGAGCACAATTTCTCCAATGTTATGCCAGACCGGAGTTCATTTAGAAAGGATTTTTCTCTCTATAAAAATACCAGTTGAAAGACAGACAGACAGACAGATGCCATGCTTGTTTTGAAATGCTGAGTCTCTAGTTAAACACAAAACAACAAAAGATCTATTATTTTTTTTTTTTTTCACAACAAATGTAAACTTGTTATAAAAACAGAATTTCCATTTGGCGACACAGTTGTTTTTTCAGGTTCTGCTGGAAAGCATTCAGCCTGAAGAAGGTCTTGGATTCCCAAAGGCTTTTCTGTTGTGGGTTGTTGTTGTTTTTTTCCCCTCAAAATATATGTCAGTTCATCCACTATGAGAGATTTTCCGGCCTAAAAATCTTGCCTCACTTACACCTTGAAACACTGCATCTATAACAGCTTAAATCCTCTATTCATTAATGCTGGCTTACTACCTTCAGATATATATGAGAAATTACATATGTGTGTGCAAATGCAAGAGAACTTGTAAGACCAACATGCGTTCCTCCCCAAAAGGGAAACTATGAATCAGTCACAAAATATATCTGCAGCAAAACAATAGCTATTGTCCTTTCATTTTCTGTGACAACTGGAACACAGACACTGAACAGCAGGACAATGGAGTTGTGTCAACATGCAGGAGGGTTTTAGAATGCTTACAGATATGAGTCATCTCAGTCTGCTATTGAACACTAGAACTTTGGCGTTCCAAAACTTTCTCAGTGGTTTTATTCTCTTTATTTTCGTCTTAATTACTCTTCCCCATCACTTCAGATGATGTGAATGGAATGCATTCAGAGCTTGCAGAAAAAAACAACAAAAAACGGGGTTCTCTAAGGACTGGGGAGAATGGTCACATTTCACCAGACATTCTCATTTGACTTATCTGCTCTTGCTGCAGGACATACAGACACAAAACCCCACATTCAAATATAAAACCTACTATCGTTACACATGAGAAAACTGTTGTCAAGTTAGAGCAGGACAAAAGCCTTTGGGCTTTGCTATAGGTATACAGAGGTGAAGGTACCTGCTCTGGCTAATGCTTTCCAATATGTTTAGAGTTTCATCTCTTCTAGATATTCACATAATACTCTCTGTTGCTGGTTACTCTGCAGTGCCCCCTTTCTTTCTCTGCTAGGCACTTTTCCATCATTGTCTTTTAGCAGAACATCTTGTGTCTCTTCTCATCATTAGCAGAAATACTTTTCTCTTGTCTTTTGGGACTTCAGTGAGAAAGTGTTGCCCTACATTTTTTTTTTAATCCATTGTTACTGTAGGTGCACAGTCATCGTCTCTAAATGCAGTTTAAGATCGCTGATCCTGTATTTGGTAACAATCTGGCAGAATTTGGCACACCACACGGTGGTGAAGTCATTTGATAGAGCAGATACTCTTTGTGGGGATCTGAGGCTGTCCTGCTTATTAGAATCTGTTCCTCCCAGGAACTCGTCTGCTCTTTAAACTTTTTATCTATTTCTAAGAACCCTTTTATCTATTTATCTATATTTTGAGTACCATTTAATCTCTGGAGAGTTTATATGCTCTGTAGTTCTAAATACTGGAGTTACAGTCTCTGAACAATTTGTAGGGCCGGAGAGTGGGATTGTGCTTTCACATGGAGCACACGTAGCCCTTAATGATGAGCTAAATGGTGGTTAGCAACATTTGTAGCACTATTCAGATGGCTACCAAATTGCAACATCCTTCCCCATACATTGACAATTCTCCCTCCCACCCATTCACCTCGTGTACTGCTCATCTGTTTTATCCAGCTAACAATCTCAAAGCACCTCCTGCCCTGATTGTGACCCTCTGCATTGAAGTCATTACAGCCAAGCACTTGGAGCACACTGGGGATATGGTGAAAGCCGATCCCACAAGAAATACAGCAATCCTTCTGCAGCCAACTCTGCCTAGGTCCCCACTCTGCTTTTATTTGAGCCCCTGCCATGGGAAGTATCGAACTGGACTAATGCACAACAGAAAGTAAATGCGTATTGAAGAACTGTTCTAATTTTACCTAGCCACATATTAAATGATCTTGAATTTGGGGCAGAGATGGGCAAGGGAAGAAAACAAAGCAGCAAATGATCTGCTGGACACGGCTTTGGAATTGAGTCAAATCTCTGTGCTTATGTATGCGTGTGGTGAGGAGAGAGGGGAGTGCACAAAGGGAGGGGAAGCCAGGCAGTGGGAATATCTCTGTATGAGCTAATCTGTTTCTTGCTTTCCTCCTCCCCTCCCTATCTCTTTTTTTCTCCCTTTCTCTCCTGGGGAATGACTCACACCTGCTCTGCCCTGATACTACCATTTCCCATCAGAAGCACACAGTCACTCTGATGTCATCCAAGCTGTTCTGTGTTAGATCCCTGCATTACTGACATCTGTTCTTTGGTGTGCAGGATTCAAATGCACAGGCAAATGCTGCGATGGAGAACATACCCGTAACTAAGCAGGGACTCCTGAAGTCCAGCCACGCACCTATGACATGCTGATGATGCCTTGATGGCATTGTTATTTTCTAAGGGCTTCAGGCTACTGGAAACTCTATCTCATGACAGATCACTGAGTCTTTTCTTTGTCAGAGAGCTGCTCTTTGTGAGAACTGCTGGCAAAATATTCAGTGGCTGACATCAGGTCCTCAAACTAACGACTTTTCAGAAGCAAAGGTATGAGTCATTTCATCTGCATCTGACCTTACTCCACCTGTATCTCCTTCTTTAGCTGAGACATACTTTCTCACCTGTGTATAAACAATCATAGTGGCATTCTCCAGTGCTTTCTACTTTGGTTTCCAAGCTCTGAAAACATTAATCAATGAAAAACCAGGACCTCATCAGTAATCATTATTTTAACTTACATTTTAGGAAGCCAAAGACACAGAGATGATCAACAACTTACCCAAAGCTATACAAGAATTTAGGGACAGAAAGCTGGAAAAGAATGAGGCACTATAACCTCCAGTACTGTTTTTGAGAGTCAAGATTGCTTTTCAGTGCAGAGTAAAGTTTGTGCAGGCTTTTAAAATCAGTTAGTTCTGCAAAGTTTCACATTGCAGAGCTTCTCTGAGAGTTTCAGGTTTGTGCAAGGGTGTATACTTTAGGGACATTCAATAATACTTTAGGGACATTCAGTAATACTAGCCGATGTTGACCTCTTCTCTGGCTCCAAACAAGGCTCAGAAAAGCACTGGGAGTTATGGGTCTCCATGCCCACTGAAACAGTGTACAGAAAAAGCTGTATATTATTCTGAACGTGACTGAGAAGGAATTATTCACTTATTAGCCTGTGATTTATTTTCCTTCTTCGATGGGTACACCAGAAGTACACGTCACGTAGTATCCAGTGTTCTTTGCAGACTTTTCAAAGGTGGGAAACATAGTCTGACTGTGAGCTGTCAGAAGAAAGTTCTCTGTGTGCACAGATACTGTACTTATCCAGCATATACCTCTTCAGCAGACAGCTAGAATTATCTGAAGAATGTGACAAACGAAGGCGTGACGCTTTCCCTACCTAGGAAGATGTTTTCCTTCAGACGTGATCCCTGTACTGTGCTCTGACAGCTGCAAGCTTAACGTTGATCTCCAGGAGAAGGCAGACGTGAGCTGTTCACTGTGGCAGCTAAAGCCACTGGAAGAGACCTGCTGGGAATATGAGCATCCTCTTCAGCCACAGCTGTCACATCAGCAGTAAGGGACAGAGGTGGGCAAACCAGCTACCCATCACAGTGACCTAATTTTTGGAAGTGCTGTGCACTTCAACTGACATGAACCCAGACTTGCAAACAATCCAGAAAAAAAGGAATTTCCTTTCTCCTTAACACGAGAGAAGCAGCCACCCTTTTACAATTAACATAATCACAAGCATATGTCTAACTGCTTGCATAAGGCAGTAAAACTACATCCACAGTTACATTTCACTCTCGTTTTCTTTGGGAAATGTGATACTGAAATAGTGCTTTGGCCTTTCCCAGTGATAATTTCCCTTTTCTCTTATAGGAGGGATAAAATAACAAAAAGAGTTCAGCACGGGTTTCCAAGAGGGCTTTTACATTTATATACAGAGGATACATGTGGTAATACAAGAAAGACTATTCAGAGCAGAAGCTGTGGAGCAAGATAAATAGCAGATACATATGCTTCTTTCTAGAGATTTCTATGTGCTTGGTTCAACAACTCATTGTTCCAGGTGTCACTGGAAGTCACAACAAAAGGCTTGTTTTATATAAACTCCAGAGCTCTTCTGCAATTCACTTAGTCCTACACTGAGCCTCTGGATTTATACTCGGCCTTCTTGCCTGACTCTCCTGAATGTCTTATCTTCCTCCTCTTACTAACTTGTCCAAGCTATTTGCTTGTGATTGCAGAGACAGAATATGACAGCCAGGAAGATAACCCTTTGTAGTCCTGGCTTCCAGTCACAGAGACCACCAGTGCAAGCGTGGATTCCTGCTTGGATTGCTGTGTGGTGGAATGTGTACCACCCATGTATCTCCCCTACTTCCCACCCTCTTGTTCTTGTTACACTGAACTCTAGGAAGAATCATCCTGCTTTGATGTGCCAGAGAAGCTCCACTGTCCAGTGGCAAGACAGTCCCTCCACTGCCTCATCTGATGCTGCTACGCCTTACTGCCAGCCACCTGCTGTGCCCATACTCGCTGATTCTCTAAACCTCTAATAAAATACAATTAATTCACATTTGAATGCCAACACAAAATCCTTCAGTGATATGCGTTTACACTGATCGATGTTCCCAAGAAACCTAAAGCTCTAGCTCACAGAAGATGGAGCCTAGCCTTTGACAGGTGATTCCTCATGCTGTACCACATTTCCTTCAGATCAACATCTCTAGCCAGCATCCCTGGGGCTCCAGCAGATAGCAGGGCTTCACTCACTCCCTCTTTGATGACCTCAGCAGGAATTAAAGATCTGGTTCAGAAAGCACAGAGAGAAATATTGAGTGTTCTTAGATTTGTTAGGGATGAACAATGTATTTCCAGCTGGATGAAAAATAAGGGTCCTAATTGTATTTGAAAGCAAAAGGTATTTAATTGGAAAGTTAAATGCTTTCTGCTAAGTAACTACCTCACTTTGGTGTTATGGGACTAATAGAGTATGTGTGTTGTCTGAAGACACAGAACTTTCTAGCAACCCATGCCTGAAATTTTCCCTACCAAATCCACAGATTTTTGGCATTGTCTTTAGTACCTGCCAACCATATCTCAGTGTTTATCTCCATTTGCAGACTGCTACTCCTGTCAGCTAGCAGCTGCACTCACATGATTCTTCCAGTAGGATTCACAGGACAAAAGTAAGAGAACACATTGCACCGAATGCGTACACATGGCCTTTACCTTTCAAAACTGATTCAGTAGTATACATTTCTTCTGGAAGTTTTACTCCAGAGAATGGCAGCTTGAAACGGCTGGAAATGTTAGGACTTGCTGGAAGATGAACAAAGCAAAAAATGTAGAAACCCTCAGGCTACTGTAGAAGCCCATCATTTCTGCTTCCTCACTTCAGGAGGGGACACAGCAGAGATGGGAGAGATTCAAGACAACAAGAGTATGCAGAAAAACAAGGATGACTAAGTCACAAAGGAATCTTCAGCCTAGAGATGATATGAAACAATAAAGCAGCAAGTGCCATGAAGATGCTGGGCACAAACTTACCTATCCCCTTAGAAAGGAGAACCCTGAGCACCAAACGAAGCTAGCAAGCAGTTGGTTCAAAGCAGTCAAAGGAGATATCTTTTCTTACAAAATTCAGTTGAACAACAGAAGTCATTGCCACAAGGCACTGCTGCAGACTTAGATTCAGAACGGTGTTGGGCAAGCTGATGGGTAAAGAAATTCCAAGGTACCAAAATGAATCCTGGTTCAGTATGTCCCCGAGGTGGAAAGAGAGCTGCAAGTATACTGAGAGGAAGTGCTGGCTCTACATGCTTTATTCTGGTATGCTTTTCTAGGCATCCACTTTTGGCCAACAGCAAAGACTGCATACTGGGGCAGTAAAAAACAGTAAAAAAGAAAAGGTAAAGCTTCACTTTGCTGAAAAGCAAGAAGATAAGCATCCATACCATAGAAAAGCACATGCTTTTATTTGTAGCAACTTTACTTACAGCTTCATGGGAGAAACCAGGACCTGGAAGTGTACGGAAATAAATCTTCAGCTCAACAGAATAATCCCTGCAGCTATGAAAGCCAGGTGGTGATAAACCACTTGGGTGCCACTTGGTACTTCTGACAGGCTGAAGGGAGAGTGGCAGCTCAATGGTTTTTACTTCACATTTGCTTTGCATTAATTTCATATGTCTATATTCCTCTGCTTGCTTGTCTGGGCCAAGTATAGGAATTTTCCCCTTACCTTGAAACACAACTTGGTTTCAGGATGGGAAAAGCATCAGATGGGTCACAATGAGTTGGGCCTGCTTGTGTTCCTACTGGCACTTCATTTTCTTCTCCACAGAACATTTTCCACTGCTCAGACTGCTGAAAACCACTTGGTGTGGTGTCTGTTTCTTTTCTATAAGTTTTCTTTATGTGTTTTTGTTGTTTTGTTTTCTGAGTGGTTCTTTTTTTACATGAATACCCCCACTGTATCAGCAACGTAACATAACGTCCCTCCTGTCACATTCCATTGAACATTTTAGTGAGCTTTTGGTCCTGTGATAAGTTTATTGTAAGCATTTATATTATTGTTGTGAGCAGAGCAGATGTTCTGCAGAACTTTCTGAACTCGATCCTGAAGGCATGGTGGTTCTTCCTCAGGTATGTTTCTGGGAGCAAAAGCACCTTTCTCACTTCTCATATCCAGGGATGGCTTATTTGCATCCCCACGGAGGCACAGTGATGGCATACCATCTTGCTGCACATTGCAGTGACATTTCAGGGACTCGTGGATTTATGCTGGCAGGGGAAAGAGCAGGTTTCTGTGGGTGTCCTGAGCTTGTCCTTCAGAACAAGATAGAAAAGCTTTGGTTTGCATCCACGCTCACACATTTCACACTCAGTTTCTTTATTGTGCCTGTCATTCAGCACAGAAACTAGCGCTCGTCAATCTTTTGCAAAGGCCTCAGCATAACTCCTAACTGATTTTGTATTTACTCACAGTGTTCAGAAGAGAGAAATTCGTTTGTGAAGCGAAGTGCTATCAAAGGGGAAGATCTTCTGTCTCACAGTTCCTCATATCCTTGATCTCTGTAGAGATCCTGGCTGCATGCCAGAGGTCAGGCCTGACCTGACACAGCCAAAAACTGGAGTATTTCTGAACCAAACGTGGTGGAAATGGGCAGACTCTGCAAGGCATCACAGCTCTCACTATCTGCCCATCAGCCAAGAAGGCCACCCAAATCCCTTCCTCTCTTATTTACATACAGCAGGTCAGGATCAAAATGCTCAGTGTTCCTACATACTCTCATTTGTGATTCAAGTCTCAAAACCTTCTTTTATGTTGGAGTAGGCTATAATCAGAAATGGAGAAAAGAGAGACGATTTGAAGACTGTAATGCTGAAGTCCTCTCCCTTTTAACGGAATACAGAGGCAGCACGCGCCGTCTTTGTAGATCCCTCTAAACAACCACAAATCTCATTCCAGGAGCTGTGCTCAGCATCCACCTCGTGCTCCTTTTCAGCCACTAGGCTTCCCTCCTTTCCCTTTGATTTTTCCATTATCTCCTGCGTATTCTCTGTGCGCTGGCCACTCCTTCAATTGAATGCCATTACTCTGCTTCCTGAGATTCAAACAGGCTGCCACCTTTCATCAATAACAATTTCCCTTTTTTTCCCTCCAGAAAGAAATGCCTGTCTAGCAGACAAAGGAAAGCACCTCTCACATAAAAGTGGAGCAGAACTAACGTATTTACTGTATTTGCCTATTTTATTATTCCTTGGAGATGTATTAGTTTAACAGGTTTATTTATGGTACGTGAAAAGTTAAATATTCCTTTGTCCTTGGGATTTACATAAACTGGTGCGGTGTGAGATTCTGGGGTTTTTAATGAGGTATTTGTCAAAATACTCTCACTGGTAGATTTTTTTTAATACCCTTGAGACCATAAAGAATCATTTTACTACAATGCACCGCCTCTATTGGAGCCTGTGTGAGTGGCTTGTAATATCCTGCAGATGTATTCTCTTTAGACTGTTGACTTCTCTTTGGAGCAATAAAAAAGAAAGAAGCAGAGCCTGGAGGATGCATTGCAGACCCTCTCCTGAGCCAGGATAGAGTGGGACAGCAGAAGCAGGAACTTCACACACCCTACATAGTTCCCTAGCAGGGACCCTGGGGATGCTGCAGAGCACTTCTGGTGGTCAAAGACCCCCACGTTTGGAGCTAAGGCATTCAGTAAGCTATTAGTGTAAAATCCTCCAGGCCAGGGCGTCTGCTCTCTCTGCTCCTTCCTTCCTTAACAAAATGAAGAGAAACAGCTTAATGTCAAAGATCTGGAGGAAAACTGTGGCATGTGATAACTGCCCTGAATAAAGTCAGCATGTGAAATCCTAGGCTCCCAGCACCCAGGGCCCTTCTTATCTTTAAGGATACTGTCCATGAGAACTGGGCATTACTGTGAGGGCATTATCATAGGAGCTGTGTCCAACCAACCCATCACTTCTGTGGATTTTAGCATCAGCCCCAAAAGGCACAGGGCGACGTGAGGGATGTATTTGGTGATGGAGGATGTGGCGGTGACCTTTTCACTGAACCCTCCAATGAACACTCACAGGGTCAGTACTCCGGTTACTCAGGGCATCCTTTCTCAGGACTTGCAATAACAGTGCTGTGTTGACCTGCTAACACTCAGCAATACCAGGTATTTGTTTACAATGGTGTTCATAAGTTCAGGTCAAAAATACAGGAGGGGCAGAGCAGAGAGCCCAGGTCCTGGTGCTGAGATCCTGATCCATGGGTGATCAAGCTGTGGGCAGCAGTCTCTTTCTGTCCATAGATCAAGGTGGACAAGTGAGAAGGAAGCTGGTTCCAAATACAGGGAGCGGGATCAGTCCTGACATTCCAGGCAGAAGGGAAATGGGAGTGGGTTATGTAAGTCATGTGGATTCCCTCCCTTTAAGGACACAGATGGAGACAGACAGGAGACAATTATATAACGGCTTTATTTACAGGTTTGGCAAAATTCTTTGCAACTTCCACATTTCCTTTATTGTGCAAAGCGAGACAGACGGGAAGTAAAAATTAGAGCTAGTTAAAGATACCTTCATTAACTCATTTTTATTTCAGTAATTCTTCTGCAAATTAGAAAGCACTGAAAGTTCCTTTAAAAGAAAAAAATCCACAGGAAAAAAAAAAAAGATAAGAAAACAAAACAAAACAAAAGGCTGCACTAGAAAATGAACTAATCCCTAATTATTAACTTAGTGGAGTGAATCAATATTTACTTCAAAACATGCTAACAATATATATAAACACAGCCTCATTCTTCCCCAGTCTGTGTGGGTGTTGATTTCCGGCTGCAGCGCAGTAAGAACAACCTGGATAGTACTTAATTCTTCTTGATCCCAGGAAGAGACAACATGGGTTCAGCTTGCACCGCAAGTCAGCACCAAATCCTATCAAATTTCCATGCACAGTGGCTGGCACAGAAGCACTAAGTGCAGGTTAATTCTACCATGAAGCGTGATACTTATAGACATGCAGAAAAAAGCCTCTCAGTCAAGGGACGTGGTTAGGATGGGTAGTTGCTTTTTAGGCCTTTTTTTCAACTGTATGTAGAGAAATCAGCACACAGCAGGCTGACAAAACTAACATAAAGACATTTCTTCGTCATGGTTTCTTTGCCATGTATGGATGGATTCCTTTCTGGCAAACTGACCAAGAGTCCACTGATGATGCTTAGTCCTTCCATTGACTTCAACAGGCTTGCTACCAAGACCCAAAAGGTAAATTCTGAGTGCCTTCAATTCCCATTGATATGCCAGTACTCAGCAACTCCAGAGGGGCTCTAGATCCTCTGTGACAGGGAGCGAGTAATTTCTTTGCATTTTAAGGTGACACTTCCAAGGTCATCTGAATCACGTGTGATTGGATGTCCATCTCTACAGACACAAATGCCTCCTTATCCTCATGCCGGCTAGAGAGGCAGGATCGATCAGCAGTGTCACACAGTGACAGACAACTACAAAAAAAAGAAATTAGGTGCAACATTATAAAGTAAGGTTGCTATTTACTGTAGGGCTGTTACAGCTCCTCAAATATTCATTCAATTTTTAATAGGTTATCTGTTAAGCTAAAGAAGAAAGAAAAAAAAAAAGAAAGAGTACTCTGAAACTAAATAAACACTTGCTGAATGGAACCTTTAAATTTCAGAGTACACAGCTAGCTTTAAAAGCTGAAGTGCAGTCATTCATTATTTATAACCACTTATAAATTTTAAGTAATTTGCTAAGAGTTATTACCTAACACTTTCTTTTCAGTGTCCAAAACATACTTACTGTACGTTGACAGTAAGATTTTCAGCGAGGTGAAGGAATGAAAGTGCCCTGTAAGTGGACTCAGCTCTTCTGAGCATCAGGGCTCCCGTTGGCTGTCCCTGTAACAGAGGCATGATGTTTCTCAGAGCATTCAATCCCCTCCTGCCTGGAGGGAACGCAGTCTGGAAGTCTAAAGATCTAAACTGTCCCCTAAGTGTACCTGCCATAGGTACACAGATGAAGAAAGCATCTCTTGAGAGTAATTCATCCTCTCGTAGAAGAAATGGGGAGAATTAGTCAGGGTGGGATCTCCCATCTTTTTTTGTTGATTCCAAAGAAAGCCTAGATGGCTCTTTAGGTGGCTGAAGTCAGGGTAAGTTTTTGCTCATTAACAGTCCACTTAAAGCTGTATTTTTTTAGTGAAGATAAATGCAAAAGGACTACATTTTAAAGGAGCCCAAAAAACCTTCACAGTAGGGATGGTTTACTCAAATGGCATTCATTCAAAGATTTTAGAGACCCCAGCCTCCAAGTTTCACCCTAGACAAAACACAGGCTGAATTTACCAGGACAAAGGACTACCCTGGACTTTGGCTTTTGCAGATTCTTCCATCCTTCTTCGTATTTCACTCAATTCTTTGGCTGAGGGCCAATGCTGACATTTCCAGGTATATGTTCTTTGTTCAAGGGGGAAGATGGAGCCATATCTTCCGTTAGGTGCAGTAAATAAACACCTCAGGGGAGTCAGCACAGGCATGGTGGGAACTAGAAGCCACCGTGACGTATCTCAATATCCTCCTGTCTGCATTTGTGCAGGTTGTCTTTTCCTTTACTGAAAGAGAGCAGAGCTGTGGCTGCAAGAGCATCTGTGCTGGGTGAGACAAAAGGTTCACTGTGGAGGTACTTAGTGCTCAATAAGGCAAAAGAACTGCCTGGAAGTTAGGTACTTCAATCCAGACACCTTTATCCTCCTTGGGCGCCCATTTAATTCTGAGAAACATAAACAAAATCATCTCCAAAACTAAGTTTAAGGTATGAGGATAATCTCTCTCTCTCAATACACATTCTTGCTCCCTGCCATTTCTTTTCGCCTCAGTCAAAAATCCAAAAGCAAGCTTGAAATGCTAGAGAGAGAAGCAGCTGCACTAATGTCAGAGCTTCTCTGAGGACATTTCCCAACAGGCCTGGAAAAGGATTACACTGTAGCTGGTAACAGTAGGGGATGTTGATTTCCAAATCCCTTTTATTCAGCATTTGTGTCAGCGTTTTCATGCGTGTTACCGCTGGGCTGAGCCAGGCGTAAATCTGTTCTTACTGGTCCCCTCATTAGCATGCATGAAACAAACGTTAGCAGAGTGGGCACCCACACTGAGTGACAGCAATCCATTTGAACGGATTTGGGAGGTGGACGGGAGGCAGTGAGCGGCGGGGTCTGGCAAACAGATGCAGGAAGGCTGCTGCTGTGCCTGTGTTGGTGTGATTTGTGCAGCTGATCCAGTATTGCTGCACAAGGTTTGCTCTGCCTCCAGCACCTTGTGCATTTTTTGAGCACTACAGTATAAGAAAGACATAAAACTATGAGAGGGGGTTGAAAGGAGGGTTATGAAGATGGGAAAGGTCTGTAGGGCAAGGCGTGTGAGGAGTGGCTGAGGTCCTGTGGTGTGCTCAGCGCAGAGCAGAGGAGCTGAGGGAAGGCCTCATGGCGGCTGCAGCTCTCACAGGGAGCAGAGGGACAGTGCTGAGCTCTGCTCTGTGTGACAGCGACAGGGCCCGAGGGAACGGCATGGAGCTGTGTCAGGGGAGGGGCAGCTGGGGGTCAGGGACAGGGTCTGGGCAGTGGGCACGGAACAGGCTGCCCAGGGCAAGGGGCACGGCCCTGAGTGCTGGAGTGCAAAGTGTGTTCGGCCACTGCTCTCAGACATAGGGTTTGGATTTGGGCTGGCACTCTGTGGAGACAGGAGCTGCGCCTGATAATCCTTGTGCGCCCCTTCCAGCTGAGAATATTCTTTGATTCCATGATAATATGGGGTATTATGAAAGCTTAGGCACACGTGAACACAAATTCTGCATTTGCAGTGAAGCTGAAGTACACACGATTCACATGTGTCTCCAACTGTGGCAGCTGGATTCTCTTTTTATGCAGAAAATCTACTGCAAACAAGGCATAGGAGCAGACTCCACAGCAGATTCTACATTGCTAATGACACTGGAAGACTGAGAAACTGGTGCCTATCAACAACATCTCTTGTGTTAAATTAATGACATGTACCAGAAGCAGTGGAAGAATATTGTTGTCTTGGTCCCATATGGGTCCCGTGCTGCAGAAGCAGAAAATGAGAGGAGAAACATTATGTTCTTCAGACAACCTTCTTTTATTTTTTTTTTTACTTTTTATATATATATATATATTTTTTAAATAAGCCACAGCATCAAGCCCTTGTTGCTTTCCCCTTCTCCAATCCTCTAGTGAATTTCTCTGCTGGAGAAGCAAAGTACCTTGCAAAGAATGTTTGTTTGACATACAAAGTGCAGTGTTCCCCTCCACAACTGACTTTAGCACATGGAAGTGGAAAGACCATAGTCCAGTTCTTCAGTGAGGTAAGAGTTTGTACATCAATGGAAAATGCTGGAGATCCAGCTTCTCAGTGCATAAGCTACCCTCAGCTTACCTGGAGAACCATCACAAGCACTTCTACCTGGACCTTGATGCCTCCATAACTCAAAAACCTTGAAGAGAGGTGATACAACAGGATGCTAGGGCATTCCTACAGCTCCTTTCAGTGCAGTGAGCATCAGTGGAGTACTCCATCAAAATGAGGACAGGAGAATCCATCAAGCAACTGACAGCTTCTTTGCTCAGCCTCTGCCTGAGGTGAACCCTGAGTCCCTCAGGGGTGTGATGACTGTAATTTAAAGCTTCTTCTGCAGATGTCGGACTTTGAGGCTTTATCTAGAGTAATACCATCCACGTGCACCCAACAGTAAACGAGCACTTCATAATTCGGATTGCCTTTTTAAAAGCAACCAGACACACCTGACCTTTGATGTTACTGGCTGCTGAAACCGTCACACCTTAGCTTTGTTAACTCACTGAGCAAACAGGTTTGTATGCAATGATTTTAACTTATTTAATAGAGCTTCTGTGGTGGGGATGCAGCACAGTCTTCCCACAACACTTTTTCAGCCAAATCAGCAGTTTTGCTTCCCTCTGTCCAGAAGCTGAGCACAGAGCTCTACCGTTCAGTACCTGAACAGACTCCCAATTACCTTGCACTCAGAAATATGAATTCATCCAGCACAGCTATGCAGTATTTTGTGGGGACAAGCTTGCCTTATCCCTCCCAAATGGCATCTCTGGACAAATATAAGCCCTCGGGCTAGCAGGGTGGGCAACACACCATCAACATCAGCCTTCCCAGAAAAGGGTACTCTCTTTACATACAAACTACCACAAACAGCACCGTGTTGCTAATCATTTTGCCATGCTATTGCCAAGAATTATCTCTGATACCTTTTCCTCTTTATCACTTCAATATCAGTCTATGGCAAGAGACAGGAAAAATTTCTACACTAATGCTTGTGTGCGGCTCACCTTTGTTTCCATCCATCCCTGTTGAGCAGGTAGGTGAGCTGTCTGTCAAAAGCAAAAAACTGCTTTGCCCTGATTGAAGACAGAAGAAAAAAGAGGGGATCTGCATTTCCTGTAACTTCTGATGTTTCTTTTCCTAAATTGTGAAGTGTGTGTGTGTGTTCCCATCTTCCTAAGAAATTCAGTTGAACAACAGGGAACCAAGATGTCCAGGTGTGCATGCAGTGTGACGGTTCTGGTCACTCCCCATTGAAGTGTGTGGGTGGCACTGGGGGGAGAAATGTGGGCACTTTTTTTTCTCCTTTTGCTCTTACTAAAAAAGCAGATCAGCACATTACCAACCTACCTTATGTCAGTTGTAGGGTATTTTTCTGAAAGGCAGGAGAAAAGGACCTCGCTGTATATCTGGTGCCATCCCATAATATTGTAGTTACAGGACCTCTTACTCCAGGAAATTGCCCAACATCTCATGAAGACATTGCTTTAAGGCAAAGCTGAGTGGATTTGGATTTCAACATCTGAATATAACTGCTGGTGCACGGAAGATAGGAAACCTCAAATTCTTTTTCCTTTATAAAAAATAAATGATTTAGATGGACATCACATACTACATTTCTTATCATGCTTTTCTGGCTTCCTAACACAGATGGCCACTTTCCAGTAACTTAATTGGTCAGGGGGATCAGTTTGTATTTCTCTCACTTAGAAATTATTCTCTTCTTTGCACAGTAAGTACATTCATTGCTCAAGACACGTTTACACTAAGACTTCAAGACCAATTTGTTTTACAAAACTGAGCTAGATGCTGAAAGCCTTTAGAGCCTCTGTAAAAAGGTGCAGTCTGCTCCTGCACCAGAAGCCTTTCAGAAATGGCAACACAAAAAACTGTAAATGGCTTTAGTTGCTCTAAAAACAGGCTGGTGAGAAAAGGGGCACTCTTACCCCCCTTTTTCTCATCGTTGCCAAGAGTGTTCATGGGGTACCAGATAAAATGGACCACAGCACTGGAAGTCAGCGCACGCAAATACAAAAGCTGGATGTACATCTGCATGGATGTTCATGCTGGCACAAATCATGACTGCAAACACACTTCCAGGGTGATGTGGAAGGAGGGCTTCAGCACCAAAACCAGGAGGAACAGAAGACTTTTATTAAATACTGAAAAGTAAATCCCAGAACAGCCTCTGCTCACTCCTCTAGCTGAGAAGGTAAGCTGGATGCTTCACACTGTCATAAATATCTCAAATATTGGGTATATTTGCTTTATAAGAGCAGTGGCACTGCCTTCTTCAGCCATCCTGTGTTAGCTCTGTGGGGTTTAGGCACACCAGTTGGGTCAGGACACAACAGATGAGTATTGACTCATTTGTAATCCCAGTCCAACGCCAAAGTTTAGAAGTGTAATTGAGGAGAATCCTACTTCTGGGTTTATGACCTAGGCAGTAGAGGCTTGGTGCTGATGAGACTACTGGTAGGCTGTACAACTAAAGTAAATGCAAAGTTGGAAAAAATGCCTGTGGGAATTGAGTAGTGAGTTAAAGTATGGAAGTTTACTTTGTGAATATTGCTTGTTCTGATGAGTATATTAACTCTACGTTAGGATTTATAGGATGCCCAGAGAGGCTGTGGATGCCCCACCCCTGGAGGTGCTCAAGGCCAGGTTGGATGGGGGCCTGAGCTGGTGGGAAGCAACTCTGCCCACCGCATGAGGTTGGAACTGGGAGAGCTATAACACCACTTCAAACCCAAGCTCTTCTGTGATTCTAAGATTTTTTACAGCTGAAAATGTTTGACTACAATCTGTGGTATCCAGCAAGCAAATACTCATGCAATATCTCTCTAGCAGATCTAAGCTGTTAATCTTTTCCTGCTTGTGATGCTGATGCAGGTACAGGTGTATGCTCAGAGTTTTTAATTAGGGGGAGAGGAGAGAAAAATCAATTCTGGGTTAAACAGGGAACGTATCTGGTTTACTTGGCATTAGATTTCTGAGTTCCTTTTCCTAGATGACTCTATTTTCTGTTTCCCATGTCCTAGTGAAATACCAGTCTGCTTGTAATGAAGTGTATGAATTTTTCTTCAGTTAAATTAACAAATTTCTCTTAATCAAGATGGAAACAAAAATACTTTTTCTAATATTAATGCTTATAATCTACCTTTATAAATACATCCATACCCTCCTACATACACCCCCTCCTGGTTCTAAATTAATTGCTGGTGCTAACAGTGCCATCTCTTGCATGAAACCTAAAATGGAGTTTCTGACCATTTATAGTCATTGTGATTCCTGCACTCACACAAAGCACTACAAAATCTGATGTCTAGCCACATTTTCTGTTTCACTTCAACTGGATATCAAGTTATTTGTCAGCTTCTGTCTGAAGATTTATAGTCTCAAGCACTGTTAATTAAGTGCATTCTGCTTCAGAAATAATCTGTGCCGTAAAGGTGAGCAACATGGCTTCCTGTAGAAGTCCATAGAAAATTTGAGGGTGGGGATAGGGAGGGATGACACTGTGTAAACAATGATTATTCACTAAAAACATTTACTGAAGAATAGCAGGAGTATTCCTGCTTGCAATTGTTGAACCTCTATAAAAACAGATACCCTATTTTTAATGCAAGCTTGTGTAATTACGATGAAAGATGAGGCAAACAGAAAGCAGTGTGTAAGGAAATGCTACTAAATAGGAGACTGCAGAGAGCTGATAATGTTAAATGCCAGGAGCACTCATTGAGAAAATAGCCTTCTCTTTTAAGAGTTAAGTGCGCTTAAGTGGTAAACCATCGATGTCCTTTTTGTCTGTGAGCATCAGTTAATAACACAAGATGTCAATATTGGAACTGGCAGTGGAAACCAGTGCCCAAGCCTGTGCTTAATCACCAGAATGTGGCTCCCTGCTGTGCAGAGCAAGATGCAGTGGGGGGATGTGGGTGCTGCAGTGCTAAACTGCCAGGGCCCTTCAGGGTCAGCCCAGGAACCTGAAGGGTGGTAAAGAGCACAGAATGGGATGTACAGAAACCAGCCCATTGAACATGGGTCAGCAGGCAACTGCCCAGACCGCAGCATTGGGAAGTGTTGGGGTGAGCAAGCTCTCTCCCATACCTGCATGGTCATTGCTTGGGGTCAAATCTACCTCCTTCTCTGGAACTCACTGCTTGAAGGGGGGGGGAGGGGGGGGTTGCCTTTATGGAGACAGCAGCTGCAATACTCTGTGCTGGAGGTCTTCTGTTGGCAGCTTGCTTACACCTCTAAACTGAATATACATCTCCTGTAGGTGTGTTGGCTTAAGGGTTGGGCTGGTTTGTGTCAGAAAATAAAAAGATGCCTTGGAGTGAGAGAGAGACATAGACTTTAAAATACATGCAGATAGTACCTACATCTGGATCCCAGATGGCTCTATAGTTGACCTGTTCTCTACACATGCGTTGTCATTAATGCTCTGCTGCACCCAGGAGTGTGTTGCTATCTATACAAAGAAGCAAGCAATCGTTCTTCTCCTTCAATGTAGCCAAAGGAGATTCTCCATTAAGGAGTACCTATACAGTAATTGTCCATGGTGCATGGGGATTCAGGCTTGAAGGGTACTTACAAAGAGAATGTATCACTTTATGTCAGGCTAAGGCAGGAGGGAACTAAAGGTGCTCCAACCAAGCTTGCAGATCAAAATGAAACTTGGAAATCCATAGTGTTCAAGCTCAGGTGTCATCCACGTAGTGATGCAGTTGTTACTCAAATTCGTCACCTCTTCTGTAGAAAAGGCCATTGGGGATGGATTAGTCTTTGTAGGGAATTTACTTTTGCCTATAAGCTTACTTGTATGAGCTGCACTATGGATATCTTGGTTTTGGGGAATGGGGCTAAAAGCATATGTGGAGCTCGTGATGACACTGGGGAGCAATGACAAGAGAGCAGGAATACTGAGCTGCATTTTTAGGCCTGTAGATCTCTAATTCTCAGCCTATAACTGGATCTGCCTAGTCCTGACTCTGCATTGCAAGTGTTTTACAGCTCTTCTGTGTTCTGCAAAAAGCTAATCAGATATTAATGGGCCTTTCTTTGGCTTGAATGAACCAAGTCCCTTTAGTACTTTTAAGAAATACAGGAAAACCACCAATCCCATTTGCTTTCAGCATACCAAACACTTTACTTCCCACTGAAATAAGTCTGAGAGCTGCAAATCCTCACACTACCATCAGCGCTTCACTGGAGACAAGCATATCAGATGACCTCTGCTCTGACCATTGCCACCATCAGTACAGAAGTTAATTATTGGGTGTGGTGTGTCTCTTCCATCTTCGTGCTAAATCCAGTCAGGATTAGGGCTTTAGGTAAAGACAAATGACTGCATATGGGATCTTCTCTCTCCCTGCCAGGAGAATAGGGCACATCCAGTACCCTCTGCAGCCCTGGCAGGCACAGATTGCTTGAAAAGCACTCTACTATTCTGCTCAGATCCAGCTTCACATGAGACCAAGTTCTGAATATTTCTGGCTGCTTCATCAATAGGTCTAGTCAACAGATCAAGCGAAGCTTTAGCTGAACTCTCACTTCACGGCTTCCAGCTCAGTGACAGGTTTGTTGCACAGTGACTGTAAAGACCTCTGTCCTGGATAGCTGACTTTTTTTTTTCCTTCATCCTTAAACCCAGCAACCAGTGTCACGGCGATAGTGAAGCTGACAGCCAAGTTTGTTATACCAAATGAAAGTGGAAGCGTAGCACATGCTCCCATTGTAATGCCTGTGTTCTGGCAGGATTGTCTGGCTGTAGGGGAGATTAGACTATATGAGCCAACATGAAATCAGAGAATATCCTGAGTTGGAAGGGACTCACAAGGATCATGGGGTCCAGCTCCTGCTCATATGCTTCACCACCCAAAATTCAAACCCTGAGAGCGCTGCTCAGTTGCTTCTTGAACTCCGTCAGCTTGGGGCCATGCCCAATGCCCTGGGCAGTCTCTTCCATGCCCACCACTCTCTGGTGAAGAATGTTTTCCTAATTCCCAACCTGACCCACCATGATGCAGCTCCATGCCGTTCCCTCAGATCCTGTTGCTGTTGCCAGAGAGCAGAACTCAGTGCTGCTGCTCTGCTCCCCTCATGAGGATCTGTAGGCTGCCATGAGGCCTCCCCTCCATTCTAGGCTGAATGAAGAGCCAGAGTACAAACTGGTGTTTGGCCTTTTGGCACACAGTCTAGTAGCTAGGACTGAACACATTTCTTATTTCTACCACTCTTTGGACCCACCAGCTGTCAAGGTTTGACTCCCATGGATATGATGGTAGGAGTTCTGTTCATTTTGCATTTATCAACTAGACACTGTCCTCAAGAATATTTAGACAGAGGAATTGGTCAGCTTTTATCTGATTAATGCAAACGTAGTTGGCTTTCGCTGTATATCATCAGGGCTGATGTTCTTCCCTGTGGCTTAGGGAACGACTGAACCGAGTCAGAGAATGACTTGTGAACTGTACAGTGTTTGTGTGTACCAGCAGCTCAGCTTTGCTTTTCTTTGAAATTCTTCTAGAGAAGCCGGTAAAAGCACTTGCAAACTTAAATATTGCAGTGCTCAGAATTTGAAGGATGTGAACTTCTAACAATCTTCTGTCATCCTAGCAGATAGAGGAAAATTAAGCACATACAGCTTAAAAGTATCAAAGAGAAGGCATTCCCCATTTTGAGCAAGGCTGGCAGGAGGGCAGGGTGAAATGGCTTGTTGTCAGGTCAGCCCTGGGGCTGGCAATAATACCTACTTTTCTTGCTCAGTACTGTAAGGTTCTCAGCAAGCCACCCTCATCTACTGCTGTAGTTAAATTCAACCTCAGTGAGAAACTCATTCTTAAATGTTTGCAACAGTGTAAGCAGTGTGCTGTATTAGGGCTGTAAATCAAACACTGTTCTAAAATTATTTCAAGCTTCTGCTTTTTTTTCCAGCATGATCTAAAAGCGTTATTGATGTCCTGTCTACCATCTGTTTTACATATGAACCTTGTGACTCCTAGTCTTTCAAGCTCATTAATTAGGACAATAATAAGCATACCACAGCAGTTCTGAAGTACAGCTCTGAAGCAAAATGCTGGTGGCACATCTCTGCTAGCATGGGCTTGTTCTTTTTTCCCTTCAAGCCTATGAGTGAGTGCTAGCTCCCTGGATGGGGCACCCTTCTGTGATCAGTCATTCTCTTTACTTAGAGAAGTGGTGCAGCAATAGCTCTTTGTATTTACTCTTGCATTCATACTTACTGCAGGTGGAACCTGAGCAGAGAAAAGCTTTTGTGTATTTTCTCCCTTGCAGCAGCAAAGGCCAAACAGCAGGATTTTTCAGCAGCACCACGCTTCCACTGAGCTCATCAGAAGCTCAGTGCCTGAAGGCTGCCAGAAGTACAGCATGGGTCTCCGTGGGCATGCAACCCAGTGGTTCTTGTAGAGGGCTGTTTGAAGGAGATGTAGCTCTGGAAACCAGAGGTCCCCATTTGGCATGCAAGCCACTGCTAGATGCTGGAGTCCTCTATTCCCAATCACTGGCTGCTTTCTGATGTCTCAGTATAAGCATTATTTATGTATGAATGTAAGATAGCAACAAACGTAGAGCACCTAGCCACTACTTTTGCAACGCCCTCCCATCCACCACCGCCTCATAGTGTAAAGCTAAATGCATTATTCCTGGCCCAAAAGAGATGCTGTCACCTTTGCTGCTGTGTCCCACCTGGGGAGGGATGCTCTCCGCTGGAAGACTGCTGCACCTTGGACAAAGGTGGGCATGGGCAACTGCAGGTGGGACGCTGAGGGTGGCCCTGAATTTTATTTATAGGCGTGTGATAAACTGTTCCTAGCAACTTCAAGGTATAAATTGGTCGGTACCTCTATAAACAGATGCACGAAATCCTGAAGTGAATGTCTGTTCTAAAATGCCATCTGATAAAACTCGCCTTTTCCTAGAAAGAGACATGTGGCCAGGCAGCTCCCTCCTCCTCCGCCTTCTCAGCTGAGGGAGGATGCTGCCCTCTCTTGGCTTTGGAGATAAGCAAGGTTTGCGACCAAAAACTACCCCTCAGGAGCTGGTATGCTTGGAGACCAAAATTAGACTGTCACCTTTGGCTGCAGAAGATGGTGACTGGCAGGAAGCTTGGGGCACAGCATCAGGATATAGATTCCCAGCTCCTAAGTGTTGTGGTCTGGGCAGATCACCTAGTGCTTTGAAAAGGGCTGCAGTGCGTATGGTACCCAGTGAGTTTTGGTTTGGATCCAAAGTGGTCAGTGCAGACACATTTAAACAGAAACCATAAGATTTGATTCTTGGGGTGGGGAGAAAAGTTCATATCCTCCACTTTGCCGGGAATGCCTGGGCCAGAGATGAAGGCTGCACCAGATGATCTCTTCCTATAAGGTGGACACTGGGGCTGGGATTCAGCTCAGGTCTACTGGACGTGCTTGTGCTCCCCATAGGCCATTCAGTGTGAGGGCTGAGTTTTTCCTATGTCTTCCCCTACTGAAGGCAAGACAGGGCTGAGCACAGGTGTTGCACTGAGCAGCAGACACTGCTCTGCCACGCATGCGAGCATATTGTTGGGGCTTCTTAAGAATTTACTGCCAGAGAAGTGGCTATATCACCATTTTCCAGCAGGGTCTAAGGTGGCAGGACTTCCGTCATTCAGCCACTTGGGATCTGTTTAACGCTGCTATCAAATTTCACTCCTAAATTATTACCTTCTACAACTTTCCTGCCTTAATGACAAGTAGCAGCCAAACCAAGCAGCGAACACTGCTTTGATTTTCCTTGTTTCCTATTCTGAGCTGCTCTCAGCCCTCATTTCTTCAAGACCAGCTGAAGAGTGCAGTTCCCCTTGGAGCAGATTCCTCTCCTAAAAGCACAGCTGCAGAATGGCTTGAAGCTTCCCTTTGGGGACAAAAGGGGGCAGAGCTGTGCAGTGGATACAGCTGGCTAAAATTAAATTTCTCACTAGATGTGAGCAATGCTACTGAACGTGTCAAGAACCCCCTGTGAGTGGGCAGCAAGTTTAAACGCAAGACAATGCTATAGAAACTATTCTACTCCTCTCTGTGTCTCACAGTTTCCAGCTTGACGCAGCTTTGCCTTAGGTGAGGTGTGCTGATTCAGAGCACCCCAGCATCTCAGAGTAAACGTATGCTTGGCTTCATACTAGAAAGCCAGTTTTTTTCTTTTAATGCTTCAGATTCAAATTCATACACCAAGGAAGCAACTTCTGTTCCAAAGACACCCAAAGATCAATGCAACAGATCAAAGCTTGCACTGAGGGAGCTGCTGAATAAGGTCAAGCAATACATGAGCTCTGCTCTGCCGAAACACAGCTAACCTTTAGATTCAGCACTAACACTGAGGGCTCGACAGCAGGAAGCAATTGTGGACAACTGGTGGTAAGGAAGGCCTTCCAAGAAGTGACAGCAGAAAGGAGGCGAGGAAGAAGGACGTGATTTTCTATCTCAGAATGTCACAAGAGTTGGAAATCCAGATTTTGGCTGAAGACCCTGGAGTTGGCAATGCCAACACATGTTAGGGCCTTGCCTTCTGAGTGTGGTGATCATGGTGGAGCAGTGGCTCAGAAATGATTCAGAAGGAACACTGCCATCTAGTGCACTTCGAATAGAGCATTTTTGTACCACTGAAAATAACGCGGCTTGGTGCTGTGCATGCACAGGCTGAAGGCCCTGATCAATGGGAGAAAGCATGTATTTTTATGTTGTGTAAAGAAACACTGATTTAACGTCCTGGTAATCTAAATCCATTGAATGGAACCCGAGATGCTACTTCTAGCTTACTTTCATTAGCAATCTGTTAGCTGGAATCTGCTGTTGATCTACGAAACAAGTTTCCAAAAGCTTGGTGAATGCATTCTTGCCTTGTGCTGCCTTAGCAACGTGATTCCTTGCCTGCAGCGAGTGACCTGTTGGGATGAAGGGACCCGCACCCATTTTATGCCCACTTGCCCCTAAGCTGTTCTGTGATACTGGGATGGATCACACATTTCTTAAAAAGGAAGCCTGACGGGCTCTATTCAGATACATAACGGAGTAGAAACTCTCTGCAGCCCTCTCCCTGTTCAGGACTGACTTTCTCTCATCGTGTGTTGTGTCCTAAGCTGAGATACAGAGTGGGAAATACCTGCCTGGTGGCACTATATAGCAACTGCACAGAGCTCTTGACCACGTGGCTCCTCAACAAGGAGCTGTACAGGCTTATTACATCATACCTTTTCCTCAGTATAAGGCAAAATAATCTGTACAGATAAAGGGATGGTTAATTCTTCTGATGCTAGATTTGTCATAATTTGTCAAATGTGACAATTAACCCGATAGCAAACAACAACTTCTTTCAAAGGATAACCTAACAGGTTTTGGCTCTGCGGCCTCTTCCACGCAGGAAGGAGCGATGCTCTCCCTCTCATCCTGCCTGTGAAGGAGGTGAAAGTTCTTCTACGCTGGATCATGACCCTTATGGAGATTGTAGGAGGATTCAAAGGGAACTGCAGAGTGTTTATGCTAGCCTCCAAATAGCTAATTAGTTTTAATTGCTGGCAACAGCTCTGAGACTGCAGCTGTTTCTCATGTTCCTGCCCTGCAGCAGCAAAGCTGCTGCCTGCAGCCGGGGCAGTCGGTTGTTCCTTCCGAGTGAAAACATCTTCAGCCAGTTTTTACATAGCTAGGGAAAAGGGCGTGGCTCTTTTGAGTTGACAGGAGGTGCTCCAAACAGCAGAATTTGTGTAGGGCAAGGGAAGAGCTGAAAAACGTGTTAGTGAAGTAACAGAATCCTCGCTTTGCCATTACTGGCAGGTAACGAAGCAGTGCTGCAGAGCTGGTTTTCCTTGATCTCTCCTAAACCGACCACCAGATTGTCTTCCTGACTGTATCTTCTGATACAGCTAGAGCTACTGGACATCACTGTGAACTTACAGCCTCTTTTCATGTCAAGAAGTGCACCCGATTCATCCAGCACTGGGAAGGGTCAATGCACGAGCAAGTTGTGCAGATAGCTTCCATCCTGATGGGGCTGGTAGCTGTGCTCCCGCAGTCACCGTAGAAGTATGTGCTTACTTAGCAACAAGCAGCTGATGAATTAATCTGATCCCTCCACTAGATGGGATGGCAGCACCATAATTTCTAAGCACTTCTGATTAAAATGTGAAGTTCCAGCACAGCTTGCTCACTATGACGGGTTCTCATGCCAGATACCGCTAGCCAGCGGCTATGAAAGGTGAAAGCACTTATTTCCAGATCCTCCCCCCCTAGAAAGGGCACAAAAAAGGAAATGATTCAGTGCCCTAGAGGCATGATACATAGATGATTGGGGCTGACATCATCCAGTAATCAGGCAACACGGTGGCCCCACAACCCTGTAGGTTATGTCCTAATGCGAGCACAAGCGAGGCAGTGAGCAGAGGCTGAGAGCTGTCACTTCTGCACTGTCACCATAAGCAGCAGATGCTGTGAGCTGCTCAGAGAAAGCTGACAAGCTTATTCTGGGAAGCAGTATGAAAGCTAACACATATCTACCTCTAGCCTTAGTACTCAGAACAAGCTGATTCCATCGCTGTTGGTACAGTAATGTTCTCTCTGCCCGTAATTGCAATTCTCATTGTTTATCCTAGAGTAATGATAGCTGATAGCGTGAGTAACACCCCCGCTCTTGGTTTATCCTTTTAACTGGGGGCAGAAGTTTTAAATGTCACCAGCCTGTGTTTTCCCTCAGAAAGCAGTCAAGAATAAGTTGACAGCACAACAAAGCACTACTTTCACGTCCTGCTCTCCATCCTCTTGAACAATATTCTGCATTATCAGAGCCCCTCGTCACCGTAAACTTCACAGGAAACTAGACACAGTCCCTTTAGAAAACCCCCTGGATTTTTACCTTTATGGTGCAGCATTGATCGTCTTGATTGTCATTTTTAAGGAACATTATTACCAAAATCAACCTTGAACACGCAAGGACATGTATTATGTTTTTATGATCAAATTTTGTTTAATCTTTTAACTTTAAATGTTCAGAATGCCAAACATCTTTGCCCTGACACCTCTCAGAAGGGTTCATGTGCTGTCAACCCAAACTGGAAGGTTGAGTAGAAGCCAACAGGGATTCGTGGGACTGGGGAAAGTGTGAGGAACAAGCAAGGCTTCTAGTATAAGCATGAGTTGATTAGCAGTGAAAAGATTGTATGCTTTGTAATTTAATGCCTGCCATTATGTTCCAAAGTTAATGTCCCCTGGAGAGGAACTGAATATTTGTAATTCCTCCCAGATAAAGCCTCAGAGGCTGAAGAGACAGTCAGGCAATACCACATCAGGTATGTTCAGCTAATGCTTTAGTGCTTCCTCAGTAACCCCAAGGACTCGCATTCTGAAGTTTCATGGGAAAAGACGAATACTATTTCCAGAGAATCAGGAAATACCCTGATCCCTTTAGTTCACATTTATTTTGAGCTAAGGGACTCTCATCTTCAATCTGGTACAGCTTTGAGTTTCAGTTCATGGTGTGTGTTACAACCACTGCCGTACATTTGAAAAACAGCAGTACCTGTGTATAAATACACTGAGAACACTGTCACATATGGTGGACAAGGAAAAAAATCTCTGTTCTACACTTATTGTCTGCCCTACAGGATAGAATCCACTGAAAACTATTGAATTTTCTCAGTGTACAGAAGACACTTCCATTTCTGCAGGACAGAAAAAATTACTACAGGGTCAGAAATGCAGCTATGAGTCCCCTGGACATCCCCTTGATGTGCTGTAACTGTTCATGCTTAGTGATAAAGAAAATAACTGAAAGGGCTAACTCCAATATCTGTACTACATAGCTTTACTATGGCAGGATGCAGCACAGTTTCACTTCTGCATCAGACTACACTTGCCATGGTTCCCAGCTGTCCATCTCAGAAGGTCCACAGGTCACTTTTGTGTGCTGCTATTCTAGTTATAGCTTCTTGTGATGAATACTACTTATGCTTTTAGGATTTTTGGCTTTCATGTTTTGCCAGTGTCAGTACATTTCTGAGGGAGCAGCATTTTATTCTTATTGCAGGCCAGCTTCCCCTGGATCAGGAAATATCCACCTGGCCTGTGGTGGACCAGATAAGATAGATGCTGGCCACCTTGCCTGTTGATGGTATTTGTCTAGCGGTGATGTTCAGAAGCTGTATTCCACAACGAAGGCCTCATTTAACCGGTGGTAACACACAGCTCCCACCCACAGAGCTCACTGCCTAGGGTTATGGAAAAGTATATCAAGCAGAGGTCAAAGAATAGTAAAGGGCAATAATGCAACATGGGCCTCTTGCCTCAGGCACGACAGTCAACCTCGCCTGCATACAACCAGCTGTCTTACTTAATACATACACACATGCATTTACACATGCAGCCTGCATAAATTAAACAGCCTTTGGAGTGCTAACAAACAGCGAATGCTAAATTCAAGCCAGATGTGATCCACTCCCTAAACACCAGCAAAGCAGTTTCAAGCTGGAGCTCCATGCTGTTGGAGGTGACTTGGAAGGCAAGCCAGGTGGGAAGGCTCCAATACTCAAAACGTAGAGGGCCCCTCTAAGGTCTCACTTCTCTTCCAGCTTAACAGAATTCCCAGATGCAGAGTATCACCTAAAGGGGAGAAAGGCATAAACACTATACCTTTAGGAAGAAAATAGGTGACGGGCTTTTATGTAATATGTATTCTATTCTACTTGGATGTCTGGAAAACGAATGTGTGTAAGCCTTTAAAGTGGGACAGCATAGAGAATCCCAGTCCTATGTGTCCTATTCTGTGTAGGCATCTTTTGGAGCCTTTGTAGATCCAGGCTTTTCTCATTAACATTGGCTCTGAGTCTCATTGTAATACACAACTGAATCAGTGCAGAGCTGAGCAGCTCAACTCCTGTTTGGGTTGCAAGAGGCAACAGGAAGCCTGCTGCAAAGCGTCCTGCTCCATGGCTTCACAATGAGCAGTGAACCTGTGGAAAACATCAGCGGACTTGGCACTGAGAATCATTGCTTGTGGGAAAGGGGCAATTGGAATGGACTTGTGGATTAGGAAATCTTTTGTGAATAAACTCAAAGTTGCCCTTGAAAATACTTCTTCAATTTCAAAAGGCTGTTCCTGAATTTTCCCTCTTGATTAACAAAGAATTGCATCAGCATCTCTATTATTATTACTAAACAAAACTCTGTTTGAGTTTCACTCCATAAAGTTTGATCAAATGCGTTTTACTATTGCTGTCTAAACATTTTGTCTGGTTAATGTCTAACTGCAAGTATTTTTAATATTTGTACTTACTAAATTATTCGGAGAGAAGCTACTGATCATAGGCCAAGTGCTGATGTCATTTACACCAACAATTAGCCTAACATTGCTCAACCTCTGTCAGGCTCTGCCAGGGTTTGAGGCTCTTCATGTTCTCCCTGCTTTCTCCCAACAGGTGGCAGCCTCTTGACTTCCCCCCCCCCCCTCAGATTTTAGGTAAAAGGCAACACAGAAAACATCCCTATTGTGTGTTCGACTTGAACAAGATTTTTGCCCCCTCGATCTAACCTTTTTAGATTCTGAACGACAACAAAAAAAAAAGCTAGTAGCTAAAGAGAACCCTGGCACCTTTCACGCAGGCTTTGTGAAGCCCTGTTACAGACATGAATTAAGGCTCAACAGCCCTGCAAGGTATGAACTACAAGTCTTTTACATCTGGTGAAGCTGTGACACCAGGGGTGGTCTATGCACAATACTAGCACTATCAAGTATTTTTGTGAGGGCTGAAATCATTTTATCTTGGTGTTATAACAGTCCGTTGCCCACTGTGCCAGCAGTTGTAATGGTACAAAGGTACATTATACGGGCAAGATTATTCCCTTTGCCCAACATGAATGTATTATTCTGATAAAAGTACTTTAATACCAATATAGTTGTGTTAATACTAGTTTGCACAGCTTTACTGAACTGGTACAGTTAAAGCAGTACAACCTTGGCATGTAGATAAGGACTAAGTATCTTATCCAAATATGTGGAGCAAGTAAATGACTGATCTGGGAATAGCACACAGCAGTCTTCCCTCCCAAGCTGCTTTTCACATTGCCTGAAACAATTCTGTTCACATTTCTTCTTATTAAAGGGTAACACAAAGCATCATTGTTTGTCAAAATGTCACGGTTTAAAAGGAGATGCCACCCTCTTGTTTATAAAGCGAAGCGAAACAAAACAGTCAGAAGTATTTGTTTTCTTTCCACCTTCCTTCCAATGATACCTGACATTAGTTGGGCCTGGCAATACAGATATTTGCACGGACTTCCTTGTGGTATAATTTTTTTAATATGAACTTAACCAATATCCATTCGGAGTGGATGGTCTAAAACATGGATAGAATAAAAGATGCTCCTACCCAGCTCTATGACCTTTGCTTTGTATTTCACTTGTGATCTAGCCTGACCTCAGAAATACTCCTCCTTGGGAGTATTTCTGCCTTAGTATTTCACTGTTCATAACATCCAGAGTCCTAGAAATGGCTCTGTTCCTAAGGTGTCTCATGAAGCCTCGGATCTCTCAGGTTTCCTTTCTCTGCTGGTATTGGACTTGACTTGCTGAGCCCTGCAATGCTGACAGCCTAAATATGTTGGCCAACAAGGAGGAACGTGGCCCTCAAGGTGAAGAGACTGATGGAGGAGGCAAGGAGCAGAGGAAGAGGAGAGGCCTGGCAGAGCTGAATGCGCTGCATGTGCTGTGTCGTCCAACACTGTAGTGGGATGTGCAGGAGTACCAAAGGAAAAAGTGATAGGCCCTTATGGCTCAAGAGGTAGGACAGGTTGCAGGTGAACCTCAGGTGAGGTTTCAGCCACTTCAGTATCCATTCAAGTTGCTTTTTTTCTGACTCTGTATCATCCGAGCCACTGCAACTGCCTCTGTCATAGTAGTTGAGATAATTCATGACTGTATTATTGTCCTCCATAGATAAGCCTATCTCAGCAGTCTTTTCTCATACATTAAATGAAACTCTCTCTTCCTTCACCACTGAAGAGATTATAAGCAAAGAGGACTAGACATGGAGTTGGTTTCTCCAAAGGCAAAGAGAGAAAGCTCTCCGAGCACTGGCAATGTAGGGGTTGACAGAGGCAGCTGGAACAGACACAGATTACTGAGATCCAGTCTGGGAGATTTCAGGCCAGTCATCAAGCCCAACTTAAATTTATTTCTAAAGTTCAAGATATTTTTTTAACTTCACTTTCTGTGGAAAAAAAAGAAAAAAGAAAAAAAGAAAAAAAAAAAAAAACCAACCCTGCTAATTCAGTATTTCAGGACAAAAATTAATTTTGAATCATCTGGATTTCCCTTGGGAGGGAAATTTTGCTTTTCAATGAGCTGGAAGTGATGTATCTTAAAATTCCCAGGCAACAATCTCATATTGGTATTTTTAATTCTGAAGACCATTCCCATGAGTTCCTAGTGTTTTTAAAGTAGGTCAAATTTTGAACACAAAAAAACCTTAAGAGTTATGCCCCTTTCATCTTTTCATAGGAGCAATAAGCCTTTTTGGTATTACTGCTGGCTTAAATATTAAACAGGAAGCAAATTACATTTCCAGTCATTAAAGTACAATAGCACAGCTCTATTGTCTGAATCAGTGCAATATTAGGCCAGATTGTCACAAAACGCTCAAAAATGAAGTCATATTGTAAGAATGTAATGAAATAAGCTTTTCGTGCTTTTACTGTTAGTTCTGCCTGATGAGGGATTACTTCTTCATTCTGACCAATGAAGGTAAGAAATTCAGGCCCCCAAACTGGAGCTCAGCAAGGAACTATGTACAGTTCAACATTCACATGGATAGCGAATGCTGCGAAAGTGTGACCCTTTCTGACCTTGTTGTTTACAAGATTGCAAGCTTACCAATCTTCCTACTGTGTGATTAGTCAACTTATTAAGAGTTCTTTGAAACGACTCCAGAAATACAGGCTCGCAACTCTGTGGGCTTGAAAGGAGTTGAACTCCATAAGGCTTTAGCCCAAAGGCAAGCTAAAGGCGTGAAGATACAACGTGCCCACTGCTCAAATACCTGCTCAGAACAATGCAGCATTAGGAAAGACCTGAAAGATCTTGCAGGAGCCCAAACCGATACGATCTGACAACCACTGCCTGGTAGCCTCCCAGATTAGTCCTGACTATTTACTACCTCCGATTAGATATTAAGCCTGCCAAGAAAGCTAAGCAGAAGATGGAAAATACTACTTCTTGGAGCAGCAATATGCTCCCATTGAGTTGCCTGGTGCAGACCTGTCTCCACCTCAAGCGGGATTTGTCTGCTGTTGCTGAAAGACACAAAGAAGGTTTGTAATACTTTCGAGCATGATTGCTCAATGAACATTTTAAAACTGTGCTATCATTAATGACAACATTAAATAGAAGCAGGCTCACATCACTAATGGAAACATTCTCCACAGTCGTGTCAGCAAATCAAGAGTACCTTGCTGGGCATCTTAATACAGCTGTCGTTCCTACCAGAAACACATTCTTGGGATCTCAGGTGGACAACAAATGCTGCCCAAGAGGAGCTGCTTCCTCTGCATCTCCTTAACATTCCCTATCCACCTGTACAGTGCCCTTTAATAATATGCCTGTCTATTGTCACCCATACTTGCTGTTAGCTCAAGTTACTAGCTGGGAGGTATCTGCTCTAACGGTCATATAATTTCTCATTTAATAAAATAATTCAGCTAGAGGAGCCTTCAGCTCATTCTAAAGACTTAGTTACAGACTGTGAAAGATTTATGTATATGAAGTGTGCTCAGTTTTACTGTCATGCGCCATTGTTTTGACAGCCCAGATGAAGTTCCAGGTACGACATTATCAAACAGAGTATGCCCTAGAGAAATTATTTTTCCGAGAGTTTTACTCCACACTCTCTCAGCTTCAAAACGCAGAACGGGCCACAGGAAAATGGAAAGAAAATTAAGGCTTTGATTCAGCAAAGAACCTCGACGTCTGCTTACATTTAAGTAGTTATATAGTCACAACGATTACTGCTTCAGTAAAGCACTGAGCCAAGCTTGATGGAGCTCCTTACCTCGTTTTAATACCACTTCTAGTTTGCTTACTAACTACTCCTGTCACATTTAAAACAAACGGTCCTTCAAAACAAAAAAAAAAAAGGGCTCACAGATGTAAAAAGGGCTCATAGACGTAAAAATAAAGGGTGTGTTCTAACTGGGGCAGCGGAACTTCAGAGGGGCTACCCACATGAGTGGAATAAGATAGAAATAATCCCTTGTTTAGGGAGTGTAATGAGGGGCTGTGGAAAAGAGATGGCTTTCTTCAGTTTTCAGAACTGGTGTGTAACAGTATGCTGTGGGAGGGTCCAAGTCTTGGGATGATAAAGGAGCAAGGAGCTGGGTGCTCTCCCAGCGTTATCTGCTACAAGGCAAAGCGCGAGGGGCAGGGGGCTTTCTAAAACAGCCAGCAGAACCTCCCACGCTGACGGCAACGGGAAGAGCAGAAAGAGGTTGGTAGGCCAGACGGACAGCTGATGCTGGAACAACGAGGGCGAGCCGACACAGTCCACCGCGGCGCACGGAAAACTTCCGTCGGGCGCGGGAGGGAGGCTGGGAAAACGCCGTATGAAAGGGCTGAGTTCACCCGCTCGGTTCCTGCTCGAGGAAGGAAACAATGATGCGCCCCTTCCTCCCACACCCGCGCTGGGTGCTGGCCGGCCGGCGCCGCTGCACGACGGCGGCGCGAGCGCTCCCCTCAGACGCTGCCCCACCTCAGGGCTTAACCCAGCGCGCCACCACGAGACCCCCGCGCGGCAAATGGGGGTCCGCAGCGGGGAGCGGGAACGCCTCACGATTGGTCGGCGGCGAGCCAAGCGCGGCCCGCTCGCTGCACGTCTATTGGTTGAGACAGGCGAAGGACACGCCCCCCTCCTTATTTTCCATTGGTCGCCTGTGCCCCGCCTTGTCCCCCCCCCCCCCCCTCCCCCGCCCCTCCGGGGTCATTTGAGTTTATGAGGAAAATAAATAAATAAAGTGGGAAATAGAAATGCGTAGAAGCGGGGGGGGGAGGAGGGGAGAAGCACAACCTAACATGCTGCTCGGGGGCGGAGGCGGCGCTTGCGGTGGCCAATAGGCATCCGGCTGCCGGGAGAGAGTGACGTCTCCCTTTAACCAATCGAAGCGCTGGGCGAGAGAAGGGGGGCGTGATCGCCGCGCCTCTGACCAATGAGAGACGCCGCCGCTTTGATCAACAGCTGCGCGCCCCAATAGGACGGCCGCATAGCGGGCCGGCGAGCGCCGCTTCACCTATAGGAAATTTGCCGAGAGCCGTGTGGATTTGGGGCGGGCCCGAGGGGGCGTGACTTAACGAGGAGCGGCGGGTCTCGCAGCCAATAGGAGCAGAGCAACGGAGGGCCGGGAGCCAATGAGGAGATCGGCGCGGCGGCGGCGGCCGCCTGTGAAAGTGCCGAGCCGGTGCGCTAGGGGCAGCGAGAAGATGAGAGAGGTACCGCGTTTCCGGGGTCAGCGGGGGGTTAGGGGCGGGGCCTAGCGAGGCTCCGCCTACTTGGGGGCGGGGCCGCGGCGGCGGGGTTCTGTGGGGTGTTGGGGGCGGGGGGGGGGGGGAAGTTGTTAGGGCTGCTTTAACTCACCCCGGGCTGGGGGCTGCGAGGGCGAGGGTTTAATAGTGCTGCGAGCAGGACAGCTTCACCTTATAACCCCTCCCCCCACTGCGAGTCTTAAAACTCCCGCTCTGAAAATCTATTCACTTGCCACCTTACTGGGAGTAAACAAGTTGCAATCAGTGCATAGGTGACGCTGATATCCGAGGGGGGGGGGGATATTGGCCCCCAAAAACCACTCTGGTTATGGGAACCTTTCTTTCACAGCACAAAAGCGGCACGTCACCGATTTCATCGCCCGTTTGTAACGCGGGGAGAACGCTGCAGAAGATTTCAGCGTGGTTTTAAATCTCATCCTTTAATCCGGAGGTGGTTTGGTTCTGTTTTGGTTTTGTTTTGAGTTTCTAGAAGCAAGTTTCTGATGGCGTGTGGATTCTGTGACTTGTTGGCGACACGGAAGTCTGATGTTTTCTGAAATAAAAACGGTTGCGTGGTCATCGAGTACAGCCGAGCTTGTTTGGTGTGTTAGCACAGGAAGAATCCTTCTGGCCCAAGGGCTGCTGGAGGCTGTTGCTACGCTGCACTGTTAGGAACGGGTTCCCAGTTCCCTTACTTGAAAACCAGGGAGTTCCCAGCGCTTCACCTGAAGCTGGAGAGCAGATGAGATCCTTTGCAGCAGCCATGCCATATGTACGAAGCATCTGCTACTTCATCCAAGATTCCCCGTTCGCAGAGGCAGTCTTTCCCCCGTGCTTGCGTAAACATGCTTTGTCAAGCTTGTCTTTTTTATTTTTCCCTCTGGTTTACACGTGGGGAAGATACAAAGGAAACAAATCTAGGCTCCCTCCCTTTGTTTCTACTTCACAGTGGAAAAGAAAACTTCATAAAGCACACAAGGGCTTGTCTTTGCCTCCCAAGTGTTTAAGGGGTGACTTCATGGCTCAAATATTATATGCTAGAAAGACCCTGAGTTAAACAGCAGTGAAGTGACTTGCCAGTGTCAAAGAGCAGTCAGTGACGGTGTTGTTACAGACCCTCTGCCTCCCAGGCCACAGCTGCACCTATTGGCTTCACTGTCCCATCCCTCCTACGCACATGCATGCCTGGCGTTGTTTTGGAAATACAGCAGAAACTTGATGATTCAAACTGATGACTGGGGGAGCCACTTGTGGAATTAATTTATTGGGTAAATTAGTGACTGCATGTGCAGGCAATTTTTATTCTTTTTTTTTTTTAAGAGATGCTGTGTCATAGCGTATGATTTGTTCACTTACTTCAAACAGTCTGGTTTAATTGTCACTGCATTAATTTAGTATCCTGAGACAGTTTTTGCTCAGTATTTTAATAGTAAAGTGTTAAAAGATTTCAGCATAGTTCTATCCTTGTTTTTTTTTTTTTTTAAGCCTTTGAGGAGAAGTGGGTTTTCTGTTCTTCAACAAGAGGTTATAATTTGGGATTAGAAATTAATCCGTAGCACCTATTTTATGGTGTGGGATTTATGACATGCCTCGGAGGTTAAACCATAGCCCTAGTATACTGATCTGTGCTGTGGGCTGATTTGATTTCAGCAGGACTGCCTGACTAAGACAAATAGGATTTGATCCTTGCTGGGTAACTTTTGGTCAGATTCCAGGTGGCCTTTAAGACTTACGATTTCCATCTCGGTATTAGAAAATAAATGTGTTCGTTTTGTTTATTTTTCACAGGACCCCGGTATTGTTCAGTATAGTTTGTCATGTGAGGCTGTAAATCCCTTCAAGCGAGGTGGGATTTTAGATTTACAAACTGTTCCTAAGTGATTACACGCATGCTGTGAAGGAAAAGGCTGTCCTCCAGCCAAGTGAGGGCAGGGCTCGGGACGCTTAACTCGTTAAGATTCCAGAGCAACCGGAATTACTAATATGGAATAGGCTGTGGAGAAAAATAATAATTATTTTTTATTTGTTTAAAGCACCACGTTAATGTTAAATACGCAACGTGCGTACGGAGTTGTGTGCACAGTAGCCCAAGTGAACTTACCAGCCTCTCTGAAGGGGCAGGCTATTGCAGAAAGCGTGCACGAGTCGTTATGGTATTAAGAGCAAAACAGAAGCAATGTAGTGCCTCGAACTGGCAGCTTTAGCAAACTTTGTTTACCCTTCCATAGTCACGCTGACCCTTGGTCGTAGATTTCAGAACAACACAAACAAAACAAAATCAATTTCTTTAATTTTGATGAGCGGCAAATGCTGTGATGAATCATCGCGTGATCGTGAAGTGAAAAAAAGAGGAGGAGTTGTTGTTGATGGGACTTCACAACCAGAGGTGATGTTGGAATGCCAGTGTTGCTTTGTGAAGCCCCACACCTTCTCCAAAAAGAATTCAGGATGTAGGTTGCTCTGTTCCTATCAATAGCGCTGAATACTGGGTTCTACTCTGATTTGTACAGATACTCACAAAGGTGGCCCATGAAACAGAAAATAATAAAACCACCTGGAATCAAATTTTCTCATCGAGGAAAGATCTGAGTCTCATTCTTTTGCAGTGTATTCAAATAAAAGTTATTCCTTCAAATTTCCCTTTTTTTTAAATAAATTAATAAATAAAATATGGGATCCAACTCAATTATTGCTTCTTATGTTTTCATGAAAGCATCCCGAAGGCTGAGTGCTTTGTTCCTGATTTTGGTTTCTGGCTTAAGACGTGGGACCCCGAAGCTCTCTGCTCTGCCACAAATAGCGTATTTGACTTCAGGGAAAATTGCTCTGTCTTTGTTTCCTATTTGTGTAACAGGGATAATATTCGTGTGCTGTCATCACAAGTACTCGTGAAGGTATACATTCAGAGAGCTCTGAAATGATGTTGTTATGATTATATATATATATCACAAGTAATAATTTCAGACTCTAGGTGCCAATTATTCCGTTGGCTATTTGGTTTGACGGTAAATGCCAGTGTTAGTAACTTCATAAACTTCAGCGTTGTTATTTTGGGTTTGCATCAGAAAACAGAACGTGGCTTAGACATGAATTTCCTCATTGAAATAACTGAAGTGACATCAGTGGAATTATACAGGAATGATTTTGGCACTGATACTGCTGCAGGACATAGTGCTGAGTGCTTTGGCCTCATACAGAGTGAGCTGTCTTCGCCGTATAGGAGTTCAAAGCTTCTTCAGAGTTGCAGTATCCTCTTTACCATTTTAAGTTTTCCAGCGTTACAGCTAGCAAGTAGTGTTACTGGAAGCACCAGCAGGATTAACAGTGTGCTTGTCGCACACCCAGTGCTGTTTACACAAATGACTTAATCCCTCTGCAACCTCCAGCGTAGCAGAGGGCTAAAGCTTAGGATATTCAAAGTTTTAAAGTATTTTAATGACAAACTGCGATCAGAAATCAGGACCGTTCTTAGGCGTAATGCTTTTTAGTTCCAGACAACGCAGATTGCCTTCTGAAAGTCTCTGTGCCACTTCATGGAAGAAGGATGCAGAAAATACCCACTGATGCAAAAACTGGGGAGTTTGTTCCTTTCTACCAGCAGCACTCCTCGTGCTGTGCGTGGCCCTGTCCCATTGACGCTGTGGACAAGCTGCCATCAGGAAGTGTAACCGCCTCAAGTTAGCTACTGAACACCCTCAGAACCAGTGTGATGGTTACAGCTTTCAGGAACAGCGAAACAGCAGCAAAGCTTGCTGTTTAGGCCACTAGAAAAGTTGTCGTCCTTCAGGAGTTTTTAAGTGCAATCGAATGGAGTTTGGGACTGAAATAGGAGGTGCTGCTGTTCTGTACGAGAGGCAGTGTCTGTTTTGTTTTGCAACTTCCCGTTTCATCGCAAAACAAAGAAAACCATCAGTGCTGTTTTAGGTGGGATTTGAAGGATGGGCCCAGTTTCTCTCCAAAACGTTCATAGGACTTCTCCCCCATTGTAGTGTATGAATAACAGCCGCCGAACTCAACGCGAGGTTTTCGTATCATGTGGCTGAAAAGAAGAGCCCCTATTTATAGCATTCAGACATTGGCAGGTGCAAGACTGGGGAGAAACTTCAGTCTCACACATCCAGAACGGTTGTTGGGAAGAGTTTTCTTGCGTGGTTGAGGCTGCTCTGAGGTGGGCCACAAGAATCAACAGCCGCGTCGGAGGCTGCCGTCTTGTTGAGAGCAATCAGCTTCTGTCTCCTGGAGGGTGTGTGACGAAGAAGGGCCTGATGGTGCTGATTGCAGTCATATACTTAGCTATGGCAGCTTTAGCTATTATTTATAGAAGTGCTAATTATATCAATAGAAATAGCAATATTAATACTGTTAAGTGTCAGAATCTACGCTTGACAGCATGAACTAAACGCGGCTCCTGTGAAACAAAGCAGCCAGCTTGTCTGCCTCGTCAAACCACCAAGATGCATTTCAGGAAAGTACACACCCACCTTAATTGCTTGGGGTCTCAGCGTTTTTGCTCATCTTGTTATATCACTATCATTTCAAGCTGGCAACTCGCAGGGCCGGCTGTTCTTAGGAAACGTAGACTGTATCCTCAGTCAGTCCAGAACACTCAAACTGAGACTGAAATGTAGCAGTAAGTTCCATTTTAAAGCTGTTGTTCTGCTATGCTGGAAACGGAGAAGCGTCTCAAAGTTCAGATACTGACCCAAACTTTTTTTCTTTTTTTTTGGTAAGTCTGTACTCTACCACTTCTTGTTTACAAAGTAGTTGGTGAAAACTCACGTAGCTTTCAGTACCCACAGTTACGTGCAGACTACGTTATAACCAGCCTTAATTGGCATCTTTTAAAGGGCAGAAATCATATTACCAAAAAAATAAACAAAACTAAAGGAAAACAAGAGCATATTGAGACTCATTTTCTGGCTGCTTTTTTAACATTTAAAATGTGCTTGATTTCCTGTCATAGCTCTTGTTACTTCTGCCTGCCTCTTGTGACAGCGTTTTAGACTGACTTCCCACAGGAGCTTACAAATCAAGCAGGTTAATGTCTTCATTAAAACTGAATAACAGTTTACTTTGGGAAAAAACATATTAAATATTTCAGGATATTGAACACCAAACTACTATTAAGCTTTAACTAATGCATTTACTTTGCTGACACTTGCTCTCCGATGGGACATGTAGCTCAAGCTAATGTCACTAGAAGTGATGTTTAACGCTTCATGAGAAAGTGTTTCCAACCCCTTCTAGATGATTTTACTCTAATTCTATCGCTCTGTACTTGAGAAAAAGTTTTAAATAAGTTATTTCAGCAACTTGCCGTGCTTATTTTGGAAATGTACTGGGTATAAGTGTCCCCTTTAAGGTCTTAAATAACCCTTTCTATGTCCTAGATCTGTGTGGTACACTGTGTAAAGAAAGTGACGGTCTGTTGGCCTTTGGACACACAAAGAGTGTCCTCAGTATACTCTGCCCTTGGAAGCAAAATAGAAAGATTGTCACAAACGAGGAAGGCTGGAGTTCTGTCACCTATGGCTGTAAACCTTTCCCAGGGTGTGACTGATGTGGTACAAATGGATCAGTAGAGTAGAAATAGAGGAACATGGCCAATGAGTTAAGGCTTCTCAACTGGCAGGCAGTGGTACTCCGTGTGGGCTGCTGTTGCTTAAGTCTCTGTGCTTGTATCTTTCTCCCTCTGTGCACAATCCATTTGCAGTGATGTCGTGTGGGACACGGGGACATCCCATCAGTAATGGGAAAGGGGATTATTTGGGTTTCCTTTGCTCACACTACACTGCGAATTCTGTTGGTGTCACCTGATTTCGCAGCCTTTTTTCTTTCCTTTTTATTTTCTTTTGACCCCTTTATTTGGCAATCCTATGGTTTACTTATCTGTTATCATCAGAGCCATGTCAGACTGAGGTGCGTCATTCTTTCTGGATCCAACTGCTGCGGCATCAGTACATGAAGCAATCTGACAACATTCTCTGGCAAATTTAAACCAATCCCTTTGAAGTTTGTTAATTTATAAAATAAATAAGTCAACAAATAAATCAAAACAAGTTTCAACTCTGTGCAGAAATAGTACTGATGTTCTGTTATGCTGTCTTCTATCATGGGTCTGTGATAACCCTGAAACTTCCCTGACATCTCTTTAAGCTCTGTGAACAGGTGATCTGTGAGTAAATCTCCCTGAGGAGTTGCAAACTTGAATTATTTACATCTACTGTAGGAATTCTGTCTCGTATCGCATACTGGGCTGCGCGCACGGACAATACGAACTGAATAATGGGAAGAGAAAGAGGATGTGCTTAGCACATAAGCATACATGTAAGTCATGCATATTATGCATACGTTGTATGAAAATAATTCCTTCTGTCATGCTGTTGGCTTTAGTGGGGTTAACTTGAAGAAAAAAAAATTGCCCACAAAGCTGAGATTCTTGGTTATGGCCATAAAGAGGTCATTGAGGTGGATGAATGGTTTAGAGAATTATTTATGCAGTAGGACTGAAGTACAAAGCCCAGTTTAACTGCTGGTAGGTGTCTGAAAGACATCATCAGTCAGTGGCTGTGTTCTAGAGCATACTGAGCCCTATCCTCATAACATTTGGCACATTCGGTACTACCTGCTCTGTGGATGTCAATATCTTTGCCTGTTCATCTGGTGATTTTTACCAATGTAGTACTCCTAGAGAACATGAAAACCTGAGCTTTGAGAAAACTATTTAAATTAATACCACCCAGATTCCCACTCTTTGCGTGTATGCATTGTAATAGAAGAGGAGTCCCGGACGAGATCAGGGCCCTGTCACTGTTGCAGGTGTTTTACATACTGTAAAATAGAATTGCTGTCTTGGGAAGCTTACAGTTAAATGCACAAGTTGAGCAAAAGGTGAGGGGAACACAATACAATTCCCTACCATAGTGACTGCAGACTAAGGCACAGAAAGGTTTCGTGACTTGATTGGGATAATTGAGGGAAAGGGAAGAGCAGTTTTCAGAAGCAACTAACTCCCACTAAAGCAAGCATGGGAGTGATGTGCCAACCTGCCATTTGTGCCTTTGAAAATTTCCCCAGGGAGTCCTTTGTAGAGCCAAGCACTGAACTCTGATCTTCAGTCCCCCACCAGACAACCCCTTCTTTCTGCTTTAAATGTTTTTAATTGAAAAATACCATTTGAACAGTGTCTGTAAAGAATTACTTTTCCTCAGAACCTCCAAAAGAAAAAGAAAATGATGTGCTGTGGCAATAAACTGACCCATGATCAAAATAAAAACCACAGTCTTGTTATGAAAACCAGAACTGGTGGATAAATACCATGAATTTATGACACCACTGAAAAAAAATCTACTTTGGTAAATGCTAACACTATTAGGACTAAAGAAGTTTTTAATTACTGAACTATTCCAAACTCTTCTTAGCAGACTTTACATGCAAAAGCTACTTAACAAAAAAAAAATAATAAAAAGCAAGCAGAAGTTCACCCCTTGCTTTTTTGCAGGCACTATTTATATCTGTGTTGGTGTTTGCTTCAGAGAAGAGAATAAAACTGAAGCCCACATGACCCTATCTTACTCTCCCTGAACAGCAATAACACTTCTTTTTTTTTAAGGAATTGTATGTGTATTAGCTCACACGTTCCCGTTGCTCCATGAGGAGGTAGACGCTCTCCCCGTTTTACAGTTTGGAAAACAATGGCAGAACTCAAGGTTATCCCAGTCCGGAGAAACTGTTAAGAGTCAGATTACGCTGCTGGAGTGACCCGTGTTCAGGCCACTCCAACACGTCCCCAAATAATATTTTACAAGCAGGAGCCATCTGTGTGTGATGAGATCAGACGTAAGGAAGTCTGCAGTTGCCAAGAGCATTTGAGTGAGCAGAGTTGTACAACTACAAAGAAATCCTACAGCATCAACAAAGGAAGCTAAGAGAAATATTCCCACTGAGCTCTTTTGGACTATTTTAATTTGTCTGTTTGTTCCTGTGGTATTTTAAGGGATCATTCTTCCTTTTGTACACCTGATCGTTGCTGATGGTATTGCAACCTTCATGTTCATTACTAGCAGTCTCCAAAATGGACAGTCCTGTATTTTCTGGGAACGAGAACAAAGTATGGTTTCTGCTGTGCATCCCTGTGCACCTGTTGGGGTTAGCCAGCCTTTCTGACCTGGCTGCACCATAACTCACCCTTCCTCCCATCACAGACATGCACAAAAGTACCCTCAGAAATACCCCTACTAGAATTCTCTGTCCACTTCTGGCCGTGGGGTTCTTGCTGTAGAGGTATGACGGAATGGGCTCATTGCTTATGCCTTCCTGCTTTAATTTGTTTTATGAAGTACTTCACAAAAGCAAATAAATAACAAAGGATAGGATTTTCAAAAGCTCTCAGCATCAGTCTAGCGCTTCTCCCTTTGAAGACAACAGGGACTTGACTTGACTGGAGATGGAATTAAGCCAACATTGAGCATTTTCAACTATTCCAGTCATAGCCTCTCCCCAGAGAACTTACCGTCTAACAAAAAGGATTAATTGATTAATACTCAAGTTGCCCAATGGATATTAATCTTTAGCTCTCAAGAACAACTCTGATTTTGGAACAAAAAGATCTCCTGAGTTATTGTTTTGATTACTACGAGTTAAGATTCCTCCCAGTTTGTTTTATTAGAAAAGAGTATTTATTTGTCTGTGGTACGCTACCTAAAATTGTTATATTTTGTTTCTTTATTTCCATAAACATAACTGTGCTTATTTTGGAAGGATGGTTACCTTAAAAAAATATGAAGTAATTAAAATATATGCATATATATAGGTTATCTCCCATATTTAATTTACGTTCATAGTCACTATATATAATTATTCTATAGCACTGATTAAAAAAAAAAAAAAAAGAAAGAAAGAAAGGAGGAGGGGCTGGACATTTGAATCTATTTTCAAGATGGCATATCAGACCACACGCACTTAAGGGGTAGAGCACATTTGTTATTTTGGGCAGTACTGTGGAATTTATGAGAAGCTTTCTTTTTTTATACAAAGTTAGTTCAGAGTAGATTAAAGTTTATTTCAAACTCAGCATATTTGACCTCAAGCATCATAAGAGTCATGTAGAATTGGCTCAAGCTATTAAATTCCTACAGCGAACTCCATAATAATGATTAATTTCTTTCATAAACTCTTTTCATAATTAATACAGGTTTCATTGTGGGCACTGCTATCCTCATATTGATTATCTCTACAGTTTAGATTGGACTCGTAAAATGATGTCTTTGTTTACTCTGATGACCAGACATTTATTTTATTTGAATAACTCTCATCATTTGCAAGTTGAACTGGGGATATTGCTGCCATAGAAATTACAAATATTTCAGAGCTGTTTCATGCGAGAGAATGGATAATTTTTTGGCACCTGAGATTAATAATACTTTGGTGTTCTCTGATGCCTCTCATCTGAGAATGTGAGTTCTTTATGAACATCAATTAATTAAGCTTTAAGACACCCTTCTGAAATAGGGAGGCATTAGTAGCCTTTTGCACTCAGATTTAGAGATGCAGACTGAGTCAAGTCAGAATCACCTGGTGAATTATCACAGGTATAACCCAGACTGGTTGTTTACTAGACTTTCCATTGTGAGGAATTCCTTTATCCTGCCATGATAATTTCTGATGTGGCAGAGCTGCTTTTGGCAGAAATGTATTTTGGAAGAAGTTACTGTGGCTGAGAATGTTATCGCTGCCTGAAGAAGAAAGGACCTTTCTCGGTGCTTGTTTCTTCTGAAAAAGAAATAAAAATTCATTTTAGTTACAGGATTTTCATATAAACTGCACTCAGTAATTTTTTTCAGATTCTTGTATTATCCTATGGAAAGAGGGGATTTTCACATTTCTGGTGGGCTTCAGACTCACCTTTAGGGAAAAAAGCAGAAAATAATGAATGACAAGACTGTGAGATTTGAGCGTTTCGAAGGAAAATACACAGAACAGGTTTTGTAATGTTACAGCATCCTATACAGTGTTACGCAACAGGTGAACCTTCCTCTTGGTCACTCTTGTGTGCTAATGGTATAAATCCACCTTATTTGGGAAAACTTCCATAGATCTCCAATCCTCAGGGAGCTCAAGGATGGGGGGCAGCGTATTTAATGCAGTTGATGCCCAGGCTTTAAGGGTCCAGAGCCCCTTGGTATTGCTGAGCTGCTTTGTGAACTTCAGAGCGTGCAGTGACTGACAGAAGGCAGTCTGCAAAAGACCACTGAGAGAAATGGGAATTCCCATGTTTGAGCTGAATTCAGCCGCCCTGCTGCTGCTAGACCTACAGGCAGGGAGTTGGGACATGGATGGAACAGGCAGCTCGTATAGCAGAATTAGTGCTTGTGGTACAACATCCCCGCGCCTGAGGACAGGGAGTGCAGTTAAGGACATGGTGGAGTTTACAAGAGTACCTCACATGTTGAGATGCTTTATAGTCCCCCCCTGTGACTAGCCTAGCAAAAACCATATGTGAAATATAAATATACTGGGACTTAAAAATTGAGTTGTATTCCAGCCTTTTAAGTTAATTTTATAACATGCTGCATCTGGGGGCTTAATGCGTGCTGTAATGTGGTGCTAGCTGAGTAGCACCACATAAATGCGGTATGTACTGGAGGCACTAGAGGGGCTGAAGGAAGATATGGGATAGAGAAAAGAAGATGGTGGAAATAACGTATTTTAGTGAAAGAAGGAATCCAGTTTAAACCAACTGGCTGCTTGCTTCCTTCAGCCCAGTGCAACAATGAACTCCTGTTGTCATGCTGAGTCAGTTGGCAGTGTCTCATTTTATCAGTCTCAAAATTGTCCAGCATTTCATCAGAACTGGATTACACAATGGGTTGTTCCTTTTCCTCCCCCCCCCCCCCCCCCCCTTTTTCTTTCTCCCAATACACTTGTAATATTAATAGGCACACAAATCATCTGACGTTAACATGTTTCCTCATTAACTTTTACTTTTTTAATTATAAGATTGGTAATCAGACAACTTCCCTAAGAGGGAAATACAGTAATCCCAAATCTGACTTGAAATTGTGAAGTACGAACTTTCTTAGTTATTCACTTCTCTCAGTTAAAAATAAATTAAAGCCCGTTGTTAATTTCCACAGGATATTGGCATAGCTGACATATGATCCCAATGGTTCAGCTGGTGTGTGTGTTCTCTATTGGGTGTGGAGAGAAAATCTGTCCTCAAGCAGGACTTCTTCGGCCATTTCTGCAAAAGCTTCTTGAAGAAAACACTCAAATGTGGTATTTTACTCACTGAAATACTGCTCATGTGATATGATTTATTTATGGGCACATTTATAGCTTAAACACGCACTAAAAAAAAAAACACATGTAAAATATAAGGAGAGTGGTTCTGTAATTAAAACTTAAGAACATTCCCCTGGTCTTCACAGTCTGAAAATGTTAGGACTATCGGGTTTATAACTAACTGAGTGTATCAGTGGTGCACTTCACCAGATTCTTTCATTTTAGCACCTATGCTGTTACACAGTTTCAATCACGGTGATATGAATAAATTGAGAATGTGTAAAAAGTGATGCTGAGTTGGCTGGACAGCAATGCATCTGTTCTAAAATCCAGCATTTCTAAGTCGACCGTCTTGTCTGCCCTAACATAACATCTGTATTTTCCACCCACATGATTAAATTAATTGTCTTCAATCAAATCCACTTTCTAATTATAGATTTAGGGCAAAAAAGTGGAACTTCATTTTTTTTAATCTGAGAAAATCTGAACTATTTGGAATATGCTCCATTCCTGTCCCAACCTATACACCCTATTCTGGGCTTAATCCCATCTGTCTGTGTTTGGACTCGGTCCTGATGGCTGGGAGATGGAAAGCTTCCAAGTGTCTTTGAATAATTCTTTAATTTTGTTCTTCTGTGGATCTAGTTCTTTGTTGTTAATTAGATCAAACAGTGTCTCCACCGAGGATGTAACGGTAGTGTCATCAGCCTGTAATCTGTCAGGTCCCTCCGAAACCTCCTTCAACTGCTTTTGTAAATTTAGTACCTCTCTGTAAAGTTCCTCTCTGAGTAAAATGTGTGCTGTTTTTTTTTTGATCAAAGTCCTTCTTGTTCTCAGTGCAAATTTCAGCCTACTTGTTGATGCAGACGTAGAGGCGCGTGTTCCTGATGAGAGCAGCACCGAGCATCACTGGGAACTGGGAACATCCGTTTGCCTTTTCCACTCATGTTAGCCAGAGTGACGGTGATTACCCATAGGCTCTACAGTACAATTTTGGGAAGGTTTGCTAGCTGATTTTCTAACTCTGTCTGGTCAAAATGCAGCACTGAGCAGCCACGTAGCAGAAGCAGAAGAAATTGTTTTAAATATCCTCGCTTTAATTTTGTTTCTTGCTGTCTAACCAAATAGTAAAGACATGGTGCTCAGCTATTTTGTCTTTGTTCTCGGATGGTATCTTTGCTATCACTGTGCCAATACTGTGGCTTCCATTTTGGTACAGAATAAATAGCAGTGCACAAGGACATTCATTCTGTTGCCTGCATGCTTGTGGCCATCAAGTTGTCATTTATCACGTTCACCTAGCTCTCCTGCACTGTTCAGTGCTGTTAACTTTTTCTTGTCTTCTGCCTCTGTTTCTTCATTTGGAGGTTCTTGGAGTGGACAGTTGAATTTACAAGTCTCTAAAATAAATGTTTCAATCATTGCTATCAATTGCTCCTTTTGTGTTCCTCTGAAGGCAGTATCATTAAAAAAAAAAAAAAAAAGATTGCATCTGTCTTGCTAAGTAGAGCTTTTCTCTATAGAATAATCAACTAGTAAGCTCATTTTTGGGTCTTCAAGGCACAAAGGTGTCTAATGTTGAAGAGCATCTAGGAGGTTTGGAACACATTTAAATTGTCATTGCAGCTTTGTATGATAATGATAGCACTAAAAACATCTCACTTTCAGTATCATCAAACTCATCAGAGTTCTGCTTCAGTAGTTTCACTTTGAGGAACATCTCACCTTGAAGGGTCGGCAGAAACAAATTGTCTGCGCTTTTTGAGATGGATGTGAATTCATCTCAACTTTAACAATTTTTGACAATTGCTAGAGTACGCTGCTTAAGAATTACGTCAGGCTTTGAATCACTTTGAACTCACTTATTTCCTGTTGCTTTCTGCAACTTCAAGAGAAGTCAAATAAATGAATTTTCTTATGCGTGTTAGGGATTAAGTTCCAGTTTTTAACATTGCTATCTATAATATTAAGATACTAACAGTATTAATATTTTAATATTAGTAGAGCAAGAAACCAGCTCTCTAGATTTAATAGTGAAATTCTGGGCGAGGTAGCTGGCTTTCCTTAGAACCTTGTTAAAGAATACTCGGATGATTTAATGGCAGCTTTTAGATCCTAAAAATACCTTAAAATCATGTTCAAAACCTGACCCATTTATTACTTTCATTTTAGCATCTGATGACAAATGATTCCATCAACTAGCAGCATCTCTCTCATCAGCCCCTGATAGCACTGTGTCTCCATGTAAGTAGGTGGGCGAAGTATACGTTCTTTGGTGTCTTCGACAAGGGTCACTGTACTCTTGTCATTCCCCCTGTTAAGTTTTAGAATGTTTAATCTTTTGATTTTCAGATTGAAATTAGACCCTAATGTTTCAGGTACTACGTTCCTATTCTGTTTTGTTTTCATGGTAGCATTTCTAAGTGACAGATCCCAAATAGACAGCACGAATAGAAAAATGCTACCAGATTGTTCCTGTGCCTGACACTGTACATATAGGTATCATGACTCATGGGCTCTTGGCCAAACTCGATATAAGCTGCAGCAGCAAAATGTAATAACATTTCCTTTGGGACCGTAGTGTAGTGCTTGAGGAGTGTTCTGCTGTCACTGTGTTGTCTGTATTCTCAGTGCTCCTTTACGGTTTGTGCTATTGAAAAATTAGATGCAGTCTTGGTATCTTGGGTCAGATGTGTTTCTGCTTTTTAAACCATCAGTGGATTTGTCTATTGGGATTCCATCTCATCAATCATGCCTGTGTGAGTTTTATTTTGGTGTTTAAAACTGAGAAGGTATAGGGAGCATCTGTGTAGAAGCTAGTGTTGCTCGGATGCTTTCAGCTGCTGAAAAGAGAGAGATGTTCTAGCTTACCAGTGTAAATACTGTTTTTGCTGCTTCTGTCCATATTTGTCATTAGTGTATTTAGTAGAACTCTATACCTTATTGTGGGTAGTGGGTTTTTTTTGTTTGTTTGTTTGTTTTTTGTTTTTGTTTCAGTTTTTTAAAACTCTCTCTGGTGGCTGCAAAGTAGTCTGCACCGATGTGCTGATGTTACCCTATCTGCATGATTTTAGACACAGAAGCACAGGATCACGGAACTGCAGGGGTTGGAACGGACCTCAAGAGATCACTGAGTCCAAACCCCCTGCTAAAGCAGGCTCCCTGCAATAGAGCTCACAGGAGGCGTCCAGACAGGTCTTGAATATCTTCACAGAAGGAGACTCCACAACCTCGCACTCAGGGAACTGCAGTCAATGGCTCCATGTCCAAGTGGAAAGTGGTGACCAGGGGAGTTTCTCAGGGATCAGTGCTGGGACCAGTGTTATTTAACATCTCTGTAGAGATAAGTGGGATCACATGCACCCTCAGGAGGCCAGCAGAAATACAAAACCGTGAAGTTAAGGGTGCTCATGCCCGCTCCTAAAGCAAGAAGTGCTTCCTGAACATTTGTGGTCACGGTGGAGTAATTCAAATGACAAATTCAATATTTTACTCACAACTTTTAGATGCTACAATTTTCAGCACACTTCCTGCCCTTTAATCTACCCTGCTGTTAGCTGCTACAAAACAAATTGGAAGTATCATCTTTTACTCAGGTATGGAGGTTTTTTACTTTTAGTGTGTTTTTTTTTTTTTCTACACTCCTTGAGGGGGATGAGATAACTCTGTGCACTTTTCCCTTATTTTATTCCCCATTTTGCCTGTCTGCTCCTTGATGGCTTTAACTCTTCGATCAATTCCATCAGTTTTAATTGGAATTTTTTTTCCCCATCTTCTCTTGTGATAAGAATGTATTTTCATGTAATCTGTTTCTTTGGGCCCAGTGGTAAAAGGTCTGTCTTTGGGAATTCGGACATCTATTTTCCATTAAAATGAATGGAAAGGATTTGAGCACCTTTGAGCTATTGTGAAGCAAATATCCTTGTTCCTTTGAAAGAGATCTCTTGCAGCGGATGACAACAGATAATCTTGAGCTTTGAGACACATGGATAATGCTGAAAGTCTGTAAGTAAACTCTGTCATTTTACTTGCCTTTCACATAACTTTTCTGTTCTCAGGGGAGTAGCCTTTAAAGTAATCCCAAAGAACTTCCCTCATCATTAAGTACCTAACATCAAAAGCACACCAACAGTGTTATGTTGCAGCTTCTCCAGAAAACGATGTAAATTTGTGTCCTTCATATTTTCAGGCAGAGGTCAGTGACTTTAGGCAGTATGGAAAACTACTTTTTTTGTTTTGTTTTTGTTTTTTGTTTTTTTCCCCTGGTGGTTTATTTCCCGTGCTCCAAAATTACAGCTTTAATTTGGGAGGTAAAAAGCTCATAGCCTCTCTGACTGAGAGATTCTAATTAAAGATTGCACTAGATGTGAGCTGACACTTGGTTATTTGCAGTCAGCTTCCTAATGCATGAAGTCTTGGATGCTTGAAAGTGTGCTGACTTTGAAAACAACTGAAAATCATTTAAATGGTAAAATGATTTATTGTTTTTTACTACTTTTCAAGAAATACGCAGGAAAAGAGGTAATCCTATTATGGAGACTTTGTTGCTCTTCAATACTTTGAGCCCTGAAAAGATCAAAACAGCAGTTTGATAGAGTAATGCTTCATATGTTCTAATCCTACCGTTCCCAGATCAGTTTTCTAACTGAGTGATTACTAGCACTGGATGTGTGCATGAGCTGGATCAGAAGCCAGAGCAGCTAGCCCCAGCTCTTGTGACTGATGGTGTGTTGCACCAGGTAGCCATTGGCAAGGCACTTCCAGCTGTCTGCCCACCCCATAAACCCATATCTGATAACCGCTAGTGAAATTTCATGGTGTGTTACAGCTTTACTATATGAATCCCCAGGAATTCCAGACTGATTTTAAGCTTTTCTCATTCAGTTGGATAGCTGAATGATGGATAGCTTGATATTTTTGTCGGATTTCTGTTCGACGTGCTATTTCTCTCTTGCCTGGTGTTTGGCCCACAACTGGTCCACTGAATCCGACTGAGACGTTGATTTCACTATAGTGGTAATACCTTTGTTTCTGACACAGAAAGCTTTACGGCAAAGCGACATCTGTCATTCTAACATCCATGATGACATCATGATACGGAAAGAACAAATGTTGATTCATTTCAAGACCACAACAGAGTTTCCTTAAAAGCCATGTTTATCTCCTGATTTTTACTCACATTTTTTTGTCTTCTGGACAACGCGACAAAAGTAACAGTGGGGACAGCAAAGTACCAGTTTAACACAGAGTTATCTTTATTTCAACTTCTGTTCCTTTTTTTTTTTTCTTCCCAGTTTGTTTTGTACTGTCAAATGGTTTCACAATGTGACCCCTGATTTTGAAACAAAATAAATTAAACGTTAGTTAGTACTGATTAGTGGAATATTAACATTGATTTTTTATTTACTCAAAAATCTGGAAATTAAAGTTCCCCTGGCAAACTTAATTATGTGTAATTGCACAGATATTACAATGGGGATCTCATTATATGATCATAGCCCATACTTGTAGCAGTTTTAAATACTACAGTCCTTACTAATAATTGCAAGGAAAGTTACAGAAGAGGAACCATTTGACCATAAAATAGTATCTGACTCAAGCTCTTCACAAAACCTGACTGGAGAGTAGTGCTGAAGTTGGTACACTTCATTTCCATTATATCATTTTGAAAACGTTGTGTCACCCTGCTGGGTATGTTCTAGTTCTGTGGTGAAAGACCATTTTGTTCACATACAGGTAAAATAAAAGAGTTGTTTGTCTGTAGGATACGCAGTCTTATTTCTGTCAGGCTTACAGGATGAAATCAGTACTAACCTCACCAGATCTTCTCATTTTTGATAGATTTGTTTGAAAGAAAGGCTCTTATCTCCATTCTTGTGTAAATAAAACCTGAGGCTTAATTTTGAGTTAATACAACTTTTTGCTTTTAATTTCTCTGGCTTTAAATAATAATACGCTTTCATCTTTTCCTTCCAAAATGAATTTCAATTAATATTAAATATATTAAAAAAAAATGTACCTCCAAAAGCATCCCTTAAAACAGCTGAGCAAACTGCGTTCAGATTACCCAAAAATATTCTCCTTTAGGCCAAAAGTGAAGGTCTAATTGGAACCAGTCTTGCTTAGTTTTCTAAGGAAATTTACCTTATGTGAAATAAAATAATATTTAGACCAGAACAGTCTTTTTCTCAATCTATTACATCTACTTTTTTAATTCTTCATTCTTCATTCTTCAAGAACATCTTGGACTGAAACATCATGAATAGTTAGTCCTGCCCATCTACATATAAGAATAAACCTGTGTGAAATGGAAACTTTTATACTTAGCTTTAATGTTGTTAGTGCTAGTGTAACATCTGCATCCTTACTAGTGTTTCCTTGCTTTTGGTATGGAGCTCTCCGGCTCATCATTTAGTCTTCTTTTTTTTTTTATTAGAGTGGGTTTTTCAGACTAAAAAGGATAAGACTTTGCTTGACGTTTTACTCATTTTCTTTTTCTTCCTGCTCTCTGTTACATTACTTGTCCAGGGAGGAAAGAAACAGAATCAGGCACTTCTGTGCACTCTTCAGGTCAGCCTGTTGCACTAAACATCCCTCAACTTCTTGTCACTGACATTTTCTGTTCTTCGACTCCAAGATTTTAAGGGAATACATCCAGAAACTCTAAGCATAGGGACTTAGCAGGAATTTGGACCATCTGAATTCTGGCCCTAGGGTTAATTTTATGTTGAGCTACTTAAAAATGTCACACAAGCCACACAGCCCTGAAAGTCATGCCTTTTCAGTAACTTAAGAGTTCCAGACTGATAGGCAAATGCATCGATTTCTCCTTGCCTGGTATATATGGAGAGAGATCTTATGTAGGAGTTTTCGTATTGTGCCTACATTCGAGGAAAATAATCCTTCATCATCTGTAGGGGTTTCATGGTGAAGAATTAGATGAATAATGGCATTTAGCATTGCTCCTTTCAAAACCTTACAGCATTAATAGACATGCTGGACCTTTTTTGGTGTTGGCTGTACAGTCTTAGATTTAAAGATATTAATAAATAATTTTCCAGTTTCATAATTTTATAGAAAAAAATACTTTGGGGAAAAAAAAGTATCAAAAAGCACAAAAAATAATAATCTGATAGCAGTTAAGACACTTGCGTAGCTTTGAGCTTACTCAAGGGTTTTGGGATATTGGAAGTTTCAGTACTGTCTGTCTCTTTTCTGTAGCAGTGCTGTTTGTCCCAGTCAAATCAATCAAATAAATATTAAAGCATGGAATTTCTTTTTATCCATCTGACACGCAAATTTCTTTTTAATTTTTTTTTTTCTATAAGTAGCTACTCATTCAGAGGGCAATGGTCTCATATACAATATCCTAAACTAGAAGATAATTATTTCTTGAAGGAGTACTGTCTATGAAAATGGTGACATAAATATTTTCCAGGTAGAAAGCATTCACACTCATAAGCTTTTGTGCATACACCAATTTGCTCACACTTAGAGGGTCAAAGTCGCTTTCAAAACATGGCTGGTGACACTTTTCACTTTTTTTCCCCATCTAGATCAGATCTTTATCAACAGTAAAAAATGCCTCTGACCTGAAATGGCAGTCACTAGAATCACAGAAGAATTTCTTTTCAGGCTATTTAAAGAGGGTGATGACCACCTACAGCTTCAGCGTTTTCACTGTGGTCCATGTCATAGCCACCTACAATTATTATGACAGAAATCATATCCTCCTGCATGCTCCCTAAATTTCTGGGACAAAAATAGAAATCTTTGATAGCCATTGTAGTTATGTGGCGAGAGTGATGGATGTGCATCCTGACTTGTTTGTCACCACAGTGTTTTTCTCATGATAAACTACTATTTACCATTTGCTGATCAGCTTCTAAAGGATTTCCTCAAGTAAAACGTCAAATTTCTAGTTCTTTAAATACTGACTGAACTGCAATATGATGCTTTATAATTAAATTATAGATAGCCTTTGGGAAGCATATAGTTATATAATAGAGGGTGCACCATGCAATGCAGTAGGGTGTGTAACAGGATCCGATTCCATTGTAATTCCATGGCTTGGATGAGGGCCTTGCACATTAGCTCAACAGCTAAATTGGTCACAAATTGCCTGCTGATGCAAATAAAGGTGATATCCCAGCACTCTGTAAATGGAGAGGACAAACACAGATGGATCAAAGGCTGCATGCTTAGCTTCAGGTTGTTGTATCTTGAATAATTACAACACAGTCTATACATTCAAAACATAAAGTTCACATGTGACATCTCAAGCATGTGCGTGAACTTGTATGGAGAGATGGGGATAGAGTATGTGAGAGTTTGAGGACTGATAAGTATATATTTTTTTTAATTGCAGAATGGCATTGTGGTCTGATATAGATCTTCTTGACTCTGTTTTATTAGGGTTCTTTAGTCCCTGAAGTATAAAAAAAACAAGGAATTATCCGTGTTTAGACAGAATTTCTTACATTACATGGATCTCACTACCACATCTCACTGATGTAGCAGCTATATTTACCCCACAAAGCACTGGAGTAATGCGGTGCTATTGCATCTGATGTGGGATGACTGTACAGGGTAAACATAATTTTGCAGCTTTTGTGCAAGGTGGCCAAAGTGCTATAAAGGCACAGTCACTGTTCCTTTGCCAACATGCTGATAGTGTCATCATAAAAGAAAGTGGGCATTTATGATACATCGTGACTTGGAGGCAGATTTTCACAAAGCCATTGAAACAGTTGGAGACGTATCAGCTTTGCATCTGATCTATTATTCACCACATTCCTGGATTACAAACAAAACAAAACAAAACAAACAAAAACAATAGAAAAGCCAGATCTTGTTCAGCAAATGTGCCCCTGCCTTGCCAATCAATTGGGCTGTCTGAGAGCCTGATCTATAAAGGGAGCGTAGCCTGAACTGACCAGGAAAGTCTGACATCCCAGTCTCCCTTTTGTTTTCAGCAGAATGGTTAACTCTTTCCATTTAGTTTTTACGAGCTGTAAAATGAGAATAGCAGTTGCCTTTTACCAAAGGAAACTGTGAGATTTGATTTGTTAATAGGTATGTGCAAAACGACTGTGGAATCATGGATCAAAGCTGCTAAATTAAAGGAAAATAATACTTATTTGGAGTTCTGGAAGTAAAGAATGACTGCTGAGCTGGGGAAACAGTCGAGATTCTTTGTGTATTGAAGAACTCCAGGAGAGTGCCGTATTCCTCTCCTTCCATCTTCAGCATCTTCACCAGTAAATGTGCAAGGGTAAAGAGCATCCGCATGGTTCTTCTACATTTTTGTTGACCCCTGCTGATGTAAATCAAACACGCTGTCCTAGTGTTATCTTCAGATTTAGAAAACCTATTTTAATCACTTCATTCAGGTACCTAATTTGAATCAGCCTGCCAAGCTGCAGGGCTCTTGTGCTTTTTTAATTGGCATCGTTCTCGTTACATCTGAACAAAGTTGTAAAGACACTGCAGAACATGAATAGAGAAAACTAAATCACCGTTCCTGTTGAACTGGCAACGTGATCATGCCTATAGCTGGGGAGTGTGGGGGATCTGAACGTATGCTGAAGGGGTCTACATGGAGGCGAACCAGTGCCAGGTATGTTGGTATGAGTGTTTCAAGGTCTTGCCCATACTATCTGGCAAAGAATTGCAACAGAAATTCACCTGGAATTTTTAATACCAGTATGGTATCTTTATGTTAAGCCTCAGAACCATTTAGGTTGTTGCAATGTATGGGATTGGATGTTTTCACTTGGGATCAGTCAAACAACCTATCCATAATATATCTATAAGACCACTAATAACCTCAAACTGTGATTCTGATCTACTCTTTCTCAGCTGGAAGCAACAAGCTGGTTTATAGGAATAACTCTTGGTATTCTAATAAAGCAGAGTCCCTGAAGGTGGTGAAGAATCTGACAGGGCAGATATGCAGAGTACATAAAAAAATAGTGTGTTAGCCCATCACAAGGGTGAGCAGGATACCTAACTGGTTCATGGAGTCAGTCTTGCTTAAATGTCTTTAGAACTCGAATATCAGCCTTTATGCAGCTGCTGAAAGGCCAAATTCCTTCAAATGAAGCAGATCTTAGCCTCAGGTGTGGTTATACGGCGCCTCTTCCAGTTGTGGTTGCCTACAAGATTTGTCCAAACTCACTCCCAGTCTGGTGAGCCTGGGAATGTAAAAAGGAGAGGAGATAACAGAGCAGTACAGAGCATGTTATTTGGCACTGAAGCACATTCTTTCCCTCTTAGTCTGTCATCCAGAATCTTGTCATGTACAACAAAGACTTGCACAGCCATATCAGGTCTGGGGGACAGTTTGACTTTCCCTGATTGCCACTTGCTCTCGAAGATCAGCGTGTTCTTAGGGCTCCAAGCTGAGAAGACAAGCTTACAGAGAAAGCAAAGCAAGTGTTATCTTTCAGGTATACCAGTGCTTCAGGTGGCCTGAGGTATAGCGAGAGCATAACCCAGCCTCTGGTGTCCCTGTGGTATGACAGGAACATTCTTGAGCACATGACATGTGCTGTGCATGGCCAAAAGCATGCTAGCTACTTACTCTCTCCTCTTTCTGCAGGTGAACCAAGTGCATTGGCACCAACCTGCACACACAATTGAGTGGAGGAGTTGTGGAAATGGGATTGATGGTATGCAGTCTCTCTCCAAATCCGAATTTGGCGAGAGATCCGTGTTTTGAATCAAACAAACAGACAAATACTTGCACAAACATTATAAGGTTGAGAATCTCCATTCACGTGCTCCAGTCCTGATTGCTTAGGTAGGCTAAATGGTTTATAAGGCAACAGAAAATCAAACCGTGGATGGTTTGTATCCATTCAGAAAGGCTCATGGGCAAAGAACCAGTTGTGCATATTACAACCTGAGGAGTTTATCGCCGAGATCAGAAAGATATTTTAGATTTTACAACAGTTAACACTAACTGCACTTGTTTCTAAAGGAGGGCCAAAACCAGTTTACATTGGAATCTGCTTCATGCTTGCTTTCAAGCAATCTTGACATCTGATGTCCACCCAAACCCACACAACTTTGGAAGGGTTTGTTTCAGGTTCCAGTTTAGGTCTGGTGTCTCCATATCTGCATGGAATCAAACTCAGTTCAGGGGTTCTTACTGAGGTTCAGGCTTCCTCAGCATATGAGGAAATGTAACCTGTGATCCTGATTTAGATATGTATATGAGATTTCTGGAAAGTTATGGGAAGGAACGATCTAGATACCTCCCAACTTCAAGGTTTTGGGTTTGGATCAAAGACAAATCTGAACACTGTTCAAACTTAAGCGGTTCCAAATTAGTACACATATTTCAACCTGGATGTCTGTTCAATACAAAAGGCTCCAATCAGAACTTAGTAAATTTTGAATCTCTCTTCAGACTTTTATATCTAAGGTCAGTAGGACCGAAGAGTGAAAGTTAGCTTGTGGTAAGAGTTCCAGAGTACTGAAACATTCTTATAAAAACCTCACTCTGGTGTAAATCTGATTTTTGACATTGAAATTCAGAGACTGTTCATATTATTTAAACTGATAGCAGTGTCTTGTGATTTTCATCAGCTGGCTTTTAAACAGACCACTCTTGATGAAGTATCTATATTTTTCCCGTAACATCCTCCATCATAAAACTCTGAGATTGGGAAACAAAGCACTTCATATATTGATGGTACTATCTGCCCACGAAACTACAGTCAGGTTCATTTTACAGAAGGACATACAGAGGCAGTGAGTGATCATTGGTCATCTGGCATGTATACAGACAAAAGGAATTAGATGGAGAAACACAATTAGAAATAAAGTCTCCTAGAGCACTTTCTGCTTTCCTAACCTTACGTATGCTTCGGTGAGGTGAACACGGTCATAAATTCCAGAGAAACAAATTTATAATGGAGCTAAGTTTTGCTGTATTTGAAGTGACGGAACTTGTAGAGCTGCCTCCACGTACTCCAGATGTGCATTTAGCTAAATATTACTGAAGGAGTTGAACTAAGTCACCTTATAGAGCGTTTTGCTCTCTGTATTTCATTTTAAGGTAAGAAAGGCTGAAGGTGCTAAAAAGGTGGGAAAAAAAAAAAAGCTTATTTTTCTTATTTTTTCTGTATTTACTGTACATCTATATGAACGCAGGCTGCTTCTAAGCAAAATACAAAGATGTGTAGCAGCTAGCAGTGAACAAAACTAATCAAATTCACCAGTCACCAGACTGGTTAATATTACGAAGCCTGCAAGTGAATCATGAATACCCAGCCAGCCCCAGGGTACAAATCCACAAATCTAGGGAGTTTACCTGTCTCTTTTAGTCAGTGGGTTATCCCTTTTCCCTCACTAGAATTTAGGCGTATATTGCCTAATAATATATGTGATAATAAAAATGTATTTGGGGAAGTAGGGTGTTGGAATAGAGCTTTAGATCTCAAGCAGATTCATTTTACTTGATTTTAGGCACGCTCCAGCTCACTGCCTCACTTCATCGTGTTGTGTAGGCTCCCTGTTTATTTTGGGGGCATGGGAAGCTGGGTGGAAGGGCTTTTTTGGGGTTCTACCAGCAACAGGGAGAGCCTACAAGACTGCATCAGACAGGACGCTTGACTTTTATTAGACTGTGAGTTACTCGTGGTAAATTCCCTGTTAAGTACGAAGAGATTTGGATCCTCATTTGTTTGTCCACTGATTTTCCACATCCCTGGAGGCGCTCAAGGCCAGGCTGGATGGGGGCCCTGGGCAGCCTGAGCTGGTGGGTGGCAGCCCTGCCCACAGCACGGGGTTGGAACTGGGTGGGCTTCCAGGTCCCTTCCAACCCAACCATCCTGTGATTCTATGATTCACAGCATAGCCATGGCAGTATCTTTTTTTTTTAACTTTTTTTTCTTGGACCCCGTTTCTCTGAGTGAAATACGAATTCCCTGCTGATGAAGTTGCTGGAGGAGCTCTGTCTGAGGGCGAAATCCAGGTGCAAGGTTTGCGTGTCCCTTGCCGCTTCCACACGTCACCATGAGAATCACCAGAATTCTCGTGACGGCGTAAGTTTACGCGTGACGAGAGGCAGGGCTGGGTGAAAATTATTTTGGAAGCGGTGTAGACATGAGAGAGTATTGTAAAAATAAATAAAGACGTAGCAGCGAGTGACTGCGTGCGCTGGCTGCCCGCTCTTTTGTCTGCGCACCTTGCTCGCTGCCTTTCTCCATCCGAAGCAAACGAGGAGCGGGGTGAGCGCCTTGTCAAGCCAGCCCTCTGTTTTTTAACTCCCCTCGGCCTGTTCGGGAGAGCGTCGCGAGAGATTTCTGCCTGCTCACGGAACACCGCGCTCTGGATGCGTTGCACCTGTTCAGACATAAGCACGCTATCGCAGAGGCGAGGGGGGGTGGGGGTGGGGGTGGAAAAAAAAAAGGTTTCCCGATCCGCGCTGGGGACGTTATTTGGGGAGGGGGTCCGATTGTTTCCCGGGTCCCTCCTCGCCGTCCCCTATTGTGTGGGGGAGCCGAGCTCCGCGCCCGGCCCCGCCGCGCGCCTCCCTGCCCTCAGCGAGCGGAGCCGGCGGGCGGCGGGGAGGAAGGTGCGGCGGGGCCGGCCCGGAGCCCAACCTGTTGCTGCGGCGGCCGAGCGGGGAAGGAGGGCCGTCGGCCGCCCCGGAGGAGGGCTTTGTCTGCGCCCGGCTCCGCTCCCCCCCGCCGCCGCTCCCGCTCCCTCTGCCCGCCCGCTCTCGCTCTCGCTCTCCCTCTCGCTGTGGTTTTTGTAAGGTAGGTTGCAGCGCGTGTGTGTGTACACAACATCGAGAGCAGGAAAATGGACTCATTAGGGAGGCAGGCGGTCGGGAGCGCTCGCGCTGTAGTGCCGGGGAGACGGAGGCTATGAGGAGGCAAACTGAGGACTGGGGAACAAGGTAGGCCAGCCAACTTTTGGAAAAAAAAAAAAAAGGGGGGAAAAGCCGAGCCCCGCTCCGCTGCGCCCGGCGGCACTTCTTTCTCCGGCCCCCCCACCCCGGGCTTTAATTCAGGGATGTAAGTTTGGCAGAGCCCCGTGCCAACCCGCGGCCGGGACCACCGTGCCCAGGCCTGACCCCTGCAAACGTGCTTCCCCCCTCCACTTATCTCAGGGTGTGCCCCCTACGATTCACTTTAATCACTTTCTTTTTTTTTTTTTTTTTTTTTTCTTCCGATGGCGAAGGAAACAAACGCGTTTGTTTTCCAACACCGCTTCCAAGTAAATCAATATCTCGCACTCCTGCGAGCAGCCCTCCCCGCCCGGCTTTTCCTCCTCTGTTTATGCACTTCCATCTGTCCGTCCATATATCATCTCCTCCTTATTTACCGCTAAATGGGTTTTATTACTATTCGCCGGCGACTTCTGCCCGCGGTGCCGGCGACGGGGTTGAACGGGGACTCTTTGTTGTGTGGCTATATGTCGGCTATAAGTTTAAAGTCCGGGCTCGCCAGACGTTAAATAAAAGCAGAAAAGAGAAAGCGGAGAAAGCAGGTTCCACTCCTCCTGACAGGGCTTTATCCGGAGGTTTTGTTGTTTGTCTGTTCGCCCGCGGGGGCGGAGGGGGTTAATTCGGGTGATCGTCCATCGACTTTTTTTTTTTTTTTTTTTTTCCTCTCGGGTATTTTTAACGTCTATTTTTTTTTCATTATTAGTATTTTTCCAGTTTCCTTTCCCGGGCAGAAAGGAGACGCGGATCTCAACTTTTGTCTCTGGGAGCTGATGTCACGTTATGGAGGCATCGCCGGGTTCGGAAGGACCCAAACTTTGGCGGAGGGAGAGTTGGTATCCTCGGCTGCCCCCCACCCTCCGCTCCGCGCTTCCGTCCGTGCCGCCGGGGACGGCAGGGGGAAGGGAGGGGATATTTTTTTTTTCAGCGGTGGCAAATTATGAAATCTATCGAGCCATTTTGTCCAGCACGAGTAACTATTTATTTACCTTTTTTTTTTTTTTTTTTCCTCGCGCAAATATCGCTGCTTATTTGTCATTTCAAACCTTGAAGCTTTTCCTCCGAATGAATCTTTATTTTATTTTTTTTCTGTTGGGGAGGGATGCGTGATGCCTTTCGCCTCCCGCTGAGCGCTGTCGAGTTTTGGAGCCCAGATTTGCTGCGGGTGCTCAGGGCTGCTCACAGTGATCCCTTGGAAATGGTCCTTTTCTGTGAGCTCCTGTCAGAGCTGCTGCTCTGCCGGTGGCGGAGAGAGAGAGAGGAGAAAGGACAGAGGCAGCCGTGGAAGTGAGTTACATAAAATGTTCTGGAGAACCCGAAGTAATTATGTAAAATGGACGCTGATCGGTGGAGGTCTCTCCGTAACAGCAATCACCTTTTTAAGAGAAAATTATTTAATAGCGAGAGGCTGACTTCTTAAAAAATAAAAATAAATAAATAAACAAGCGTTAGGCCTTCCTCTTAGCACAAAGAAGTGCAGAAAGCAGTATTCCCAACCCACCTGGGACCGCCTCGGAGATCCTCCAAAACCTTCCAATCCCTTAAAATGTTTCTTAAAAAAAATCTCTTTTTTTTTTTTTTTTTTTTGTGCAGCCGGTGCAAACTTCAGCTGCCAACAGGTTTTTCTGGCTGTTGTTGCGCTGTTTTTCTCGCTGTCCTTTAACTTGCAGCTCCCCGGTTGCAGCTGAAGTGCCTCCCCGCTGAACAAACTAAGTTAATTGAAATCCAGAGCAGCAGATCTATTCACTGGCACGACAGCCGCGCAAACTACTTGCTCCATTTTATCCAAAGCTTTATTCCAGAACCTGAGAGAAACTTTTCAAGGTTTTCTCTATCACTGTGCCAAGAATTGGTGGCTCGTCTCTTAGCTGGGGAATGGCATTCATTGATTGCTTTTTTGGAATGGCATTCATTGATTGCTTTTTTTTATTTTTTTTCCCCTTTTTTTTTTTCTTTTCTGCTTTTCACTTCTACATTAATACTTGGTTGTCAGGCTTGCCATGCACTCATGGCTTTGCAGTGCAGCGAGGGGCTGCCTCTCCTCCCAGAGCTTGGACCTCCGTCTCTGAAAGCTCTGAAGCTGGGATGTGGGGTCCCAAAGGCACGGTGGTTACCTGCAGAGGGTGCGGTGCCAGGATGGGTGGCTGTGGCTTCTCTGGGGATGCCCGCAGAGGGGTGGCTGTGCTTTTGGGCTGCTGATGCTTCTCCTGGGCCAGCACAGGTGGGCAGCATCCCGCTGGAAAGCAGCGATCCCGGCCCTGGGGGTCTCACCCTTTAGCAGCCCAGCCTCACCTTAATGTTTCAGACAACTTTTAGAGCAACTGTTTCTTACCTCTGCATTTTAGGACAATATCAGCACTTGAGCATAGAAAGAGCTGGAATAGGATAAATGTTTTTCTGTATGCGGCAAGGTCTCTTTTTAATCTTAGCAACTTTTTCAGTAGAAGAAATCGATTTGCTTTGAAATGGTATATTCTAAAAAAATAAAAAATAAAAAAAAATCTCAGCCCTTTTGATGTCACACAGTCCATCTGCAAGCTGGGCACAGCAGCAAAGGCTGCAGCATGCCTCAGTAAACTTCAAACTAGCGTGTGATGCTGGGGCTGGCACCCAGTGAGCCCAAGCCCCAGGCTGGGGTGGTCTGCAGGGCCGGTGACCCTGGAGCCACCTGGCTCTGGGTGTGCATTGTGCGGTGTGGGGCAGACAGTTATCCAGCACCCCACACCAAGGAGGTGCCCCGGAGTGGTGGTTTCGTGCTTTGCCATGCCCTGTGTCCAGAGTCAGCTTGGAGCAGGGCTGCGTGTGTGCTCCTGTGAGACAGAGTGAGGCAGCTGAGGCTGCGTGTGTGTCGGTTCAGGCCGCTGTTTGTTGTGGGTGTTGTTGTGTTTTTTGTTTTTTTAATGAGGCCAAAAATGGGGAATAAGGCGGTCAGATCCAAATACTAAACATATACCAAGCCAAATTAATTTTAATAGTGGAGGATTTTGCTTTTCTCTTACGGGAGGAAAAAATACTGGGTTTGTTTATTTTGATAGAGGCAGTTGTAGCAATTTCCTGAGTTGGATATATCATTATTGTAAATATTGCTCATGGTTCTCCTATTTTCACATTTTCTTCATAGGCCCGGCTTATTCATAAGGGAAAACAGCTGCAGAAAATTAGAAAAATGTATTATTATTTATATAAAACTTTGATGTAAATAGGGAACAGTGTCCCCCGCTACAGATTTTTGTGGGATGGCTTACAAATCCCATACAGGAAAGATTACAGTCTTAGATAAATTGTTATTTAAATCATTGCAAGAGAACCCCGTTCATTTTTGCAGGCCATATGAGTCTTTAGCAGCACAGTTTGAATAGGAGTTCTGTTCAGAAATTGGTGGCATGCTGTGGCCTTACAGACCTGAGCTGGTTTCACTCCTGTCGCATTTTATAGGGCCCTTTTGCAGTGTGATCCGTGTGGTAAAGAGCTCCGCCTGAAAGAGATTTGTAAATGTTAATGGAAAATTAAACGCTGAAATTTAACTTCAGGTTACTTTCTTGGTTTGGTTTTGTTTTGTGTTTTTCTTTAGCAAAACTTTTAGAAAACCCAGGCCGTTTAGATGTGTGTTTTTAAGATCTTCTGATGAAACAATGCACTGCAAATAGTTGTTTTTAAACAATAACTTATTCCCTCTGTAAGGTCGGCAGTTCAGTCCGTGCTGCAGAGAGAAAAGGATGGCAAATCAAAGTGAAACTGACTTCATTGATTGCATTAGGGTGGCCCACGAAAATTCTGAAAGTAAACAAACAGCATCAGCCATGGAAAATAAATTGGCTTTTTATTCATCCGGCCACTCCAATAATCCCAGCTCCTCGTGGTAAAGAGCAGCACGTTAACTGTGCACCAAGTTTGAAGGGATCCTTGTAATATTTGTACAGTCTTAACTTGAGCAGATTTCATGGATTTTTCAGACTATCAGTAAGGAGTGAATAAAGGCAAAAGCTTTCATCTGGGACAGTTTTTGCTTTGACAGCGTTGCCTGTTTTCCTTGTTATTACTTCTCCTCGAAGTTAATAGTTAGTTCTAAGAGCAGCAATTCAATCCTCTTTTGATAGGAAAGTGGCATTTTGGAATGCTTAGTGCCACTTTATGTTTCCACAGCATTTGTATGCTCAGACGTCCCGTTTCCCAGTGTCCTGTGAAGGCTTTTTGCCCATCCAGCGTTGGTGGCAGCTCAGTCTGGGAGCTGCTCCTGTGTGAGCCATCACTGGGGTGGACGTGCCACTGGTGGGACACTGCTGATGGCCCCACATCTCCAGCAGTGTGGGAAGGAAAGAAGCCTGGCTTCTGCCCCGTACACAGCAGCCTCTGTGTCTTGAATAGTTATAATACAGCAGCGAGGGGTTGGGCTGGTTAGATAGAGCTGCCCTTAAAAAAATATATATGCTGTTTGTATGTTGTCTGGGGTTTGGCTTTAGTGAGGTGAGCGTGTCGGGCCCCCGCCTGCCCTGTGGGGCAGATGCTCACCGTAGGAAAAAGCGAGCCACTAACGGAGCCGGCACTAGGTGGCACTATGGAAAGAGAGGCCACCGAGCGTGCAAGCACAAAGAGCGAAATGTGGTGGTGCCAAGCCGGGGTCCCTTCCCACCAGCCCTGGGGAAGGCAGGTGTTAGGGCTGTTAGGGCTGTAGCCTGACCTCACTTGTTCTGCTGCAACCTGGTTCTGCTTCTTAAAGCCTCCTAGGAAAAAGAGGCATTCTGCATGAAGCAAGTTCTAATTCAAGCACTGGCAGCATCTTAAACACTTCATTCCTCAGTGCTGTGCCATACACCTTTCCCTGCACTGTTGTGAAGTGAGCACAGACCCCATTCTCCAACCACTTTGCGTGAGTGTTAACAGCAGTGCAAAAGCTGAGCTCAGACAAACACATTCTTCCTCCAATTTGATACTAGCTCAAATATTGCCACTATATTCTATTAAATATCCTTCGTAACTTCAGTGAAGAGGAAAGGAAACCTGAATGGGCAGGGCAGTGTGTGTGACCCTTTGCAGAGCGTCTGTGCTCTATCTGTCGGAAACATTTGGCAGGACAGAAGTATTGCCATTCTGTAAGTCACGTCTGAAGATGACCTCTTAATGTTACGCTTCCGTAGTAAATTTATCTTGGGGTTGTGGTGGAGCTAAAAATGCAGGCAGCATGGTGCCATTTGATTGCGAGGTAAACACAGCATGGAAAGTACTGACTTTTTTTATTTTTATTTTTTTCTCAACCAAAAGACTGACTTTCTAATATCTTACTTCTCAGGTCATCAGCAAGCTGAAAGTCTGATCCATCTCTTGCAGATACAGAATTGAGACTGGGAAAGTTGCCTTATGGACTTCAGAGTTTTCCTTTCAGCCAACTGAAAGTTAATTATTGATTTCTCTTCCGGCCCCAGGGATCCCTATGCCGTTTACTCTGGCTAGAAGATTGGTGGTCACAGTGCTGGCATTTGGGAGTCGTGGCTATGTGGCAACATGTGACTTCGTGTTCAGGCAGTCAGGAACAGATTAGATGGAGGCTGATATGGGGGAGAGTGAAGAAAGATGTTGGTAAAGCTTCTCTAAGATTCTATGCTGAGTGGACGTTGAGACTGTCCTCCATGGCTTTGGCTCCTAGCAATTTGATAGCTAAGTGAGTCACTGGTGTTAGTGACAGAGAGGAATGCTGGCAATAAAACAAAACCAAACAAGCTAACAGCCCCCCAAACTCATAGTTTAGGCTCAGACACATGAAAACCGTGTTTAACTGCTGATGTGCTCCCTCTGCTGGCTCTCCAAAACGAGCAAATACAATTCCCAGGAGACTCAGCCACGCCCGTCAGGACAGTGCCCTGCAAAAATTGGGAGTTATGTGAGGGGCTTTGAGCTCTCTTCTTCTCTTGTATTAGCTAGAGAAGAAGCCTTCTTACAAAGTGTGCTAAATCCTTATATACTTGGCATGACGCGCTGAGTATGCTCATGGAATCTCAATCCAGTAACTCGGACGTTTTTGCTTTGTTTCCAGTCTCTCTTATATTTGATAGGCATTTCTTTTTCTACCGTCCCCAAAAGTTCGAGTTTTCCATTTTGCTTCTTCTTCTTCTAGCATTCTTCCCATCGGAAGGAGTGTTGAATATGTTCTTGTTGGTGCTTTTATTGCCCGTTACAGTGCACGTAGGATCTGAAGAAGCCTGGGTGCAGCTAAGGCTTTGGCTGCTTCCAACTGTCTGTGTCCCAGTTAAATCTGCCTGTCAGCTCTGTACCGCCGTGCCCACTTCATCCTGGCCTTTGGTGTGAATAGCGGCTGTTTTTTCGGGATGCTCTCGAACATCCTTCCTCGTTGTGATGCATCTGTATTTCTTTTCCAAACATAGACTGAATTGTTTAATATGTTCCCTGCACAGTGCATTTCCCCCAGTAGATCTATTTAAAATCCAGCGTTTTGTACTTTCGTGCTCTGAAACATTTTGAAGTTCTGGATAAGGCTGAGTGTTGGAGAAAAAGCTGGAGAAAGCTTTGTTAACTCCGTTAGAATATTTGGAACGTGTGGAAGATTCCTGACACAGTAATTATATAGTGAAATACTGTCCTCTATGTCCCGTTTTTCCACCCCCGTGGACTGTCATAATAAGGAACCTCATCTTGCAGCCATTGGCACGTTGGTGGGAGTTGGCCGTGCTGAGATGCAGTAAGACTGGGCTCGAGTTTTCCATGTAGAATAGTGAAAAGTTTCCTCTCGGCGAGTCTCATGCTGCCCATCTAGGTGACTGCTTATTAAATCCTTACCCAATAGGGACAATAAACCAAACAGCATGGTGGGTAGCTAATTGGCTGGAGTGACTCGAGCCACATATAAATCTCATTTGTACTCTGAACATTGACTCTCTCTGGCCTCATCGGTCTTTCCAGTATTCATTCATTTGGAGATGGCCAGAATAGAATGCAGAGGAAATCATCCGTTGGTCTTCTTTCTCAGCACGTCTCTCAGGGTGCACGTGGGATGATTCTGTGTTATTTCCCTTTCATAGACCCTGCGGTTTAGGAACCCATCCTCCTGGAACATAAAGCAGGGAGCTGGGCCCCGTGTGGGCAGCCACAGCAGAGACATCAGGAAAGCAGAGCAGCGCCGAGAGAGCAGCTCACCCTCCTGTCACCAGGTCCCTCGCCATGAGGAATCGTAGCAGGGGTTGGTATGGAGATAGCCTGCCCTCCTGCTGTACCTGCTTTGGGGATAAATAGAGAATTCAGCGCCTGGGGCTACCAATCTGGCACCTTTTGCTAGTACTAAGCTAATGACGTGATTAGGACCAATACACGTTTTCAGCAAAGGCCGGGCCTCTGCTGACTCACGGCGAACCGCTTGAAGCCCAAGCACTGTTTTGTTATTTCCAGCATTTCATAAAAACGCTGCTTTTATTTTCCTCTCCGAGCCACGGCCAAGTTCTGAAAGCTTCAAAACCTGCTCCAACTAGATAGCGAAAGTGTGTTTTTAAGATACTGAGGTTTCCTAAATGAGTTGGTCCTTTCTGAGCTGTATCATCTTCAAATCATTTATCCACTAAGTCAGTTGAGCTCAGCCTGAAACATTTTGCTGCTGTGAAAGCAGCTGCTCCTGAATGAGGTTAAAAGCCAGTTGTGCTCCTGCAGTACATTTGGCTTTGCTGTACTTTGTGCTGGGCAAGAGAAAGCTCAGGCTTTTTCCCTTGTGCGGGGCTTTTTCTTTTTTCTTTTTTTTTCTTTTTCCTGCTAATCTCCGAGTCCCTTTTTACAGGAGACAGGATCCCATTCAAAGCTTTTCATAATAGTTTTTAGGCAATTTTGTTAACCTATGTACAAAGATGTTAAATATTTTATTCAGCACAAAGGCATGGTTCAGTATAAGAAGTGGCAGTGAGACTGCAGTGTAGTAGCTGGAGCAATGTGTGCAAGTGTATAGGTACTAGAAAGGATATCCAACTGGTGATGGACTCAGAAGTCATATTTTGTTTATATTTCTTTTCTAATTTTCAACAAGTCTCTTCATTTCTCCGTTTCTCATTTTTAAGAGAGGGATAATAACATTTATACATTTCTGAGATTAGTTGGGAGATTGGAAGCCACAGCTGTATTACATAGTTTTAATGTTGCAAGAGTCTTTCCCTGTCCTTTCTTTATCCTCTCTCCTTGAAAGTGCATTGCAGCCTCTTTCTTTACTTCAATGGGGTTGTCTTAACCAGTCAAGTTTTTGAATATGTGTAGTCTTTCTCTGGCATGTCCAAGCAGAACGGACACCTGAGGTCCTGCTTGTTTTTTTCACTTTGTTGGCAGTAACTGCTCAGCTCTGGTCATGCAGGATGTACCATGTAGATCTCAGGTGAATTCTGGATGAGCTGTGAGCCATGTATTGCCACTGCAGTCAGTCCTAGGTTGCCCTTACTGAAGTGCTGTTAGTAACAGGGCCAGCCCAGGTACAGCTGTCTCTGTGGTGGAGTGAGAGCCATCTTGTGTAGATCACCAGCCATGGGGAAGTTCATTCTGCTACCAAAGTTAAGGTTATTTTAATTTCACATCTTCCTTTGAGGGAAAAATAGAATAAAATAAAATAAAAAATGCATTAAAATGAACATTTCTGGAGTTCTCTGGTTGAGACTGGTTGTTCAGAAGCGTGGTTTAGTTGACTGTAAGCTGCTTTAAAGACTTACTGAAATCTGAGTGATGTTACTCTGGAGCATTGGCTTCTATATGGGAGAACGATACAAGTGTTGCATTTAGGAGAGGGGTTTGGGACTAATAAGCAATAAAAAATAAAAACTGAGATGCAGGCAGGGGGCAGAGCTGCTCAAAGAAAATGAGGACAAAAAGTCTGAAGTTCACACAAAAAGAAAGGACTGTCTTGCTCCCACTGGCAGGAAGGGGAAAAAATGTTAGCAGTGGGATTTGGTTTGAACAGGACAGAGTGGGGTGGGATGAGGCCACGGCCCTTGCCTTCTTCCTCCAAGGATCAGTGAGCTGGAATAATAATCATCATGCAGCAGTTATCTTCAAAGGACGGTGCTCTTGGGATAAGGAGTTCCATGTGAAACTTCTGAACATCTGTGTATCTGCTGAAAAGTTTATGGTTCATGTTTTGCCTTAAGTTACATTTGTGTAGAAGCGGAGTAAATGTATAAAAATTAGAAAGATCATCATGGAGCTGAGAGCCAAATTTAGCTTAGTTTTTCTAGCTTACTGGCTGTAGCTGGCATCCATCTGAAGCAGTAAAGATGATGCATGGTACTCCGTAAATGATTGTGGCCAGGATACAAGTTTTCTCTAGGACAATGCTGCTGAATTTGACATCATTTTTGCTGTGTTAGGTACTGTTTCCCTTGTGGCAGTGTGCATATGTGTATTAAAAAGATTCTTACCACATCTTTCCTTGAAATTTAAGCTTATGAGGTCGGATGAAAAGGCTTGCTTTCAGGTGTTGGTGATTATTCTCATCATACCCCAGCAAAGCCTGCAAAAAATTTAACATCCACAAGTTGCCTTATTGTTGTTGTTGTTGATCATTTTGTTGTTGCAGAAGTTTAATCCTGAAAGCTCGTGTGGTTGCTTTTTTATTTAAATTCTTTTTTATTTCTCTCTGTTCTCATAACCCTGACAAGTGCCAGTTCTGACAAAGTTATTTCTGGGCTTTTTAGGTAAAGGAGTGTAACCAGTAGTTCCCAATAGCAAGCAGTGAGCAGCAAAGTTCAGATGGGGAAGGGAGTGCCTACAAAAGATTCCAGAGCAGTTTAGCCACATATATCTGCTGATATGAATGAGTAACACTTCACATTTCTGAAGAAACTTACTCAAATATCTCACAGTGTTCAACAGAAGTAGTTAATTTAGTTTTGCTTAATTCCAGTAGCTGAATCAGTGTTATGATTTCTATTTCTTAAATCAGGAACAATCGAGGCACAGAGTGAAAGAGGAAGTGATGCCTTCCTTCCTTTCTCCGAGTATTGTACAAGCAGATAGGACCTGGAAAAGTAAAGACCATGTTCCATGGACAAAGGAAGCTCACATGAGTCTTGACCATGTTAAAACTGTTAACGCTTTTTTGACATCACTGTGGTGTCATAACACGTATGCAACTTCTTTGCCATAGAAGTCTTGTACTTTGAGAGTGAGATAAAAAGACCCTACTGTAACTGAAAATCGAGTCCTAACACATTTAATGTGCCCGCGTGTCAACAAAGTCTTACTTTTAATGGCAGAATTAAAAAAATATTTTGTTTGCTCATTGTATTATTATTTATTAGTGCTCTGTTAACTCAGTTAATATAACCTCAAAGTCTTGTAGGGGCAACAAGTAACTCTTATTTTCCAGTTGGCTTTCACACAACTAGATCTGTCCCAGTGAGGTACAGTGTTAGATTTGAGCCAGTTCTGCCCAAGAAAGAGGTGTTTCAAAACTGGACCAATCTGTCACCTCTGTTTGTACATCAGTAAATATAGGGGAACATTATACCTTAGCGAAATAAACAGTAGTGTTGCTGGCTTCATGAAATAGTCATAAGAAGGAGGCTGAAGCTCTTTATCGTGAGTAAAGACAAAAGTACCGTCCTATTGTCATGTTGTTCTGAGCTTCTTGAGTATATAGCTGCTTGTCTGCATCACTGCTGGTAAGCTCAATGGGAGCTACAGCAAGTAAAAGAGAGGATAGCCCCTCAGGGCTCTTTGGACACACATATTTGAAGAGGATTGTTACTTGTCTGTTTAAACTGTCAGTGGAAACAAAGCATATGCAAGTAATAATGGAAGCTTGCAAGTACTGGATTTGGGCAGAGCACTGATGTATTACTGCTGAGACATCTGTGAGGGAAAGAACAGTAGGAGATACTGAGCTATTTGAATATTCAACCTGAAAACCATGCAGCAAATAGCTGCATTTAACTTTTTGTTTCCTCAGAAAGAGATTCAAATCTGAATTCTTGAAAGCTTGCAAGCAAGTTTTCCTTTTGTCCTTCTTTCTCATATATTCCCGTTTCCCAAATGCTGGTTTTAATGTTTATTGATTGAAAGGACAGATTGGAAGAAGAGCAATGGAAAGTTTTATTAGCCAGTGCAATTAATACTTTCTCCTTTTAAGATCCAAATTCATCTAGTTTTGTATGTTTACAGAAGAAAAGGCTGGAATGCACAGTAAGGTTATTTCTTTATCAGATACATGTGGACTTACCATCACTGGATATATCATTTGTGAGATGCTCTAACAAAGAGCACTCCTGAGGCATGTCTCACATTTCGAGAATTGAAGGGCAGTGTGAATGAGTGTCCCTTCTAGGAAATTGATGAACCAGCTTTTTAATAATGTGTTCTCCAATTTCAGTAATCCTCAAGAAGCTTATAAAAGCCAGGTTGGAGTCAGAAACCTCCTCTTATTAACCTCCAGAAGGACACAAAGAGTTCTGGATCTCAAGGCTGTTCTGGATGCCAAGTGCACTCCTTAAGCACTTTCAGATTGTCTCAGCTTGCCATAATTTTTGGTATATACAGTATGGTCCATCCAGGAGATAAAGAGACCAGGTTGGGAGAACTCCAACCCAAGAGAGGCTGATCAAGCTGTTTTGTACAGAGAAGCCAATAAATGCCTTGTTTGTTTGTTTTCTCTCACTGGAGATTTTTCTGCTATCTTTTCATTTATGCATAATGACCCGTTTCATGGACTGAATGGTCTCTGAGATTTGTTTGCCTCTGCTTGTAAGCATTGGTCCTACGAGAGATATTCCTCAGGACAATTTCATTTGAAGTCTTATACTTCTTAGGACACTTAGGTTTACCTTCTGCACTCAGATGTAGGGAAATTCTGCAGATTACATGCTTGCCTCCGCTTGCTTCTGTGTTAAGAAAAACTGGCAACTTTGTTCCGTCATTGAGCATTTCCGCTGTTATGCATCTACTTACATGAATGAGCTTCTGTTTTTTTTCTTTTCCTTCCTTCCTTCCTTCATTTCCATCCCTCCTTTCCATCCTCCCTCCCTCTTCCCTTTCCCTTTCCCAACTTGCTGAGGTACAACATTTGTTGTATATAATTAGGGCACATGTATTCTTCAGAACTCTAAAGCAGTGCTCTCTGGCGCTCCATTTTTCCTTTGAGGTGCTGTGAACCATATACGGATTTTGGGAAAAGGTGGATTAAAGAGTCAGCGGCTTTGTAAACATTAAGTCAGCAAACCTAATGGATACTTACTTCTTAACCATGTTATTGAACTCATCTTTTTGTAGCCCTTCCTCCTATTGCGATGGGATTAACTGATATGCTTAGGAGGAAGTTCTCCTTGGCTCTTCTGTTTTTCAAAGCTTCAAACATACTTAGAGATCAGCAAGGCAGGAGCATCATGGGAGCCTGAAGAAAGACTGGCAGGACATTCCTCCTGGATACTTGGGAAGCCTGGGTGTGTGAGTTGCACTTCTGGATGAATAAGTATTAACCAGAATGAGTGAGACTCTGTGTCTGCTCAGAAGTGTTCTCAGTTTAATTCTGTGGTGAGAGACCAGGAAAGGAGCAATGCAGGAAACATGTAGGCACATGTCCACACTGCCATGAGCATAAATCTATACAGCTTCAAATCTTTTTTTGCTCTTTGCTTATTTTACAAAGCTTCTGCTTTTCTATATCTTCTCTTTCAACGTCTGTATATTTGACTTTAACAAAAGTAGCATTGTACCCCGACCAAATGGGGTAGTGTTCAGTTTGCTTGCTTGTTTTCTGCCTGAGTGGATCACGTACCTGCTCCTTGTGGCAGAAAGGGCCATATGCCATGGTTCCTTCTGTGATATGTGATCTTGGGCATGCAGCAGAAGAATGGAGCTGAGCAGAATTCAGTCATGGTGCACCAAGTTTCTTGTGTGGTACAGATGAAATGTCCGTGCTAAGGAGTTCCAAAGATTCTTGGAATCACTGGATTTACTGTGAAGGCACCATAACCGATTTGGTTGGTTGAAGTGCATCCTACATGACCTAGCGTTTCTTGGCTGCATTCATGATAATCCTGTGCTCACAAGGGATTGGGTGTTCCTGGGTGAGTGTCATCGGGAATAGGTCATGAGTGAGATCAATTGTCCATAAACAAAGGCCAAGCATGCTTAGCGCAATCCTCAAACACTGATTTTTAAATATTTTTTAATCAGGTGATGTTTATATTGACCTTAGATAGTGCGTCTGTAAGAAGCAAAGATGTGAGTAATGTACATAAAATGACTTTTTAGGCCTTCTTACTCATCTGGGTACTTTATTTCCTCATCTCTAAAATGGAGTGACAGGAGGACCTTCTTCATGCCTCAAGGCTTAGCAAACATTTTGCCAGGTGCTCAGAAATCTTTAGGTGAAAAAGGCCGGTGATAAAACAGTGATTATTGCCACATTTACCTCCTCTTAATCTGGCAGGAACAAGCAGAAAGCACTTGTGTTACCATGAGAAACGGAGATGTGTTCCTTTCAGAAACTTTCCTGATCAGGTGGGTAGCCTTTCATGCTGTCTAGAAGTTTCTCCACATAAATGTTTTCTGAAGCTGTACTCCTTTCCATCCATATAGTGTTTTGCCTCATCAGTGGAAGAATACAGAAGTGAAACAAAGGAGGGAAGTGCTAAAAGCAAATTTTGACTGTTTCCAAAGCTTGTGTTCTACCAAGGTCTGGGGGAGTGTGAATGCCAGCCTAGGGTTGCAGTTAGCTTTCTGGGTAGCAGAGAATGAGCAGGGGTTGGAGTACGGGTAGAGAGGAGAACGCAATGAGCAAGTAGTGAGTGTCCACTTGCATTGTGTGGAGTGACTGGAGATGCTGTGTGTAGTTGAGAGGAGGATCTCTGGGCAATGGGGAAACATGGCTTTGTCACGATGAGGGATATTGCCGTGCTCGTACCTTATCTCCTGACAGAGTGACAGGACTTAGGGCAGAGGTGAATCTAAATAAGATAGAAACAAAGAGTGGGAAGGAAGTGGAAGGTACTGTGCTATGGCAGCCGCCGTTTGGGTGCCTGTGTTTATTCTTGAGTTCGTGGCGGTGCTGAATATCATCGGGGCAGTGCCGTGCGGAGTGTTCTCGGTATAAATAGAATCCATAAATAGTTTTGCAGAGAGTCGGGATTTTATTTTGCTTGTGAAGTTGGACCTATTGTGACTCTTGGCTCTGCCATTTTTTGCCTTACCTTATTGCTGGGATAAAGTTTATATTGCTTAGCCTGAATTCACATATATATTAATACGCTTTCATCTCTTTCTCTGTTGCTTTGTTTATCTGTCTCCGTCTATCTCTCTGTGCGCCTGCTGCTTGTCTGCCTGCCAGTTTTTTCTTTGTCTCTATCACTTCATCATTGAACCCATCTGTGTAGAAAATGGGATATTTGGCTGTCTTGTATTTTTTTTATTATTTTTTTTATTTGTGTCATTTTGTTCCCTCAGACTTACGAGGATAAAACTCGCACTCCTGGGGGTGCCAGGCGTTTCAGATCTTGCATTTAGGAGGAGCTGTGATGCTTTTTGTGTCTGTTTGTCTGTCCATCTGTCTGCTGGTCTATAATAAGCTGTGCAGCGAGACAGCAGCTTACTATCTGTGTGTGTGAAATTAGCTAATTGGTGTTAGCAGCAATATTTTCACATGTTTTATAAGCAAAGTGCAGCAAGGTATATAAATGTAGATATGATCCAGAGACACACACACATACACACACGCGCGCGCGCGCACGCAAGCCTGTCGCTGCTCATGCATAGACGCTCAGAAGTAATTAATGTTAATAAGATTTTAATGTGCTTGTGAGATCATAATGAGGAGAAATGAATGCTGTGATTAGAAAAAGGTAACTGTGTGTGTGTTTTGGCTTAGAACAAGATTTCCCCTCTTTTTTATAAATCACAATTTCAGAACTTGTTTGTGATTGCATCAATCGGTTTTTATTTTCAAATTAGAGGTCTGTTCAGCCATTTGGATGATTAGCCAAATAAATGGGTAAAATCCTGATGTAAGGAATAGTGCAGATTTGTAGATTTTTTTTTTCTCCTCTTAGAAAGCAATGCTAGTACGTGACAGGGCTGGGCACCCTCATCCTTCTAGCATTACGGGCTTTTTTTTGAAGCTGCTTTTAAAGCCTCATCAGAAACTGCTCTCAGAGACGGCGCTCATTTTTTACAAATAGAGATGTTTATCTATAGGTGTCTGCGGTGCATAATCAACCACTGAAACTATTGTGCCAAAGCACATTCCCGTTCACCAGTCATGATGAATCCTCAGAGTCCACATGATCACATGATACCTTGATAATATTTTGAAATAATTAGTTTAAGGAATAAGAACCGTATACGTTTATATTCTAGTTTAATCAGCCAGCTTCTAAAGAAGTCAGATAGGAAAGTGCTCGCAGGAAATATTTTACAAGCTAAGATGTTCTTTCATCCTAGATGCTGAGCAACCACCAGACCGAGGCTGGCTGGAATCCAGATGGACACTAGGGGTCCTTCTCTCCACCAAATCAGTGAAAATATTGTCCAGAGGGCTTTGCTTTCATTTGCATTCTTATTATTGTTATTATTTTGAGTCATAAAAGGTATAAAACATTATAAAGTTCCTACCTGATGGCGCTACGCAAATCACTTCAGGATTGGTGTATATATATACATATATATGTATACGCTCTACATATATAATTAACTGACACTGAGAGGTTAAATATTCTGGTTTAAAACCATGTACAACATCTGCGTTGTGTGGTACCCACTTCTTTCTTCTGGTGGTGCCTGGTCAATTGGTGTTTAAAAACATTAATCCGTGTTCGAATTCACAGATTATAATTAATTTCCAGAAATTGCTGGGGTTGCGCAACAGCGTTTAGGATGAGAAATGGTAGAATGTGGTGATATGATTGCAGTTTCCAGAATCGCGATGAATCAAACCAAGTGTCAGTAGGTACAACTGTGACATGACGTGAGGTCTCCAAATAAGATGATCTGACAGTTCATTTAAAAAGAATGAATTATTCTGGGGAGAAGAAACATCAGGCATTTTGTATATTTGTTATTGCTTTAAACACTCCCTTCAGCCAGCTGCTTTAATTCAGGAGTAAATTAGTCTTAGGCCAATGTAGCTTAACTGAATAAGAAGCTACAGGGAGCTTTGTTGTTGAATTAGAGCATCCACTCACAGCTTCAAGACAATTAAACGTGTGCATATTGAAGTTAAACATTTGGTTGATTTGCTTTAACTTTCTGAACATCTCCGTGCAAACCTGACATTAGAGACAGATAAACTGTCCCAAGAAATTCATTTGATACTGGGGCTCCAGAACAAAGCAAATTTCAATAGTTCCTTTGCTCTGAGGAAAATATTCTGCCACCAATTACTGCACTGTTCTTGTCAGAGTACTGGTTGTCCAGCCAGTCCTTGGACACCGGTGTTTTTCTGTGCAGTTGTTGGAGGGTCCACAGGTAATGATGATTATTTTCTGTTAGAGTCGCTGTGTACATACATATGCTCCAGTATTTGGGAGTAAAATATGACAGAGGTAGAAGTATCGTACGCTTACAGTGACTTCTAGAATACTAAAAGAAAGGGAAGTGTATTCACAAGTTCTGTTTCCTTTTAGCAGCTTGCTTGTATTTGGCTACTCTGGTGCGAGGTTAGCTCAAAGATGACAAAGAGGGATGTGTGTTTTTCTCTGGGTGTGATGAGGGAATATGTTGGGAGCATAGTAATGGCAAGCCATCTTGGGAGAGACTCATTTTCTCTTAAAGAGGCCTATGCACAGTGTGAAAATAGGAGCTCATAACTGTATGTTCAGATTGTGCCCTGAAGAATGTTTTAGAGCATGTTTGCCAGCCTTGCTTGTATTACATCCATTTAATTTGACTTTATTCCTAAGTGCACATATAAGGTTAAAATGCTATTGATTAAAGATTATAATTGACAGACTGTGAGTTTAGCTGAACAGAATCTCCATGCTAAGCAACATTTGATTTGTCCAAGACATTTGCACAGTGAAAACTTCTGCGTATGCATGGATTTTAAAAATATCTGCTTCTTCTAGCTTTACCAGGCCAGCAGAGAAAGTGATCAACTTGAAGGTTTTTTTGGAAGTAGTCATCTGCTAGCCTCAAAATGGGTGTGTTTGTTCAAGTACATAGCTGACCTCAGGTTTGTCGTATGGTATGGAGACAGAGAGAGCATATATTCTGAAACTGCCAGCCCTGAAGTTGAAAGAAACCCACTGATTAACTCATCTTACTTGCCCAGTTCCACACTTACGCTTATACAGAAGCAGCTACTTTTTCAGAGTGCTTAATACCAGGAAGGCCCTGCAGAAGGTTCTGGGTGCACAGAACTTTTAGTAGCATGTGGACTTAAAAGAGCAAGTTTATATATATCAGTTTTGAAAATGCTGTCCAGAAGACTTGTGGGTCTTCTTAGAGATTCCCAATAACAGATATTTTTCAGATGGTTTTGTAGTTGTAGTGTGCAGTATTTACATGAAAGTAAAATGTATGGGTATCTGCAGGAAGACAAGAGCTGTTGAAAAAATCAAATAAATTGCTCATATATTCTGTCTCTTCTGCTTCTGAAAGTGTTAGAAACTTCTGAGATAAATAAGGAAAGTCTTCTAACGAACAAGGATGGAAAAAAAAACTGTCCATGAAGTAAGCTCCTACCTTACTTTGCCACGGTGTAATTCAGCAAGTCTTTGAACAATGTATGTACAGGTTTTCTACTTGATTAGAGCTCTGTTTGATGTTGTAATGGATATTCTTACTAGCCATATAAAATTTCCTTTTTTTCTTTTTCTTTTTTTTTTTTTAGCAAACTCTTGATCTTGGTGTCACTTTGCTGTGGGTACCATGTGATCTACAGGTTGGTTCTCACATGAAAGAAGTAGCTTAATTTTTCTGAAATGTTGTATGTGAAAGATATTTGTAAATTTGAAGTAATGTAAAAGCAGACAGCACTGAGCAACTAGATGGAGTCGGAAACACAAATCGCTGTAGTATGAATTTACTTCTTGGTATCTCGGTTTCCTTCTCTGGGGAACATGTGTCTCCAGTCATCAGCAGAATTCCAGTGGCTTCACAATGGCTACAGCCATCACAGAAATATACAGAATAGTTTATGTATGTTTACATATGTGCTAACTCACACACTTATCCCTCTGTTTATGAGTATTGCATTTAGAAAGTGTAGGAATGTATAAGAAGTGTTTGAATAAGAAGTTTGGGTACTGGTGCAACTTGTTTGGAAAATGTTGGAACTTAATCTTGTTCCCTTTCCCCAAACGGTTCTTCAGCACCGACTTTGAGAGAATTAGGCTTTTTTACCTATGCCTGCATTAATTATTCAAGAAAAATTGCCAACTTCTGAGTTTCCTTGAGCAAAGCAGTATTATGTATCTATTACCTCAGTTTACCTATTAATATTATGACAGGATAAATATTTTATAGATTGAACAAGTGGAATTTAATTAAAGGCGAGAGCCTTTGTTCTGTCATGTGAAGACCTTTCAGATCTGCTTTCTGGAACCTGTACATACGTTGTTCAAAGACTTGCTGAATTACACCGCGGCAGAGTAAAGTAGGAGCTTACTCCATGGACAGTTTTCTTTCCATCGTTGTTCGTTAGAAGACTTTCCTTATTTATCTCAGAAGTTTCTAACACCTTCAGAAACAGATGTACTGGACACTGTACGTTGTGTTGAGGACTCGCTCATTTGGTCAGTCTCTAAGTTATACTTCCTAGTGATGAAAATCTTTGCATTTCACATTGGCCAACACAGCACAGCTGTGGGACTCCATGTTCTTGATGCATCTGGCCATCCAGCGGGCCAGCTGTGTCTTCTGTATGTGATCCTGGGAAGCAGGCAGAGACCATTGTGTTAGCAGTATCTACAGGGCTTCATATCTCCAAGCCCTGAGCAGGAGGGGCTCTGCTAGCAGGCATAATCTGTAGTTATAGCCCAGATAGTAGGAACTACGACATGAGTGTGAAGTCTTATGCCTTGGGCCAGATGAGGTCTTCTTGGCAGGCAAAAAGCTGTGAAATCTGATTCAGGAAAGAAATCTCTGTAGTTCTCTTTTGTGGTACATGCTGAAGATTGGACTAATCCATTGAGTGCATGAGCCACTCAGATATCTAGTGTCTCCCAACTCTGCCCAGGCGGAGAGTCTTACCTGGCCACACGATAAATGTCTTTCCTTCAGTGATGGCCTGAGTAATCTCAGCAGCACTTAAGACTAGTCGTGAGGCATGGTAAAACAGCCTGTTCTGCACCTGAAGCACCGCCAGTCTCTTTTCAAGACTGGGGAGAAGGCGTGAGGCTACGTCGGTCAGGGAACATGGCTAGGGTGAGTAGGGAGTGGGATGGAGAGCTGAAAGGCTGAGGTTGGGCCCTGCTTCTGTGGAAGAGAGGAAAGCAAGAAGGGAATGAAGCAGGGAACAGTACTGTGGGGTGGGCTTTGACAGAAGGGTGCAGAAAGTGAATTCTGTAAAAGTGATTTTAAGTACAGTCTGTGTTAGAAGAATGGGGAGGTGAGAGAATAGAGAGAAGGACAAGAAGCAACAATACAGGCTTGCTGCCATCTGTGCACACTTGGAGATCATCACAGAACTATGAGATGCTGTTGCCAATGCATTGGTACCGTAAGCAACTTCTTGGCTTTTGGAAAATCTTCAAAATATTAAAAATAAATACAGTTGAGGCCCACTCTTTACTGAATTTTCTGTTCTTCCTTCTTAGTATAATAGCCCACTCTTAATGAATGCACTATTAACAAAGTCATTCACCCTGAGTAGAATCACTTTTCAGCATTCTACCTTTACTACTACTTTCGTGATGTTTCCTACCTCATCTTCCTTTTTTATGCCCCTGATAGCAAGTGACAGTAAATGGTTAAATTTACTGCTGCCACTTTGTCTTGGTGCTGGAAACAGACCAGCTGAAAGGCCTAGCAAGTACTGGCTTATGTTCTAAAGACTCTGTTTAGTCTCTGAACACGACGGATTTACTTGTAAGCATGTAGTGCATGCTGAAACCTAAAGGGTTGACAGTTCTGATGTAATGGGGTATCTCAAAGGATTGTAAGAGGCACTGTCACTTACTTCTGGCCTAGAGAACTTGTTCAAATACATATCTTACTGAAATCCAGGCATGAATACAGTCCCTTTATGGGCTGAAATTTTGTCATCCTAAGGTATGTGGTAATTTTGTAATGCTTGGTAATTCTTGTCCTTCATATATGTCTTTTTTTTTTTTTTTTTTCCCTTTGCAACAGCTTTTTATGCTGTTGTTTTTTGTTTGTTTGATTTTTTAAAGGAAATTTGGGTAATGTATTTATTTTTTTCATTTTTTCCTACTCTGTGTTATCTACATTTATGATCATTCATGCTTTTTTTTTGTGGGTATTCCTCAGGTGTTTCGTGGACAGCTGTATCCATATTTGGACAGTTTGCATCTTGAAACTTCCCAAAACTAAATTGTGTTGAAAGTTTACTTCCTGTATTCTCTGGGCTACATGTCAGCTTTGATAAAGCCAAAAATGACAAATGACCCCTTGCTTCACCAAGGTATTGCAGACTTCTATCAGGTTTGTAATTCACCTTAACCTTAGATCCTTTTCTGAAAAGCTGCTACCTTCTCAGTTATACCCCATTTTGTATTTATGTCATTAATTATTTCTGCCTAGGTACAATACTTTACCCATATTCCTCTTGCATTTCATCCACTATCTCTAGATCCTTTTATATGCCAAGGACATTTTGAACTTTATTCAGTCATTCAGTGCCTTTCCAGTTGTCTGCAAGTTTATTAAATATATTTTTATCCCATCATCTAGGTTATTAATGAAAAAGTCAAATAATAATAATAGAAAAACTTCAAGGCAACAACTCAGTTGTTGTAGTCTTATATTTTAATAATTGTTGGATTCCTTTAACCAAATAGTTTTTATCTGTATAATACTAAGATTATGCTTGTTTTCTTCTGAGTTTGCTTATAAGAATATTACATAAAACCATCAAAAGTCCAAAATGAAGTAAAAGTACATGACACTTGCTGTTTTCTACAAGGCTTCTTATCCTGTTGTGGAAGGAAATTAGGTTGTTGTTGACATGATTTGTTTTCAAATCAATGTTGATTGCTACTCATCTTTTATAGTTAAGTGCTTGCAAGCTGTTTTGATTCATTGTTCAAGAATTTTCTGGAAATTAAGCTCAAGTTGACTGGTCAAGAATTCCTTTGTACTTTCTTTTCTCCTTTCTTCTTACTTTTTGTGGTAGATACTATACTCATTTGTAGAGACTTTACTTGTCTTCCACAAAGTCTCAAAGACTGTTTCAGACAGTTCTTTAGGTATACTGGGTTGAAATGCATCAGGACCAAATGACTTGAAAAACGTCTAATTTTGTTAAGTACTCTCTAATCTGTTTTGCTCTTCTGGAGTAAGATTATATGACCATATCTCTCTTCATGAGTATTAAGTGAATTATCCATGTCTCTTCATGGGAAAATTTGAATGAAAGGTGACATAAAAAGGATGTTAAGTACTTCAGCCTACTCACATCATCTGTCAGTTGATCTTCCTCTCCATTGATTTGCAGATCCACATTTTCCTTCATCTACCTAATGTACTAATAGAATGGTTTCTTATTATTCTTGATGTCCCTTGTTAGTTTTGTGCTTTGTGCTTTGAGCATAATGATTTTGCCCCTTCATGTTTGTACTATTCTTACGCTCCTCATCACATATTCTGATACCTTGCTATTTTCTTCGGGCTTTTTATTTCCTGTCTTGATAGCAGTAAAGAGCTCATAATTTAGTGATGTTAAAACCCTACTATTCTTCTTTATTCCTCTCTATTGGGATAGTTTGTGTTTTATGATTTCATTATAGTTTCTTGGAAGTACAGTTGTACCTCCTTAACTTCCTTTTTCCTGCAGACTTTCTCAGAGACTTCATTCAACACTCTCTGTGTTGCACTTACACACTCAGTTTGTTCACTCATACAGACTAGAGCCCAGTCTAGAAAAAATGTCAGTTCAGTCTTTTTATTACTTTCGGTTGTACTAATTAAGCCTCAACCTTAATGTTGTGTTAAGGTTTCTAGTTTATTTTTCTATTCAGCAAACTTGTTCTTCTCTCAGTACTCTTTGTACGTGATTTTCTTTTCTCGGTATCTTTTTTGCATGTTATGCAGTCCAGTTTTTGTCCTAACGTTGTGCATGTCTTCTCTGTTGCCATATATATATATGTTGGATAATTCCAGAGAATCTGAAATTAGATTAGTATAATCTAATATCTTACATTAGTTTGTTCAGAGATCAGCATTTTAATTTCAGACATTAAAGGAAAATGCAGTCAAGACAGCTATTTTGTCTCCCTGTTTTCAGCAGAAGGGAGAAGGAATACCCTCGGAGAGCTATTCATCCTAAATATGTTAGAGTTTTAGGATGAGATTAGTGATTCTCTGGAGATTATTTTGATGGCTTTAGTTAGGTACCTAAATTTTAGATAGTTAATATATTATATGTATTCCGTGCCTGATCAGATTTACCTGAAGAATATTCTGTTCAATTATACAACACAGAAAGCAACCATCCTTTATCTTATTTTGAAGAGATTTTGTATGTTGAACTTCTCCAGAGTTTCAAAAGGGTTATATACATTTTGAAAGATTTCCTTTTTTAAAGAACTTTGCATCATCTTCTTTGCTTTTTGATTGTAACTAGCTTCCCAGTTTGCTTTGTGGTGAAGAAGCCGTCCAGAATCTTCATTTTGGTGTGGTTTCTTTCTGATGGATTGTTTCTTTCTTCCAAGTATTTGCTCTTCAACACTGCGGGTAAATACTGTTCAGTGTTACTTCCTCATAGGTGGAATGCAGATTAGTTATCATTTGCACATAGTTTTGAGTATGTTAATCTCTCTTTATAAGCTATTAGATATTTCTGATGACTATTTTTTACTTGTATGTAGGAGCAAGCCACTCAAAATAAGTGATCCTAGACAACAGATTAAACATATCTGTTGTTTTTTGGGGAAGAGCTAATTTCATTTTGGTGCCTCTTTTCCTCTTTATCTCTGTACAGCCGTAAGGTGTCCGTGACACTATTATTTTGGCCACTCTCTTGCCAAAAAATTGTCAAGAAATTAGTGGAGAATTCGGAGAAGAGCAACAGAAGTTAAGAGGCTGAAGAGATTGAAATATGAGCAAAGATTACAAGAATTTAATGTGTACAGTTTGGACTAAATGATGACTAAGACATATGATAACAATCTACAAGTATTTGAAGGGTGTAAAATATTAAGGAAAAGAAAAAAAAAAAAGGATTATTTTAAGATGTTTAAAGGGGTAGAATGCGGCAAGGAGAAATTTCAGTATGAACCACAAAAACTTCCAGAGAACTGCACGTGCTGGTTTCCTGGAATGGAGCCTATAAAAAAGTGGTAAGAAGCCTACAGTTTTACGCAGGCCTGGGATCACACACAGGAGCACACTGGTCTGCCTAAACAGCCAGGTGTGCCTGCTCCCCATAGTCTGTGTTCCTGGGGCTTCTGAAGAGAGAGCTGCAGCACAGAGGGTTCCTTCTGGTAGCAGCAGCCTGCCTTCAGCTGCTTTTTTTGTGGACCAGCCCTTTTCTATCATATGGCTGTACATGCACCCATCCATTTGAGAAGCGTGGGCAGAAAGAAGCTACCGCCAATGGAATAATTAATCTAATTTTCAACTCACTCCCCGCTGAGGTGTGAGAAACACCCAGGGAAGAGTAGGGCTGAGGGGACATTGCAGAACTGGTCTGTTGGTGACGGTTTGCCCTTGGCAGCTGTCTTTCCCACACATGCTCCTGACCTGGAACCAGAGCAGTTTCACAGGTAAAATGCAATGTAAGCCTGTAGCAAATTTGCTCATGTAGTTGTCAGAAGGCCTTAAATGCTTCTAATGTTGGAAGAAAACAAATGGCCCACCCAGAAAGGAAACTGAACATCACTTAACAGTGCAGTTTTGTAGATACTAGACTAATGCAGACAGAAGTTCAAGGAAATGCAGTAAGAATAGAGTTTTACAGTAACTTGTCAAAGGACTGGAATGACACCTTAGGTGTTTTCATTTTGTCCTCTTCTTTCATTTCTGCAACTTAGTGCAATCCCATGAAAAACTGCTTCCACATAGATTTGTTTTCCCCACAACCTAAGAGCACTCAACCCCTATTTGTCCATTCCAATAAAGGCTGCAGGTTTATACTGAGTGCTCAGATTAATTAGCATCCTAGTAAATCATAGTGGACTAGTTTAAACCTTAAAAATATTTAACTGTCCTGACCACTATTAATTGGTGCGATATTCTTGCTTAGTAAGGACTTCTTTAATGTTTACAGCTTGTTTTGTGCTCTTAATAGATATTGACAGGAGGCGTGAGGAATACAGCTCTTGCTCTCTCTTCTGCCCTCTGTTCCTCGTTTTTATTTTTGTGTGTGTGCAAAACCATCATGCATGCCAGCTTGGGAAGCTGGCATCCCTCCTGTTAAGACCAAACTTACTCTCTGTTGCAGTATAAATAGTGCTTGCTTCCAACTTCAGAGCAGTACCCATGTTGCAGGCATTTTGTAGCTGGCTGGGAAGCAGGAGCTGTATTAAGGAGTTTTCTGTGTATATGAGGACTTTATATTTGTATCTTTACATTTGCTGTCTGACTCGGGGCACGCATCTGGCGATAGGCCTTTAAGCTTGTGTGATATTAGGGGGCTGGTGTATTTCACTTCTGGAGTGGGTCAGTTTAAGAAAGTCCCACTTCACTGGCATGTGCAGGAGCAAGAAAAGCAAATGCCATTCTTTATAATACTCCAGATGTAAACCTGGGAGCACTCCCAGCTTTGGCAATCCTACATTATCTGTAAATCACTGGAAGAAGAGGGGGAAATTGCACCAGGTGAACCAGATGTATTTGGAAAAGTAATTTAGTTTGCTAGTTTGGCTTTTTTGATTTGATAAAAGCACACTGTTCTGCTTTGTAAAAGTACCTGGCTGGCCAAAACCAAGACCAGTTGGTCACACAAAGGACTCAGAGGAAGGAAGCTGAAAGGAGGTTTAAAAGAAGACATTTTGAATTGCAGAGGCAAAGAGCAACTGCAGAATTTGCTGGCAGTATGTGAAGTTTTACTGTCAGCAATTAGACCTTGGGCTTTTGGAAAATGTTCTCTTAAAGTTGCACAACAGAAAGAGATATCTGTTTTCCTTACACCCACCAGAACTGTTATCTTCCCAGTAGAAAGTGCTGGTCTGTCTGTCTCAGCTATCCCCTCGGGAAGTACCTTGCCCCTCCTTGCCTCTCTGGGACTCTTGGCCAGCTAAACCTTGGAGAAAAGGAATTACTTTATCCTTTTGCCTTTTGCATTTCAGTTTCAGAGTAGGGATGGTCTGCGGGATGCGCTCAAGGAAGTCTTGCCAAGAGGAATGCTGGGTTTTAGGGTTGTGCTGTGTTGCTACAGATCATGTCACGTCCGTGGGTAAACAGTCCAAAAATAAAAGCATCAAATGATACAAAAAGGAATCCAGTTATATTTTTATATCTCATTAAGTTTTGCTCCTCCTTCTGGTTTAATTGACAGAGGTATCAGGGGAGTGAGTATACATCTCCATTTGTGAAGAGGTGAAAAAAGTTGCATTGATTGTGTGGATGGACATATTTTTTTTTCTCCCTCCTTTTTTTTTCTGCTGTGGGGATTAAATAGGAGTGGGTTTAGGCTCTCATCTGTGGACATCCTTATTTTATCATGTATAGAAAACACCAGATGATTTAAGAGTAGTTACTAGTATCCGATCCAGGGGTTCTTTATTTAGGTACAGAGCTGAAAGAGCTGCTGCTGCAAGCTGTCATTTAACAGAGCAGATTACTTACTATTGCTGTGAGCCAAAAGTATAGATGTGTGGGTTCGTTTTTGAACCCTGAACTTTCCCTGTGTGGTAGTGACAGATGAGTAGGGTGGAAAACAGACGCAAGGAAACACAAACACCAGTCTTGTGTCACCATATGCTTATCCCCATTGCTGTGCATTAACTTGACCAGTTCCTGCAGAATACTGGCCACAAGTCTGTCCTCTTTAGTCCCTTTTATTTAGTGTGAGGCTAACAGCTAATTCATAATGTTATCTTCTGTTAATTAGATGGTCCTTGGCTGCCTATCCTGCGGGAAATACCTAAGATGTGGCTGGATGATTGTGTTGGAAGTTGACTGTGCTGTCTATCCAAACACCCAGGGCAGTCCAGGGCAGGGGAGGAGGTGGGAGAGGTTATTGCAGGCCTTTGGGTTTTGTACACATACATGCACTGAGGAATTCCTGCTATGTGTGTTTCTTATTTTTATTATTTTTTTATTTTTTTCTTGCTTTGTTCTGGTATCTTTCAGCCTGCTCAGCACTTAGATTGATAATGGCTTCTGGAAATGAATTATGGCTGCCAGGAGCGCTAAAGCCCCATCTCGTATATGTTCCCACAACTTATGTAACATGTGGTCGGGTTCAGGTAGCTAACTTTTCTGGGTTTCAGTTGGAGAGGTGAATCTTTTTCATAGGTTCATCCATAGTGAACATCCTAGTTCTGCCAGATTTTGATCCTGAAAACAATTGTTTTTCAGACAGAAGCTATGGGTCTGATAGAGTGGGAGTTATGACTCTTTTTACAGCCACAATCCTGGGCTGTAAGAATTCTGTTTGTCTCATGTCCCCTACTTAAGATTTCTGTGTAGTTATTTATACCATTCTTATTGCATGCAGTAAGGGGCATGACTCCCCAGTGCAGATCTGCAAACATGATGATGCATGGAAAATTTCAGTTAGTATTTAATGAACTTCTTCATATATTCGAGATGTTGCTGAGGATGCAAGCCTTGGCAAGTAGAAGTATCAACTGTTTTGTTTTGTTGAGTATTTTTTTTTTGGTGCTACTTAAAGCAGTGAACTTAAGTACACTTGAAGTAGTAGCTAGAGAAAACATGATTTCCTTAAAGTCATTTCTGGAAGCTAGTATTGGAAGATGGCCTTGCAGAGGCCGAGGAATGAGGTACTCCTAGTGAAAGTATTAAACAAAAAAAAATCTTAATTAAAGAAATTCTTTAGTATGTACGAGTTATGACTGTTCTTCCTGTGAAAACACCGGTGTTTCTATCACTTCACTTAAGGTCTTTTTGTACAGTAGACAAAGGCCCATAAGGAAAACAAAAGACTTAGTATCTGGGAGTTAAAAAAAAAGAACTATTTTCTTTGTTCCAAGTAACCTATACTGTTAATTCTAAAAACGAAATAGAATATTTTTCTAAAAGCTTAGTATGCAGCTTGAGCATTTCCATGGAATGTCCTTTACTATTCACTGACTCACTCCCTATTCATTTATAGTTAATATATGGCACTTTTATTGTGGTTTCTAAAGTATGGAGGTTATGTGAGTCAGATGCAATTTAGAATAGAGATTATCTTTAAATAATCAAAAACAGACTTTGCCAAAAATACTTAAAAAAAAAAGATAAAAAGCATTCAGTGTTCTCAAAATGAGAAGTGCTTTTAAAAAATACTTCTTTCAATAAATAAGGGGGAAAGAAGTGTTATGTAAACCTAAGTGCTTAGCAGTCATCTGTTTACTTCCTCCAAGGAGACAAGGGGTTTTAAGATTTTCAGAGCTCATGAGAAAGGCACATCCTTGAGTACTTGCACCAAGGACATGATGGAAACATTCTTCCTTGAAAAATTGCAGCGTGAACGCATAAGGTTAGAGGAGGCACAAATGATAAATTTCTTAATGATTTTAATCAAGGGGGTTTTGGAGTATGGGGACGTTTGGTTCTCTCTGTAAAAACAGAAAAAAAAAATGCACCCAAACGAGAACCTCCCTTACTGCCCTTTATTTTTTCACTTCTTTCTTCTTCCTATTCCGATTATGGTTTTCATAAAGTTTTTCATTAATGATATGGTGCTAGCAAGGGCAATTGTTAGTTTCTTTGCTGTGACTTTCAAGTCTCTTTGTTGTGACAGCTGTTAGGCTGGCATTTCCTGGACATCAGTGGTGTATTATGATAGCTTGCCTACTTCCCTTCTTTCTGATGGATTTTCTCAGAAACGATAGCAGACCGGCAGACTCAGATTCCTGTATTATAAAAGCAGGAGGCGGATCATAGTGTACTGTAGTTGAGACAAATGTAGGGATCCAAAGAATTACCAGCTTTTTTGTAACGTCGTTAGCAATGTGATCTATAGACAGAAACAGGAAGATCTCAAAGTTAGAAATATGCAAACATCCTTTTGCTGTTTTTTTTTCTTTTTTTTTTTAAATTTAGTGCAGCAACAAATACTGCTGGACTACCAGATTGATACTGAATGTAAATGGAGGCCACATTATAATAAATGCATATTTTTTCCTGTCATGAAAAACCATGCTATTGGCTTAAAAAAAGTCTAAACAGCCCTGCAGAGATGATGTATTTTCAACCATACATTAAGTCTCATGTTTTTCAATTACAACAGGACTTTTTTTTCTCTGCTGATCTTTTTTTTTTAATAACCAAAGGAACAAATATGTCTTGGTTTTCAGCTTTAATCTGGTGCTTTGTGTACTCTGATGACCTCCTAATCACACTCTCTGTGACACGTCAATCTACTGCTATGGAAAGTGGGTGATTTGGTCTGTCATGAAAGTGATGATATGCTCATATATCTTGTGCACTTAGGACAGAAAAGTTCAAAGAAATGCATTAACTAAATGAATGAAATGTTACGGGAACCCATAATTCAGCTACTGAGTGTCTCTCCCAGTTCATGAGTGGTTCTTTATCTGTGTTGTGACTTTAAATGTGAGCACCAGGTGTGAAGATTTCTGTTTATCTTTATTTCAGTAAAAACAAACACAAAAAAAATTCAGAGCTGATGCAGATGATGAAATGTAAAGATGTGCGATGGGTTTAGTAAATAGTCATGGTGCATATGTCTAAACAAGGAATGAGATTGTGGAATGTGGTATTAGTTTATAATGCTCTCCTTTCATTACTATAGAACCATCTGCCTCTCTGGCATGTTCCTTAAAATTTTACACTTTGGTTTATAACCTTCAACATTTCGGTGGTGTTTCCTCTGCTGAGTTAGTGGAATCATCTACACCACAAGGTAAATGCCGTCAACATCTACAGCAAATTATTCTTCATCCAAACTGAAAGATATGACTGACCTTTTTTATTTAATGAAGAAACCATTCTAGTATGTGAGTTGAGAGGTGTGATGTAAATATGAGTCTTGGGGCAAGGGTATACTTCTTTTGGCACCGATATCCGTTCCTCTGTGGTTTTAGATGCATTACCCAAATGTTCTACATGGAATCTCCCATCTGTAATGTGCAGATAATGCCACTTGCCTCCCTGGTGAGGATTACGATGGCTAGTTAATGCTTGTAAAGTTCTGTGAAATTGCAGAATGTTTCATTAAAGAATAAATAAATGGAAAAAATTGTGTTCCTGCTTGATGTCCTCAATAAATTGAAGTCAGTGTATGTGAACGTTTTCGCCTTCACAATGCAACACCTTTTAAGTAATACTTCAGTGAATTGAACGTAGCAATATGCTGCTGTGGAATTGTGCTTGTTTGGAGAAAGCGCAGTCCCACAATGGAAATGCACTTTTCTTGTTTTCTCCAAGGAACATCGTCATCATTTAACACTTAATACTGAACTTTTATTCTGAAAGTTTTTTTTTCTAAGGTTTATCTTTACCTGTTCAGTTTGATCAAAAGGATAAGAGGTTTAGATTGATAGGTTTGCATTTCAATCCACCCCAACTTGCTAGAAATCCTGGAGCAAGTCAGTTTGGTACCTTAAGAATGACTCTTGACAGATTGCTTTGGATGTGCCCGATGTGATGAACAACAGAGAAACTTGTCCATGGATACAGACTTAGAATCTCTGTTCAGCATTTGTAAACTATAATTTGGTACAAGGTTTGGAACAGATCTGTGATCTGTTATGTACTTGTGAAACATGCAAACATACAGTGTTTTAATCATTGGCATGCTTCAGTGAATATGTGATGGTGGTTTTAAAAGTGGTGAATGTTTCTTTTGATGCATGGTTTTGGATGAAGGGTTAAAAGATTAGGAAGGACAGACTCAATTTTTCAGGTCTCTTGTGTGTTTTGTTGTTTTTGTTTTGTTTGTTTTGTTATGTTTAAATTATAAATGCTTTATGAAGACAAGGAACTTGAAGCTCCTTGCCTAGGCTGATCTTCAGTTGTGGTGTGGATACTTTGAGGGTATAAACCACAGAGGAAGTTGGGATAAAATAGCTACTTAAAAAGAGATTAAGGGATTTACTTCAGTGCCTCTATGGGATGTGATTTAAAGGGAGAAGAACCCACTTTCTTGTATTGTAGCTACTTTTATTGGCTGTAGGTTTTAACCTCATGGAAAGATTCTCACATCTTTCTATCAGCCAATTTTGGGAGTTAATTTGGACCAGTCAGCAGAATTGTACATTACACTTTATTTCTTGGTCATTTTAAAAGCTTTCAGTGTCTACTCTGACAGTGTAGCTCTCTAGGCTTTTAGCACAGATGGTATAGATGAGCAAGGAAAAAGATAACTGTACTTAAACACTATTTTCTAGAGATAAAAGAAATTGAAAGTTGAGGTGGGGTGGGAGCAAGGCATTATATAAAAAGAATCGAACAGAGAATGATGACTGCAGTTCAGAAGACTCATTAAACTCTCCGTGGTTAGTTAATTTTTCCCCCTGTAGAGTTATATTTGGGACAGAAGCTGAACTTTGTCTTCCAACTTGCTTGCCAGCTACAATCAGTGGTGACACAGTACTTTTAAACTGCACAAGTTTGCTGACACCCTCAGAATTTTACAATCTCTGTTCTCAATAGTGTATTTTTTAGAAGTTTTTGGTGATATTTCCTGGTGACTGATTTCTATGTAACAGTTTGAGGATGGTGTGATATGGGACAGTGAAGATGCGAAGCTCAGTACTGTTACCACTTTCAGTAGGTGGAGTTTTTTTCTGTAGTTCCAGAACAGTATTACATGCCAGTTAGTAGATGTTGTGATTGAAAGGGTTTTCTCAGCTGGCTGTTACTCGCCTATATCTGCCTATCTTGTATGACAGCACTTACAACCTGCTTATATTTTGTTTCCCAAAATCTTGATGCTAGACTCACAGAATCACAGATTGTAGGGGTTGAATGGAACCTCTAGAGATCATCAAGTCCAACCCCCTGCCAAAGCAGCTCCCTAGCCCAGGTTGCGCAGGTAGGCGTCCAGGCGGGTCTTGAATGTCTCCAGAGAAGGAGACTCCACCACCTCTCTGTGCTGCCTGTGCCAGTGCTCCATCACTGCACTGTGAAGAAGTTCCCATGCACATTTGTGCAGAACTTCCTATGCTTCAGTTTGTGGCCATTTCCCTTTGTCCTATCGCCACACACTGCTGAGAAGAGTCCAGCCTCATCCATTTTCCTCCCATGCCTTAGATATTTATAGATGTGGATCAGATTCCCAGAGTCTTCTTTTTTCAAGGCTGAACAGACCCAGGTCTCTCAGCCTTTCCTCATAAGGAAGGTGTCATCTTTGTGACGCCTTTTATCATCTTTGTTGTCTATTTGTACACATTTATTTTGTGTTTATCAAATGTCAGCTCAGGATTTCAATAATAGATCCAGTCTATTGACTGAAGTTCTTACGATCCATTTCCTGTAGTGGATCATCTGATAATGCCCTTTGCACTTCTGCAAGGCCTGATTTATTTTAGGATTAAAAGTATGTGGTTACTTTAGAGAATAAGTTACTGATGCCTACATAACTTTTTTATTTGAAGAAGTCAAATATTAGAAATTGTATATTGTGACTGATTTGTTCTTCTAAATTAAAGATGGCCAGGAGGTGAGTTTGAACCTCTCACTCTTGATCATCCATGCAGTTCATTTGCTAGCTCTCTGTGTGGTTCTGCTTTGAACTTTCATAACTAATTCCGTCCAAGACCAATCTGTTGTAGAGAGAAATTAGCTCTGTGCAGTGTGGATTTGAGCTAGGTATTGTAATGTAGGCTTAGGAATTTAAATTGGTCCCAGGTTCTTTTGTTCTACAACTCTTTTCTGCTATTGTGTAAACATTGCTGCTGTGACCCAAGTATTAGTCTGGAGAAGAGGAGGCTCAGCTTATAGCTCTCTACTGCTGTGTGAAAGAAGGTTGTGGTGATGTGGAGGTCTGCTTCTTCTTCTGAGTAACAGTGGTAAAATGAGAGGGAATGCGCCAAGGGAGGTTCAGGTTGTATATGTGGAAAGGTTTCATCTCCGAAAGAGTAAACAGGCACTGGGCTCCCCAGAGAGGTGGTTGAGACTCTTTCCCTGGAGGTGTTCAAGAAGTGTGTAGATGTGGTACTAAGGGACATGGTTTAGAGGACAACATTGGTGGTAGGTAGATGGTTGGACTAGATGATCTTGAAGGTCTTTTCCAATGTTAATGATTCTGTGATTCTCTGACTGATGCAGAAGAGTGAAGTAGTTAAGACCTTTGTTGTAGTAGGCTTTGTTGACAACTCTTAAGACACTGTTGAAGTGAAAATTATAATTGGTCCTCGTCTGTGCGTAATATGAGTTTGTAATTAACATTATAATACACTACTTTTATGCTGTGTTTCTTCCTCAAGAAGGCGTAACAGCAGCAGAGCTCTTTGGCTTTAAAGATGCATGTGAGCACATTCACTGAGATACTACCATTTTGGGGTACTCTACTGAAGTTAAATGAAGACTGAAGACTCCTCTGTTGTAAAGGGTACACTACACCACTGAGCTTGAGAAGAAATGGAAGCTCTCCTTTACTTTCTGACTCTGATCCCAGCACCAGTCAAGACAAAATAGATGGCCAAATAACCAGATGTTTGCTATCAACCTGCCGCCATGCTTTGTGGTGATTTATGCTTGCTAAGAGTCTGCCTGATAAAGCTGGATCAAAATATGAGGTTTCTGTGCTGGCCCTGGCACTTCACGGTTGTTTATGGCCTTGGTCTTGCCTGTGAAAAGGCTAAGAGAATTTGATTAATGCTGTGATCATCATTGCCTTTTTACTCATCATATTTCTGGTTCTTAGTCTAGGTTGAGTGTTTGTTAATGGGTTCCTTTGGAAGGCATTTAGTGTTAATAACGTTCTTTTTCTTTGGAAGTATTTAAGAAATGTTAATAAAAAAGTGAAACAATTCAACCCCAAGCACTTTCTATCTTGTACCTTTTTCTTTAAAGTCTACATACTAAACCTTCGTATTTTTGTTCTAGAGTTTGGAAATATAAGTGTTTGATACCCAGAGCAATATATATATGCTTTCCCCCTGTGTATATCAAACCCAACTTGGTGGATTAGGTGTTTTTAGTTTTTATATGTGGGATAGTAGTGTTGCTTGAAGATGCTGGAGTGAAAGGGACAAAACCTGTGGTTTCAGACTGGCAGTCAATGTTCCAGAAACCTTAAAGTACTCTTCGAAACTTCTGGAAGGTTTAGCTCTGAAGATTAGGGCTCAAAAATGCAAGTAAGAAAATAAATGTAGAAATATTTCAGGTTAAATCTTTTCAATCTGTTTTTCTCCATGCTGCCTTCCAGCATCCTGTGTTTTCTCTTTGCATTCCATTCCCTGAAAACCTTTTCTACTTTAAGAAACTGTTGAAATGCTTATTTATGATCAGCATAGTATTCAAAGTTCTCCATCTTTTGAGGCACTGAAAGCAGTGTTATGCCCTTCACTTCTAGCCCTACAGTTCCTTAAGGAACACTGAGAGAGGTAAAGACGATAAAAGTTGCTCCTGTAGCATATATTTCGTAGTTTTTGCTCAATATGCCATAAATGTATCCAAAACTACTCTGTTTTTTAAACACAAAAAGTATTTTAAAACGCTCATCAGGACTGACAGCTTGTATGAAGATTCCATCCCTGCATAATTTAAAGCATCATCTGTATCTTCCCCTATCCTCTCACCCTGAGTTGCCTGAAAATGAGTTTTGTAATGAGGACAACTTCAAACAGAGGGCTGCTGGATACTGCCATAAATTTCATTCCATATATTTAAAATATATATGTATACATAAATATATATTATACTAGAACTATTTTTTTAAATGCAGTTAAGCCAAATGTATTTGAATAATACAAGTAGAGATAAATAAACAGGCTTAGCTAGAACACTTGGCCTCATACTTACCATTAGAACTTTAACATGGTTTCTTGTGCAATGCTGACACAGAGGTAGGGTTGTTTTTTTTGTTTCTAAGACATGGAATTAGAACAGGGTTGCTGCTTGCTAACTGTAACAGTGTGTGTGTAGCCTATTGGTCTATCGATTCCTTTGTGACAAACTCTCAGTATATACTGTATGTACCAAGTTATTGTGGAGAAATCTATCTCAGACAGTTAGAAAATCTTTTATGCTTTTCTCTCACTCTCAGGGGAAAAAAATAGAAATTCTTAAGTCTTGTCTGCATTGAAGTGAAGTTTTTTTGTTTATAGTTAAAAGCTTCACCTGTTTATCTAGTGGAACTTGAGAAAAGTTCTCAAATCAACAAAGATCTAAACATCGTGGATCCATTTTGTACCTTTAAAGGACCCTTTTCAACCAGACATCTTCTTGAGTGAAAATATGGCATGAACATACTGTAAAATGGAAAATGTTGAGTCTGGGAGTGGTCATTTCCTGCTGACATGACGTCAGGAGGGCAGTTTAGGAATATAGTCAGGCACTGTTGAGGTTACCTTTTAGCTGTGAAAGAAGAGGGGAAACAGGAAATATGAAAAAATCACCAACTGAGAGTGCAGAGATTGGGACAAGGTGCAGCAAAGCTCAGAAGATAGCAGAGGACCTTGCAAGCATGTGCAAATGCATCTGAGAAAATTATATTTAATTACTGTACATGATAATGTTGGCAATAGTAGAGATTACATTTGGTTTTAGATTTTTTACCAAATTTTGACAACAATTTCCTGGGGTTTACAGCATTTGTAAAAAAATGTCTGGTCAAAGCAATGGAACCTCAGAGAATACTTTCAGAATGGTTGCTTGCCTTAAGGCAAGTCACTTCACTCAAGAGGAAGAGCAACAGTGTTCAAGTCCTTTGTTTGAATGAGGTCTTGTCCCTGAGCCTCATGTGTCTCAGGTGAAAGACTGAGCTGTTTTAGCCTTTTCAGTTTTTTATAAAAGACTCAAGAGAGCTTAGTTCTTTCTGATGCAGAATAGTAAAAAGGGAAATTGTAAAGTTTTGTGGAACAGGAAAAATTAACTCATCTAGAGAAGCTATGCTTTCAATATTAAAATAAAAAAATATTTCCTAAAATGACTATACTTAAAAACATAGGGAAGAATCCCATTTTCTTCTGTACTGCCCAGGAGAAGTATAATCAAAATTCAACAGCAAAATTGTCAATAAAGACTTTTGTTTCCTCCAGTATCAAGTTGCAAGGACCTGGTAAGCAAGAGAGAAAATATCTCTCAACCTTACACAAATTTATTGAAGAGGAATCTTTATAGAGAACTTCTAATAGTTTCTGACAAGCTATGTATAAGTGCAAAGTGCAAGGACATGGACTTGCCTGCAGGATCGGGACATCTTGACGTCCCGGGGAACAGTGAAATGTTTTGTTCCACAAAGCTGTGAAGTGCACGTGAACTGAAAATTGGGTAATGATTTCCCTCACAGATACTTCTCAGTGCTGTTACTGTTGACTATATTAAGTACAGAAAACTGCAGACAATTGCATTTTTTTTTCAAGTGGAAGTCATCTATAAGAGATTTCCATTCATGTTAATAATCTACTTCTTGAGTGTTGCTCACCTTGTTGGCATTCCATGGTCTGAAAACATGGCATTCCCTCTGAGAGGGAATTTTACTTACATTCCGTTCCCACAGCTGAACACTGCTGTCCTTCCTTTCCACTCTGAAGTTACATGGTGGAATGGTGCTTTTGGTTAGCTTGCAATGTGGATCTGAGAGGAGCATGGGTCCAGCCAGATCTTGAATTAGGTATAAAGGGAGAAAATTATCATGCAATAATTTGTCACATTTTTAGTCTGTAATAGAGCCTTCAATGTTATAGACCGTGTATTGTTCTCTCTGCCATACCCTGACCTATATTTATAGTATGGCAGCTGAAGCTAGGAGTGCTTGTGTGGGGCTAGTGCTGTAGCAGGCAAACAGTGGGATGCTGGTTCAGTCCCAAACACAGGGCTGTGCCACATCTCCTACATATACAGGTGAGCCTGGGGATTCGTTTGCAAAGCTTGTTGAGAATTTTGAGCTCTTCTCTGTAGGCCTCTGTTCAGAGTCAGTACTGTTCCCCTGTTCCCTACCAGTAGAAACAGTAAAAAATACTGCATACACACGAACAAAAATTATAACTAGAATTTGAGCATTCAATGCTGGTCGATATCCTATTCATGGCAACATATATTGCAGTGTAGAAAATGGTGAGACATCTATATACTGAGAACAGATCTGACTCTTACTCCATTTTCTTTATCCTAGTGTCCATTTCGTAATGATTACAAGCAGAGGTGTGGTTATGCTTCTTCAATTGCATTAATTTAATCCTAATTAAGTAGGATTTCAGTCATTTTCCTTGAAACCACTGTCTGTACCAAAGGACATGAATTTGAAAAGAGGAGTGAAATAATATAAAAATACCCCTTTATCTTACTAAAATAGAAAATGACCCATCTAGGCATCATTTACTGCTTTTTTTTTTTTTCACTTTCTTAAGGTATGCCTTTACTCCATTCAAAAGTACAATTAAGAGATTGTTAGAGTTGCAGTGAGAAGTATTCAGAAATATAGGACTAGAAAAGTCAGTATTGAACATTTTATTTCAAAGGGGAGACTGGCAGTTTAAAGATCCCACTTTCTTACTGTTGTTATCTGTGTACAGTGCTTTTATATCTGGATGCTGAAGAAAAAAATTATGTATTTTGTATGTTTGATAGGCCTTTGGTTGAGGCACTTTGACTCTCTTGTATATGTATTTCACATTGTATGTTGATGTCTCACACAGCATTAGGATAAGGAAAAAGCAATAAGGAAAGTGGTAAAATAACAATTGTGAGGGGGAAAAAATGAAGACATTTATAAAACTGTGAACATTTGTAGAACATTTTTGGAGAAGCAGTAAAACCCAGGTCTCTGCCGTGCTGATTTTTAAAAAAGGACAAGATTTTACATGGATGGTACATCTGTTGGCTGTATATTATGACCTAAATGGATGTTGTGGGCATGTGTGATATCTTATAATGGCAGAGAAACATAGATTATACCTTTTATTTCTGCATATGCTAGTGTTTTTGTCATAGATATTGAGTTTATCTTGGCTTATCCACACTTCTAAAGTAAGAGTGATTGAATTTTCTTCTTATAAACTGAAGTGTATTTCTGATGAAATTATATTGCTCCAAATTTTAGATTAAGAGGAAGAAAAGGAAAGCATAAACTAAGTGAAAAAGACATATAGACTGTCCAACAGTAAACTTTCAGAGCTCTGTTTTGCCCTATACAAGGATTCAAAGGCTTTTGGATTCTTTTTTGAGGAACTGTTAGTGTTATACCTGTTTGTTTATGCAGTTGGTGCTGTGTATTTCAGGATCTCATCTGTCCACAAGGGATCCAGAGCAGTAGCAATCCTGCAGAAAGTCTACAACTTCCATTTCTGTGGGTATATTGCATTTTGGGAAGCAAGAATGGGAGGAAAAGAGAAGAAAGGCTGGTACATATTTAGATTTCACTTTGATTTGAAATTGAGGTGTCGTGTTGAGTGTTGTCTTAAGAAATGAAATGAAGACTTGCTACTTATTCACTATAACTCCTTCCTCTGTGACTCTGCTTGACCAACCTGATCTTCTATTAATGAGTGACCCGCCTGGTGGATAAGGGAAAGGTGGATATTTTCATAGCCTGTCTAGACTTTAGCAAAGCCTTCAGTACTGTCTCCCACAGTATTCTCCTGGAGAAGCTGGTAGCCCATAGCTTGGATAAATACACTCTTTGCTGGGTAAAAAACTGGCTGCATGGCTTGGGCCCTGAGAGTGGTGGTAAATGGAGTTAAATCCAGCTGGCAAATGGTCACAAGTGGTCTTCCCGAGGGTTCAGTATTGGAACCTGTTCTGTTCAATATCCTTGTTGATGACCTAGATGAGGGCATCGAGTGCAACCTCAGTAAGTTTGCAGGTAGCGCTGAGTTGGCTGGAAATGTCAATCTATCTGGGGGTAGGAGGGCCCTACAGAGTGATCTGAACAGGCTGGATTGCTAGGATGAGGCCAATGGGATGTAGTTCAACAAGACAAAGTTTTGGGTAAAGTTTTTGGTAACTTTTGATTACCACTTTGACCACAGTAACTGCAGGCAATGCTACAGGCCTGGAGCAGAGTGGCTGGATGTGTAGAGAAAACAGACCTGGTGATGTTGGTTGATGTTTGTTGGTTGATGCTTGGTTTAACATGAGCCAGCAGTGTGCCCAGGTGGCCAAGAAGGCCGATGGCATCCTGGCTTGTACCAGAAATAGTGTAGTCAGCAGGAGCAGGGATATGATCATCCCTCTGTACTCAGCACTAGTGAGACCATGCCTTGAGTACTGTGTTCAGTTTTGGGCCACTGCAAGAAAAACATTGAGGCCTTGGAGTATGTTCAGAGAAGGGCAATGAAGTCGGTGAGGGATCTGGAGCACAGGTCTTCTGAAGAGTGGCTGAGGGAACTGGGTTTGTTCAGTCTGGAGAAGAAGAAGCTCAGGGATGACTTTATCTCTCTCTACAACTTCCTGAAGGGAGGTTGTGGTAATGTGGAGGTTGGCCTCTTCTCTCATGTAACTAGAGATAGAACAAGAGGGGATTGCCTGAAGTTGCACCAGGGGAGATTCAGGTTGAACATTAGGAAATACTTCTTCTCCGCAAGAGTGGTCAGGTGCTGGAATGGGCTGCCAAGGAATGTGGTAGTGTCACCAACCTTGGAGGTATTCAACAGACATTTAGATGTTGTACTCAAGGATATGGTTTAGTAGGAAATAGTGGTGTAGATGGACAGTGGACTGCATAATCTTAGAGGTCTTTTCCAACCTTCATGATTCTATGATTCTAACACTGGGACATTTGGGAGTGAAGCAGAGTATTCAGAGAAGAGCTCCTGAAACAGCATCTAGCCTCTGAGAGCAAGATACTCACCACCTGATTGACACATCTCATACATCGTGTAATATAAAAAGAAGAAACCTAATTCTTCTGAAAGCAATAACGTAACAGACTTTGTCTTCATTACGTCTCAGGACCCATGACTTTGGAGGATTTGTCTTAGTGCTCAGCTCCCTTTCCTTGGGTGCTGACTTCCCTGTTGTGATCCTGCTGAGCTGTCCTCATGTCAGCTTTTGTCATGCATTTGCCATCTCCCTCTGTTTACCTCACCACTACCCCAAAAGGAAGAGCCTAATTTAATTGGTTGTAGGTCCTTTACAACCTAATGAATCTATGAATCTATGAATCTATTGAGTGGGTGGCTCATTATTAAATGCTTTTTTCTTTGTCTGATGACCCATTATTCATTCTGGGTAGAGAAGTTTGGCCTCAGTCGCATTTATCTACCTGTGTCCATTTCAAGGATTTCCATTTTATTGATGTTTCCATTAGAGGAATTTGAAGAATGTTCAATTACATACAGGCCATGGAACATATTTACTTTTTTTTTTTTTTTAATAGTCTGCCAACTGTTCCCTGCCAAACTTTAAACTGGGCTCATGACTCTTAGATTTTTTTTATAACTGCTCTATTGTAATATATACAAGTAGAGTGCACACAAATAAAAGCTCATACCATAGCATTAGAACACAGTGCTAGATTTTATCTGGAGGATTATTGCAAGCCTGTTTCTAATTTATATAATGTTTTCATTAATAGCAATACCTTTTTAAAATGCCCAATAAAATAGTGTAGCATTAGTTTAAATAGAAATTTCAGTCATTTTAGCTATCCCCCCATTGTAACAGGTCAGGCTTTTAACAGATGTCTCAATAACTTTGCTATTAGCAGGAATATTTCATGAATTAAAATCAGGCCTCTTTGTCTCTGTCACTCATTTAAATGACCTACATATTTGGCAGATGGAGAGGACTTGCTTGTGCATTAGTACTGATGGGTAGGGTTTTTTCAGTTGTGTGTTTTTGGAGGAGAAGGATTTAACATAAGTTAACGTCGTTTATTTTTTATTAATATCATACTTCAGTTTCCCTTTACAGAAATATCTTATTAGGCACATCTTGCCTTTTAGGCATAGACAACATCTAGGACATTTCTCTTGGGCACCAGCCTTCTGTCTTAATGTAAACCTTTCAGTGAAGCAGTGGACAAGTTTTTTGCAACTGTATGCACTAATGGACTTGAAGTAGAAGGTGTAATAATTCAGTAATTGAATAGGTTCTAGATAAAATCTGAGGCCTGAGCCTTCCCACACCTTTCTAGCTTATATTTGCCTGATAATGTCTTCTCATTTCTCTTTCTGTCCCAGTGAGAGTTTCAGCATTATGCTAAGGGTCTCACTTAAAAGAGCTCGCTGACATGTTGTTATGCCAGCACATGTTCCTGCGTCGTTCGGAGAATCAAAAAGGACCTCTTGAGTAGAAGATTTTGTTCACTCTCATGATGACAGCAGAGCTTGAGGCATACTGTGAAGAGTCAAATACTGAGAGAGATTTAGTCATAGATTTGGACAGGCATAATCACAGTCTGGTGTCCTGTGAACTAGTACATACAGAAATGATTGCTTATTATTTTTGTCGTAAGTTTGATTGGAATGTAACTAGTTACACAAGCAAGTAGAAAAGCTCCACACATAAATGTGCTACCTGAGGAAGCAATATATCTCACAGTCATTAATCAAGAGATAAAAAAATGCAGTGGGATTGAGTGAAGCTACTTGAGGGATACATATAACCTGCTATCCCCCACCCTTTTTTTCCCCCAATGTGTACTACTGGGATAAGTCAAGGAGTTGCTAAGTCTCTGTAATTCCTATTGACATCAGCGAGAGCTCAAAGTTGTTAACATTTCTTCAAATCAGACTATATGAGTCAAGTGAATCATCATGGTCTGATCAAAATCTATGCCATTTGTCCAACAGATCCACAAAATAGGTAGTTACGGGCACTCAATTGGTATTTCATTGGTAAAGATTCTCTTTGTTTTCACAGAAGTTTAACTTTTTCTTCCCCATTGAGAACAGTCTACATGTTAGCTACCAGGAGAGTTTTCCCAGTGATTCCAAACTGTATGAATATTCCTGGGATTAAATAGAGAAATCATAAAAGGTGTTATGTTATCTTACGCTTGGCCTTTCCCAAATTCTTTGCTGTTCCTATGAGGGGGGATATGTGTGAAATTCTTCTGTGATAGTGATGATGATGCTACTCATAATAATGAGAAGAAATACTGCAAATTTCAAGTCTTAACTAAACTAATTGCTTAGGATATTATAGATACATACAAGGGTTTACTATTTACTATACATACAAGACTTAACTATTTCAAGGAGCTTCCAGTGACAGAGGAACTGCCATCATTCTCCTTGGCCTGCTATTCTGTGTGCTTTACACCTTTGTAATATCAGAGGGAAGAGACTGAAAACAGAGAGCATATACCTTTTCAGAGGAAAAACATAACTATTGAGGAAAAACATTAAGTCATGGGGTTAATCGTCATCTTTCTGCAAATCAGTGTTCTCTCTTAAATGGAGAAGGAGATTTTTGATTAATTAAAAGTTTTTCTGTAACAGGAATTGGAAACACAGTGCCGTAGAACACCACTGGATGTTTATTGTTTATGTTAAAAGTAAAAAAAAAAAAGAAGAAAAAAAAAAGTAATTATACCCTTTTAGCATTCTCTTTTAACTCTTTTTCTTCTTGCACAAAAAATGACCTTAAGAAGTGAGAAAGACACTTAGGCAGAGACAACGGGGAAGGGATGTGGTACATCCTGCTCCCATTAACACTGTCAATTAGCACCATTTATCTTGAAATTTGTCCAGCTTGGAACACAAAGAATGTACGTAGGGGTTTGGGCCAGACAGAAACATAGAAAATGATGGTATTTGTGGAGACAGTAGCCAATGTGGGGGAGAGAGCAAAGGCGCACAGTAATTCTAAAAAGAGCTGCATTTTTTGTGTGCGGAAATTTTATTATAAGATGTTTCTTTCAACATAAACACAATTCTCTAAGGACTTATTAATGCTTCAGTAGCATAGTGGAAAGGCACTAGTGCAGTCCGCTTTAATAGCTTTCTGGCTTGAACCCCAATACATAATGTTCTAGTAATAGTTTATGGGTGACTACAATAAATTGGTAGCAAGTGTTTTCCATTTTTTGGCTCTTCTTATCAGATCTGCTGGTGGAACATTTTGTTCTGAGAATATCGCAAAGGCAATTGATCTGCTTTGGATGTGTGCTCAAGAGTTTTGTGTCTTTTAAAATATATGTACATATGAGTTTTTTTGTCTTGTTCTGAGATGTACAGTATGAAGCTGGGGGACGGTAGAATGTTACAGGGGATCTGAACAGTTGGTTAAACCCAGCAGGACTCCACCTACCCTAAGTAATGTTCTGTGAGTACTGCCAAAAAGGCAGAGTTTTCCTTCCCCCCTGCCACTTCTCTTCCCAATACTGTCATTGTTCTGGTCTTTCCATGCAACAGTGGAAAATGTGTTTGTATCCATGAAGGAATAAAGACCTTCCACACAGGTTCATTTTCAACCCAAATGGCATTTTGAAATAGAAAGAAAGATGGGATTTTTTTTTTGCACTTTGTGGTGAGGGAAAGAACCATCTGATTAGAGATGAGCCTAATGACCACCTTTGATTTCTATTGGACTTGGGGCTGAACTTAGCTGTAATTACAGTGTGAGATTCCATGGCCTCTATTATGCAGGAGCTGTCCCTCTTGGTCTTTGATTAATTCACAGCTCCAGATCATCTCTATGGTGAGCCTAATTGAAATACGCTGCTTTCATCTCTACTCCCACAACTAGAAAATGAGTCTGGTAGCCAAACCAAGGCCAGAAATGTCTAGCCTATTTCTGTCTGTGGGAGGCCAAACAAGAGCCATCAGCCCTATTGCCTTTGGCTTTTAATCCTCTGGATGAGACAAAAGAAGTCAGTGGTACAGAGTGTTGAACAAAGAGCAAACATTGTCTACAAGCTGTTGAGTTGAGCCACTGAACATCCGGCACTCGCTCCTGGCTTCATTTGTCTTCTTTAAGGAGCTAGCGTGCTGGCTCTTCGCACAATCACCCAGCATAGTTTGTCGATGAGACTCAAAATGAAAATGGGTACATTTCTTTCAGGTAACATTAAACACATGCAAAATTAAAGGACAGCCAAATACCTCCTTCATTCCTTTAGTCTTCTTCAAGTACTGGAACATTTGTTTTATATAAACGTTATATTAGAAAAATACTGGACTTGGGGCAAAAATCTAGCCTTAAAGAATGTAAACTAAAGTCTGGAGATCTCAAAAGCACAGAGTGAATAGATGCTTGAGGAATATTTGAAGTAACAGAATGTGGACTTTGCCTAGTTAATGTTAAAAGTATCCCAGATGACAGCAGGGGAGTCAGTTTGGTTGTCACATAAAGCTGCAGAGAGAGCTGGAGATGAACAGAGAGTACTGAAAACCTGGCCCTGAGACAGGAAATGGAAGTGCGAAGTGAATGAGACTGAGAACTGATGAAGGAAGTTAGAAACAGAGAAGTGCAGAATGAGGGTTGGCATGCCAGAACCGTTTGTATTGTTTTTTATACTGTCATAAGCCTAATAAATGTGGATATTTGTTCTCTGACAAGTAGTTACCTTATTATAAAAGCACGCTATGGACTTTCTGAGGGAGAAGAGCAGCTTAATAAAAGGGCAGTCAAGGGGGACTCTGACCACAGTGGTTCAGTGCTAGTCTTAAGCAGATCCTGTCCTCTGGGTCTGCTCTGCTTTCACTGTCCATTGTGAACAGGGAAGGGTTTCTTTCTTTCTTTCTTTCCTTCTTTCCTTCTTTCCTTCTTTCCTTCTTTCCTTCTTTCCTTCTTTCCTTCTTTCCTTCTTTCCTTCTTTCCTTCTTTCCTTCTTTCCTTCTTTCTTTCTCTCTCTCTTTCTCTTTCTTTCCTTCTTTCTTTCTTTCTTTCTTTCTTTCTTTCTTTCTTTCTTTCTTTCTTTCTTTCTTTCTTTCTTTCTTTCTTGAACTGAGCAAGATCACATAGTCAACACCTTTGGGGTGCTGCTCTATAGCAGTTGGATCTTCTTATTTTCCTAGTTAAAAAACCAACAACTCATGTTCAGATCCCATTCTACGAATCTGTTGCATATTGTATTTGTGGAAGAGCTGCAGTTTTCTGTCTTTCATCCTCAGTAACAGAGAGGAGGCTTCAGGCAGTGCTGCGAACAATGCGTGAGCTTTCTGTTTCTCTCTGCAAACAGAAATATATCCCATTTCCTGTTGGGGATTCTGGGCAGAGTCATCCAACAGATAATTTCCTGTAGTAAACATTGCAATAATTAGAGTTACCGTTCCAGAGCACTGAACTTTAAGTATCTTTTATTATTGCATCGCAGAAAGCATACAAGAAGCAAAACCAGTCAGATGCAGCTATTGTTGATCATTTCAATTGTGTTATGGCAAATATACGACCTCAAGAATGCCCTTAAAGTATATGTGCAAGACCAAGCATGCGACTCAAGGCAGAATTTGAAGAGGCTAATTCAGCAAGAGCAGTTAAAACTCATTTCCTTTGAAAATTAAAAAATAAAAAGCTTTCTTGTGCTTCTCTTCTTTCTGAAGCAGTTTAATTATTTTTATTTACTAAGGAGCAGGTTTTTTAATGACTTCGGGAAAATATTCATATTACAGGCAACCAGGAAAGTCTTGTATAATAGATAATGCTAAAATGAGCATCATATTTGAACTCAGAAATGTGGTGATGTTGAGACTGCCCTGCAAGAAGACTCAGTGATATTTGGTTCAAATTATCTGCCCTGGCTAACAGAGGACAGTATTTCAATCATTTTACTTTGGATAGATGTGAAGCAGAGAATTACTGGGAGCATATTTTATTTAAAAAGAAAAAAAACCCACAAAAACTGAAAGTAGAGAAAAAAATTCTTGAGGTATACTTTGTACATTTAGTGTATTTCTACATTGTGTAAAGTGATCTACTTACAGTGCTGTTATGTGTTTGGAATAAACAGTAGAGTGCTATATTTCACTGTAGGGTCTGTCCATAGAACGTGCTGGCTCTTGGCTCAGCTGTTTACATTTTTTTGAAAAAGCTCCCATCTGTTACATCAAACTTGTTAATATAGGTCTACAGGATATAATAACATTAATGCTCTAAGTATCCAAATGAAATGTCAGAGTCCGGCTGCACACACTGAATTCTAATGTGGCAGTGTCCTGAAGCCACCCCTTCTACTAACAGGCCATTTAATAATCCATGTAAGTATCTATAGATGTCTAAGTCTTCGAAGGTCTGTCAGGGGCCAGATGTACAAACGTGGTTACAACATCAAATCCTCACAAAAGCTTTTATACCATGGTAGCACGACCACATAAAATTTGGCCTTGATTTTTTTTGGCTCTGAAACTACAGCACCATCAAGACCTATTTAAAGTGAAAATAGGCTTGGTAAAGGAAAACTCGGAGCTTTATGCTGTTCCCAGTAAAGTTAAAGGCAAATGAACATATGAAAAGAGTTATACCATACTTCCATATATATTTTGCCATTCACTAGAAAAACAAACAAAAAAACAAACCAGCAGCAACAAAAGAAGCCAACACTTCACGATTTTTTTTCCCTCTCTCTCTTTTTTTTTTTTTTGTCATGGTTTTCTTTGTTTCAATTTAATACGTAACTGAGTCCTTGATATTTTTATTTCTTGTATGAGCTACTGTAATTTATTCTTATAGTGGCCATCTGACCAGAATGAAGATGTATGCCCCCTGTTTTGATCCTTGTAATGATGGAGGGTGAAATGTAAGTTTGTTATATTACCTTTCTTGTTTCTACTCTTTTGTATCCATGGTTTTTTAATTTACATTGCATTGTGAATGAAAACCCTTATCTTCTGCTATTTTTTTTTCCTGCCACTCAAATTTTGCATCAACACAAAAGGTTTGTTCTTCAGTTCGTGTTTAGTATTTGGTCACGTTCATTATGAGGTGCATGTAGAATACACAGATCACATAATATACATAAAATATCATTTCTCACTGCTTTTTCCTTGATATCTTGTTATTAAAAGCTATTTTTTTTAGTAGATAGAAACCCAGTCTATGCATAAAACTGCCTTCAAATGAGCTTTGCACATCTAATCATATGTATTTTTATTCCCAAATGCTCAGTGATCAACAGTAATTTCAAGTAGAATGGTTATAAATCATATTACTCATAAACACAATGCAACTGGCTAAATAGAACCAAGCAGAGGGTTAATAGTCCAATAATAATTAAAATAATCCTCTTCAATTCAGTAATAACTTTGGCCACCTGCCTTCATCCAACCCCCAACACCACCCTCAGTACTCTGTACAAAAATATTCACATTACAGACAATCTTGTGTAACAGATTAACATAACGTATCTGGAACATTACTCAGATTTTTGGGCAATGGCAATCTGAACACGTTCATAAGTTCAGCTTTTTTCTCAGTTGGCATCCCGCTGTTAACTCTTGACTTTTTAAATCGGTGGGGCTTGGTGTAAGTGAAGTGCACTGCCTGTGGTATCACATGGATTTCTGTGAGTGTGTGTGTAAGAGCAGAAATACCACGTTACAAAGGGTTTGTACAGATAGTATTGTAAGGACTAGTTTTCTGCCATCACTTTCTGATTTGAATGGCTGCAATGCCTACTTGATTTTTGATTTTGGTCATGATATTGGTGACACAGGCCCAGTTGGATGTGTAAGGTAAATTTCAAAAAGGCAAGGATATTTTCATTGAGAAAACGTAATCTCATCGGTTCAGAAACAGCAATGTGATCGTCCAAGCAGAAGGCTGGAAGTTAGAAAGCCTTTTTTTTCATTTTGTTCTTTATCTCACCTCAAGTAGTTTTTCAGGTAGGTTTTTCTTGCTTGTAGAGCTGGAATCCTGCCAGGGACGTTTGTGATGGAAAGTGTTTGGGAGCACCAGTTATTGTTGTAGTATGATACTGTGTTTTCAGTCACTGTTCCTCGTTTTAGGTGACCAGACCTAGAAACAAAATAACTCTGTTCTAATTTAACATTAAAGTCCCATTTTTTGTTACAGATTTCATTTTGTCCCTTGGTAAAGTAATCGGCCTGTGTAAATAAGTGCTAAGTAAACAGTCGAGCAATTTTCGCTAGTACGTATTGTAATTCCCATTTTAAAATCACCTAATAAAGATTGCCTTTTAAATAGAGCTATTTGGATATATCAGGGGCATGTTGTACTAAACAAAACAAAACAAAAAAAAGAAATAAAGAGAAAGAAAAGAAAAAGATGGCTCTGTCATTTGAAAGAGACCATTTAGCTTTTGAACATATTTGCTCCGCACTAAATAATAGATGTTATACTGAGACAAATAGAACATGGTCTATATCCTTCTATTGGAAACTGTTTTCTTTTGTCTGAATGCTTCACCCACTCCAACTGCCTGCCCCCATAACAGCAAACAGATTTGACTAATATGCATTACAGGTAAATTTTAGGGCTCTGATATAAATTATTAATTTAATAAAGTTAACATTTAAATAACTTTTTAATCATTAACAGAAGTGGAAAGTTCAGAGTTAAGATATTCTTTTTCCTCCCTGCAAAAATAAACATTAACAAATCAGTCTCATTCCTATGCATAACGTAGATTGGTCTGGTTTGGATAGTTTACTTGCAGTAGCAAACGGCTGTGAAGATATTCCTCTGGCACCATATTACGATTACTTTCATGCCCTTAAAAAATTGAGCATAAGTGTTATTGACAAGTCAGTACCTGAAGTAAGAACTATTATCGTTATTAGCAAATGGGTTCTTAAAAGATGCTTGTCACTAAGTCAACTGTTTGTTTTCTCATCATCTTATCTTGAGAAAGAGTAGAGGCCGTGGAGTGTTTTTCTAGTAGGTTTTGTTTGTTAAGCATAGCTCTCTTTGGAAAAGGCAGGTCGGGTCAATAGATTGTGCATGCATAGAAGAAGGTTCAACTTTGTTCCTAGGAAAGGCTGTTCCTCTTCTTTGGCCCTGGAAAGTCCTTCTGCTCTTAAATGAGTGAGCTGATGGACTGGTCATCGCAGACGTGTTGCAGGGTGCAGCGGGAGTCTGTGGCTAGAATCCTAATGCTGCCTCAGCCATAACGCTTGAGCACTGGTCTGCAGCTGCAGCTGTGGTTATTGATCTTCTCAGCTGATAACATAACCATTCCTAATGGTGATACCAGCACTGCTGTGGGAAGGAAGCCTGTAACTTTCCTTTGAAACAGAAACTTGCTAAGTTGAGAAACAGGTGCCTGATACTAGACCCCCATGTCAGCTCTTTGGATTACAGAGACGGTGATAGAAGCCTTTCTGTTCTTTAGAATTTATTTCAGCCACAACCAGATACATTTTTGCTGGGATTCAGAGGTACTTCCTTTTCTGAATACTAGGATTTGTGATCGCAGTCTGATTGCAGACTGCTATGACATTTCTTTGAAAACCTCATTTTCATGTTTGATGTGAGTTTTATTTATAACCATTACTTATATTGTGTCAGCACCTTGAGTATTCCTGTAGGGGGTCATGTGTGCTCAGTACTGCACCAGTCTCATCTATATGCAGCAATTTAGTGCCACTTGCTCAGAATGCTAGTAGCTCAAGAAATGGTGGCCAACATTTAGAATGCCCAGAAGCTAAGAAGCAATGAGTTCTGACTGACTGAATTATCAGTACATTAACTGGTCTAGCAGTACACACCTAACTTGTCACATGTGCACTAACTAATCAGCAGATAGACCTTGGCCTGCCATGGTTTTGTGTCTGAAAAAAAGATATCAAGGGAACTCTGAGGTCTACTTTGTGCTATGATAGGGTTATACATTTCAGTTACTTTAACAGCTGGCACTTAGTCATGGCATCTGGGCTATCTCTATTGACAAAAGAACAGGAGAGGCTTCTCTGGAAGTTGATTTAGCCATGTGTATGATGTGAGAGGAAATTGCACTCTTGAGATGGTCACCCCATTCCAGTAGAGGAAGAAGCAGCCTATGCAGCAGTCAGTTGGATGTCCAAAGTTAGGTGAGATTAATTTACTCTTAGTCCCTCTGTTGTAGTTTACTTTTAACTGCTTCAAAAGGAAGAATAATCTAGTTCTATTTGGTTTTGCTTCATCCTGTGTATACAGTACCTTGAAATTTTTAATGCTAGAGTTACACAAATGCAAAGCAGTATGATGTTTGGAATTGCTGAGTTAATGCAGGAGATTAATACTGGGATGTTTTTTTTTCTTCCCAACCTCCTTGTCTCAACACGTCTGAAAAAGTAGTCCCTGCTCTTTCACTCTTGTCCTGTCATGTCAGAAGAGTTCTTTCAGGTGATGACTGTCTCACAGTCTGTGTTGCTGCAGAGCCTAGAACACTGGTCTTGCTGGAATCTCTAAACTTTTCTGCAGTAGAAATAATTTATTAATTGGAAACCAGTTTTTTTATTATATATTTCAGACATCTGTCTAATATACTGTAAGAAATAAAAACCTTGATGATACATTGACCTGTATTAAGTAGGGAAAAAAAAATGAAGATCTTTCTGTGCATGTTTGAGGAAAATATAATAAAACTCATATATGTCAGGTCATATGTGTACATGTAATTAAATAGTAGTGTAAAATGGATCACGTTTTGAGGGCTAGAACTTCAAGAAACAGATTTTTACAACGTAAAGTATTTGTGCTCATAATTTAAAAACTCTACAGCGTAATAAGCATAATTCTTTAATAGGAATAAACTGAATTGATTTTTGACTCTGATTGATTTAGGTAAAATTACAGTAAAGATTAGTTTGATCTCAGAATACCCATTTACTTTTACTGGGGTATCTTTAACTTAAATATAGACTCTCTTTTGAATTATTTCCTTCAGACCTTAATTTATGCAAACTTTATTCTGTATGATAAGTCGCATTCTCATAATAGAGTTATCTACTATCTTGCAGTAGAGCTTCCAACATGGTTTTAATCCAAATAGTGTGTACTGATATATCTCAGCTAAGGTTTTTGCTAAATCAAACTGTCCTGATGTCCTTAAAGCAGGATGAATGTTAGAACTAAAAATGTCCTACTGATCTGAATATCTCAGTCTTTGTATTGATTAATCTCATAGTTATTTTTGTAAAAATATTAATTTTTAATTAGATCCATTCTTACTACTTGGTTTCTATGTACTAATTTTTACATGTTAATCATTATAAAAAATAAATAATGTATCTGTAACGAATGATAGAACTTATAGGGAAAAATAAATGACAAAGTGCTATAAGGATTGAAGCTGTATTGTGTGTGTTAGTACTGTTTCAAGTGCATACTTATAGCTCCCCTTATGTTTAGGCCACAAGAGCATATTGCAGCCTGAAGGAATAATTTTGTGACCAGAAGTCACTGTGAAGTGGCAGAAATTGACTTTTTAATACCCCTCACTGAATATAACTGAGGAAAGATACATTTTCAAAGTTTTTTTTTTTTTTTTTTTTTTTTTTTTTTGATAGAGGAAATGTGAAATGAAATTCTGTATTGTGTTTTAGGATGTCAGTGTTGTGCATGCGTTGGAATAATTTTGAAGAATGCAGTAAAATACAAGAATTAAAAGAATGTGAAATAGGCTCCATTTTGTTTTTGTTTCATTTCAAAATAAAAAATGGTTTTGAATGTCACTTCACAAAACATCAACTGAAGAAAGTTAGAAAAGCTTTGGCACTGATATTTTGTCAGGGATAGCAATAAACAGAAAGGGTCCTTTGAAATAATACTGAAAATACTTCACCAGTAGAAAAAAAAATACTTTTGCTGTGATCGTTACTTTTGCAGAAGAAAAATTTTGTATTTTCTAAAACCTAAGTGTCTGTCTTTGCTACCTCATTATAAAGGATTTATAGATATATTGACAACATTGACAACAGAACTATAAAAAACTAGCGCATATTGATTAGTAACAATATTCCTGAATTTTTGATGACATTTTTCTGATTAACTGGAATACTGTGTACTTCAGAGGCACCTGGAGGCATCTCTTGCTGGAAGGTTATCATCTTCCCTTCGGTGGTATATTGACCTGTTAGACAATCTCAGAAAAAACTATTTCTGATAAACGGGAATGACTCACTTGTTAGAGATCAAGGGCTGGAGTTAGGGTTAAGGTAGAAGCCTTTTCTACCCCAGATGAAAGATTACTATTCTGGTTTGTTTCAAGGGCAGTAAAAAGAGACATTACCTGAAGTGGTTCAAGTAATTGCAAAGTTAAGAAAGGCTGAAGCCATTAGACCAAATCCATAATTTGTGCACTTCCAAAGTAGTAAAAAATTGCATTGTAACTGCTTTATGGGTCCTTTCACGTCGGCCTACCTTCGATGAAGCTGAAGAATTCTCCTTATATGGCCCTTGCAAATGCCTGTAGGAGTACCTTTGATTCTCTCTTAAAGCAGAGAATGAAAACCAGTACGCTTTTGTTCATAACTAAGATAAAAAAGATGGACAAGAGCTTCTTTCCAGTGGTAATTTCTGAACATCAGTATCTCCAAAACAGACATTTCAATAGATAACTGGCTGCCTTACTCAGAACCGTTCTTTAGCTTTTCCAGGGAATCTTGGGTCTGCTTTGGCTGTTACTGTAATTTGGAATGACCTGCTGCTTGTGCACAGTACACTGGGACTTCCAGCTAACATTGCTTAAGAGCACACTGGAAGGGGGCTGCATAATTCATGAGAATGTATACAGCTAATCTACCTGCCTAGTGAAAAAGTGGAGGTGGAAGCACTCATAAACTCAGAGAAAAATCCTAACGTTTCTTTGTGGGTCTAGTCAAATGCGAGTGGTTTAGGGGATATTTTCTGTGTGCTTTGTTACATTTGTCTCCACTGAAAGACTTCAGCAAGCAAGTTCTCTTTTTCTTCAGCTAGACAGCTTCCAAGGCCTCCAGAGGAGGATATGAAATAAAAAGTTAAAAGGATGGGGGAACATTGTGCATATATCAACAATTCAGCCTCTTTTGTCTACACATTCTAAGCTAGTTTTTATCACCATTATCATATACTTCTTTGTTTTCTCTGCGTGTCTGATGTTTATCCTTATTTTCTTATAGTGGTAGGTACGTCTGGAAATACACATATTGCTTATACATTTTTTCTTTATGTGTCAAACAGAACTTGTTAAGACATTTATGTGAGCAGTGCACAGGAAACTGTTTTCACAAAATACGCTAAATGTTAAATATAGAGTATAACGTGCTAATAAAATGTTGTTAATGTAAGTAGGCCACCTAAATTGGAGGCTAAGACAGTTCTGTAATTAACTGTCTCATCTCCTGAATTACACCTTTGGAAGGCTTTGGTAGGCAGAACAAAGGCTAGTACATAAATGTTGACAAAATTATTAAGATCTAAAGCCAGGAACAAATAACAAAGAAACAAATTAGGGTGGACCATGATAGTCATTAGGAGAAGAGGGTATAATGTTTTTACATTTGTACAGGTTTGTAGCCTGCAGAAATGCTAAGTCGTGGATTGAAGCAGTGACTGAGCACCTGGTGGGAAGGTAGGGCCAACCCAAGGGAGCTCAGGTGCATGCAATGCCCCTGAGTTACCAAAGGGGGTGGAGCCAGGATCTAATCCTTCCTTAGACCTCAGAGGCAAGGAATTCCTGTTGGAAATCCCTGTGTACCTGAGGTCTTCTAAGGATAAGCAGTATTATGAAATTGTTCTTAAAGAAAAGGTAGTTAAGAAAAATTGTCTGAGGTTCACAAACACATTTCTTCTGCTATAATGAGTTAGCATTTTTCTGGATGACTGTGAGTGTATCATAGCCTGTGGTTACAGAGATGGAGGTAGTATTGCTCTACACTGCTGTCTGTTGAAGGCTTGAAAGGATGTGCTCCAACTTCCATCATGTGCAGAACCATCACTACTTTAGCACATCTCTAGAAAGGAGCTTAGAACTCCCATCATATTCAACATATCAACAGGAAAAACTGCTTCAAGTTAGCACTGAATTAGTTAGGGTCAGCAATAAATAGGAAGAAGAAGGTACATAAAAATAGTCAGGTCTAGACCAGATCCTTGCTGGATCATCGTGGATCTGTGACATTGGCTTTAATTTGAGGTGCAGACAGAGTTTGCTTCAGTGTAGTGTCTTTACTGAGTAAAGAAAATGGGCTTCTTCCTGAGACAGTAATATCTTTCATTGCAACACTTCTGACTGGAATTTTGACCAGCTTGCCTCTTAATCTAGCTCCTTTTCAGCAGATCCACGGAAACAGGAGATGGTGCATATGCCTCACAGAAATCTCATTGTCACTCAGTTGCAAGTTAGAAACAAGCCAGCTCATTCACTGGGAACACATGAACTTTTATTTCTGTATTTAAAGTTCCATCAAGGTTCAGTGAGAGGAAGGTATTTTGGGGTTAGTAAGAAGTGTGTATTCTTCAAAACAACCCCACCTCCAAAAATACAAGTCTACACAGGCTTATGAAATATCTGTGTTGTGTCCTAGAATAAAACATGCATTTCATGCTCTAGAAGTCTGAGGTTTGTAGTTGAAAAAGATTAAGTAAATAATTCAGAATTTGTTGTGTTTACCTGTTAATAATTAAGCAGGTTAGTCTGTGTATTTATAGATGTTGAGCTTTATTTATTTTTATATAGTTGGCTCTTGTTCTGTTTTTTTTTTTTTTAATTCAAAAACGTTTTTGTCAGGAAACAGATGCAAGAAAAGTCATCAAGCAGTTAAGTTTTGCTGTGGTGGTTTCACCCTGATGGGCAACTAAACTTTACCACACTGCCCTCTTACTTCCCCCACTCAAAGGAAGAGAGGAATAAAATACAATGGAAAGGGCTCAAGGGTCACAATAAGGACAGGGAGATCATTCACCAATTATCATCACAGAGAAAACAGAATCAGCATAGGGATACTGATGTCATTTATTGCCTGTAACTAACCTGCTACTAACTGAGCTCTTATCTCTGGAGAGAATGGCAAATTGTCATCTTTATCTTCTCTTCTACTTTCCACCAACCTTATTTCCAGTGCTTTGAGGGAATTAATTTTTAAGGGTTTAATTTTTATTTATTTATTTATTTATTTGGACAAAGGCAGATAACTTTGATTCCTGCTTTCTGATGCCTGTGACTAGGGATAGAAGAGTCTCTTTTTGTTATAAGGTGGCTTTTGGTTGACCTCAATCAAGGAGAAGTTTCAGCTTCTTTCTGTTTCTGAAATAGAACTGAAATTTGTAAGAGAGAAATAAGGTAACAGGCACATCAGATTTCTGTTTTCTTGAATTGTGAATTAGTTAGTTTCTAGTGAAAAGTGCTAAGCTGACAGCTCTGAAGTCTGAAATCATCTTTGTCATTTGAGTATGTACAGAGAGGCCAGCAGCAGTGTGAGTTTCTCTTGCAAATATATTTAGTACTGTTCTTTGCGAGATTGCATCCTGTGGCAGGTTCAATTCCTTGGGTCTGTTTGGACATCTTTGCTTTCAGTGGACACAAACAGGCCAATAATTTTTGAGCTTCCACTTAAATCCCAGTGCCTGTTTCTTTGGTTGCGGGAGAGGGGTGGAAGACAATAACTAGAAGAAAACATGATTGGCAACAAAATTATTCCGTTTTACACTCAGTAGTTATCAGTTGCTTTTTACATAGCCTAGACATTCGCATAGGTTGAAACAGAGAATGAGATTTGGATTTTTCTTTTTTTTTTTTTTTTCTGCTGCCAGGAAAGAATTCACCTCATTGTTGATAACATTCCCTCCCCACCTTAAGCAAAGTCATTGCCTAATTTTTGGAATGTTTGAAGTATTTCTTTGGTCTTGGCAGAGTAGAATATCATTTTATATTTTCACTCTTCTTTTCCAATGGTGAGAGAAAGCATGGGGTATATGGAAAGTCCGTTGAAGTGATTGGTGTTAAAAGACAAAAGCTGCTGAAATGTGAGAGTAATCTTTGGTCTATATATTAAAAATCAAAGATGTAGGAAGACTGTTTATGTGAGAATTAATGGCCTGATTTTGTTGACAACTGAAGTCTTCATCTGTTACCATGGCATGTTTTAATTCACTGTCTGAATTGGTATTTCCTTCTGAAGAATTATATATGCTAGTTACTAGTACTAATATTAAAAATAACATTTGCCTCTCATGTTCCAGGCCATGTTTTCTGTTAAAGTTAACACAAGGCTAAGCTAGGAGACAGTGTTACAGGTGCTCCCCTACTTCCCTTCCTCCCTTGCATTAATTTGCCTTCAAAGGTTATTTTGTTCTTGGCCTAGGCAGTTAATCAAATTCTTTTGTATAGATAAATGTGGGCAAATAGTTCTCCTCAAAAATAATTTAGAAATGCACAGAGAACTTGAGTTGTTTTCTATAAGATTTTATCCTGTGTTATGAATGGGTCTGTAACACTGAGTATTTCTCTTAAAAACTCTACCCTGCCAGTTCTTATCCAGTTTATCTTATAGTCACAGGTCTAGTCAGTGGTCTGTTTTTGGCAGTCTTCATGTAGAAACTTTCTAGAACTATCTTTATGATGGAAGTTTAGTGCTAGTAATTTGATTTATTTTTTCCCTCCAGACAAACAAGCTTGTCTCATGAAACAAGTTAAAGATTTCTCAAGTCCAGTTCTTAGTAGACAGAAGTCCGTATCACAAGAGGCTTTACTACAGTCAGTAATAATTGGAATGTTGTTTTAAGTCCAAAGGAAGAGACTGAATGAACCACAAAATCTCTATGGTCCCTCATCTTGAGGCAGAGGACCAGCAGTAAGCCTCTGTCAGTCAGTGTTCTGCTGCTTGCAGTAATGTCCTGGAAATGAGGGGATTTGAAACTCTAAGCTTGGCAGATTAGCTTTTTTTCATAAGCATTATATTCACACTCAAATCTTTTTTTGAAAAGATCATTGCTGTGATGCATTGTCCATTTCGCCAAGGATGTACTTCAGCCAGTGTTCATGCCAGGTTGACTGAACCTAAAAAGACCAAAAGATTTACTGGTAGTCTCACAGTGAATCATTGTTTGAAATCCTTTTGGCTGCTATATTCTTAGCATTAATCAACAGTGATTCCTTTCATCTACTTGCTACCAGAGTTTAGTCTTGCAAGAACTGAATCAGAGTAATGCTAATATATCTTATTCTTTGAATTTTACTGTTTGTATATGGAGTCTTGAGAAGATCCTCACACAATTGTCACCCTATAATATCTTTTCCCCCTTGGCAAAAGCTCTATAATCAAGAGAAATGTAAATAAAATTTACACTTTCCTTACATATTCTTGACTGGAATGTATTTATATTAGTTTTACTCAATCTGATGATAGTTCACTGAATAAGATTTTTTTCATTCGCAGCAGAAGCCAAAAGACCGTGCACCTTATATGGTACTGTCATAAAGAAATGGACAAATATGTATAGTTCTTTACTGTTAGCTTTATGTACTGTTGCTACTGCAGAAGCAACTGGCATAGCAGAAAAAGCATTTTTAGTTTAGCTCTGTTTAAATTGTGCATTTCTATGTTTCTTATCTTTGTGGTAGGTCTCATTCTGATGAGACAACCTAAAAAAAAAGAGATAACGACTCTAACTAATGTACTTCATCCCTGAAGGAATAGGAAACTATCTCAAGACTCTGAGAATTGTGATATGTTCTGTGATCTTGAGGCCAATAAGACTATCCTTAAGCCCATGCTGCAGAGTATTCACTTTTGCTTGATACTTAGGGCTTATGTTTCAAGTGGAGCTGTAGCGTATTTCCTGAGTTGTGTGCATAGTTTTTCACTGTCAGATTTTGAGGGTATTATCTGAAATAATTAGAGTCACCAATAAGCTGTTGCTCCAACTGGAAACATTAAATGTAAACATGGTGATTGGAATTTAAAACAAAATGAATGGCCTGTAATTCTAGGTATGATATGCTCTGTTAGCTGTCTTGGTCCAACAAATGACTATCTCAATGTGGAAGTTGTGATGAACTTAAATCTCATACAAAAATAGTTTTAAAAACTGTGTGGCAGAAATGTTACTACTAGTTAAACTCTGACATACAGAAATTTGTGAAGAATCAATTAAAAATAGAGAAAATCAAGTAACGAAAACAGTTACACAAACTTCTGTATTGTGTTTTTTGGGAATAATTTTAACTAACAAAAAGATACATGTTTATGTCATGGGTAGTTGCACAAAATTTCAAATAGTTCAAAGAAGAGAAACTGAGACATTTGATTTCAGAGAGATTGAGGAGATAATGTCTGAGCACCACTGCAGGCCAAGCTGATCAATGAGTTTAAAACAGAAAAGATTTTCATTTGCCTTGTGATCAATTTTCCCATGTGTTTTCCTGCTTTTCAATGATTTTGAATTCCCCAGCATAACACTGTCTTCTTGGGCTCACCCAGTGTACTTTGGAGATATTCAAGCCATCCCTCCCTGTGGCACATACTTTGCCAGCTAGTACAGAGTGCTTCAGTTGTTAGATGAGTTAGACATTAAGCAAACAGCACAGTTTCATACCTGCTAGTATCACTTAAATCAAACAGACCCTCGTGCAATACATCTAACAGCATCTAAAGGTCAAAACCTGATCCTCATTACTCAATATTTTAGGCCTTCTGTTTTGCTTTATTCATTGTCAGTGCAGAACTGACAGACTATTTGAGATTGTGGCTGTGTAATTTTGGAAAGTGCTACCAGCTGCTGTCCAGTGTGTCTGTTCAGGCAGTGGCAGACCTTATGGAAGCTAAAGCACATGCTATGCAGCCTTAGTTCCAGCAAAATAAATCTTGCCTGAAAACAGTGAAGACACCATTTAACAGCCTATGCTGTGGACACTCATGACTGACCCATGTAGGCCGGGGAAGTGTACTTGAGCGGTGTACCTAGGGCACAGTTTCTTACGATTGGAGGGAGAAAGCTCCCAGAAAACAAAAGGAAGGCTGCAGATATGAAAACAAATTGCGAGTGTGTAGGCAGGAAGGAAACAGAAGCACTTCTGTAGCAGCAAGAAAGTGGTGGAACGTCAGGCCTGGAAACAAGGAACTAGAAGGCCTGCTGTAGTTGCATCTTCTTTACCTTAAGTAAGCAATGATTTGCATCCTTTCTTTTTGAATAAATAAGGTTGCTTTCTTCAAAGAGCAGGTTTTTTTTTTTTTTCTGTAGCAGTTTACTTCTGGCAGGTTGCAGATCACAGGTCTGTTAAGATAGCAGATCATCTGAGATCTGTGGAAACAAGTTTATGGCAGATAAGTGCTACTGAATCAGTTCTGTAGTGTGTCTAAGGGGTCAAAATCTCTGTGATCAAAATGTCTCTGTGTGTAGCTTGGTAATTAGATTTGGCCATGGGTTCCTAGGTGGAAGGTCAGCAATTAGGGGCGATGAATAGATCCTGCTGCTCCTGTGAGCAAGCACGAAGCCTGGCCGGACTGGGCTTGGGAATTGTAATCTGAGTGAACCTCTTCTCTTAACAGGACTTGGAAATTATGCCAGTTAGGTCCTTGGGCCTTCATCTGAACTGATGGAAGTAGGCTGCCCCAGTCTAATTTCTAACCTCAGACTAATCCTTTGGATGTTTGGTAGTCAGTTCTGAACATCTTGGCAATTAATGTTAAACAGTATTAACTCTGCTTTTAATTCTTTTTCAAAAAGCAGCCTATTGAGAGATTTTCTGATCATTTTAGTCGCTAAAGCCAATTATAGCTGACAGATGGAAAGACGTTACACACTTTTTAAGAAAAGTAGAAGAACCTCTTTAAACTCTTGAACTTTTAGAGTATTTACTTGTAACTTTTTCCTCAAATACTTTTGAACAGCGAACATAAGTGGCAAAGCTTTGGTTGTGACACCCTTTTTTTTTTTATCCCTAGCAGGAGTAGAACTACACTTAATGGGGAAGAAAGGGTTTTTTTGTTCTTTTTTAAGCATGAAGTCATATGAGTTGGTCTCTACTGGAGTGATGTTCAGTTGTGTAACAGTTCTCTCTGAAGTATGCATGGAATGTGACAATGTTGGGTGCTAGTACATTTAGCTTATTTGTTCATCATCTGCGTGCTAAATGTGAATGTGTAAGACTTTGCTTTGTTTTCTCCAGGTAGCTGTATGTTTATATATATACAGTACTACGCTCACTTCCCCCACTGACTCCTAGTTATTTGACTGTTATGAAAACTAAAGGTGTTTTGTGTGCAAATCTCTAAACATAAGATTTTTTTAATAAGTTCCTTTCTTTCTTTTTTCCAGCAGCATAAAGAAGAAGTGTTGAGAGCTGCTCTTAGCCCTTTTGGAGTCCAAAGTCAAAAGGTAAAATTAAATGCTACTTTTCGGGTTTACTGAAATTGTTTGGAAATGATATTTCCCTATCACATTTGAACTGAGATTTCCCACAGGAGAAAAGCAGGGGTACAATAAGAATACTCAAAATATTATTAGATCTCGTTAAGAGCGCCAGCGTATCTGGGCTTAAATTATGCAGGTAAGTAACAATTGGTAAACTGCAATTATCTGTTTTACTTAATATAAAAACATTGGTGTTAAGAGTCAGTGGGACTTTCAGTAGGATTTAATATTGCTAAGGATTTAATGATTTTTGTCTCACTATAACTTGATAGTTTTTATGATATATGAAGTTTTTTTCAAATTACAGTAAGACAAATCCTGTAGCTCTTTTCTTAGGCAAGAATCCCTCAATGGGAGTTTTGCCTGACTGAGAACTGAATGAGGTCTAAATAATTAGCAATTAAAATATTCAGTTATTGTGCTACTGTATATAACAAAGCACTGGAGGTATTAAAAATTGCTAATCTCCTCCTTATTAAAATGTTAACTGCTAAGCATAATACAGCTTTGCATTTTCTATCATTTGTTCATGCAGTTCATTAGTAGAGGTGAAATGTTTGTGACAAATAGTCATTTGAACTTTTAAGGGATTGACTTTGTCAAGCAGAAGTGTGTATTGAAGCCATGTTTTTTAGTCAAACAGTAAATAATGCACAGAGTAACTTCTGGTATAGAATTTGTGAATATTTACAGAGCAAACTGGATGGTAAGCTATTTGTCAGTAGGTGGAACTAAACAGTTTAGGTATTCAACTTGTATTTATTTTGATCAGTGGCTTTTTTGTAATGAACTCAAATAAACTACAGATTAAGGGCTGTCCATAGAGTATAATGGGCAAGTAATCTGCAGAAAAAAGGTTGAGAGACCAGAGAGCAATCAGTTCAGTAACTGGTTAAGAAGGAAAGTTGATGCATTTGTTGAACTGTACATCCAGCTCGCTTAATTCGCATGTGAACTGTTTATTACTGGGCTAGTCAAAATGAGGACTAGACTGCGCTCTCATCCTATGTTACTGCACAAAAGAAAAAAAATAAATGTATATCTTGTCTTTTTTTGCACAAAGCAGCTATTGCAAGATGTGTGATGGAGAGGGAAAATGGTGTTCGAGTGAGAAAGGAGTGGTGAGGGAGGGTGATAACTAGTAGATGAAAATGGTGAATATAGCATTACTGGAATAATTTGGTGATGGGTGAATTTCCCAAGGGAAGACAATTCCCTGAATGCCGTTCCTCTCATAGCCTCTCCCTGGAGTAGATTTTGTTACCTCTTATGCCTAAAGATTTCTTCTAATCTTTCTGAAGAGCCATTCTAGGCCAGGGCATTTAATTGTTCCATGTAATGCTGTTGACAATTCAGGCCATGACTCTGCAAGGATTTACACATGTATTTCACTTACAGCATTATGAGTAATCTTGTTGAAGTAGATGAGATTAATTGCAGGACATAAAGCTAAGCGTGTATATTAGTCATAGCAGTAAAAGAAGTGTAGTTTTATGTATTTATTTGTTTGTGTTGAGTGTGGAAGACTTTTTAAAGATACATAAATACATTGGATTTTCTGCCATTTGTGTGGCACTTAAAGAGGAAGTAGATTGTAACAAACTAAGCTTTCTGCTTGTTCACCAAATCCACAATTTTGTCAGGTTTTCGGCTGTAAAGTGTGAAAAAGAATAGACTGCTTTCATTTTCCGTTTTACATGCACAGTTAAACCTCCAGCTAGAATGAGGTGATCTTATAATTTATTATAGAGGAGTGAAGAGGACAGAAATCAAACAGGAAGATGTGTGCTTGTGTGGACTCTTGTTTATAATTTCGTCAGGTTGGTACACACCTCAGACATTTTATTTAGTGATAAGATATGCAAATTGTTCTGGAGCCAGCAGCAGTACTTTCACCTGGATGTCAAAACTGACAGGTATTTTTAAATCAAACCTCAGCAACGACTTGTATTTTAAAGCAACTATTTCTAAGATGTTACCAAGTGCATGTCAGTAAGTGCAGAATTGTTTTCATACTTCCTTTGTGCTGTTGATTTCCTTCCCTCTTGGAGTAAGAGAGTTGCAGGCTCACCTGTAAGTACTGGGTGTAACTATGGGCAGTGATGCAGAGGAGCTATAAATTTATGTGAAAGTATGCACTACAAGTAGGAATGCAGAGAGGAAGTGAGGAGACTTACAAAATGAGATTCACCAGAGGTAATGTCTCCTGATTTTCCAGATGCCTGTATCACACTTTCCATATCTTCATTTCATCTGTTTCTTCTCTCTTTGGTTTTAGTTTTATTGCATCTTTAGTTCTGTTGTGTCCTTAATTCAGAGCTTGATGATCCTGTGAATACAGTGGGAAGTTTGGATGATAGCTCTTCCTTGGGACTGAAGGCTAAAGTTGCTCAAAGTTGTATATGTTAGCTGCTTGAGTTCTGTTTTTGAGCATATATATAATCATAGGAGAAAGGGTACCACTGAAAATACAGCTTGGGATTTTGAATATTAGTTCAAGTCAAAGTCTTCAACTTATGATTGAATCCTGTGTGTTTTCCTGTCTCAGTTCTTCTTCCTTCTGTGAATGTCTGCCCGTAAATGCATCTAAACTCTTCCATCTGAAGTTTGGCAAGGTTTTTTTCTTAGTGTTTTCCTTATTGAGTTTACATGCATTTATTAACCAGGAAGAGATCTGGGCTGCAAATGCTTAAAGGACAAGAACATTCCTGTTTTGTTTGTGAGTATTATGTGTGGCTGCATGTGAGAGAAAGAGAGGTGATTGCTGAGATTATGAAAGATTGCTGTTTGCTTTTGATTACATGCCTAGTTGTGTTTGTTGTTCTATCTTTCTGCATTCTCTTGGCTACTGTGTCCAAATAAATCCTCATGTATTTCTCACTCTGCACTGATGCGGCTTTACCTCCAGCACTGTGTGAATTGTGAACACCACCATAGGAGGGCATAAAACTAACAGAGAATGTTCAAAGGAGGGCTCTGAAGATGGGGAAGAGTCAAAAGGGCAAGGTGTGTGAGGAGGGGCTGAGGTCCTGTGGTGTGCTTAGAGCAGAGGAGCTGAGGAGAGGCCTCGTGGTGGCTGTGGGTAAGGGACAAGGGTCCGTACCAGAGGGCGATGGGCACGGAACAGGCTGCCCAGGGCAGTGGGCACAGCCCCAGGTGCCAAAGTGCAAGGAGTGTTTGGACACTGCTCTCGAACATAGGGTTTGGATATGGGCTGGTGCTGTGTGGGGCCAGGAGTTGGACTCAGTGATGCTTGTGTATATCTTCCAAGTCAAGATTTTCCATGATTCAGTGATGGATGAAAATGTCAGGTGTTGTAGTTGCCACCAGCCTCTTACAGGTGAGATTTAGTTTTCTGCATTGAAATACAAGCAAAAGTCTTTTTTTTTTGTACAAGGTAGGAGGAAGGATTTATATATGTTTATAATTAGAGATATGTGCTGTCTACGCAGTGTTAAGTCCCATAACAGATGCTTAGAGAATTGAGTCCCATAGGTCACAGGGTCTCCAGAGGTACTCTTTGTGGGAAAGGACTTCCCAAATTCTCAAGACTTGTTACTTATGCAGATTTAGGCCACTGAAGAACTTCTTGTTTATAACGTATAGTACTAGGACCTACACTGATGTTGTGGATACTTTATTCCTACTGATTTGAACAGAGGCACTTGAAAATAATTAAAGTAAATGAAAAATCCATACACAGAGCAAATCCTTTCAGAGGGAAACTGTTTATTGAAAGAATTTATTTTGCTAAATACTTTCTTTCAAGGTCTTCTTAAATAAGCAGTAAATGCTCTTGTTGGAAATAAAAAATAAAGCTCAAACTTTGCTTTTTCTTTTCTGCCATGGCTGATGAAGTTACATTGTTGTTAGGTAGAAAAGTTCAGGCTGAATTTGGTTTCCCAATTCTGACAATGTGAGGTAATGTTGTCTCACTGCAAAATGCCGAGTGAGGTATCAGTGAGAGAAATGCAGTGGGTGTTATGATATGTTCAGCTGTGATTCACTGCTTGAAAAGAATTTGTAGGATATAATACAATTTTGAAAGAATTTTTGGAGGGCTGCAAGGTAAAGCACCGATGGAGGGGGAACAGCTCTGATGATTTTTTTTTTCCCCTTGATTGGCTAGAGGGATACTCGTAGTTGAGTCTTTCAACTAAATGGATGCCCTTTAGCCAACTGATCCAGTATTAATACCATGACTGCTCTTTACAATGCTGATACTTGCCGGTTACTATTAAAGTTGTTTACTTCATGCGGTATAGAAAATAATTGCCTATAGCTGATACCAATAACCTTATTAGCCTTGCTGAAAACTGTACATACATATTTGATAAACAGTGGTATTTGTTGTGTTTGTTCAGCATCAAACTTAGCAGAAGATCTTTTCTCTTAAGTTTCTTCCTTAGATGCAAAGTCCAGGAGGGGAAATACATTTCCCTCCTTATGTTGGCGTTAGATGTGCTGTTTTTTTTTTTTTTTTTTTTTTTTTTCTGTGCTGAGTTTGAGTCCTAGCATCCAGCAGCATACCAGGAGAACAGAGAGCAGCATCACAGACTGCACTGCTGCTGGTCTACCTGCCACAAATAATAGCCCACTGGGCTAGTTAATCATTACACTAGCTTTTTCCAGTTCCTTCATAGCTGATTGCTGCCCAGAGGACATGGGTTGCCACAGTCAACACAAAATTCAGTACTATATTTATGTGTACCTGCATGTATATGCTATGTGTTTCTCAGCAGATACTGTTATAACTCTTTAACAGTTCAAGGTCAGTGTGTATGCTATTCCATACAAAAAGTGGCAGAGAATGTTTAATTTTTGGTGTATACATTTGCAGTTTATCTAATCAGCACACTAGGCAGAATGCACTTCCTCATTTAGTGCTGTATGAGTGGAGTTGCAGGATGTTAAAACTTTCCTTCTTCAGTGATTTGGGTTGATGAGGGACAAATTATAAAAGGGAGTGGTAAATCTTCCATCTGTTGATACAAGATTTCCTCTTCAGAACGTTACTGTCTCTCACTAAGTTCCATAGGTGTATCCTTCACTAAGTAGTATGCATGTAATCCTTTTTAATCTCCATCCCTCCTTTGCCTTTCCTTCTTTTTCTCCCTCCCTTTCTCTCTCCTCTGTCTCAACATCTTCCCCTTTTTCTCCCTATCCCATTTCTATAAATGCGGTATGTTTTGCTGTTAGAGCTGATTCAAACGTTTGAATGATGACACTATGGTTGGGCCACTGAACAGCTTCCATGTCCCTCATTCAAGTTTGCAAACTCTCCAGCTGAGACCAAGCTGAATTAGGCAATATTATCACTAACTGAGCAGTGGCATTACTGTTTAACTCAGTGTGAACCAAACCCCTCTTCTTCCTTTACCAGCAAATAAAATAACAGAAGACAAAATGACAGACAGCAAGGTGTGAGCAGTAGTGTGGGTACTGTTTATGTGGCAGAAGCAAGTATGTTTTAGTGCTAAGTAGATGATGCAGACCATTCTGACTCTGAAAAGCTCTGATCCCATTTTACCTATTCCCTCTGCTTGTTTTGTCAAACTTACATCATTGTTGATATTAATAGGATTTTGGGGAACATAGAGGTCCCTTTGCCTTCAGAAGGCATGTCTTAAAGATGGCAGAGAGAATTCACGCAGCTAGGCAGAGTCTCTTCTGAGAGATAGGGTGAAACTGCTGTGGGGTTTTTTTTCCTGCAAAAAATCAATATTGAAGAAAAGAATGAAGAAACAAGAAACATTGCTACTCAGTCACTCATAGAACACTTTCAATTCACTGGGTATTTTCATTTGATTTTTTTATTTTTAAATCTGAATTATGGTCATTTGCAGAAATTTGACCAGAAACATTTTTCATCCTGTGAATTAAAACATTTACAATAATGTTCATAGGCATACGCAAATGTTCTTTATGAGATGGCGTTGTCCCAAGATCTCAGCACTCATTTCTAAGAGGTCTCTTGTTTTGTTCTAACAGTTTGATTGGTAGGTGGTTAAAACACAGTGTTCCAGTCCTGAGTGCTTGCTTGGCATGTAGGCACAAAATGAGCCATTTCAGTATATGGCTTAAGGCTGGAGGCTGTGAAACTGTAGGATCCTCAGGCAAGCTCCTCAACCAACACCAGAGAAACTCATTTTTACATCGCTGGTCTTCAAGGGAGAGTGTCTTCATCTTTGTTGAGGCAGAGTAGCAGAAATTCTTGAATTTGTTTGGAGGTGACTGCTCTTCCCTAGATCTTGGGGGGGGTAGAAACACCACATATGCAATCTCACCTTCCTCCGAGGCTCTTCAGTAAAGTGTGTGGGGATTTATCCAGCCAGGTGTCTGGGGAGGGGATCTGCACAGGTTTTTGTAGTAATGCACATATTTGTCTTTCTCAAGTAGATCTGCTTCCTATGGTTTGGAGATCTCCCTGTTGAGTTTTGAGGAGACAAATACACCTGTATGTACACTGAACATCAGTGGCCTGCAGGTAATCCTTTAGTCTCTAATTCTGGGATGTTAGTAAAGTAGATTCAGTTACCCAGACTTTGTTTATTACATAACTGGAAGACAGTAGTAGGTGAGAAGCAACGTGAGTATGCACTTTTCTGGAACTGTCCATTTGCATTAAGTGCTATTTGCATTCTATGGTTATTACTTTTTTTTTTCTTTCTGAGCATACGCTTGAAGTTGAGTTGTTTAAATTTTCCAGATCCTTAAAGTCATCCTGTTTTTTAACTCATTAAATTAAACTATCTGCTGGATTTTATATTCAAATTGTAAAATGACCCTTCTTACTTCTGCTCCTTTCTTTGATAAAAATCCTCCTCGGTTCTCTGAAAAAATATATGCGCATGTAAATAATTTTAATCTTATACTGCAGCCCGTGTTTATCTGAATATCTGGTGTCTTAAATGGCAAAAAAAAAATACTATCACTTTGAAAGCAGGTATCTTTGCTTTTCTGAGACGTAGCTGTTAGTTTAACATTGTGGTTAGGCTTGTATTTAAATGTTTAGATCACATTTTTTCTGGAACATGTTATTGAGAGTGAAAGACCTCAGTTACAAAATCTCATTTATCTTAAAATCTTTGTTCCAAACAAGTAATATGGGCAGTGAGGTTATTGTTTGGCCCACTGTAGAGTTAATATGTGGAAGCCTTAACAAAGAGACTTGAGCTTAGGTTTTGAAACTTGTACACTCAGAGCATGTTGATCTGGATTTAGCTCCCAGAGTCAGAGTTTTGCCTTTAGATAAAATCATACTTTAGTAACTAATACTTAGACGTTCAAATAATTGAGTGTTTTTTAAAAACAAAAACATAATTTAGCTCAAGGTTTTCCCCTTTTTTAAACAATTTTCTAACTGGAGATTTTTTCTTGAAGCTTTGCCAATGGCAAAAATAAGGAGGGAATGTGTAGACTCATGCAGAGTGCTCACTAGGCCAAAAAAAAGAACAACCTCCCTAAGCTGTGTCTAAGTAAACTTCATGTTTCTCTGATATGAACAGAATGTAGAATTTGCTTCTTACTGCTTTGGAAAAATTGGAAGAAATAACCTTTCCATTTACAGAACAATTTCTGTGTTCCAGTTCCGTTTCTCACTAAAAATCAAACTGCTTGCTTTTTTTTTTAGGCATTTCTCCTGCATGCTTAGTTCTTCATGTATACACATAAATGAAAGCACAGAAATTCATGCATCCTAGGGAATCAAAGACTTAGGAAGGTACAGTTTTCATAGGTTGTTATAAATATGTATTAAAAAAAATTGCCATCGCATGAATTTCCCAAGAGGTAATACATGAAATCATGAAGGAAAATGCTATGGCAAAAAGTAATGAAGTAAACTAAAATCTGGATGATCCTTTTAGGGAGTTGCAGGCTCAAGTATCAGCATGACACAAACAAAAAATGAAGCAGCTGGAGTCTAGCTGCATTTGGATCTGAGGTTTTGTTTGTGATGTTCTTCTAGCATAAAGTTACAGTATGATGTTGGCATGATCTCCAGTTGTCTTTATAGTTCTGGAAAATACCTGCTTGTGGGACAAGAAGTCTTCATTGCTTTAAGTTCCTTTAAAGTGTTATTTGTTATACAGCTTTAGATGCGCTAAACAAATTTCATCACTCCTGGGGATGATCTCTTCAAACAGGGAGTGACTGCTTTTTTTTGTTTTTTAATTTAACTTTTTTATTTTTTATTTTTTTTTTGCTGAGAGGAGGGGCTTAGGGAATATCTGTTATTCTTTTTTTTTTTTTCCCCCTCTAATACACTGCATACACTACAATACCAGATGGTAGGACTCTCTCCTTACACAAAACTGCCATCATTTCAAGGCTGTTCTGGTCCCGCAGAATCTGTGTTGAAACAGGTGCCTCACTTGCTTGGCTCTCTTGGAGCACTTTTCTGCATTAAAGCACCACACATACTGTGCGCAGTGGCACTATTAACAGTGCAGAATGAGGCTGGGAGAAAAACTCATATAGGAGCTGCACACCTAGGTGCACTTAGTAAACAGAGACAGTTATCCTCATTAAGCATAATTAAACCTAATATTGACTGTTAACTGTTACTTACCTTAAACTTCTCTGCAGACATTGTGGAGAAGGGATTAACTTAGCAGATAGGTACACTAATTACTACCTTCTTCACATTAAAGTTACCATCAGGAAGGCCTATATTCATAAATAAAACATAGTAGGGGATGAGAGACTGAGAAATATGTAAATTCATTTGCAGAAAAAAGACCAAATTAAAAAAAGAAAGTTGAGTGATGCTACTGGAAGCAAAATGGCACTCTAGCTAATTACCATGAAAAGTATGATAAATCATGGACGTGTATCCTTGACTTCTGACTGATCGAGCCTGCAGAGTGCAATCTCTCATGCGTAGCTGCCTCTGACTGATTTAAACCCATACCACTATCGAGTTTGATGGGAAAGCACAAAAGTGTGTTATTTTATTTCCTTGGGTATTGTTGCTACCTCTCTTTCCTAGAAATGACTTGCAATTATTGTGAAAATAGTCTGATTTCTTGTCTGCAGAAGAATTGTTGTTTGATGCAGTTGACAAACAAAAGCTCCAAAGATGGTCGGGTTATGGTTTAATAGCTATATTTTCAAATGCAATTGATCTGGTATATCGAGACAATTAGAGAAATAAAATGTCAAGGGAGGGACTGCCTCTGCTTTGGCACATATATATATATATATATATGTTTTTTTTTTTTTTTTTTTTTCTCAGGGAAGAGATCTTGTGTCTTACAGCCAAGAACAAAAGTTAGAAAATTTCATTTCTGAATTTCTTTGTTTTTCTGTGGAATTTTGAGTCAGGTTTTTGATCTTTTTCTTTCCAATTTTCGTAGTCTGTTGTATGTTACAATCCCTGCAAATGGCTGGACACACTTATCTAGGATTATTCAGATGAGAGAGGCTTCCAAGCTGAGGCCATACTATGTACTGTCATGTCACTGCTGCCACTGTCTAATCCTGTAAACACTTTACATTTGAATACATAATAATTACATGATTGCTATTTATGGGATATTTTCTGTTTTCCTAGTATATCTGTCCAGAGTACATTCTGCTCAATTTGTTTCAGAATAAAAGTCCATTCTGCTGAGTTACTCCCATTATTCTGTCATGAACTATAGACCTAGCTTTATGAGCCTATGGGGCTTATTGCCCAAATCCCATGAATGGAGAAAACTTGAGTATGCCAGTGTTTTAGACCCAAGGTGGAAATTTATCATCGCACTGGCATTCCTTTGTGGATATTTTAACACAAAGTTATTATTGGCATCTATTATCCTTTAGCTTTTTATGAACTTGCATCACTGGGCACACCAGAGAAGAAATCTAATATCTGTGATGTTCATAGTTTTACTGAAAGAAGTGAGATAAGTTAATTTACTAGCTGAACATCTGCAGTTACTACACAGTGAGTACCTTATTTTAGTTGTTTTTTCTTTTTCTTTGTTTCATTTCTCTTCTCAGTTTATCTTTTCTTCTAGGAAGATTTATCCCCTGTAATATTGATGAGGTGTGCGTGTAGGAATGTGTACTTTCCAGATACTGGTATTATGCTTCAAGAAACAATACTAAGTAATTAACAGTATTTTCCTGCTCTGGTAACCCTTATTCTTCCTCTGTAGCTCTTTATGTAGCCAGCTGCAGCATGTACTGATGTTATCTTCATATCCTTTTTGCAGTTTCACAGAGTTTTGACAGAATAGGCTTCAAATAAATATATCAGAATTACATCTTAGGGCTGCAGATTTACATAGCCACATTCTGTGGGATGTGTACAGATGTAAGTTGGTCATAACAGATAGTTAATAAATACAAGCGGTGCCCTATGAACAATAGTGCCAAATTATTACTATGTAGGAAAAGCAAAGGCTAAAGGAAGAACAATTTGTTAGAGTAAACAGAAGTTTTAGAGGCTGGGTTGTTTCACCGTAAGGAATATCTGCATCCCTTCTCTTGTTCAGAACTACAAAAATGCATGGAACTTTCACCTGAGATTCACTTTTGTGGAGCCATTTTCTCTGTCTGCTTCTTTGGGAAGATTCAGAGCAGTTCTGTGATGAGTTGTTGCTTTTTTTTTTTTTTCTTGTTTCCCTTCCACATTCCTTCAAAGGAAGAAAAGAGGGCTCAATAGGGAGGAAAAAAAGAAACGGGTTTGAGATGTGAAAGTTGCAAGGCTACTTAGTCTGTATGTGTCCTTTCATTATCAGGTTTCCTGGACAGATTCCTCCAGACTTATTATTTTGATCTCTTAGAGAATCTTTGTCACATGGCATCTGTAACAGACTTAATGCCTAGCAAGGATTTCACTGTTTGGCCTGTTAGTAGCAGATGTGCGTTTTTTATAATTGGAAATAAAAATTGGGTTTATCAGCTTTCTGGGGAAACATTAATAACTAATATTTCTGATAAATAATAAATATTAGGAAAGTTTCATTCCCATAAGAAATGGGAATATAAATGCCAACCACGCTTTTGGGATGGAAAGAAGTTATTCTACTTTTTGTTAGTACCCTAAAACAAAATTGAATTCATTCCTCTCTTCTGCACATACATCTGATGTCCACTGGACACTTTACATCCACTGGTCACAATAATAATTGATCTCTTTGATCTCTTGTCTAACTCATTCTCTTCAGTCCTTTTAAGTGTGCACTTGATGATCCTAGCAAAACAATTATCTAAGTAATCATGTGCTTGAATCCCAGTCATCTGCAAAGCATAGGCCAAATTCTTTGAATCCATACTCAAGCAGAATTTCAACTAAAATCAAAATTAGAAGCTTTGTTTCTTTGCAGATTTTTTTTGTCAGACAGGAATTCCATACTTACATTCTTCCACTGAGGTAAGGATGACTAAACACATTTGTGGGATGTTATAGAAGTTAGATATAGATAATTCATTAGAAAAAAAGGCAAATATTTGAGGGTTTTTTTTTTTTTAAGGGAAGACACATCTCACTTAAGCAATAATATTTCTTAAATAATAGCTAAATGAAGTATTTCAAGATCTAAATTTCCATTTTCCTCACAGCTGGGTCCTAGGACAGACTCAAGGCAAAATGACAGAGTGTAGACATATCTCTGCCAAGAATAATATGCAGAGATTGGGGGTCAGACTTTTAAAGATGGATGGTACTCTTCATGTGAGTGTAAGACACATTCTTAATCAACCGGTTTAATTTTATTTGAATTAAGCAGAATGTGTCTGTTTAAAATTCTCTTACATTTTCTACTGGATATGTAATAGGTTTCAAACCTTTTTATCATGTGGATCATATCTGCCAGAAAAGATATGCTAAGCTCTGAGAAAGTCCATCTTCTTTTCTTCATCCAAAGTTGTTCCCTGTGGAATGCTCTCAGTAATGATAGTAATAGAGCTTCCATCATTTTCCTTCATTTGTAATATCAGAACTCATAGCAAATGTGCAGGCTGCAAGACATTTTATCACAGAGGGATTTTCAAAAGAGATTCTGAGCACATTTCACCAGTATCCTGGCATCTTCCTTGTGTGTAAACAGGGAGCTTGAGGGGAATTCAGCTATCGTGTGACTCCTTACTTCTCAGTTGCAAACTTTGCTTCTCAGTGGGTCAGTTCAGCAGTTTTCTGAAATAAAATTCTTGTTGACCTGGGGCCTAAGAGAGAGAGGAGAGAGATTGCTACTGCTTTTTTTTTTCCATCACTAGCAAGGGGAATAAAAGATAATTTCTCATCAGCAAGCTGTTCTAGTGAAAGATAGAGAAAGTAATACTAAGAGTATGAGGTGGGGGAAGATTTTAAGATTATGGAGACTACCATTTTGGAGTGGATGAAGAGAGGAACTTGGAGGAACTCCTCCAAATGAGGACAAGATTTTCTTGTTATTGTAAGTACATTCAGCTATTTGTCTGTTGGCATAATGAGTACTGCTGTGTGTTGAGCAGAGAAATTTGAAGTCAGTCCTTTAAAAGCCTTACAAACCAGTGTACCCACTGGCTGCTTCTATTGCCTGTTCACTCCCTTAAATTTTCCTGTTTACTGTTTGTCGTGGAAATGTTAAGTCATGGCCTTGAACCACTGATTGAGCACCTGGTGGGAAGGCAGGGCCAAACTGGGGTGGCTCAGGTGCAAGCAATGTACCTGATAACTGGAAGGGGTGGAGTCAGAATCCACCCCTTCCCAGGCCTCATTTAAGGGTTGGCAGTGGAGGTAAGTGTATCTCTTGCTGGTGATCCCTGTCTATGTGAGGCTTTCTAAAGTTGAGCAGCTCCTTTCCTTTGTATCTGCAGCCATGGTTACTGTATTTGGACTTGTTCTCATCTTCATCTACAGAAGGCTTTGCCACCCTTCAATTATAATGGTACTTTTTATCCCATTGGAGCATTACACTATTATTCTTCCCCCAGATATGGTGTTCTATAATGTTTCCTTCTCTCACTGTTTTTCTTATTTCTTTGTTTCCTGTTTTTTGCTAACATTTCTCTTTTGTGCCTAAATCCCTAAGTTTCTTAGTTCTTACACAAGCAAAACTCCTGTTGAGGTCAGCTAAAACAAAGGCTTCTCTTTCTATGGTTTAGTCTTTATTTGATTGCAGGTAATTATATTATATTCATAGCAAACTCTTTGTATTTTGAGACACAAGCTTTATCCAGTGAAAGGCCATTTCATTTACGTTTTCTTCTAGAAAAGTCACGGAGTCATAGATAAAAATCTTTTACTCATTTAAAGACAAAGATGGGAGTTCACTTGTTTAATGTTCAGTAGGATCTTAGTGTGGAGTGTCCAGGGAGTATAAAGTGCTTAAAGCAAATAACTTAGGAACTGAGGAGGTAATTATATATGAGAGGGAATATGGAAAGGAAAGAGAATGCAAATGCAGACAGACCAAGCCTCATTCAGTGCCACTGAATAATTCTTCATTTTCTCCTCCCTCAAACACACGGATAGTATCCCTCAATAACATATTTGCATTAAGGCACATTTTGATGCATCTAAAATGTTGATGGGATTGATTACCTTTAGCATATGTTTGAGTGTCTCATCCCACCCTTGTTCTTTAAAACATCAACCTATGCTCTTTTGTGTTGAGCAGAAAGTAAGAACTAGGGTTTCATTGGTGTAGAGTGTTTACATTTTGGGTATATTCCTGTAAAGGTTATTGACTTCCACAGTGCAATGGAGCAAATGCAGGTTTTATACAAAGCTGTAGAAGAGTAGTCAAAACCAAAGTGGCATTGTCCGTAATGGTTCTGACACACTGTTTCTCCCTTTCCTGGAACTAAAAATGACTGTTTTGTTATGAGATAGTGAAGTGGAGAATATTGGTGTGGGAGGCAAGGATCTCAGGGTGGTGTAACAAGTCCAATCCCCATATTCCATCTGACTAGAGAAATGTATCTGGTTATGCTACAGTATCCTGTATAGCTCACAACAAACAGATACAAATGTCTACAGCAGAACCCAAGCAATAAACAAAAATGCAAGTATGGAAATATTAAGATAATATTTTGAGTTCTGCTACTATTTCTCTGGGTCTTGAAAAGGTTACTGCCTTTCTCTGCACACTGTGGTGAAGTATAGTGCTATTGCAGAACTCTTCCAAAGAGCAACAAGTAAAAACATAGGTGTATACAGTTGGACTTGATGTCCATGAAGATCTTTTCCAACAACTGAAATGATTCTGTGATCGTATAATCTAGATTTGCAGGTATAATCTCAATGATTTTTGAGTTTGCATTTCTGGCACGCTATTACTCTGTAGGAGAGTGCTCTACCAATGACATTAGGACTGAGAATTCTCAGTGAAATGAGTTTGTCTTGTCCACTGTGGCTTCTTTGTGTTAGATACTGTGTCAAAAATGCAGTGAGCTTGTGGCATTTTGTGCATATAGCATAGCTACTAGGTGCTTTGGGGTTAACTACTTTTAAGCGTTTTAATCAGATAGGATACACCATTTCTCACTTTTCCTGTTTTTGGAATGACTACCAGTGACTTGTGGTATTGAATGAAAACAGATACTAGTAGATATTCAGCCATCAAAGTGAGCATGGATTGCCAAGTGACTCTTTCACATTGTGTGGTGAATGGTGACTCTAAATAAGAAGTGTTTCTGCCCTTGCCTTGAGGTTATGAGATCTGGATATCTAGTAATTAATGCCACTGTATCATTTTTTTTAACTGCTACAGAAATACAAAATCAGATGCTCAGATGGCTTCCGTTGGCTTAGCTCCACTGAAGGCAACAAAATGTGATGCCAACTTGTACCAGCTGAGGATCTGGCCCACAGTTAAAAGATTTAAAGAAAAAAAAAAAAAAAAAAAAGGGACAGGCTGCCAATATGGCAGGGAACATATTGAGATTTATGGTAGTGACTTAATCAGTAAAAAGTTGTGCTGGAAGCAGTTATCTCTCCGCACATTCACATTAGTCACTTAAGCCAAAGAAATTTAAAACTGGAGTACTACCTGCATGGTCATGTTCCTGCTTTGCACCCACTCTGTGCTGTGAAACATCCGAGAGCATCCTGCCTCACCCACTGCTTTCTGGTTGGTTCTGTCTTCCCAGGTCTACCACACGTTATCAATGTCTGGAAAAATTAATCTTCTTGGGCCAGGCAGTTTCCTCACTTAATCCCATCTGCAGTGTAGGTTTATCTGGGAATCTGTGTGACTCATAATACGAAGTTGAACTGAAAATTCTCTTCTGCTCAGAAGGGTTTGCTTATGCAACTAACTGATCAATGACTTACAATGTGCGTGTCCGGCTGCTTTTGTATTACTCCCTTAAAGTACATATCTAAGAAGGACAAACTTTCAGAAGTAGTATTATTTAAGTGTCTAACTACAAAGCATGTTGAGTTTTAAACATGTAATGAATTTGCTCTTCTGTGCTCTAAAAAAAAGTAAACTAATCATTAAAACATCTCCAGATGTAAAGCTCAGCTGCAGTTTTTAAGAAGTTTCAAAGGAAGCTTTGAATGACAGTCAGTCTCTTACCAGGATATATTTTCCTGCACTTCAAAGTAAGAGCGAGTCTTCTGTGGCATCTGTATCATGTAGGTGCTGAAAATAATGCTGGGGAGGCAGGACACAATGTTCCTCTTTTTTCCTTTGACGTTCCTAATTGTTGTGTATTCCAAGGAATGCAATCTGAAATGAGAAATCGTTGTCTCTGCTAGAAAGAAATACAGAGCCCCGTGTGAGGTCAGTAGAAAGATTCCTGTTGCAAATTTAAACTAAAAGCGTGTAGTATCTTCAAATTCAGTATACTGTAAGTATGATAATTGTGGCTGATTCACTTAAACAGTACATAGAAACACTTAAGCATAATGCAGAGTGCTTATAAGAAAGGTATGACTTGTATTAACACATAGCAATAAACCTTTCAAGCAATACTTATTCCTATATTCTCAGTATTTTTCAGATCTTCCAAAGCACTTTAAAAGTTTGCAAATGGAAATATATTTTCTAAAGAACCTTAGAGTTGTTATACAAAGTATCATTATCCCCATGTGATAGATGGGGAAACTGAAACGCAGAATGGTTAAGTAACTTGCTCAAGGTTGTAGGGTAATTCATTGCCAAGCTGGGGATAGATTGTTTCTTGACATTGAGTGTTCCCTGCACTATTCTAGGGCTTCTTGGTGTGAAAAAACGCGACAATACTTTTCTGATGCAATTTAAAGAAGCATCTCAACTAGTTGTCTCATCTTTACAAGTCTCTTGAAAAAGCACTTAGTTAGTTGAACATCTCTATTTCCTGATGTGACTCTGTATACATAAACGGTGTTTTTACACGCACACACGGGAGGAAGACTGTATGCCATCTTGGACTTGCCTGGGGCTGCAGTCACAAACAGAGGGCGGATTCTGTCTGCAAAAAATACTGAGTTGAAATTCTTATAAATGTACTTTAGCCTTCCAAACGCTGTTTCCTGTATCTTGGACCAGAACAGAAGGTTAGTAGGAGATGGATGTCCCTAGTTATAAATAATTGTGGCAACAACTAGCGGTACAGTGCACTTGAAAGAACAGCTAAGTCTTGCTGTAAAACGATTCCTAACTACAGAAATGACAGCCTGCATGGTGCTGTGGATGGAAGGCAGCTTGTAGTGCTACTCAGAGAAATAATACTTGCTTATATCAGTCAGCTCAGAATATCCCACAGTTTTGTAAATGTCTTAAAGAAAGCGATGTTTCTCATTCTGGCATTATTTCTTAAGTAATCGCAGTTGGTGTAAGAAGACCTAGTTGATAAGAAATCTGAAGTCAGATTATAGCACCTCTGGGGCGGGATGTAAAATCAATATTTATTTAAAGTTACAGTAGCTTTTACCTTACAGTGGAGTGTTGATGGTACATCTGTGGTCTGGCTGGCACCAGTAAAGCCTATAGTTAATCCTGTTTCTTATTTTACTGAAGCCACTGCAGAAAAGGATACATTCTCTTTCAGATTCTTTGAAGCTTAGCTGAGGCTCCGTGCCTTGATGTAATTTTAAGGGAAAAGAGGATAACTTTACCCTAAGGTTGTTGCCAAAATACTCCTGGCAATTTCTAGAATCCTTGCTTAGAGTTTTAAAAGAGAGTTTTTTGGATTGATTTTGTCATTAATCTCCATCACAGTGAGTACTTTGTCCTTTGGCAGCCTAAGAAAAGTCTTTGTCTACCATTTGGTCAGCAGCAACTGTGGAGACAAATCTGGGCTGCAATTACTTTATGATCCTTCTTAAGTGCTTTCACTGTTGCCATGTCAGCACTGGCCTTAAAGTAGATATTCTCCTGGACCAAAGACCCAGTTTGTCCCATCATCGGATGCCCTGTTATCACTTCTGGAGACTAGTAGCATTACGTGTTGTGTTTTAACAGAGTTACCTGTCAACTTGGTCCTTGTAGCTGAATATACCTACACCTGGAGTGAATAGGCACTTTCTTCTGAGAGTTTCATTCTTTTCTAAATGGGAGATGTTTTTGTTGTTGCTATGTCTTTACCAGAGGGCCATGTTTATTTGCCAAGCAATGTGATGCGTTGAGTATTGTTAGTCTGATTTCTATAGTGTCTTGTCAATAGGCATTTCATACTTGCACATCTTTACAACTGGAGGTGCATTAGGAGGAATCAAAAGCTTGCCTGTGTGTGTGTCACCTGCAGATGCTGTATCATCACAGGCACAGAGAAGGAAAGATCACACCCTGTACTTAACACAGAGGAACCGGTAACTTGTGTTACTGTCTCAGGATCTTGGAGTCATATGAATAAAGCTGAAGTGGTAGTAAGTAAAATGTCTTAATCTAACTTCATTACCATGTATGCTTTCTGAACTCTGTGCAGACAAAAGAGATAAGAACCTTTGCTGCCATTGATATTTTTTTTGCTGAAAGAATCGGTTTATGAAGTCAAGAAGAATGTAGTTGAAAAGAAGCTGCTAAATGAGCTTGTATTAAACATTTCCGTAGAGTTTATGGTGTAATACTCCCCAGCCTTTTGCCTTTGCAAGAATTGCCTATGGCTTACCTGATAGAAGGTAAACCTGAGTCCTGTAGCATGAAGTAGGCCTCCTGTCAAGAACCTTGTACTCTTACTATTGAGCTCTGATAGTGGGCATCCTGTGGCAGTGCTGTCTGCAGTAATTACGTGCTACCAACAGCTATCTTGAGGATGAGTTTAGGAAGAGAGCAGTTGCTTTGCCCAGGGAAATTTAGATTAGATGCAAAATTGAATTTTTCATAAGGCCTTGTTTTTACCTAGCTACGAATGTTTCCTTAGCACAAGTGAAAACTTTACACATTTTAGCTCAAACTGTACTCTACTAAGCCTCCCACATTTATACCCATCTTCTTGGCAGTCATCCCAAAATATGTTTGGGTTGAGGCATTACACATTACATTTGGTGAAGCTTTAGCATTCCCTGTTGCTCACATCAATCCTTATTTCTGTTTGCTCTTGTAATTTACAGTTAATGAAAATTCTAAGTTTACCTTTGTTTTTGTTGGCGTCTGTACAAGAGAACTCTTTAGCCTTTTCAGCTTTCCATCCAAATGGAAAGCTGAATCCAAAATGGAAGGTAAAATCTATCTAAGAAGCTTCATTTAGGCAGAAGTCCTTAACATGCATGTCAGCACTGCAACATTTTTTGAACAAACAGCAAGAGAGCCTTGCTCAAGGCTTGACCTGTGCCTGCTCTTGAGAGCGACTTGCTAAGTAGCAGACAGAAACTCAGCTAGTAGTTGATCATAACATTAGCGAGCCAGATCCTAATGGCCTGAATCAGTTCCTGCTCTCTTCCAATTCAGGGAAGATTCTGCCTGAAATGAGCAAGAATTTGCTGATTACCAACGCGAGAACATGGCTGATAAACCCATGCAGATGACCTTAATGTAGTGTGGGCAGTACTGACGAAGCAAACTGGGAGTTATTGCGATCTTTTCTAACAAGCCTATTAAACACAGTGTCTAATTTTGTTGGATTTGCAGTTCAGGAAGCACTTTTTTTTTTTTTTCTCTACCTATAGTACCACCCATGCATTTAGCTGTGTACTTAGAATATTAGGCTGGTAAAAAATGGGCTGTAAGCATATGGGATGTATCAAATTTCGGTATGTATCCTAAGTCAGATAATTGTTTTATTTATATTATAGCTGCAAAGACACTTATCTAGTATAAAATTATGAGCCATAAGAATTTCTACACTGGTACAGAATTATTTTAAAATAAGCTTTTAAATACACCTTTTTTGCTCGTTATCGGTACTTAGGTATTTTGAAATATTACTGTTTACAAAAAAAGATTCTTTTCCAGGTGGGAAATACTAACAAACTCAGGAAAAAATTGTAAGCTGGAGTTATAATGCAGCTGTACATTTTTGGGGGGGAAAAAAAAAAATCTTCACAAAGGCAATCCTGACCAAGCTTTGCTGTATCTGCCCGTACTGCTAGGTGCTAGGCATTTTTCTCATGTCATAAAACTGTAGGTTTATTGGTAAGAACCCCGATCACATTCTAAAACTTCATTTACTGCTTTCTGCTGCTTCTTGTGCTGCCATTGCAGGGCTTTGCAGTCTGATACACTGGAGGACCAGGCATGGGAGAAAAGCACTGTTTGCACCTGTTTAAAATCTCCAGTGCTTTGTGTGGTTCCTGGGCAACAGACAGGAATCCTGAAAAGCTAGGCTGCACTTGCTCAATTGTTGCTGGCAGCTGTGACTTTGAGAGAACACATAGCAGCTCATTAGCAGGTTGCTTGTGTTATGTGACATGCACTGAGCATGGGAAACTTAGCTGAGCTTCCTCCCTACACTGCTCATGAGCGAGACAGGGTTGCCTGGGGTTGCAGACTTGGCTAAGGAAAGCCTCATAGTGCAGTAAGGTGAGTTTCTTGTTGGTAAGGGGTGAGGAGGTGGGGCAAATAGGAGTGCATCCATGTTTTGTGATTAGAAAAGGGGAACAGTATCATATGTTCTCTGCACCCCTGGATGCTGGTTTCCTTTATCAGTTATGTGGCTTTTTTTAGGGTGTATTTGCAGTTGTGTGGTGTAGGAGATAATATTGAGTGTAATGTATGTCGATGTGTGTACACACATCACATGTGAATTGCAGAGTGGAAATACATGATGACTTCATAAGGTACCTGTACATTCTGATGTGAATTTTTTTGATTTCTGTGTCTTGTTTGAAGAACTGGAATTAAATCAGTCTTTGCAACCTTGTTCCTGGCCTACTTAGGGAGCATCTTAGCAGCAGTGCAGTCACAGTGCATGTCTGATTGGCAAATTCAGACCATTTCATCTTCATACCTACTGAGTTAATGCCTCTCGGCTTAAATTAAGTATTTCTGTGCTCTTCTAAGAGGGTCTTTGTTTAAATAGATTTATAGCATACTGACTGTAAAGCTACAGCGTTGTTGTGATCTGCTGAAATCGTTACCATGAGACAGGAACAGACCTGCCATTGCCATGAGGTCTATTTACATTCTATACTAGGTTAACCTGGCAGGAGTGACCAGTATAGACCAGTCTTTTCCTCATCTTTGTATTAGTGATATCTTTTCTGCAGCTCTAGAAAATCTCCTTTAGATACAGTCTAAATATTGACAATAGTCATTATCTAGGCAACAAGTCTCCTACTTTGCCCTGACCCTAGTTCCATTCTATAAGTAACTGTCCTGTCCGGTGCCAAGGACATGTTTTGAGCATGTGCAGCTGTCCATAGGATCTGGAAGAGGTTGTGTGGGACCCGGTAGATTTACAATTGTGCTTCAGATGCACATACTCTGGTGTCTATATATTGCTGTTGATTTCTTTAGCTGACTAAAATAAAGCAGTAATTGCTAGGTACTAAGAGTACCTAGCACATTATCACATTTACATGTGATAAATCAAGTGGGAATGCCATGAACTTGAACTCTTGATATATTTTGTGTTCAAGACCTGGGCTTTTTGTTTCCTCATCTAGAAAATGGGAACAACTGGGATAATTGATGTTTGTATCTCATATACAAAAGCAATATATTGCACGCTTTATTGTCTTGTCTTTGTATGCTGTCACTTCCATTACAGTATTAAATGTGGGTTATACTCTTATTTCATCACAGAGGGTTTTCAGAATTCGATGTCTGACATTATCCTAAGATATTTGGCTATCAGACAATCGATAAAATGGAGATACATTTTTTAGATTTGTGTGCATTTTTAGTGTCTTTTGTTGTGCAGTCTGGAAACCAGACCACACAAAAGTTGTTAGCAACTTGCATGTTGACCTCACTTTAGTCAGGGTATGGTTTTCATTTGAGGACATTTAAACACATATGGTATTTATTCCTTAGGAAAACACTTGTGATCCCTTTTGTTGGCCTTGTTTGGTGTCCTCTTGATACCATCTCCTCACTGCAGTCTACCTCCTCCTCTGCAGGTACAGAGAACACAGAAATTTGTCAGATGCCTCACAATTCTGCTCTACTGTTCCTAAAATTCTTGGAAATTAGATCTGTAGGATTTCTTCAGTTAGTATAGGATATGCTGTTAGCTGGTAATAACTACTGCACAGCACGCACTAGCCATGGGTTGGATGCTTATGAAACATGTGATAATAGATGTTGTGTTTTTATGCACTGATCCATTTTATGCAGACCATGTAATACCAAAACCACCCACTCACATAAAATGCAATAGAAAAATGACATTCAGATGTTAAAGGTATGGCTTAAACTCTCACAACCAAGGACAATAAAGTAGAGGAACTCATTCTGTTTATAAATTATACTGTTTTCTCAGGCATTCCAGCTCATCTAGTCAAAAGGACAGACTTCCAGTAAGAGGGTTATGTAAAACTCTACTTGTAGATACAGGTAGGTAACATAGTAGCATCAAATTTTAGTAGAGGTGTGTTTGACAAGTCTCTCTTCAATTTCTTACTTGGAACCCCCATGGTTTAAGTCATGTTATAAATTGCTCTCACCTCTTTAACATCTTCAGGGGCTGACATCCTGCAAAATAAAACATCCCCTATTTCCAGAGTACGTACTTGCTCTGTTACTGTAGTGTACATCTGCATTCATGCGTCGTGCCAGATCTTTCACCATTTCTTCATGAACAGAATTGCAGCAGGAAGATGTGCTTGTGTGGGAGCTTTGCTATGCAAGAACAGCGTGGATTATTCAGAAATATTAGCAAGTCTCCTTTCCTGTAGGCTGTCTGGTCAGAATTCAGGACTACTAAATGCACTTAGATCAAGAGTGTGACAGAGAGTAGCTCTGAAATGGCTCCAGTATTGGTTGGGAAACTTGAAGAGTTTGAATTGGATCACATCTGAACACATTTTTAAAAGGAGGAGAGAGGGGTAAAAAAAAAAAAAAAAAACAACACAAAAAAAATCCACAAGTCTGGATGGATTGTAAGCATGGGCAGAGCCTGTCCTTCCACTCTGGAGTCTGCTGTCTTTTTTTAGCCTTGTTTTGCACAGTGCACCTTCCACATGTCCAGACAGGGAAATGCAGAAGTTCTTCATGGGCTGGTGTTTGTTCCACTCTGTAAGTTTAACTATCTGAGCAGGTACTGAGTGACACATTTGGTCATACTTGTGGTTTTTTAAGATTAGTCAGAGCATAGTAGAAGTCCACTTGAGTGCTTGCTAGCCATCTTTGACTTCTGCCTTTGAAGTGGCTTGTTGATACATGTCAAATGGAAGATGAGGAAAAGCAGAGAGGCAGTAAACCTACATTGACAGGTGCTATGTAACACGTGATAAAATCAAGCAGAAGCTGAATTTTCCTTCCCAAATGGAGAGCCCTCCCTTCCCTGGCTCTCAAGTAGCCAGCCTGTTTCATGACTGAACATTCCAAATTGTGTACAGCCCTAGGTAGTGTTTTTCTTCTACTTCTCATTGTATGTCTTACAGGTTGTCTGCTTTGCCTAGTCACTGAGGGGCATGTCTTCAAGGGTCCATCAAGCAGATTTGACTGCACTGTCACTGCTTTAAGAGAGAGCATAGTCCAAACACACACTGTGGCACTGAATTTTTTTTCTCTTACACGAATGATAAAATTACAATATCTGGGCTAAATTTATTAGCATTTGTTATGTTAATATTCTCCTGCACATGGCTATCCTGTTGCTTTGCACAGAAACTTAGCAGGAAAAAGTTCTGTTAACTTAACACACATGCACACACAAATTAAAAGCCAGATTTGTATGAGGTAATTTTATTGTTCTTATAATTGGGGCTTCAGCTTTTAAATTATTTTTATTTTCTTTTCTGGTGTTAGCACAACTGAATTGAAATTAACTCAGAGAGGGTAAGGCTAATTTTCATAATTAATACAAGTGGGCCCAGATGGGGATAGTTAGAGCTTGAGACCGGCCAGGTGGTACAGGCAAAAAGCATTTGAGATCTGCTATCAGTGGAGAAGGTGGTGGCATCAAAGACTGTGAAGTTCTCATGGTATGGTTTTATTTGATTTCTGCATGGGTTGTTGCATAACATATGCTTGATTTGTGGGCTTTCATGTGCTGGAGGAGATGTGTGAGGGAGAGTGTCTACATTAAAGAAAAAAGCTTCTTTTAAAGAAAAAGCATTGTCTAGTTACTGTAGTATTGTAGCTCTGGTTGATCCCAACGTAGTCAGCAGTGTGTTTCTTAGTGTGGAAGGATAAACAAAGTTCACCTGTGAATTGGAGCTGTATGGAAGAGTCACTAACTGAAAGTTTCCTTGCAAAGGAGAATACGGGATTGTGTTGTGCTTTTGCTGGGCTGTGTATCTGAAATGAAGGCTTTGACAATACTAACAAAGTGTGCGAAGGGAAATCTTTCTGTATCAGGGAACTTGTTCATGAAAATGGTTAAAAAAAAAAAAAAAGAAAAATAAAACTTGGAAACCTTTGAAGGTTTAGTTTTTGTGTGGTGGATGGCAGAATATTGTACTCTTCTAACAAGCATATATAATTTCATTGCTATTTACACTGCTCCTTGATCATCCTACTCCATTCTTGAACTACCTTTATGTATGTAGCTGTCACGGAAGACTTCCACTTGCTCCCTTGCGTCTGACAAAGACTCTAAGCAGGACAGATTCTGATTGTTGACTCTGAGAGTAGATTTTAGCCCAATTTACATAGATCAGATTTGGCGCATTATCCTATCCCAAGTGTCTGTTCAGTGAAAAACATGCAATTCTCTGTTCTTCCTGTTGTTTTGTTTGCCAGCAACCTGGCAGGCAAAACTCTTTTCAAGTCCTGACCTGGCTGATGGCTATTTGAGGGCATAGAGGAAGGGAAAATAAATAGCAGTTAGTGGTTTTTGGACTAGTCTAATTATATAAGGATTGAGAGTTGTATGTGGCAATTAATTATCACATTTAAGAATCTTATTGAACTAATCACCTCACCTTTTCTATAACTGTGGAGTAAAGGCTTCATTTCTGTTTGTAGGGGGGAAGCATTTTCTTGAGAAGGGCAATAGAAGTGCTAAAAGATGTGGGAGTAGGTCAGCTAGTGCCTACTATTGAGGACCTGTAACCGTTAAGAGTCTTTATAGCAATCTGGCTGTAGTATTGTTGTGTGAAACCCATGCTGATGCTAAAAGCAGTGTGAATTGTATACATCTCGTACATCAGTTTCACTGTCTTAAAAAATGAAGAGTTTTTTTCTCTCTTTTTTTTTTTTTTTTGCTTTTTCCCCTTCCTTTGAAGTTTTGAAGCAGAACTTGCTGGTGACCCACTTTTGCTAACAGTTCTCTTAACTAACCCCTGTACTCGCTTATACTTTTTTTTTCTCTTCCACCCACTGTCTGTCTAGCCTGGTTTAAAATTTTTATATATGTACTTTTAAAAAATTGATTAGTTGGAGAGCTGCCCGTTCTTCTGCGCTGTATAATAAGGATTTAAAAACTGCACGCTGAATTCTGTATAGTGTAATTAAAACTGACCCAGATTTGGACCTGAGAACACCAGGACTTAGCCAAACTTGCCATGAGCTGAGTTCTGATGGCAGATGGGAGCTAATGAGGACACACTACACTCCAGAATTTCCCAGCTGCTTGGCCCCTTTTTGTACAAACAAGGTTTGGAGTGAAGTCCCAATCCCAAGAGCATGTTCAAGCAAATGTACTGCACCCAGTGCTTTGGGAATCAAGGCAGTGCTGTCAGGCTGTTTCAGAAAAATGTTAAGGCATTATTTCCAAAGGGCTTTTACTGTGTATTCTAGTGTTATGCATATGCTGTCTTCTAGCTTCCATATTATCATAGACTGTGTATGACCATGTAATTCATACTCTGCCTGAATATCCTCTCCTGAATTCTGCTAGGGAGCTTCTACCTCAGTTTAATGGAGCATTAAAATCTCAAAGTCCTGGGTCTCCATTTGACCTGTGGTTCTCTTCACCGGGTTCAATGTCCTGGGACTGTTCAGGCAGATGTAACTGATTCAGTTTGAAGCAGCTGTAGCTGGCATGTGGTCTCTCAGATTGCTAGCACCTGCTTGGGATTTTTTTTTGGTTGTGTTTTTTTGTTAATTTGTTGGTGAGTGGAAGTGGTGCCAAAACCAGCCTTGATCTTGGAGCTGATAAAGCATTAGAGGTCTGTATCTCATTCTGTTCCTAGCCTAGCCACCTCATTACTGGTGCCTCCAAGTCATGTTGGTGGCAGTGAGTGCTAACAGCACTCACTGATGTCTCTCCTTCAGCTGCCTCCCACCCCTTCAAGCCTATGTCCTGCTACTACAGACTCTCTTCTTCATAATCAGCAAGACATAATTGTGCTCAGGTGTGCAGAGTGTTTGCACACCCCTTAGAAAATTGGGCAACCCATGGTTTGTTGTATTAGGTGCACGTACCAAATCTGTCTACTGCTTAGTCCAACAGTAACTGCTGGCACAGCCAAGTTACTGTTCATGTCTAACAAATGAGCAAATAATCCTGGGATGTGCTCTTCAATATTTCTGTTCCTTTCCTCTGGTGTAGTGTCCCTTGACATTGGTTAATATGTTGCTACTACAGTCAAAGTTTTAATAGGGTATAATTTTAAAAGGGACTGTGAATCACTTGGTTGCCTTCCTGTATCATGTGATTTATCATAATCAAAGTTCAAATTAAACACGGTGGTGCACTTGGTCAAGTACAGTAACACACAGTGGTGTGGTTTTCAATATGATATTACAAGATGGCATATTGAAACATTAATTTTTCTAATATATCCCTCCACTGACTTCTCCTCACTTTGTGCATAAAGTTTATGTGCCTTTTGTCTTGTCTCTCTGTGGTCCTGCTGGAGAGATAAGGGCTGTATTGAGGTTCTTAATCCCATCTGTTTTTGTCTTCCCATTTTCCCCACAGCTCATTTCTTTCTGTTTCCTTTCACAAGTTTAGTTTCTGTTTCAAGGCTGCAGTTCTGCTCTTTGTCTTGAAAGGTGCCACTCCATTGTGGGGCTCTGACAGTGGAAAAGAGTGTATTTCTTAATACAAAGTGTAATTATGAACTCTTACTTTGTTTATTTGAAACAGCTTTGAAAGCTGCTATTGCATGCAATTAAAAGTCTAAAACTGATTTTCTTCTCTCCTTTTAACGTGCATCTCTTATTTCTATCAAATATGAAAAGATTATGTGATCTGCCTGTGGATATCTGTGATAGAAGCAAAGTATTTCCTTCACTGGAGTAGTCCATAGTTTAAGAGTCAGTCTGCAGGTCTCTTCATTTTGGTAAGCTGAGGCATTTGAGGGGTCTAGTAGTGACTTAACTCCCAGTCCAATATATGCTTCCCTTTCAGCAGAAGGGAAATGGCAGTTGAAATGTATAAAACAATTTTTTCCCACTTTTTCAGTGAGTGTAGTGCAGAGCAGATGCTCCTTTTTACGGCACAGGAGTCAACTACTTCAGATGTAGTGAAATTTACTTTTAAGTTGTTTTATGTGACTAGGTGCAGGTAACACAAGGTTTCAGACCTACATGTCTGTAAAAGTGCTGCTGAACATCTTTGAATGTTATCAAGTAAAAGTGCAAAAGAAGATGAGTACTATAATTCCAATCAGCCCAGAATCACTTTTACGAATATAGTAAGATGATGTCTCAACTTGATTTTTCTGATGTCCTGTAGTGATCTGTAGCATTTTGTTTGTTTGAGGGCTTGCTTTGTTTTCACCCATGTTCCCACTCTGCTACTCCATTCTTATTACTCGCAAAAAAAATGCCTACCAATAAAAGCATCCATTCAAAGTGGTAGCACTTGTAGCTCACTGTAGTCTGGAAGTGCCACGAACTACTGATCCTATCAAACAAAGAAAGCGTGAGCCACAAATCTGAGGACTGTGGCCCTCAGTTTTTGGGAATTTTGCTGTAAAGCATTTTTGCTATAAGCAGCTACACTTGTGAATAAAACGATGGGGAATAAGTATGAAGTATTTATTTCAGAAGTTTCGAGTGCCCAGCATTCTTGTTGAGATTAGTAGGAGTATGGAAGGGAGGCTGTTCTTGAGAGCACAGTGAATACAGCACCCATGAATTTGTCAGTAAAGAGCAACAGCAAATCAGTAAGTGTTGTTTATATGCAAAAATTTCTTATTGGTAACACAAACAAACAAACATACAAAAAAAAAACCAACAAAACAAGCAAAGACTGAGTATGCAAGCAGCTGTCTTAGGATTTCTTGATACATTTTGTAGCCAGACAGAACAAGAAAGCTTCTTCCACTCTTATAGTTGTCTTGAAAATAAATATAGTTTTAGATTAGTAGCTATTGGTAGCTGGTATTTTATTCCTAGAACACTTTATTTCATGTATTAATACTTACTTTACTGTTGTAGGCACTAAGTAATTGTGAATTCTACACTAAGTACGAATACTACTAAAAATACAGTATTTATGTTCATATGAAATCTATGTGGCAAAGATGAAAAGTGTACAGTATTTTTTCTTTTCCCAGCCTACTAACGTCCTGGACACATGAGTTACGAACTAAGCTGTGTACAGTGCTGAGCCATCTTTTTTTATATCTTTAATTTTAAGTTTTTAGTTTAGAGACTGTACGTCCTTTACTTGGATACAGTTAGCTGATCAATTTTATGTGAATTACGCTAGCTTTTTGTGCTCATCTTATCAAAACTTAAGATATATTAGTGACTAGCACAGTTGGATGACAGAAAGGACAACAAAGGAAGTTAATAAATTGATAATGAAGTGGGATTATAGAGGATTGAGCAAGGATATTAGAACTATTTCAGACATACTTCTTAATCACTACCACTCTGCTTTGATTCTGTCTAGTGGCTTTCTAATGGCACCACCCTGAAATGTACCATGGAGTTTTTGGAAAAAGACCACTTGACTTGTCACTTATTGGCAAGCATGTCTGCATCCTTGACAGAGGCCAGTGGGGTTAAATGGATGACGGAGACAAGATTCTTCTGTTAGCCATGCAGTTGGTCCCTCTGAAAGACACTTAAAATAAGTTGACAAAAATATTTTGTAACTCGCAGTACCCTGTCTGATCTGCGTGCAAAGATTTTATTTTCTGGGCTTATCATTCCGTCAGTGAACTCCTACGGAATCAAGTAATCAGTGACTGATTTAACATTGGGTTGAATATCGAAAGTAATGTATCGTGGTTCTGACTAACAAATAAAACCATGTAAGACAATCAAACTAATTTTGAGTACAGAGGAGGAAGCGCTAGGGAAAAGAGAATTGGCTCTTAATCTCACTGACTGTTTTTGAGAAGAAATCCCAGCCTGTATCTCTCAGTAACGTCAACCAAACGGGTCCTTGCCAGGAGAGTGAATTGCAGTGTGCACTGCACATGACTCCTGGGCACCTCCGAGAGCTTCAGGCAGTTCTCCCAGCACTCTGTGCTTGACAACTGGACAGAAGGCTGTGCTGAGCTAAATTTTATTATTCTGGTGTTCTTCATCCATTTGCAGCGCACGTAATTAGGAATTCAGCTGTGTCCCAAGGAACTTGTTTAACCTAATGAGAGCGAATGGCGATGGGTGTTCCATACTTGGGATGGCAGTGCCAGCATTTCTGCTTCATTGAGACACATTTGGCTGGTTCTGGTGCTTCAAGTGGTTTTTAAACAGGTGTATAATGGGTGCTGAATTCTGAAGCCTGCCTTTTTAATATGGAAGTTTACAAATAAAGATCAACAGAAATAAAGATATCTATTGCAGGATAAATATTTTTCTTTGTATGTTTATTTAGCATAATCTTTACCTTAACTTGAGTCACAGGTGAAGGGAGAGGTGTTCCTTCTCATAACTGATGAATTCCATTAAAGAGAACAACAGGATGTCTAACAAGGTGTCCTAATTAAAATTACCCTGTAATCTGAGCAAAACATTCATTTATATGTAGCTAAGGCTGACCCTAAAACCTATCCAAACCAGAAAGGTTGTTACACACTATTTTTTTTCCTGCTGAAAATGAAATTTAGCATTCTGCCACCAAACAGTGCGATTCTTTTATTGTATCATATTCAAGGGTAAGGGCTTTCTCTTCAGCGTTTTTAAAGAAACACTTTGTGGAAATTTAAAAATGGAGTTCTCTCCTATCCCCTCGCTTTGATAGCGTTCATCTGTGGTTGCGTTTCTGCAGTGTTTTGAAAGCAGACCCGGCGTTGCTCTGTGCGTGCTGCGAGCCAATCTGAAACCTTTGGTCGTGGTTAGTGTGCTGGTGAACTAATAAGCAACCGAGATAGCAGCTGCTTAGCAGGACTGATTGGCTCAGGCTCGACTTTGCTATCTGCAACTATGCAGTTTGTGACTGGCTTGGTTTGCAAGCTGAGTAATTTTGTTATCTCAGGGAGTGTGGGCCTGCATACATAATCTACGCTGTATACACAACTGGATAGATTTTAGTTATGTGTGTAAAAATGACCTATTCATGCTCTAGCTACCATGTTTTAAAATACTGATGAGGCAAATTGTATTTAATATAATTTATCAAAGCAGAGTGAATGCTTGAAGGAATTTGCTAGCTTCAGAAATATTGTTTGTGTTTAGAAGGGAATTCTCAGCATCTTTAACTTGACAGAATTGTACAAGCTGTAACTTGTTGCTACCCAGGCACAAGCTGGTGGAATTCTTTGTGCTGTACTTCTGTTTCTCCCCATTTTCTAGACAGGCTGAGAAGGGGGAGGATTTTCTAAAACATTTGGCATGGGCCTGAATGTGCCGTTGGTAGATTAAACTAAAACTACTTCCCTGTAATTCTTGTGGATAGAGAATCACACCATTGTTCCTCTCTGATAATCCCACCCATGAGGTCTAATGCAAAATGTAAGGAGACAGCTATGGTTGTTGAGCTGATGACTATCAGGTGTCCACAATGACTCTGTTAATTTTCTGAGTTACTGTGACTTCCAGTTATGATGAATCATCTGTGGTTGTTAACTGGCTAGTGAAGCTGTTCATTAGTGGCTCCTTCTCTACATTATGGTGCTGGGTGGTTATTTACTGCCATAGGATCTCTCTCATATAGAGATTAAATGTTTCAAGTTGTCTGCTGTCTGCAGAGCAAGCAAACTAAAGGAAGAGATTTGAACTGTGGTGTCTTCTTTATTCATCTGAAACCCAGATTTACATCCCGTAACTTCCTGCACAACTGCTAGGGCAGAGTGACTTTGGAAATGGTGGTGGTTAGACAGCTTAGATCCTACACCGGACAAAATTAATGTGTCTGCTGTGGGAAAATAGCAAAAGAGATGCTTAATATCGTAACTGCAGAGATGTAAAAGAAAACTCTTGCTCTTTATTTCCAAATATATTTTCTGAAGTCCTTGAAGGGTTTTCAGGAGCTTCTGAATGTCCTGGTAACAGTGGTTCTTAATAGTATGCTTTATCATTTGCCTTCGGCAAGAAAGCTCCATTCTTTCCTTTTGAATGTGGGACCTTGCCTTATTGCCTCAGGGAAGCATTACTGTAATGCATGTCACTTGAGGCTAATTCAATCTGCCACTTGGAAATTGCCCCTGGTGCAGATTGTAGCTGTGGACCATTATCTCAAGCTATTTTTCATCAAAGCAGACTGCATCTGTTCTGCATGATCTGTATAGCCCGTCAGTTTATTTTAGGTTAGCGTGTGAGGTGATGGCTTTTCTTTAAACCTGTAAAACCACAATTGCTTTGGTTTCCAGTGATGTGATAGGAACTGTTCTTTATACCAAAGCAGTCCTAGGCATCTCAAGATGTAGGTCCACAGAAGTTTAAATTAACTGATTTTGAAGCCTCTCTATTGCCGTCCTTTCTCGTGTATGTTTTTGCAGCCTCCTTAGCTCTAACCCCAGAATTTCCTGACTGAGGTCAATTTCTCTGAAAAAAAAAAGCATGAAAAATAAATTTTCATTCAGCTTTAAGTCCCCTGGACTGGACAATTATCCAGCTCTTACTCTATGATGGGGACAGAAATGTGTGTCAAAGAGAGAAAAGAGACGAGAGAAGGGTAGGATTGTTACAGCAATTTAAATTAACTTAGATTGCAGTCAGTACGGTACCAGCAATAGCAACCCAATGGTGTCAGCAACAGAAGCTGTAAATACGGTATGTGACAGCTAAATGAACTTTGGCTTTGAAATTTACTTTCTTCACTGTTTGCTAAAACCTGCGTGTTGGTATGCATGACAAACTCTGAAGATGACACCTCAACCTTTCTATCCTTGAAAAAGGGAAAATACGAAGGCTTGATTAATTTCTTTTATGAGGTTTGGTTGCTATTCACCATTAGAAGCTGAACAGACAGGAGGGGGGAAAAAAGGAAGAAAACATTTTTATAAGCAGTAGGGAATTCTCCCCTTTGAAAAACAGCTACAACTTCATTAACATTTCAACCAGCTTTAAATTAAAATTTGTGTTTGCTAGTAATCTATAATGTATTTTGAGTGCCAGTGAGGTACATCAGGGAAGCACTAGCATAAGATTCCTCTAGGTACAACTTGCAAAGCATATCTTCTGCTAGTGTTCCTGTGCTGGGAGGCCTCTGTGAGAAGGTCCATCACCCCAACCCTGGGCCCACTGCTGGTCTTGCACAGCCAGTGTAGCTGGGGCAAGCAGAACTGAGCAGATGATTGTTGAATGCAAAATACCACACCTCCTTGGTAAACGAGCTAGCTTGGGCGAGCACTTGTTCCCATGAATGCTCCTGTTCAATAGGTGTGCTTTCACTAGAAAAGGCTTCATCTGTTGTTTCTGTAGGACGGGCCCATATAATAATGTCAGAGAGTACAGTTCTTCTTTCACCCGTTCCTGTGCTACTGAATGTCAGTACTTCTAGTCACTTTTACCTGTGTTACTTGATCTGCCACACAGAGCACCAGTCCCTGAGTATGATGCTGAGAAGGGGAGAGTTGGGTGATGAAGATAACAGCTCCACTGTGCAGGCAGCAACAAATGGCAGGCGGTTCTGCATCACTAGGTTTCACACATTTGATGGGATATAGGGATGTGCAGCATGTAGCCTGAAATCCTGCTGTTTTTCCTGCCACATTTTTATGTCACTTCCACATGGGTTAGAACTGCAGCCATTCTCTGCAATTGGTTCTCCAACTGCAAAGTCTTTGGAGAAAAAGCTTTTGCTGATGTATAGTGCCTTTGATGGGGCTTGTTTTAGAGCTTCTGCCAACTGTTTCTGAAAGGTTTTGCCTTTTGCATTTGAGAGATCTTAAAGTTCCTTTTCTCTTCTTGTAGGGAACTAGAGGGCTTGACGCATCCCTTGCATCCTGCATTTACTCTGACCACAGTCCCTCCCTGTTCTCACAAGTGGAGCTAAGCCCTGCTTCCCTTCCTCTTGATTCCCAGACAGCTACATGGTAAGTTTTCATTATCTCTGTGCTTGTTGCCGCAAGGTAAAATTCTGGCAGACTTGCTTTGAAATCCATTAGCAGTGGGCATTGAGGGCAGACTACTTCATGCCCATCGATGATCATTCAGTCCTGTTCCAGGCTGACTGTAAGGAAAGGAGGATAGTATTGAATTAGCATTGGAGCTGAACTTCAGCATAGATTGTTATAGGAATAAAATGTGAAGTAAAATATGTGACAGAATTAAATCCATCAGTTCTAATAAAGGAAACAGAAGAAAGCAAAGAAATCTTGGACCCTTAAATCCCATTAACCAGGCCAGAGAGAGAATGTGTTAAAAGGGAGCTGCGCTGTATCTTTTTTCATTGTTTGATGAAATAATCTTTTCTCACCCTTTAAGTGGTGTGTTTAAAAATCCTGGTATTTCTGAAACAAAGAGAATACACAGCCACCGAGCTAGCTGGTTTTTATACCTTCCTTTTCTGAGTATTGTCCTTCAGTACAATACAGAGCCATTTCTTTGTTCTCACAAGCTAGCAGTTAAATTGTATGTAAATGTATGCAAATTAGATGCTGTCTAATAAAGAGAGTCATTAGATGGAAGAAATATTTAGTTTAGGGGGGAAAAAAGAAAGAAAAGAAAGCAGGTGTATTTTGCAATAGAAAATGTAAGATTGCAAAACCCCCTCAAACTTTGGGTGAAGGCTTTTTGTAAAACCATTAAAACATTTTCTAAGACTTGCCCTATTCTTGGTCCTTTCTTCTATGCATTTTTCTATGTATCTGTACGTATACTTCTGTGGTCCTTTCCACAGAACTCACATGGCTGTGCTGTGTGTATACGTACATATTTGAAATGATATGTAAATACTGTATTCATAAATAATGTTTATGATTGCTTTAAACCACGTAGCTATGAATTTACATGCATGTACTTTGTGTTAGGATGTGTTTTTGATTTCTGAGTCTATACCGGCGGAGTCCATGTTGTAAATTTTCCTCTTATGGATTGATTTATTCATCTTATGCCTTGACTATGTACATTATGATCCCTAAATCATCTACCTCAATTTTATAAGCCCCTATCTTCAACAATTTTAAAGCTCTTTATTTTTTTCTTCACTTTGTTCACTGAACCTCAATGTTGAAGTGTGTTTCCAGTCTTTTGCTGGAATTTTTTACCAAGTAATTCCTTTTGAAGTATGGACCTGATTCAAGCCTGAAGTGGAGTGACTTTTCTGAATGTGACAAAGCTGCAACTCAGAGCACTAAAATGCTATGAACATGTCCTCAAAGGCTGGAGATCCCATGCCTATGGGTGGAGCACTCAGCATCCATCTGTGCTCTGAAAGATTTAAAATTGATGAACTTTAGGTTTTTGCCACTTCTAAGGATAAAGTAATTAAGGCTTTAATCTCTGTACCTCCGAATCTGTAGTTCTGATCTGTCAGTTCTTCTGTGTGGAGAGAGTAGCATACGTAGGTGACGTGGCTCAATTATTCTGAAGTGATTATTCTTTTCTGTTTCTGATGGTCAGTTGTCAGGATGGGGAGCCAATAGCTGTAATTTGGGCATATTTTTTCAGTTGCATTTTTGCAAGTCTGGAAGCCTAAAGACATATATGTATATGTGTATAAAATGTATGTATATAAAAATAATGTTGTTTAAATATTTACATATAAAGCCAAGAGATTGGCTTCCTTCCCAGAATTACTGGAACTACCTTCCCCAGGAACATTTGGACTTGAAAAATCTCTACAGCAACACTTTTCTTCAGAAACTAAACAACTTGTGAAATGAGGGACTAGCTCTGCACCCTTTGCTGTTCATATTGGTTCTTTTGTTTGGGGTGATGGGAGAGAGAGCAGAGACTCCTGTGCATGAGTAATACATTTCCAGTTAATTATGACAAGATGCTCTTTTATTACTCTTTCCATCCAGTTTCTTATTGATTTATTTTATGAGAGAATATTTAGGAAAGGAACTGTAGCACAATGGGGATTTTTTTTTCATTGTTCTAGAACAGGTCCATGCAATGGGGTGCATCTGGGCCACATTTATTCCAGAGGCAGCAGTTTCTGTCTAGGCAGCTGCAGGGCAGATGAACTCATTACTCAGAAAGAGCTTGACTCTTTGTTAACCCCTTGTCCAAACTGCATTTGTTGACCTACCAGCAGAGAAGCTATGATGCGAGTTTTCTACTTGATAGGGAAGTACAGACAACATCATTGTAAGGATACTGCAGAGGGTTGGCAATGAATATTTCACATACAGAAGGAGGATTCCTTCATTATATTCAAGATATTCTTGAACATGCATGGTATTCTTGGAGGAGAATACATCAAACAGGAGATGTAAGGTGAGGATGGGAATGCAGGAAGAATATGAGGATGCTGGAGAAATAGAAAGTTAAGAAAGTAAGGCAAAATGCAGGGCATTGTGGTGAGTGGGAGGTATGGGGTAACATTAGTAAGCAGAAAATGTCAACGATTTACTCACTCACCTGGGACACTGCTCTTCTAGGCTGTCTGGAGGCAGCCTAGAGCTGAGTCGCAAATAATGCAGACAACACAGATGTTTTCATACAGTTTGCAGTTTATGCATGTAACTTCAACTACCTGTCAGAATCTGAAAACATGTGTTAATCCTGAGACACTAACTGGGGGTACTCCTACTGAAGTCAGTACAAGCTACCACTCAAAGGCAGTACTTTATGTCTCTCAGTAGCAGATTCACAAAACACACATGCAGAGAAGTGAACATGTGTTCACACAGGGGAAGAACAATGTGGGATTAGGCGCAGAAGTATGATTAATCCCATGTTCCTTTCCAGACTTTCTATGTTCGATAACTATGTAATTCTGAGGGTACGTGTGTCTCTACCTTCGCCCATCTTAGCAAAAAGGGTAATACAACTTTATCTCAAAAATGTATTGTGGGATCTATGTATTAAAGGATATCAGGTGTCTGCATCCTGCAGTAATGGATCCAAAAGCAGTCACTGAAGACAGATGTGGGAGTAAGACCAGTGGACAATCCAGTTCAATATGGTTGGCCATAAACCAGCAATGTGTTCTTGAAGCCAAGAAGGCCAATGCTATCCTGGTGCACATTAGAGTGCAGCCAGAAGTTTGAGGGAGGTGATCTTCCCACTCTGCTCTGATGAGACCACATCTGTAGTACTGTGGTATTCAGTTCAAAAAAAGATTGGGATCTTGTAGAAACAGTCCAGTGGAGGATAACAAAGAAGATTAAGGGCCTGGAGCATTTCCTGCATGAGGAAAGGCAGAGACACCTTGGACTCTAAAGTCTGGAGAAGGGAAGTCAGGAAGGGGATCTCATCATGTAAAGTGAGGGAATCAAGTCAGTAGGAGTAGACTCTTTTCAGTGGCAAGCAGCAACAGAACAAAAGGCAACAGGCACAAACTAGGACACAGGAAGTTTCATACAAGCTCAAGGAAGAACTTTGCTGTCAGAGTGGCATAGCACTGATACAAGCTGTCCAGAGAGGTGGTGGAGTCTCCTTCTCTGGAGATACTCAGTACCTGTCTGAACTCTATCCTGTGAGACCTGCCACAGGAAGCCTGCTATTGCACGGGAGCTGGACTTGATGATCTCCAAGAGGTCCTTTCCAATCCCTGCAATTCTGTGATCTTCCTACTACATGTCTTCAGCAATAGCACAGAGAGCCACAAGGAATCTGAAGTTGTAAAGTGGAACAGCCAGTATTTTCATTGACGATCTGAAAATAAATGATCGTTTTTTAACTTGTATTTCTCAAGAGCTTGTGCCTCCTTTTAAAAACACAACAACAAAAAAGTTGTAAGAAATAAAATATTCTGCAGTAAACTATTCCTAGAGCAAACGAACAGGCAACGGGACTAGCAGCTTTTGCTATTACCTACTGCTTATTATTGTTATTATTATTATTTCTTTTTAATTATGCAAAGTGCTAATCAGTTTGATTATGCACAGTGCTAATCAGGTTAATTATGCAAAGTGCTAATCAGTTGTTCTCTAAGCACACGAGGAGAGAAGAGGTGCTGGCAGTGAATGGTGGTTCTAGATGGGGGTAGTCACGGCAGTCATTCCTTATTAAAAGAGGAGTAGGTGAGATGACAGGGGTTTTTGCTTCCATTAAAAAATAAATAAAAAAAGAAAAAAGCAATGAGAGTGATAGTTCTGGTGGAGTAATGTCGTCTTTCACAGCAAGGCAGACTTTTATTCCAAGCTGGCTCATGCTGTTGGATAATTTCTGTTGGAGTTTGAGTGCACTGATTTGGGCAAATACATTGCATAGGGGTCTTGTAATGGGTGGGATACAAGTTACCCCCACTAGAGAAATTGAGATGCAAAACCAGAAAATCACAAATTAAATGATTTTTTTTCAATCTAATGAACACTCAACATTTAGGCACTGATAACTAGAACATCAATAATGTAATGTGAAGGACACTTGTTCCTATATACATAGGGTTGAATGCATCAGTATTTGAGTACGGCATGAGCATTCAAATTGTATTTCTTTCAGTATAATACCTTTACAGACTGTAGGAGTGTAGGGTGCCTTATTATGGGCAGCGTATGTTGGGCTGCATTTGCTCTTTCTCCTTAGTGCTAAATTATAAATTAGAATTTTGTGTTCCAGTGAAATAGGATCTATTCTCAATAAGCTGTGTTCTTCTGACAATTAATGAAGATTGTGTGCCTGTTTTGCTGTGCTCAGTGTCTAATATCCAGCCAGTATCCCTCATTTGATTATGTTTCACTGTTGGTGTGGGATACACAAGCACCACTTTTTACCGTTAGTAATGGAGAAGACATTCCCAGAGCAGAGAGCTACATGCTCATAAAAAGTCGTGGGTAAAGGATCTTGAGAGATGTTTCTGAAGTCATTAAAAGAAAAGATTGAGTCTTGTGTAAGGCCGTTAGGAGTAGAAGGTTAATGCATGAAGTGCAAAAGAAGTTTTCCCTGAAAAAGTAATCATTGTGGATGGTTAGCTAAGGGAAGTAACAGAAAAACACGAAGCATATTTAAGGTAAGATGTAAAGCATAAATGTAGCTTCAACCGAAGCCTAAAAATTAATAATATTGCCTTCCTGGCGTTGTGACTACTCCATAAGACAGAAGACACTCAAGTTTACCACCAAGTGTGTGGGCAAAATTACTCATCTGTTTTCATAGATTTATTCAAATTCTAGAAAGCTAAACTAATGGTCTACTCAAGTCTATTGCCCTAAAGCTGGAATGGAAAAGATGTGATCTGAATGCCCAAGTGACGTGCACCAGAAACTAAGGTTCCAAGTCTGCAGGTGCTTTTCTCTCTGATCAGAATCCTCTGAAGATAATGCAAAGCTTTGCATACACTAATAGTGAATCAGTTTGTTATTGCCAAGATGCTGCTCTAGAAGAGCTCAGCCTGTCGGCTTCAGATGTGGATTTGATGCGTAGTGGTCCAGTCCGCAAGCAGTTTCCACAGAATCACTATTCTGCTTTCATTTGTTGTCAGTAGCCCTGTTTCTGTTTGCTTTTTCAGTACATTCTACTCCTCCCTCATCAGCTCTTTGATGAGACACAATAGGAGAGTGTGTACAGTCAACCACAGTCAGGAAAAAACTCTGGCTTCTTCATGTGATCCCTTGGCATCATACAGCCTTCCGGGAGACAGATTCTTGCTTTGATTGCTGTACCCACAGAAATGCACAGTTGCACACAGATTGTTTTTTTGTCTTTTGGAGGCTGGGCTCCAAAATTGTACCAGGAGGACGAGAATTTGTTTGAAAGGTATTGTGCTGCTTTAGGCATATTCTTTGTTATTAGCCAAATATTTTCAAATGGGAGTTTTATCCTTTGGAAATAAAACCTTTCAGTCTGTGTGTTAGTATTTCCCCATCTCCCCTATCCTCTACCAATTCAAGAGTTGTTGTATAGTTAGAGGATACTTGCAAAGCCATTAGCATAAACCACACACAGTATTTGTGTGGTAGCTGTAAATCTACTCAAAGCATAATCATAATCTGTGTTGCATTCCGCTATTTCAGGTGGCTGGGCTTCTGATGGATTGCAGAGCTAGTCAGAAAAAACACATTCTGATCCAATTTTTTCTACTTTCTTTGTAACCCTGCTAGATTGCATTGTCTTACTCTGCTTCAGTTTTCCTTGATAGTGAAATATGGATAATGATATGGACATAACATGGGATGTGGGAGGAGTGTTAGAAGGCAAATGTATTATTTGCAAAGTGCTTTGATATCTCTGGATTAAAGGAGTTATAGAAGCGTGATGTATTATGGGGAGTTATCTGTGTTATTATGGAGCATCAGCAAATCTTGTGATCTTGGGAAAATTTGTGCAAGATAACACAAAAATATTTTGTGTCTCCCTAAAAAGTGAAACAAGTGGATAGAGGAAGCTCAGTTGCCTTGGCATTAGGGTAAGAGGTTAGCAACAGGTGACAAAATCCACACAAAGGAATCTGAACTTCTTGTGATTTAAGAAGCAGGTCTTAAGTGAATTGAGGATTCACCTGCCTGTATGACAGTACTGTTGCTTCAGGACTCCTTTTGCATCTTCTTGAGGACCTGGCCCTCAGAGGTGCACACTAGCTGCTGTGGCTCACTGGAAGTTGTCTGCTCATTGGCATTCACACGACTTGGAGCCAAGGGGATTAATAACAAAAAGATCTAAAATGTTCACTCTGACCTTTTAAAGTTACTGACCTGCATTTGGGTTAAAAATGCATAGCTCTTTAGGCTACAAAGGTTTTAAGTGTTAAGTAACTAACTCTGTCAGGCTAACACTTCCTTGTGTCCAGCTGCCATGATTGGAATGAAGGTCCACGAAAACTCACTGCGCACACGTCTATCTTAAGGTGACACAAATACGTGGAAGAAACCCCACTGACATAAACTAACACACTGAGACTGTGTTTGAAAGGTTGTTTTGAATGTCTTCTCCTATTGAGCTTATGCAATGGAGATAAATAAACACCATGTGTGGTGCAGCCAGGCTGAGTATTTTTGCTCCTACGAATGTTTATACATTCTCTGGTGGTTGTTTGTATTGCCGTTTGTTGACTGTAAATTCCAGACCTAGATGTTTATAATGCATACATTTGTAGGAGAGGTGCATTTTAGGGAATATAGTGAATGTAGTACTTCTTTTGAACGCAACCAGATGAATAGTGGATTGCTTTTTTCTCTGCTTCCAGTGTGGTGAATTAATCTTTGTGCTCACAGTGAAAGAGAAGGCTACTGCAGCAGGAGATGTAGCTAAGCAAGACATTTTCTGCTCAAATGAATGCAGGGAGATGCATGAGAAAGAGCACCTAAGATCTGTCAGGTAGGAATGTAGCAAGGTTGTCTTTGCTTCCAGTTAATAATCAAGTATGTTTTGCTGTCAGTTTTGTTGGTGACGATGATGAGGATGATGTGTGCTTTCTCTTCACCAAGTGAAGTTGTTACTGATGACAGAATTCCTAATAGCAGAGACGTCTTTAACTTCTCTGCTTTTGGCTCAGTTTCTCTCCCTTACCTTAGAAACTTTTCCCTCTTTCACAACTGCTGTTGTCAGCATTTCAGTATCTTGAGTAGCGGGGGAGTGTGTAGAAAATACGTACATAGCTTCCCAAACATGACGTTACATTAAGGGAGAGTTCAGATTAATTGATCACCATTTTTTGGATGAGATGGGATTTTCTTTTGCTTCTGTTGTATTTGTGCAAGTCAAAATGACGCTCCAAACTTCTTAAAGCCTACGTAGTGCTTTCCTTTTTGCTCTATCTCGTGCTCGTTCTCTCCCTTTGTTAGAGGCAGGTTTGGCTGACTCACAGTTACTGTTACAGCAGCCTCTCTCATTTGCTTAGAAGTCTGAGTGAATTTTAACCATTTGCAGTTAATGTTATTAGCTTTAGACATTACTTTCAGTGAGGACTTCTTCCATGAGTTTGCTACTTAGAGGTCTGATACAGATCATTTTGTCCATTCTAAAATAGTTTAACAGCGCGTTCTAAGACTTCTTAGACCTTTATGGTTTGTTTGAAATGAAGCTTTGAAAAGAAACAGTGATCTTTGTGGCAGGGTGTTGGGTTGATTTTTTTTATTCTCCCTTTCTTGTCAGTTGTGTATCTTGCAACCCTGGTGATGGCTGTTTTGTGAAAATAAGGAGGATTCTACCACCATTTTCAGTTTCTTAATGAACTTGAGAGAAAGAGGTCTGTCAAGGGAGTCTGAAGGTTGCCGACCTGTTGATGATCACAGAGCACTGATACGTTAGTGTATTCTCTTTTTCAGTTATGTATTTAAAAATCCAGGGAATTAAATATATACTGGCTAAGCAAGGTGAAAGAATGTGTCACTTGTCTGAAGTCAACTCTTTGAATGCTAGAATTGAAGCTGACTGAGCTGCCTTAATTTGACTTCCCTCTGCTTTTGCACTCGTTAATTATATGATTGCATTCTGTTTTCTGTGGGAACCAGTCTTCTCTTACTACACCTAATGGACCTGGCTGAGAAAAAGTATAGGTTCCTTAGTGAGAGGCTGTTTTCTATAAGATCAATTGCCTTACTTGCTGCAAACACTGGAAAATGTTTAATAAATGAGGCAGGAGAAAGCTGAGAAAGAACAGATTCTTAAGATTATGGTGAGTGTGCATATCCTTAAAGAAAAAGTGCTAGAATTGAGTTGCTTATAAAATCAGACATCTCTAGGTGGGCTGCAAAAAGACCCAGTATTTCTGCGGTCTCTTATGAGTTCACTGGGGCTTCTTTCAACTCTTCAATCCTTTTAAAAGTTTATTTCCCTAAGAGGTGTGGGGGGGAAAAAAAAGGTAGTAGCAGCCTGCACTGTAATTGTGTACCTACAAAATGAGAGAGAAGGTAAATGACACTCCCCTGCCAAAATAACAGTTCCCAAGATTTTGGCTTTCATTTGGTAGGAAATACACTATGTTCCATGTTACTCACTGAGAAAAATGGGCATAACTCTCTCTTCCTCAGCCTTCAACAGTTGCGTTGGCGATGCTGCTCTAAGTAGAACGGCTCTGTCTGTAGCCAGGTTAGTTCCCCAAGCACTGGGAATTCAGCTGTTTTCTTGTGCATTCTTCTTTTCCTATTTTATTACCATGAGGAGAACACAAAGAGTGCTTGTTTCTTTCCTTCTCTCTTTTTTTTTTTTTCCTCTCCAGTTGACACAATCAGTGTTATTTGAAGGAAAAAAAATTGCACTCAGAATGGGAAATAGGGTGGGAAAATGTAATAGGATCTGCAAATCTTTTCTGTCTTGTCTGAGTAAATGAGAGCTGATGAGAGATGCAGCACAATGAGGGCTAAGGAATGCTAACTGAACTGGTATATAAAGATTGTTTCATTTTGCTTCATTTTATTTTACTGTATTGAATTTGAAAAGGAAAATTGCGACGGACATGAAAGTTTGCAGTGGAAACACCCTGGGTTGCTGTACCCTTGACGTGAACCTAGGCAAACGTGAAAATGAATGTTAAATAAAGTGGTGCATGAATTTTGTAGGGTGCTTCTGAAGCTACTTTTTGAAGAGAGCCCTTTCAGAAACAGAAACCCTGTCTCTTCTGTTCTTAATCTGTTTTATTGTCCACTTAAGTTACCAGTTAATGAAAGATGTGAGATTTTCGGTATTTTTCTGTTTTCTTTTATTTTGTTTTAATGAGCCAAAGCCATGCTGATTATCAGACATGTATTTTGCAGGATTATGTGAAGGCATCATTTTTTTCACGCAGGCTTTTAGGAAGACTAGAATGAAATTCTTTCTCTGTTTTTACCCATCTGTAAGGTTCATCTTAAATTTTTAAGTCAATTTAACACAGGCTATGGAAGAACTCTGAGGAACTCTGTCCTAGGTGGAACACTATCTCATCACTAGACAGATTTTACCTCCTGTGTTACAAGCTGTAGTGTTATTATCTCACTGGAGTGAGTGCACATCACTTGCTGAAGGAAAGAGTTGTAGTTAAAATCGTGTGCGAGTCAGTTCAATCTGAAAAGTTGTCTTTTGTTTGTATTATGCTACTTTAGGCATGGATGATTTTGAAAAAAAGAGTGAAAGTTAAATTTTATTTTTTTTTCCTAAGTTAAAGTCAGTTTTGGAAGTCTGAAATAACATAGCATAAACAGCAAATATTTCTGCATAAAATTTCCAGCAGCACAGATTGTAAGATTTGAGTCTCATTTAGGAGCCACTACTCTGGGAGATGTCTTTGATGATAAAACATTTAAAGATAAAACTTTTCTTTCCTAATCTGCTTTTAAATAAGGAAATCATAGTGTTCAAAAGCAAGATTCAGCGCTGGCTTCAGAGTCCACCTGATGTGATCCCAAGGCATCGTATCATTAGCAGATTTAAGCTGTTCTCTCAAAAAGTTGTAACTCAGGTAATTTTATGAGACAGTCACACTTGGCAAGCTTTTACCTGGCAAGCAGTTTGCTTCAGACACTCAGTTCCTTACCAGTGTCTCCAAGGCTGGAGTAACGTTGGTGGGCAAGGGAAGAGAATTGATGGAGATTGGTTTTGCTTTTGTTCCAGAAAAAAAAGAATGGTTTAATGGTGTTGTATATGATAGATTGTGCCACTCTGATGAGAGATTGTGCTAATGTTTTTTCTTTCTTCTCCAGCCATTACTAGACAACACCTGGTTAACTGGGATCTGGCAAAGGGCAAGGGAATCCATAGGGAAATGACACTTTCTGGGTGAGACTCATTCCAAAGAGCTTCTCTTGAGCTTGGTATCTAAAATCTGTGTGTCATTAAGTGCCATGGATTCGTGTGGTCTCTTTTTGCACAATTATTTTTTTTCCCCCAGTTGCAGTTTTGAAAATGGAAGGATTTCTCCCTCCATAGACATGGATGATTAAATCTTGGATACCAGAAGAATAGTGAAGGAAAAAGTTTCTCCTCCTTGCTGTGAATGAGTATCCCATGGAAAAGGAAGCAATGTTCCCACTGTGATGAAAAGGTGTAATGGCTAGACAGCTGTAGGGACAGATCTGAGAATTTAAAAGCTGGATGAAATCTAGAAAGATTTGGTGTTTTTTAAGGGGTGGGATGAGGAAGAATGCCGTGTAGCAACCAATCTTTTTCTACCAATTATTTTAGTTTAAATCTTTATCTTGTGCAGTCTGAATAGCTATCCTATTTCATATCCAATAGTAAATCAAGAAATACTCTTTTTAGCAGAATAAACAATTTTTTTTCTGCTTGACATGGAAATGCTTGTACTAGTAAATTCCACAGACAGCTTATTCCCCCCCCCCCAATATTGTTTTGTCTGATTATACAACCATGAAAGTTTAAAATTGACTGGTTTACTGTAAGAAGCATTAAGTAAATGCAATCTCTCTGTTTTTAATAACACTAGCTCAAATTTCATGTGAGATCACACTAGTCCTCCAGTGTAATTAAGTTTATAGTTTTCTTATGCACTTCAAATGCCTGTGATGTGCAGTTAATAGTATTTTTCAGACAAGTATTAGGACACCTCGGCAGCGATGCCAATGTGGGCTGGTGTCTATCAGCAGTGCAGACACCACAAAGTAATGGAAATTGCAAGACACTCTGCTACAATTTGTCTAAAAATATGCATGACAGCAAAGCTTTTTTTTTTTTACCTGGAGTTGAGAAAGTGGTAAGGCTCTGAATTAGAGTGAAGCTTCATAAACGAGTTGGGCAGGAAACAAGATTTTCAAATTTGGCTTGAAGTCCAGCATTTGTCGAGTCTGAAGTATGGCTGAATATCAGAGATCTTCTGCATCTTGGATTTTGTATCATGACTGCACCAGAAATCTGATTGCTGCTTCATAAATTTCAACTTTAAGCTGATAGAAGGCTGCACAGGGATTTTTGGAATACAACTTTCTATGAAATGTTCCTCAGCGAGTGAATGTATGTATGTGTACATATATATGTAAATGAATCAGTCTGTTCAAAAAGAGGGCATTCTTTTTTATTTCGAAGGAAGTAACATTACAGTAAAGATACCTAAGTACTCCAATGAAATGGATGGAAGTTATTGAAACAAACAAAAAATGCTGTGTTCCTACCCCCCATCAAAGCAGTTTGTTTTTTATTTTCAAATGCTTTGAATGATAGAGGCCAACAACTGAAATTTGAAGGAACTTTTTTGTTGTTGATGTTACTCCAAACTGACACACTTGTTGAATGCTGCGAGTTACAGTCATACTTGGGATGTAGAACTGTATCTGAGCCTGAAACGTGTGCCACAGTGCTGTACATCAGAAGAGCATCTGATTGTTCTGGTATCTTGGAAAGTCCAGGTCTAAGTGTACAGTAGTAGGGATTTAGGAGTTGTGAGGCTGAGCTTGGCTATGCATAGAAATGTTGGAACTGAGCTCCTGGTCATCTTCTGAAACGATCACCTCTGTTAGAATGGGGCTATGAGGAACCTCAGTATTCATGCTGAAGTTCACACTGATAAACACGCTCTCCTTCTCCAGCAAGCTGAAGTAGAGCTCTCTTCAGCAAAGTGTTTAAAGGCACAGTAAAGACCAATAGCTAGTGCGTGGAGCAGCTTCTCAGTGGCTGCCTTTTAAGTTCATGAGCTAACTCCTATGCAATGCTTAGCTATGCTGTGTGTTGTGGGGACTGCAGATCTGTGTAATCTCTGGCAGGGAGCCATAAACTAGCCGTTCCCTTCCTTTCCTGTAACAGCGCATGCAAATGCTATCCAACTGTTTATTTTGTTCATGCAAATTTTTGCCCATGCAAATTTAAGCTGCAGGTTTTATTCGTTACACGTAAAGAGGCTGGAATGTTCTTTGAAATGGGGAATAATAACGGCAAGAGTTAAGCAGCACCGTCTCTTTCTGTTTTCTCCTTAATCCAAGTAACGTGGCGCAGACTTCAGTGAGGCTGCTGCTTCAGTGAGAACTGCAGGATTTGGCCCAACAGGTATTAACCCGTATCAGTGTTCTGGGGAGCTTTTTTTGCCTGGTGTCTGGCTTTTAGGAGGACTGCTGGGGGTAGGAAGCGAAGCAGATAGGACAGGCTATTGGAGAACCTGCTGTGGCATCAACTGCCCATCGCTGGCTGGGAACTGTGAGCTGACATTTGAGAGAACGTGCTTTATATGAGAAAGTGATGAGTGAATAGAAATTAAAACAAAAGGACTGAAAACAGAGCTGTAATCAATCTAGCCCAGTATCTCAATAAACCAGGGACGTTTTTTGCACAGTGAGTTTGGGGCAGATATCACGGCAAGTGCCACAATGCCAGTGTCTTCCCCCTCTTTCCCTCCCCTCCCATTAAATCTACATTTGGAAGGTGGATGGTGCTGACTCATAAATTAAATTGGAGTAATACATACAGTGTATATATATTTCTGTCACTTTGTCTCAAATTAAACACGAACCTTCTCCCCTGACAAGATGATAGAAAAGTTAATTGCTCGCCCTGGCTTTAAATTGGAATTTGAATTTGCAAAATGCTAAAGGTTTATGAGATCTAAATCATGAGGAGCTTAAATTACATTCCTGTGATAAAATATTAATAAATCAATTAAAACATAAGCCGAGTATAATATTACTTTTTTTTTGTAGGAACCTCGAACACAATAATTCATTAGAGTGTGCAGTAACAATTATTGTATCTTTTTTAATTTTCTTTTTTATTAGGTTTTTTTTTTTTTTTTCTTAACCAGGGAAACAGCAACATGAGATGGGAAAGCACCACACAATGGTGGAATATTATCCCGATACCACATCTAGTCATCTCTAGTAACAATGCACATACTTACAGAAGCATCCAAGCACCTTTCAACTGCATGCACTGTTTTGTGGCTTCCACATAACAAGATACATTCCCTAAAAGTCTGGGGCTATTTCCTTCTTTTCCAGCATGGAAGACAAGGGTGGATAATATAGAGAAAAAGGGAAGTGATCATACTGCTCCTGCTTTTTCCCTTTTTCTTTTTCCTGACGCTTCCCTTACAATTTTATTACTCTCCTTCCATTTTCCCTTTCTGGGTCCAAGATTGGTACTATTTCAGTGTGAAAAACACAAAAAATGCACAGGCCTTTCTGTAAAGGCGGCCTGAGTTTTGTGCAGGTGAAGCCTAGGCTGGGATGGATTTTGTTCCTAGCTTTTCAGTTACGTTGCAAACAGCTCTCACAGCTCTAATCTTTACATAACCCATTTCTGCGTACTATATAAAGAGCACTTCAGGCACAGTATGAAACTTAGTTATTATTTGAGGAAGGAGGTGTTATGCTAGCTCAGCATGCATTTCTTATATGCAAACATTAATACACAAGGAATGCAATTATTATATATACCTGCACACCTCTAGTGCCTGTCAAGGCGCAGATTCCTTAGTCAAGTGCTTTTTACTTTCTGAGAAATGACTGGACTGCATGGTTTATACAGCTCTGCTTGGTAAAGGGTCTAATTGCTATCATTACATTATTTGTGTTGCATTCTTGAAATGTTATTTAGTACAAATTACATGCTAGTGCCAAATTGGCAGCGCAGCGGACTGATGTCTGCCGCATACATCCATAGCGTAGGTGCTGTGGACCCTGCCTGCCCTGTGCCCAGGCATTGTTAATGCTGGCAAACTGACCACATAGCCCCCTGGTTTTGCTTGTGTGGGCTGCTGGACCTCTCCCTGGTGCAATTTCTCCTCCCTCTCTTTGGAGGCAGAGGGGTTTCTGTCTAGATGAGAGGGACTGAGCAGGAGCCCGTGTTGGACTGAGCTCTCAGGGTGAGCGGACAGTGGAGGAGGCCTGCGGATGAGAAGGAAGGAGTGCCTTGCTGCTGTCCCCCTCTGCCTGCTAGCAGCCTGCAGCCATCTCGCTTCCAGCAGCGGGGCAGCTGCTGTTGGCCAGCTGAAGGCAGTTAGGGCTGGAGTCAGCTGGGGAACGCAGCCAGAGGAGATCCAGGAGCAGGTGGCTGTTGCTCCTGACCACCTGTCTGAGGAATGCTTTCTAAGTGCTGCCCTGAAGCCATGTAGGCACTGGTTTGCCCAAGGCATGGGATCGTGCACAACACTCAGGGCCATCCTTGTGGTGAGAAGGGAACTGGGGAATCTGGAGCCTGACTTTCCATGCTCCTTCCTGTCCGTGCCTGGGGGTGACTTCATCTGATGATTAACCTCAAGTTTCCACAGACTTGTCCGTTTACCGTCTCTGCTGACAAGGCCAGCTGGGGTCCATTGTAATGATACAGGCTGTAATAAAACTTTTGTGTTTCTAAGCACATGTACTGTGTCACTACTGCTAAGCTCTTCATCAATATTAAAGACCCACTTGTTAGTTATCATATCCATTGCTTTTCATTATCCTCTTTTTAGGAAGGGGACAAGGGAGAAGTCACTTCCCACCACCAAACAGGGCAGCACTGCAGGCCGGTGGTGAAGATCCCATTAGCCTGTATGTTTTCCACCAGCACACCCTCACCAGAACCAGAGGAATGCCAAAGATAACTAGTCCTGTCCACAGGAAAGTAGAAGGAGATTGATTAAGCTTGTTTTGTGTAGACTTTGAAACAGCTATCAGATGTGATTAGGTTTTTGTGTTGAGCGCAGTGAGCTAGCATTTAAATTACAAAGCTACAACTGTAGGCTTCCTATCACCAGGATGGTCGATTATTACGATTTCTTTAGCAGTTAACTATTGATATCTCACCTGACGTTGACTCACTGCATTTGATAATTGCATTTACTTAATAGTTTCCATACTTTACAACTGCTGTTTTAGATTATGGCTGAATCTTTGTGAGCGTTTCTGTAAACATTTTTTTTTTAATTGATTAGTGGAAGTTGACGTGGGTGTAGGGAGATGTTGCAGTTTTCTTTTGATACATAGATGATTTCCAGCAGTAGCTAATGAAACTTCTGATGCCAACTTCTTTCTCAGTCACATCTTTCTACTGATGTGAGGACTTCCACTTGGGACAGCGAGTTCTTCTATCGTGCCATCCTTGCTGGGAAGGAAGCAGAAAGGGTGGATCGATGCTTGCGTATCAGCTCCTAAAATGGAAAGGAGGGCCATGAACTGGTCAGTGACAATGCAGATGATGGACTACAGCTTTGTTCCATCACAATTTGTTTTTTGCTTCTGCCTTGGGAAGACTTCCATCACTCCGGATGGCAGCTCTTGTCAGTTTCCATGTCTGCTGGGGGCACGGAGGTTCTCGCAGACTATGGTAAACACGATTTGGCTCCTGAGTGCTCATAATCAGGCTTACTTGTGCTGAGACAGAGATTGCTCTATTGCAGTGCCAGGCCTCTAGCAATACCAACTGTTAAATAATAAACAGGCCCTGCTTGTTGGCAGTGCCTGCCTGCCCTGCTGCCCCCGCCAAACGCTGGGCTTGTTTCTCGATCATACCTGCCCACCTGCCTCCTGAAGTGCAGCCCCGGTGTTTGGTGGAGGTGGAAGCAGTGCAGAGACATCAGTCTGTGTCTAATCTGCTTACTTTATTATTCTCCTAGGACCTCGGGTGATATAGCAAACATGGAGTGCTTTGGCAGCACTAACAATGGCTTTGCTGTCATTCTAGGTAGTATTACAGACTTTCGCCTGATGCACGGGATGTTTTTTTCTTCTCTCTGTTCATCTGCCTGTTCTTTAAGGTCTTCTTTTCTTTTTTTTTTTTTTTTTTTTTTTGGGAAGGAGGGGGTGGTGGAGAAAGCATATTGGGGCTGCTGGGAGGGACTAATTGCTCCTTAATCAGCTTTTTTTTTTTCCCGTGAATCAAAAATAAAGTGGCTTGTTCTCCTGGTGACAGAACGGTATTTATTGTTTTACTACATTGAGAAGTATTACCTAACCCTTTTCTTGTTCTTATGATTATAGTGGGCACTGGAATGAATAACTTTTTTTTTTTCTTTGTGAATTAAGGGACTCCATCACAAAAACTAGTCTGCCAGTAGGGAGAAAAAAATACTGCATCGAATAAGCTCCCATTTTTCTATTTTGGTGACTTTTGTAGTTTTCTTTTAATTTCATTCTGACTGTGTACGTGGTACATGTGGAAAACAGTATGTCCTATTTTATGCAGAAGAGAAGTTTGAGAGTGTGGAGATAAGTTAGGAAAAATATTATGATATTGTGAAGAGGAAGAGATTATATTACAGAGTTAAAATATAACTGTGTGAATAGATTAGAATGTACATATTAATTTTGCCTTCGTTCTCTAAAACCTTGAGTGGAACACAAGCCAGAATTTTCACTTGGTGGGATAATGATTTTTTTTTTTAAATCCACATATAAAATGAATTTTAAACATAATATTATTTTCCATTTCATGTAATTAAAAAGCCCTCTATTTTGAGCCAGCTGAAAACTTTGTATCTTTCTGCACACACAGCCAGTATTTGGCCCTTCTCTGAGGGACTTTTCTGAACTGTGGATTAACAGTGGCATGGATGCTGAGAAAAAATTTCCTTTATATTTTGCTTTTTTAACAAATTTTGCACTACAAAAACTGGTATTGTCTAAAAGTCTGGGGGGAATTCTATCATGTAATTTCCTGTCAGCTCTATCTGAAACTCCACCCTTCTATCATATCTGTGGCAGGTGGCAAATAGAGAGGAGTAAATGTAATTAGTAACCAGACTTGGGAGCATTGCCCTCTCACTGGATTTTCCTAGCAGTGCATTGCTTTGCCATTACAGGTCTGAGAACCCTTCAAAGTCCTTGCATTATTTGTGGTCAGTTTAAAATAAGAAATGCAAGATGGTGAGGTCTGTGGATCACTGATGTTCATATATCTTAAAATATGGAGTGTTTTATATCTATATTGATAGTGGATATTGAAAATGGATATATATATATATATACACATATATATATGTATATATATATATATATATACATAATAGGTAAGTAAATAAAAATATTTACCAAAGGTAAATCATTGAGTCACATTAAATACTGTAGAATAAGGTGGAAAAACTCAAGTTTAAATCCTGCGGCCAAATTTTGCCAGGTGGAATTGTCAAAATGCCTAAATGCACTCTTGTCTTACTGTGGTGCATTTCAGCTTTTTATTATTATTATTATTATTATTATTATTATTATTATTATTACTTTTTTTTTTTTTTTTTTTTTTTTTGTAATAATCCCTGGAGCTATTTGATGTGATCTGTGTTGAGATTTTAGCAAAATCTTCTTCTACTGTGTGTCATTTACTTGAGTTGAAGCATTATGGGCTGCCATTTGATATATTCTTAACGGGAATAAGTTGGAGTTCAGTGCTTCTAAAGTCCTCAGAATATGGGAGAAGGAGTAGATAATGAAATTCTTGGGTTTTTGTTGTTTTTTTTTTCTTTTCTGAAAGGTGTAGAATTTACACGGTTTGAGTCTTTTTTTTTTTTTTTCATAAGAATGTTGAAGCAATGCCAACAGATAATTTTTAGGAGGCTGAAGCAGGGTAGCTACAGGTATGCAGGGAGAGGCACTCAGGAGATTAATGAAGCGCCTTTGCAGCTGCTATTGTAGAAGCTGGAAACCTTGTTTCATTAAGCAGAAAAATAAACTACGGAAACAGAAGACTCCCTCTCCTTCTTTCTAAAAGTGTTTCCTTTCTTAAAATGCACATTTTACTCCAGTGGGAAGAGTCTTTTCTTACTGCTGACACACTCCTTAAATCATATTGTTTTCAGGCAGTAGATAAGAGTGAGTAGATGAGTGACATTTGCTTGTAACTGTAACTAAAACATAGTTTTAGTGACATAAAAAAAATATATATTGCATTTATGAGCTGAACCATTTTCAGCAGATAGAAGGAACATTCAAAACCGGTGTTAGCAACAGAACCACACTTATTTCTTGCAGTGCCTGTAGCTGTACCATCTTGGGGTGGGATTTAATTTGCAAAGAGGCGTCTACTGAGTAAATGGTCAAAGAATTGCTCCTACTAAGCGTAGGCTGCAGGGAGCTGTAGAAGAGATTCAGTAGGTGGTGCTGTTCCCTTGAAGCCGGTTCTGATTCCGTGCCCAGCAGAATATCTAAGGGAGTATATGGCTTAAAGATCCAGCCTTCAGGTAGAACCTAAAATGCTAGCAATTTGATGCCATAAAAATCTTGTGTATGCTTTTTGTTAGCTGTAGTGGTGTAGGAGGCATCCAGAAGTTTATTCTGGAAGCGTGGGAATGGGAAACACGGTCCAAGATAAAATAACAGTGTTACCTTATAGATACTTAAACCAGGAGCTCGAAAAAAATGTCAGGATCTGCGATTTCTAGGGGTCATAACTGGAAGAGGGGGGAAGAAGAAAAGGAAAAAAAAATTATATATATATATATAAATAAATAAAGGTTGTCTGTAACAAACTGGTGACTATGAACTGAGAGATTTTTCATAGCTGTGTGGAAAGCGTTCTTTCAGGTTGCACCAGATTTGGCCAAGAACAAGATAGAGGCAAATCTAGAAGCAGACCCAGTGAGAACAGCAAACATTCCAGAGCTAGGAGTTGTTTGAATGTGAGCTCTCAGCGATGTTTTTTCACTGAGCTAAGTGCTCTTGAAGTGAAGAAAACAGTGTATTTTTCAGAAGATATGACCAGCATATTTCCAAGCTGTCTCCAGATTCTTTTTCTCAGAAATCTTTTAAATCGCTGAAACTGGTTGTATAATGCTGGATGTATGTGTATTTTCTGTGAGAGGATCCTTTGTTAAGGTTGCTCAGAACATTCTAGTTAGTTTCGTAGGTAACATAAAATATAACACCAGAAACTTCTTTTCATATGGCTTGAGGTCAGAAAGGACCACTGGATCGTCTGCTTTGAGATTTTCTGCATCACAAGCTGTTATTTTGTTCATCTGTGTTTTGAACATAGTTATACAGAGACAGCATCTCTCCATCTTGAAGCCATCAGGAGGTTAATGCTCCTCCCTTCCATTGGTAGTTTTGTTGCTGTTCAAAAATGTGGGATTTGTTTCTGGTTTGATTTGACTTTTTCTTTCTTTCTTTCTTAGCATCGCATTCCAGACTTTGGTTCTTGTTAGGCCTTTCTTCACCCAATTGAAGATTCCCTCAGAAAACAATGCAAAAAAGAAAAGTAAAAATGCCTTCCCAAGCCTACCCACTACCTCCTGTTTATGCCTTCAGGGATTGCATGGGCCATCCTTGCCACACTGCACTGGGTGTTCTCCTGCAGTGGTTTACTTGTTGTGACCTCTAAATCCTTTTCAGAATCACTCTCTTCCAAGATGTGGCACGCTCCCCACACCAGAATCCTGTAGATACAACATGTTTCTTTTTCTTCAGCATATGCCATGCTAAAAAGCATTTCATTTGAAGGAACTGCACTTTGTGCAAGTGACTGATTGTTCGCACCCGTAGAGGCCCTGTTCTCCTGATCTATCAGTTCACATGTTTTTGCGTCACCTGGACATTTTATCAGCAGGGTTTTAAAGCTTAGGAGTCACTGCTGTAAAATGCTGAATAATGCTGGGGGTTATTACAGTTTAACATTAATCTTACTCTGGATACCTCTCACACTGAAGGTTCTCCAAATTTTTTTCTGTGAGTTTCCATTCGTTAGCTGTTAAGCCATTCAGTAATTGCTTTTATTGACAGCACTGGACTATGCAGTTGGTACTAAGTCAAGTGCTTATAAAACTGTAAAGGGTATTGCTTGTATATTCTTATGTTTAGTAATTGTATGTGCTTAACAAAAATTGAAATCAGGTTTATCTGTAAGTTCCATGTGGCTGTGAATAAAATGCACTATCCCCAGTGACCGCAGGCAGAGTGAGAAAGGTCTCCAAATGGAATTTCAGAAGTCCCGCATGCATTTTAGTGGATTACAGAAGTTAACACTGGTTCTGAATTGTTCTTGTATCTTACATGAAGCATATGTATAAGCTCTGTGGGCATTGACGCTGTACTCCCACAATATTCTCTTGTTTGTACTAGAGCTCAAAGTAGAGCTTGATTTTCCTCAGCTGGTCTCCTCCTTTCATTTTTTAAAGTTGACAGCCTGAACCTAGAGGGGAAATCCTCAAAGTGCAGCAGAATTGTAGGTATGATGAGATGGCAATGAAGAAGCTGCGCTGTTGTGGAGGTGGGAGGTTGATGACTCCTATAAACATCTCAGTGTTTCTTTCTGATAGCTCAAGACGTGATTTTTTTTTTCTTCCCTATGAGCTCTTAAGATGTTTTGCACATTAAACAAACCCTATTTTGTCTAGTAAGCCTGAAACATCTGCCTTTTATATTAGTCTCCAGATGACAAATGTTGAAGGGCTTTGTAAAGAAAATGCATGGGCGATTGCAGTTGCTTCTGCCTAGTATACAGAACTTTGTAAGATAAGGATTATATTTGTGTGAATAGATATATTTTAATGGCATATAAAATGAACATGTGGATTTTATTTTGTCCCTAGAGCATGGAAAGTTTACCAAAATTTGACTGTAATGGATTGCGGGGAAAAAGGAGGAGAAAAAAAAAAGAGAATTAGAGTATACAAGAGTGACCTAATTAAAAAATTAAATTTGAAAAAAAGACTAATGGCTTGTAGCTATGGGATAATGGAATTTGGGACACTGGTGACTACACTTCATCCTAATCTTGCTTTTAATTGACAACAGGCATGTTTGTGCTTTATTATGGAAGGACTTTGTGATCAACATACCTTTGTTGCGTGAAAAATTCTTTTTATGAAGCTATTCAGAAAAAAAAAGTAGGATTCTGATGTCCAGGGATGGGATTTTCATTTGGATCTATTTGTACTATATTCTGAAGTTAATTAACTCTGACTTAGAAATTATTTAAAAAAAACAAACACTTTTCACCAAAAATTGCCTACTTGCCATCTAAGCACTTAACTTCATTCTGTTTGAAGTACAGCAGAGTGAAGACCAATACTTCCAATAAATATTGTGTGGCAAGTTACTGTTACTCCTCATGAAAATATTTAGGGTTGGAACTTTTTCTTTCTGTGTAAAGCAAAGGATTGTTGTTAATTTTTTGTTTGTTTTTGTTTGTTTGTTTGTTTGTTGATCTGGCCCTTTGGGCATTACTGTTTTACAAATATTTTAATTACCATAATGTATGGGTTGGAGAGGCTGAAACTGAATTTAAGTGATTTCAGTGTTGTACTGACAGATAAAATTTGTGAGTCCCAAGCCCACTTTCAGTTTGAGAACTGAGCAAAGTAACTAGAGTGTTACTTCACGAAGCAGCTGTAATCTGAAACTCCGGAGAAGATTCCTTTACAAGGAAGTGTTTAATGATAAACCATTCGAAACTGCTTTGTTTTTGAGCTTACTGTATTTTTGTTTTTTCACTCTCTAATTTATTACCATTTTCTCATTCTTCTTGATGAAAGAAGCATTATATGTCTTAGCAGTTTATCTGTAAATTCAGTCCGTAAGCCCCTCCACCTTAAAAGTTCGTATTAGATTTGGTGTGATACCATGTGCCTTGGGGAGCCTGAGTGATTTATTAAAATCCCCACCCTTCATCCCCTTCCAAATAAGACAGTCAGAATTCAAAGTGAGAATAATTACAGCTATGCAGTTACAGCCTTTCTGAAAGACAGGGTAATATGAAGACTCCAGAGGAAATGTTAACAATTCTAATAGTTTTTCATGAAAGACAGAGAGACACTGTCAAACCAGAGGTTTAAACAAAGAATAGGTTGTTAAAAATAAAATATAAAAAGACTTAAAGGCCATCAAGGGCCAGCTGAGCTGTAATACTGAGCGTAAGCATCCCAAATACTTCTTGTCTGAAACACTGATATCTTGCTAGCAAAAAAAGACATGTCTATTATCTGCCCCACTAGATAAGTCATAGGGGGACAGCGAGGAAAGAAATAAATCTTTCACTACCTCTCTCTGAAATACTAAATTAAGGTTAGTGGCCACGTTTGACAAAGAAAAAGAGTTTCGTCTGTGCTGCACGTAGTGAACTATCAGTAGGACTGCTGCATTTATACAAACCGAATGGCATGCTATTGTCCGTCATCTTTTTCTTTCCTTCTTTTTAATCCTCGTTTTGAATAATTCATGAAAAAAAAATGATCACTTCATAATGCCACAAACTCGCAGCAGGCAAAACTAATTCTACAGTATATGAAAACAGATTTTATTTATTTAAGAGTAATATTTAAAGAGAACAACAACTTTTTTGACACCAGCTGCTGGGAAATAAATAGAATATTTTATGACAGGAAAAAAAAAAAAACGAATGTGTTAAAAGCTGTTTCGGAGAGATGGATTGGAAAAATAAAACGTAGAAATTGGGCAGATAAATTTAAACTTATCGGTCAGTGATGTAATTGGAATCCTTAAGGGAGTGAAGGGTAGTTTTCAGGAGGAAAGGAAAGTTAGGAGGATTGGGAAGTTGCGCAGGAGACAGTTTCTGGATAGCTGGTCTCTGTATGCCACTCAGGTGTTGGCCCTTTTCTCTCCTCAAAACCAGATGTTTTATTTCAAGTGCTGTTACATAACAAGACAGCCTCTTTTTTTTTTTTTTTTTTTTTTTTTCAGTCTAGTTTTTCCATATCTGACCTCCAGTTGTAAGTGGGAGGAAACATCAAAGTGCTTATATACAAGGTAAAGCTGCAGCTTTCCTTTCCTTGAGGTGGTTTGTGAGTGCTTCAAGAAATATTCTGAAGGAGGAGGGAAGAAAAAAAGAGGGAAAAAAATCTGTTCTTGGCACCATGTGCTTCTTTTCCCCTTCGTGCACGCCTGTGACTGGAGCTGGCTTGGGGATGGAACAGGTTCCTTGGGGTTAATGCAGCGTGCATGAAAGTCCAAGGATCCATCCATCCATGGCTCCTGTGGCAAAAGGAGGAGGGGATGGGCAATGGGAGAAAGCCTATGCCATCGTTGTAGCTGGAAAGCACTGGGAACAAATGCCATCAGAATATAAATGCTGTTTATTGCATTTTCATTTAAAATTGTTTAACTTAAAAACTCTTAGTGACAGAGGGAATGTAAATCTTGGGCTGAGAGCCTGAGTCACCAGCAGAAGTTTATTATTGCTCCTGATAACAGCTGAATTCCAGCCTTCCTGCATGCTATAAAATGGGGCAGTTTTGTCTGTTATTGGCGCCATGTGCACTACTATTCTTACGGGTTTGTCAGCAGTTCAACTCCGAGCCCCATTGCCATGGGTTTGTAACTGTTAAAATTTCACTCTGGGATGAAACTTGGCGTGTGAGATGAGATCTCAGTGAGTTATGCTGAAAGTTAGGCTGTCCTCAAGCAGCTTCTGGATATTCAGATACAGCAGTTGTGGATATGGCTCCGTTCAAGAGGCAAGAAGGAGCAAGGGCAGTTCAGAGTGTTTTGGGCCCCTGATGGAAAATGGTGCTGTAGATGCTGAGTGGCCTTGGGAGGACTGCCAGGTGCCTCTCAGCATTCTTGCATACATCTCAGATTATTTAAATGTACGTAACTCATCTGTTCTCATTCATGCTAGTTTTATGTGGAAAGAAATTAATCAAGCCCTTTCTGTGTGTTAGTTTAAAACTAACAGGTGAAGGGCACTGCTGTTTTGCTGCGCATTAGGGTTTAAATACCATTTAGCATTTCCTCGTAACTAGTTCCCCTTGATTAGTTAATTTTGTATAGAGCTTGGGCAATATAAAGCACTCAAAGTATATGAAGTATGTTGTTATTTAATACTTCCAGAAATATTTTCCACGAGGTAGATTTCAAGGCCATAGCACAGTTGTAACCATTGGGTGATTGTAATGATATGACCTTTGCTCTAACCCAATGTCGTACCAGGCATGCTGTAATCCTGTGAAAAGCACTGTCTGGCAGCTTTGTGTACTCTAGTTCATCAAGGTATGTGGATCAGTTATTTGTTCATTTATTTTGGGAAGATTGTTGATTTTCAAATTGTTCAGAAGCTTTATTGGGGTTACCAACTTGAAAATAATGCTATCAAGTTGTTTTTTATTTTGTAGCTGATCAAGGTGACCAGAGAGTACCTTTACTACTGGAAATTGTCAGAAATCCTTTAAACAAAGCAAGAGAATAGTGCTAACAGGATTACATAGGTTTATAAGAAGATAGGTCTAGACATGAAATATACAAATGTTTTGGGAAAATGAACCTTTCTGTACATTGGATTCATAAGCATGGGCAAAAGGCTTACAAGAAAAAAAGGTCTGCTCAGGATACAACAAGGTGCAAAGGAAAAAAGCCATCATTAAAAAAAATTAAAATTCGGATCTTTAGCTGTATGAAAAAAAAAAGGTGCATGTCTTTTGCTGTAACAAATAAGTACAAATGTTGGTTGGAAAGAAAATTCATCCATGTTTTCCACATTCAATTTTGTATGTATTTTTCAGCACTTGTTCCACTGGGCATTTCATACTTTGCTTCAATCCAGTGATTAAAGAGTAGCACTAGAAGTGAAATTTGTCCAGTGAAACAAATTCTTGTCTTATGTAGTCACAGGTTGGAAATTACCCTGGATTTTCATTCAGATTTCAGTGTTCTGGATTTGCACAATGTACGTCTATGATCAAAACATGGCCAGCAATCGAAAATCAGGGAGTTATAACATTTCGTTGCATGGTAGCAGTTCGTTGGCTTAGACATTCTTTTGCTGAGGTCATTAGATCTGACCATCCTTGCCTGCAAAAAATAATATAAAATTCATGATCTTAAAATCCACTTTTCTTCATATATGACTCTCATACCTAATCATGATTATCTAAGGGAAAATAGTTAAATATGGTCATATGGGGATTTGCTGCCAAATATTTAAATGTCATACTGCAGTAGAGATAGAAAATCCACGTAACAAATGAGCAGTGAGGCTGAGTTCCATCATCTGGAACTAACTTTTTGCTAAACTTTATATGAATTTAGGCACTGTTAACAGAGCATGTGGAAGGTTAAGGGGGTGAATAACTGATAGAGTTCTGCACGATCAGTCTTTGAGGTCTCAGTTTAAAAAGCATCATTAACTCAGTGTTACCTTTCAGTGCCATTCTAAAATCTTTCATTTTAGATGAGAGGCCTGTGTGCAGAATTTAAGAGGCTTATTCTCTTACACAGAAATAATGCTGCTAAGCTGCTAGAAATCTCAGCAGCTTAATATAAATGTTCAAATAAAAAGTTAGTATTTTAACTGTATAACCTTCAAATATAATTAATAATGAAATCCTAAGCAGGAGCCTAGGGGAAAGCATTTGGATTCTTTCTATTTGTGGAATAGGTGCAGGTCTCTAGTGTGCAGTTGAAAATAGGGACTAAATGTGAGCTGATGATTTTGGAAATCACTGTGTGCTGCTGAATGCAGAGTTGGGAAATAAAGTAGAACACAGGAGAAAATGAAAACAGAAAGGCCCGGGCCACCGACTTCATACTCAATATTCCAAACTTTTATGCCAGTCAGAGGTACTCAAATGCAAAGCTTTTGGCCTCAGAATTAAATTGTGTTATTCTGCCAGTGCAGGAGCTAGTTATTTTATTTGTCTTCATTCCCCTATCAGTGCCACCCAAATTATTAGATAATTATGGGAAACAAAAATCACAATAAGAGTCGTGTCATGATTACCTGTAGCACTACGCTGTTAATATTACTGTCACAATAAGATGCTTTCCAGAAACACTGCCTCCCAGAGCAAGAAGGTGATGTTGGGAGCTGATCCGAAGATTGTGGTCAGATTTTAACCCAGAAAAGGATGAAAAAAACTGCCCACCAGTTTGATCATGATGTTGGTAATTAGGCTCTGCTTCAGCATTAGTTATGAACAGTAACTAGTCGATTGTGTGCCAAAATTTTGGCTTCAGAAACATAATAAGCAGAGAGGAAAACTGTCTGTAGGTACTTTAAACATAAGGGATGTCCGAACAGTACTCTTCTGGAGTGCAGGTGGAAAAGGCAAATGCCTTCAAAATGACCGGTTGTTTTCATTTTATTTTATTTTCCAGCTCTTTAGTCAGCTTTCAGCACATGCTGCAGGCAGGATTAAGGTATAAATGAGGGTCAAGTTATGGGTTACTGCACTGAAATCTCTGGAGTCACATGACTGTAAAAAAGATGTGAGTGGAAAATGAAGTTCTGTGCATCCAGTAATCAGCATTTACACGTTGCTGTCACACCATGAGACCTGAGGTATTGTAGTTATTTCCTATATACTTGCCATTTTGATGGGAGCTTCTGGAGAAGTGATGGTATTAGCTTATGGAGCAATCATGACACTTGTTGGAGAAGAAAATTATTTACAGATTTTTCATAAAAGACAAATGTCTGAAATGGCTGATGGTGCCTTCAGGTTACTATATTGGCTTGAGGTCTTCTAAGCAGCCCTTCCCTATGGTCATTTCTAAGCGTGCATTATGCAACTAACACGTTGTTACTCTTTAATTTTTGAAGCTAGTAGCTGACCAGTGTAAAGCTGTAGAAACTGAAATAAACTTCAAATCAATTTTTTTCCTTAATCCACATTCCGAATAATATCCCTGAAATTTTAAGATGTTAGCCCATAAGTATACTGGATATCTAGAATGGTAGCAGATTCCCCTCATAACACATTTAAGAGTTTAATCTGAGAACTTTCCTTAGCAAAGTTTGTTAAGGCTCACGAGGCATACAGATTGTTTATCTTGTTCATCGTCCTGGCTTGCATTAGAAATAGTGTGGCCAACAGGAGCAGGGAGGTGATCATCCCTTTCTACTCAGCCCTGGTGAGGCCGCACCTCAAGTACTGTGCTCAGTTTTGGGCCCCTCACTACATGAAAGAAATTGAGGCCCTGGCACATGTCCAGAGAAGGGCAACGAAAATGGTGAGGGGTCTGGAGCACAAGTCTTATGAGGAGCGGCTAAGGGAGCTGGGATTGTTTAGTCTGGGGAAGAGGAGGCTCAGGGGAGACCTCATTGCATTCTACAACTTCCTGAAGGGAGGTTGTGACGAGGAGGTGTTTGGCCTCTTCTCCCAGGTAACAAACAGGACCTGAGAAAATGTTCACAAGTTGTACCAGAGGAGGTTAATATTGGACATAAGGAAAAACTTTTTCTCTCAGGGATGGCCTGCCCAGGGAGGTGGTGGGGTCTCCATCCCTGGCAGTGTTCAAGAGGCATCTGGATGAGGAGCTACGAGATATGCTTTAGTAGCTTGTGGTAGCAGTGATAATGGGTGGACAGTTGGACAGGATGATCTTGTAGGTCCTTTCCGACCTTGTGATTCTATGATTCTATCTTAGCCCAAATCAGATCTGGAATGCAGGTCTACCCTTCCGATCTATTTAGCTGTTAATTAAAAGCAGAAGACTACTTATTTATTTACTTATTTATTGTCACTATGGTGCTTCTTGGTGATGCATGCTCTCCCACCCCAGGAAGAGTTCTACTCAGAAAGTTTCTTTTTTTATCAAGACTGTTGACTGTAGTGGAGGAAAATAATGCTTTTTCAATAATTTGCAAGAAATAATGTGTTAAATGAGCTCATGAATTCATGCATCTACTCACTCTACCGGTCTACTACTGGTTAGTGTTATGATTGAGTGACTTGCTGTTAAAGAAGTTATGAGCTGTCACTGAAGCAGTTTGAGCTGTTTCTAAACCCAATTGTGTGCAGCTTCAGCTGTGAACTGGTACTGCAGTTCTTGTCTTGGGAAATTTGTACTGCTTCTTTTCTTTACCTGTACTTTTTTTTTTTTTTTTTCTTTCTTTCTTTAATGAAGCCCGTAGGACACAGCTTTCTTTATTCAAGGTTATATTCCTCTAGCATATTTGGTTGAAATTGGTAAATTTATTTAAAATATTACTAGGGACAAGATATTTCCAGACAGCGCAGTTTTTCAGCCTTAAGGAAGCCAAGAGAAAAAAAAAAAAAACAACCTCATATCCAGAGATGGATATCCTTAGTTATTCCAGGTTTAGCCAGTGATTTACTCTTTGACCTTTGGCAAACCACTGTTCTCTTTATGCTTTGTAAAAGATGATTGATTGAATTGATCTGCTTATGGGATGAGCGCCATTTTCAGATTCCCAACTGACGATATCAGGGTTCTTTGTTGCCAAATAATGAAAAGGTAGAAGGTAGTGATAAACAGGCTGTCAGTATTTTCTAAAGATATGCTAACATGTATCTTGATGATGATTCATACTGAAAGGTTTGAGCAGGTTCTTCTGATTCAGTAATGCAGATGAAAATGTTTCCTGAATTAAGGAGAGCTTGGAGTATGGGCTGAAGAAAGGAGATCTAAGGGCTGTTAAAGATTTTGAGAGCTTTACTTGAACATTAGCTTCCCATTAATAAAAAGATTCCAGAAATGAGAGATTTGATTCATTATGTACTAGCTCTGACTTTCTGTCAGCTGAAACCTCCTGTAAGAGAAACAGACTTTGTAAGTTGACTTGCTTGGGATATAGTGGTGATTTCTGATAATTTTTTTCTTCCTTATACTGTCATATCTGAAAAATACAGTTTCAAGAGCATTGAGGCATCATTTTCATTCCTTTTATCTGTTTGTAATGTCTGCTAGAGCCAATTCCTTCCGTGCCCCCTTTTTTAAAAATTAATTTAATGATTATTTTTAATGCAATGCAGCATGTGATCGAAGTAGTGGAAAGTTATAGGAAGTTATAGCAAGCTGAAGGGTTTCTCAGGTTTTTCTTGCCCAGACTATTGTTTCCACTTTATTTCTTGATTAGAAGTGCCTGTAACTAGCTGAAGCCACTCCAGTATAGAGCTTGCATTACAGCTTTCCAGCTGATACTTTACGGGGGGGAGGGGATTACAGGGACTTGCCCTGCCTCCCTGCAGCTGAGTATGTGCATGTGTCAGGGAATGGAAAGTTACTGTGATGGGAGTGTCAGGAAGACTGATAAATCAGGCCAATTTAAAGCTTAAAAACAAATCTTAACTAGTCACTGACATTCATTAACAATACAAGCGGGCAATTATTGTTTTTTAGTTGTTATTGACTATCACTAGGTATTCAAACAATTGGTTCTTAACAACTGTATCCTACATTATCTGCAAGTGTGCAATACCATAGTGTTAGTACCTTGTGGTTGGTTGTCCTATAGCCCCAAGTGGTCTTAGTCACCAAAGCTGAGGCCATCAAAGTTAAGAGCTCATCTTCACTTACTCTTCTTTGTGGTTTCTATGCTTCTCGGCCCTCTTTCCACCCAAAAGGGTAGTAGTCTCATCTGCTCCCAGCATTACCTTATTTTTAGGGCCTGCACTTGCTCTCTCCAGATTAATCTTCAGGGTCACTCTGGTTCCAGCAGATATCTTTTCTGCCTGTTCTGTTTCTTATCTTACCAATTTTAGTACTTTTCATTTATTATTCTGTAACCTCTTTTTTACAACCATAACATAAGTATCTGTTTGGCTCTTCACAGTTACATCTTACCAACATAGAGGTGCCTAGCTGTATTACAAAATATTTGTGCATTGGGTCCAGTTTTGCTTGTTAGCGTTATGGTCTTATGAAATACTTGAATACTTATTTCACTGACTGATTCCAGCTTACTTAGTCTGAGTTCAAGGCAAGCAAATATTTATATCCAGACCAGCATAATTTAGGCATGCAGCAGCCTCTCCTTTGTCTTTCCCATAAAGCAGAGCTTTCTGCTTCAGTCATGCCCTTTCATGGTACGTGTTTGATTCCTTCATGGTAGTGTGGAATTCATCTTCATTGATGCCTCTCAGTACAAGACAGTGAGAATAACGTGTAAAGTTCTACACAAAAGATGAGTTATTGTTCATGGCTTTTATAAAGCCATTGTGTAACCTCCCAGAGCTCGTAGTGATTCTGATTAACCAAGTTTGTTATCCAAGTTAAAAGGTCACAGGTATTAATTGCTCATACAGAGCTCAGTTTCTGTATGTGCATCAGGTACAAGGCTGAGTATTCGATATGTCATGAATTTCACTTTCCTTGATTATGTAATGAAAGGGCTGCTGCTTTCAGAATTTGTTATAGTGCTTTGTAAAAAGGACATCATGTTTTGATTTGCTTTGTTGTTTTCTGTTTTCGCTGTTGTTCTGTAATATGGAAAATGGAGATGAAGGTGTTTCCCCTACAGTGCTCTGTGATATTACCAAATTTTGCCCAGTTGCTAATTGCCACATGTGTTTTTTATACTCTCTGATCCTCTCTACTCTGGGGAGTGAATATCAGCCAGCAAGCATACTGCAAGCAATCTCTGGAGTTGTCAATTGGAAGTTACACTTGACCATGCCAAATTACATTTAATAGTCCTTATTGTTGTTACTGCTGTTTTTTTCAGCTCAAGGTCCTGCTTTATTTATACCTGCAGTTAATAACAGAAGGCTAACTTGTCTCATTTGTCAATAGATGGAGGTTGGGCTAGATGTTCTTGGAGGTCTTCTTCATCCTTGGTAATTCCGTGATTTGTCAAAGTAAGGTGGGAGACTGAAGTGTGGCAACAGCCATGTTAGGATGTCTCCAAAAGTAAGGTGTGAAGTCTTGACCCTGGGTAGCCTTTTCCTTCAGTAAAGAAAAATAGAACGATGCTTCTGCCTGTGGAAAGGAGCAGGGTGGGTAGGTGGGTTTGACAGGTGAAGTTCACTACTATGTGATTTGCAGTGTGCTGCTTACACACTGTCAGTGTGCCATGATGCCTTTCTTAAATACAGAGTGTACTACCAACTATGAAGAGGTGGATAAAAACTACAGAAGTTTTATTCTGTAAAGGATCCTAGACTGTATTTTATGACTTTGCATAGTTGTTTGTTGTAGGTCAAGCAGAAGAGATTGCTGTTTTGGTTCTCAGTGTACATCTCAATTGGCATGTCATTATGTGACACAATGAAGAACCATACTCCTTGGTTGCAAGAAGAGATCCACAGTGATGATTCACTTCATTTTATTGCTTCTCTTCACCCTTGGCTCTAAACCTGAAATGTATTGTTTTAGCTTTTAATCTTCCATTAATGGCACTGATACTGTAGGGTGAATGATTATAACAGTTATCTGTAGGTGTTTCCCTGTCTGTAGCACTATTTTAATTCTCCTTGTATAGATGTGAGCTCCGTTTGAGATCTCTGCACTTTAATCTCCTTTTGAGAGAGTTCGGTATGGTGAGAAAAGAAAGATCAGATTGACACTCTCCTCAAAATTCTTTGTCCAATGTGGCTTATCTGCCTGTCTCTCCATCAAGTGATGACTGTGACAGAATGATTTTTATTTTACTAGAGGAGCTCGTGAAATCCCTAAGTGAGATGGCACACCATTTCAATTCCACACTGAAAGTTCTGTTGGTTCTCTTATCATGATATGTGTTTTTCTTGAGAACTTGCAGAAACATAACAAACGGTATTTTTAACTCCTGGAAGAGAAAAAAGGAGCTTCCTGCTTAATGCTTCCAATATAAATTTTAGTATAATTAACCCATATTCTGCATCCAACATCTCAGAAGCTGTCCACCATACATTTCAAGAAAATTGTCACATAGCATTGAAAATGTAAGGTAAAAAGATATAAAATAAGGATTTCTTTTAAAAAGTTTTTAGTTAGGGAAACTATTACAGCATTGTAACCTCAACTGTGACTTTCAGGTTGCCTTTTTTAAGTTATATCTCATGACATTAAAAACATGAAATCTGCATTAAAAAAACAAAAACATTTATGATTGGTACAGGCCATATTTATAAGAGATGCATACAAGCATAAAAAAAGAAAGGAACACCTGCATTTCCTTTATATATTATATGTCATATGTGTAAACAACAACAAAAAGTAAAACTGTATTCTCTTTTCACTTCTTTTCACTTTCCTTCTTTCCCCTATCCCTGCTGTATGTAGCCTTTTCTGCCTTTTTTTTTTTTATATATACAGTATATTGCAGAAAATGAAGAAGATACACATTTTAATTTTTAGTATTGCAAACTACCTTTAAGATCCCTTCCACTTTAATATTTCTGGCTTCTGGCTTTTGAACAATTGCCATTTTACCTAAAAGGGCAACGTGTTTACAGACTGTATGTGAAATCACTTTTGAGGATAATGCGTTTCCTGAATATCTCTATTTTTAGCACAGTGATAGCTCAAAGCTAAGAACCCTTCCAAATTGGCACTGTACTTGTGGGAACTTAAAGATAGGGTTCTTAAATTTTTCCTGATACGAACACATTTTAATGTGGGAGCCATTGTAGGAAATCTGAGACAATCATCCTCTTATTTGTTGCTGTGAGAATTCGCTTCCCTCCAGGTTGGATTTGTGTAGTCCTCTATTTGAGATCCAACCACAACTAATTTCAGTGCAAAGTAAAATGTTGAATGCATTTTCTGTGGCATACCATGGTAGTTCTGTACACATTTGCTTTGTAGAACTTCCTTATTTTGGACTTTCCGTGTCTTAGAACAAAGATGAAACATCTTTCTTCCTGTAATTCATCCATACAGTTATTTTGAGAGATCTTTATTTGTCTCCCTGGATGTCAGGCCCCTACTGTACTGGCTCTTTTTGTTAATGCAGGCTTCCATTCACTGAAGGCAGGAGACAGCTAGCCACCTACAGTTCTTGGCTTTTTACATCATCGCTCAGGAGATGTTAAGTTCCTCTGTTGCCAAAACATGAACTCCAGGCACAATTAGGAAATATAAAGCTATTAACATTGCAGAGCATTGTTAAAAAAAGAAAAGCTTAAACTAAAAGACAGAAAAGTGTGAGGGAAAGTCTCACGTCAGACGATTGCTACAGAGGACCTGGCAGCCTGACTCCTGAGTTCAGCTCTAGCGTCTCTCTGTCTTCTGAGGGAATCATGTAGCTGTAGTCAGCGTTATTGCATTTGTTCATGGAAAAAAGAAAGTGTTTCAAAACTGTTTTGAGGTTCAGGGGAAAAGTGTTTGGAAATTTCTGCCTAGTCATTGTACAAACTGATTATAGAAACATTTGATTAAATATAGTTGAAAACAAGCCTCCATTCAACTGACATTAAATAATACAGTATTTTATGTAACAGGCTTTAGTAAATGCAGATGCATAATAAGAATGCACAATTCCTTAACTCTTGTTCTTTCTCTTACAACTATTGCTCCCAAATTTGGCTTCTTGTTACAGTTGTTTTTTCTGCTTCCACGTGCAACAGCAATCTTTTAAGGTATCTCCACAGAGTGGAACAACGTTAGTTTTGTTTCTTGGTAAGCTCAGTGTATTTTTGCAAGTACATTTGCTGTGGAAGATAACAGTTCACATTTAGTTCCTAAGATATTGCTTACTGTCTTTGGGGGAAAGAGTGTGTTGTGCTCATATGCATCATTTCAAATAGAGTTCCTCAGCAAAAGGAACTAGAAAAGAAGCTAAGCAGCTGTTCCACGATAGACCTACTTCTCTTGTGTAGTATTTGTAGAGAACATGCTTCAGGAGTACTGAGATCTTCAAGGATGAGATGCAGAGGGGAGGAGAAAGCTTTTTGACCTCCCAAGCTCGCAAGTTCCACTGGATAAGTGCAGATACATCTCAGAGCTGTGATGACAAAACATCTTGAAGAATCTCTGGTTTTATTCCCTTTAAGGTATAGTGAAAATGTGAAGAGTTCAGTTGTATAGTATGTAAATGCTTCTATTTTTTTTTTTTTTATTTGTGAATATTATTTTCACTGTCTTAGTAACTGGCCCTGAAATATTTTTCTGGGCTTAGTGGCAACACAGGCATTAGATCAAGAATGTTCCAAGATTCAGATTGGCTGGTATTTGCTTATATCACTACAACTGAATGTTACCAGATTTAAAATGCTTTTTTTGTTGTTCGGGAAGTTTTAAAACAGCTTTGATTTCAAACATGAAACCTGGCGAGTGACTGATCCATAATGTATTCTAATCACTTCTGGTATTTTGGAAAAGACTTGAAAATATTCCATTATTAATTTATGAGAATTCTGGTTGCCAATTGTGTATCTGAACTTCTCTTCCTCTTTACCTGACACCACAGTGAAAGATTATTACCATATGGTCTTGTAGTCCTTTCCCCAGTGTTAATTTTAACATGATGGAATTTAATTTTGCACTTTGCTATATGCAGAATTTTATTTTTTCTGTTAAAAAACTCTGTAGACCGGTTTCAATTCTGTAGTTTCGCTGACCACCAGGGGGGTGCATTTGATTTCATCTGTTTTGTTTAAACGGATTCCAGAACCGGTTGAATACCCAAACCTTTTCTAATGATAATTGTTTCCTGCCTATGGGGGGTGGGTCGGTTTTTTGTTTTGGTGGTAGTTGTTGGTTTTATTTTGTTTTTGTTATTTTTATCTTCTTTGATGCAAATGGAGCCAGAGCGAGTTGTAGTCTTGACATTTTGAATAATTTGATCGTTGCAGAAACTGTGCTATTCTGAGATCATACATAGCATATACTCTTTGTTATATGTATTTCATGATAAATATTGCATTAGATATAAGAGTGTGCATGCTATAGTCTTTGGAGTAACTACAAACAAAAAAACAAACATATTGGACCAGCCCAGCAGGATTCTTTGAATCCAGTCCTGGAGCATATTTAAATATACTTTGCCCCCAGAAAAAGTGTCTGTTGTTTTTATAAATTCAATTAAAACTTATTTAGTAATTATGCTGATGCTTTAATAGGGCTTTTTTTTGTTTTTTTTTTTCTTTTTTTTGTAGGATGTGGATTGCTATATAAAACTTTTTGTTGTTTTTACTAATAGTGAAAGCAAATAAAAGGCTTTTTTTCCGTTCTTTCAAATATTATTTCCTGTTCAGACGGAGCGATCAGTTTGGATTGTTGCTGATATGTTTTCTTTACTGTATTGTTTCCAGGAGAAAAAAAAATGGAATAGAGCTTTACCAAATCATAATGCATAATACGCTTCTGAACTTCTGTACAGTCTTAGCTTTGTCTCATTTTCACATCTCATAGGATGATGTCTGGTTAAGCAAGTATTATGTGTATTGACTTCACTGGGATATACCTGAAAGCTCACACTGGTGTTATATTGAGAGTTTAAGCAACAGGTTTACAGTACAGTCTACAGGTCTCAAAGTCATTTGGTGTTAAATTTACAAAGATCTTGAAGATGAATGAAACTGGGGAAAGGCTAGCATTGTTCCTGCAATACTGAAGAGACTGTACTATAAGAATATTGTTTAGTATCATCCTTAGGCCTTGAGCTTAGTATGGCAGTTACATAAACTGAAAAAATGTGCAATTTCTCAGCATAGTTTGTGTGTGACACTGAGCTGGACTTCAGGTCAGTGACCTATTGGCAAAAGTAGGTAATGTGCCTATGTAAAAGCATGTATTGATATGTGTTTGTACACGTGTTGGGATAAACATATTCTGTGCCTGATCTGGAAGATTCCTGATACTCCTAGTGGTGCACCTGCTTGTATGAATTCCTCACTTCACTTTCTATTACCTGTACTTTCCCGTAAAAGATAACATGGCCCACCTTACATGTCAAAATCCCAAGATGTGTCCAGCATGCTTGGTGGGCCAGTTGTGGGTAGTTCCAAGGGGGTTCTTCAGATGCCCTGCTTACTGTTGCTACTCTGGAGGGTGACAAAAAGGGTAGTGCCACAGAATCACAGAATCATAGCGGCTGGAAGGGACCTCTGGGAATCATCGAGTCCAGCCCTTGTGCTAAAGCGGGTCCCCTACAATAGGTCACACAGGAAAGTGTACAGGTGGGTGTTGAATACCCCTAGAGGACCTTTCATTCTCTCTATTCCTCCAGCATCAACAAGAACTGTAAATTCAGGCCTCTGTTACTACCACTGTCCTCATCTTTTTCTCTTTTTTGAGGGTTTTCCCACCATCTTCCAGACTCTCCTCTCTGTGCAGCAAAGGAGGGGAAATGGAAGATCTGCAGATGAGTTACAAGAGGTGGACTCTCACAGGGCAGACAGGGCAGCTGTTTGAGAGAGGAAGGAGGATTATGAAATCCTGAGAGAAGAACAAAGGCCCAGAAACATAGATGTTAGGATGCTGAAAAGGAAAAAGCTGTAGCATGCAGTCTGATGACATCAGATTGCCAGGTAATGGACCACTAAAGAGTAGTTAAGAGTAGGAATCATAACAGTTTTCCAAAGTTTCTTAGAGTGGAAAACATACAACCTTTATTCATTCTATTTGCATTTGCTGCCTCAGGAAGGCTGACAGTAAACCAACGTAAGTCAGTTTGGCCTTATTCTTGGAGGAGCACTAGTACTTTGGGGCTGTGTTCTCTATGCAAGGGAAAGGAACACTCCTGCATTAGAAAGAGAGAAAAGATACAGTGAACTGCACGCCTTGCTGCTATTATGGAGCTTGTCCTAAAAATATTCAACTGTCACCTTTAATTGCTCAATGCTTAGAGATATTGCAAATTCAGAAAGCAGAATTATCACTTTGATCTCCTCTGTCATATGTCCTATGAAAAGAAAAAACACATGGCAGTGAATATACATTTCATCTCAGTATAATGCCTTTCATCCAAATTGTGCCCCTTCACAGATAAGGGTCAGACTGAACTTCTTCAAGGCAAGTCTTTGATGGAAGCAAAGGGGAGAGGAAGTTGCCCATTACACAGCGTTATGTGCACATGTTTTCTCAGTGGGAACAGCTCAGTGTTGCATCTTGTACCACAAATCAACAGTGAAAAGGCTTTGATTGTTCAGGGAGATGGAAATTAAGGATGAAAATTGAAGAAGTACCCTGTTTACAAAGAAGAATTTAAGGACAGTGGTATGTGATTACTTTAAGCTTTAAACTTTAATCATTAGAACTAATATCCTTACCATAAGAAAAGAAGCGAAATGATCTTGATTGACCACTGTGGCTGCAGCTTGCTTCTTAGTTGGTATTGTAAGGGAACAAGTTTTGCAACTAAACCAGAGTAATGTGACATAGTCATGTATTCACATAATGAAAACTTTGTATTTCTGACTTAAAAATCAAATTTTCCACAAGTATTCAGTAGCATTTTTGAATGTTAGGATACATTAAATACTGCTTTGCTCTGGCTTGTGCACATCTTCATTAATTGGACCTTACAATTTTGATCCTTAAAACCTTTTCACATTGGACACACATCTTATTTCTGAATCATCAATATTGAATGCTGTCAACATTTGCATTCTTTTTTCTGTTTCTTAATGAATCTGTTTAAGGATAATAATCCTAGCCCCACTGCAAGGCATCAGAGTAGATTCTCCTTTCTATTCTTATCTAATAGCATTGATTAATAACTCATTGCTTCCTATCTGTCAGACAGTTCTTATCCACCTTATTGTATTATTATCCAGACCATAATTCTCTAGTCTCTCTATGAGCTTCCTGTGTGGTACTGTGTCAAAGGCCTTGCTAAAATCCAAACAAATTATATCCGCCACATTTCCTTTATCCGCCCAGTTTGTCACTGCACTGAAATACCTATCACAATGAAACATTTATTGATGTAAGTTTCTGTGTTAAACCAGAACAAATGTGAAGGTTGTGCTGTGATTATATGATAGAGCTTGCTTCTTAACAGGTATTATCATTTTATGCACTAAAGATAATTTGAGCCATGGGAGATGATACCATTCAACAGGAGCAGTGAGGCTGTGCAGATCAAAGCATTATGAACCTTGAAGAGAACTAGGAGAAGCTTATATGCTACAATAACTTGCAAAGGGTATAAGCCAAGTCCTTGAGCTATGTTCCAAGAAATGATCAGCAAATGTCAGTTCTGATTCTAAAAAGACAGGGATCTCCTGGAAGGAGTCCAGTGGAGGGCCACAAAGTTGATAAAGGGCATGGAGCATCTCCCATATTGAGGAAAAGCTGAGTAACCTGAATCTATTCAGCCTGAGGAAAAGAAGACTGAGAGGGATCTGATAAATGTTTATAAATGTTTGAAGGGAGATGGGAGGCAAATGGATGAGGCCAGGCTTTTCTCGGTGGTGCATAACAATAGGACAAGGAGAAATGGCCTAAATTTTAACACAGGAAATTCCCTACTCTCATGCAGAAGAATTTCTTTACAGTAAGCATGATGGAACACTGGAACAGGTTGCTCAGGGAAGTTGTAGAGTTTCCTTCTATGGAGATAGTCAAGATCTGTCTGGACAACTACTTGTGCAACCTATTGTAGAGTACCTGCTTTAGTAGGGGGGTTGGACTTTATGATCTCTTGAGTTCCCTTCCAACCCTGTCAAATTCTGTAATTCAGAGCTGCTTCACAAGCTGTATCTTCAGAGAAATAGTTGTTTGGGCAAGCTGCATGCTGTCATTGTTCATGCTCCTTGGGAACAAAAACAAGATTTAGGGACAGCTTGTGCAAGAAAACAGTTGGAATAGGGAATACCATCATTTTCAGCAGCAAACTTGATTACCATCATCACCCCTACATAAGAGGAAAGCTTCATGAGATATTTCCCAAGGATGTTGGGTCCCACCTGGCTCTAACACAACTACCAGTGAAATTGCACTTCAGGAGTCCAGTTCAGGTTTTAAGTGTAGTTGCGAGGAAATTAACTTTTCACTGGGTTGACAAGTTCAGCTACTTGTATGGCAACTGCTGAGTCGTGGCCTGAACCACTGATGGAGCACCTGGTGAAATGACCTAAGTAGCCCTAGAAGCACAGGTGAAGGTCATTCACTTGTGTGACCAGAAGGGGTGGAGACGGGCTTCACTAATCTTAGACCTTGTTTAAGGGCTGACTGCCTCTGAGGAAGAATCTCTTGCTGGAGATTTCTTCTTTGTGCAGTCTTTCTAAGCCTAGATCCTCAGAGATAGGTGTGCATCCTTTTTGTAACATCTTCTGGCTGCACTGGTCTTGCTGCTGTTACAGCTGCTAACGTGCTTTCACCCCTGGGTTTCTCAAATACTTCTTGCTGTTAGTATTCAGAATAAATGAGAGGGGTGGACTGTGCATTTAGAATCCAATGCATTTAGAGGTTGTGAGAGCCCTTGTAGTGAAACTGCTGCACTAGTTTTGAGGTGACCCCTAGGGTTGGTAATGTGTCACAGCTTCTATGCGTTTGAGTCTCTAACTTTCTGAAACCTGAATTTCAAGAAGCGTTAGTCTTATCCACTGGGCAGTATTTTTCATATTTTAATGAAAACAGTTCAAATGCGTTTTGGGGGAGGGGGAATGAAAGTCAAAAATACACCTTTTTTCGTTGTTAAAACTTCTTTTCTTAATGAAACAGCTATAGCTTAGAAGCTGAAGCATTGGAGACGGTCTTCTCTGGAAAAGTAAATTCAATAGGTGAATGCCATAAGGAAGAGGAAATCTCTGTGGGTACACAGCCTTGCAGTGAGCTAATAACAGATGCAAGTTTATCATTTTGACAAAGGATCCTTCAGTCTGCTATTTTCTTGTGCTGTAGTGGAAGGAGTTCTTGTTCCTAGCGCAGTGCCATAGGTTGACTTCTACTCCAGTTCTTCTGAACCACAGAACCCAGGTTTCTCCCATCCACATCACTGTGAGCTTGGAGCTGCAGTCCTACATTAGGTTTATCTGAAGCTTAGTTCCGTAGTTGTTAGTGAGGTTGCATCTGTGACTGCAGCTATTCTGTGTAAATGGCCATGAGTTTAAAGATAGAATTGGAAATGAGCAAAGCTCCTATGTACTTTTTTGAGTGTACAGTTTTCTGGTTCAGGAGAAAGCCCTGTCTGGGAGGATTCTTTAAGCACAGGCATTACTTTCTGTTTTTTTTGTTTGTTTGTTTGTTTACTCTATTCCTTCAAGACAAACGAATGACACAAAATGAACCTCTCTACAGAGAAAAGATTCTTTGGAATAGTACCAACTGAAGGATATTCATCTTGAAAAGCAGAAGTGATGTAATGCTGTATATACATTATTTTTGCATTCATAATGAGCCTAGACAGACCTTTGTGCTGATGTGCCTATACCAGTTCCAGTCTCAAAGTTTGTTTGTTTGTTGTTATGTGGTGAGTCTGTACAGCATAGAACTCCTTCTCTGATTCCTTTCACAAAATTAGTCCACGACTCTATGTTTTCAGATATAAAAGGCCAGAAAGTAATCTGAACTCTACCGTATGCCATCATTTGGATTCTGAAATAGAAGTGAGTTCCTTGACTCGTCTCTGAGCTTATTTGAAAATTCTCTTAAAATTAATGAGTTTTCTTTTCTTCTTTTCTTTCCTCAGTTCTTGAAAGGGGCTTTCTTAATACAAGAAGTGAAAATTTTCAGTGAATAAGGGCATACATTTTTCACTTTTTGTGAGTAGTTATTTGGGGCACTTTCTTTGTCATTGTTTTGCAGTTCTAGAAGTGAGAACAATGATATGAACAAGAAGTTTGAAAATGATCAATTGACTGATGTTGTAAATTCTCTGTAGAAAATGTAAAAGATGTCAATAAATATTGCACTATATTTTCTCCTACCCTTTTCTCTCTCCCCATAACTAATCCACTGCATGTGATTCTCATTAACCTCCTCCAGTTGACATCAGGTATTCAAGACAAATCAAACCCTTACAGAACTTTCTTGCTGCCAAGAAAGAGTTTGAAAAGGCTAAAATGTTCTGAAATGTTTTCTGGTAACAAATGTTGGTGTGGTTTTTTTTAATTTTTTTTTCCTTTTTTTTTTCCTTCATTTAATTTTTAGATTGAGTGAATGTGGCTCTTCCAAAAATGGTGAACTGGATCACCAGTGTTATACAGACATTTCTGGGTCAGGTGCCTGTAGGTCATGGAATATTGCTGACATGACTTCAGTCACGTCCAGTCAATAGCTTTGCTCTCACATTTTTCAGGCTCTGCATAAATTTCATGGCAAGCAGAAAATCATGAAAAAGAAAAAGTCAAAGCACGTTTACCTTTCTGTGATTTGTTTTTGAAGCATTTAGTGAGAGCCAACACTTGCCCTCCTGTTAACACTCCACTAATGTAGCTCATTTTCATACTCATCATTCCTGTAATTGTAGTTTTTGGGCTTCTCCCAAGTTCACCGGCAGTTCTCAGGCTATATTCCTTGCTTTTCTCAAGGAGTACAGGGCTCTCCTTTAAGACAGAAGAGCTCACCTGTGCTAGCCACGTGGCTAAGAAGCCACCTCCCTTTCAACCTTCTGCTCATAGGTACTTGTTGAAGTCATTCATCTTGAAACCACAAATCTCTTAGTTTACAATCTAAAAGATATGATGAAGATTGCAGTGATTAGTATTTGTGTTTAATGGGGCTTTCTGCAGGTTGTGCTTTGTTGTTTGATTCCAAGCTGGAGCAAAGCAGCTCCTTGCAGTGCTCTGGCTGTGACTGCTGTGCATCAGGTTTTGCCTTAACTCCAGTTTTTCTCACTGAAGTTTTTCAAGGTGGCAGCGAAAACAGTCTCATGAGACTCCATTTCCTTTAATTGGTGGCTCGTAGTGTGTGCTGGCTATGTCTTCCTCAAGGAGAGGGAGGGTTAAGTCTGCAAGTGCTGTGCCGTACTGCTCAGCCTGAATGGCAACGCTGCATGTTGCCCTCCCTTGTTTTCCTTTCCAATTAGAAGAATGTGCACAGAGCGGGAGGGACTTTGGGGCAGTACTGCTTGGAGAACACACTCATCAACAGCTGGCAGGAGAAAGAAGGGGCTGCACCTTCGTGGTTTCATAGGAGAGGGCAAAATGTTTCCTCGCTCCCTGCAAGAAAAATGGTTATTTTGGACAAAATTTGCTGTGATGAAGTCCAAGCACCAATTTGTTCCTATTTAGGCCATCAGAAAAGGGCTTCAGTGGTGCAGTTTGTATGCTGGCTCTCTGTACGAGGACACATTTCACCCTCAGTTGAATGCTCTTTGTTTTCTCAGTTGAGGTCAGTTTTTCATTGCATTCATTAGAAGAAATAGCTCTGGATTGCAAATGCCACTTCCCTTCTCCTTCTCAGCTGGCAAGCCAGCATTACAGTCCTAAAGATTTTAGAAAAAGGAGTAAAATTGGAAGGGGAAGGAAGAGAAAAATGGAAGTTTGGAGGCTGAAGCTGTTATCACTTATTTGGTGGTTGTGCTGTTGCCTGGTTCTGATGGGCTTGCAGTTTCTTTGGCTGGATCTCTTTGCCATTCCTCTTATGGCTTCCTAGATGCTGATCAGAAGAGAGAAGGGTAGTTATGTAATGTAAATATTGTGTAGGGAACAAGGAGCGTGTTTCTCAGATGATTCATCTTGCCAAGCCGCTTTGAGAAACATTTCATGCAAGGTTGTGCTGTGCAGTTGTTGTCCCAGGACCTCTGGGAGTGAAATCTTGTTCCTTTCAATTCAGTGCTAAAGGTTTCATTCATTGTGCATGAGATCTGGGGATGCTTGTTGTGCTCTCCCCTTCAGCATTGCCTGGTTTGCCTCCTGCTCTTCAATACAGCTCATTTTGACAGAGTTAAGCCTAACAATAAGTTCCCAAGCTCACCTGTGTTTGTAGGATGCGTGTGTGCATGAGCACGTTTGCACACTGGCACATCACACAATACAGCATGCTTCTTGCTAAACATTTATGGGGAAAGAATGGGGAGGATTATATAACGCTGAAGCCTGAAGAGCTGTTTCGTGTTTATGTTGGGTTTTGTTTTGGTTGCTTTTTGTTTTACTCATGGGGGAGCAAAAAAATAAAACTTCACAGAGGACTTGCTCCCAGACTGTGGGACATTTGAAATCAGTATTACATTTGTGTCCAGAATTTATTCGTGGCTCTGCGTATGCAATAGTGTGGAAAATAGCTCTGACACTGAATGGGGTAAATTAGGAAAGTTCTGCTGTCATCTTTTTAAAACAAAATTTGAGCTACTTTTGATTTGTTTCTTTAATGAGTTGCTGCTACGTTGCGCGTGTCTGTGTGTATAGCTATATGGTTTGTTATTATGAGGTCAAATCCTGACAACTCGCTGCAAAATAGTTTTAATTTATTATTAATATTTTTTGTTATTCTCACTTCTCCTGGTTTTGGAGCCTTTATAATTAGATATAATTAAAACCACAGGTTTATAATTCCAGTCTAACATTTAAACTCATATTTATGGTGTAACCCCTGGAGTTTTATTGTCATTCCAACTGCATTTTGTAAAAAAGAAGAAAAAATATTTTTTGCATTTATTCAAATGCTTTAGAACTACCACTTCTTAATCATCTGTTTTGCACAGTAAAACGACATTTTTGTTTTATGTGATGTGAAACCTTACAGTTTTTAGAGCAGCTATTTCATATCCCTTAGCAAATGAGTGCGAGGGACCTTTTGCCTCGTACTCTTTAAAAACGGCTTTCCCCTTTTGGAACTTGTCTTTCTGTTCCTCCATGCAACAATCTGAAGTGCTACATGGTGTAGAACTGTTTTTTTTTTAAAGAAATGTTTGCTGGCATTATGTAAAACCACATTTTTTCCTTTTTGGTGCTTATGTTCTGGTCCTAGCAATGTCCTTGTTTTGCAGAAATTAACGTTTTTCCCCTCACAGTCATTGATATGTGACACTGTTTTACTGAGTTCTTTAATTGTGATTTATCTTTTTTTTTTTTTATTAATAGAAGGTTGGTAGTTAAGTGGCAAAAGTCTTCTTTCCAAGTTATTCGGATATTTTATTCTCCTTAGAAATATATTTTGGTACTCTCAATTGCCTTTTTCCCTTTCTTCTTTCATTGTAAAATACTCCAGGAAGAGCTGCTTTTAACAAAAAAAAAAAAAAAAGGAAAAAAAAGGCTACGCTTGACTGATAATGCATTGCTTTGGATGGTGAAACATTATGAAAGTTTAATTTTTAATTAAATCTGAAATACCAATTATAACTGAAAGAGATTTTAACCTGTTTCTTTTCAGACTGCCTGAAGTTACATTGTAGATGCTGAAATCACTGCACCTTAAAAACAAAAAGATTAAGCTGCACTGCATTCTTGTAAGTAAAAGCTTTTCCGGTACCTTTTGTCAGTTTTTTTCCACAATATACATCCAAAGTGTTAGCACAGTAACTGCTTTTGGATAAAGGTCAAATTCCCCTTGAATAGGATTTAGGAGTTCAAAGGATGTTTTATTTAAAAATTAGAACTAAACTCGAATCTTTCAGATCTTTAATTTCAGACCCCTGAATAGATCTTTCTTTTTTGCTTTGATTATTATTGGGAATAGTGTGTGTGTGTCTGTTGTCGTACGGTTCCTGTGGTTTTGTCAGTGAGGATTTCTGCACTCTGGAGGAGAGATAATAGAAAATAGCAGAAGGCATCTCATAGCAGAAAATATAGTTTATTCTCTTTTTTTTTGTTGTTAGAAGGCATCTCATAGCAGAAAATATAGTTTATTCTCTTTTTTTTTGTTGTTGTCGTAATAAATTTTTGTCCCTTATATAAGAAAAAAATGGAGCAACTTTCCAGTGACATCACAGGAGGCTTCGGCTGCTTTAGGACATAGATGAAGGCAGAAATGCCTTATTCATCTGTGCTGCGCTACAACAAAACAGTCAAAATAATGTCTTGCGTCTCTCAGTAAGAAAGAAGCCTCTTTCTAAGGGCATAGTTATTCCATAAATGCAAGGCAGATTGTGCATCTACCCTTATTTAGAGTGTGTTTACTGAATATGTTTGGGTAAATAATTAAGATTTGGAACTTCTGTGGATGAAGAACAAGTAAAAGAGGATTGGGAATTGCTGTAGATTCAGGTACCCTGAATTTAGCAAAATAATATATGAATAAAAATCCAGGAGTTTGAAGATGGTAAGAAAGAATTCATTTATTTTTTTGACAGCGCAAAGCTGTGGAGTATGACAAAGCAAAGTCAGTTTGTTTTCTTCTCTGAGATCAAAATGTACAGTCTGTAATGAAATCCAGAGTCTTTTTCCAAAGTGATACTTTTGTACTTCAGTATTAAAATATTTTAACTATTCCATGGGTTTTTTTTGTTGCTGTTGTTGGTTTTTCTCTTTTCTTTTTCTTTTTCTTTTCTTTTTTTTTACTGTCCTTTCCCTCCAATGCTTTTTTTCCTTCAAATTGTATTTTTATGATTTTGTTTAAACTAGCTGAAGGGTACAGTACACTGGGGGCAGCTAATGCATGCCCCTTCCAGCATGGAACACCAAGCATGACTCAGGCAGAGGCAGACTGTGCCATTCTGGCTTGACTCCATTGTGTTTTTACATTACTGGCAAGGGCCATGCCATTGTGTTGCTTAAATATTGTGCATTAACTGCAGGCTGTGGCTAGTGAATTGTATTTAACATTTCCTGCTCATCTTGGCTGAATATCGGCCATGAGCAGCTTCCCTGGCCGTGAGAGGTTAACCTTGCAATTGAAGAGGTGACCCAGACTGAAAACACTGGTGGATTTGTTGGGTCCAGCAACAGTTTAAAGGGAGATATTTAGGAGCAGGGGGCAAAAGTTAGAGGACATTTGTGAATCTGGGAATACTGAGTATCAGAGTTGTCTCATGATTTTGTTTGAATAACCAGCAAAAATTTTATTGGAAACCAGTAGTACATCTCTTTCCAAAATGTAACAGCCGAGTGAGGAATGAATTAAAGCATGTTGTTTGAATCCTTAGAATCCAGATGGTGAGTATGTCCTGCATGGACAGCGCTAATGCAAAATACCAGGTAGCTGTATATGGGCCTCATGGATGATGCTGGAATGGGCTTTTTCAGTTAGGGAAGAGATGGGAATCTAGGAGGAGGAATAAATGTACAAGTGCAGAACTCAAGTTCAGGAAAAAAAAAAATACATATGAAGGGCGGAGAGCAGATCAAGACAAAAATACTGCATAGCTTGTTCCAGATCAGAGTAAATCAAGGGCTGAACTGAAAATGGAGCATGGGATCATGACTCCATCTCTTTTCTGTTGAGTTCTTCCTTACATTCCCTGGGGTAGGGATCCAAGCAACTAATCTTTGAATTTCTTGTTTCATTCGTTTTATTTCTCCAATAATGCCCCATCTGTAAACTCCTAGCTGTTCCTACATTGTGTAGCCTTGGCATACGGCCCGTAATAGAGAAATAAGTTGGGGGAACTTTTTATGTATGCAGATGTATGCTGTAAAATGAGACTGTGATTCTTGCTATACCTTGTGATCATGTAAGGGGCACCCTTGTTATAGACAGTAATATGCTTTAAGAATTTATTTTCTTGCAGATCTGTTTACTGTAATCAGGTGTCTCTAATTTTGAGGTCTTTAATGAAGTAGACTTTCAAGTATGGCTTCCCTGAATTAACCTGGAAGCAATAAAAAGCAAGCCATGCTCTGCTAGATTTCTATTAGAGAACAGAATAGCTTTAATTGAAGGGTGGAACCTTGTTTTAGGTAGAGATACCCTTAAAATAAGTTACTAATAGAAAAAGTGGCCAAATTTTCAGCTGTTAGAAAAATATACTTGGTACATGGTGCTACAGGAAAATACCGATTCACAACACGTGAACATCTGGCAGGCAGCTGCACAAGAACAGAGCCTTGTAAATGTAGTGCAGGCATGCTCTTAATGGGAAAGGTCTGTGGGCTTGATTCTTTTTATGTTGGGTGGTCAGACTAGCTATGTACTAAAATTATGTGGATTAATAGGCAAGTAGATCCACTGAGAACCATGGGTCTACTCAAATACTTAACTTTAAAGATGTGCTTAAGTACTTTACTATTTGCAATTAACTCAAAATAGGATTAAATTCAGTAAGAAGAGTTAGTTACCTCTGCTGACATTCAGCATGTATTTGATTTTAGAACTGGAAAGCATATTGTCTGTGGAAGAAAACGAATTATGTACTCACAATCTGAAGACTTATATAAGAGATGCACTGAATGTGCTTTAAAAGTAATGGTTTTAGTTATTGCTGTCTGGTTTTAGGAGTCATTGGCTGAGGCCAACAAGGAATATACAACACAGTTTTGTATGATTTGTTTTTTTTTCCAGAGTTTTACTTTATGTGGCCTTGTGGTCATATTAGTGACCAAGAGGTCTGGAGTTTGAATTTTGGTGGATGCTGACTCATTGAGTGGTGTTGGACAAGTCATTTAACCTCTCTGCACCTTGTTCAGCAGACCAGTTTTTCAGTCTGGCTACAATTTCAGTACTGATACATTTCTGTGAACATTATTGAGTTTGTTTTTTTTCAAAGCTCTTAGAGGAGAAAAGTAACCATTGTTATCATTAATAATTGTATTGTGTAGACAAAACATGAGGGATGGAGATACAGCCACTCACAGAGGTGATGTTTCACAACTCACTTGTACCTTTGTTTAATTCCATCACTCAAAGGTATCAAGGCCAACTCCAATTTATAAAAGTATTTCTCATGTTACTCTCCCTACTGTTGAGTATTTTATTGTGTTCTCTCTGTCTGTTTCTTTGCTACTTTCCTCCATGCTGAATTAACCTTGCATACCAAACCTTATTCCCCTTTTTTGTATTATGCAGCAGAGACATTCATATAGCCTGAAAATTACAGAGAACAAATTCATTTTGTCTACTGATTGTTTGCTGATGATATATGAAACAGACAGAAGACAGTTTGAATTTTCATAAGTTCAATTGAGCTTGCAGGCTTACGGAAGGGAACAGGCAGAACCCAAGCCAATGTGACACAGTAAGCTGGCATCCCAGAGTGTATGCGGCATGTGTAGCATCGGGATGTCAAAGCTAGATAGGGCTTCGTCCATCAAAGCAGTGCTTTTATATGAAGGAAGAATTTTGAAGCAACAAACAAGCTACTCCACCATGTTGTTCACAACACAGGGGTCTTCATGGTTCCTGCTGGATATGGGATCTGTCCTTTCCTCCTATACTTTGCTGTTTTAACTTGAATTGCACGTCTAATGTGAGTGTTGTTGGGCTTTGCACGTTCCCAGTTGCTGTTCCTCTGACGAAATTTGAATCCTGAATAGTTTGCTAAGACTTTTTGGATGCAAAAAGAGTTGCTTGTAGAAAGTACACTGGAGAAGACATGTTTGAATGTGAAATAAGTGTGTGTGTGCTTCTTTGAGGAACGATCCGTGTCTTGGGGCTGGCTGTCACTGAGGAATTGTGTTAGCACTAACAAAGAGAATTAATTTTGCCTTTTTCCCCCTCCTATACCAAGACATTAATCCAGAAACTCTTGGGGATAAATTCTGCCCCGATTTCTACCTGTGAAGCCTCAGTGGAAATAGAGAGAGGTCATGAATGTTTGTCAAAGCAAAAATTGTCATAGTGTTAAAATAGTTGAGAGGGTAGAAACTAGTTGATTGTTACCTGGGTCAGGGGCGTGAGGGTACAAAGGAGCCCTGCATGGCATCATATGTTTCTGAACATGTTGCTTTTATTGTATATATTACGCAGGAAAGAAAAGAAATATAGTGAGCGAAAAGTTATAACCACGAGCACAGTGATTAATTGTTCTTCGTGTCCTCTGGGAGAAAGACCCGAAGAAATCAGTTCAGTGAGCAGTGAAAATTACCAAGTTACATATTAAGAACCATGTTCTGTCTGTGTAGGCAGTAAAACCTTGGGACACAAGACCTCTAGGTACTGTGGAAGCAGGGGAAGTTTCTTTTTGAAGGAATGGATTGGAAAACCACCTCAGGAGTGTGCCATAAGACTGGACTAGATAAGTTTTGCCATTCTTTTGCATTTCTCTGATTCAGCATACCATTTAGAAATGTTGCTATGTGGCTAGTACATTTCTGATTAATAAAGCTTAATGTTCCCAAAAGATCCCCGGGGTTCTCATTTTTCCATCCTCCCATAACTAAAACCGTACTGTCTCTTCAAAGATTTCAGTGGACTTGCCAGCATTTTGTTTTGACCCTTCTTTTTTTGGAGAAAGGACAGGGGAGGGACTCATAAACACACCGAAGGGCAGATGTTTGGTTGCTGTGAATCTGTATGGTTTCTTTACAGCACTGGACTAATCCTGATTTGATTAAGTTCCTGTTTTGGAGAATTTGAATTAATGGAAACAGTCCAGGTATAGTCTGGTACAAAGGCCTGTGACAAAGATTATGGAGATAGTTTAAAGGTGCAAGTATGTAATGGAGCTGGAGTAAAGCTTTGTACATAAAGTAATTTCTCGGGAGATAATGAGCATTCAGTTCTCTGAATTTTCATGCAAACATCCTTGAAAGATACTTTCGCTTTGTGAAACTGCCAGTCTCGGAATGCAGTTGGCCAGCCTGATAACATTTCTAGTTCTGTGGTTGGTTTTAATCAGTCCTGTTTGCAACTTAGCACAGAGAAGAGATGGAAACAATTGTTGATTAAGTCTGACTTCTATTGCATGTGGCAGCCCTTGTTTTTGCAGAGTACTGGCCACAGTAGATTAAGATAGGAAAGTGACATGGCTGTTTTGGTGTATAAAGGAGTATGTATAAGATTTACTCATATTAAAAAGACACGGGAATATCAGTGCTGATTCCCTGAGTAGCATTACTACAGTAAGTTGTAAAGCACATCAGTATTTCAGCACCTGAAGATGGAGTGGAAGACCTCTAACTCCATTTATCAAAGCACTTGCTGATCTAACCTCCAGACAAAGGAGAGACCGCAGATCATTGAGCACATATCAACGTTATAAAGACCATGTTATGAAGATTATAAAGATGCCATTAGACAAGCTACAAAAGGGAAAAAAAAACAACCACCCCAAAAAAGAAACAACAACACAGGCCTGGCTTTTTCTAGTTCCTGGTAATCTTATTTTCTTTTATCCAAAATAAAATTCTTCAGCTAGATCAGTACATAACAGGAGGAACTCCACAGAAAGGCGTTGTGGTTATTCCATATTTACATCAGTGCCCTTGGGGAGACGCTCACTGAATCATTTTAAATTCCAGCATCTGATGTAGGGCAGTCTGATGAATGTAAGATACCAAAAAATTCTGATCTGTTTTCTTCATTAGTGTAAGTGGTCTAGCTCTGAATTTTACAATAGAGTATCTGGATCTTCTTATTGCCCTCTTTCCCGTCATTGCCCCTGCATCTAAATAATAGATTAGAACAGATTTTAATTTCAGTCATGTCAAAATTGATCTATTGTTTTCAACAGTTTCCACTGGCACAGAAGAGATCAGAATATTTTTAATTTATTATTTTATTTATTTAAATAAATCATCAGCAGAACTGCACTGCTGACATGTTTGTTGCTGTGATGCCAATGCATGCTCTGGAGGGTCTTCAAAATTCTGACAGGGCGTACTGTGATTCCATATGTGTTTTAGCAGTTCTGCATTTCCTCGTGACAAAAGAATCGTTTGTTTTGTGCATGTGATCATCCTATAGCATTCTGGTGATCCTGTGACTTAAAAGGACCTAGTTCTTGCTCCTTCCTTCTTCTTTCTGTACCTCCCTCCTTCAGAAGCGTTCAGGAGATGGCAACAAGACAGCCAGGTTGGAGGTAACAAGCACTTGTCATTGGTGCAAATGACACCCATTGCCTAGATGAATCGAAAACTAGAGGGAATTTCTAATGGGCAGACATCACACAAGCCTGAGGAATATAGAGAGAGGATGCTGAGGAGCCCAAAACTCAAGAACCATGAGGGTTTGGACTTATATTAATGTGTTGTTCTGATAGAAAATACAACATGATTAGAAATGAGAAATCATTGACTGAGTAGACAGGGCTCTTGTACGTATACCAATTTACACTCACAAATGGTACCTGAGCACACTGTTGAATTTGTTATGGTGCCTCATGGCTACATGATACTGACCCTAAGGATGATACTATTTATTCTTTCTTCCTGGAGTGCAACTTGGCATGTTAGTAAATCTTGGCCTTCTTTTTCTTTCCTTGTGTGTGCAGTTTAGGAAATACTGTTCTGCACAGCTACCTCTACCCTTATTCTGATCATGGTTGCAATTCAAGAAGACACTTGTTTGCTGTGATAAACAGCTCTATCATAGGAGCTTTAAGCTAGCTGTAGTAACATTTAGAAGCTTGGCTCTAAGGGGATTTGAAAGCCTACATATAGTGTCTCTATCCAGTACTTGGGAAGTGTTGAGGGCAAAGGGAGGAATCTTGCTGGGTGGAGTGCTGCCTTGAGGATAAAGGTTTGGTGATCCTTCCATGGGTGTGATTTCTTACCAGCAATCATACTGAAACAGAGAAAGGTTCTCGTCCTCATTTCAATCATTAGTGTCCTGGAGAATTCCAGGAAATGTTAGGGAAATTTTACTCTACAAAATTACCAGCTGTTAACACACGTTTTATGTCTCCCAATCCTTTCAGAAGCAGGAGAAAGACATAGATTTCTCCAGGCTTCTGATAGTGGAAAACATTTCTGTTGTCCCTGCATTGTCAGACTGTCAGGGGCACAGCTATGTGATTATCATTATTGTGATTTAATTGCGTTTAAGAGCATTTACTTTCTAAAAATCTTTAACACTCTCTCTGTCATAATGTTTAGAATGTATCTATACCATACAGTGATTACTCTTTAAGGCTCCTTATACCTAGGAAGTCTTGTGAAAGAAATATTCTACACAGTAAAGCAGACACTATTTAATGCTGAACTGATTCTTTGAGCTGCATTGTGATTATCTGTGGAGGCGCTTGTGGAAGTCTAGAAGGGATGATGGACTTTTCCTCCTGACTTTTCCCTGATGTTAGGAGTCACAAACATCTGTCTTTTAATACAGTGAGGCTCACTGTCATGGCTCCTTGACCTTTATCCCACTGTCAGAATGGGACAATACTTTGCCTGTAGACTGATCACTACTGCTTCCCAGAGGCTGTGATAAGTGAGTGAAATTTGGGGTGGCAGGTAAACCATGTGACAAAACAAGTTGTCTTTGTAGCACCTGAGATGTTATGCAAGCGTGAAATCTCCAGAATCGCTGCCAGAACTCTGCACACCATTTCTTTAGTGAGTACAACCATTTTTAGATCTCTAGTCTTACAGATGGAGTGAAATCCTGACCCCAATAAAGTCAGTGGGATTTTTCCAAATTCCCTTCAGTGGAGCCAGGTTCTATTGTATGTGCTTGAGTTGCCCAGCTCCATGCGATAGGTTCTGATATGCCTGATGCATTGCATGCAGTTTTTCCCACCTCTCCAGCAGCAGTGCCTGAATCGACAGGTGCTTACAGTGCTGCTTTGTTCCTTTGAGGTAAAGGAGAAAATGCAGAGGAAAAGAGTTCACAGCAGGAAAATGTGATGCACAATTTAGAGAAGGTTTGTGTGTGTGTGTGTGTGTGTGTGTGTGTGTGTTGGTTTTTGTTTTTTAAACAAGTAGATTTAGATGTTTTTAAGTACTAAAAAAGATGCAGAAGCTGTCATAGACATGTTTTAGCCTAGTAGTGGTCAAATGGAGGTTTATTTTGTTTTTAATCTAATAGTTTTAGATTGTTTGGAATTCTTTTGTGAAGGTTCCTATGACTATACCGGTTAGAAATTATTCCCCTTTCTCACCTTATCCAACTTTAATATTATCTAATGAAACAGTTTTCTTCTGCGGAGCCAATGAGGAACTGAACTGGCAAGTTCCATGTGCATTTCAGACAAACTGTCCCTCTGTGAGGCTGGGCAGTGCTCCTGCTTGTGATGAAACCAGGTGTAAAATCCCCAGACCCTGCCTCAGTTTTTTTCTGCTCTTCTTCATGCTGATCTGCAAATGGAGACTCCTGTGCTGATAATTTCTATGTTGAGCTTTGGAAACTGAGTGTGTGTTGGCCTGTCTTTGTTTAAATTTAGGAAAATTGACAGAGCTTATTCTGCACGTCTGAAATCCCAGTCTTCGCACTTAAAACTAGCTCAAGCATTCTGTGTATTTGCAATTCTAGTGCTAATTCATGTGCCTCAACTGACAGTGAAGATAGATGGTATCTATTGACCTTTAAGTAGGGCCTCCCGATATTTCAGTGGGATTTCTGCCAGTGTCAATGCTTACGAGGTTCATTTCTGTGTTTTTCTCCAATTTGCTATTACCTCTGGTGTTAAGTTTCTTCTGTAGTCCATTCCTTAATGGCCACTTCCTGAAGAACTTCAGGTTATGGTAAGATTGCATTTGGACAGAAAGCAATAAACAGTACACAGCTAAACAGAGAATCTTTATGCATATCTTACCTAGTGCAAATTTGTTGCACACAGCTTCCTCTGACTGCTGGGCTTACAATCGCTTAGAAGTTTACTAGTACAGACTAAAACGAGCTCTTTGCTGCCCTGTAGATCTCTACCAGAAGAGAAGAAAACAAATTGTGTTCTCTTGCCTCTGTGCTCTCCCTACTTCATAACTACAACCCCAATTATCTTGTCGAAGAGAAGTTGTTTTTTCTGTGAGAAAAGGGTAACGTATCACTACAATATTTTCTGAACGTAGCTCTTGCCTGAGGATTTGGTGTAGCACAGAAGGTCATGTTTTACCTTCAGGCCCTGTACTAATAGAAGTTGATAGCAAAATGTGAAATTAAAGAGTGGCAAGTGTACATTTACTTTGTATATAGTCACTTTATTCAGGCATATTGTTATTTCTTTTGACTGTTAAAATAGAAGTTGTATCAATTGAAGTTTTGTAAAGAGAAAATCAGAGGGTTGTTTGTTTTAAAAAAATCTGGTTTTGGCCTTGTTATTTTTTGCTTAATTTCATGACTCATAAACAGTAGCAGTACATGACACAGATTGATAATCTGCTTCTTAGATTGGAAGGGACGCAGGTTTAGGAAAGGTAAGGTTCAGTAATTACTAAGGTAGAGCTTAGTGACTGTGCTTCAGTCATATAGAATGTACTGTTCCTACAGGAGCGTGCAATAATGCAAATACAAAAATATAAAACAGTGTAAGGGCTTACTTGGAAATTCTGATGGATTCATTTTTGACTTCTCAATTCTGTGGAAAAGCTTATTGTTGCTTCTTTGAATTCTGACTTCGGAAGGAAACAAGTCAAAATTTCTGATTTTATTTGTACTTATAAAATGTAACAAATGGATTCTTCGCTTACTAGAAGAAGTAAAAGAGTGCCCAAGTTTTAAACCTCTACACTCATTTAAAAAAGAAAATATTAGGGATCTGTTGCATTTTTAAACACTGTAACAATGAATTTTGCTATGTTACAAGCTGCATCTCTCTCTGGCTTGCCACCATTGTTTTTTTTTTATACAGGCACATCTGATTTTCTGTATTCTTTTGGGTTTCAAACAGAATTAAGGTGATCACCTCTCTTTTTGCTGACAAAAGCTACCAGAAGAGATAGCTGAGTATTTGTTGTGAGTGCCAGGAGGGATGACTGTTTTGCGGACAGATATTGTAGTAGACTGAAGTATTGATTGCGTTTCATTGTAGTAAACATTGCCAGATGTTATCTCAGTGTGTACTGTTGATGTTAGTAAATAAATAAATCCTCCAGAGCACAATTATTCTCTATAATGTTTTTTCAAAAGTTTACTATTGTCTCCTTTTATATGTTTAAGTGAACTTCCTCTGCTCTCTGTGCAGATTGAGAAACAAATTAGAACACGTGAAACTGATTGTAAAATTCAAATCCTGATCTAGACTCAGAAACCTTATCATTGCAGAGTCTGGGATCTGTACATGCTGGCATTTTGTTTTTGAGTACTGTTTCCTCGTCTGAGGCCTCCTCTCATAGGAAATATCAACTTTTTTTCCTCACTGCTTATGTTACCAACCATGCTGATAAACACCTTGTCATAGTTAACACCTGTGTTCTGTGACTCTTGGCAGACTCTCAAAGCTGATGGGTCACTTGCTGCACAAAACGATGATGAGATCCCAACATGGGTGTAGTCACCGAAGATAACGGTTAAATCCCAGTGCTTATACGCCCAATGTGTTAGTTATTTAACAAGTTAAAACAGCTCTTGGAAAGGATCTCAACTTCCACAGAGGTTCACTCAGGAGAGCCCAGATTTGCTCTTCAGACTTTAGATGGACAGCATAATGTTGTGTAGTAGTTGAATGTGAGAGATGTGTAGAGCTGCTGCTTCTGCGCTTTTCAAGCACTAACTTTTTTCTTGCAAGTGGCATGGCACTTTGAAGCATACTTTACATTTTGCATTCTCTTGATCATTGGTATTATCTGCTTTCCCAAAACCAGCGAATTCACAAGAGGTTTTCAAAGTGTAGTTAGTACCCATAAAACTTACATTAAGTGAGAGCTGAAATGGTCTGAGAGTAAGGGTTTTTTTGTATTTTTGGTGAAACCCTATCTGTTTGGCTGAAGTACTGTTTTCTTGCTTCAGTAGATTTATCCATCTTGTTATTTGTGTCTTCAAATAATGTGTTCTTCCACAGACACACAGGTTCCCTTGGCAGGTTGATTCACTCTGAAGGCTTCCCAAAACAGGCTTTAAACAGCTTCTGTAGGTTTAAAAAGATGCAGTGTGTGTATGAATTTTCTGCTGTTAATCAGCAGTATTAACCTTATATCTTCTAAGTAAAATAATCTCTTTCTATATCAGTTCTTAAGTTCAAATTCACATAGAAGATGTGCTTTTCTCCCCCAAGTTCTTAATAGCATCATTGGCTGTCATTTCTGTTTTTTCCAGTTTATCCCCTGAACTTATCTGTGCTTATTCTCTGTATTTAGGTACCTTTAGAATTCTTTCATTCATTTTCCTAGAACTCCTGTGATGGAAGCATTAGCAAGTTGTATGTTTATGTATTCACAGGTATCCTTATAAAACTTTGGCTACTTACTTTTTACATATTTTATGATTGTGGAAAAGGACCATCAAACCCGCATTTGTTGAGTTAGAAAAAATGAATACAAAGCAAAGGAAGAGGAAAATATCTCAACTTCTCACCTGCTATTTCATGTTGTGTCTGAGAATGTCTCTGAAAACACTGAAGAGAACTACTTGCCTTCCCAAATCCCTGTGTAGCGTGAGGAATAATTGTCCGTTTAAAATGCAGTTCTGTTCCTCATCTTCCTTCCCTTTGCATAAAGTGCATGTCCAAGCAACATCCACTGAAGGAATGATTTCAAACTGCATACAAACATGTCTCGTCGACTGTGCATTTTTCCTGTTTCTAAGGAATAAAGATCATAAGTGTGAAATAAAACATAACAGGGAGGCACTGGAGTGCAGATCTGAAGGTAGAATTTGCATTGGCTACACTTCAGCACAGATGGTAGGAAATCTTAAATCTACTCTTGAGTCCTGAGACCTTTAGCCCCTCAGGTTAGCAAACATATCTAAGGGAGGAAACTGGAGTAAATAGTTCCTGAGGGACACTGATGATTTATCCTCCCTAGAAGAAGGTGCCATGGGGAATATGCCTGAGCATCACTAATTTGTTGGCTGCAGTAGGATTTTTGTTTAGTGCGACAGCTTTCCTAATCACCAGTTAACTGGTCATGTCCATAATAAAATAAAATGTGCAACACAGCCCTCCTCAGAGTTAGTGTTCTGCAGAATTAAATGCCTCAATTGTTCCTCCCATCTAGGCAGGAGAAGTAGACCAAAGAATAACCAAAGCTTGCAGTTATTGTCTGTACCCCCTTTTATGTTAAGGGGTAAGGAATGCATAGACTTGCAGTGCATCCTCCTCAGTAATTGTGATAGAAAGCATTTGTGTTATCTGCTCTTGCCTCTTAAATGATTCAGGGACTTACTATCAAACCAGAAGGTTTGATGAAAATTTAGGACTCCTGAACAGGAGGGGGGAACAACTGTTTACATGGTTTGATAGTGATGGGACGAGTGGGAATGGTTTTAAACGTAGTCGGGGGAGATTTAGGTTGGACCTTAGGAGGAAGTTTTTCACTCAGAGGGTGGTGACACACTGGAACAGGTTGTCCAGGGAGGTTGTGGATGCCCCATCCCTGGAGGCATTCAAGGCAAGGCTGCATGTGGCTCTGGGCAGCCTGATCTAGTAGTTGGCAGCCCTGCCCATGCCAGGGGGGCTGAAACTCGTTCATCTCTGAGATTCTTTTCAACCTAGGCCATTCTGTGATTCTGTGAACTCTTGGAGAAACAGTTCACATTTCAGGTAAATGGTGCAGCTTTTAGATGATGTGACTACAGGTGAATTACTTTGTTTTCTGTTTGATAGAGAGTTGTATTTCACACTTTGTGCTTCACGTTCATATGCAGCATCCCTGTATTTTAGTGGTAAGTTCATGCAATAATATGAGAACTCTTTCTCATGGACCAGTTCAGTTTTTTGGCATCTCCTATATTACTGCATGCAGTGATGCTAGTTAACGCTTATTGAGGCAGTGAGTTTGTGATGCTGGTTTTTGGCCTAAAGTGGATTGAGATTCATAAAAAAATAATCTCAAATCACAAAGCCACCATGGGAGTTTTATAGCTTCTGTGACTATCTCACTTGGGCTAGATTTGAATCAGCAATCGGGAGGTGAACGGCTTTGTTCTCATCCCGCTGCCAATTTCCTGAGCTAATACAATCTGTGTGTGTATGTTACAAAATTTTATTTTCCAAATGAATGCGTCCAACTTTTAAAAATAGGTTAAAAAGCAAAAGACAAAATGTAAAGGAAATTTACCTTCCAAAAAATACAGAGCAGTTATCAGGACATTAAAATATACGTAAACATCAGTTCCTGCCAAGTTAGTCATTACGAAGAGTTAACAACACGGGGGATTGATTGAGAGAATGATTGTTGCTGTAGAATGATGATTTAATAAGAGAATATCTGATAGATTTGACATGCTACATAAGATGTGCAGAACGGTTATTCTTTGGTAAATTGCAACTTTTATTTGAACCCCTTACAGCCGTGTTTGTTCTGTGCCTTGCCACATTTACCTTCTTCTCTGTTATTCTCTTCCACTTCTATAAATCATTATTATTCACCATTGTTAGACATGTCATATAAAAGGCACACACCACTTCCCTTCCTATTCTTGCCTTCTCTCACACCTTCACCTGGTTTGTTTTCCTACCAGCTTTCTTGTTCAGCAGGGCACTGCCAAATGTCCTGCTCTGCATCTTGAAAGGTTGGTTACTGAGAACACAGTGTTAGTAGCAAGAGGCAATGCTTTCTTCATATGCACCCACTTCTCACTGTTCTGGCTGATGACTATCTGTTCATTGCTTAGTCCTAGCAACGTGCTTAGTGCTTTATAAATCAGAAAATAAAGGCTGTCTCAACTCAAAGTTGTTGTTGTACAGGACAAATAGATGAAAAAGCCCTTCTATTGTTCCCATCTTTACTGATGAGCTGTGCTCTGTCCTATATTTCAGCCATAATTTATGACAGATTGTTTTTTTTTTCTCTACCTGAAATGCCCACTACCTCTGTGAGGATCCTTTTGCAAGTGTTGTCAGTGCGTTTAGTCTTTTGTAAAGCCTGGTGGTTTATGCAGGCCGTTCTCAGGTAATGTAATTCACTTTGACCAAAGCTTTTATACCCTTTTCCAGCATATAGGGTATGCTGATGTCAGAGTCTGGGCTAAAAATGGTCTTCTTGCTTCAGAAAAATGTGGGGCTAGCCTTGTTGCTTGTCTTGTATGAATAATAATAATTAAAAAAATAATCCTAGAGTCCGATTACAGCAAATAAATTCCATAACACCCTCATCGCTATTTCTGTTGTTGTGCCAAAGAGCATAACATAAAATGACTGAGAATAACATCAATTCAAAACAACAGCACACAATAGTGTAATTTGACCCTAAGCTCATTAAAAAAAAATAAATTGGTTTAAAAGAAATAGGAGAAAAAAGGCAAAAGTTGTTCTGTGGACTGGCATTACAAACAGTGTCACGAAACTACAGCCAGAGGTATAAGCCTAGTAGAAGGAAAAAGAGAAGGGGGTTGGGGGGCGAGTTACTTATGAATCAGTACAACTGTGCTTTGTTCTGCATGAGTGTTTTAATAGAGCAAGTGTAATATAAGGATCAGGTGGGCTCGTGGGAATGGAACAAAAGGTTTTGTAAAATTAAAGCAAAATAATTATAGCTCTAGGTGTAGAGTGAGCACACTCCAGCAGTTGATAGCAGGAACCTGTTCAGAATGGAGAAGGGAGGAGGGAGAAAGATGCATTTAGAAAGCTGTTGTTTTTGTGTATGTGTGGGTTTTTTTTTTTTTTTTTGAGTATTTACATGCGTACATGTACATGCATACATAAACATACATAAAAATAAACAGTGTGTATATATATATGTTAGTAAAGACTTCTGATCTGTGACAGTTGCAAACAACTTTAGAAGTGATTAATAATACCCTCACACAAAAATGCATTAAAATGAAAATTTAAGGAATAGTCTCAAATGAATTAATTAGCAACAGAAAAAAAAAATCACAGCAGATCGCTGTCATTTTAGTGGAATAGAGGACTAGAGTCTAAAACAGATGTGATCCTATGACATGAGATTCAAGTATGTTCTTCCTGCAAAAGCCCAAAAAGGAATATATAGAAAATGCTAAATACATAAATTAATTAAGCTCAGTGTTACAGAAGTGGACATGATCTGGGTACCATGGGAAGGATTTCCAATGCATTGTGTTAAAAGATCTCCCACATTTGGGCAAAGGGTTCTTGCAGAAGAGCTGTTTCCTACCTGAATTCAAGAGCAGTTTTACCTGTAAGATGACAGCTTTCTTGATCCCAAGGTGGCCGTGATGTGTCTGGATTTTTGCTTTTACTTTACCATCTGTGTGTGTATGTATGCAAATACCTGAGGATGCTGTATGAAGGTAACTCTCTTCTCAAAAGAACTTCTGCCCCATGGTCACAGCCCTTTTCTCTTTGAGTTGTTGGCTGCCTTCAAAGATGTGACAAAAGAAAGACTGGGAAGAGAGTACTCAGGTGTGTGTCTTTCTAGGTATGTTGTGTTAGGTTCAAAATGTTTGGAATCTGTTCCTGTTGTGGGCAGTGAGTTCCAAACAAATACGTTACTCTTCTTTGTGCATGTGTATGGAAAGAATTAGCGAACACCAGTTGCTTTAACTCTAAGCAGCACCTGTCGGTGACGGTGGGCTCCTTCCTTCCTCTATGCCGTTATACAGAGTGCTACAAAGAATGCAAGCATGAATCGGTGCATATGTCCTGTGGAAAGGATCTGGTTTTGTCACAGAGCCACAGCAGCTTCCCCCTGTGGTGGAAGGCTTGTGACGGGCACAGCGATTCCCACCTGTCCGCGCCGCGAGAGGCAGGCAGGCTGCAGCAGGGAGGTTGTGAGGCGGCCACGAGCTGTGGTAGCAGGCCCAGCTACTACAGATGGCTGGCGCGTGAGATAAGGCCCTGGCAAGGAAGGGGGCCGATCAGCCCACCTCCCACCACATTTCCACTTCTTCTGTCATCAGATTTCCCTTATTCAGAGTTTGCTCAGGGTAATTGTTCACAGACAATATATTTTTGTGCTCGCACTGTAATCAGAGGCTGTTGTCAGTTGAAGCAAAGCACATCTCTTAGGTGGTGCTTTCTGCCAGAACGTGGAGGCTGAGATCAGAGTGAAGCTTTATGAGCTCCATTTGGTGCTTTTTACTTCCGTCTTGTTTCTCTCTCTGCAGGGGATGTGAAACTAGATTTGTCCTGTTTCCACAGCAGGGTTTTGGTTTATTTTGTTTTTCCATAGCATTTCATTCGGTGGCGCAAATCCAGAGGAGAGTGTGTTGCAGAGATGGATTTGAATGTCAGACAGAAAGAGTTGTGTTTAATAAACTCTTTGTTGTAAATTATAGAAACTAGAGAGCAGGAGGCCTGTGTTTAATACAAACATTCTGCGCTTAAATTATCACTTCAAGCGTTTACCCCCATAACATAAAGAGCGATGAAAAAAAGAAACTTTGCTGGAGGGGTTTCTTAAGGGTATGAAGCTGAAGACTGAAATTCCCTAGTTATGGGCAGTCGTCTCAAACTCCCTCTGCCTTCTGTCTTTTATTTCCTCTGAAACATAAATTGATTATCATATAATCCACCCTGAAATTGAGTTCCTAAATCTCTTCTTTGTTCCTATAAGTGATCTGTGGCAATAGGAAAGATCGATAGTGTTTAAGAGTAACCAAAAATCCCATTTACCCCCTGGTTGTTTAGTACTGTGTCCCACTTGTATTCCTGCTTCTGTCTTTCATCTTAGAGGTGGCAACCTAACAAAATTTGAGTGAGAGTATGGGACCACTTAGAAAAAAAAAAAAAAGCAAAAATAAACAAACCCCCAAAATAGTAGTAGGTTTTCAGGAAAAAAAAAGTACTATAGCATTATTATACAGTACTTGGAGATGACAGCCCAACATGCAAACAGTTGATTGTGCAACTCCCCTTATACATAATGACTTCTGCTTACCTCCTGTACTCTCCAGCTTTTGAAAACTCCTTTCTGTTTCCATCATAGCAGGAGTTACGTATTCATGTTGATCTCATTTCAAAGTGATTTGTCAACATGAACCTATTGTGAAATTAAAGGTCAATAACAGGCCAGGCATTTGACAGGGTAAGCAATGCACACTGGAAAGCAAGAGGTCAACAATAACACATCAAATCCCAAGTCTTCAGATGTGCTTTATGAGTAGTGTGTTTTGCTGTTTAGGAACAGAGATGCTTCAGATCTTCATTCACAGCAAGACAATATGCCAGTATCTGTCACAGTCCAAGTCCCTGCAACACTATTGAAGTCAGAGAATCAAGTCCCAGATTATTCGTTTCTTTTAAGATCAACTTTTTTCCATCTTGCTATTCCGGTAAACCCAGCATACGTACATGCACACATATAGATGTACTGATTTTTGTTTTCTAAAGCATAGGCATAAAAACAGAGCAGAATTTTGGTGTTTTTTTCCTTTATCCTTTTATTTTCTGGCAAAAGGTATTTCCTAAGTAGTATATGTTCCAGCATCATTTTTTTCCATTCACTCTCTGCTGGGAACAAAGTCTAAAGGATTAAGACAGAAACAGCTCTGTATTATATAATTCAATAAATAAGCAAAAAGTGTTCTAAATTGCACTTATTATTTTTTTTTAAGTAACATTTCCACCACTTCTCAGAAAAAAAAACCTGATGTAATGCTATTCACATTTCCCTACTCTCCTTCCATCTATTTTGGAATTCAATGAGCAATAACATACAGACAACAGTAAAGACTGCTGTCCTTTTCTTTGTTCTTCCATCTGATTCTCCTGCTCTCGGTCTGTAGGAGAATGAATCTAGTCTGACTAGAGAATTTGCACCTTGCTTTTCTCATAAGGAAGATGAATTTTTTTAGATAACAGTAGGGACAATTTCTGGTCTCATTGAAGTCATTGGCAGTTTTCCAGATGATTTGTTATGAGATTTGGCCTTGAGAAAAAGGATCAGTCACACTCATCTCCTTTTTATTCTGAACTAGAATGACCCATATCACTACCCAGTGATGGCTGCCTAGGATACTAGCAGTGAATTTTTGGAAAATGATCAAAAGTTCAAATATATGCAAGAATGCATGAAACCCACTGTCTAAGCAACCAGAGAGAATGCAGTCGGCCTCAGCAAAATACATCATTAAATAGAACCAAATAAAGCTGGAAGCTTGTTATGAAAGATCATCTATATCCATTTTATTATTTGCCTGTAAAATATTATGTTAGGATGCCTGGAACAGTCATTTCAAACCTAAATGTAAGTATGCATCTTCGTGCATTCTCTAAAATTTTTTGGTTGCAGAGCACTATAAATGGTTCAAAACAAAGTTTCTTTTCCAAGTTCCCTACAGTGAACAACTTAAGGACATTTAGTTTTTGCTGGTTTTAGGACTTTATGTCCTCAGAGAATAAATACTGCCCCTTTGATCTCTAGATATAAAAGTCACCATTTCCCAGGAGCTGGAGAAGATCTGTGGCCCCGGAGCAGAGACAGAGACAAAATGAGAGCCTGGCAGCTCTGGTCCATTCCCAGCATTGCTGCTGACTCCAATAATTGGAAAAAAACTATCAGTGATCCCCAGTAATTCCTGTGTCTGAATTGAATTTAAGAGTTCTCATTTGTTTTAGCAGCATTCATTAAGGAAGGAAACAAAGTAATGCCCCATAAATAGTCAATACTCTTTGTCCCTTACTGTTAACCCCTTTCATATTTTTATGGAAGTAGGTAGTCTGCAAAGTAAATTCACAGGGACCTGATTTTGTGTGTCTGTGTCCTTTGTGATGCCCTTTCCTAAGGGAGAGGAGAAGATGAAAAACAATACTTGAATCCAACAGTTTTCCCTGTGTATTGGAGAGGAGATGCAGAATGCAGGATGGCAGGTCAAAGAGAATATAAGATTGCATTACAATACAGCTGTGTCTGCATTTGAAAGCATTTCACTAACATGTTGTTATCCAGAGTTTTCCCTTTCAACATTTCTTGTAGGAGGTGAATTTTCCAGTTGGTTTGACTTTGCTGTCAAAAAAGTCAAGCTAATTTTTTTCTTTCTTCTGATTAAGTGAATAAAACGTTAAGAGTAATTAAGCCAAGGATCTTTTTTTTTTCCCTCTTTAATTTCTAACCTAATAAACAAACTGCTTGTATTCATCTTCATAGCGAGATTTTAAAACCACTACTGAAAGTATGCTGTAAAAACACCCTTTCTCACTTGAGAGACAAAATCGCTTTGATGACCCTCAAACCTCGTGTGTTAAACTCACAAGTAGAAATCATGTTTTTCATTATTCCTGTTACCTCAAGGTTACTTCAGGGCTGAGGTTTCCTGTGAAGATCAAACAAGAGTTGGTTTTTTTTTTTTTTTTTTTTTTGTTTTTTTTTTTTTTTTTTGCTTTTTTTTTTTCATCCTGTCTTACACATCCTCACTTATATCCAGATTATGTCCTCTGAAAGTACTAAGCGGCAGTCGCTGTGGCCTTGGAGCTGGAGGGAGGATTGTTTGGTGTTTTAAAGGCTCTGATCAGCAGAGCAAGAGAAACCTGGTTCTTTTCTCGTTTCTGGCTTTGTAACCTCAGAGAAGTCGGTATGTCTGTGCCTATGTTCCCCAGCTGCAAAGGGCAGGGGGATGCTATTTCCTTACTGCGTAGGTCCTTTGAAGATAAACCTGCTCTTGGAAATTGGTAATAAGCATCAGAAAATGGATGTGTTAGTCAGGTTCCCACCCTGTGCCTTGAGTGAGGATGTTTTTCTCTGGTGCTCTGGAGATCTACCATGCTTTGAAGGCACTCACATGAGATATCTGTGCTCATTCCTGAGCATACCCTTTCAACGGCTGCTTCAGGAAACGTTTACTTCTTCCTTCTCCCTCCAGTGTTTCCCTAGCTGTTGAATAGGGCTGTTGGTATGCAAGAGTTTTCTGCGTGCTCCTCTTATGCTTGAGAGTGATCTTGTCCACCTGACTTTTGATCCCCTTTGCAGGGAGGAAGAAGTGTTTTAGAGTTCTAATGTAGGATTTTTCCATTATTTATTTTCTGCAAATGTTCATGTTCCTGATACACTTCTTTTTGAACTGTTTTGCTGGAGCCTTATCCACATAGGCTGATCATATGTGCCCCAGATATAAACAGGAAGAAAAGGTTTCCAGTTCCATCTGCTGCAGTCTAGAACAATTTTATCCACCATTTGCTGGGGGAAAGCAATTCTGATTTAAAGGGCATGTAAGCTGTGTTATTAGTCTGATAGGATAATGTATTACGTTTTTCTTTTCCTGGTGGATTTTTAAACCTGAGCTGAAAAATAAGCACAATGCATGAGATGTAAGTAAAGATGTAAAAAAAAAAAGAAAGAAAAAAGAGAAGATCAGAGCTGGAATTCTACATCAATAACATAAATCGAGCACCCAGATAGTTGGTTAAAATCCTTTCAGAATCTTTTACCAAACGCCCAGTCAGCTCTTCTCCAGCAACTTTAAGCACAGGTAAATGGAAAACCTCCCCAGAACAGAAGAGTGCATGCAGGCCTCTTGTAGACAGTCAATTCACATATACAACTGCCTCACTGGGGCCCCAGATTCCTTTGCCAATTGGGAACAGGCAATGCAGACAGCTGAAAGCCCTCCTGAAGATCTCCCTCCTCACACTGGCCTGCTGATGGGCCCACCTTTGTAAATTTGGTGTTGGTAGTAGTGGATTTCAACAGAAGGAGCTCAGGTTTGTGTCAGGGTCAGCAGCTGGCCTGTGGATTTCAGTTGGAATTTACTGGATGAGGGCATAGCATCCCAAACCCGCATTCGAACTCTGCTGGACCTGCTGAATCCTTTGTTACTCGCTTATCATACCTAAGCTTGGGTGGCATTTGCTGGATGCGTTTATTTTTTCCTCTGGATTAACGTTTTCTTTAACTTTCCTGTTTTGAGTTCTGTTTTACTCTTTTGTAGCAGCTAGAAGTGCTTAGCTGTAGCTGGCATTGGCAGCAACCCATTGCGTGTAGTGCTGCGAGCCAGGGCTGTGAGGAGATGGGTTGGAGGTGCTAGTACCACCAGCCTTTGTGGCCCCCCAGAAAGCACCAAGGCATGCTGAGAGAAGTGTTTCAGGCAAGAAGCCACCAGAGAGTCTGTCTAGTTTCTGAAAATTAAAGTACCTTTGAAACTGAAAGCAAATAGGAGCGTCTACCAGGAAGAAAACCAAAAGTGCATTTAAAAAGTTACAGTGATTGCGTATCCATTTTTCTGTCTGTTCTAAATTCAGGAATGGTTTCTTGCCAAAAAGCACCCGTTAAGAGGCAGGGCCGCACGGAGCCCCACTGCTGGAGCACGATGCCAGGCAGCGACGAGGGCCGGCCGTGCTCCGCTGTCGTCCCCCCCAGGGGACGGCTGTGAAGGAAGGAAGCAGATCACAGTGTGTGAAGTCTGAGAAGTGACAGCGTTTTGCACTCAAGGCAACTGCACGAGGTTACCTGAGGACAGTGTCTGGCTCTACTAGCTGATTGCTTTGAGCCTTCAAAAATCCAGTTAATGGGGGCACCTCCGAAGCAAACCAGATATCCCTTTTACCATGCAGTCCCTGTTGAGAAGAGTATAATTTTACATTAATTACACTGGATAAGTAAGAATTTGTTATGTTCTGACTTGATCCAGTAAATTCCCATTTAACCCAGTTGTCCCTATTAAGTGTGTCAGCTCTCCTTTCAAAAGCTCTGCTGTGCAAAGACAAATTAGTGTATTAATGTGAAAATACACACTTTAAGACAACAAAAATTAGGAAACTCTTACCCTTTTTTTTTTTTTCAGAAAGAATTATTTATTACAGAATATTACAATGAACTCTGATTGCTTACAGTTGTTTAAAAATAGTCAAATTTATTTTTCTTCATACTTTTTATTTTCTCACTTCTGAGCCTGAACAGAATTCTACTTGTCACTTTCATTTTCATTAATGTATTTTCATTTCTTCTAATGTACTTTCATTTTGTTTAAAGTTGATTTAAAGTTTCATTTTCAGATACTCATATAAATATTGAAAAAAAAAAAATTGACCCAAAAATACCTCCTAAGTCTCATCTACTCTTTTCTGCTCTCCTTAAATTATACATAATGTATACTAGACAATAGCCAGATGTAATTCTGAACTACTTTGTCATTTTAAGTTAAAGCCTAGGGGAAAACCATCCATTTGTCTTGCATGCAGTTAGTATGCAACTCTGTTGGACCAAAGTTGAATATACTTTTCCAAGACTTCCCCATCGGAGCATACGTCCACTGTTACTTATTGAAACCAGGGATATCTGTCTTTTTTTTTTCTATGTCTGTGAATAAGTGATGGGTCCTAATTGCACACCTAGAAGATCTCCCCTAAGTGTATTAACCACCAGGCGTATTTTATGTCATGTTTATCGAATTTTCCCGGGTAAGTCAGGATTAGGGAAGAACAGAAAAGTGTGATTTTAGTGTTGTGTGTGTATATGTTTATTTTTTACCTTTTATGTGCTATTTGTTTTGTCATCCTATTTCACTTTTGTTAAATGGTGCCTTGTGTCTCAGAGCTCAAAAATCTCCTGTCACGTTACAGTTAGGCAGGGGGTTTGGAGAGGAAAGTTAAATAATTTCTGATGTGAAATAACAATCAATTTGGGCATATGGCACTTTGAGATATGTGTACAATAACCTCGGAGATGTCTGGATTGCTGAAACACGTTATTCACTTGTTGCATTTTAGCATCTGATACATAGGATACGCGCAAAACAAATGCATTATATGCACAAAATAAATACATTTTATTATGAATCTTTGATAGCTCTGGTGCTGTTCATGCTCTGAATTTATTTTATATTTTAGAAAGCGTGTTTGTATGCAAGAAATTATTGTTGCATTCTATCATCCTGTGGTTAGAATACGTGGAAAATGTTTTTCTACAATATCACTGCATCATATAAAATGCACGTGGCAATTCTAAATGCAGTAAAGTGTCCATGACAAGACGTTAACTGTCAGTCTTTGGCCCACCAGTTGTTTTCACTCATGTAAGAAGTAACCAGACCCAAACTAACTTTGAAAGGTGATCCATTTCTATCTTAAAATGGATTTAAATGGAATCTTTCTCATGCCACTCAGTCCCAAGTGGGTCATTTTTTTTTTCCTGCCGCTCCTTAAAAGTGTGTGCTTGTTTTGTATTTCAGAACGTGGATTTTCATTTAGCAATTAATGTGGGTGATTCAAGTCACTCCTTCTGTATTTTATTAAGTTTTGCCAAATATAGTATTTCTCATCGTACTATTGATTGAGCAGAATGGGGCTTGCCTACACAAAATTTCTTAGGAAATACAATTTGCACATCCAGATTTTTAACTACACCCACTCTCCCCATTATTGCAAGGTGTTAATCTAGTTGTATGATGCTGCCTGCACAGATGTGTACCTCTTTAAGGGTAGGTTATGTGCCTAAATCCTTGAGAGATTGAATACTGAATTTTTCTAGGTCTTGGAGCTCACCGAATATTTAGCTCTTGTGGTTACCGTAACGGTTTTTGTGAAGGCTTTTCCGTGCTTTTAAAAGGTGCTTTTAGTAATTAGTTTAATCCTAAAGAGCAGCTGAGTTCTTCTGCAGCAAAAGCAACTCCTAATTTTAAAAGTAATTTTAAATTTACACATATCCATTTTAACAGTACGTTTGACTTCAGTAGTTCTTTTCCAGAAATCTACCCTGGAGAAAATGTTTTTAATCAGGTTAAAATGGAGGCAAGATAGAAAAAAATGTTTGCTATGGCTTGACTGCAGCAGTGCTAATGAGCTCTGCTCTAATACATGAAGGAACATATGGCCCCCATCTGAATACAAACTGGACACAAAGCAGTAATTCAGCTGAGATGTCCTGAATATTGTAAACCGGGTGAATGTGGTTGAAGGTGTTTATAAACGGTGGCTGAATCCCACACACTGACTCACTGCCTTCTAATGTCTGGGGCTCAAGGTGCTGTTTGTAAGAGTATAGAAAATGACCAGAAGAGGGAATTCTTAATTAATGCTAACAAAATAGCTAACTGAAGTGTTATGGTATGAAGAAAAGACTTCTTGTGCTCATGACGCAGCAAGAAACGGATTATGGAGAGGGCGAGTTAGGAGAAGAAAAATCACAGGACAAGCAAATTGAGTATTTACTGGCAAATAATTGCTCTCTTAAGCTGTGGCTCTCTTCCTAAATTCTTGGCATTCCTGAGCGCTAGAACTGTATTTTTAAAAATGCATCGTTGCAGAGTAGATGCAAAAAACCCCTCAAAGGCTGCTATTACAGGCTTGTGCAGGTAAGACTGTGTGTTACTGCATATATTTCTTCTGAAGCTTTAGATTGACCATTGCTTATGCACAGAGGATGGCTTTTTTGTTTCCAGGGAGCTGATATTTTGGTTTCACAGCTATATTTTGTCTGAAAGTTAGGAAAGTGAAGATAGTCTTCTAGGTTGTAGTGTATGCTTTTGTGTCAGCTTGGATCTGCCGATGTACATGAAAACAAAACATGCTTTTAGGAGTCCAGTTTTATTGTTTAATCAGTTTCTGGCTTTTCTAGAAGTGCCTCTACTTAAAAAAATAATCTATACAGCAATTGAGTGTGGGCAGAAACTTGCCTCTATGTGCTTGCATTTTGGTATGGTTTGGTTTCCATAAAGGAGTTCTTGGGACATTGTGCAGGGACAGAACTTTTCCAAAGTAACTCTCAGACTGCCTGAATCCATATGTCTTCCCTAGGTATGGCTCCCCAAAGAAATCAGAGTTCTGGGAACTCCTCTGTTAGCATACCTGTCTCTGATTCCTTTCATTTTCTGAATGTAGCCACTTTCAGCCAACTTTGATGGGTGAAAGTGTCCAAGATACCAAAACTTCCCCATGTTTATTGAAAGCAGGCAGCTCTTTAAAGGAGAAAACCTCTTTTAATGACAGTGTCCAAGATACCAAAACTTCCCCATGTTTATTGAAAGCAGGCAGCTCTTTAAAGGAGAAAACCTCTTTTAATGACACCACTGACAGAAAGGCTGCCTCACAATTTTACCTGAAACTACGCATCAGAGACCCCACATGGACAGAAATCCGTAAGGCAGCAGGTTCTTTTGTCTACCTGTGGATTGGCTCAACTTCATGGAGAATTCAATTTTTGTTTATTGCACGTGCAAACTTCATTTTGTAGTGTGAAACAATCTGTTAGCCTGTGGAGATCTATAGATGGTTAAGAATACAATGTCTTAAATGGTTCTTTTTTGTGTCTTAATCATCAAATAACAAGGCAGTATCATTAGCATTTTTTGTCATGCTTTGAACAAACTGTTCTTCCTTTCTGCCTGCACTTCATGATGCGTATTAGAAGGAATGGCCAATACCTTCTCACTTTCCACAAGTAAATACAGAGTGCTTACCCATGAAGAGCAGGAATGTATTTTATTTTACAGAGATTTGATTTTCGTTGTACAAGCACTATTGTGTGGGGTATCCAAGCTGAACACTTGACTTTTGTACTTTCAGACACCACTGTAGAAATGCAGTAAGCATTACAGAACCCAATGTCTGGTCCTTCAAGAGCAAATTGCTAAGTTCCTGATGATGTGTAATCGTGATTTAACCTTTCCCACGCAGCAGGTTCTCCTTAGCATGTATCAAATTGAAGTTGGCTTATGTCTTTAAACACAGGTAGTTTTCAGTCCTTATACTTCATTGTACCATGGTTGTGGATATTCTGTTTATTGACTGGGATGCCAATTATTTCTGTAATTATAATGGTCCTTTATTATTGTTATTATTATTATGGCAATAATTAGTCCTTTTTAAACCCTCAGAACCCCTTGGCCCTTGTGATGTCCTGGTGCAGAGTCCTGCAAGTTAATTATATAGCATGTGGATAAAAAATAATAATCCTTTTATTGGTTTTAATGTTCTGTCTTTTAGTTTTAATGATTGTCCCCTCTTTTCTTGGGAGGTCAGATTTATTTTATTTTCTCCGTGCAGTTGCATTTATATCACATCTTGTGTGTTCAGTCTTTTTCATTTTCTTTGTCAGTTCAAAGCTTTCTAAACTTTTTGCATATGGAAAGCTCTTGGGGGTTTTAATGAGTCTTTTTACTCTCTGAACCCTTTTTGTTTCTTTTACATCATATTTGAGGCAAGGTGATCAGGGTTGACAGCAAAATCCGGAGGGATGGCATAACACTAACTTACGTATCAGCATTGATAGTATTCTTGAAAGAATTTCCTTGGGAGCACCAGTCTGCATGAGGTGCTGAGTGATCCCCAAAATTTCTGTTTCCTGTGTCTGAGCTGAGTGCTGTGAACTCATTGTGTGTTATGAGATGAAAGCAGTGCAAGTTATTTCTTTATCTCCGATAGTAGGAAAGGCTAACTACAAAATCCCGTAAAAAGTTTTTTCAAGTCAAAAGAGAGATTTGTGGGGAAGGATCATTGTACCTTGTGTATTGTAAACTGGAAGGATTCCACAAGATGGTGATGGCTGACATCAAAAGGAAGTACAGCTTGTTCTGTGGCTTCTAGACCATCTGCAACTGACGTGGAAGAGATGAGAGGATGCCAAACAATAGCACAATTGTGATATAGTGGAAGTATGAATCAGGCATTGGTCTACCCTTCCTGGAAAACACAGTTGAAGCCTGGGACTGTTCCTAGGAAGGCACGCAGAGTCTTCATTTGTTTGAAAGAGATGAATTTCAGGCACTAATTCAAGACCAGCAATCACATTAAAATGTTTGGATCAAGCTTTTTCCAGTTTGGATTGTCAAATTTTATCTTTTTATTTCTGCAGATATACAGAGGCACGTTGTAGAAATATGTGTTAAGAAGTCCCTAGGAGAACGTATCGAGTTGACTCTGGCTAGAAGCAAGTGAGTTTTATTCGTATTCCTTTCAGTTCATTCGCCCCTTTTCCATTCTCTTCTTGCCACCTCCTGTCGTTCACTTGATTTTTTTTCCTTTCTTCCTTAGTAAAAGTTCTGACTGACCTGGTACATTTTACTATGATATAAATGGTCATATTCATCATGAAGGTGATGAAACAAACTTTAGTGCCTTCTTGCTTGTCCAAGAGATAACATAGGTTTCAAAAAGCAGGTGGCTGACTGAAGAGCCACAACTACCAATTCATATTCTTCAATGCAAAGAAATTGTATTTCCCATAAAAATGAGAAGAATAAAAAAGGAGAAACAGTGAAAGGGTGAACTCAAAGAGTTCAAGTACATACATTTTAAAATTCTATTTATGGTAGATGATGCAGGGACAGCATTTGAATGCCAAAAGTAGCAATCTATTGCTAAGAAGGTGAGTTTCATGCCTAAAACAGAGTGCTGAAAGGTAGAGACTACACTGGAATCTTGTGGTCATCGTACGGCTGAGTAATTTGCACAACTCTTTTAAAGTCTGTTTCCTACACAAGAGCAGAACTTTTTATAGGAAAAGATAGAAAAAGGAAAGGCGTATTGCTGCTGAAACACGAGATAGTGAAGTGACTCAGAATGTGTTTCCGAAATGAGTTTAATGCATCAAGCAAAACGTTTGTGTGTCACTAGGAAAAGTCACTCCACTACCAATGCCTCTTTCTAGTCCTCTCCCCACTTTCTTACAGGTTTAATATGAGATTATCAAAATAGAATAGCCAGCATAGCAGGGGTTAAGGACCTACGTCTGCAATTTTTCAGTTCTTTGCATTTAGTCAGTACGGGACTTCTCTGAGCTATTAGTAACTTCAGATAGAGTTTATTTCCGTTTTTGTTCATACTACCATAAATCCCAATTTGGAATGAAAATGGCTGAGGAATCTAAATACTTTATTACTAGTAAAAGGCCGTCGACTTTATTAATGATTTAATTTTGTGATTTTAAGCTTGAGCTGTCCAGAGGAAATCTGTGGCATGTGCTTATACTGAATCAGTATCATAGTCCAGGACTGGGAGCCCTTCGTTGTCACAGGTGGCTTTTAACACATGCAGTCTTGGGATACCAGAGGTCTTTGAAGTGGTGTTACCTTTCCCTAGAAATCAGTACAGTTATCCTTGCAGAAGCAAGTAGTTTATACAAGATGACAAAATGACTCTAGCGTTGCTGGTGGAGGAAAAGATAGAGATCTTAACTACTAACTTTCTGGTATGAGTACTAGAAAATAAGGTCTTTTAATTCATGGCAAAATTAAGGTGAGGAAAAAAAAGAGGATAATTTCAGACTTTTAGCTAGTATTGAGAAATTAAGATAGGGCAAATAATGAACTCAGTCCTTACTGCCCAGGCATCGAAGTATTTAAATTTTAGATTGCAATGGAACTAATATTTGCTTTATTAGAAAAAAGAAAAAAAATCACAGTAATTCCAATCACATTTTAAAAAGCAATTAATCCGGGTATGAGAGAGTATTATAGATAAATTATCTGTTACGGAAGTTTTTCCTAGAGTTACAAAATCATATGTTATGTTCATCATTTTTCCATAAAAAGATTTTTTCCGTTAGTCATCAGGTTGGAACAAAATTTATAAAAGTTGGAAAAACAAGTCATCATGCTTATAAAACATTTTGAAAAGTTTAAATGAAAACTTTCTGAACAGTTGATAGAAAAGAAAGTAATGGGGAAGATTTTTTCTGCTTTTCTGTAAAAGGTGGGAGTGTTGGAGAATACTATAGCCAACTGCACATGTATGAAACTGTTAGAGAAAAGATTTCTCTCCTGTTCCTATTTTCAGACAAATTACTTTCGTGGTCTTGGTCCTTTGGTTCCATACAATTATCCACTGAGCTGAAGGAGGTCTCCCTATAGCTGTGAGTAGTAATGAGGCTTTAGCATTTCTTTGCACATTGCTACTAGAGGCTGACCCTTCTCTCTAGAAGGCTCACCTTTACATTACAAAGGTGTTACTTCTTTTCTGCATATTTAAAGCACTGCTTGTGTTACTATGCAAACCCTTCACTGTGGAGTAACAGAAAATTCAAGCTGACATAAGATCCAGCAAGCTTCTTTAACCTTGAAAGTGAAAGGTGGCCATTGACAGACAGACAGGAGATTTGAAAGGCAGCAGAAGAACGGATTCATTTTGGATTGTACTCAGAATGTTGTATAAGTGATGCGAGAAACTCAGAGAGATGCCACAAACACACCCTATTAGGGAGATACCAGTGACAGAATGAGAATTACTGTCCAAAACTGAGTTTTGACAGCGTTATGTGATGACATCTGAGATGTAAGTAAATGCCAGGCATCGGTATTGTCCTTTGATGAAGTAATTTATTCTTTTGACACTGATTTTTCCCCTTGTACCAGTGCATGTACTCTCCTGTGACACAGAATTGATGTGACCTTGTGAAATTCCAAGAAAAGCAGAAATTGGTTGGACAAAATGGATGCTACTACCAAGGAAAAATTACTTAGTACTCATAGAAGTAAAGGGTACGGTGATGCGAGTCAGTCCTCACAACACAGCACTTCAAGGGGGATGGATAAATGGTGGCTGGGCACAACTCACAGCTCTAAGTGCTGTGAGGAGGTGATACCACGAGGCAGATTTACCTGGAATTTTTGTGCTGGCAGACAGATGGGGAAGGAAATCTTTTTATGGTCCAGCAGCATAGCTTGAAACAACATTGGTTTTATGAATGTGAATGATAGACGGTGGTGAATTGGAGTACAGCTGAATCCTAAACCAAGCAATTGTGATGGGGCAAATTATAGGGGAATTTATGCAAGGATCTCTGCTGCTATAGCTCAGATGATTCGTCTGTGCTGTTTTTTTTCTTGCTCTTGCAAGTTTATTTTGTATTATATATCATTCCTGTAATTGTGTTCTTTGTTGTTTCTCTCCTGACGTGTTAAATCCCACAACACAGTCTAGTCTTGATGTTTTCCTTCTCTTTCAAAGAGTCCCGAGAGAGAGAAGTAGGGAAGGTAGATGTATTTGACTTTGGAAAATGAGTTGATGCCAGTTGCAGAGGAAATAAAATATATCACAGGGGTCTGCTACGGGGAGGGAAGTGAAAATATTGCTCGTTTGTGACACAAGATTGCCTTGAAGGTTGCTTCAGCTTGATCAGTCTGAAGTCCATGTCTCACTGTTTCCATTACGAAGGCTTTAATGTTCCTGTTTCTTTTGGAAAAGGACTTCATCTATTTTGAAATAAGTCCAAGGCTCCCCAAATGTACTGTTTGCGTTTGGGCTCAAAACAGGAGACCTATGCACTGGCGTCTCATTGTAGAGGGGTCAGAAGAATATTACGTGATTTGTGTCATGGGCCAGGATAGCCAGGGAGTCAACATGTGAACAGCTCCATGGCAGCTGAGGATCCACAGCCTTGTGCTCATATAGTGAGTGCTACTTCTGCAAGGACTTAGAGCATGGAGATATTTGAGCACAGAGCAGGGCTATGGCTTCCTCATGCTCTGGGCAATGGATGCAAGCAGCATGCTTAGCAAACAGGAGAACAAGCTGTCAAGCTATGCTTGGCACAAGAACCAAGGGATGGGTGAGGAACTGAAGCACCCTGATGTGCAGGGAGTCTGTACTGTGGTGGGGGCACTATGGGGTTGTAATTAGATAAGGAAATCTCAGCCAGAATGAGTGAAACCCAATAGATCTTTATTTCATATACGATTTGTCTGGTTTGCATGTAGGAGGCAGGACTTCAGGACCTGCATTATGAAGGCAGAGTACTATGAAACCTTATTGGTATCAAGTCCGTAAGCCGATGTAATTCATTCCTTCAGAGGATCTCAGTCTGGATTTGTTCACTGGAGTTGATCATTACAGAGCTGTAGTACATCAATTCAAGTCCTTAGCAAACAGTGTCTCACTATCCTCCCCAAGCCTCCCACGGCTTCCTGTTGTGAGAACATAGCTTTCTGCTGTTTTTTCTTTATCTGCTCCTGAGATGTCCCTAATCTCTTCTAAGCATCAGACCCCAGTTTGCAGCAGAGAACTTTTTCAGTGCACACCTGTGGAGCTCATTCCTAACCTGTCATTTTCATAGTAACAGTTTAACCTGGTGCTCAAATGCAGCTACAGTCCTGATACGTACGTACAAAGGAAGAAGATAAATGTACCCTCTGGAAAGAGACTGCATGATCTCTAAATCCCTCATAGTATGTGATATGTTGTAAAGTTCTGTAAAGTTCAAGGTCTTTTTGTTTGTTTGTTTCTTTCTTTCTTTTCCAACTGTTAGCATCAACAGCATTTACCTTAGGCTTTTTTCTTTAGAAATCCTACAGCCTTTCTGGAAATTTCCATTCCTTCTCCACTCAGCTTTTAAAATAAATTTTTGGTTTTTTAAAAAGTGAAAGCAACTCTCATGTAAGATGAGCGCAAGTGAGCTGCCAGGAGGTAAGTTCTCTGTGCTGTAAGCAGGCTTCTGTTTTACGTGGGATAGCCACTGTGGAATGCAACAGCTCTGAACAACAGTTCCTGAGCCCAGAAAAATACAAATGAAGTGACAGAAGTGTTTACACTGCTAAGTCACTTATCTGAGAAGATACCTTATTTTGAAGTGACTCCTCTGTTAACTTGAAATCATCTGCTTTTAAGCATGTTTGACAGAAGGACAGAGGCTACAAGGGGACCAAATCCCTACCAGTTTTATGACAGTCAGAAGCAGGAAAGAGGAAAAAGTTCCTCCTGCCCTGAAAGAGAACCTGCAGCATGTGCTCAAGATGCATGCAAGGGTCATCTGGCCAGCAGGGTGGACAGCTCTCACAAATTGGCCTGGCAGTTGTCAAATGTGCTCCTCATGTGTTCTGGGTGCACTGCCACTAGGGAGGGAGCTGGGGGTGCTCCAGGTGATGACCAGAGAGAGGCACAGAGAACTTCGGAGAGAGTAGTCATAACCAAGATATTCTGGAGGGGGAGAACGCAAAGCAAAAGGGAACCAAGCCTGTTGCTCGTAGGATGACTGGTTTAATTCAGATACACTCTGATCTGTCACCAGACCCATAGGTATTTCAAGAGTGAATCTGTTCTTTAAGGTTAAAGACTGCAGCTGAAGGGGGAAAGACAAAAGTTCTGTTCTTTAGCTAGTAGGTGTGAACTTGATGAACTGATTACAACATCTGTGTCTCATATTCTTTTTCTCTGAGAGAAGAGTAAAAATACATGTGTGCTTCAGAGGGGAGCTGAGGTGCTTCATGCGTTTGGAAACGATTTTTGTCCTTTAGGAGACAGATGCTTTACCTTTTCCATGAAAAGCTGTAAATGTTTCAGAAACAATTAAAGAAGCTTCCTGACATCCTCTTGGGTGAGGAAATATGATTGCTGTGGGAAAACTGAGGCAAAAAATCTGTCATGTGAATATTTTATTTTAATAGTTAATGAACAGGGAAAAAGAAAGCATTACTACAAAACACATGAGCGAGATTGTGGAAAACTTTGGCAGAGAAAGGTACTGAGATAAATTCTGCCTTGACTGACATCTCTTGAAGGTCAGAGTGTCTACCCTGTGTATGAGGCAGTATTGAATTTGCTCATGGTGTATATATAATCAGAAGACTTTGCTTCTTAGTATACTTAATTTCAGAATGCACATACTGCAAAAGACTGGCTTGTAGAGTAGAAGTAAACATTTTGAAAAGTGACTACATGTGAAGATAAGCTTCCATTGGTTTCACATCAGCAATAATGCCATTATTTTTTACATGAAAACCTCAGATTATTTTGTGAACAATACCTAATCATCAGATAGCATGCCGCTTCAGGAGAAAGGTATCAAAAGGTCTTGATCAAAATATACCACACCATTTCAGGGTGTTTGTGCATAATGCCATTTCCTATTTGGGAATTTGGAAATAGAGGCGCAGAGAAATTAAATAGGTCACACACCAAGTGAGTGGCAACTGAGGAAGAAAAAACAGATGTCCTGACCTTTTCCTCTTGGTTTAACTCAGAGGATCGGTAGTCTTGCAAGCATGCACATCTGTTTTCAATTTAAGCTGATTTTTGTTCTTGCAGGATGTGCAAGGCTTCAGATGATCCCGTTGTTTTGACTCCCTCATCCCAAGAGCCAAGACATCAAATCAGTTACTGTAGGTTAGTGTCGATTCTCTGCTAGGACAAGCCTACCTTTTTTCATCTCCAGTAGGTTTCAGACTGAACACGTACCAAATAATGTTTTAAACTGTGTTCACATTGTGGCAGACTGTAACTAGATGAATGCTTAAGTACCAGTATACATCGAACAGTTAACTCTATTACCTGTGGCAGCTGCTTTCCCCCACTAGACTTCTATACATTCATGTCATCTGTAAGTCAAGCATTCTGTAAAAGAAAAAGAGAAACTTCAGCTGGTAGGAAATGAAAAATTTATGGTGAGAAAAGACAGGACCACCCAGGAGTATCAGGTATACACTGACACTAAGTGATTATTTTAGATTTGTTTGCATGTTTGTTTTTAGCTCATGTCTTCCAGAAATCAGCAGTGCCTTTATTTGATTCCACTGAACTCAATGTGAGGTTTACCGTACATTTCAGCTGAACTATACCAGTACTGTATGTTGTGAAAATCTCACTCCCACACATACCCACCTTCAGTTTTGTGTTCTTGAATCAGATTAAGGAAGTAAGTGAACAGAAATGGGCATCATTACATATCCCCGGAGAGCTAGCGCTTTCTAGAACGAAGTCTGTATTTCAGAATTGCTATACTTTTAATTGTCTTTCATACCAGCTTGTCTTTGCATCCAGTGAGTTTTCTCTCTGACCTTGTAAAATCCATGAAGTCATGAAGTATGCTAGACAAGAGCCCTTTGCTCTTGCCTGTGCCATTCCTTGCTTGTGACACAAATGGAAATGACTAATTCTGTGAGATTCTCCTGAGAGAGGAAGTTATGTGAGGAGGACACTGTCTAGCCTTCTGAGGTCTGAAGTCTTAGGATTGTTTCTTGGATTTAATTCCTTAACTGCGTCAAGTTTTGGACTGCTCAGTTCCTCTCCCTGGGCCATATGCTCCAATTCCGAAATCATCCAGGTTCTGTGTGTTAAATGTTTATATGTCACTTAGAGTCTGAACTGTCCCTTTTTTTGTAGAAGGGAAATTCACTTCCTAGTGATGTCAACAGCAGAAATATGTGAACAGTCCACTTCCATTATGGTCATGATGAGGTCTAGATTAATCAGTAACTTTATTAAAAAGAGGCTTAAGAAGGGAATATCTGACTCCCAAGTGTCCTTTACTCCTAAGAGATAGGTGTTTTCATTCTTTGTATCCTGGGAGGGAGAATCATCATTCTGAACGCCATGCTTATTCTCAGCATGATGCATGTGATGAAGAAGGCACTGAAAGAAAGCATTAAAGATAGGATGACATCAAAGCAAATGCTTCCATTTTTATTCTCCCTTCCATGGTGGATTAATTACAACAGAATGAAACGCCAGCTAACTTGAAAACAAAAGTCCATGTGTGTAAGTAGACTATGGCAGTTTATTCTAAAAATAAATTCTTTTCTCCCTCCTCAAACTACAGCTCCAAAAACATAATCCTCTGTGTTGCTTTCTTTGGCACACCTTCTCAAATTTGCTTTGAGATTTTTGCTGTTCTGTGTCGCTTGCTTGACTTTCAGAGCTGTAATAGATAATTGCTGGACGTAGTATCTACTGATACTACATTGAATTTGGCATGTGGCATGAAGGGAAGTTACTTCACTGCACCAAACCTCTCAGTAGACTCTGAAATAAAAAATTAAAGCAGAGTCCCAGCTGAACACTCAACACACAGTGGCGATGACCATAAAAAATTGGGAAGAAGGAGTTCTTCAGGCAGGAGTCTAAGAATACAACCTCAAAGAAGACAACCTCAGTCTATATCCTCCTTTAAATGGATAGTATCCTACATATGAAAGAAAAAAAGAAGTGTGACTAATCCTTTTTTTCTTCATTTCATATGTTTGTCTTACAATGACTTTCCCTGTGTTGTGCTGTCCAGAATGCAAACATTGCCGATGAATATAATCCCAAACTCCACCAGACTGTTTCCTCAGCCAGATGGTGCTGACTTCTGCCTCAGGACACAGTAGAACAGTCACAACACTGAACTGCATTCAGCTGGTGAAACTATGGGGGAAAATAAGAATTCTAGAGAGTAACTAGATGAGTTATCAAGTAACAATCAATCAAAGTAAAACGCGCATAAAAGGGATGTAAGGCTCAAATCCTAAGCACGAAGCCAGTTGTAACCAATGCCTTTCTTTTTACATGTTCAGTGAGGAAATACTTATTTTCCCAGCTTTATGCATCATGAGTCAAGGCGGACTGTTGTTTGAGGCATACTTTGTGCTGGTGACTTTTTCTCTAGTCTTGGACAAGTTAGTGATTTTGTGTGGTTTTTGATAGCTGGAAACAGTGGTACCGATTTCTGCCATAAACAGCTTGTAAAATTGTTGATATCTTAGGGGACCAGAACACAGTGATCTGAGTAATACATTTGTCTGGTACATTAGTAACATCTTTGTGAGCTCTACTTCTTTTCTTTCCCAAAGAAAATGTACTTGCATACAAACAAAACTACATTTTCAACTTTTATTTCAGTACGTGAACATGAAGACAGAAGAGATACATGCAGTTGCGTGGTTGTGCTAAATATGTCCTCCATTATTTGTGACAAAATTAGTTTTTGGACTCTACTGATTAGAAGACACAGAGTTATTACTGAAAATATCAGCCATAGGAGAGAAACATTCTCTGAGCTTTATACCACACTTCCTATTCTTTTGTCAGCTTACGTTATAAATAAATAACAAAGCAATTTGACACATGCCCATTGATTAAAAATAAAAGTTGTCAGAGTGAGAAGAGAAAGACAAAAATATGAATTATTAATAACAATATTAAGCAATGCAAAAAAGATGCTTAACATGCAGGAAAGTCCCTGAAAAGTCACTTAGTGAAGGGGAAGGAAAGGACAGCCACAGAGACCTCGCCTCCACTACTTCGTGGTCATTTCCTCACTACCTTGTGTAGCAACTTGGCCCCTGAAAGTCAGGGTGGCCATACATGAAAAAAGGTGATTCTTTTAATTTATATGATCTTGTTTACCTCATCTCTCCTATTTCTAATACACACTACTGGCAAGCATGAAGACATCATGTAGGATATGGAGTAAATTTAAATTGGTCATGTTCATGACTGAATTGACCATTTTGTGTTTCTGAGCAATCTTCTTGCCTGTGGGATTTGAACAACTGATTAATAAAACTGATGCTTTCGTGGCAGAAGCTAGGCTAGTTTGGACTGTTTCTAATTTGGTATCACAGGTACCTAGGATTTAGTAAGGCACAGATATTAAGGCATGCAAAAATATTATTCCAGCTTGTTGTAGTTTGTGTTCTGTGTACATTGTTATGCATTGGTTGACATATCAAACAGTACCCCGCTCGCTGGAGTAAGTATGCATTTCCCATCTTCTGTTGCTTATTTTGGTTGCAACTATTTCAGCCATTCAAGCTGGCCTGGTAAATGAAAGCACTATTGGGTATACTGACCATCCTAGCAATACTGAATTTTCTATCTATGGAGATCAAATTTCTTTTTTTTTTTTTTTTTCACTGAAGAGGAAAGAAAGAAAAAGTATACTTGTAAAGAGCAAGAGAGGTAACTACATGACTTCTCTGAAAACTGTAGAATCTTACTTAATGACAGTCCTATGTGCTGAAAAATGGCTGTGCTCTGAGCAGATAATAATGCATGCCATCTCAGTAGAAGAGCTAATCCAAAGGTTTCCTGGTCAGGTAGAACCAAGGGTCGTATTATGGTTAAAATTATGGTGTTTGTAGTGGAGCATCCTATATTTCATTTCTTTATGTCCAGTGTCAAGATTGTATTATGTGTAACTGGAGTGATGACATCATTTAAAGAAAATGACTGCAGGAGTAGTATAGCTCCTACTCTGTACTTATGATGTTAATGTTTTGAATTAACAAACTGTTAATGAATTCACAACATGATCTCCTAGTTATTGTGCTTTAACTCTGGAAAGCTCCCTTTTAAGCATCTTTGGTTCAAGTAAGGGCTAAGCACTTGTAGCTTTTATGGGTTTCATTAAGAATCAGAAATGCTCAGAGCTTCTGAAAATGAGGTCAAATGATCTTCTCTCTGGCATTTAGTTGCATAGGGTGCAGATGCCTCAATCTTATCTCCTCATTTCAACTTCAGTTGCAGTTAGTTGGAGAATAGTAGGTACTTAGAGGCTTGATTCATCCTTTCACAATCTAAAACATCTGAAATACTCTTGTGTAAATGCCCACTTCTGTTCACAGGCTGAAAAGAAAGCCTGGGTGAAGCAACTAAAAAGTTAACCAAGATTCTTCTGTGTGTGTATGACTTGAGCTGAGTAAGTGAAATTAGGGAGTTGTTCTAGAAATGTTAGACTTGGCTTTTCTGGTTCTGTCTGTAAAATGGAGGCACTACTTCATCTTGTCCATTGTAAGAAAAACTGTATAATTGCAGAAACAATTTTGGTTGGAAAGGACCTTCTAGTTACAACCCGTCTCCCACTAGAGCAGGTTGCCTGAAGCTGATATCGAGGTTTTAATCCACCAGTATCCCCAGGTCCTCCTCTACAGAGCTATTCTCAGACCATTGTCTCCCATCCTCTACTTGTGCTTGGGATTTTCCCTACTCAGGACTAAGACCTTGCATTTGGCCTTGTTGAACCTCATTAGCTTCTCACAGGCTCACCTCAAGTCCATCTCGATGGCAGCCCTTCCCTCCATCGTGTCAACTGCTCCGCTCAGTTTTCTGTCATCTGAATGTATGCCGAGGGTGCACAGTCCCTGTTTGTGTCACCAACAAAGCTGTTGAATAGTACTGGTAAGATGGACTTTCAGTACACTATGTGTAAAGATAAAAGTTCTTATTTGCTCCTGAGTGGTTTGCATTTACATTTTATGAGCTTTCTACTTTGACGTGTAGTATGAGTAAACATTAGCATTGAGTGTTTGTGTCAGTATCAGTGTGAGTACCATACACTATTGATAAATTTCACTTTATATGAATTGTTGGTCTCTCTTAAATAATTAGTACTTCTAATCTGCTAGATCTGGTCCTCAGTGTTTTGCTGAATGTTAATTTGTACATTAAAAGGCTGAATTTAAGGTAATGTTATAGGTTTGGAAAAGTTGTACGAATCAATATTTGCTTAGCAGAGCCCAAACGCAGAACAAACAATGAAACAGAATGGCTTCTGTGGCAAGAGTGAGGTGATGGAGAGGAAAACAGCTATCCTTTCTCCAATGTGCCCAGAACCATAGCTGAAGTCAAATAAAGACATGTGAGGTGATACCAGCAAGCTATGCCTGGATCTCCTGGGACTGGAAGGCAATCATTTCATAAATCTACTGGTACCATATTTAGCTTTATTATAAAATCTTTTTCAGATTTTTCAGCAAGGAAATCTTTAGATGTTTGAAGAATTTTGTCCTCTGATGTGGGGATTCTTAAGAAAATGAGTAGGCTTTAAAATTGAGCAAAGAGGGTTAAGAGAACCTTTGATAAGGAATTTTAAGAATCTGGGAGAAAGCACTTTAATAATACTGTTAGAGTAATTTTCATCAGTCTTACTACACCCATGTGCGGTATTTCTACTCCGTAAACTGAAGCATATTTATTTAAATGATTTGCCAAATATCTTATCATGGGTAAGTGGCAAGCTGCAAATGGAACCCAGGAGTCCTAATTTGATTTCTTGTTGAATTCAAAGACAGTATTCAAAGCCTCTGAAAGAAAAACACTCAAGAATTCAGCAGTAACACTCTGCGTGAGGAGTCTCCCATTTCAATAAATGTGTGGTTATGATATGTCTGTACTTCACTGACCAAGGTCCCTGAGGTTGCTTTCAATCCAAACCCATGTCTCCTTTGTGGGTGCACATTGCACTACCAGATCTTTCAGTGCTCTGAACCAAAAGTCTAGTTCTTAATAGACATCTTGGGGAAAATACAGCCATTTAAAAACGCCACCAATGCTAGTGAAAAAAGCAAGAGTGGGTGAAATAAAATCTGTAGAGTCGTAAGAATACAAGCTCCAGCTTGAATGCTTCTATCAGTGCTGGGTTTTGTGTTTTTTTTTTTAGAGAAGTGAAGATCAGACAGCAGAGGATATTATTTATTTTAAAACCCTATTCTGACTATTTACCTTCTCTGTGAGATCTTGAATAAATAGAGATAAGTGTCTGTATTTTAAAATCTGTATTTTGAATTTGACAGCACACTGGATGAGCTTTACAGAGAGGTATTTCAGTGGGAGGTTCTTAGGAGAAGTCTCTTCCCATCAGCTAGTCTTCCCAGTTCTTTTTTTTTTTTGACAATACATGAAGACAAAAGGTGAGAGCAAGAGCAAACAATAACCATCTTAGAAAATCCCAGTAAACATTTGAAATCAGTAGGTTAAGTTGGCTGATGTAAAAGTCTTGTGCAGATCTAGTCCATAAAATCCACTCTTATAATCTTGAAAGGAAAATTCAAGAGTCAGAGGAAATGCAGTTCAACACGATTTTCACAGTCAGGACTTTTGTTTGTGAACTTCTGTCAGGACCGATCTCAGTATTTATATAAAATATAAAACGGATGTTCTTCCTTAGAATTCCAGTTTCTGCCAGAGTCGGAAGAAATTTTGTGTGTTACAGCCAGTTTACTTTGCAGAGATGGAGTATGAATTTCCTCAGCCAGGACATGGAGAGCATAAAGAGGAGTTCCGTGAGCAGTTTCTCATTAATATCTAATTTTGTGTTTGTTTGGCCAGAAACAGAAGGAATTTGATTTTCTTAACATTTGTGCTGAGAATAAGAAGATCTGAAGAATAGAAGGAAAGGTGCAACTTAGTTCACATGCACTTGCTGTCTGTACAGTAAGTGCTCAATGCATTTGCTTAAATGCAGATATTTGGTACAACTTGATACACCTTCTGACCTCTTTCTGCTTTTCCCAATAGCCAGCTATCTTAGAAGTGCCAAGTCATATTTGCTAGCTGTGCCCAAATATATTGAAGCTGTAAGGCTTTTACAATGGCACTTGAAAGTTATGTTTAAGCAAATGATTTGAGCCCTAAAAATAAAGCTTTGCATATTTGTAAGCACCTCTGGCACATGATTTAGTGATGATAATCCTACCATGTGATGGTTCAGAAGAAATCCTTTTTCTAGAAGTTATTAGAGGTGAACATACCTCTATGATAGATGTAGACCAGTTAATTTCATTAACGATTACTTGATTACATTGGTGATCCTCTGGAATTTCAGGTCAGCACCTAGGCCAGAATTTATACCTATAAATAATCATTCTGTGTGTAACATATGCACTGGGCATGATAGACAGTTAAGAATAATTAGTATACAGTTTAACTTAGGTGACACACTTATGCTTAGTGGATTGAATATGACTTTGGTTCCCAGATTGCCATGCAATCATGCTTACTATTGGTAGAAAAAAATTCTAGAAGTTAAATTGTTGTATTGTAACTTCTGTATTAATCACAATGTCTATGAAACAGATATTTTAAGAAAGTGAGAACTGAAGACCATGTTATTGAAATCTGTGCGGGTTAAGAAGATGTACTAAATATCTGCAGTTTATTAAGTTCTCTAGTATGAGGGGAAAACGTATATTATCTGAAGTTCCTCAAAGGAGTATACTGTATGTTTTAAAATGTCAGATTATAATTCTAGGTAGTGCATAGTATGTATAGTTCTTGTCACTCGTGTCATTAGTGGCATTGTTTCCTTTTATCTGATAATACAAGGCTATATATCATGGCAGATATCAGTAGTTATGACTCCATCAGTTTGGTTTTCTGAACCTTATTTATTTCTTTATTTTGAAGATATAATCAGTAGAAGCAACACTGTGAAGTATGAATCTTTTTCTTCTATTTCCTGCATTAGTACTCTTCTACAGCTATTTTCTGTCATGAAAATAAGCATAATGACTTTTGCAGACTCTCTCCTTTGCCCTTATTCCAGCAAACCTCCCACTGACTTCTCTAAGTATTTTACCTAAGTAGAGACCAAATCAGGGGTCAGAAAGATACTTCAGGATTTTATGCTCTATTTAAAGGAACTTGAAAGGATAGATTTCTTCAGTGGTGAAATCTGAGAAGCAATTAAATACTGCCAACTGTTTCTTAACCTTTTCCAAAAAGCAGTCTATAGATACTTTCTGCAGAAACCTGTGTTTTGTTGATGATCAGGTCTTGAAGGATTTTGCTTCGTGAAACTTCACCTGGAACCAGACTTGGTGAAAAGAGATTACCAAGATCAGCTTGTTTATTTTATTCTCTGATCTGTTAGTGTTCTATACTGGGTAGTTATATTTGCTGCCTTTAATATTTGTTTTCATTTGCTCTACCTTGAAAAAGACAAAGTTTATGGTCTTTGCTTACACTGTGAAATGTATTTTGATTGCATATAGTATTCAGTGAATTTGATAAAGACTCTGTCCGTTGATTTCATGACTCAGTGATTAATGTTCTGATCGTTATTCAGTAGATAAGAAGACTGAGGTTCTCATCCCATATTGTCCATGGGTCAAGGAGTAGACTCTGGCCAACTATTTCTGATGCAGAGGGTTTAGTAACTTTGATTAATTCATGATCACAGAGTGCTTTGGGCTCCTGGGATAAAAAGCAAAATAGAAGTGCAGTGTTATTAATGGGAAGTATGCTTGACATGCTTAGTATACTATATTAAATATCATTTGGGGTTGAGTACACTACAAGAGTGTGAGAAACTCAGCCAAAGATAGTTATGGTGATGTCTCTAATTGAGAAAAACAGATTCTTAATCAGTGTATCACAATTACAGCCTTCATGGTAACTTCATGGTTAGGTTTATGGATCAGTTTTATTCGTCTGAATAACATATGGCCTAAGAACTAGACGCTGACAGCATCTACTGAGTTTGGGGAACATATGCAGTTACTTCTGGTATTGATGTCTGAGAATTTCTCTTCCTCTCCTGCCTGGACTTAACAAGCCTTCAGCTGCCACTTAATTTCAAAGAGCAACACCATTCTACAAAGCGTGTATTTTCCCCTTCTCCTAGTGTTTGGTAATAGAAACTGCTATTTCTTTAGAAACTCTGTAAAATATAACATGCATTCCGGATCTGTTTACACAGAGACAAATCTTGCTTTGGCTTATAAGTAATACAAGATTTTCCACTGTGCCCCAGTGCAGCATTTTAGGGTCTGTTCCTATGTTGTAGGAAGCACTGATGGAGCACTCTGAATTCATACACCACCAACTTTTCTTCAGAGCAGCTCAGCTACAGAGCTCTCTCAGTGGAATGTCAGTGTTTATGCATAATGTGAGAACCAGAGGGTTGTGCATATCTACATTAATATTTTGCTTTGCTGGCAATGGTTGCAGTTTTAATGAAAGTGTCATAAGACCTGGTGTTTTTCTTAAAAATTCCACTCTTGAGGTAAACAGATAATGTCAAGAACCTCAGTTTTTGTTTGTAAAATAAGTTTCTTAGTCCTCATGATTGGAAAGAAGACACTGAATCATGATCAAAGCATAACACAGAGACTTAAAAATGAGAAAAAATATAAATATAAAGCCTGGTACTTATTAGATTGGTTAAAAATATGTTAAAAACGTTAGAATTTTCAGGGAGAAAATGGTGACAGACAGAAGGGAAACAGTATGAGATCAGCACTGGTGGATCTCATTTGCATTTTATTTTGAGTTTGGTCTGAGGAATAGTTTCATGGTCTGAATACCAGCTCTGAAATCCCTGTGCAAGTTGAGCATCAGCAGCATGACCTGGAATAAAGTTCACACCTTCACACCTCTATAAAGAACTACAGCTGTGGGGTTTTATTACATATTTTACTAGCTGTTTCAACAAAGGTAACTTAAATTATATTCTGTCTGTGCCTGCGTCCATTCACAGAAATATTTGCATTACTTCTCTGTATTTTTATTAGTTGACCAAGAGGTGCACTATTCATCATTCATCTGTATGGTGTGTCTGCTTCTCTGCCTGTTTGCTTGGCTGGGTTTCCTCTTCTCTCCACACTCACAACTACTTGGGCATTGAAAGTACTTGTTAAAAAAATTCAAAGCATTATTTTGTTACATTATGCTGATTTAATTCTTTAAATTAAGACTGTCTGTAGCGATAAAAGGTACCTACCCATTCAGACTCTAGTCGTTAGGATTACTGTAGGAATTACTGGGTGAAAATCCAGTGTCCTTTATTGTAAAAGAATTGCAGTGCAAGATACTGGGGGTCTTCTGTGGCTTTGAGAGACATGAAATAGCTTTCAAGATTTAAAATTAATGTTAATGAATGTTTTTTTTCTCTCCAAATTCCATTACAAAAATAACAATAAAACTGCAAATAAAATAGTTTGTTTGCTTAGGGAATTGTTTAGTTTGTTATTTGGATTGTAGTACTGCCTCAGTTCCCAAACAGAATTAGGGTCTGTTTGTAGTAAATGTTTGAGTAGAAATTAAGAGATTGCCCCTGCTTTAGGTCTTCGTAATCTACATCAGAGATTCATACAAATGAGAGGAGACATTGCTATAGGCAAAATGTCAAAGGACATTTTGCAGATAATCCTGTTGTAGAGATGGGCCAAGCTATTCCGAGGCAGATTTGAATCATGTGGACTGTGATAGACACAGTACCTGCTCTGTGGATTAAACAAAACAGTATAAAGTGAGATTTCACCTTCCCTTTCCTTTCCCTTTCCCTTTCCCTTTCCCTTTCCTTTTCCCTTCTCCTCTTTTCCTTTTCCTTTTCTTTTCCCCTTCCTTTTCCTCTTTTCTTTCCTTTGCTTCTTTTTTTTTTCTTTAAATGCTGAAGATCCTAAAGATTTCTGCTGAAAAATTGACTGTCAGAGAGAATATTTCTGATATTCAGCTGACAGTTTTGCATTTAAAAAAAACGTAATGCTGTCAGTAAAAGGAATTTTTTGCAAAACAAAAAAAAAAACAACACCAAACCATTCAGCTGCAAATAGGTTGTAATTGAATTTTTCACACATATATATTTTTTTTAATTAGTCTTTGTTGGGGAAAAAGTTGGAACCTAGGAATAATGCCTGTGACTCACTGGTTTCTTCAACTGTCATGGCTTGAAAACTTGTTGAAAAGAACCTAAAAATGCATATCACTTTCTAAAGACAAATACAAGTCACCCTCCACACTCTTTTTCAAACTTTAGGCATTCTTAGTGGGGAGAACCCCCTTAGATCTAACCAGAAACAGTGTTTTCTGCAACAGGCTATAGGTGGAGGTTATATCCAGAATGTGAAGTTAGACCCTGACTGTTTTGCAGATGGGAGGGAGTACTGCTTTTCTTTCCCTTACATTTGATTTTTTCCATTTCCTAAATAGAACAGTTCCTTGCGGGAGAAAATCCGAAGAGAGATCCAGTTCTTTTCCCTGACTTGCTTCCACCTGTAGATAATCTCCTGTGAGTAAATTAGGGCATTTGCCAGGAGTGCTGCTTCCCCAGCCAGCAGCATAAGGAAAATGTCTGGCTGTACAGAGCCAGATTTCGCATCTCTGTGTTTATTAAAGTTAGAAGGAGAAATAAGAGCTTTGAAAACTTAAAAAACAGGATGAAAACAAACAAACAAACAAATGCATCAGCTGGCACTTGATGTTAGGAATTTTATATGATGCTGACACAGAAACCAAGTCTTCAGATTGCGTTTTCATCCAGTAAATATTATAGCTCCTTGAAAATGTGAAACTCTTGAAACCTCATTTGCTAGACTGCTTTAGAGCAATTATGAAGCTGCTATCTTTTCCCTAAGATCAGGTGGATGTTTTTGGACCCTGAGGGATAACAGTGTAGCAACAGAGAAAATGTTGTCTGCCCAATAGTTACAGTGCAGTTTTGGATGAAGGGAGCTGTATGCTAACAGGTCCTAAATAATAATCTTCGTATTGCCACAGAAAGGCACAGAATATTTAAATCAATCTGAAATTCTTCCGTCAAAAAACAAAATAAGGGGAATAGTGCAACTTGGCGAATGCATCTTGACCTCCTGCTATTTTTACAAGTCAGACAGATGTGCTGCCACTGATAAGCTGGTACCCAGGACTAGATATCAAATCAGAAATCTGTGGACTCACTCTTCAAATCCCAGCACTAATCGCAATGATAAAGAGCTACCTTTCGATTAATCCTGCCCTGGACTTTAGACGAAAGATACTGCAGTTTAATTACTGAGTGAAATCCACTTTGTCTGATCTGCCAGTCCACACTGTAATGTCATAATATAATCAGCTTCACCCCTGTCTGAAGCTCCAGGGCTGTGAAGTCCAAGGACTTGTTTGATTGGAAGAAATAAAATGATGTTCAAACAACCACCAGCCACAGTGCTGTAATTACCAAAATCTTGTTTGCATCTGTCTGTCATTTTCACCACTGGTTTTTTATGACACTGAAAGGCAAGGAGAGATTGTGGTGGATAAGAACAGCGACCTGACAGATGACAAATAAGATGTGGGAGGGTTTGCTTGGAGAAAATAATCATTGTAAAATATTCAGGCTAATTAAACTGGGTCTCTTTCTTATGTATTTCCCATCGGCTTCAGTGACACATGCAGGTTCAAGCAAAGCCAGCCACTGGTACTGTCATCTCATAATTAAAACCTGTAACTGATCTGGGAGTGTTCTAGTGAGGGGACAGAACATGTCAGTGAGCGAGAAATGCATTTTTACCCATGTGAGAGCTGCAGCAGGGCTGCCAATGTGTGCAGTGTCTCCTGCCTCTGCCAGCAGTGGGCACCGGCCATGACTTGAAGGAACCAGACAGAGGAGGCGGTCGTGGCTTACTGGTAGGAGTCATTGAATGAGTCTTGTGCAGATGTAGGACTTGGCTCCCACAGCTCTATGGGGCCACGTGACGAGTTCCACCAGAAACAAAGGGAGGGTTTAGGGTGCTCCTGTTCTCTTAGTGCCAGATCTTTCAGTGTCTTTCTCCTTGACCTCCTTTGTTAGGAGTGCCTCCAAGGCATGTCGGTAGCAGTTTCTTTTCAGTGTACCATAGAGAAGTTCGTTGCTTGCTTCCGACCTGTTTCACAGTTCTCACTGTAATACCGATCGTGCAGCTCTTACCACAGCAGCACTGGGCCACTAAAAGAAGGTGAGAAGGTTTGAATTTTGTAACATGTGCTTTGTTTGGATATCTTTCTGGCAATTCAGGGAGGTTATGATAGTGGTATGGAAAAAAGCTGGCAATGCTCTCAAAAATAGTTTTCTTTCAGTTTATTGCTAAGATATGCTCAACTTATTTTCTTATTGCTCTACATTCTTTGCTTTCCCCTTTTCATCTGCCTTGACTATTTCTAGCTAGATCTTCCTTTTCTCATGTGATGTATTCCCTACAACCTATGTCATTTGATTTGCAATGATTCTCTCTTCCACCCTGCTAGCATGGAGATCTCATCCTTTCACTCTTCTTCCCGCTCCTCTCCCCTAAAAACACTTGCTATTTCCATCTCTATCCATATGTTTCCATAGAGTGAGCTTCTAGACTATCAAAGTGAATCACAACCACTGCTCTGTTAAGGTCCCTGTGCCACTTCCTCGTCAAAGGGCTGTCTTGTTCAGCACCTATGACTAAAGAGGCCAAGTACAGGATACCCCAAGGTATCCTGGAGTTCTAGCCTGTAGGTGGATTTCTATGCAAAGACCAATTCTTTTCTGTACTGCAAAATATGAGTAATGTCTTAGGGCAAAGACTGGGATGAGGAAGAATAACAGGCAGCAGTTGTTAGCAGTATGTGTCTCTGTCTTAAACTTGCAATACATTTACTTTTTTCCTCTTCCTTTTGTACCCTGTAGCTGACAGCGGTGCCTAGCATCGTCTGTCAGCAGGGATGGCATGCAGGGTGTTTTGCAATGGAAATCTGGCTTTAAACCTAACTGGGTTTGTCACTAGTGTTTTAACTTCTGAACAGTATTTAAACATTTCAGTCTACAGACTGGGTTTCATCAGGATCTATCCAGAACAGGCTGTCTAGAGAATCATCTTTGAACCAGCTTTGACCAGCAGCAATGACCCCAGTGCTTTATTTGTACAGTACTTTTGCCCTCAGTCTAATCCTTTACTTTAGAAAAAGAAATGTCAGAAGGAAGATGTGCACAGCTTCTTTTAAATCCCAGGAGAGTACTTTTCAGCATGAAGGAGTCCATCTAGTTACACAGCCTTGCTAATACCAGCACACTGCACTGATATTCTTGCTTCTCAGGGGAAAAATAGCAAGAGAACCTGAACCACAGTTGTATGGACAGTAACTACACAAAATCATTTATTTTGCAAATGAGGGAATAATGGAGGGCACAGGGTAGTGCAGAATGGCACTTTAAAAGAAAGGAAGAAATTAGTGTGTGTTGATCAGAATAACTTGCATTCTTTCACAGCTGAAGAAGTATATATCTGGGGGAGTGTATGTAAATAGTCAGGTGTTTGGTATGCTTACAAGCATGAAGATGGGAGTCCTAACATATTGTCTGTCATGTACTTCGGTGAGGTGTGTGAAGTTTTATGTCCATGACACCACACTGCAACCTGGTTATAAGTTTGGGGCTTTCTGCGTAGGTATGGCTTAGGTTATGAGGGTAGCTTACAGCTTCCATCATGTTATAGAGGCTGCCATGAGCACTTCTCAGAAGGCCTGACTTAAAGTTCCCCTTGCTGTATATGTTGTTTAAGCCTCTTACCTGCTCTGGAAAAAAGAGTTTCTCTCTCTTTGCTCTCCATCTCAGTGATACTTGTAGGTCCCTGTTGTCTTAGAATAAATTCCCTGAAGTCTTCTAAGAAGCCACACTGATATTAGCTCTAGTGCTGTATGAATGAATGTGTGGGGGTTTTTGCTGTGCAAAATCCAAGCAGTGATGATCTGTACTTAAAGAACATAGTAGCAGAAGTGGGAGACTGGGAGAAACAGGAGAAGCAAGGAGAGGATTAATTTGAGGATGGATAGTAGAGAAAAAGGGGTAGGCTCATATCCCATTCTTCCTGGCCCAGTGATGTCGTCAGAGCTGGTTGTTCAGTATTTATATTCCTCCACCCCCAAAGCACTTGCTTATCATAGAAAAATAGAATTGTTTGAGTTAAAAGGGATCTTTAAGGTCATCTGGTCCATCTTGCCTGCAGTGAACAGGGACACCTACAGCTAGATCAGGTTGCTCAGAGCGCCATCCAGCCTGACCTTGGATGTCTCTGGGGATGGAGTATCCACTGCATCACTGGGCAACTTCTTCCAGGGCTTCACCACCCTAATAGTAAAAATCCTTTTCCTCATATCCAGTCTAAAAAGCTTATTTGCAGCCTTGTACTCATGCCTCACCATTTAGAGATCCACGTGCATATGGCTCACAGGATCACATTTATGAGTATGTTCGTCCATCTGATCCTCAGTTCCATCTTCCCACATTCATCTCCAGTTACCAAAACAACTTTTATTCATTCATGAGCATTTTATTCCTGGATAAATGAAAGCAGAATTCAGTTTAGAAAAATGACAAATTTAGAAAAGATTAGGTGATGAATTGAAAGAATACAAAGTGCAATCACATGTTCTTGGGCTCCAAATGGCATTAAAAACTTCATTGAAATTAGGGTGATATTTGTAAACGTCAGGAGCAATTCCACTCAAATGTATGAATCAAATCCAACTCCTGGAGAACCAGGGGCAAGGGCTGGATCTCAGGGCTACTCCTTGGGTATCAAAGTTATTAGGAAATAACTCATTTTCTAATTTAAAATTGCATTTCTGTGTTACTGTATTAATTCTAGAGCTATTGACAAGGTGTTGTTTCTTCATAATATCCTCATTCTGCTTTATACACAGACTTCAATGAAGAGAATTTCCTGTTCGCTTTTGATGGCAGAGGTTAAAAATGGGTTTTTATCATGCTAGAAAACTGTTTTCTCTATTCTAGTGAAGAAAGCAGAGTTCTCTCAAAATTCAGCTCTAGTTAAAATGACACCCTCCCCAGCAGCAAGCCTGATGGGACTTCCCTGTCCTTTTTGCCAAAGCTGATCACCTCCGGGGAGATGCTGCTCAGAGAACACTCCCTGCTGAACACACAGACCTGTGCAACAGTGCAAGCTAGCTTCTCATGAGGGCACTAAAGAGTGCCCTGATATCATCATGATAGGGCCACTGGCTTTGGGATTCACTAGAAAGCTCACTAGGTTCATACTGCTTTCTAAATGGAGGCTAAAGGGAGATGAATTTAAGCCCCCAGCATTCTGCAAGAGCAAGGGGAGAGTTAATATTTTTTGTCTCTGGTCCTTCCAATGCTGCTAACAACATTCTAAGGGCAGAAGGCAACTACTAATTGTGATGTAACTTGAATGATTTCATCGCCCTACTCCTCTCACTCAGTTGGGACATTCATCAGCTTTCTGGTCACTGCTGACCTGGGATGCCAGCAATGTGGCAATCCTATATAACAGTTTAGCCAACCTAGAGGTGATTTATCCACTCTGGTTCATTTCTGTAGATTTATATATATATATATGTATTTATCCATGTATGTGCAGAACACAGTCATGCTTATAACTGTGGGGACTTTCAATTTGGCGTGCCTATATATATATTTATATATACTCTAAAAAACAAAGCCAAAAACAACTAAACTAAATCATGTCAAAGATGAGGGAAAAAAACACCTCATTTTAACATCTTGTTACCAGTCTCTCTGCTTTAGTAAATAATAAAATATCCTTTTGGAGAATGTTATCGGTGGTACAATCTTTCTCCCCTTTAGCATGGAGAGTAGTTGAGAAACCAGAGGGGCAGCTTGCATGGCTTTTGGAGCCTCAATTGAATTCATCCACAGGTCTAAAGAGATCAAAATTGTTTGAATTGATCCTTACTGTTACTCCTGTGAAGAGAAATCCCTTAAGCCTTTTGCTTTCTTGTCATGTACAATCTCCCTTTGTCAGTTCATGTCCAAGGTCCCCGTTTTCATTTTTCTTAGGGATAGCATGAGCTCTAGCAATATCTGTCTTTATAATGTCTGCAGAGTGAGAGTAAGAGACTGAGCATAAGGCTGTGGGGAGAAGGATAAAATACACATGGTGAGCATCTGACCCCTGAGAACCTTACACTGTCTCCGAGAACCGCAACCTTATCAGACATCACAGTTGTGGCTTCTGTGGCAAAGGATGACAACAAAAGCAACGTAGCCCACCACAATTATTATTCAGATTTGAGACCTGGGTTTTAAAACAGATGCATTTGGAGCAGAGATGTGGAAAGAAGGAGAAGCACAAGTGTTGCTTATTGGGGGCCCTGCAGACAGAAAATTATTGTGTTTCTAACACTATTGATTTTGTGCAGCAGCTGATATTTCAATCTGGGTGCAGCATGTCTGAGAGTCTACGCACACTGTCAAGAAGAAATATGATAGTGTCTTAAAAGATTAATAATATCGCTGGTCCTCAGGAGGCTTGTCTTAATTCACTGGCCTGTTCCTTGGCATGTACTGTAATTTATCTAGTCTGATTTGAATAGCAAATGGCAATCGGCTGCCATTAGGGAAATAGGCATCAGTCTTATTGATCCAGGATGGGCTGGATTTTATTTAAGGAGAGCTGCAAAATGTTATTAACTTCCGGATGAGAGGCTGCAGGTGGAGAATTTTTTGCAGTGTTCCAAAGGAGGGAAATTGCACCGAGTCTTGAAATGTATAGGAAGAGGGGAGGATGTGGGAAGTGGGGCATCAACTGCTACCCATTTGTTTCCAAAGACACCCATTATTTCCATCACAAGTATTTTGTTTTTCAGGGCTCTTTGTATGATTTTGTCAGTGAGGGACTGAGCTATCTGTAAGTGAAAACATTCGGTGAGAAGAAAGTGTGGTGGTTGATTTTCCATATTGATTGAGATACAGCTGGAGCTGCGTAAATGGTTTGTTTTCCAGTCCCCCTCACTGTGCTTAATAAGAGCTACACAATTAATCTCCAGACATCACATGGAATATGTATCCCTTCTTACAGTCTGCTCTCTGTGTGTTTAGAGCTGCCACCAGTGCTACCTGAGGAGAGTGGCTGATGTGACTGGGAGGGAGATATAACCCCACAGCTGTTGTTAAGGTTTGTTCCTGGTGTCCTGTTCATACAAATCCTAGTCAGAAATCAATGTGAGGGACAAAAGCCACTGTCTATGGATAATCTTTCAGTGGATATTATAGCAAAATATCATGCTAGAGCCATGAATGTGAGGAAAATAGAAGTGGTCCAGACTCTAGAAAAAAATAAGTTGACTGGCATTATGGGGATCCTGAAAAGTAAGTTTAAAGAAGTATAATTACACTGAATACTTCGGAGAACTTCCAGTCTAATGACATGTCACAGTGAGATAACCTCCCCAGGGAAGTGGAGAATGCCCAGCTATTTGACACACTTTCAAGTTAGACTAAGTAGAACATCAGAAAAGGAATACCCTTACTCAGGAGGGAGGATGGAGGAAATTATTAAATACCATAGGTCTCTCCAACCTTAATTGCTGTAATTCTTTGATACATCACACTCTCCCAGCAGGAATCACCAGAAAGTAAGATTCAGGAGTGCTGTCTATTAAAAAGCTTATAGATACTTCAGTTCCAGCAGGAGGCACTTTAAGGAGTAGTGGAGGAGTGTAGTGTTGAGGGACTTCAAACCTATCCTTCAGTCTGATCTCTTGGGAAGCCAGCACTCTGAGGAGTGGTGCAGGAGTGGCAGCTCCCAGCCCTTGTGCCAGGCTCTGCAGGAGGCACTGGGCAGGGATCACTCTTTCAGGAGATGGGAAATACGTAATGGAGAAAGAGTTGAGGCAGGGGGGATGTCCACAGCTGGTCAGTGTTAGCTTTTGCCTTTGAGAAGCTTCTCGAGGCTCACAGGGCAATTTTACAGCATTTTCCAGCAGCGGTCAGAAAAAGGTGTGGGAGCATTTCAGAGAATTAGCTTCTTGTTTCATGCATTTGTTTTGCACCTAAAATATGGGCGCAGGCAATAAAGTGCTACAGGAAATGGCCAAGCACAAAAGCAATAAAATAAATTGAAACTGACTTTGAGTTTTTTTTTTTTTTTTTGAGCAGCAGTAATTGCTATACGTTGTGATGTTTGCATAAGAAATTAGTTAATGTGTAGGAGAATGACATGTGATACATTTTATTTGCCCGATGACTGTAGTCTCTGAGTGAATGACTTATTAAGGTTAATAAAAAAAATTTTGCTTGTGACTTGTAATAATCCAATTGCTAGAATTTAACATCCCCTCATGCATAGTTGCCTAAAGGGGGGAAACTAAATTACACATACGTTCTAATGACCGACTGGCTATGCTTTTATTTATTTCTTAATGGCGATTTGAGAACAAACAATGTGTTCTAAATTGTTGGTCTGTCTGTCTTTCTGCCTGCCTGGGCAGGAACGTTATGGCTTTCTTAATTCTCCTGTGTGATTTATCATCTCCAATTCATTGTTTTGCATAACTCTGCTCAAAATGAAGAAATGTCATTATTTTGCAGTGAAAAAGTTGTCATTTGCATAATGCCTGCCATTAATTATTGTGAGACTAATGCAGTTGTTGATATTTTTAGGGCACAGTGGTACATCCTGCACCTTGTATAATGTCATTCTGAAAACATTGGTAGTTAATAGGTGCCACAACACTGCACAAATGCAAGAAAAGAGGAGGCAAAAAAAAAAAAAAAAAAAAGGAAGGGCACATAATGGAACAGACTGTGATCTTAGGTTTTTGTTTCCTGAGGTACATGGCGGGAGATGACTACAAACAGAACCAAGAGATAGGAAGGTGTGACACCCAAGAGGTTGAGGGAATGAAGAATGTGAAATGTTTCCTTCTGTTCCCTTAGTTGAGATGGACACAACTAAAACTGTGTCATGCTAGTGATCCCTGGAATAAAAGAAAATTCGTGGAGGTAGTTAGTGACTGTTATCCCATCGCTGGCACTTTTCCCACTCATAGAAGCCTTTTGCTATTTGTTTTAGTGGCTTATTTATTTTTACATTGGAGTTATTTTATTATTTCATTTCAAACATATAACGTGAAAATCCCTGCATATACATAACAAATATTATTTTATAATGTCCTCTGAGTCTGTGAGGGGAGAACAAAACAAACAGCTCTGACCCCCATTAAGAATTTAATAAATCTAGTTATTGAAGTATAGTTCTTGATTTCATCTTTGCAGATGGAGATCACTGCTATTTGAAAGGGTCTCCTGGTGCCAGCCACCAGTAGCTGGAGGAAACTATCCTTTCCCAGTTAGACTTGTGCATAGCCAGGGGAAAACATCTTTTTTATTTCTTTTTCATTGTAAAGTTAGCTGATTTGGCCTACAGATATTGGAAGTGGAAAGAGAGAAGAGCAACATTCTAGAGATCTGTTAATTCTGTACATAGAGAACACGAAGCTGGACTTTTTCCAGTCTTTTTGCCAAGAACTTCCATTGCTCCCAAAGTACCTAAGAGATCATGTTTTCTCAGTAATATGCATAGTAAATATAAAGCATAATAATCAAGTGAAGCAAACTCTTGAGTCTCAGGCTGGCAGTACCTTTCCTATGTCTTGTTCAACTAGTACTGCTGCTGCAGGATAGTTCAAATGCAATAGGCTTTTTTCTATGCTTTTTTTTCCTCTTGATCCTTAACAAGAGAAATGTTAGTGAGCAGTGTGTTAACCTATAGCAGTGGTTGCATGCTAATGGAGAGAAGTTAGTACAGGGGGCCATAAAACATCAACACATAACTATGACTTAGAGTATATTTAGCAGGAAATAAAAAGCCCTAGGACCCTTTGATATTCTGTAAGGTTGCTAGTTTCTCTCATTGTTAGATGGCGTATCTTAAAATGCCAGAGAGAAATGGTGATTTACTCCTCAGATTCTGCATTTCACTGCTTCCAGAGGGAAGTTGTTTCTTCTCCTGTTTTCTGCCATTAGAATTAAAAAAAAAAAAAACAACAAAGAAAATTAAACCACAAAAGTTCAAATAATTCTAAAGAGTCTAACTGAAACCCGCAAAGAGCAGGAAATTCATCTCCAAACACTGCCAGTCTGTCCTCAGCTCACCCTATTGTCACAGAGAACTGAAAGTTGTTCCTGCAGTGGGTGATCTTACCGACCACAAATGCTGCAATATGTAGTCACAATAGAAAACAATAGAAGAACGGAGATGGAGCTTTAGTCTTGGTTTCTTGGCTTTGGTAAACATGAAACAGACTCCTAATATACATTAGGGTAGTTTTCTGTGTGTTTTAATGCACTTAGATTACAAGTGCAGTATATAAGGTGTGTTTCACAAAGTTGTAATTCATAGTCATGTACTACATCCCAACAATAAATTGCTCTTTTTAGCACTACAGAAATAGTCCACGTGTCAGTTGTTAGTATCTTAAACATACCACTGCTGCTGGGTTTTAGAAAAATATAATATAAAATAGCTCATGTTGGTAAGAATCCTAGAGATGACACATCAGGAGAAATTTCTGCAAAACACTGTAAAAACTGAGTGCTAAAACTGATAATGTGAACCCTTTCAAGGGCTTTGCAGATCTCCTATCTTTTAATCCCTAGAGCAGCTTTTCCCACTTGGTCCATCACTGGTATCCCTACCCTGTTGGAACTTTTCTGCTGTGGACAAGCTGTTGCAAGAGCACAAATCTTAAGAGAGCTCCTTCTGTAGGATGAGTTCAAGAGATGCTTGGCACTGTTTTGAATGAGCAGATCTAAATTGCCTTCCTGTCTTTGATATCGACTTCCTGTGTGGCCACAAAGAAGTCACATCAATTCCCTCATAATTTTCTTAGATGAGGAATTATAATCATTCCAGACATGTAAGGATACATTGTGAGGATTAATTCACGAAGATTGTTGAGATATTCAGATACTGTAGTGATGAGTACCACAGAAAAGCCAGAAACAAAAAGCATCTTATTTCATGAAAGACTTGGATTTCATTCAGTAAACAAGGCTTGGGGCCACACACTGAACAGGGAGAATAAAAAAAGAATATTTGAATTATTCTCATTCCCTGGATGCTATCCATTATATGGAACACAAAATGTATAATCGTAACATGTAAGACTGTATTGTAACAGTGCTGTTGTTGTGACAGACTTCATCTTGTTTTTTCTTACTGTTGAGCGCTCTTCTCTGTGACCTTAATGTTTCAACTTAGTTTTTAAAAGATGCTTTTGGGTGTATGATAGGCAGTAGACTAGCTGCAGCTCCTAGGGTAATCTCTCTATCATGTGACTGTTGAATACCCATTAGAACCAAATGGGATAGCTTTGTTGACTAAATGAGGTAGATGGTTTTGAACTTAAGAATGATTTCTACCAACTGGAACACCAGCCAGCAAAGAAAACCTGCTGAATTTGTATCTCAGGTTTCCTGAAAGAATACCTTGTTCCCCAAACATTGCCCTTGCTGTTTCACTCTTAAGTCTTTGTTCTTAACAGAGAGTTTAGCTATAATTGTACCTGGGGAAGATATTAATCAATATCCAGTGAGTTGACAGTGCAATAGTAAATCATCACTTGCAACCCTAATCCATGTGCTCCATAAATTCATTGTAAAGCCAGAATCTCTGTGATCTATGTGTTAGCTATCTTGAAGCTTCAGTTCTCTCTGACACATTTGTCAGATTGGTTTGTCCTGCTGTTTAGAAAGTGGCAGATGAGCCTTCCCATTTTGTTGTGCAGGGTAATGTGTATTGTTTTTAGATCTTTGTGTTTAAAAGCCCTGGTAAATCTTTCTGTTAAGATTTTGTCCAATTGCTTTTAGAAACCATTTTTAGTATTGGCATTGAAAACATCCCGTACCAGTGAGTTCCACAATTTATTTGCATATTGTGTGAAAAAGCACTTACTTTTATTTGCCTTGAACCTGGTGCTTGATAACTTCTTTGGCTGCTTCCTAGAAATACCTAATTACAATCTGGGAGCAGTTATTAAATGCTCACCTTGTTAACTGTTCACCTTGTTCTTGTTTGTCATGATTTTATAAACCTCCTCTATATTTTCCTAAATAATGTGTTTTTCAGGGCAAAGAACCCAGCTCTTTTTCATCTTTTTTCGTGCAGACATTTTTCCATTCTGTGAACGTTTTTGCACTTTTCTGCATTATTTTAGGTTGCTTACATCCTTTTTTTGCAGTAGAAGCTCAAGCCTACATATGATATTCAGCATGTGAATTTACTATGGATTTATTTGAAAGGCGTAATTATCAATAAGTTTTATTTTCTATTTCTGTCCTAACATTTCCCAGCCTTATTCTAAACCTTTATAATCAATGCTGAGTATTGAGCTGGTGCTTTCATAGGCATATCCACAAGGATTCCCTACTCTCTATTATATGTAGTAGCAGCAAATTTAGATTCTATTGTGTTGTATGAATATGTGGGGTCATTTTCCCCATGGACGTTACTGTGTGTTATTGACATTAAATTCCATTTTTCACTTCATTGTGTAGACTTTCGGTGTTACCAGGTCTTTTTACAACATTTCAATTTTAGCTTTTGCTGTAGTAGTTTTTGTATGATGTGCAAAGTTTGTTGCAACACTAGTCCTGTTCTTTCCCCAGTAATTTACAAGCACGTTGAACACCACAGGTCTTAATGCAGATTCTTGTGGGACTCTGGTAGTAGTTGTCTTCCATTGTGAAAACTGAATATTTATTCCATCTCTTTGTTGTGTATCTTTGAGACAGTTACTAATCTGAGAGACTCTTTTCTCCTATGTCATGATAAGTCTGTTTTAGTCTTTGTGAGGCTTTTCAATTGTTTTTGTTTTAGGTTTTTTTTCTTTTTAGCAAATACCACTACTTGAATCTCTTGCAGGTGTGCTCATCGAGTCCTCCTGAAAACTCCATATATTTGTTAAATAGGAATTATCTCTGCAAAAAGCTTATATTGTGTCTTCCCTTTTTTATTGTACCAAATATCTGTTATTTATTCTGTTTTCTACCATTACTATGTTGTAGTTTATAGACCTACTGAACTATATGGGTCTTCCTAAACCCCTTTTTTTTTTTTTTTAATTGGCATTAAATCATTTTCTATTCTTGCCCTGATTATGTGCAAGAGATACTAGTTAAGTTCTTTCATGTACGATTTTCATTATAACTGTTAGATTGGAACAGGTTTTTCTTTCTGTTGTATATTTTCTCAGACTTTGCCTTTCAGAGAAAGTGTTTCACTTGATAGCCTTTATGAACTTTTCCATAATGAGTACACGCCCAGCAAATTAATTTTGGGCATTTTGTCTATGAACACTTTTTTCACCTCATTGTAGGCCTTACAGATTCTGTGTAGGGTATTTGGAAAAGTTGTTAATGGTATCTCCAGCATTTTCTTGGACCTGTGTTATTCTACACAAGCTTTATTAGAAAATAATAATTAATAAAAGCACTCTTTATTCATTAAATATTACTTCCCCTCTTTAGTTGGTATCCTTTTACTTCTAATGAACCCTTTCATTAGACTCATTAAAAAAAATCCTATTAGAGATGTTCTTTCACAGGTGATTATGTTTTTGTTTTGTGAGTTCAGAGTAATGACTGTAAATGCATTACTGTAGGGCAACTTTAAAAGTTCCTGCATCTAAAGATGTATCATGATTTTCTCTTGGAGATTTTTGCCCCCTTGCAAAGAATTTTCATCTCAAGTGGCATTCGAATTATGACAGTTTACAACCTAGCATAGTCAGGTAAATCAAAACTGTTTCTGGATTTCTTTAGCACCTCAGGCTGTAATTTGTTGTGCCTGCCAGACAAACTGCTGAGATGTTCCTCAGAATGATTGAGGCAGACAGGTGGGGGTCAGGATTATTACAGCTATTCTAAGGTAAGGCTTTCTTGTTACGTGTAAGAGACCTGAATCTCTGATAACACATCTTCTAACAGTAACATCTTAAAGCATTTTTCTCTTAACTTCTTTCCAATTTCCTTTTTACTACATTCCTTACTTTGAATAGATTATTTTTTTTTTCTGATGTTACATATTGCAGTAGTGGATTTTGCTGTTATTTTTTCAGCCCTATAGATAACCAATTTTATTTGCATTACGACCATAATTGCAATACGGTTCTTTAATATGCAAATTAAAGTAGGTTTGGTGTTCTTAGCAGTGAATTAAACCTGTTCCTTCTTTCATAGCTCTTCTAACTATCTGCTGCTTCTCACATCTTCCTTTATACATTTCATGCTCACTGTTGGCATTTGGTAAGATGTTGTGTACTATGGTTCTAACCCCTTATTAGGAATGGGATTTAAAAAAATGCAGTAGTAGTATTTTTTTTAATTTATTTTCTCTTTATTTATATATGCTTTCTTTAATTCACAGCACCTGTACCTTACCTGTGCATTTTACTCGATCATTATCATGAAGTGCAATGCACAATGCCTTGAGCATTACGATTTCTCACATACTCTTCTTAAGCCTACTATAGTTGGAACCTCTCATCTTTAATAAGATCCCTCCCATTTAAAGGAATCCAGCTAAACTTCTCCTTTCTTGAAAGGAGACCTACTGTAAAAAAAGATTTTAACACAATATCTGGCTTGCTAGCATCCTATTCAGTCGCTTACTCAAGCTAACATACTGCTGGAGTCAGAAATTATCAGATTGTGCTCGAGAAATATTTTTACATTTGTTTTATGTATTGCTTGACACACTTTCTTGTCTTTTCTCCTGTCAAGAGTACTGTGTCCCACAGTCCTGGGGATACCCCTACCGCAGAGATGTACAAGACCTGGAAGCTCTCCCAGTAATAAATTGTAAAAAACGTTTTAAATGGTTTTCAGAGTACATCAGAATCACAATTATCTGAAGAACATGGGAAGAACACTGAATAGAGCTCAATAATCACGTTTACGAGTAACCAAAATGCCCTGCATGCCCATGGATCTGTGGAAATAATTAGTAATAGAAGCAATTTACCATTTAATTAATAAATGACAAGGGGCAAAACCTTGTCTGGGTTCACTGAATTTGGATAATTGAAGCTCCACTGTATTTTAGAATCTGAAATATTAACCATTATTCTGTGTGCTTGAGATAGTAATCATTTAAAAAATGTGCAAATAACAGGATCAAGTCTAGTTGTTCTGTTTCTACAAAGAGTAAGAATGCCATATAATGCCTTGCGTGCAAGAAAAGTTTGTTGTGTTTGATTGTTTCTCAAACTGTCCAGAGTAGGTTTCCCTTAATGTATAGATCTTTGCAAGCTTTGAACCTTTAACTAGTGCCAGTGAAGGACTTCACAGGGCAGTGAATAACCTCTCACTGAGAGAAGGAAGAACCAGTGCAGAACATCTTGAAACTGGTTCTTATTTCAGCAGCCCACAAAGCAAGATTAATGGAGATGAAATCTTGAGATTGATGGAGATTAATTTTTTTAACGAAATAAGAAGGATGTAATAATTGTGCTCTGTTACAAATCCCTATTCAGAATGTGCCATAGGAAGTGGAAGGCTGGGACTGAAGAAAGACATTCTTGGGTTATAGTATATTCCAGTGGCCTTAGCTGCTGTAAACCAGTGGTTTTCTACCAAATACAAGTCATTGAAAAAGAGTTACAGACTTAGGCTTTCCTCCACTTTGCCTGTGTCTCTTGCCATCTCAAATGTTTAATAGCATCTACCACTGAGGCATTGTAGCAGTATAGCTGAAGAAAAAGGATGGAACCCCTAAAAGGCAATAGCTTTAGTATCATTCTCAAGCTATCAAAATACAGTGCACTTTCCTTCTCTTCTCTCCCTCATATTGTTTGTTGTATTCTATATTTTTCTCTCTCAAATCTTAATTCTAACATCATCTAGAGATATACTGTACAAGAAAATAAGTGTGGTCAAAAATGAGACTGCACATTTCAATCTGAAAGTAAGGACAATGGGTTGTGTCTAATCTCCTGCAGTTGGGCTATCTATTGCGAATAATCTGTTGCTAGAAACACTCTTTTGTACCCAGGAGACTTACGTTAATCTGGTTCAGTCTTTACTATCCTTTTCAAGTATATGATAATTGTCTGAGGATAAGCAGTCCTTGCAGAAGCTTAATTCCAACCCCACCTTGGTGTTTCATTCATGAGGAATAGGAGGAATGTGCAATTAAACTGCTATGAAGTCCTAGCTGTGAGGGTTCTGTCTGCTGCTTCCAAAAAGGTAAAAATAAAACTAGTCATTTCATTCAAGTTTTTATCACGTTTGTGTCAAAACTGCTGCAGAATTCACTTTGTACAAAGGTTTCTGCTCTTCAAGGGATCCATTACTGGAAAAGCTGGGAGTTTGTTGCATCAGAAATGATGAGCTGGCACCATTCATGGTGGTAAGGGAAGCTTGCTTATGCAATGAGCCACATCCTGCTCTCCTAACTCTGTGAGTAACTCTATTGAAGTCAATGGTAATTACATCTATTAAAATCAGTGGAACTATTTGCATCAGTAAGATAAGTAGGATTTGGCCCAAAGGTTGGTTAATATCAATGTTTTTAATCTCTCATTTTCATAAATGCTATATTCATTCAGCAATATAAAGTGAGGTGAATAAAGAACATTCTGTGCTTTGAATAGTTTGGCATCATATGCAGACAGGGCATGTGATTAATACCATATTGTTGACTTAGTTCTTTGCTTTTCAGTTGTGGCTGGCAACGTCCTTTTCATAATTGCTGGTATCCCCGTGAGCCTATATAATCACTCTCTACAGCTTTTCTATGATTCCCTTAGATATTTCCTGCACTCAGTGCAACGTGTTTCTGTATTCACTTATCCTCCCACCAGAATCTTAAAATGTTTCTGATGTACTACTCTGACATGGTCAGACCTGACATGGGGCAGTGTGTTCGCCTGCCAAAGTTTTCAATCCAGACACTTTATCTGTTTTTTCATGGACATAACCATAACACTACAAAGTCATGCTTTGTGGTTGTGCCCCAAGGAAAATTTGTAGAACTTCGACACATGGCTTCAGCTGGCAATGTTAGATGGGAAATTGTGCTTGCATTTGAGATACTGTACTTTTCTTGGTACCTAAGACAGAATTAGGGGGTAAATAATAAAAAATCCTGTTCTCATCATAGGTTTACAAAGATAGATGCTTTATTGAACATGACAGTCTTAATACTTTCTCCTGAAAACAGCCAATGTACCATGCTAATACTAAAGTAGAATTTTAGTTCGTGTAGAAATGTGACCCAGGAATCAAATCACTGAAGTTATCCTCTGGTTTCAGTGCTATTAGAGTAATTGAGTAATAATTAAATATACAAACATATTAGAAACAAACAAACAAACAAACAACAACAAAATAGTTCAGTAGATAACATCTAGTGTGTTTCTTTTCCTCCTGTGAACTTCCTGGTAGTATTTAATTTCTTGGATGGCCGTTTGTTGTCACCAGGAAACTCCTTTTGTAAAGCAGACGGTAAGGACTGGTGGTTGTCTGTGCTATTTAGCATGTGTCAGTTAAGTGAAAGCCTTACCGCAGTCAGAAAAGATTCATTAATGTGGCATGAAATTCTGCATTGCCTTCTCACAAGAGATTTCCGTTTTGTTGTGTTCTCACTTATGTGACGTTCAAGACCACATTCCGCTTTCAAAGAGATTCGAGGTCATTTGACTGACATTAAAGGATTTTTACTGATTTAACAGCAGAATATATAATATATGACTGCACATGAAGTCAGAGATACTGTCAATGTTATAACTGTTACATAGGTAAAACCTGTATGCATTCATAGTAATAATCCATTCATTTATTTGTATTAAATTTTCAAAGAAAACTAGAAAATCCCCCTACATATACACTCCACGGAAGACTCAGTGGAATGTCCTACAAGTTGTTAAAAATCTGGCAGGATTCAGCTCCCTACTTAGACTGTAGGAGTCAATGGTCCATATGTCACTATAGGTGCATCTAGTCAGTTTTCCTGTACGTCTAGATATCTGCTGGTACTGCGCAGGCAGGGAAGATAAGATTGGGATCAGTAGCTGAGGGATGTGAAGGATTCATCCTTGTGAAGCCAGAAGACTATTACTCAAGTCTTTGCACAACGAAGTGTTACACGTATTTACAGGCGCTGTAAATAGCTTCCTAGCAAGTTCTGTCTTACATTGTTATCCAGTTACATTTATGTTAATGTTACACTTCATAAACAGTTCATACAAACTAATATATGATCTATCAATATGCTAAGAATATGTTTATGTGGTTAGTACGTATTATACATTTTGTAAGCATATAACAAATGGATGTATAGGCTATAAACATAAATTTGTTTGTTAAACTCAGTCCTTCACAAAAGTTAGTAAGCTATTTATTGTATCTTTTATTGATTATCTTCTAGTCATAGTAACAGTATTATCACATGGCCATGTAAGAAATTTAAAGGTTATGAGCTGACTATAGAAGATGGGCAGTCCAAATGCAAGTCTTCTTAACATAGAATTGGACAGTAATAATGAAAACTCTTTTTAAATTACACTGATTTTCAAACCTTTCTTCTAATCAATTGTTGTAGAATATATCTTTTAGCAATCACATCTGAAAAGATCCTCACTTGTATATATACTTAGAGAGAAGGCAAATTAATTTTAATCCTAAACAAATAAAAATTCAGTAGCACTGAATTCTGGTTAAAAGCTTGGAAAGATTGCTGTGTCTGAGAACACTGTCTTTCAAAATAAGCATCTTGTAGACTGGTGGGAATCCAAAGGGTTCTGATTCTGTTGTTATATTTACCCATTAATTATTTTCCTCGTATTTCTGAAATTGGGATTGTGATCTCAGAAATATGAGGACCAAATGTCACGAGTGAGAAAATGAAACTGGTTTTTGCTGTGTTCTTTGTTCAGTTCCTGTGTCATCTATGACTAGTTTTAATTCTTAAGGGTATCGATAGTTCAGTATGCATTCAAATGGAGCCATCTAGATTAAGTTTTCTAGCTAAGATTTCTAGTTTCTAGGCCTTAATAGAATGACTGTTGCCTCATTTCTTTCTTTGCTGAAATTACTGTGACTTTTTCGAGGGTTGTTGATTTTTTTGTTTGTTTGTTTTTGTAACAAACAAAGGGAAAAAATGAAACAATATTTAAGAATTATATTTCTATTTTATTTTAGCTTGTAAATAACCACACTTCAGAGATTAGAGTGAGGGAAGGTAAGGGAACCTTCATATTAATATTGATTATATAAATCAGTTGGGTTGGATCTCTTCATTCATATGTTAGAGTTTCTGAAGAGTCTGTTAGCATAGAGAAATGTATCTGGTTGAATGGTACAGAGAATCCTTACTTTTTTTCCAGACTTATTTCCATCAGATGGATGAAGGAGTGGTTAGGCTTTGTTGAAATGCAGAGTGAAGATTTGATTTCAGTAATGTAAAGGAAGGTGACATGTCAGGATAGGGAGAACTGATCATGTGTAGATTATGGTAACCTGAGTATCTTTCTCCAGCAGTTTTCATTAAAAAAGTACACGATAATGGATGTTACTTCCATTCCTCACAGTGGTGTTCAGTATTTTTTTGAGCATACTGAGACTTTTACCTGTTAATTTTACAGGACGTGAGGGCATTTGTTTTTCTGAGCAGGACCAAGTCAAATAAAGCTGTACATGGGGAAATATTTCAGTACATTTCTATGTAACTCCTAACTAATATCTGATAGGAAAATTTGATATAATTGTTTAGGTTGAAAGGGATAATTGTTGATTATTTACTCTAATTCTCCTGCTCAAAGCATTGTCACAAAGATCATGTTGCTCAGTGCTTGTCTAAAGAACTTCTGAATATCTCTGAAGATGGAGACTCTGCAGTCTCTTTGAGCAATTGTCTAGTGTTTGACTGCTCTGACATCAAAAGTTTCTTTTCATATTCAGATGAAATTTCTTGCATTTCAATTTGTGCCTGTCTTCTCTTGTCCTTTCTGTGGAGGGCGTGGAGAAGAGCCTGGCTGTTGCTTTCACTTCTCCACATTGGGTATTTCCTACATATGAATAAGGTTCCCCTTCAGTCTTGAAGGTAATTCCTCAAGATTATTATCCACAATATCTCTACTCAGTGTCTTCAGGGCTTACTTCAGGGAGGAAAATATTCTTCACTGTGAAAAGAGCAAGTGATTTGTAACATTATTCCAGGAAATCTGGGATGATCAGTTTAAGTTAGTAGTGATATAATTAAATAGTTTCCCAAGGTTTTGCCAGCATTCTATTTGTTGATGTAACTCATTATTTTTGAGAAGATGATCTACTGAGGTAAACATTCTTTTTTTCCTTTTATTTCAAGAACCTGTTTCTTCCAAAGAGAAATAAGGCTGTTTTCTATGTTCAAAGAGTCACAGAAATATTGGAGTGTAATAGAAAAACTAGAAGCTCCTGAAAAGGTACATCAAACTCAGTGCTAAAGCCCTGGAGCATTGTCATTTAGGAAGACCCTTTAGAAAATTTTGAAATTCATCTGTTGATTTTTCAGTTTCAAGAGCTTATTTTGTTCTTAAATCATTTGTAGTATGTGGGGGTTCAAGAAAGAAGGAACTCTGTGTTGTGCTAAGCTAGGCATTCCTGCAGCCTTCTTATTTTACAACAACTTAAATGTGTCTCTTAGCGAATTTTCTAGTCATACTTCTATTCTGCAATGGTTATGGGTTAAATTGTTGAGATATTGCTGTAATGGCACATTTCAGGAAGCATGCTGCCTACTATTTTTCCAAGTTTCATTTGCTGTTGGCAGTATAGGAGAGCTTCTTTTGTACAGGGAGATGATAATGGTACCAGTTTGTAGTTGTATATCATCAATTTCAGTTTTTGTTTGTTAGAAAGCACTATTGATCAGTTGTTGTCAATGAGCTTTCAGCCTCTTCTAGGAAGAGCTACTCATCAGCCTTGGTTGGTTTGCAGTATGCATGTCATTCTTTGAGTTTGTCCCACTAAACTTGACAAAAAAATTCAATTTTATAACTTTTCTTTAATACCTGCTTGTTGAGAAACTGAACAATTATTTTCCTTTTGTTAATCTTCAGATAAGCATTGTTGCTTTCTGAGATTCTGATTCTACTTGTTAGCACGTGGCTTATATGTCTTGCTTCAAGTCTAACACGTTTAGGGTAGGGCAGCTTCAGCTTTGTTGAGATTAATCAGGAAAGATGTATTAACCACTTTGTCTTAGGTGGTTTCAGATATCAACTAAGGCTTAGTATGTATATATATTTTACACTAATATAATTGTTCTGATTAAATAGATTGATGTTTTTAATGAAGTAATTATACTAGATCAAATTCATGCATGGATACAGTTATACCAATAAAAGATTGAGTTATATACCCATTCACTTGCAAGGGCATAAAAAAACATGATTGTTTTCTTGAGGCAAGGACAGGCCTTAAGATTTTATATTTTAATTTATTTGAAAGTAAGGGGTTACTTATCTAGTTTGAATTTTAACATACCATTAGATCTCCAAGAAATTATGTCGTATATTAGGAAATCTAATAGAAGAGTCCTAAGGAGGGGTAGATGTATGTCAGATATTAAGACAGTTTGGCAGATGCTGTGCCAGGAATTGAGAGGTATTTATGTGTTCACATAACTGTTTCCTTCAAGCAATAGAAGATGTATTAGACGTTTGTCCCAGAATGTATTTTCTCAGAGCATTGTATATGGAGGAAGGTAGATGCATTTCTTCTACTCTGGTAACATTCACTCTCCTTGTCATAAGAAGGAGGGATTTTGCATTAAACAGATCCCTTTTATGTTCTACCTACAGAATTTCAAAGAGTGCCGAACAAATGAGGTAGGAGTTTATACTTTTGTGCATCAAAGAAATGCTTAAGTAGTTTCTTATATGTCTAAAGGCACAATGTAGGGCACGGTTTCTCAAAGAGAAACTATATTCTGTAATCAGTCTGTTGTTACCTCAATAATTAAATAATACTTTTCACTTCAGAGATGCTCTTAAACATGCTAAAACTATAAAATGACCTGCTGAGAAATGAAAATGAATGGACACTGCTAAGAATAGCATAAATGTAGACTCATTACAGTCATCACAAGACTGTTATTTTTAGCAGTATGGTAGTATTTTCTTAATAGACCCTACCAGATTGAGGGAGCCCAGTTAAACATAAGTTAACCTAAAATTTGTTTGTTTTTTTTTTTCCCTTACAAATTGGTATTTTATTCCTAGATATATGAACTTTTCAAGTATTGTTGATCTCATGTTACTTTGTACATTGAGCAGTTAAAAAAATTAGCGAGATCTGGGAGTGAATGATTTTTACAATAGCTGTGTAAGTCATCAGTGGATAAGGAGTAACTTTAACAGTGAGGAAAATATGAACAGAATTTTGTCTGATAACTGCAGTTGAGTATAATGATCAAGAAATGGGAATATGAAGATCAAAAACGAATCAACTGATGATATGTGGAATAACTGTCTACACGTAAAATATATACATGCTATATTTAAGTGCCTTCCAGTCTGTAGATTATCTTAAAACCCCTTTGATTGGACCATTAGTACTGATTAAGCATAAAATTAATACAAGTCCAGTTTCCCAGGATGTTGAAGTGAATGAAAGAGTAACTATCCAGAAGTCTTTGACTTCAGAAGTAGTATTTCTGTTTTAGATAGTAATACAATCTTGGCATAAAAGGTCTTTATAAGGGTTATTTTTTTCCTCTTGACTGCGAGTTAAAGGATATTTTAGAACTTCTCCGTGGTTTTTAAATATACCCTATTCATTTCTTTGTCCATTAAGTTACAGTTAGTTTATAATTTTAATATAATATAGATTTTAATAAATAGTCAAATAAATTAATTAAATACATTCCAGCAATTATAATCATAAATAATGAAAAGTATTATGTTATACATTATCAGCAATGATTATTATAGTAAATGTATAATAATAGATTACATTAAATATAATGCAAATAAAATAAATAAAAATATATAATTGTTTAGTTATTACCTGGATTCAGTGTAGACTTCCTTAGACTTGAACAGTTTTTTTCCCCTGTAAAAAGAAGAGTTATATTGTGTGGCCCATTTTGAAATTCTGCAGGGTTGTGTGAAGTTTATGGGTGAGGCTACCTTTTTCAACTGCCCTTCATACCCAGTTTTTCTATTTGTATCTTATGTCTTTGCCCTACATACCAAATAGTTTTTGGCTTAGTGGCTCCTACTCGTTTCAGAGAGCCCATGAGTGATGTGTGGAATAGACTGCCTTATGAACAACTGGAAAGCTGAAATACAACTTCTGCAAAGGACAAAGAAACCTCCCAAGTGACTTTGTTGCTTAGCTTTGCTGTTACCTTGTGGAACATCCTCTTCCAACACCCCTCTGAGCTGATAGGGTATGAATGAATAAAGTACTGAATTAGGACATTAAGATCATCCAATGGAGACATGCTTTAATCTGTTTCCATAACTGGTCTAATGCAGGCTTTGTCACATTACAACATCACAGAGACCTTAGTATCGTAGCCTAAAGTTAAGTCAGCTTCTTTTGCAGTTCTAATAGACATAGCAGAAGCCCAGCTAGCAGAAAAAAAAAGGCTGAGACAGACCTAGCTCTGACTGCGGTGATGGGACAGAGCAGCTGGAAGCCTGCCTGGTGACATGGGGAAGTGTGGCACGCTGGTTCTGCTAACAAGAAGGTGAATACTCCTGTTTATTCTCTGGTAATGTGGGAATAATGTTTATTCTTAAGGCCTAGGGAAATGCACGACTAATGCTTGGCCTTAAAATTGCCAGTTTGACCTGGATCTGGAGTCGCACCTTGTTCGTTCCCTCTAGGGGTTTGTCTCCTGAACTGGCACAGGGTGGCTCAGCCCTGGCCTTTTTAATGAATAGCCTGAGGGAAGCTGCTAGTGGTACCATCAGGGAACCAGGCTACAGACAGGCTGGCAGTGATTGCACAGCTGTGCCGAGCAAGCTTACACGGAAAAACTCCAGGCAAAATAACAGTCAAAATTGTTGCTGCCTGCGAAGCTACGGCAACAGAGGAATGTAAGGGAAACTAATTGTACACAGTCCTCTTTAGGCAGCCCACTGAATAACAAACCTTCCTACAGCCAGCCAGGCATATTCATGTAATTGTTTGGTTTTCGTTGTGTATCTGTCTTCATTTATGTTGTGTATGCTGCATATGTTTATATTTATACAAACCTTACTGTTGAACAGAAGCCTACTGTAAGTGTGCATATTTTTGGATAGACCCGTATGTGTGTTTATATGTCTGTATATTTGTGTGCACGCACATGTGTGCATGTATATATGTCTGTGTGTTTGAGAAACAGATGCACTGTAGGCAGATAAAGCAGATAAATATAGATTCAAATAGAAGCATAAGCCTATAAATATAGGCACTATATAGAGTGAAAGCAAGCGGATCAGCACAGTTTCATTATTACTTTCGTTCGTATAATAAACGAGTAGCTGACATTGAAATTACTGAGGGGATGACACTGTTGGCTTTCAGCAAATGTAGTGAAAAGGTAAGAAAACTTTTCAATATGAGCAGTAATTAAGACAGAAGATTTACCGTCTTTACTTATTTGCTTAACGCAGTTTATCTTAAAGTGTCTTCCAGAGCTGAAAACAGAGAATTAAAATGACGTGTTGTTTCCAATATTACCTTAAAATAAGTAAATAAACATAAAAATCCTGACCCACAGACTGAGAAACTGCTACCTCTAGTTTCTGTTTTTATAATAAACCTTGTGTGCTGTGTTTGTCAACTTTCTGCTTTTGCTGCTGTACGGATCTTCTTTGCTTCAGGTCCTGTAGTAGAGTACTGGGAAAACAAGTTCACAACAGAATTAACTCAGGGAGACAATGTGAGTGTGTATGAGTGTTTATATGTATCAAGTCCTTCTTTTTGCAAATCTCTGATGTCGATTTTTGCATTTTTCTCTTTGTTGTAGCCACTTCGGCCAATCCACAGCTGTAGCCAGGCACAGTCAAGAAGACTTAAATCTTACTAGATATAAAGAAAACACTGTAGCTATTCAGGATCGCCTGGAAAGTCTTTTTTCTTTTTTTTTTTTTTTTTTTCTTTTTTTTTTTTTTAATAACTCTACAACATTTTGACGAGACCGATTAGATAAATCAACAGCCAAGAGACAGGCATTCTGTTTTTAACTCTGCTAGTTGCTTAGTGTGGTATCTTACCAAACTGTGTACTTATTTCACCATTTGTGAGTAGAATAGATAGTAATTATGTCACAGGGTTAGGTAACTGAATAGTATCCTGTTTTGTTAAGAGGTCTTATGATTTCATTGAAACTACTCATGGAACAAGGTGTTTAATATCTCCTTTTACAAAGAAGAGGAAAAACGAAGTTAAAATAGTATAAAATACTATTGCTGTTTTGCCCAGTGCTACAAACGATCCCCTTATTTTTAATTTATTTGGTTGTTTTCAAAATATACAATTAGCTGATGAGGATTGTCAGAGGATTGTCTGTATTCCAGAGAACACAGTGCAAAGCAGATGAGAGGTAAATGCCACCACACACTCAGACCAACAATACTCAACAAGAAAAAACATAACCAAAGATAGAAAATTAAAATGTCAAGTGGTGGAAGGCTTGGTGTCTTATTCAGCTCATGTAACTCTTTGTTTTCTTCAAGTGTTTAGTCTGATCTCATTTTCCTTTTTGGATAAAAAGAGGCAGCTCAGGGCACCTAGGTTCTGCTCCTGAACTTTTTACACAAGTTGCTGCAAGCCACTTCTTACTCATCTTTCTTATTTTTATACCTGAAAATAAGCTCTTCCAGGTGTATTTCTACATATAGACAACTGGGTTAGACCCCTATTTCCAATCACCTGAGTGCTTTTGACAATAATTTCATCTTTATATCACGTGATCTGCTCTGTGAAGGTGCTGATTTTTTGCTGTATCTGTTGAGGTGCATGAATTAGACACAAAGAGGAATCTGAAGTTTTATAGTGAATAGTGAGAACCTCTGGGGAAATCTGTACCTGCTTTAGGAGACATTGGCACTTTTGCATTTCCTTGATCTAGTAGAAAAGTTTAGTCAAGCATGCTGGCTTTGTCCAGATGCTGTTGCTAGTGGAGACTGTGGCAGAAGTCATCACAGATTTTCAGACGTGCAACTTTCTGTTGTCCCGAACATCCCTGAGTTACTCAAACTTCCCTAGGATCAAACCTGTAGAGTAAGAGTGATATTTGAGAGGTTCAAGTTGAACTAATATAACAAAGTGCAGTTCCTTAAAAATTAACAAGCATTATTTCCTATCCCATAAACTCTTTTGAGTCCCTTCTAGTCTGTTCCTCCTATAATACATATTATAGCATCCAGAGTAGCTTCAAAATAGGATTTTACTTCCAGGGACCAAAGCAAATATTAAATTTTTTTGGATAGGGATTACACTAAGCACCCAGATGCTACAGGACTATGGTCTTTTCAAAATCTTGTAGGGAATATCTGCTATGGAAGTTATGCTATCCCAGAAAGCATTCACAGGGATTTCTTTGTTTTGTCTTCTGCATTCATCCTCCCTTCTCTCCCTAATTCTGATGGATTAAATTAATAATTCCTCACCAGATTAAATTATAACTCTATACTGTGTTTGCAGTAGGAAAAATAACTTAGATATATATGTGAATTTATATATAAAAATTTTTATGTAGAAATAAATTTCTGCATGATCTAAGTCCTCATATGTGTTGATTTCAGTCTGGATCAGATAATTGTAGCTGAGTTACAGAGTCTTGAAAAATGAGGTTTATTATGGAAACACTGACATAGCCTCACTTATTTTGGTTTTGGCAGACACGACAATAATATCCAGAGACCTTTTTTCTGACTTTAGTCTTTGCTAGTCTCCTTGGATTTTATTTTCTGAGTCTTTGCCAATTTTACTGCCATTCATTTTGACTAAAACCATCTCAGAAATATGTCAGTCTGCAGGAATCATTAGGAAATATATCATTACACATGCTTAGTTGGCTGGTTGGGAGGTGGGGAAAATTTAATAACTTCTGCTGTGTCATGGTCATTTCCAAAATGGTGGAATCCAAGAGGTTCATGTGAAACAGCAGCCTATAGGGAAAAAAAATGAAAGTAAATTGCCAGGAAAAACATATTTCTTTCATTGCGAGGAAATGCATGTTGCAAGAGGCCTGCAAAAGGTTTATTGATTATTTAACTAGCAAGAAGAGTTAGCAAGCATCTCTAATGTATTTTTTTTTGTTTGTTTATATCTTTTTAATATTTTTTCATTATTCATTTTGCCATTAAAAGTCCATGGCAACCTAGCATTGTGCTTTTTCCTCCTACAGTCATTAAAAAGACAGAAACTGCACTGAAAAATATTAAGCTTATATGCCAAATCATGAAATTCTAGAGTGATAACTTGTTTATAACCTTAGTGTCTCCCTTCTGATAGTCTTTACTGAGAAGTCACATTGTTTTTCAACAAATGCAGAGCTATAGAATCTTTGATACATGCAAATAATGTCTACAATTTATATTTTTCTCTAATTAACAAACAAACAAACAACAGCAAAAAATCCCAAGCTCCAAACCACTTACCTGTTGTAGTGAAAAATAAGACTACTTTGCAGTTATGTTGTGTTGTGGGGAGAACATGCATCAGAAATGAAAAGCAGTAACATACCGTGATGCAAAAAAGGGCAGTTAGTACAACCAAAATTTATTTTAGGATTTTCTGGCGTAAGTATTTGTCTATGACGCCCTTGGTAAAACATTTGGTAGAATTTCATAATTGAGCAGATTTTTAAAGCTTATAAAACTTTTTTCTTGAAACATGAAACTAGCCAGTATTCACTTTTTATGCTTTGAATTTGTTCATATTTTTAATTTTTAACACTTTTTACAATATATAGTTAATCCTTTCTTTATGCACACTTATTTTAAGTCTCTGGATGTTCTTTTTTTTTTTTTTCCATGTTCCCTATGCGAAAAACAGATGAACTTTTGTTTATTCAAGATCTCATGAAATTGCATATGAGGTAAACATTAAAAATAGAAAATTTGCACAGCAGTTTCCAACATTTTTTGAATGATTGAAGGCAGGCTGATTTTAATGGAAACTTCTGTCAGCTTCAGTTGACAGCCTCTCAAGTACAACATTCATGAGAACCGAACTCCATAATTTGTGTCCCCATATTTTTAGGGGGTTTGGATCTCTCTTTGAGCCTTTTCTGTACAGTACTATTGCTTAAAACCTAATATTCAAACTAGTGCTTAAATACATATCTCCTCTGGACATTGGTAGAACAAGCATAGCACTGTTGGAACTGCTGTTATTGCCACGAGAGCTTGCTTTTCCCCTCCTGAAAGTTCTCTGTTTTCTGTATGAATCTCTCTTACATAGTATTTCATGAAGTAAATATGTTTTATGTTTCTGCACTGTGTCTGGTAGGATGTGGACATACAACAGTTTGTGGACTAACTTTAAGTGCATTGATTGATGCTGAAAATTTCCTCTTCACATGCATTCTATTAATAGAGAATTATGAGACACTCACTTTGTGTAGCATTACATAGTTCGATTGTTAAAAGCAGAATTTCTTTGGAAACCAGTGTAGTCAGGTAGAGGTAGAGTTTGTGGTAGACTTCTCTGTCTCATCTCTTTATTCCAGTATTCTCTTCATCATCATTAGAGGAAGAAGTACTTGGACATATTTTTTGTTGGCCTGACTGATTACTGAAGAGTGCTAAGTTGAGATTGCATGCCTAGCTCTCTCCATATAAATATCCTGTTTTTTTTTCTTTAGGGGTCAGTTTCATTTTAAGAAAAATCAGACTGCTAAGGCCACAAGTGATTTTGTGTATAAAATATTTCTGGGGTTATTTCAATGCAGTTTCAGTTTTGTGCAAACAAAATGAATAAGCATGTGTAAGACAGTGAATTATTGTTTTCCTTTTCTCTCTAACCTAAAATCCCAGCAGAGATTCTGAATGCATGCCGGCTGGTAGTATCGTAGTTAATGTTAGTAGATGTGGATCTGAAAAAAAAAAATCTACAAAACAGTAGAGACGTTGAATTATCTGTTGAATTTTCCTAAAATAGGATCTACCTTTTTTAAGGTGACATGAGTTTTTTGTTTGCTTGAACTGTAAAAAAAAACATGTTGTCCATTATATGGAGCTTGAAGAGAAGAACATGGGGAATGCATGTCTTCCAGCAAAGATACTGCAAGTGAAGCCTTAAGGACATTCGTAGCTGTGGGGTTTGTAGGGTTTTACATTTTGGTTTGGGATGTTTGTTTTTGTTATCAGCATACTCCTTTTTTTCTGACACTAGGAAAGGTGTCTGCTGTGGCTTGCAGTGACCCTGCCACTTTTAGTCTTCCAATTATCAGGATGCTTTAGGGATTATATTAACACCCTCTACATTCACGTTGACATTATTAGCAAAATCCGCAGCCCAGTATGTGAATAAGTGAATTGGTGTCCACTGGTTCAGTGTTGTGCCAGCCTGGTGCTGGCAGAGTGCTTTGTAGAACCTAGAGTCAAGTAGGAGCGGGCAGAATTTGGAAACCTATGTTTTGTTTTGGAGGCAAAGGATTCAGCATTGTGATGAGCATCCAGCTGTGAGAATGGGAGAATTTCACCCTATTGAATCCATATGCTTCTCTTTATAGAGCTAGGGTCATGCCAGTGTCTAAATCAAGGACTCCAGGTGTGTGTTTGTCTTCAAGAAAAAATATCAGGAGTATTTTGGCAGACCTAATGAATGAGCAAAGGAAATAGTGTTTCTTGTGTTTGTTCTCCAATTCCCATGTTACCCTAACATCTCAAAAAATGCCAGGTTTTATATTGTAGCGTGTATCATGCCTTTGACTTAAGTACTCCTACAGGCCAGCAGATGCTGTAGGAGTCAGTCAAAAGTTGATCTAAGTAGTGCTACAGGAAGATTTTTCTCAGCAGTAGCCCTCAGGGCTGAATATGCGTTTCCTTTGCATCTTTATACTGAGTACAGGGAGTGCCACGATGACATCAGTAATACTTTTCTGTAGTTTCTAATGAGATTTAGGTGGTCAGTGTGGGAGGGAAGTCCCACTTCTGGCGGGTGGATCTCGTCACTGAGCATCTGCTCTGCTGAAGGATTGGCAAAGGGCACCAAAACAGAGAGGACAGGAAATGTGTGCTTAGTTCAGGAAAGCAGAATTCTGATCCCGAACACCTCTCTCCCCTCTTTCTGCAGGGCCACTGTTCACACGTACCTTACATCCCCACCTCACTCCTCCGTGCGCAGCTCTCGCCAAGCTCTGAATGCATTGTACGAAGCAGTGTAAATCAATAGTAACTGCTGACCGCCCACTCGGGGCTCCGTTACGCAATATCGCATACCGTGTACACTGAGACAAAAAGGGAAAAAGCTCACACAGGCTTTACATTCAAAAGCTCTTGCATAATTTTGCTTTTCTACAGCCAAAAAAAAAAAAAAAAAAAGGAAATAACAGATGGGGGAGCCTTGCAGTTTTTTTCCCTTTTCTCAGGCTTTACCGAAGGGAGTTCGTTTAACATCCATGGTCATTTTCAGTGCCCTGTGCTGCAGATAAGCGAGCTGTACTTGTTCATGCTTTAGAATAAGGCTTTCTTCCATCTTCCATGATGTGGTGCACTTCTCAGGTAATATGAGAAAAACTATTGCAAAGTGTTTAAGGCTGGATTGGTTGTTTGTTTAGCCTCAACAGAAAAAGGAAAAGAAAAACCTCCCTTGAACCGCTCGCTGCATGTTACAAAGTGAAAGAGGGACAAGGAGAACGGGAGGTTGGACTGAATTCTCTTGTGTCTTTTAATATCTTTTTTTTTTTTTTTTTTCCTTTCTGAAAAGCAAAATCCTCTCTCTGCAATATTTATGTAAAAAGCCAGTTATGTAACTCTCGCCTGCCTTTTGCTTTTCCTACCTCTCCGGACTGTAAGGCTCCACTGTTTTTCCTCCCGACAGATTGCATTAAGACCTGCAAATCCCGATGAAAGGAAGGAGCGACTGGGTGCCTGCAGCACAGGCTTTAATTTTGAGCCTTTTTCAGGGCTTCAGACTGGAAGACAATGGATCTATTTACGATCTTTTTTTGGCTGCTGAAATTCCTATTGAGTGCTTTCCTGTCACAGTGTGCTCTGGAACATCCGTGGCTTCTGCACTGTGCTGTGCTCTCCCCCCTTCTTTCTCCTATTTTTTTTTCCCTCCTAACTTCAGATGTATACAATGGAAGTGTCAGGTCACTCTTCACTTAACAGCAGCAAGTGCAGAAGCAAGTAAAATCTTACGTTGCTCTAAACTTTACTTCTTTGTTTTTATTGCATTTAAGTGATTGATAGCAATAGAAGTGCAGAAATTCCTTTAATAAGGATGAGTAGGGATATTTTAAATTGATTTCAGTCAAATGTAAATGAAAAAATATATAACCCTGCTATTTGAAGGGTTTAAAAAAAGAGAAGGCAAGGGTCTGTAGTAAGAACATTTCATACCTTTTGCTAACATTTCAGGAGGAAAATGTGCCTGTATTGTTACCAATTTATTCATAGCTTAATCCTCTGAGGATCTGACCTGTTTGTGGTTGCAAGTATTGTGTCAGGTTTGTTTTCTTTTGCCCTTTACAAATAGTTCTTGTCTGTGTACGCATTCTTGGACAGATTCTTCCCTACAGCAGTGTAATGCTGCTAATTTTGTTGATATTACATCAGGGTGTATAAGGTCAATTAACGAGTTATAGGGCTTGATTTGTGGTTATTCTGAAGTGTTGTCCTGGCAATGTAAAGGAGTCATAAAGTGGGCCTAATTTGTGTTTATGCTCACTTCAGGAGTAAGAGGTAATAGTTAAAACTGACATCTTTTGATAATGATTCCTGAGGAAAGTTTTGAATGAATAAAGGCTTTCTGAAAACAGGAACATTTTAAGCTGTGAAACTACCTTATGTAAGTATGACGTATTGTTAAGTATACCGTATAGGCTGCATTTCAGAAAACTGCTGGGCAGTACATAGGTCTTCAAATGGGTATTACAGCACCTGAATTCCCTGCCTGGTTCTGAAAACAACTCTTGCTTTAGCTCTGGGCAACTAAAACTTCTGCCTCCATTTCTGCCTCAGTACCGAATCTCATAGGGATTCTTGTAGGTACTTGCTTTATTGTGCCCTACAGAAGTTTTCTCAAAAATTATTAGTGTTTATTAGGGGGATTTAAATGCAAACGCAGAAGGTGTTAAAATAATTTGGAGAGGTTATAAAAGCCATTTACACTTCTGGCCAGTGTTGCCACAAAGATCAAATTGGAGGCACTAGCTGTAAATAAATGCTAGCTGAAGACCCTAATCATCAGATGAATTCTGCCCCATAGGAATAGTAGGGCCTTGAAAACTGTAGTTGTAAGGATGGAGCTGAATCAACTTATCAGTTGCATTTTATGACGTAGTTGTATAAAGTGGAGGTGACTAACCTGCCTTATCTTGACAGTCCTTTTTCCCGGTGTCCCTAATAGCTGTCAGCCCTTTATAAAATGCTTAGAAGATGCATATATGATGAGTATGATTTCAGTGTATAACTTAATCAAAAGAATGATCATATGCCTTTGAAAGAAAATTTCTTTCAGTCATTCTGCTCAGAGGTTTATTCTGTAAGTTTTTTTGTCTGCCCTTATTACAATGGAAGACATATTTGAATCAGTTTACAAAACATGGTAACTCTTAGAACTAGACAAGTAAAATTCACTCTTAGAAACATTTTCATGCTTTTCAATTATCAAGAAATTTATTTTTATAGCACTAAGTTCTTTCTGACTTTCCAAGTCTCAAGTTCCCAGCTTGGATCTTTAGGCTTACACAGACTTGTAACAAGGCACTATCCTTTCTGAATGGTCCAACATATACTTAATTATGTTCTGAGTATTACAAATTAAACAAGATGAAAAACCATGGCAATACCTGTTGTCAAAAGTTTAGTTATTTATGTGCAATTGAATAGCAACCAGAATTGTGGAACTCTGTTTTCTGCAAAATAGAACATTTGATTTTTATTGATGGGGGAGAGTGACTTGACTTCACCAGATATTAGACATTCAGCCCACGTAGGAAAACTCAGCTTCCTTACATTCATAGACAGAATAGGCACAAGCGATGGTTCAAGCAGTTTCTGGAATGGGATATTCCAGAAATATTCAGTTTTACCAAACAGTACTTCATTTCACAACTTAAGAAAACTCTAGTATTTAAACCTAAGCTGTTTAAATCCTGCCTTCGTATAGATCTGTGCCTTATTTTTCTTAAATTCAGGATTTTTATTTTAGAGAAAAGGTTAAACATGAGCACAGTGGGGTTAAACGCAGCAACAACCATAAAAAGAGCTCTACATTAAATTTATTTTGAGTTTTCATTATTTTTATTCCCTGACACATGCTTGGTGTTGAATATTTTGGAAAAAAAAAAGTCAGCTAATAGGATTTTGCTGTATCCATAAGTGTCATGATGTAACTGCAACCTCTTTTTTCTTGTATCTATTAATTTTTCTGCAAGGTTAACCCCTTCTTGTTCTTCAAAAAAGATATATATATTTTTTTGTGAGTCTGGCACTTTGGTTTAAGTTTATTACAGTTTAATGTCCTACACTGTCAACAATTCCCTGCCAGTACAATCAATACCTTCATGGTTTGTTGGTTTTTTTTTTGTTTAGTTGTTTGTTTTTAACTTACAAGAGTCCCTCAGAGATAATGCCAGAAAGAATATTTTCAGGGTGACTGTAACAAATGTATCAAATCTTTTTCTCCCTTCACAAAGTCTGCATATCCTTGTTTTGCTGTTATATTTGATTCAGACAGGTGGGGCCTGACCCCTGCAGGGAGAAATCATTGAAGTCCAGTGATGTGGAGAGGTTCTCTGCATGGGCACAGTGCCTGTAGCAGAGGCTCTTCAGAGGGGTGGACATGTGAATGCTCCTTGCTTTTTCCTCTGGGCAGTTGTTAATATTTTAGATTAGATATTGGGAGTAAATCCTTTACTCAGAAGGCGGTGAGGTGCTGGAACAGGCTGCCAGTGGAATCTGTGGGTGCCCCCCTCTGTGGAGGTGTTCAGGGTCAGGTTGGATGGGGCCCTGCCCACAGTAGAGGATGGGATGATCAAGGTCCCTTCCAACTCATACCATACTCTCATTCTACGATTTTCCTCATTATGGAACAGAGTGTGTTCTTTAGAACTTAATGCCTGTTCAGAGCAAGCCCAGTGAGAGGATGAACCTTGCAATGTATCATACCCATATTTTCTGTTATTGTTTAGAATGGGGAACTTGGCAAAACTCTTTACCTGACAGATGAGGAGGCTTTAAAAGCACTCTTTCAGGCATGACTCTTCTAACTAAAGTAAAGGAGAAGAGTGGACTAGACTTGATAGTCCAGAAGGTCTGCTTCAGGGTAAAATCTTGGGAGAAAACTAACTGCAGAAGTTCAGTTTCTGTGGAGACTCAGCTTTGTGTATTATTTAATAATTTTGGCTGAAGGCACCTCTGACTCGTTTGGCTATTGGGACACACGATGAAGCTCAGCCCTTTAGAGATGTACTTGCAGAGAAAAGTTATACCAAGAGTTCATCAGCACAGGGAGGAGAGAGAGGAATTTGAGCCCCGAAGGTTTTGCTGATTTGTAATTTATTTGGGTTAGATGGACTCTCTGCGTTAACTGTATGGTGAACAAGAATAAAACAAACTCAGTAATTTTTGCAATCAGAACAAATAAAAATGTTTTTCATGGAAAGATTTTGAGTGACATTAATAGAAAATGGTACAGAAAACATCTCTGTCCATAGTATTCACTGCATATATTTCTTAAACTTTATTTTTATTTTTGCTTAAAGTCTCTATTCAGTATCCTGATAGCTTTGTGCTCCTTACATCACTTTAGAAAAAGATCACAAAGTGTCAACCTCATCTTCTGGGTTAACGTCTTTTCGGCTTACAAAGGGTCAGTGGCAGCTGAAGCTGGAAATGGTCTGTTCTGCTTGGAGAAAGGGAGGGGCAGGTCCATGATGGTTGTTCGGCCGTTTCTGAGAATCAGCTGTTTTTTCTTTATACTGCAAAGATTAAACAAAGAATGTTAAACATTTCCCAATTTAGCATTTATAATGGAAAGCGGCTGTAGGGCCACAGCTCGTTGCTGCAAGGGCAGGCGTTCATATTTGGAGTTGCTGAAAAGGGCTGTTGTTTTCTTTGAAGACCTCTCCGTTCCTCTCCCAGCCTGGCTGCAGCACTTTGCAGTCAGGTGGAGGCAGCTTTAAATTTGTTACTTTCATTTAAGTAGGAGCTAATTTACTTTTGGAAATGGAAGTTAGAGCAGCCCAGTTATCTGCAAAGTAGAGGAAGAGGCACTGTATTCCTTTAACAGTTCAAATGTCTGTGATTTTGTTTCACACTGGTGGGCAAGCAGAAATTGCCTTCCTTAGCTCCTGTTAGTAGTAATAATATGTAGTATTAATGATCTAACGTCTTAGCTGTAACTCTTCATCTCAGTTTCTAAAAAAAATATCTGTTGGCTTTGTTCAGTCATCTTTATAGTTGCATCCAGCTCAGAACCTTTGAAGTAAAATGTTGGAGTTTAATTCTTGAGTGCAGCAGAACGACATTTTTTGACCTACTGACAGCACAGCTTTTTCCATAGCATTTCTCTAGTGATTACATGGGGAACTGTGAGTTTCTGTTCCTCATAGCAAAGGGAAAGAACTCCTGAGGATGGCTGCAAATGAAAAACAAACAAAACAAAAAAAGGAGGGGGGGGTGGGGAGGTGGGGAAGGAGGGGACATTTTTACGTTAGTATTAAATATGTTTTTCTTGTTTTAGTGATTTGTCATCCTTTCTTCTTTTGTATTACTTGGAGAATCTGTAGTCGAAGCAAATAGCTACCTCAAGCTTTCTCAGTTCAAGCTGAGGGGAATTCCAGCTTTATGCAAATGCATGTTTTGCTCTCTGCTGGAGTGAAATAAGTGTTAATAAAGTTAGTTTTTAACAAAGCAGCTAAAAATGTCCTTCATCTCTCAATTGGCTAGATTTCAGAAATTGAGCAGTTTTCTGTCATCACATGTGGACAAAATCTAAACATCTCATATAATTAAAACATTTTCAGAAAAAAATATTTCTGGTTTCTTTTATAAATTGTAGGCTCTATAAAAATCAGTTATCCATTTTCTGCCTTCTCTAGGCTGTCTGCAAGTAGTTTTTGTCTAAACAAAATAGCCTTGCACTCAGAGCTCACAAACATTTGTGTATTACTTAGGTATCAACATGAGTAATTTTATTTCCCTCTTATAATAGCTTAAATAGATTTGTAAATATTTGCCCATCTTTCCATTTCTTAAGGGAAGCTTTTAACAATTTTTTTTTTTTCAATTTGGAATAAGTCAAAGTGGTTGCATTTCTTATAGAACATTGGAATTTTTGAACTGTGCATCTGTTTAAGCACGTGGAGAAAGACAAGACTGAGATCATGTAATTCATGAAACTAAGGGTGAATAATCAATACTTTGTTCTCACCATTTTTGCAATTTACATCCAGATGCAAGTAATAAACCAAAAAAAGAAGAAAAAAAAAAAGGAAAATCTAGTTAGCATTTATTTTTAAAGTGATTAATGAAAAGCAAAGTTCAAATGAGGCCACAAATCCTGGTGGTGCACAATGGGTTGATTTATTTTGTAAATAGACCATGGATAATTAACCATAAAACAAAACTTTTTTTTTCTTTTTTTTTTTTTTTTGAAACTTGCATAATGACACTGGTTTCTTTTAGTTGCTGTGAGTCTCACAGAGGGATAACGACTTATTCACAACTGGTTGCAACTGGTTACAGCCAAGAAAGGAAAAATCCCAGAGCTGTTAGCGGAAAAAGGCCGTTGAAACCCAGCTACACTTGTAGTTTTACAGTGACGCATTTGCTAACAGCTACAGTGTGGGTAATGTTGCCCTTGTACGATAACAGAAAGAGATATTCACATCAAAATAACATTACTTTATGCTCTCTTATAAGCTTCTACGATGCCTATATCCTTACTTCTCTGGCAGTGGGGAAGAATCCTCCTGATAGTCAAAATAGTCTGTCTTGCTGCCAGGTCCTCTTGTGCTCCAGACAGTGATGGTAGTTTTTCAGTTATGTGATACAAGAAAAGTGCCTGCCCAATGTCCCCCAGATTTCTGCCTCCTTATTCTGACAGTATCTGTGGAAGAGGTCTCTCATACCCAAGAAGGAGAAAGTCCAATTTGTTGTGTGAGCATGTTCATAATACTAATCAAAACTACCAGCGGTGGTTATAGCTCTAGAGAATGTAAGTAAATTGGAGCATGAGATGTTCAGATGATAGTACGGCAACTTTTGTGTTAGTTTCTACTAGCTGTCTGTATTCAAGTTTACTCATCTCATGCTAGTTTATTAGAGTGATGACAGAATTTCTGTAGGTAGTGGTCAAGTTGCAAGAGATTGGATCTGCCACAATGGCCTTAGCCTGCTTTTACACACCACAGTGTGCCTTAAAATTCTTTTGTCCACATATGTAATCTTTCAGGTTTGCATGGAGCTGTAATTTGATTGTGCAGTGTTTGTGTGAAAGTTGGCCATGTGTGCAACTGGGCTGCATTTCACAGACAGTTTAAGAGGGTAAAAAGCCCCCTTCAATCACAGCTGTAGCTCGACTAGGCAGAAGTAGTGAGTAAAAATGCTTAAACTCAGTGCAATTTTGCATTCGTTGAATCAGTTTATCATAAGAGTGTTACATGCCAGTGTTTACAAGACTTCTTTTTTTCTTAAACTGATCTGCAGAAATTAGTTCCCTTCTGCAAATAAGGAGTATTTGTCAGCTGCACACTGTAGAAAACAAGGAGAAGAGGAGCAGATCATTAGTGTCAGGCTGTCATGGGCTATCTCCATGAGCTTGATGTAGATAATGGAGTAAAAGGATTGTGCATGGAATTTTTAGTCTAGATCCCAGTTGCTGGAGATGACCTTAGACTGGCTCTTTGAACTCCCAACAACAGAACTGCAGAGTTCCTGCTGCATTGCTAATACCAGTAACTACAACACATGGGCTGCCACTTCTAATCTATTTTTTAGGATAAAGGGTCAGTTTGAAGTTGCACTTAATTTGAGCGAGAAACTCCTGTTTGTGGGTGGGAGTCATGCTGCGGGCAAAATGAGCATTCTATTTTCAAGTGGCACTGCAGTGAAGACAAGACCCCAGAAGTCAGTTTGCTCTACTGTCTTTGGCTTCTGCTCAGGTCCTTCTGGAAAGGAAGCCAGCGAGGAAACACTGTGATAATGTTAAGTGGATGTGATTGTCCAGCGGGCTCTCTCTTGAAACTGTTATTTGTCAGACTTCTACTTATAGAAATCATAGAGACGTATGGAATCTGCGACATGTTGTTCATAAGTTTGAACTTAGTTTTACTGACTAACTGAATGCTTTTATTTTGTGAGTCTTTTTCTGTGCTCTGCATCATGCCAGAGAGACAGAGGAGTGGTGTTGGCATATCATTGTATGAATAGGTCTGTCATTAAATATTTGAAATAGAAACATCTGAAATAGATCTTGCCTGAGAAGAACAATGGGGTAGCTAGAGAAAGCCAGTTTTCTCCAAATTCACTTTTAGGGGCTGGAGTATTTAGCAAATGGAAAGAAGAACAAAGAGCTCAGGTATTAGCACAGAGTCTTAAGAACACTGATGCCTCAAAGGCTTGAAGGGAGACACAGAGGAAGCCGAGAGATTAGAGGGGAGAGGTATGATTAGCAGAGGGAGCTTTTTCTTCTTCTTTTTTCCTTTTTTCTTTTGTCCGTGTAACTTTAAGATCAACAAAGGAAGAGGGAAGCTGATAATAGGGCAGTGAGAGTCCCTCGTTTTGGAAATGGAGTTTGTATAGGAAAAGGAAGTTTTTTTACTATAGTGTTGACCTAAGCCCAAGGACCATCCACTGCTAGTGCTGAGGATGCTGAAGCATGGAGTTGTGTTTGGGTGTTTCATGTTTTCTCTGGTCTCTAAATTCTGTGGTTTTGTCTTGCGGAGGTGAAGAGTGAACGAGTCAGTCACCTCATCCCTCAGGCGGGGCAGCAAGGCTCTGAAATCCTGCTGCTAGGAAGGGGTTACAGGCAGGCTGAGCTGAAGAAACGTGCAGGATGAAGGATAACATGTTCAATTCATTTCAGACTGTGGAATCTGTCAGCCCGTGGGCCCAGTGTGCCGGAGGTACATTCAATAGTACGCTTGATGTGGGTCAGGGAAAGCTCTCTTAGAGTTGTGACAGAAGTAATTGTAGTTCAGGCATTTGAGCAAGCCTTTGTATTTCTCTCATATGGTAATGGCCTGTTTGAAAAGATCTACAATCCAAACTCTTTATTTTGCCCCCTACTCTCTTCCCATGTAGCACTCTCCAGATCTAACACTTGAAATAAAAAAAATAAAACACAGCAGAGGTAATCTCAACAGTTCTCCATGAGACTTTCCCCATCTTTGCTTTACAAAGTGTGACATCAGCGTTCCAGGAGGTAGGTTCAAGTTCAAGTTAGAAAGTGCTTTCATGGGAGACTAGGCAGTACAGTTGTTTGAATCCTTGGATTTCTGCTCCAAGCACTGCACTTAGCAATAAACTTTATAACAAACAAATTATTTGGTTCTTAATGAGATTCTGTTCATGTTACAAAAAGCCCTTCACTGAATGGCACAGGGGGCAACCACTTCACAAAAGCATTTCAACACTGAAAAATATCCAGGGGTTGCCAATCACTGGGAATTATGTCATCATTACAGGCCAAGCTGTACTTTAGCTCTCTTCTGGTCTTCCTAAGGGACTACTTTATATGTTGGGGCTCTTGCTGCTGCCTGGTCGAGGGGAAATCCCTGAATTCCTCCTGCTTTAGGCCAGGATTTATCACACAGCTTCAATCAAGCTTACATGGCTTTGTGGTATTTTGCATTTTATTCATTTAGAAATGCATGAGTAGTGAGCAAGAATTGTAGCGGCTAAAGAAAAGGAATTCCTGGGTACTAAAGACCATCTTAATTTCAATTATTCTTGTAATTCTCTGTACAACAAATGTAAAGATACAAGAACAAACCAAGCAACTAACATTCTCCTTACTTATCACTCACAATTCTTCTGTAGGACTCTGTGACTATATGTGCTTCTTAATCCTGGTCAGAACTGGTTGTGATATTTTCCCAAATGGCAATAGTAATTAAGGGTACTTGACCCAACAGGACTTGTGCTAGCAGTTACGTAAATGATTGTGTGAGAAAGCCTCTTGCTTTTCATACATCACTAAGCTCTGCTGGTCTAAGGAGTAGACAAGAACAATATACAAGTTAGATAATTAATAATAGTCAGATTGTCACTGATATAGTTAAAATTATCACAAGCTTCTGAGGTGAATGAAAGAGTACTGAAAGACAGGACTGGAATCAGTTAAAAATATCTTATGGAATTTTCTTCTGAGGGAAATACTTGTATACTTGTTCATAAATTAAAAATTAAACGTAAGTAAGGAAAAAATAAACAAATACTTCCAGGACTCAATTTATTTTCATTATCTATATTTCCAGATTAAAAGCTTTTTTTGCATTAGCGAAACAGAAAAGCTTGTTTCAAACTTTTCTTTCAAAAATGTATTCTATGTTCTAATATAAAATTTAAGTCAAAACTGAAAGCAACAATCAAAACAAAATTATTTTGTCAAAACAGAGCATTCAATTGATTGAAATGATTTTTTAATTTTTGTTTCATGGGCAACTTTACAATACGCTGTTTAATTCTTCTATGAAACAAAAGCAAATTTCAAAGTCTGTAGCTATCCTATAAAGCAGAAATGTTGGATTGGATTGTGTTTAGAGGAGTAATCCATCAGAATTCTGTTAAACCTGTTTAAAAAAAAATCTAATGAAATCTCATTCTATAAAGACAACGTTTTTTAATGTTTTTTTTAAATGTATGAGGACCCTTAGACTTCATGGAGGTCATGCACTTATGTCATTTAGAGCAATGAACTTCAAGTATGCCCATATTCTTGAGATGTTTTCATTGTTGATTTGACTTCCTGTGGATATTCATAAAATTGTGAAAATCCCTTGGATTAAGTGAGATTCTGTTATGGAACTTGCTCCTCTGTAACAGGTGATCAGAATATGTCTCTTCAATTATATGCAGGCTCCCCTTGGAAATATATTGTTTTTCTTTCTACAAACTGAAAAGCTTTTGTTACCATTCCAGCTCTACTGGTTTCCTTCTCTCTTGAGTTGTTGTGGACTGAATTTTTCAGATTCTGGGCGTCTGACTTGGTAAAATTGCTTGCAAAATCAATGTGCTTTCCTCTACATTCCACTTTCTCATGTAAGATCTATGTATTTAAACACCACAGTTTTTGACCAGTGCCACAATATATGATGTCCTTCTGAAGCATATTAGGTTATGGTTTTGACTAATCTGAAATTCTTCAAAACCGGTTTAACTCCAGCTCAGTGGGAGCCCTCTACAAAAGAACAACATGAGTTTAAAGTGGATATTTTTGATTGAGCTTGGAGCTGAGGGTAACAATTAAAAGCAGAGCGCATAGTTAAGGATTGCTCTGTTGCTGGAAAGACTGTTGCACATGGAATGTGAAGCACCTGACCTTGTCACAGCATTGTGAGGATTGCTGTTTTTTGAACAGGGCTGGCATACTAACACACCCACAGGGTACTTGGATTATTCCGGTGTGTCTTCTTTAAGTCTGGCTAGGCACAATATCCTATTCTTAAATTTTTGTTTCTGTTTTTTTCGACCTGGTAAGGGATATTTTGTCATACAGAACTGTGGGTATACAAGAAAGACTATTCAGAGCAGAAGCTGTGGAGCAAGATAAACAGCACAGAACACCTGCTTTTAAATAAATACGTGTAGTACGGACAACAGCGTAGTTGGTTCAGTATTTCTCACTTACTGGCCAGTGACAAGATGGGCAGGAATACGTGCGGTGTCTAACAGCTGTCTCTTGTAATCATTGGCTATTTTTTAGTGCAACAAAGCATGCAACAGGCTGCATCAGTAGACAATGAATTTAGTGTTAAAAAGGCTGATTCAGCCTGTAGTTTTTCACTGGTCTTGGACACAAGGAGCTGAAATATTTAGTGTAAAGGCTTTTAAAAGTATAAAAACAAAAGCTCCATCACTCCAGAGATCTATAGAAATAAATAAATAAATAAATTTATATTGCAGACGTGCTCACAATATTTCCTGCATGCTGGTAGAGCACTGCACATCGAAAAGATAATAATGTAAGCAGTAAAATATCCCAAGCAAACAGAAAGCATCTGTAGGTCTCGCTTAGCTGACTGGTGTTATTGGGATGGTTCCTTTTAGCTAAACGTGCCATTAATGCTTTGCAAACTTATATGTAAGTGCTGAGGGTTGGTCAGGAGTTCCCTTATAATGGTTACATTCAACTGCTGCACAGTTCCTGGGTGCTTACAGACATGTAAGGGGACAGGAAGGGTATACAAGAAACTGTTAGGCCATGCCGGATCTGGTCTACTAGCTTTAGTCACAGGAGAACATGATGTGCTATAAACAGGATGTAAAGAAATATTTATAAAGGTACTTGGTGAAATCCTGGGATGCGACTGAAGTTTTTGTTAGCTGTTGTCCCAGGATTGATGGTCTATGTCCCTTTGTTGTGCTGCTCTCTTTAATAAATAACACACTAGACTCAGAGGTATGATTTAACTGGAAAGATTTGTATCATTAAAAACTTGTAACAGATGTAGAGAGAAAGCTATTCTGCCTCCCCTTCCCTTTCAGTGCCTTTTTTTTCCCCCGCTGTAATAGCTGTATGCTGACATGTCTCTCTAAGCCTTTTCTTCTAGCCCGCTATTCACTTTCCAGTCTGTCTTTGCAAAGTCAGTCACAGAATCACAGCATGTCAGGGTTTGGAAGGGACCTCAGAAGATCATCTAGTCTAAACCCCCTGCCAGAGTGAGAACACCTAGATTAGGTCACACAGGAATGCATCCAGGAAGATTTTGAATGTCTCCAGAGAAGGAGACCTTACAGCCTCCCTTGGCAGCCTGTTCCAATGTTCAGTTACCCTGTGAAGAAGGTTTTTTCTCATATTTACATCATCTCTGTAGTGTACAGGATAGAATATTTAGGGGTATGGTCAAAGAGGTGTAGTCACTTTACAAATTTATAATGAAATATGTTTCAGTGTGGGTAGAGTTCCTTCTAGAAAAAAAGGTGATGTTTGCTTGGAATGTGAATCAAGCCTGTTCAAAATTCTCCCCTTGGCTATAGTGGGCTGGGGATCAAGTCCAGATTGCAGATTCTCCATTTAAACTGCTGGATACAGTCAAAACCAACAAGTGGCTTTCAAACTACTGCAGCCTATACTGCTTCCAACCCAGAATCACCACTGGCCATACTGTTCTTCACTGCCAATACAGAAATTAGAAAACTTCCCTTGATATAAAGTGACACTTGAAGAAATCCTCTCTTGCAGTGTGAGTTTGGAGATATCCTGATGTGCTCACATTTTCTTTCCATCCTGTCTAGAGGTACGCTTTTTTTGGACAATTGAGATTGTAAGCATTAATATGAAAGAGGAGGATGTTGCCAACCCTATTACCAGAGCCTTACTAAGAAGACAGGCTTCCTTTCAGAATCAATTTTTTAGGTCAAGAGGTCTTTTCTAAAAGTTAATTTTGCATCAGTATGTGACAGACTACATTTTTTCAGAAGTCTTGACAGACTTATGTCACTAGAGATCCTATTTCTCATACCATTGTTTCCAGTGGTTGTTCGTAGGCAAAAGGGATGAGTTTTTCCCAGTGTGGCTCCCACAAAGCAATTAGTGATACAGTAGACATGGAATTGATCTAACCTGACTCCGCTGTGTAACTCCAGTTCATTTGGGATTCCCTTTCCAGGTCCAACTGTTTTGTAGCACTGTAGTACGAGCTTCAAGAATGCTGATTTCTGCATCGCAGATGACAAATTGTGCAGTATGTTCTTAAATTCTTTCTTCTATACCAGTTTGTAAAGCATCTTCGTTTCCATAGTCTTCTACTATTCAGTGTGAAATCAATTCTGGATCAAAGTCCTTCTGTAAGGAGAAGGCCTTCAGTCATTGCTTTATACAAGAACTTTGGGTTCTTATGCTTTAACATTCTAATATGAATATGAGACTACCATATTTATGGAGAAATCTTCTTACAGATTTGCTGTTATGTGGGGGCACATAAGAGATTATGAAATATCTTTGAAGCTGAAACAATGGGAAGCTGCTTACCTCATAATAAGATAAAATAAGATCATGAAAAAGGTCATTTTTGCAAATTCAGCAATAGAGCTGAATGAATTATTATCAACAAGTAATTTCATTGACAAATATAGCATTGTCCAATCAAGTATCTACATGTTGATCAGTCTCTTTGATTCAGGAATCACTGGAATTTATTTGATGACTATCTTCGACATTTATATCCTATAGACTCTGTCAGTGTAGGTGAAAGAGAGATGGCTGTGGTTCTAATGCTATTTGCAAAAGCCTATTCTGTAGTTTTTCCCTCTGGCATCCATCTTGTTAATCTGTATTACATGAAACCAGGCAGTTAGGAGTCTATAGTTTTGATGGAAGAGGCAAACAAGTTCAGCAGTCATACAACAAAAGTTTTCATTTAGCTTACAGGAGACTTCATACACGCTCATGCAAGGGGTTGGAACTTGGTGATCCTTGAGATCCCATCCAACCCAAGCCATTCTATAATTCTGTGATTCACAAATTCTCATGCATCCTTCACATGACATTTATATTATTAACCCTTTGACTGAAATGGTGGAAAACAAACTAACTAAACAGGTTAGAGAAGACTTGGTGCTGCATGAGTGAGGTGGGGAATGGAGTGTTATATGAGTGCATTGGATTAGAAAACCAGAATGAAGCTCAGTGCACATGTAAGCAGAAACATATCAGAAGCTGCTGCAGGTGGTGCTGCATTTGGCACCTGTTTACTTTCCAGTCACCATGTAGTAGTGGAGAGGTGCCACACTGCACACCTCTGTTCCCAGTAATTTTGGAATAGGTTCTGACAAGTGTATATGGCAGTCTTTGTTTTTGACTATACTTCATCATGTCCTACTGACTTTAAAGAGCCAAAACTCAGCCGTCTGTAAGTTAACCAACATACACAGAGAACTCTCAATTAAAAGGCTGGGAACAAAACTTAGTTCCTACGTTACTGCCTCTTAATTCAGTACATATCTAATTTGAAATCTGTTTACTACATACACTTGCGTGCATATTCCTTGGCTCATGTGCTTCTTGCCATTATGGGGCAGATCCCATAGATTTTCTGCGTCATTAGTAGAGAGAGTCAGTCATTAAAAAAAAAAAAAGCTTATTTGCCTGAGCCGTTAAGATTTTTTCTCACAGTTCTGCCTGTGGCGCCTGTCACTAGCAGTCAAATAAGGACAATTTTACCATTCTCTCCTGCTGCTCTAATTTTTTTTTTCAGTGCCAGTACATGTATTTGTTATTCTTTATAACTCCCTTTGAAGTTGGGAATCCAAGGGGAATCTAAAACCGACCAGATGTTTCTGCTGCTGGAGACACAGAAAGACAGCAAGGATTAACTTTAACTGAAACTTAGTACTCTACAAAGCCCATTACAGTTAGAATATTCTTCTTCAGATGGATTTATTTATTATTTATATTTGCACTTGCCATCCTGAGTAGGTGATACCTCAAGTCATCTTGCCCAGGAGGAAAATGGATGATTTATCCAAGTAAACAGTGTATCAGCTGCTGCCTGCGTTGATTTCCCTTATGGGGTTTCAGTTCCATTACACTGCATATTTCCCACCCACACTCTTTATCCAGCATTTCATGTTGAGGAAAATCGTTCTGATCTCTTTAGCTCCAGAGGACGGGTATGTGGAAGCATCCAGCGGGAGGGCAGTGTCAGTCGTGTGCAGGGACAGGTGGCACATGTGGGAAAGTACTGGATGGAAAGCAGCGTTGTGTTTTAGCTCCTTCTCACTGTGGGAAGATGGGAGAAGGGAATGGAAGGAAGCACAGGAGACTGGCTATGGGAAGTATGGAATATGTTAACTTCTTAGATGTGAGGCAGAAAAATCTCTTGAGTGTGGAGACACAGGAAGAAATGACTTTGTTGATTGACATCTGAATGCCAATTGGGTTCTTTTGAAGGAAAAAAGAAAGAGGAAAAAATCTTTTAAACAGTCTGTGCTATTAAATACGTAGTAAATTCTTACAGGGTGTCCATGTCCAACCTCTGCCACTGGCAGAATTCTGCTGATTTGTGCCTGCAGTCCTAGAAATAGCATGGTCAGACTTTGTGGAGGTCAGGATGGATGGATGAATAGCAGTGAACAGAGCACAGCTTTGGTCTCTGCTAGGTGTGCACTTATGCTGCAGTTCAGATCCACCTCCTCTTTTCAAACACCCCAGTTTTCTGGAGATTTTGTTGCCAACTTATGTCACCTGAGTTTATGGGACCGACTGTTTCCTCTGCCTCTCTGTCCCACACGTGTGTAACTTTGGAGCACAGTGGCCGTTTTAAGCCAAGTATGAAAAGCTTGAAAGATAATTTATTTTCTATAAAATGTATATCTAAAAAGGGAAGGAAAAACTCAAGCTAGTGCCCCTGCTGAGGGAAAAAATAGTAGAACTTATCAGTGGAGCAAGCTTAGGAAGAACACCTGGCTGGCCAGCGTGTGCCTTGCTCCCGAGCAGTCACAGCACGTTTGTCTTTTGGTCACTGAGACCTTTATCTTTCTAGTGGGAGAGGAGAGCTGCAATAATTGTTCTCATCTTGTGTAGAGCTTGCAAGCTCCAATCACAAATCTGTATAAAGAGAAGCTTTGTTATTATTTCTTTCATGTTTCAGCTGATTTGTTTTTGTTACAGTCCAGCCCTCCTTTTTGCTGGTAAGTCAAGGCACATCTCTGGCCTTTTCCCATTCCTCTCTTCTTTGGGGTTAAAACATGTTTTTCCTGCTTTTCCCTGTGTAGATTGACTATGTTGTTTCACACTAACTCTCAAGTCTCGATGTTGCAGCCACCATAATTGAGAAATAGTGTTGGGCTCTGCCTAAGTTACTCTTTAATTGGCCAGATGGATTGCTAATGCCTTCACCGAGGCACTGCCCTCCATCATTAGCTGTTGGATTTGCCTCCTAATATTCCAAGGCCCTGTACAACACCCTAATTTGTTTTTAAACAGGGAAATCGGAACCTTGGTAATTATATAGAGCCTCCTAATAAACATCGGGTGAAAACAAATGTATGATAACAAGCACTTTTCAAAACAGCAAAAGGGTGTAAAGTTCAAATTTTCCAGTGCCTCCACTTACTTAAAGCTACTTTTTCTGATTTTAAAATATAGAAAGAAATCGAGCCCTAGAAAAACTGGGTGATTTTGCATGTTCTGTTTGTTTCAGAGGAAAGATAAAAAGAAAATAATCACATTTTCACTTTATATTCTTAGTATTTGAGTTCTCAGTTTTATTTTAAAAATAAAAATCATGGAATTTGGGATCTACATATTTTCTGTAGGCTTTTTTTTTTTTTTAAGGCATCGAGGTAGATGGTATGAAAGGCATTTATATTGGTCTCTCTGCTGATGGAGCTTAACCTAATAATCCAGGGCTTGGATCTGGCTGATTCAATAAAAACACTTTCTGAGATATTTTTCCATTCAAAAAAAACAAGGAGAAGTTGAGTAATTGACGACATCAGAGATTAGTATCCTTCCAGGACTACATGTATTTGCATCTTATTACTTAGAACAAATATATATATATATATATACTCATTCTGAGTTTTATAGTGAAACATATAGTGGAAAGGTCTACCACAGGATTGTGAGTGAAAATGGGAAAGTCCCAGTTCCTTGTCAGTTATTACTTTGTCCTAGTTAAAGCACCTGACTCGCTTCTGGTGATTGCTCCATTTTCTTGTTTTTTATAGCATGCCTGATACTTTGAAATCTGCAGACAGAGCTCAGTCTTTGAAAGGAAGTAATCCTTGCTCTGAAAATGCCAAATTAAGCTGTGATTCAGAATTCCCCTTAATTGTTAGCAACTTCATGTACAGAAAAAGCCACCACTCTTCGGGGGTTTTCCTCCATTCAGCTTTAGTCTAAACTTCTATCCTCTTCCCACCTTATGAGGCAAACTGAACAACCAAAGCCAACATAAAAGAAAATAATTTGGTTCGTGTCTAAAATTTGGAGTTCAGGTCCCCTCCCTTGGATTCTGAGATTTCTGTATGTGTGTGTAAGATACTGTGTTTAAAAATATACAGGAAACTAAGCCTAAGAGGCATATACCTATATATATTTTGATGGAATGGCAAAGAAGGCAAAGGTGTAGAGTTTAAAATGTTTTTATGCTTTCATAATACAACCACGGTCCATTTGAGACTGTTCTTATTAAACAAAGGTATTTGGATGTGTCATAGAAGTTAGCGAACAATTAAACAGATCCTGATGAATTGTGGTGTTAACACTTCAAAGCAGCCCATCCAAGTGTACCTGCAGGCACCTTGCTTACTTGGTCCAGTTTGTGTTTTTTTTTTTACCAGCTGCTATGCAGTGGCTTAAAAGTTACTTCTTGTGTTCTTCACGATGGTATTCTTCCAAGGAAGAGTAAACAGTAGAAAGGATTTCCTGTAGAAGTGGCAGGTGCAAGGGTATGGCTTATCTATTGTCTCTGACATATTGTCTTATAAAGTCAAACAGAAATCTCTCTTCATCTCTTGCAGTTGGGTATTAGAGTGTAGGCAATGAGACCAAACCAGCCAGGAGCCAGAAGGCAGATTGCACATCTGTTTGTGAAACAGTCACCATCAAGCCAAGAGCTCAGTCAGGCCAGTTGGAAAAGCATCTAGTTTCTCAGAGGTAGAGCTGGTCTTATTTTCTGCCCAGAATGATCATTTAGAGAGAAAGGATTAGATAGCCCATAATATTGCTGCGGATACTCTCTAGCACCAAGCAATTATTGGCACTTCTCATTCTCCCGAGGTGCCAAGTGTATGGATGAAGTGGGGTCATGGACACAGCCTCAGTCTCCCCAGACCAGCTGAACTATCCCAGGAAAGTAGTCTGAACCTCAGCAGAGCACGTTCTTGACTGATTCACATCGTTTCGTGTTCTGATGGTCATGGAATCAGAGAAATTATACCTTCTGTGATCTCTTTCTCAAACAGTGCTCCTCCTTCCCTCATGATTCAACAGCTGTGTTGCAGCTGCGGTTCTTAGATCTACTGTTCTTAGATGTGCAGTTTGCCCCATGGCCTCTTTTATCCTCCTTTCTCAGGGCCCTGGTCAGATTCCCACTAACTTGCTGTTGCTTTGTATCTGCCCTCAGACTGCTGGTGCTGATGTTCTGACGGCCTACCCAAATCCTTCTTTGCTCAGAGGAAATAATAACTCTCATTCAGTTGCTTTCTTAGCATTTATTGTGACATCCAAAGACAAATGCAAACTCATCTCTAGAATCATTATTCTCTTTGAAGAACAACGGATTGTCAGGGGAGGCATTTTTTTTGTGTGGATTCACTTAGAAGTTCTGTCCCCCAGTGTGGTTCTCCAGCTGCCCCTGTCATATCCTCAGTTGTTGTTTATCCAACTTTTAATAATTTCCTTTTTATGCTAGAAAGGCCCACATAATTTTCTCTGTGTGTGCATGTATTTGTATTTACTTCATGTTTCTTTATATCCTTAAATTCATAACATATAAAATATATAGAAAGGAAATCTATTGCGCAAGATAAATGTATTATGTATGCATAAATTTTACATGCATATGTAATTTCATAAAATGCATATGGATTTTGTGTGCATACATTTTAAGTGCACTATTGCAGTCTTTCAGGTACCTTAATCACTTCACATCACAACAGATTCTTGGAAGAAACACATATATGAATAGCTAGACAATGCCGTATTTCTATGTGGAAATGACTTGAGAGAATACTTCTTTGTACTGCTGAAAGAAATGAAGACTGGATATTGTTTCTCTTACTCAAAAGAAAGAATATCACATAGTACATGAGCAATAGCATTACTTGCTACACCCAGGCATCAGCAATTTGTGAATCAATGTTTGCTGTATCACCAAAGGAACCTTGAGGTACCTGTATAATACGGGAGTGGCTTTCATTAATGGAATCTTATTTTGACTTATCTTCATTTCCAGCGAAGATGTGAGTTCAGGCCTGGATTGGAACCTGCCCAAGATGGCCTGAAAATCCCTAGCTTGATTTGTTCTATTAACATAAGATTTCACCTGAAAGTGTTGAGATCAGCACAAGGCTTGCCTTTACAGAAGTGTGCGCAAATACAAGGGTGGAAAATTGCTCGGAGAAATTGTCATTCAAGTTCTCTGGGTAAAGTAGGAATATTGTTTATTTTCCTCTGAATAAAAGTAGCACCTTTACATGTAGAAATGGGAAGAAGTAGCAGAGACCATCCTTCCAGTCATGACTTTTGGTTTGGCAGTCTCCAGTGAAGTTAATGTTTAAGCATTGGCTAGCATTCTCAAAAAAAGGTGATGATTTGCAAGGGTAATCGGGGTACTACTGTAATGGTTGGGGTGGAGGAAGCAGGGAGCAGGGGGGCTAATCAAGAGGTAATATCAGAAATTGCAGCCACTGCCCCACAGGAGTAAGTAGGATTTCTACTGGGATCTTTTTTTTTTGGTTCTGTTTCCCTAAGAAGAGCTTGTTGCCTGCATTTGAGAGGAAACTTGGACAGTTAAACTGCGAGGTATTAACCTACATGACCTTGATGAGGGGTAGAGTCCACCCTCATCAAGTTTGCTGATGATACAAAGCTGGGAGGAATGGCTGATATGCTGGAAGGCTGTGCTGCCATTTAGCGAGACCTGGACAGGATGGAGAGTTGGGCAGAAGGGAACCAGAGAAGGTTTAACAAGAGCAAGTGTGGAGGCTTGTGCCTAGGGAGAAATAACCTCATACACCAGTACAGGCTGGAGAGAAGCTCTGAGGAGAGGGACCTGCGTGTTCTGAAAGACTGGCCGTGAGCCAGCAGTGTGCCCTGGTGGCCAGAAAGGTCAATGGGATCTTGGGGTGCATTAAGATGAGTGTGGCCAGCAGGTCAAGGGAGGTGATCCTCCCCCTCTACTCTGCCTTGATGAGGCCTCACCTGGAATATTGTGTCCAGTTTTGGGCTCCCCAGTACAAAAAAAGACAGGGATCTCCTGGAAAGAGTTCAGGGGAGGGCTACAAAGATGATAAAGGGTGTGGAACACCTTTCTTATGAGGAAAGGCTGAGAGACCTGGATATGTTCAGCCTTGAAAAAAGAAGACTCAGAGGGGATTGGATCCACATCTCTAAATATCTGAGGAGCAGGAGGCAAAGGGACAAGGCTGGACTCTTCTCTGCAGTGTGTAGTGATAGGGCAAGGGGAAATGGCCACAAACTGAAGCATAGGAAGTTCCGCACAAATGTGCATGGGAACTTCTTCACAGTGCAGTGACGGAGCACTGGCACAGGCTGCACGGAGAGGTGGTGGAGTCCCCTTCTCTGGAGACATTCAAGACCCACCTGGACACCTACCTGTGCAACCTGGGCTAGGGAGCTGCTTTGGCAGGGGGGTTGGACTAGATGATCTCTAGAGGTCCCTTCCAACCCCTACAATTCTGTGATTCTGTAGCCTGAAGCACAAAAGCCCTGAGCTCTCCCTTGCTTTGCCACAGCTCTCCAGAAGCCCCTGGGGATGCTGGGTGGGCATCACAGCAAATTCTGCCTCCCTGGGAGGCTGGGGTAGAGGTGCTGGAGGTCAAGCAGAGTTCTGACACTGGGGTGACTGAGGCTTTCCAAGAACTTGATATGAAAAGCAGGGTTTGATCTGATGAATGGGATTCATTGAATTGAAGGTAGAAAGCACGGATCTGGGCTGTACAATTCCTTGTACAGGGATCTGTAGTGAGTGTGCCATATGCATGCCTTGCTGCAAGCTGCCCACAGCTTTTCTTTCTGTGTTTCTTTTAAGATGTGCACAATAAAAGCATTGTAGTGCAGTGTTGGTTTTCCATCCCGCATTAAAACGAGAGTAATCTATGTATTGTATTTATAAAATGAGGATTTTACAGGCATGAAGGACATCCACCCTGTGTTACATAAATGTAGGTGAGTTTGGTTTCTGTTTCCTCCTTTTCCCATGTTTATGCCATACAAAGAAATTATTAAAGGAGGTGAGAGTTACAGAGATTTATCTTTAATCTGCATAGGATTTTAGAACCTTTTCTCACATCGCAACTTATTTAACTACTGCTCTAAAGACAAAAGAGGAGTTCTGTGCCTGGGAGCTGAGGAATATGAAAGCTTTAGTCGCCTTCCTGTGAGAGGAATATGATAATATTCCCTGACAGAGTAACTACAAGGAACAATTATCCCAAGCTGTGTCTTTCAGACAATGCTGTCAGATTTTCCACTTCCATGAGCACAGCTAGGCATGTGGTGCCAGGATGAGAAATTCCACAGTGCCTGGAAGCTGAGCACACTGGGTGCAGGGCTGCCCTTCAGCACTGGATGTTGGAAGCAGACCTTAGAGAGAGGAGGAGGTTGACTTTCTCCAGCTTTGAAACTGTAAAGAAAATACTGTTTGGTAGTATGAGGAAGGAGTCTTTCAAAGATGCCTCTTCCCAGACTGCTGCTCCTCATGGAGTTTTATCAGATTCAGATTCTTAACATACCTGCCCTGCCTTTACAAAACACGTGCCACTTACATCCAATTAAGTGTTTGGTTCAGGGCAAGTTTGCAGTCTACATGTATACCTGCTGAAAGGTTTGGTGTTTTTTTAGCTTGTTTATTTTCATCTATAATTCTGCTACCTGAAGTAGGCTGTTGGTGTGAGGATACTGATTTGGTTTATTTGTTTTCTGTTAGCTTTGTTCTGTTTCATTTTTGTAATTCAAGTACTTGCCCAACGTTAGCTAACTGAATCTGAAAGCTCTGACAGGTGAGGAAGTGATCCAGGTCAAACTGCGGTGGGCATTCAAATTTGAGGTCTCTTTGAATGTAGAGTTTCAGTTTCACTTCCTTTTACTTGGGGTCAGTCAACAATGTTGACTCCATCTCTGACTTCTGACTAACTTTAAGCTGATAAACTTGGCAACAAGCAAAGCAAAGGGGCGTAGTGATTCCAAATGAACAGAGAGGATGAACTTGCAATCTGTTACTGTGTCTCCTATATACAACAGATTTTGCTTGATGGCTGAAATATTATATGATATAAGCGAATGTTTCATCTTCTGTTTTGATCAGTGTGTGATGCACTTGGTAACTTCTAAGGTTTCTAGTTTTTAAAGAATGGTTTAGTAAATACTTGAGTTAGATAAACTTAGGAACTCCTCTTAGATTAGCTTCTCAAATTTTCATTTAGATTGCTCGTTACATCGCATTACCTTGACTTTCACCTGCTGCTTTGTCTTAGTGCTTAGAAGAAATGGTCTCTTTTCTCATTCTTTGTGTGAGCTTTTTCATAGAGCTTTTCCCTGGCCTACCTTTTTAATGTTTTCTAATTTCTCAATTGAAAACTTGGGAATTCTGGATAATTCCCTAGCTAGTAAGACTGCTCAAATAATGGACCACAAAATGTAGGCTGTTAATTATTTTTCAGTGCAATGGCAATGTAATGTGTGACAACGGAGCTTTTCGGTAACCAGTGAAATCATTTTGGACATAGTGAAGACTAGGATGATTAGCACTTAAATAACACCATGCTTCTGAGGATATCAAAACACTTTTGCAGCATTTAATGAAGGAGGCCTTCCTTCCAGACCCAAAGGATATGCTTCACTACTTCTAGCTGTCTTCACAGGGAAGAGAGGAAACTGGTTCAGGGAGAGGTGAGGGACTAGACAATGTTATAATTAGCAGCTGTATTGCCTGATCAGGGTCTCAGTCAAATGAAAACCGAAAGGAACAGCCTTTCAGTCCTTTGTGTGCACCCTACTGGGACTTACCATCAGCAGGGAAGTCTTTCAGGAACTGTGGCATTTCTGAGGCTTTTTGCAAGCAGACACATCAGTCGCGCTGGGGGAGAAAACCATGCTGCCAGCTGGTGTGGTGACAAGAGGGAACAGAGAACATGAACATCTGTAGATTCATTCTGTGTTTTTATAAGGAAGAAGTTTTTTTATTCAGAGGGTGGTGAGGCCCTGCCACAGGCTGCCCAGGAAAAGCTGAGGATGCCCCATTCGTGGTCAAGGCTAAGTTGGATGGGGCCCCAGGCAGCTGAGCTGGTGAGTGACAGCCCACCAACTGAATGGACTTTAAAGTCCCTTCCAATCCAACCCACTCTACAATTCTAAGATTATATATGGTCTCTCTAGAGGGAGAGACTGGATGAGTGCAGGAGTAAGGAAGAGGTACAAAGTAAAAGACTATGTGAGTGAGAGACTGAGCTAGTGAATGTGTGAACCCAAAGCATACTGGGCAAAGGAGAGAAAGATATGGAAAGTCATTTTGTTTCCTGTGTGAACAGCACTGTGTAGCTGAGCATTTTGTAGTTGATACTCAGCTCTGAAAAATCAAGATCTCTGTCTGTGTTTTCCAACACCTTTGAACTGTACACACGTAATAAATATCGCCATGAGGTGTGCTAACAGGATTGGTTTATGGTAATGCTCAGCTTGAAATTTTTAGCCTTCATATGAAAAGAGATGAGGTCATTGAGTCATGGTTGCTCTGGCTAATCTTTCTTGCAATATAAGAGAACTGTCCTGTCAACCATCTTCCTTGTGTGCTCAGCCTGTCCATGAGATTAGGATATCAAACCCCAGACACTCTGTTAAATTATTTTGTAAATAGGTACTGCTGATTTTCAGTTATTTTTGCATTAGTAATTACAGCAAAAAATGTACTCTATCTTGTCTTATTGTAGTGCTGGCTTGGTTTATTTGTTTGTTTTTGTTTGTTGACTTTGACTGCAGTAGTATTTTTAAATTGCTGTACTAGGGTTGTATTTTTAAGTTCAAGAGAGGACCTTCTAGGCAAAAAAGTTCAGGACTAAATTTGTGCTGTGGACAGTAAGTTAGTGCCTTCAGGTGCCCCATCCCTGGAATTCCTCAAGGACAGACTGGATGGGGCTTTGAACAGTGTATTTCAATGGCAGGTGTCCCTCCCCTTGACACAGATTTGGAACTGAATGGTCTTCACGGTCCCTTCCAACTCAAATTACTCTGGAATTCTGTGACAAAGAGGAAAGAGATACCTGTGTATAAGTCTCAGGACTGACTTTGATGTACTAGGCAGGTTACATTTCAAATTCAGTGTTCCACACTTAAGAATGGCCTGTGAGAAAGACAAGTATCCTCAGACATACATGTGTGGGGCATTTAATAATGGTATTACTTGAAAAATCCCATCACTGTTACAGTTTATTTGTTCTTAAACATACATAACATAGAACAAGTTTGTGTGATGATTGATGAGATTATTTTACAAGTTAATATCAAAATGATCAGACTTCATACTTTTAAGACAGCAACAGGAAGATTCAAATACATTTTGGAAAAAACATTATCCTATCTGTATCTGTCACTGGTTGACTTAGCTGAGATGTACAACATGGCAGTTAGACTTCATATTACTAAAACACGATCTCTTAAGACATGTCTTACACAAGATAAATTAAGGAAATGAAACACCAACAGTATGAAAAACTTGGTTAAATTGTTAAGTCCTTAAAACAAAAGCTGACATTCAGACCAAGGCCACTGGTTCTCAGCTGTTTGTCCTGTATCCTGGATACGTACAACATGGAAGAGAGGTGGGTAACTGGAAAAAATTAACCTGAAGTAGGGTTCCATGTTGGAAAAGTGTGTTTATTAATTATTCCAGTCATAGGAGGGTGATCTTTGGCCTAATTTCATGTTGTCTCTGTAGTACCAAGCTGACTGATCTTGAGCATCTGATCTAAGAACTTCTTCTGCACAACTGTGTTATATTTGGTTTGGAATATTAGGCTGCGCCACTGCTTTTCAAAGCTGGCTTTAGTGCATGGATGTTGCACCTCACTGGATCCTGAGAGGTCTTTCGGATGTATGTTATGCATCTGTATGCATTATTTTCACTCTTTCTACAATTTTCTTTTCAAATGGTAGACAGAGCTGACTCACTGCTGTTGACTCCACGACCTGCTTCCCATTTCAACCATCATCTGCCTAAAAAGTTTAGTAGTTGGCAGTGTATCTCCTGAAACTGAAGTCTGAGCAGTGAATCATTAAAAAGCAAAATGAAAGGTAAAACTCCTTTTGGCTTGCATGGCAGGAGCACTGGAGATGCAAGTGAACACCCATTTTGCTTATCGCTGTACCTACAGATCTGAGGAAAGAGGAGTCTCTTTCTGAGAAAACAGAACTAATCTCTCTCTCTTCCTCACTGTATTAGCTGGTAGAAACACAGCTGAAAAATAGCTTTTTGTGTTCTTCGTATGACATATGCTGAAATATCAGGAAGACTCCAAGTAGCTTAGTGAGGAGTGAGTGGTGCAGGCATATTTTGGTTTTGTCACTGAATCGCTGCATGAATTCGATCATTTAATGTCTGCGTCTCAGTTTTCCCTAGTATTTAGTGCAGGTTACAAAAATGCGTACTGCAGTCTTTGATGCTAAAGTTTATTTCTGTAGATGCCAAGAGACCCAGCAGTACTTTAGGTAATGTGTACCCGTGCAGTGTATGCTTCAGTAACTTAAAGTTTAACCAAATTGTGGCTGGTAGAAACTTCATTATGCTAACTTTCCCCATCAAAACCACATCTCTGTTTTAAGCCTTCGTGAAGCAACAGCACATTTCTGGATATCGGAAAAGGCTCAGATATACTTGAATGAATTTATTAATGAAGTATTCCTTCATAACAAACAGATTTGTGCTGTCCTATAATTAAACAGTGCAGCAGTAGTACTTCTCACCTCCCTTTTAGAGAAAGCAAAAACAACCACCACACAATGCTAGATAGTTTTCTCCAAAATGAAAGTTTTGTTGCTTTTGAATACTTGCAAGTATTGTATTATCATAAACAGATGTTTTATTTTCTTACATGTTAATATAGTTTTTTGTTTGCATTTAAATGTTCTCCTGGAGAAAGAGTATTGTTCACACATGAAAATCTTAAATGAGACTAACTTGAAACAGAAGTAAAGCTAGAACATCTGTTTTAATATCTCAGAAAGTAAACCAGCTGTGTATATATGATATATACATGCAAGTGGTAGATGTTAAATTAGATTTTAAGAATTTGTTTCAGCTTAATAGCCTAAAATGTTATTAGTAACATAGGTAAGGAAATTACTTAATAAAAAATATATGATTTTTAACCTGACAATGTCCCTCTTAATTAAGTTATGAGATCCTTAGATGAATGATGTATAAAAGTACAGTGTGTAGCTTCTATTATTTATAACAGAATGCCAAAGAGCTAGCTCATACCGATTAAAGAAAGGAAAATCTCATTGAAATTTGCCATTCTGAGCAAGTGAATGGTGAATATTTCTAGAGAGTTCATAAAACCTTATCTCAAACATTGCACACATCTAGCTCCCTTTGATGCTAGAATTACACATGTTGGGAAAATAATGGTGATACTATTAAATTAATACCAAGAATATTCCTAACAGAATCAGGAAGGTGATGAAAAATACAAATATTTCAATTGTGTTGCATGATGAAATTTGAATTAGAACTGGGGACGCCCTCGCCTAATTTACAAAGTCAGAATTGAACAGATTTTATTTATTTATTTATAAGATCTTCAAGTATTCCTAATAGACAGCTAATTGAGCTCTCCTACTGAAGACCCCTGTGGGAATTATTTCCTCCTGCACTAAGCTGGTCCAGGTTGTCTACCCTTCGGCACTGCGAGCGGTGTATAGCTGCAGCTCTTTAATCTTCTGATCTCCTAATGATGACAGCAAAGATTTGGGGTTTTCAAGCTTGACTCTTGACTTGTTGCAGGTCTAAGGAGGGATGATATATGATCCACAACCAGGCTGTGCTGGCACAGGGCAGTGCTGAATCATTTCCATGTTTCATAGCAGGGTGGGGAAGCGATTCAGCAGGGACCACAGAAGCCAACCGTAGCAACTCACCCAGGATCCCAGCTGCAAGCCAGTCTAGCTCAGTTGTACAGTAAAACAGCAGAACCCTTGAGAGAGTTTGTGATCATTTACTTCTCAAATGCTGTTGGAGGTCCCCGACCTCAGTTCTTTGTCTGTGGTATGTGTCTTGTGGCTTACAGCACTACGGAGATCCCATGTGTTGCATGGCTTTAAGAGAAGGAAGGATCTTGACATAAGAGAATCAAGGGGATGAATATTCATTTTGCTGATGTTTAACTTTTCATTAGTGAACTTTTACCTCTGCCAACTTACTGTAGCAATTAGATACTTCGGAAATTAAATTATCTATAGTTTAAGCATATAAGAAAGCTAACAATCAAGCTACACTGAAGTAAATGGTAAATTTTTGTTTTGTTTAGTTTTCTTAGAGGGTTTTTTGCGTGTTTGTTTTTTTGTTTCATGTTGAGTATTCAAGTCATTGAGGTAGAGTTGAGTTGATTAGTATCTCTTACTTTCTCTTTCCATTGCTTACCGCTCTCCTTGGGGCTATAAAAGTAATATATGGAATTTCAATCAAAATGTATGCAGCATAAGCAGATTATAGAAAAGAACTTGTAATGTATTTGAAACATAGTCTGCCTTCAGAAAACTCCTAAGCAACACAAATAATGAAGTATTTCATTTTAAAGGCTTGATTCTGGGAATATAGTTGGAGAACTCAAAATACAGAATTCCTAAGCACATCTTCAAGAAAGTACATAGAACATCTTAACATGATTATCATTTTAAGCCAATTTTCTATAGCAGTTCAAGTTATAACCCATAGAACTGATAGAATATAATCAAGTCTTATGATGATCATGCTTGGCATGGAAAATGAATGTGCACAAGGCTTTGGCTTAGATTAACCATGCGCCACAGATGCGTTCAATGAACCTGTTTCCTGTTTTGCTGTACAAGCACCCCTACTCCTATCCTTTAGAGACATTTTTATCTGCTAATAAGCATAATTACAGTAATTCCTGCTGTCATTTATAAAATTATAAGACATTTGTGTAGTCGTGGAATTGAAGACTGCTAAGTTTCCCTGTCCAGTGAAATTCTACTGAATTCCTTTGAAGTCACTGGTGCATCTAGTCTGGCAGTGCTTTTTCTACTAGGTCATTAGTCTGTTATGAACCTTTGACTGCACAGAGATTTCCACCAGACAGCAAGAAGTCCTGGTTCTCACCTCTTCCCCCTTTGTAAACGTTTAATACTGGATAGAGAGGATCTGATTTTCCTCTCAATCTTGCAATACTGAATTTTAACCAGTTGCACTGATGCCTGAAAGCTTCATTACTGAGCACTTCTGCAGGCCTATAGCATTTAAACCCAGTGTGGCAAGGGGCCGTGTAAATATGATCATCTGCGGAGAGTTTTCAGGAGCAGTGCAGAGGGAGGGATGTGCTCTGACACAACTCCTCTGTAAGAGGTGTGCCTTGAGGGACCTCAAGGTAGGGAGGGTGTCCTGAAGGCCTTCTGGTGTTCACTGCAGCTAATTGTGCTGTATCTAACTTCAGCCATCCTCTCTCTGATTGAGAAACTCCTCTGCCATGTTTTTAAGATACAATCAATTCACACAATTTAGAAATCTAACATTATTCTTCAGGATGAGTGTTTTTTTGTGGACACTCATGACAACAGAAAACTGGGTCAGATATAAGCTTTTCATCTTTCTGTTTTTATCAAAAAACTTGCCTCAGATAGCAAGCAGATTTAATCCTTACTAGCTCCTCAGACAAAAAAAGGTGGCTGGTGCTGTCTTCTTAGGCACTGGACTTCTGCAAATCAATTATATAAGTATCTAACTGATTCTTCTTGGATGAAGGAGACTCAGGCTTCCCATATTTAAAGTAGTCCTACTTAAATATTCAGTATAATACCATGAAGTTCACAAGAAGTCGTGTAGTCAGGTGACTGGTCACCTGAACACATCCAGAGGCTGAACTTTGATTATGTATAATAATGGTACATATGAAGTGTCTGATACTATTTCAAGAGTTCGGCATGTCCTTTTAAATCAGTAGGAGTTTTGCCATTTACTTGAATTTAAATTGTGAAAGGACTCTTGTTTTGAGAAAAGATATCTAAAAGTTCCAGAACACGCACATCTGTTAGCCAGACATCACTTCAAAACCCTAAGCTTAGTTTTAGAGGCTTTGTGGAAAATAATGGACTGCTCTGGGGAACTGTGGAATATTGAGATTAATCATCTAGACAGAAGTTTGTAAGTCTAGGGACTATTCAGTACATAAATGCTGAAGTCACTAGCAAAATGTTCTGGTAGGTCACTTAGTTCTACTGAAAAGGAGCATCATCCTTTTAACTTGTGAAATCCTGCTATCTAAAGGTGGGTTGGAGTACAAAAGCTCAGACAGGATCAGCACCGATAAAAACTGTGACTGATACTCCTTTCACCCTCACTGGTATTTCTTCCATGCAACTGCTGTTTCTTCCTCCTAATTCACATTATAGCGAGGTTTTTTGTTTATCCATATGAATAGACAAGCTCATGAAATGGTCTCAAGCAGCAAATGGCTTTGGAAGCCAGACAAAGTGAACTAATCTCCGGTTTATAAACGCATTGGGATGCTGAAAGGGCAAATGTTTCAGCAAGCAGCTTTAAAGAGGAATTGGGGTGTGGAGTTTCTGAAGGAAAGAAGTTGGAGGTGGCAGCGTACAAGAAGGCCTAAGCACAATGGCAGATTGACTGGAGAAATATGATTATGTAAAGAGGGCTAATAGATGAATCAACTGGAAAAATAGACACCAGAGAGAGCAGGCAGAATACAAGAAAAGGAGGAAAATAAAACCAAGCAAGCTTAGCAGTTTCCTACTAGCCTGTCTTTGAAACAGAAAGGATCACGCGAGATTTCTTAAATATCATTTGTTTCTTAGACTGCAGGGACAGGACCTGGCAAGACACGTTTCAAACTGCTTCAAAGGTCTGTCCTTTGTAATGAGTGGTGAAAAGCATCTCACCATCTCTGGATCAAAGTCACAAGAGTAAGTACAAAAAATTGTTCAAAGGGCAAGTCCAGCAGTCCTTAACCCCAGTGGTGAATCTGCCAGTGTTTCATTCATGAGTATCAGGAAACCAGAGGATACAGGGGCATTGAGCCGACTGTTCTTTTTCTTATTTGACTTGACTGTAGAAAAGGCTTTGCAGGATGAGAAAGGGAGATGTCACTCTCTGGTAATGCAGGGCTCAGTAGATTCTTCACTGCTCTTTCCACCTGCCCCGTTTGCCTTATTTTTTGCATTATTCAGCTGAGGCCAGTCTACCAGCCTGAAAAGAGGACTTTCCAGAAAAATATGGGCAAGCAGTCTGAATGGGAACTGTTCTGCAAACTCAATTATAGCATTTTCAGTTAAATGCAAACTAGTAATAATGCAATGGGATTAGCTGGGTGGTCAGCAGAGAGAGGCCAGGTACAAATGCTTTAGTTAGTCAAACTTGAATTTGAATTAGACACCTTTCAGCATCTTAAAAGAAACATTCTCACCTCTGGTTCAGGATATGTTCCTTCTTTTTTTCCTTTTTTTCTCCTTGTCTGTGTGTACAATGAAATCGTAGACAAAGCAAAGCAAACAACTGTGGTTCTCCTTAGGGCTATATTGAAATCAATGAAGTATCTTTGTGATCTGTTGTTCTTAAAAATGTACACTGAGTCACTCCTTCAGCATCTTCTTCTTGTGGTCCAGAATAGGATTTCACCTCGGCTTTCAGTGATTGGTTTGGAGGCTGCAGGGCAGAGAGGGATCGCGGACGCTTTAATTTTGCTCATGAGCAAGCTTTCCTAGCACCATTAGCCTTCACTGACAAGTAACAGGGGTGGTTATTTGGATGCCATTCCTTTCAGGTGTTGAAGCCACTGTGAGTTTGAAAGGGCTCAGCAGAGTGCCAGGCACAGTGCAGAGACTCTTCATGCTGCACTACATCGTCAGGCTGAGTTCAGGCAAGCTCTTTCTGGAGTCTGTTGAGGTTTTCCCTAAGTGACAAATGAGTTAAAAAACTGAGGCAAGATTCTGATCTTTTACCCAGGCACAACTCCAGCAACTTTGAAAGAGTTACTTTTGACTTACAGCGTTATAACACAGATCAGAGCCTGGGCTTCGATCAGGGCTTCAGCATTTGGCCTTGCTTCTGTGTAGGTTTTTATTAATTTATTTATTTTAGAAAAACGGACAATTACATTGACTTTAACAACCCTTACCTCAAAGTTCACATGAAAGAAAACTTTTTATTTAAAGGGAAAAAAAACCTCTAAAAATAATAAAAAAAAAAAGTTTAGTATGGTCAGCCAGGGTGGGAAATTCCATTGTGGCTGCAAGCCCATGGCAGGTAGAGTGGAATTTAATGAAGGAAACTGCTGTGTTTTTGTGTCTTTCTGTATGTTTTTCCTTTAAAACCAAGAGCTGGGCAGGCTTCCCATTTGACCTGATGTGACCCAAGCAAATTGCTTCTTATATAAAAACAACTGCAGACTTGGAGAATGTGAAAATGCACTGTGTCCTTTTTCCAACTCAGGGAAAATGAAAGCCTGAGAAACAGGACGGCCCTGTCAATACTCGTTGAGCAAAACTATCACTCAAACCCGATAGAGAGATTAGAACAGGCTTCCTTACGCCAGAGGGATTCATTGTAAGTTAGATCTCTTTATGTTTTGTGTTGGTTTTTTTTTAAACAGACACACTTACCGTCAGTAAGGGAAAAATCCATTTTTCAGATGATGTTTTTTGTAAAGAGAGGAGAAAAGGAGCACTTGTAAAGGAGGAGAGGGAGGGAAAGGGGGCGAAAATAACTTTAAGTAATAAACCCAAACTCAAAGACAGAAATTGATAATTGTTAAAATGTAGGCAGAAAGCCCAGGTTTTAGCTTTTGCTGTAACTTGGGAGAGCGCAAGCACAGGGATTCAGGGTGTGTCTGCTGATATTGTATTCAGATGTGTTGCCTTGGCATGTGTACTGACGGATTTATTTAAAAAACAAAGCAAAAAAAAAAAGCATTGTGTGCTCATGAAATGACTTCATAAAATCCTTCCCTTTATGAATTATTTTGATCACAGGGCTTGTTGTTTAAATTTCTAAAGTACGGTGTTTTTTTTTTTTTAATTGCCTTCTTTTCAGAACTGTCTGTTCTGAAGTTGGCACCTTCTGCATAACAGCGTGTGGAGATTAAAGGAGAGGGGAGGGAGAGGAGCTGGGGGGGCTTCCATCAGACCAAGGGGTGGCATGGTTCATAAATCAAACCCACCTCTGCAGAAGGTCACTGCTGAAACAATTTCTGAGCTCTCAGCCCTCTGTCTGCTGTGTGGGAAACTGTGGTCTTCAGCGGAGTGAAGAGTAAATACTCGACATGTCATGTACTGCCATGTTGCAGGAGGCAGAATAGGCTTCAGTTTGCTGTGTGTTGCTTAAAATGGAGGTGAAGGACTTCTTACCTGTGGAGGAGAGATGCTGTGGTACAAGCTGGGTCCAGTGGGGCTGCCTTTCCAAAAAACAGGTTTTGCTTGTGCTCTGTGAGCTCCCGACTGCTGGTTGGGGTGCTTTCCTGCCTTGGTTTGTGAGCACAGCCAGTACACTCTATAAGCACTCCAGGATTGCACACTGAAGGGGTTGATGTACAGAATGAGGCTGTTTAGACAAATTTGCCCTCATTATTATGTTAGGGACCTGCAAATTCACTATGAGCAACCAAGGTCTACCACCATCATCATACAGATCCTGTATTCATCCAGAAGTTTCAAAGGTACTTTCAGGGTAGGCATGAAAATCAGAATGTTTTACTGGATTAAGCCTTTGTACCAGGGATCAAGAGAGCTGGAGTTCCCTTGCTATTTCTTTTCATTTGCTGGGGAACATTTACAAGGTCCCTAGTATTAATATTTTTTTTTAATTTCTTATTTTACTTCAGACCTCTTGCTGAGGTCTGCAGGAAGGTCGTGCTTGTGACTGCTCTCCAAGACTGTTTCTGCATATACAAGGGAGGAAGTCAGAATCGTCCTTACGTGAAAAGTGGTGAGAGCTTTTTGTTCTAAGGTTGTATGTGGAGCATTGGAATTTCTGAAGAAAGGTGGATTATTTTTGCGGGGAATGCTTGTATTTTCAGAAGGTTGTATACAGAACCGTGAGCCTGGCGCTGATCAGAGGATAAGAATAATAGTTTTATGCTATATTCATTGATTTATTTGATTCTCTTCTCTTTGCACTGCCTGCTAGCACACAGATCGCGGCTGTACATGTGTAAGATTATGGCAGTGATTTATGGTTCTAGATTATGATGAAGAAAATGCTGATTTCTATGCAAGCAAAGAATCCTTGCTTGGCTGACTGGACACAATGATAGACCAAAATACATTTTACTTTTTGCTGTGGGGAATTGTTCTCCTGGTAGCAGAGCTTTCAGGTCTTGGCTGCTTTGCTTTTAACTGTGTACAGGAAAGCTTCCAGAGGCAAGGAGTGGAAACCCTATTACCTTATTCAAGAGACTTCATCTCTCAATTTAGAGATGTTTTGTTCTCAGAACCTCTTTCTGTAGCCTAGAATTTCTTAATTCTCATATAGACAAATAGGATTGTACGTGGAAATTCGTTAACTTCAGTGCCTTTTCCTTTGCAGATTAGACATCACTCTAGTCTACAAAACTTTAGGCAATAGGAGACGAGTGCCGTTCAGCCAGATTTCCTTCATGGCATCTCTTCTTTTTCCTTAGCAAGGAGAGTCTATTAAATGTCCCATGGTGTTTACATAGCATTGTACTGATCTAAAAGTGTTTTTTAATTTCCTATGCATAAACACTAGTGCCATTTTGTGTCTCTTCCATTATGGGTAGACACTAAAGCTGATTGTATACTTAGCACAAACTGTGGTTTGTAAATCTCTGCTGCTCCTGCATTTAGCTTTCTTGGCCTTTTTGAGGAAGAGTCAAATCATCCACACAAATATTTTCAGTTCCACAATTTCTGTAGCATCTAATGAAAAGTACAGTATACATGTCAACACAGTGTTATTCTTACCATGAAAAATTTGGGGAGATTTCCTGCTTTTAAGAACTTGCTGAGACATACAAATATTTCTGTCAAACACCTCACCTTCTTTAAGAAAAGTTCTAAGTAATCAGCTGCAGTTTTAGGTTAGTCTTACTGTTTCCCGCGAGAGTTTCAAAATACATTATTTTAGCAGTGGAATGCTGCAGCACCTAGGATGGTAGTGCTTGTGGATTCAACACCAGATTTTTATGTTAGACCTATTCATTTGTCAGCCTAGAACTTACACTGACTTCAGTGTAATTATTCATACAGATGCAGGAACTTTCCCAGTAAGACTGCGTCAAGGACCATTTAGCTAAGTGGGAATGCTTTGGGGGAATGTCTGTATACCTTGGTCTGGGCTCTGTATACAGGTATTTCTGAAACGAGTACTATTGAAGAAAGTCTACGTTCTTGCTTAAAGAATGTCAAACAAATTAAATTCTCTATTCAGTAGTTCTGTGTCAAATGTAGTAACAACAGTAAAAGCTACTGATGGAATTATAAAAGTTATATGATGGTTACTGCCATTTGCAATACATAAAGGCTCAGAAAATGGATTTATTTATTATGGAATTTGAGAATGTCATTGATTTTTGGGGTGTCTCACTTCTGCTGGGAACTGCTTTTGTAAATATTGCAATATTTACACTACATACACATTTCACTTTATGTATTTGTTATATTTTTCAGAGCAGTAACGGTAATACAGTGACTGGTCTTAGAATTTTTATCTTTTTGAAAAAATTCTACAGAAAGTTATAAACTTAGGTCTTGCTCTTGTGAATACTTAATTTGAAGTGTATGACTTATTGTGTTAGGCTAAAAATTCAGAGGAATAGCTAACCAGTTGTAAGCTGAGTATATCTGTACATGTTTTTGTAATTAGGGTTCTGCATTTTTAAAGAAACTGCACGGAAATCTTATCATCTGGTTTTTAAAAGAACAAAAAACAATCACTTTTGGAATAAGAAATGAGAACGTTATTCACTAACTTCAGACAGCAAAGAACTTAGACTTTGATACTGCAAAATGGACTTAAAATAGAAAATCATATTTATCCAATTTGAAATGTCACAAGTTTTTTTTATTTTCTCATACACAAAGGCGTGTAGGATTTGAGTTCGGTCTAAAGTCAAAATAATTAGGATACCTCACTCAAGTTGTACTTGCTTCATTTACTTAAGAATGCATATACAACATTTGACAGAGTAGAATGGTGTTTTATTTGGTTAAATTAGGGATTGAAGTTTGTGTATTTTAAACTCATTCCATTTCTAAGAATGATAAAGGACAGGAACACTATAATCATCTCGTTATATGGGGCCAGAACAGGTGCAGGATATGGAAGAATGAATGTTCTTTCTCCTCACATCTGTTCTCTGATGAACTATTTAACTCTTCTTGCAGGAATCTGTTTAAAAGCTTTTCCTAAGGCTTCCCTGTAGGCAGACAGCTCGCTGCAGCACCCACATGCAGCACTTCGGATGCACTGGAAGTAACATATGCATGTGTCCTTTCTGTTCCTCAACATGGAATGAGAAAAACAGGAACGTATGCTGAGGGATTCTCTCTGTACCTTCCTTCTGGGCACAGCAGAGATAGACATGACTGAGAAGCAGCATCACGATCTGTTTCTGCTAAAGGGAGTAACATTGTTTTCTTTTGTGTTTAAAACAATGGTTAGAACTGGGTTGCTTTACCTTCTATATGAGCATCTGTCAGTTATTCCAGTTTTGGTTTCTAAATACCCGAACAAACGATAAGGGAAAGCAAAACTTCATAAATGTTTAACTTGAATTTCTTTCTGCTTCTGGATCAGGACAACCCAAGTTTATCACACTAGGTGTCCTCTTGCTGGGAAAATAAGCTGTGCTACAGTCCTTACCTCTTTATTTGTCTCTGTGATAAAGATGCCCAGATGTATGAACTTTTACTTCTTTTAAATTGAGAGGTGTACTCTCTTCTTAGTGCAGATTTACTCATAACACTTATGGTGATTTTAAAGGGATCCATACATAAATCCCTTTGGTAGAGGAAGGGATCTTGAATGTTTTGTTTTTCCCATCTGCATATTGGGAATGCCGTTGGATGAGAAGAATAAAAAGAGTGCCAGTTTACAGCAGAAAAGTATTAGAGGAATTTCTGCCACACACGCTTTCCCTGCAGTGAAATAGAAAAATGTACTTACAGGAGAAGACTATAAAGTTTGGTGTGAGCTGACACTTCAACTTCCCCGAAGCCTTGAAGTGCTGGAATCCAGCATATGGATCCAGCACATCACTGCTGTGTGAGCCCACAGAGTCAAAATCTCAGCTACAGGTGAAAATCCTTCCTACTTGGAAATGTGAAAGTCAGAATTTCAGGTTTTTCTCTAAAATAACTGAAAATAAATCTTATTAGATGATGATTTAGAATTCTTGGACTGACCTCTTACAATGGGACAAATTTCTCTTTAAAGACACCTGTCTTTATTCTGACTAAATGCAGAATTTACAGACAGTTAAAAAAGGTGAGAAGAAATCTACCTATTGGTACATTTTCATATCTGCAGAAAAATGATAGGAGGTTTGTATACATTCTGATTTGACCTTTGTAGCTGAGTGTTCCGTGAGCTGGCACTGATCATCTGCAACTGATCTCTACCTCAGTGAGAAATTTGACACATGGAAAGATTTGAATGCAGGGAAATCATCTGTATTTCCAAGGTCTTGCAATTTTATACCCATTCCCCCAAACCTTTGTATCTCTGAAGAATCAGTACCAGGCTGCAGTCATGCATACACATGTTGCTATCTGGTCCACTTCAGTGGAAGTTAGTCCAGGAGAGATGAGAAAACTGGACTCTAGTTGTACCCTGCACAGTTTGGCAGAGAACCCAAGTCAGCAGTGATTGAACTGCCTTTAGGAACCAAAAGCAACATAAGTCTGACAGCATAGCACTCTATCCAAACAAATAAGAACCACCTCTTCAAAGTATTTATTTGTTCAGGTGCACCATGATGCTTTTTCTGCTTTACAGATCTAGGTTTGATTATATACGTTTTACTGGGCTTTGCTGACAGGTTATACATCCCTTTTCAGATGGATAATGGTGCTAGTCATAGCAAAAAAAAATAGTATTGCCTCTTACTTACACACATGTACTTCCTGTTTGAACATTTCGGTATACATCAGGGTCGACCTGAACTGTCTGCCCTAGAGATGGAAAAGGATAGTTCTCTCAGAGCAACCCTTTTAGACCTCTTGATTGGACTGTTAAGAGATCAATATGAGAGGAGGGGGTCCAGCTGACAGTATTCCTGCCTTTGTGGCAGGAGTGCCACTTTCTGCTTTCCAGTTGTTCTCTGTTAAGTCAGGTAGAAAATGAACTGAGCTTGCTGCATGGAACAAGTTCCAGGAGTGCAGTGCTGCTACCATACCAGATAACTATATGTTAGTCACTTCACGTCATGTGTGTGTGCTCAAATACATGTATGTATAGTTTATTTATAAATATATAAAAATATACGTGTACCTACGTGCATTCAAGGGAAGTACTGCATTTAGCACTTCCAGTTCTAGTGGGGGTCAAGGTCTGAGTGTAATTTGAACATCCATATTAGTCCTTCTCTGCATCAGATCCATATGTTACATATCTTTCTTGCAAACTTCTTACATCTAGACACTTCTGTATGGTATGATCAGCACTTTATTTTTCTTAAAGAAGTGTAGGTGATCTACGCTGCTCATTGTATGATAATGAAAGCATGTTTTAGACAAAATAGAGCTCTGGTGATCCAAGTTTCTAACAGTACTGTCTGATACTGATTTCCTGTTGTGGCCTTGAGTAGATCACATACCCCTTTGCCAGTGTTTTCCAATCCCAAAAGCCATTGCGAGCCATGACTAAGTCACATTTGGAAGGATCTTTGCCAACTGTGAAAATGGATGAATTAAAAAAAAAAAAAAAAAGTAGTATCTATTGGCATTCTGATGAACTTCTTCTGAAACTTAGCTCTATATCCTTGAGCTTTAAAAGGCAGAGGAGATTTCTGTAGTAGCACATTGAATTTTACTCAGAAAAGAGATATTTGAAATATATTATTCTGTTTTTTCAGCTAGCATTCACAAGTTGAGTGGGCTTTTTTATGAGACCAAAGCATCACACATGAGAAAGTATTCCATTTTCCTTTTCCAGTTTTTGCATTGTGACCTGACATTTATGTATATTGCATAAAGCAAATTCTGAATGCTTCACTTACTTGGGAACTGACAAATATTTCTTGTCATTTTTACTTCCTTTTTGTAATTTTCTAAGAGGCTAAACATACTATACTATGCAGCTCTTTCCAGATAGCATAGAAGGGCTTTGTTGATGTTGTTAGAGGAGGCTACACTATGACTTGTGTATGTCCAACTTTTCAATATAAAAATAATGTGTACCTGTCTTTAACAGAAGTGGTTGTGTCTACCTGATTGTGTCATCTTTAGAAGCCAAATAATCTAAGCTATGCATGATTGGATAGACTAAGCATATAAAAACTTCCTTTAAATTAGTCAGGTCTTTGATTCAAGAGTCACAGTTGAAATGAGTCAGTTTTCCTCTTGCTGGCACTGGGAAATTTAAGAAGAAAAGCAAAAGAATTCTTGCAGCATAACAATACCCTCCATTGTAACTCAGTGCCAGCCAGAGATACCAGGAAGCCAGGAGCTAGGCCAAAGCAGCACTTATTTGTTAATTCCAGGAATGCTTCAAATATTTGAGGGCAGTTTCCGGACAGAGCAATGATGGCGGAGGGTTCTGGCATTGCAGTTTGTTGAGGCATGATGGATCTTATGTTTGGATCTGTTCTCCTTTGGGCACACATTTCATTGCACTTTAAGTGATTGTCCTTCATGCTGTTCCAGCAGGAGTGGCAAAAAACTGTATGGATGATTAAAGCAAACAGCCCTTCATCAGTGTCCCATCTGGAGGCCAAGTTCATTTTTCCTTTCTCTCTTTTTGGAACAGAATTTTGCATCAAGCCAGAGGTCAAAATTCAGGCATTGCAGTTGTGGTGTGTTCACCTAACAAGTATGTATTGCAGTTACTACATTTTTAGGTCATTTTTAGACATAAAGAGAATTTGTCTCTCTCATTCCTTATTTCCTTCCATGTCCTAGTGCTTTCTTCACTGTATTTGTGTTTCAGATTTATCAGGTCTTTTTGTAAGTACCTCCAACTTGTTGAACAGCCAACTATTTTTTCAAGCAGCCCTCTGCCTTTGTTACATCTGCATAACTCGCAGTTATTCTCCCATGCCAGGTCTAGCTCTCATTTCCTTGGTTTCTTTTCTGGTTTTGGTTTTGTTTTTTTTTTTCTTCCATTCTCACAATCTGAATAAGTCTCTCATCTTATGATTTGAAAACAGACATAACAAAATGGGATTCTATGGCTTATATTTCTTAGATAAAACCATTCTACTTGGGAAAACTGTTGGAGCTGTAGATGTTCGTTTTGATTTCATGGCCGAATATTTCCTTCTGACCTCTGTAGTTGCATTCAGACTCCTGAAAGCACAGTGCTTTGCATCTTTTTGTACAAACAAGATGCATACACATCAGTGAGTTCTCAAACTTGGTGGCATAAATTCACCCAGAAAAAAAAAAAAAAAAACAAAACGTCTAGGAAGTGTTAAATTGCAAGGAAAAAATATGTTTGAAAAGAAAAATGTTAATTTGTATTTTCCAGATTATTTTTCTCTAGTTGTAGTTTTTAATCATGTCTCAAAAATCTCACTAGGCAGTGCGGCTAATATCTGTCATGAATGTATGGTCTTTGGCTTCTGCTTTTCCTTATCCAGCAGTGTAATATGGTAACCAGCTTATTGCTCTTTTGTCAGAGTCACCATGCCTTTTCATTTTCTGTTTCTAAGCTAATAACTTATTATAACTTCTTACGATCTGTCCTATTTACTCACTTCTATTAATTTTTTCCATAATTTAGTGAATGTAGGTCTAGCATGCTTGTTGGAGGCATAAATCTGAATTTCTTTAAAACAACCTTTCTGCCCTGGTGTAAGCAATACTCTCTTGGTTCACTTTTTGGGCATTCCAGGTGCTAGGGCCAGACTCATCATTCTTTAGACATAGCTGAGCAGTGCTTATTGTAACCAACTGAGAACACTGCCTCTCAATTTTATTTTTTTTCTCCAAAGCCTTGATGGAATTTGTACATTGTACCACAGCAGTGGTAAAGGATGACTGTTTCCCACTTGCCAACCTGGTCTTGTCTACTACATTTCTCCCATTTCAGCCATAAGTGTCAAACAAGGCTAAGATTAACTTTTTCTCCAGCAGCAGTTGGATTGCCAAATAAGATACCAGAGATAAACACAGATTCTTTCAAGTTCACAAAATGGCTTGAGATTGGAATAATGCAGTTCCAAGAGGAAGGTTCTTCAGCAAGTTATGAGTGGTTGTAGAGCTGGCCAGAAATGGTAAATACAGCAAATCCATTCTGATACAGAAAATAGTCCCAGGGAAAAAAAAGAAAGAAAGAAAGAAAGAAAAGGGAAAAAAAAAAAAAAAAAAAGGGAAAAAAAGTTAAAATGGAGAGCAGCTATTCATATTTGGGGAGTGGTGGGGAAACAATAGATATTCTTTATTAGGAGAGTGTCAGCTCAATAAAATGTTAGGGATTCATTCTGAATTTATTTGGAGGTCAGACTTGGCTGGCTTTCTTATTTCTCACTTTTTAAATTATTAACTGAGTGTGTAAGAAAAAAAAAAACATGCAACAAGCAGCATTTGCTTTCTGCAAACTTGCAGCACACAGCAGAGAGAGGGTACTCATTCCTGGGGACAGGCCATTGTTATAATCTTATCTGATGAGCACTGTGTAGTTACATCTTCAATCAGTAAATGTTTATGTTTTGAATATATGCATACATATAGACACATGTGTGTATATATATATATATAATTTAAGTAAATAACTGTGGAAAGGTGGAGAAATAGTTATAAAAATAAGCATTCTTTATAACAAACAAGCTTAGTGTACATCTAGAGGAAACTTGGAAGAGACAGGCCTTCATGAAGGAATAACATTGTTGAAACCATATGTTTTCCATGTACTGGAGAGACTGTTTTAATAGATTACAAATGCCTATTACCACAGAAAGGCTAAAATTAGTCAGGGTTTTAAAGAGCTGAAGATTGACACAAGTCATTCCAGTCAGTAGAGTGCTTCTTTTCATCCAGATCCAGTGAATAAATTTATGTGACTGAGCTGAAGGAAGTACTGGAGGGGCATGGTGTGCCTCCAGCTGCTGAACAGAGTCATACAAAACTTTGTTACAAATTTATAGTAAAAGGAGAAAAATTTTCTACAGACATTGTGCCTCATGAGAATTACGGTGGACTAGACCACAAGTAACCTTAGTTCTGTCCCTGCTCTGCCACTGGTATGCTAAGTGGTCTTGAACAAGGCATTCCTCCTCCTTGTACTTTGAAAGACCATCGTGAAAAAAAATATCTTTGCACACTAGGCTACTTTGGTAACTGCTGATGAAAGATGGTGGCTAGGAGTTGTATTTTGCCAACCTTTGCTCCCAAAGTTTGTTTGAACTTAGTAACCTAGAGCAAAACTCAAGTGAGTTTTTATGGCCGTCTGTTTGCGCTAAAGTTCTACAAACTTTACATACCATGTTTTCATTTTAACAGGTCCAGGGTTACTCTGAGCTGAGCCCACCTTCATTAAAGAAGTTTGTAAATCTCAGCAAAACTTTCATCATCTGATCTGAATTAGGAAATGAAATCAAGATCTTCTGTTAGGCTGTAATGTTTTTATCAGTCTGTCTGTAGTTCTCTTGTAGCTGTGCTCACATGGCAGCTCTGCGCTGCTGCACACCCTGCTCTATCAGTCTCCTGCTCATCTAGATGAACTTCATCAGATGGCTTCATCCTTCATCAGTTCTGGCATGTGTATGACGACTGAGGCATGCATAGTGATGTCACTTTGTTCTATGATATCCCAGGCCTCTACTGAATATGATCTGGGTTCCTTCATCTATGATGCCTTATTCTCAAATGCAATGTAAGGGTGACCTTCCAACCCCCATGGACACCTTTCTCATCATAGCAGCTATTTGCTTTGTGTCTTGAGATACTGACAAAGAGAGCTAAGTCACAGAGTGAGCTGGCAGCATCACTTACTGAGGAGTGTTTGAGTTGGCTAGCACTAGAACTAGCCATGTAGTGACTCTCTGATAACTTCACAGACTTTCATCCCAATGATGCTTTTTTTGGGGGGGTTTCAAGTCTGCAAGTAACTCATCTCTATTTTAACAGCGCTCCATACAGCTCTTAGTATGGAGTATGCTCTTAGGAGCATGCTAAAGAAAAAGAGATGTACCTGGGAGAAGGAAGCAAAGTAATTTTGGTTTTCAGTAGATAGGCTTGGTGCTTCATCAGACATTTGGATCACATCTCTTCTGTTTTTTGTTTCTTTTCTGTAGTGAAAATGCATTAACACAAACAAACCCGCGAACAGAAAAATCTTGCTAGGCCTGCATTGTTAGTCTTTTACTTAAAATATGGTCAAAATATATTTAAGAAAAAGTCTGTTGCTCTATCAACTTCCTTAATGAAGTATTACTTTCGATATATGTCAAAAACAGTCACATGGAAAACACTGAAGAAAAAGTTGAAATTATAAAAGAATAAAACTCTTATTCTTACAACTGGCCAATATAGAATAATACAGTACAAGTCTCTTAAAATAGTAAAATAATAAAGGAATAAAACTGATGAAAGAGTATATCTTTCATTCTCTGAAGCTAACTGTGTAACAGCACTGAGCAGCCAGGGCTGGGGTAGCAGGCACAAAGGTAGCTTAGAATCAGCAGGAGGGAACTTTCATGAGGCCTGCGCTACCTGCTGCTGGCCGTCAACAGCCATGTTGCAGCAACGTGCCTGCTCATTCCTCACCACCACTGTTTGCCATCCTGAGCCTTTTTCAAAACCTGGTGGTAAGCTGATAATTCTCAGGGCATCCCTGTGAAATAGAAAAGCATGATTCTTCTAGTGTGACATATGGGGAAACTGAGATATGGTGAGGACAGTGCCTTGGCCACATTGTTCCAACACGTAATAATGGTTGTGGACACCTCCATCTCACTGCAGCATTTTAACGTGTTCAGACTGGTTTCCTTGTATGCTACGAAACAGGACTGCCTTTGAATTACATCTGTATTTTAGCTATGGGATGTACCTGAATCTCAAAATGGAAGCAAAGTATCAACTTTATCTTAGTGGCTGCGTAATTAAAAAAAACTCTTTCAGCACATTGTAGAGCTCTGTGAGTGGGCTTCAAAGGCTGACTTTACACGGGCAAAAGGAGCGCATCCCAAGGGGGATACAGCTCTCCTGCTACGTTGCTGGCTTATGATTCTTGTTTGCTTTAGAAATCGGTCTGTCCCAGAAAAACTTTTCAGACTTTCATGGAGGAAAAAAAGACTTTTTTTTTTTTTTTTTCCATTAGGTAAATGCAGAAAGATTCTTGGATGAAAAAAAGCAGAGAGAAAGTGGAGATTTGGGAGGAGGCATATAAATGACATTTCAAATAAGCTTGTTGTGTCTTGGTGGGTCTTTGAGAGACCAAGTGATGTCAGTTCATGCAGGCTTTATCCAGCGATGTCTTCTCTCTGAGTTCTCTTCCTGTTTTTCCATCTACTGTTCAGACAGTCTGCCCTGCAGCACTTATTTGTTCTTCTGAGATCAGTCAAACTGAAGCAGTTGTATGGAATTAGGCTTTTTTTTTTTACTGTATCTGTCAACTAGTTTTTGGTTTGGCGGGGCTTTTTTTCTTTCCTCCCTATTTCTCTCCCCCCCACATGTAAAATCATTCCCCATGAGTTTAATCAGAAATAAGACCATTTATCTGAATTGTCTTACTTTGGCTGTATTTTAAAACAATCCTTTTTTATATAAAACTTACACAAAACTATCTTCATTTAATAGCACTTGTAAAACTCTTCATCCAATTGTAATAAGCTTTAAAGATGTTTGTAACTTAGAAATGGGACTACATTTTGCAGTATTTCAGATTTTGGTATTCCCTAACCATGGGAATAACTGGGTTGTTCGTTGTTTTTTTTTTTTTCATGTTTTACTTTGTTTAGTTGTAGAGTTTATGCTAGAAACTTTGCATTAAAACTGTGGATAAAATTGATCGAAGGAAAATGTGCTTTCAGAAATTGAAAGGCTTTATATAGCTCTGCACCATGCATGTCCTGTGGCCTTGCATCTTGGAGTATACGTACTCTCCTGGTGTGTTCATTGTAAACAGACTGCATTAATTTTAGAAATAGTAGCATATTTTTATCAACACTATGGAGATTGTTTCCTTTTATAATCCACTTTATCAGCTACAATTTTCTCTCACTAATTATTTTAGGATTGAAATTGTTATACTTTCTTTGAGACCTGGGGGGATGAAATTACAGGGGGAAAAAAACAGCTTTAGTCTTATTTTTTTTTTAATTATTTTTTATTTTTAATGGTGTTTTTTGAGCATATAGAAAGAAATGGAGGAAGAATGAGAATAAATTATAGTATTCCTAACATACTCAATAGTATATTTTGTTTCTGCCTCATTTCCAAATTACCCAAATGAATGTTGTTTAAATTTGGCTTGTTGTAGATACCCTAGAGAACCTTGTAATAAATCACATGCCAAACAAGTTAGTTCAGTAGTTTCAAAGTGGTCTGTATGCATAACATATGTAGACTGAATACCACTTGTGCCCTCACCTCAGTATTTTTCTCGGTTGAGATCTCTCTCTATTCTCATGGAAACCAACCACTGATTGACAGTAATGCTGTGAACTTCCATTTATTAGCTAATGCATTTTCACTGACTTTTCATGAAAATAGGAGCAGAGTGGAGCGTTATGGAATATTCATGGAACGGAATTCCAGAAAAAGAGGTCTTAGGGTCAGGAGAAGGGAGGGAATGGGAAACAGATGCCAGATTGCCTGTAGAGAGTCCAAGCATGTGTTTTTGTTTGTAGCAATGATGCACATGCCTTTTGCGGGTGCAATTATTGCTTCTGCCTTTGAAAGTTTCACCATAAATCTGTTTCTCAATCTCCCTTCATTTTTGACCCAAATTAACCTCTTCTCAGTACAGTTACTTAACCTTATTTTCTTTCGGGAGTATCTGTGCATCACCATGTTGTAGGTGTTCTTTCCTGAATGCTGGAGATCAATCTGAATTGAAATCCCTTTCTGGACAGATTTAATTCATTAAATATTTCTATCTTCCCATAATCTGCATGCCCTGGATTTTATATTTTACTGAGTCACTGCAACAAACAACACCACATGAGTGAAAAAAGACATTCACCCTTTCTTTTTCATCCCTGCCTACCATCCAGCTTTAAGCAAAAGCGTATGATCTCTAAGTAGATGAAAACTGGGACCTAAGGTATTTGAATATCATTTAACATATCGTGACACTTTCCTTCTAATCTATCATACACTTAAAATTCTGATTTCTCTTGTTCTGGCAATAGCTTGTCTCGTTTGACTGACACCTCAGGTCTAATGAAGCTGACTGCAGGTGACTCACAGCTAACTGCAACAGATGTGGGGTGAAAGCTTTTAGCAGCCGCACACCTCCATGTGGGAATTCCCAGCCCATTGTACCTGTGACATTGACGCTCCTCTATTTTCCCACATCAGACTCAGGCTTTAGCCTCGACCTGACAGATTTAAAGTCACATAAGCTGTGTCTCGTCATAGGGTATTTTATATAAGAGGGAGTAGTGTGTATTAGCATTTATTAGTTTTGTTTGGGAAATGGACCAAGAAGTGTATCTTAATATTCCTGTACTCTAGGGAGCTTTGAGCCTTCTATGAGTTTTCTAACTTGGGTTTAATCCTTCAGCTGGGATGCTAGCAAGTGTTTCAGCTTGCTGCCAGACGGTTAAATTCAGCTGGTGGTTGTACTGTAGCTTACTGAATAGAATACGCACTGGTTTAAAATGTAATGTAAGCTGCCATTAAGAGTGAAGTACCAGAATACAGAGGCACATTATACCACATACAAAGTGAGAAACTTCCATGCTCTCTCCTGAAAAGAGGAGCTCATTGGCATCTCGAGAGCCTGCTTGCAACAGAACTAGCATATTGCCTATGGTTTTCTCCATGTGCTTGAATCGAGTTTCCTGTAGTACATCCTGCAATGTACAGGGCTGATGCTGGGAGAGTGAGAGCTGTGGGATAGCTTACACACATGAACCCTGCAGTGCTGGATAGGTTATGGATTGGCAGAGTTTCACTGTACTGCCCACAGTAGTTTAAAGTAACTGCAGCCTGTATCAGGTTTGTCAGAGCTGAGTGGTAGACTTCACCCCACATGGTATAACCAACCAAATGTGATGCTCATTTGGGATGGCTGTTGTGTACAGATGCTTTTGTCCTAAAGGGACCATGAGCTTCTTGATTTCCAGCCGGTAGCTCTCTGTGATGCTATGTGTCAAGAAAGCCATGCTTTTGAGCTAAAGGTGTGTATCTGTGCCCTCAAAATAGAAGCTATTTAAATGCATATATATGTATTTTTATTTATTTTATTTTATATGGGGCGAAGTTGCCTGAAGCCTATTTATTAGTTAATAACCACCTCCAGGTTACCGTCTCTAATCTCCTAATAAAATTGAGTTAATAAATCCAAGATATTATTAAATAAAATAAGTATTTAATATTACTTGTCCTCTTTGAATCCAAGTCGCAATACAACAGAATTTCATTTTATAAATAACACCTTTCGTGCTAGCACCACGGGGCATGATTCAAAAGAATCTAAATAGAACATGAATGCTGTAATCAAATGCAGACCCCAGGAAGGCAAATTAAAAAGGCATGTTGCTGGTTAGCGCAGCAGACGGGGTAAGTATAGCGGGTCACAGCAGAAAAGCTAGCTACAAAAACAAGGGCACAATCGAATGAAAATTGTTTGCTTGCCCACTCCAAACCATGGCTGGCTGCTTCTCTGTCCATGACCTATTTTTTTTAATAAAGGAATATTTAGAGAGGCTGTTACATTTTAATTGCTTTATACTAAACAAGAAAACAACAAAAAACTCAACCCTGTGTTTGCATCTGGAGGACACTACTGGATTATCTATTTATAGAGAGTGAAGCTACAGCTGGAGAAGACTTTTTCTCTCATCTTTCTCTGTTTATCTCTGATCTGGTCTATTTCTCTTCACATACACTGCCGGAGCCCATGCATCTCTTCCTACTTTGTGGAGGGGAAAGCTGATGGGAAGTGCTGTGAAGCTTACCTTGCAGAGACCCTGCAAGTTTTCGGTTCAGAGGATAGGACTGGCAGGAGTGAAAGTATCTGGTCTCCAGGTCCTCCAAACCTAGTGTCAGAGACAGCCTTACCACTGTACAGCTCTACTTGCAGTGTGTGCCTGGCTCTGTTGCCCATATCATCTTGCCATCTCTACTCCCTAAGTGGGTTACAAAGGTGGAGCAGAGGTTAAGCAGAGGTTAATGGAGCAAAAAACAGAATTAACCCCCATGGGTTTTATTGGTGGCTGCTCCCAAGGTGGCCTTTGCTGCATGGGGAGATGAGGGGAGAAAAGCTCCTGTCTCAAGACTCTGTGATGTCTCTTCCCCTTTCTTTGTGAAGTTGAGGGAGAGCATCGGTGGCTTGGGGGCTTATCCTTTCTTGGGAATGTAAGGCAGGCAGAGGAACCCATAGGATGTATTGTTGCTCTTAAAAGGATTGTGGCTAGCTTTTAATTTTGTGTGTGTCTCTGTAGAACAGCAACCAAACACGTTTAGTGTACACAAGCTAACAGCCAAGTCAGGAGGTAGAAATGAAACTACGATAGTTTTCTTTATTTATGCGTGTTCATGTATACATGTATATATCTACATTTGTGTAAGAAGGATATTGCAAAATGCTACCTAGAGAAACATGTTTTAGATACCCCCTAATTAAAGCCTGGAATTATTTGAATGCAGGTCCCAGGAAAGAATATCAGTTCAGTTACAGCATCAAGCCATGTACACAGTGACAGTATTTCTGTATGCAGTCAGTTACTTGTACAGGTAGGATCAAACCAGCCTAACACAAAATAACAAATCACAAAAACTGGTCCTTAAACTCTCCACTGGAAAGAAAAAATAAATAAATAAAACCACCTGGAGTGGTCTGCTGTGCTCAAGGTAGATGAAATATTTAGTGATGGCAGCAGCAGAAAGAAAAAGAAATAAAAGATCTTGTATCTCAAGTTATTAGTGACCTGTTAAAATACAGGCTGACGAGTGCCTTCACCAAATTAAAACTTTGAAAAAGGGCACAAATGGGAAATGTCAAACTAAAAAATTAGTAGAAAATGATCGTCCTCCTGGCTCTTACTGTTTTGCAGTTCTGAGGCAGTAGCCACTGTTAACAACAGTGAAGCAAGAGTGGCTCTCTTGAAGCCTCTAATGGAAATAGACCGCTCTGACGGGCAGACAGTTGGAATTTGCTGAGATTTTGATCACAAATGCGTGATCTATTCTATGCTTGTGTTGTTTTGTTTTGTCTAATTTTCAGAAACCTCACAGATTTTCCTCTTTTTTTTTTAATAGAAGATGTCATTTGGTTCTCTTCTCCCCATTTTCACAATACAGGTATCCCTAATGCTTAATGATACTAAATAATCAGAATGCCAGTGTTTAATTTAGAGTCTGCAATTGATCTCCGGACTATTTAGCAAATGACTTATTAAACACACAGGGCTGCTTTCACTTTCATCTATGTAAACCCTTTAAAAGCAGATAAGTTATTGGGAACCTAAGGTCAGTTGATCAGCTTGCTACTTAGAAAAGTGGAAGGGTTTACCGGGCATGGTCAGGAATTATTTTTTCAAATTCTGCTCCATTATCCCATATGCACCACAGCTCTCTGAGTACCTCATCCGCTGGCTGCCTCTAGGTAATAAGATTTCACCTGGAAGTGCATGAAACTTTCTTTAATTATCTTAAATATTCCCAGTAATGCTAGTAAACGTATTGGTTGAGAGAGGTGAATGATGAGCAAACCAAATAAATGAGCAAAGCAGTTCCAGTGAGGCAGATCTGCTGATGGCTTTTCAAACTTCTTGGGCTTCTTAGGGCTTTTCCCTTTTTGGAGAATGGAGTCAGCTAGGATACTGCATTAACGCGCTTCACATGGGTGCTGGGAAGTGGGCAAATGCCTGTTAGTGAATCCCTGCGAGCTGAATATGTGCTATGGATTAGTAATGCCCTTCCCAAGCTTCTCCTTGAGGATTTTTACTGAAATATCTGAGCAAAGAAAACAAGTAGCAATAAAGGTGCTAAAATAACCTAAGTCGATCATTTCACTGTGAATACTGTCGGAGAGAGAGAATATTTGGACTCAGATTACACATTTTTAATTGTTTGGTATTAGCATGTATGACCAGATGGTCAGCTTTACAGTTTACCAGTCAGTCTGCTATAATCAAGTTGAGTTCCTTCCTTCCCACAGCTCCTCAGGTGTTGTATGGGTGTTGTCGCTTTGATTATTCTGTACTGAGAAGTGCCTTGAAAATTCTTTTGTTTTATGAAGATCACCTTGGTACTGCAGATTTAGAAATGCTTTAACAATGCTTTCCCCAAATTATGCGAATCTGAAAGAGCTGTGATTTACTATGAATTTTGCATTAAACACTCTCAAGTTTTCCTTTTAAACATTCTTCAGTCTTAAGCATATCTCTGCCTCATTCACCTGCATTCATAGACTGATTGTTGCTAACAAGAATCAGTGACAGCATTGCTTCGCCAGCAAGAACACGCAGGTGTAAAGCTAATTAGTTTAAAAACATGCTTTCATTTTTAACCTTGTGCACGCAGGAGCAACAGACTATGCAATTGTTTGAGATTTGGGACAGTGTTGAAGTCTGGGATGTGAGGTATGGATAAGCACTACACTCACAAGGAAGGAATTGCAGCTCTTTCTCAAATGAAAGAGTCCCATAGAAACAAAGTGTAAATCGGGACTGCCAAGACGTTTTCAGTATCTCATGATCTTTTAGTCTTTTGTCCCGCTTCTCCCCTGAAGTAACTCCTCTCCGGCTGTACTCAGCTTTTCTAGTCATGACCCAAAACGCAGCATTGCCAAGCATCTCGGCTCTCTTCAGCAATCCGTGATCTACTAATGCTGTACATGCCAGACAGATTTAATAAGCTCCCTAATAATGACTTGTAGCATACTGGTTTCTCATCGACTCAGGCCATCCCCCCATTCTAGGTCTCAAATATGCTTGATAAATTATTTGAATTATGCATTCTGTTGCCATCTGTGGTTCCTCATAAAGAGACTGCTATTTGCCGTGCGTTGTGCCAAATCATGCAATAGTTTTTGCAGAGCCAGAGACTGGACTGAAATCACCAAACTCATGTCACTTGTGACCCACGGAGCAATTGAATGTGAGCTTTAAGTAGACAGGAGTTTTGGTAGTGTGAGATGAGAGCAAATTCATAAAGTCTCCAGACCAAAAATCTCAAAGATTCTAGAGTGTGGAAGAAGTTCAAGTATGTCTTTTAAAAAGAAAAATACATGTATGAAATGATCTTATAGCTGTGCCTTATAAAATGCATAAAATGCTGTGTTATATCTATAAATGCACAGATACGCAGAGATACGTATACACACATGCACGTACTGTGACCTTCTCCTCCTTCCCCTTGCCTTGAACTTCCTCCCTGAATCTGTCCGAATGGCGGAGCGATGAGCATTTCTAAAGAAATGTAGCCCTGTGTGAAACCTTGGAATAGTGACATCTGTTGAATTTGGACAGTTTTGTTTGTCTACTGGGAAATCTCATGAGCTTCCCAATATTTTTTTCTAAGCTGGCGTTGCCCTCCTTCCCTCCCTCCCGGAAAGGGAGGGTGGCTTCAGGAGACATGGCTGCTTTCTCGTGTTCTGGTGCGGTGTAAAGTTTTCCGTCGAGAGACAATAATGTACATTCCTCTGGCAGGACGAGATGGATTTTTTTGTTTCTCTTGCTGTTGTTTATTTATAAGACATTTCCTCTTGCTTAGTGGAAGTTTGATCATAAGAGGCTCCAGTGATTTTCCTTCCCACCTCTCCCCTCCCTAATTTCTCTGCCTCGGCACTCGCTCTGGAACACAGTGAACTCAAAAAGCCCATCGGCGTGGGGCACGCTTAGCAGCCAAGCCTTGCCACTCTCCAGAGACTGTGAGGTGATTCTCCTTCGTCACTGCTTGGACCAGGAACCACAGCCCTGGTGAGTGGTGAGCTCCCAGAATTTGATGCGTCAAGGCTTCTATTCTCGGTGCTGCCGAGGCAAAGCAGGAAATAAAGGGTTTTTTGTTGTTGTTGTTGTGTTTTGTTTTGTTGGTTGGGGGTTGTGGGTTTTTTTCTTTCTTTTTTTATTTTTTCTCTTTTTTTTTCTTTTATTTTCCTTCCTTTTAAAAAAAGAATCAGCAACAACCACAGAGGAATATGGAGCTGGGAGCAGCCACTGCTGAGCAGAGAGAAGGCAGCTCCATGCTGCAGGGCTGCACCCGGTGTCCCCTGCCTTGTGTCCCTGTGGGACCGGGCTCTGCAGCGGCTCTGAGGGGCCAGAGTTGGGGGATGAGAGGGCTGGGCAAGCTGGGAAGGGGAAGACATGGGAGGGGGTCGAAATGTTAATCCCTCGCTTGGAGTTTCTGTCTGGCAAGTTTTCATGCCTCTGTGTTGTGAGCATTTACATTATGCTCTGAATACCTGATTGCCCAGCGAAGCAGAAAAGAAACTCTACAGTGGATGCATAGTAAAAGAAAATGCTTCTGTGGAAGCCACCTCTGGGAATAGGAAGAACTGGTTGGTTTATAGGCTGCTGGTCCATTTGAGGGGGGAGGGAAAGGTTGCATTTGTTTTATTTTTTAATTAACTCTCTCATTTCCCTCTTCTTCTCTTGGTATTGGGAAATGGGAATCAGAAAAAAGAAACAAAAAGTGTATTTTGGAGAACTTTGTATACAAAAAATTCTGGATACTACAGAATTAAGTGTCTCAACCAGCACTGAGGCACTTAAGCAGAGTTATTCCCTGCTGATGAATAGGGAAGTTGAGGCACAGAAAATGAAGTTATTTGCTCAAGGCTGCATGGGGAAGGCAATGAAAGAAAAAGGAATAGGATGTGCATCTCTGGTTTCAAGCCCAGATTACTCAGGGTCTCCTTTTGTCCTCTCCTGCCTGGCTAAACGTATCGTTTCTGTTAATCTTACATTGCTGTAATGCTAAAGAAGGCCAGGGCAGTGTGTGGGTTGTTCCATTCATCTTTTATCATCTCTCGTGTTATCTGAGTTGAAGAAATGAATCATCTCTTGACTAACATTTTCTACTGTTAACAAAGTAGGCATATAAGAAACACAGAGTAGCAGTCAAAATATTTTTATTTTGAGGTGTTATCCTGTTCTTTGAAACATGTTGTCCCTGGCAAAAGAACAAAATGTTTAATGGCACCAATGTATCTCACATGGGATATTAATTAGGAAGCGTTCTTCTCCCCGTTATCTTTTGAGTTTGATTCATTTAGGAATTGTATCAGCATAGATCTCTGACCCCCGTGATAAAACCCACCTCTCCAGACACTGCTATTCACCTGTGACACGTAAAGGAATCAAGTCACCTTTTCCTGGTTTCATGGCCAGTGTAAATCGGAGGACATCCCTTAAAGATTGGCGTTGGCCAGTTTTTCACTGGAGTTATCAGAGGCTTTGCCACTGACTTCAGAACAGGCCTGAATGTTAAATCAAATCCAACCCAAGTTAAAGTACTTGCTATTTCATGTAACCAATAAATAAAGCCATTGCAAGGCTGGTGGTTTTACTGCTTGGCAATTTTCGCAAATATTTTATTTGGTCCTAATCCATTTGGGGCTCCCAGTCCCTCCCAATGATTCAGTTTTAGTCTAAAATTTGACTAAGCCCAAAAACAGATGGATCATAGATTAAGCCTTTGAGTGTTCTCCGGACGTATTTTAGAACCATGAAGAACTGTGAACTTCTCTTTTTTTCATCTATGGAGCCTTAAGTTGACTGTAGACTTCCTTCAGCACTGCTCAGTGAGGGTTAGCTATTTCTCATGGTGCACTGCAGTCCTGGAACCTCTCCCTGAACCTAAACTAAATAACTAGTTCTTAACAAAACCCACAATTAGGCTGGCCCATTTTCTCAGTAAAGAGTCACATACGCACAGAGAATAATCTTTACGCCTATCAAAGCCCCAGTCCAAATGGTCCCAGCTTTTGAATAAATGTATGTTAAGATCCAAAGTTGGCATTTGCATCACCTTTCTACAGTGTACTCGAAGAAGCTGACAGATCAGAACATCCCAAACTTTCAGGCAGTTCACATCACAGGCAGAAATATAATGGATTTTTTCTTTTCTCTAAATGGGCTACACTGAACGCCCACACACACTTTTTGGTCTGATCTTTGAAACTTATCTCTGATTTACCATCTCCCTCCAGGCAGTCTAAGTCTGAAAGACGTAAGTACTTCTGAAATGGAAAGTTCTTAAAGTGTGGTGCAAAACGTCTGAAACTTCAAACTTCTTCCTGTGTGACACTTGTTCCCTGGATAGACTGTAGTCAAGGGCTGTCACTCTGGTGACTTCCACCAAGAAGGCAAAACAATGTTGAATTTCTTTTTTAAGCCTCTATGTTGTCCTAAACCTCTTGGTGTTTAAATTATTTAATTAATGTATTTGTTGCAAGTCTATGCAGTAGTAAAGGAACTCGTCTTCACTGGTATTTATGTGCAACAACGTGAAGAAAATCAACAGTCTTTCTTATTGTGGTATAAGCTGCTTATTGACTCTAGTCCAAGGTTATAATGGTTTGTCTATGGTCTAAAATCATTAGGGCGAAAATCTGCAATTTGAAATCATATTTTAACTGTCTGTTTAAACACTCTGGGACAGTAAGATGATAAACTGTCTCATTAGTGGTAACTTCTTTGCTTAGCATGTAGTATTTTGCCATAGCTTCTTTAAAAAATAAAAATGAATGCATACAGCTGCTCTTTTATAAATGCCCTGTTTACTTCTCCGGGGAGGCGTTTCAGTTGCACCATCCCTTCCAACTGGAAATCCCAAAGCGCTGTGCAAATGCAGCTGAATTAAACCTCCCTGTGTTACCTGTAGGTAAAGTGGAGAGGTGTCATCTCCTGGCTGACACAATCAAAGAACAAATGGTAGTCTTTTACTTGCATTCAAACCAGCAGTTTATGCTTTGGGAGAAGAAAATATGAAGTAGAACCCACAGCACAGTTTCCAGCACACCGATTCTGTTTGATGTAATGTATTTTTTGTTCTGTTAACTGCATCATCTGAGAACAAAGCACAGAAAAGGTTGTAATTATAAAGATGCACAGACGCGTAGGTACTGGGACATTTCTGAAGTACAAAAACGTAAGCCGTATCATGAATCAGTTTTCATAGTAAAAGCAATCGCTTCATTTTGAGTACCCTTCTCCTTTTAAGTCATTATAAATGTTCTGTTTCTTTATTTATTTATTTCCCCCCACAGAAATTGAACAATGGCTTATTTCCCAGGGTCGCAAAATTGGAACAGCACTATTTTCCCTTTTTGTGAATCAGAGAAGAAAGTGAAACTTGAAGAGGGAAAGTTATGAAAGTGAAAGGAATTCGGTGGGTTGGAGCTAGATGACCTTTCATGTCCCTCTCAACTCAAACCATCTGATAATTCTGTGATTTGCAAGGTTTCTTGGTAAAGCGGCAACTAACGGCTGATCACTAATTATCAGCTGCAACGTTGTGTTGTGATGTGGAACATTTGAACAGTTAACTTGTGATCTCAGCTGAAGAATAAAGGAATAACAAGGTGCATGAGCTGTAAAATGAAGACTTTTCTTACTGTCCTGGATGGGGAAAAAAGGGATGGTTAAATAACATGATGAACGTGAGGGAAATATAATAGTCTGTGGCAGAACTGAACCTCTGTTGCATATCTGTCACTATCTGGTCGTTTTCTGCGTCTTACTTGCCCTTCTGCAAAATGGAAACAGGTTTTTTTTCTGACCATACTAGACTACAGGACAGGAAAACTGCTTTACATTTACCAAGGGTCAAACATGCTCAAAACTCCTTTAAATCTAGTACATAGATCATACTGCTGCTGCGTGGTTTGTTTTTCCCTCTGTGTGTTTTTCAAGTTACTAGAATAGATGCAAGTTCCAGAGCTAGCATGGGTTTGTGCTGCTGGCAAAACAAAGCAGGTGCAAATTACGGAGGAAATGAAATAGCTAGTGCTTGGAGGCGGTGGAGTGCCCAGTTCACCTCAGGGTATGTGTCTGAGTTCACAAAACATGACTATCATGCATACCCTGATTCATTAGATGTGTTATCCAGCAAACAAGAAGCCTAATCATATTTGAGTGGGAACATTCTTATGATAAACTCTGCTTTAGTGAAACTCCATATATAGTGCAATTTCTCCCGGCCGCGTATATTACACGGTGAAGAAAAGCTACCCTGCTGCGTATCAGAAGGCTGTAATTTCATTTAGGGGGTCTATTGACATCGTAAACTGCAAGAGCAGAGCTCAAGTGGCTATTTAAGTCATAGGAACTTCAGACTGAAATTACTGCCTGGCAGTAATTGCCCCTCCCCGGCAGGCATGCGGGCCCCTATGTACGTACTTAATGTTTTCATCCATGTGCCTATAAATAATAAATCTCTTCCGTGGCCTCTGAAGAGAGCAGATCCAAAATACCAGTGTTATCTGCCACTGTTGCAATGGGACACAGCCCTCAGGGAAGGAGTGAGCATCTCGAGCCGAGGTGGTAGCACTTGGTGATGTGACATGATGACTGATGCTCCAGAGTCGGTCCTCTGCTGGACCTGGAGGTGTACACATGTGGTGAGCAGTGAGAGGTGAATGCGCCTGTGCTGGCTGCCAGGGCTGTTTGTTGCCATCATAGCTGACACGTCTGACCTTTCCCACTTGTGTGTTGTAGATATCCAGCCTGGCACACACGAAGATAAATGTGCCGTGCCACCTGTGGTCCCCAGGGCTACAGCGCATCTCCTATTTCTACCATGCCTCCCCCGAATCACTGCCCGCAGCCCTGGGGCTGTCATGCTGCTGGAGAGGGGTGGTGAAGGGGGGTGGGCTCGGTGCTGCCCCAAATCCGTGAAATTTGGGAGCAAATCCATATCCTGAGCAAGAATTTCTCCTGTTTGGTTTTTAATGCACAGAGCTTTATCCAAATTGACAGAACTTTGCATATTTCACCCGCTTGGGTTTGTTTCAAGACAGGAATGAAGTCAGAGAGTGTTTGAGTTTTATCAGGAAAGTGAGGTTAACTGTTCATTATAGCTTGTCAAGAAACCTCAAATCGAAGCCAGGCACAGGAAGAGACTTTCAGTAGGACTCTGGATGAGAATCATTAGGACTGCCTGCCTTATATGCCAGCATAGGCATTTTAATTTGAAAATGTGAAAACTGAAGTGTATCAAGTTCATGTAAACTTTTATCTTTGTTTCCCTTGTCCTCTCTCTGTCTCTTTTTTTTTTTTTTTTTTTGGTCAGATAATGAGAAAATAAGTGTTTTTTGTACCGTGTTTCTCAGACCTGGGGGTGCAAGATAGGTGTCAAATTGCCAGTGGGAACAGAAGCTGTTATTTGTTTACTTTCTCTGAACTGCTGTCCTGGTTTCAGCCGAGACAATTAGTCCGTCCATTCCTACATTTCATTTAACAGAATGATGGTTCGCGATGTTAAATTATAAAAAGCATTTGGTCCTAACAGTAGTGTTTCCATTCTTCATAAACAAAACTTTATTTTCATTTTGAAGCTGGCTATTTATTTTATTTTTTTCTGGAAAATCAATTAAACCACTGCCTCTCCCTCTTAAATGCCACCATCCTGTGATTTCTGTCACAGTGGTATGGCTCACAGTGACACAGCAGCGTGGAAAGTAAATAAACAAGCTTTGTATAGCTATTAGCCATGGCAGTCAGCAGTAGCAGGGCAAACTTCTCAGGTCTGAGGGGAAGCTGTTCACGCTTGCATTTCATCTGAGTTTGAGCAATAAGCTACATTTCTTAGTTTGGGTAGATCGCTAATCTAGAGAACACGCTAAATATTCTTCACAAGTCTGTGACAGCACCGTGTAACGTGATGGAAATGGGAGAAGTGAATTTTGATTTCTGTGTTGCTGACTGTGGGGATCACGGCTGCAAGTATCAGTAGCATTTCTGCTTTTTCTGCTTCTGTGTCAAAAACTAGCCAGGTCTTTTTGTGCCATTCTTTACCCGCTTTGCTCCTTCTACTTCACCGGCTTCTGAACCTCATTAAGACTGATGTTATTATGTTGGCTGCATATGTAACTGAAAGCGAGGAAAAAAAACGAAGTCCACAAACTGTGGATAACAGCAAATCCCACAATACAGTGAAATCAAAATAGGATGTTGGATGCCAAGACTTAGAGTTCTCATGGTCCTTATCTCTGTGTGGAATAACTGGAAGTGGTTGCAGTTTCCCTCGTTTAGTATAACAGAATGTATTGAGGGCCACATATCTTCAGTGAGATATTGACTGCCTGATGGCATGTGTCCTAATTTTGGGACGTGATGTCCTGGTGTGAAGATAGGGTAGCCTTTTGTCCCACTGAATCTCGAGTGCCTGAAATCTAAAGCTATGTTACTGTATTGGTGCGTGTCCAACAAAGATGTGTGTTCTACTTGTACCATGTGGAAAAATGAATAAAATATCTAAAGTTAAAAAACAATTCATAAACACCATATGCACATACATACTGCATGCACAACTTCTCTTTGAAAATATTACAATGGGACACCCTTCCAGATTCTGGTTGCGAAAGACTGTAACTTAATTTCTTCTACAGGTTTTTAGTCAAGAAATACTGCTACAGAGTCTGTTTGCTTTCAAATCTGCAAAAGTATAATGGAATAGACTGTTCTTCAAAATGAAATGTTGTTCTTTCTGACTAATGTAGAGTGTTTCTAAAGCTATCATCCTCTGTACTGGTAGGCAACAAAAAGTAATTCATGTCTGGGGATAATGAGGCAGAAATTGGCAAAGTAACTTACTCGATACCATGCCCTGATGGAGTCTTCCTGACCCTAATTCCTGTGCCGTAGCTATTTTGGTTAACTTGCCATAGAGCTGACATAGCCTGTATGGGAAGGTGGGAGCAGCGGGCTCTGTGGTCTCTTGAGTTGTGTCATGGGGAGGGAGTATCCTTCTTTGGTCTTAGGCGTGAGAAAAAGGACTTTTTCCCATATGTGCAGCACCAAACTTCTCATGTAATATCACTTCTGGAGGTGGCGTCAGTGTTCCTGCTGAGTCTCTGGCTCACCAAAAAGACCAGCGAGTGGTTTGAGAGCTCTTTTGGTCCCATCTTTGGTTCGCCCGCTGCCGCCACATCTTCATTTGTTTTGCTGGCACAGTTCTGCAGTTTCTTTATAGAACCAGAGAGAAGCGGTGGAACTGGGTTAGAAATGAGATAGATGACTTTGTAGCAGCAGGGAAAGGAGAGAGAATATCTGACATGCTCATTCTTCCCAATGAAATCTGCATCTGGGTTTAATATTAGATAGGATCACTGAGGAGATAATTGTGGTTGGCAATTTTTACTTCTTAATGACTTAAAATGACCTGTGATGTATTAAGCTCAGCAGTGTCATTCCCAAGCGTGACTTCATTGTGAGACTTCCTGCTTTCATGAGGAGTGGTGCAAACAGAGCCACTTCATCCATGTTGGTACTTTCAATGTGCAGTATACTGTGGTGTAGAGAATGCTACAGCTGCGTTTACTCCAGAAATACTAGTAGTCTGTTTGACATTGTATCAGAGGGACTTGCTGCTTCATAAAACTGCACTGTAGAGCAAAGAACACAAGTACAAGGGCACGCTGAGTCACTGGCTGTATTTAGATGTGTTTTTGCATACTTTTGTGAGGAAAGATGTATACTTGACAGGAGGAAGGCTAATTCTTCTCTGTCAGTCAGTGGAAGGCAGAAGGTTTAGTGAGAAGAGATCAGATGGGCTTGAATGAATTTTGTAATTCTGAACGTATCTAGGAAATAGAGCTGAATGATGTATAGAGAACTCCTCTGTCAGTGTGGAAAATTAGAGACTTGAACAAGATGAGTTTAATACTGAAATGAAATGAGAAGAAGTTTATGATTAATAGGGTCTGGCAGAGACGGCATACTTATGTATAATTTTGGAGGGTTAGGAAATGATCCATGGGCTGATGTGTATCTGAGGGGAGAGAGGTAGCCCCACAAAGAACCACAGATGGCTTGTCTGTTTTGAGAGAAAGGTCCAAAAGTTTGATGCAAGAGGAGTAAAATGAAAGAGCAAGATCTCCAATTTCAGAAATCCTAAGCAGCTCTTAAAATATTTTATAAGATTGGGAAGATAAATCAGGAATAAAGTGTTTGTTGAGCATGAAATAGGTTGTTAGTTCATCTTATCATTAGTCCTGCATCTGAAAGTTACTTCAGGGAAGGCATTTTCTCTCTGGGTACTCCATCTTCCCAACTGAGCAGTACTAGACGTGGAAGCCAGGTTCTTTCTCCCCCTGCAATGAAGCATCAATTGGTGACATTAACTCATAAATCGCAAAATATGCAGATAAATTAAATTTTCCTTGTCTTACATGGCCACAGATGTAGCTCATAATCATTAAAATTACTCATTCGTCTGTGAGGAAAACAAAGAAAAATTATTTCAGAGAAGCTAACAGGAAAGGATAAGATTCACAGCTCTCTCGTTATCTTTATTCTTGATAAATAATTTGTGGCTTTGTTACATTCTAAAGAACTTTAGAAACTTGGATTATATTCCCCTCCAGGACGTGGTGAAATTCTATGCATTTTGCCTTGCACACTCTTATTTTGAAATGTTCCATCAGAGCAAGAATTCCTTCTCCTTTAAAATTTTTCCCTGTGCAAGAGAAAAGCTTTGTATTTTCATACTGATATTTTCTGACTTATAATTATCCTTGTAAAATCAGAAAACACAGAATAATTACTCTAAATAAGCAAGTTTAGTTAGAAGTGAAGAAACTGCAACTTGTATCTTTGCCTGCCTCTCTCCAGAGCCCCATCCTCATGCACTTTCCTTTAGGTGGCACTCCCACATTAACTTGTGTACAAGCTGAACAGCTGTTTGTGATCTGTCATTTATGTCTTGAAATATGACAGAGAGACTTAGAAATTATATTAATTGTGGTGTCCACATCCTCTCTTCATTAAAAGTTGAAAATTGCAGTTCAAATATTTCATAATCAAAAATTAATCCCAGTCTACCTGTTCCAAATCATATATTACGTCCTCTGGGAATGAATCCCAAATCCCTGTTACAATTTGGATGTTCTCTCCTCTGGGTATTGATTACAAATTCTGGTTATTGTTCACATACTTTGTCATAGGGGGAATTAATCTCAAGTTCCTGTCTACTGTTCTGGGACTGAAAGCTATCTATAATTAAGATTTTTTCTATTAAATGGATATCGAAAATGAGCTTTTCTGTCTACATTTTTTGGGTTATCTTTTGGCAAGAAAACTGCGTCTCAGCTCACAGGGCGATTATTAACACTGAATATTTGGACCACCAGCTTTAGGCCACCGAGTTCAGGCATTTTGCAGAAGTCAGTGGCATAGCTGTAGTGTTCTCTAATGCTGACATTTGGTAAGAAAACGTGAAAATTTTCACAGGACTTAGCAAAATTGAGCACATAGGATGGCTGCAGAGAATCTGATGCGTTGCATCAGAAACATAGAGGAATATGCGAGCATGTGTTTAGCAATCATGAAGCACTCTACTGTTGCAAACCAGTTTCCACCTGAAATCAAAATGATCTTACTTGTGTGGATGAGAAGAATAATCTGTGCCCTTTTTCAGCAGTGGTTAGAATGAGAACAAACATTCTGTGGTGAGAGGTAGCAGTAGAAAACCACCAGAGAGACCGTATTTTTGATCCGTGAATCCGTGTTCTCATTTGCTGCTTCGCCTGTAGAAACAACTGCTATATTTTTACATAGGTATCGTCTTTTGTGTGTAACAGTGCAGAGAATAAAAGTTTCCAGTTCCACAGCCATGTAGATCCCTGTTTCTTTAAGGGAGGAAAATCAAATCAAAACAGCACTGAATTTAGAAAAAGTTGGAATCCGGACCTACACTTTCTTGTTTCAGACCCACTGCTGCTGCTAATAGACATGGTGTTTCCAGTGGCAACAGTTGGCTCATGCATTCTTTCACACTTCAGAAGATATCCCTGTTTCCTTTTTTTTCTTCTTCTTTAGCAGTGGGCAGCACTGCAACCTTTTGATCATGCCGACTTTGTACATTACATGACTGAACTCAGCTATGCCAAACATCCTTTTAGAAAGCTGACATTTATGCCATCTGAAAAAAGAGAGGGAGAGAGAAGGGGAGAGGTAGAAGAATGAATCCAGACTGTTTCCTCCTGCCCTTTTGATTAGGAGAGCAGTAAGTCAGCAGAAGAGGTGGGACTTTTAACAAGCACGGATGCATGCAAGCTGGTTGTGGTTTGCAATGTGTGCACACACATGAAGGAAAGATGACGATGAAAGTTAGACAACAGTAATCAGAAATGATTACAATGAATTCATGGATAGAAAGGGTAAGGAGACAATCAAAGAGACAAGATTAGAACAAGAAGGTGGCCTTTAATACTATCCTAAACTAAATGAAGGAATTTGAATTCAAGAAACTTTCAGGGACCCTTTCAAACATAACAGTTTGGATCGTGTAATATTTTTTAACTGTTCTTTCATTTTCAGTTGATATTTTGCATGCATATATTAATTTTATTTTGTGTAATCTTTAATACTTTCATTTCTCCCACATTTCTGCCCACCTTTGTCTTGGAGAAAACACTGAATTTGTGGAACCAAAGTGGCTGTTGTTAACATACATAGCATACAAAGAAAACAGGGACAACAAGACTTTGCTGTACTAGTGTTTGCAGAGGAAGACAGGGAGAGAAGCATCTTGCATAACTTCAGACAAGTCACGTGACTTTGTTATGTCTAACCCGATCCCTTCATTCAGTTAAAATGCCAAAACCTCACTAAAAAAACGGCGTCCATTCCTGCAGTAAGTTTGACAGTTGCCCCACTTGCTCCCTTTCCAACATGTTCACTTATAATTTTACGTTCTAAAAGTCTTAGATTGCTATTTCACTTCTTCCAGAAAACAGAGAAATTTCTGCAGACAGGGCTAGCTTTTGCTGTAGGTGAGCTACTGGGCTGAATGAACCACTGGGTCAGTGCTTTGTGATGGCTTCTCATTTACTTTTTAAGACAGGAGAGGAAGGAAGGAGAATGGAACAGGAGCGTGTGAAGAGAGAGGACAGAAGGGGCTGTAACATCAGACAGATTCTTTAGAAAGTTACCTTTAAAAATAAGTTTGCAATGATGTGTAAAATAGTTCCCAGTGCAAAAATCTATATTGATTTTTTTTCTTTGTTTACAGATTGTTCTCAAAATAGAAAAGCTTTGACATTTTACCTTCTCATGTACTTAAATCAGTCACCCACTCTTACGTGCATGTGTGCTCTGCTTTCCTGTGGCTGATCTGCAGAGGATGACTGCTTGCTACTTGCTCCAGATCATTTGTAGAGTGGATAATGGGATGGAGAGCATTCTGCAAAACTGGCTGTTGTGGGATGTGTGATGAAGGGAAGGATCTGCTTTAGGTGGTGACCAAAGTAGGTAATGCAAATGGCTGGGCGTTGTAGTTCAGAATGCAGTTGATTGCCATGAGTGCCAACCTTCAGGAGTCTGATGGCATTCAAAACTTTAAGCCTTCTATGTTGTTAGGAGATAATGCTTAGATTCAGAGTCCCTGTCAGAAAATTGACTTTATCTTTTGATTTCCTTTTGATAACCTGCCTGACAAAATAATTTGGAAATGAGCTCCTCTTGAACATTCCTTATGCTTGTTTTATAGCTTCTGTGGTCAGCAAAGCCTTGTATGGACAGAGACAGAGGGTACTTACAAGAACTTTTCTGGGGGAAGAATATTGACTGTTTTGCAGAATAAGTGGAAAACCGCAGGGTCCTGCTGAGCTGCTGACTCTGAGGAACCCTTTTCTGCACATGTGCAGCCTACCTCACCAAGCCAACCCCACACACCAACGCTGTGCTGGGCATGGCTTTTGCTCCCACACCAAAGCATGCTGCCCTTCACAGGGGGCAGCTGAGTCCTGTAGGAATCAATGCCCATTCCCCCAGGGACAGTGAGGCAAATGGCATATGGATCCCCATGGCTGTGTGCAGGGAGGCTTGCCAAAACCATATTTTTAACAGCTGTCTATAAATGGCTTGTTTATACCTTTGCATACATCATCCCTTCACCTCCTTCCTCTTTAAGTGATGTCTTATGCATAGATCTGTCATTTATTCTCCTACTGCATTTTGCATTATTACAGTTTAATGATATTTGAAGTTCTTTCATACATATTTGAGCTCACTGATATAAATGAAAAAAGATAAATAATCAGCGTGCTTGGTTTATCTGATGACATAAAGATGTTCTATCGTAAGTTTGCCTCTTTCTTGGATAAGATCAAGCACAATATCAAGCACGAAGAGGGGGTTCCAAATATGATCAAGAATGACTCTAGAGTTAGAGTCCTTCAAAGTCAACATCCCTCCTTCACAGTTTGGCCCCATTTGTGTCTCAAAATATGAACCATTTAACCAATTCTACCCCTTAAACTGTGTGACTTAGGGGTTTGGTTAAAATGAAAAAGATCCGAGTACTTCCTGACTCTTTTTTTTTTCTTTTTTTCTGAGAATGATCATCTCTCATTTTAGCTTTGTTTGAGGATGCTCTGCATGATCTCAAGGGTGCCGCCTCCGCAACCCTGCATCTACTGCTGACTTACGATCTGTTACAATCTATTAGGAATCTTGAGGCTTGAGGGCAGAATTTTGTGTAGGGATAAAAGATGCTTTCATGTTGGTGCTTTGGGATATTTTCTTTTTTTTTTAATTCTTTCTCTCATTCTCCGTTTCATGAAAATTCATTAATCTGTGACATTTAAAGACTCTGTCTGAGAGGTGTCTGGAGCAGCGGCCGGCTGCATACATCAATAGTTTCTCAGAGTCTGGCACTCTGTCAATATTTGGGGGCCTCGGTAACAGCACTTAAATGCACTGCCTGCCAGCCGTCACGCTCTTAGCATGTCTGTAAGAGTCTGAATGAGCGGATATTAGCACGTCAAGTCCTTTCACAACTGGCAACACTTTAGAGACAAACTGCTTGGTAGGTATCTCTCCTCTTCCCTCCCCTCCTGTTTTCTGGCATGCCTTCTTTGTTTATCTGATATGATTTATGTATTTACACACAAATATGCATCCTGCAAGGAGGCATTATAAATCCCGAAGCTGGAGGTGGTATTATGGTATAATCTATATAACAGTGGAAATGGGCTGAATCTGGATTTGGACCCAGGACCAGATTAAGCTTGAGTTGACTCCTGGGCCAGTTGAGTCAGGAATGGAGTTTTGTTTGGATTTCACAGTGCCAAAATCTTTAGAGTTTAATTCCAAATAATGAGAATCTTGGACAAAAAATTTACAGGAAGTGCTACTGTGGCAATATTTCAACCAGCTCCAAACCAGAAGTGGAAAACAAGCCATTTCAAGACTTGGGTTGTATTCAAATCAAAGCTGTTAGAGCAGGTTCAGAATCCAGACCTTCTGTTCCTTTTTTAATCCTATCCCACTGCATAAATTGGATTCACAGCTGAATATTACTCTAGAATACCCATGAAACCTCACTGTTTAGCGGAAAAAATCAGGGAAGCAAAATACAGCTTTTTCTTTTTTTCCCTGAGTGGTAAGCACTGTAAAAGAAATTTTGATTCACAAATATTCATTGTACTCCTCCCCTCCCCTCTTTTATTTTGTTGAATATTATAATCAGGGAGTGATCGGTGCCTTTTATGAGGCAGTCGCATTTATTTTCTCTTTACCCATTGTTCTCCACCTTTAGCTTATTATGTCACTGGAGTTGTGGCTCTGAAACTGTGCTGTCTGGAGATGTGGATGCCTGCAGTGCCTCTGAATTTAAGTTGGCTTCTGATAGCTGAAGTTTAGGCAGAAAGCAGTCCATGAAACTCCATCTGAATGTTTCTAAATATCCTTTTTGTGATATTCTTTTTCATTCGTATCTCATGCCATATATAGCAAAAGGAGATGAAAGGATGGCTGCAGAGTGAGCCCTCCAGTAGGAACATATCCATGACTGAATTTCGGGAACAAATTCTTTGAAGAATGAATATGAACTCAGGAGCACTCCGAAATCACATCCTTATCATTCTTTCTTTACCACGTCCAGTAACAGCAGCCAGTGCCCCTCAGCTGTGACCTTCAGCACATCCTTCAATGTGTGCTTGAGTCAACAGCTTCTTAATCCTTTTCCAATAACATTCAGAAACTTTTTTCAGTAAACTTCCAACCTTAACCAGTAACACCTGCCAAAATTTGGCATGATAACAAGATAGACAAAATTATTCTGCTAGAACTACCTCACAGGAGTAAATCAGCAAAAATAAATAAACAAACAGCTAACTAACTACCCCCTTCTCAAACAATTCTTTGCTCTTTTTAGCATTCTCTTATCTTGAATTTTCCCTTTCTTCAGCTACAGCTGCATCTGATCTCCATTTTCCTGTTTGTGTCCCCAGAGCACCTGCACTCGTACAGTATTTTGTCACCTGTTGAAAAAATAAAAGGAAACCCATGTGAAAGTTTACACATCTCTCCACTGAGGTAGTGAGTAACAAGGGAGGCATTTATGCCTGCCTCAGGCCGGCGGCGAAGGGAAAATAAACAGGCTGAAGGCTTCCGTTAACATTGGTGATGCTTCTGGCTAGATGGCAGCAATGGCCAGTAAGTACAATCGACAGAGAGAAGGATTTATTTTTAATTATAATAATTGCTTCTTTAGCATGGCATGGAGGGGAAGCAGGGGCATTAGCGTGCAGGCGGGAATCGCTGTCTGCAGATGTGGCCCTTGGACAGAGCACAATTGTGTTGATGCCGAGCAGCAGGGCCTGGAAGGCTTCAGTGGTCCCCTTGCAGGAGACTGTGGATGAGGCTCAGCCTCGCAGATGAGCAGGCTGTGAGATGGCAGCAGTATGTTTTTGCCTGTTAAAGAACAGTAGTCGGAAGGATGGAGAGAAATTGTACTCCACGATACCTGAAGTGAACAGGACCGGGCCCATAAAACAAATACGATCCCACAGTTATTCTTTCTCAGTCTGCACTTTGTTCTGCCTTTTATGGTCTCAGCAAATTAGCACACGAGCTCGCGGTAACCCACGCACCTTTTGTAACCAGGGAGTACATCTCATGACATAATGGGGCACATTTTCAACTCTGTCCCCAGTGTTTTAAAAACGTGACTGACTTTATTGTCTGTGACAGCCCCGTATGCTCTGAAAAACCTCCCCACCCCCAGCCCTCAGCGCTGCACGTCAAAGTTGAAGAGTTCGTCATTTTGCATTAGTTTCTGGATTATTTATTTTCTAAGAAATTCTAGTCATCTTCTGGGTAAGCAAGTGAGTCCTGTAAGAGGTATGGGGTCTCCAAAGCAGAGGCACTCTGACCTCTTTCTTCCAGCCTCACGGACTGCTTCTACCTCTTTATAGATATGCCCTAGGACTGCATTAGGAACTTGCATTTCCCATTCAAGCAAGTTTCAATATTGTGGCCAAACCTCACAAGAATTTAGAGGTTACATGCTTGGTATTTCACAAAGCAGCTTTAAAGCCACCTGTCTTGCCCTCCCTGAAGGGCTGAATGGATTTATCCCCAAATAATGGGGACATAAAAATACCACAGGGATCTTGGGCTTCAGACTTCATTCATTACATGTCCCCATTGGTTCCTAGTAGCAGTAAATGAGATGCTTTCTTTTACCACTGGAACTGATGAAATGGGAAAAATCTAGACTTGCTGTCCATTCATATTTTACTTCTATTAATAAGTAATTAATTAAAAAAGAAAATGATGGTCCCATGATGGGCCACTAAGTATATGCAAGTGAAACTATTGGCATTAAAAAGAGATTTGATTGCAGTCAAGCCGTTATTTATGTTATAATAAATCATGCAGACTCCAGTTAAGATAAGCAATCTATTATGTTAGATGCCATACAGACACACTTCAGGAGGTGTATCTAACCCTTAGATTTGCTGAGAGACAGCAGAGGTGAAGGATGGACAGACAGCCATAAAGAAATGAAATAATTCACCTTGGATTCACAAGCAGGGGCTGAACCAAAACCAGAAAGCAAATCCCCAGCCTTCAATGTCATACTCATTTGTGTTGGTCAAGTGAGCTTATTCACTGCTGTGTGTATCTGACCCATACTGTCTCCTCCCTTGTAGAATGAATATTATGGAAAGCCATGGTCAAGGCTGGTTTGCACTGCTACATTAGAACGAAGGCCATCAGAAATAGCCCTAGACAAGACAGGAGCTGGTGGATTTACAGTTTAGTCTTTAGATGTAGATTTCAGTAAAATTGTTGAACGTAATGTTTTCTGTGCCAAAATCTGCTTGGCTCAGATACAAGTTAGCCAAACCTATGGAAAATTAATCATTGGAGAAAAAAATTACAGAAATGTTTTGTAAAGCCAAAAATTTCTCTTTTGTGTCTGAACAAGATTCCTGGCTTTGTTTTGAAACAAAACCTACTGTAATTGAAATGTATCTAACACAAACAAATAGCTACCCCGTTTTATAAAAGTCCTAAGTGTTATTGTTTTCTTCTTTTCAGTGTTCACGGTTTGGTCAGCTACGCAAATAAATCAGTTATTTACACAAGTCTAATTCTAACTAGAATGTAGGACCCTGGGGACTTAGCCTCTATATTTTCAATACAGTACATACAATGCCAAGTACTCTGCATGGTACTCCAGATACAGTAATAGCAAGCAGTCCAGTACCCTGGGAGGACTGGGGCACTGGGGAAGACCCAGTGATTTTTAGCTCTTAGTTTTTTATTTTCAGTTGTAGTAGTATTTTGGGAGGTATTGCTTACAAGATAAAATTTGCACTTATTTGAGCTACTTACAAATGGGATTCACTGCAAAGCTATCATTAAAGGGAAATAAAGCAGGAACAAAAGATGCATTCTCAGCAAAGTTTGATATGTAGTCACTTTCAGAGAACCATGGTGCCTCAGGAAAAATGTCATCACCTCACTCTAACAAATCCTCTCCCCCAAAATTCTGAAAAACAAGCAAGTACAGGGGTTGCTTGTGAAGTACTGAGATGCAAATACTAACCAGCTGTATTGTTTGCTATTTCCAGTGTTTCTACCTTGCAGACAATTCAGGTTTTTTTCCTACATGATCATTCTTATCTTGAAACAGGTTCATTGAATGCAAAACCCAGTGTCCCTTTGTCTGTCACTGACTTTCAAGGGGAAGGCACTCTAGAATCAGATACTTGCTGCTTGTGTGTGTGTTGTATGCAGCTGGTAAGAACTAAAGAGTTTAAGTTTCTCTATGTGTTGCTCTTCATGATCTTGTTTTAACCTATGGGTTTTTTTTTAATTACTTTTTTCTGCATTTTAGTGTGGTGGTGTGGTGATTTGCAACCTCATAACATTTTTAGAGGAAAGACTTACAGGACAGAGTAAGGTTCTGGTTGCTCAGCGTGGTCAGTTTCATTCATCTTGCTCTTTTCTTGCAGAAGTGCCCCTCAAGTGTGAGCTGTCATCCACAGAGGGGATGAAGAGAAGGGACCTATAGAGATCATCTAGTCCAACCCCCCTGCCAAAGCAGGCTAAGAGCAGGCTAGGGGCACAATTTCTTCTGCAGATACAGTCAGTCACTCAGTGCAGAAAAATTCGGAAAAATGGAATTTTTACTGTTAGTGGTTGCAGTTTCCCGTGTGCACTGACAACTCCTGTACCAGGCAAAAGCTTGTCTAGACCAGAACTCAGGGCTACTTACTATCCTCATAATCCATTTCCTTTTACCAATAGCAGCGACTGATCTGAATAAGTAAGAAGAGAACATTCACATCATATGTAGCCTCTTCTCTATGAACTTCATTAAGCTTTGGACCATTAGCTCAAGATATGTGATTATTTTGTTTGTTCAAACAGCTAGACAAGCCGAGTCTCCTCTGAGTGTTTCTTTCGAGCAAACCAGCATGACTGAAATCTGGGAGCTTGCCAGAAAACATTACGTGAAATAGTAGTGGCAGGTTCATCTTAGTGTGGGTGGAGAGAAAACTGTACCCTCTATTTTACTACTTCAAACATGCAGTGCCCATATGCCATAGACGAGCTGGTTTATGGATGGAGCATGAAGGCTACTACTTGATCTATTTCATGCAAACAGTGTGTGTGCTGTAGATATACTGTCTTGTGGATATGAGTATCAGCTGTTGATGCAGTCTAAACACACAGCATCAATATTCAGTATGCTATAGACAATCTCATTTTTCTCCTTTATATTTAGTGCTAGTACACAGAGCCAAATACTTAAAAAAAAATAGGCAGAGGGGGTCACATGATTAAATTAATTCCATTAATTATTTAGAAACAATCAAAGGAAATACAAGACATCTGGCTTTAAGCCCAAACAACTCATGGCACTGCTGTTGCCTTGTAACCTCATCAGCTCTTAGTCCAGTCATCTCTCTTCTTCTTTCATTAAGGACACAGGAGATGGCCCCCCTTCTTTCCTGCCTTCTTTCTGGCAGCTCAGAACACAGATCACAAGGCTGGGCTATACTGTTGTCTGATTCTGTGTGTATAAAATCTGATTAGTTCTATGATGAAAAGACATCCCCCTGCATCCCCATAGTATACAATAGTGTTTGATTAGCAGTGTGTTGCAGCCATAGGTTGCATTTTTCCCAGTATAAGGAACTAGCTGATATAGGAAGGAAAATACTGGATTTATTGCAGACCTCAGATTCCTTAAACATGCATGTTAGGCAGCATACAACATACAGTGAGAGATGGTTTCTGCCCTGAAGGGTGCACAGCCATGAGTGGAAAGGGATTGTCCCACTCTCCTCAGCGCTGCGCAGCCTCACCTCAAGCACTGTTGCAGGCTTAGCTGCCTCAATATAAAGACATAAAACTACCAGAGAGTGTCCAAAGGAGGGCTATGAAGATGGGTAAGAGTCAGGAGGGCAAGATGTATGAGGGGCAGCTGAGGTCCCATGGTGTGCTCAGTGCAGAGCAGAGGAGCTGAGGGGAGGCCTGATGGCAGCTGCAGTGCTGAGCTGTGCTCTGTGTGACAGCGACAGGGCCCAAGGGAACGGCATGGAGCTGTGTCAGGGGAGGGGCAGCTGGGGGTTAGGGACAGGGTCTGTGCCACAGGGCTGTGGGCACGGAACAGGATGCCCAGGGCAGTGGGCATGGCCCCGGGTGCCAAAGTCCAAGGAGTATTTGGCCATTGCTATCAGACACAGGGATTGAATTTTGTGTGGTCTTGTGTGGGGCCAGTGATCCTTGTAGGTCCCTTCCAACTCAGGCTATCTTGCGATTCTATAACAGAAAGGCTGGAGAAGAAATAGCATCACGGGGAATGGAATCAGTTTGCCCAGGATTGTGTAAGACTGTGGCAGAAACAGAAATAGAGCCTGGGACTCACGCAGTCCACTGGTCTTGGCATACTTCTTTCCCTGGCTGAGGGCAGTGGTCCTTGCCCTTTGTAGATGTGGCCAGGCATTTTCCATTTGAGTGATTTTTCAGTAGAAATTCTTTTTCTTGAAATATAAAATTTCCTTGGGAATAACTGTTCTTCCCAAGAAAAGACAGAACAAGTATTTCCCAACTATTCATTATGGAAGGCTCCTTTTCTCTGTTTTCTATCTACTCTACAGAAAATTTCCACTTTAAGTTATCTCAGAGGTGAATTTTTCTAGATGCACTTTCTCATGGGGAAAAGAAGACCCATGGTCTTACTGGGACAAAACAAAGGATCTCGTTGATCATTAGGATTTGTCTTTTTCGTGTACTGATGAACGTGAACCCATTTTGATTATTAGCGATGTGATGAAGTCATTCTCATTGCATTTACTGTTTGTGAAGAGGCACTGACTTTCTTGCATTAATCCAAATAGCATACTCTCACTGGATGCTGTTCTCTTAGTGGTTGCTGAGAGTTGCATTGAAGAACTCTTTCTTTTCTTTCCTTTCCTTTCCTTTCCTTTCCTCTCCTCTCCTCTCCTCTCCTCTCCTCTCCTCTCCTCTCCTCTCCTCTCCTCTCCTCTCCTCTCCTCTCCTCTCCTCTCCTCTCCTCTCCTCTCCTCTCCTCTCCTCTCCTCTCCTCTCCTCTCCTCTCCTCTCCTCTCCTCTCCTCTCCTCTCCTCTCCTCTCCTCTCCTCTCCTCTCCTCTCCTCTCCTCTCCTCTCCTCTCCTCTCCTCTCCTCTCCTCTCCTCTCCTCTCCTCTCCTCTCCTCTCCTCTCCTCTCCTCTCCTCTCCTCTCCTCTCCTCTCCTCTCCTCTCCTCTCCTCTCCTCTCCTCTCCTCTCCTCTCCTCTCCTCTCCTCTCCTCTCCTCTCCTCTCCTCTCCTCTCCTCTCCTCTCCTCTCCTCTCCTCTCCTCTCCTCTCCTCTCCTCTCCTCCCCTTCCCCTTCCCCTTCCCCTTCCCCTTCCCCTTCCCCTTCCCCTTCCCCTTCCCCTTCCCCTTCCCCTTTTTCCCTTTTTCCCTTTTTCCCTTTTTCCCTTTTTCCCTTTTTCCCTTTTTCCCTTTTTCCCTTTTTCCCTCTTCCTTTTTCCCTCTTCCTTTTTCCCTCTTCCTTTTTCCCTCTTCCTTTTTCCCTCTTCCTTTTTCCCTCTTCCTTTTCCTCTTCCTTTTCCTCTTCCTTTTCCTTTCCTTTTTATGAAAAGACATTGAAACTTCTATCACAGTAAGGTTATCTTGGCAGCTTTTTATTTACTCTTGACTACTGTATTGAAGATGCACATTCCCAATTATCCATTAAAGAAAGTACTGAAATGAAACAAGCTTCCTGGATTCTGAAAAGCTTACTTGAGACTACTGCTCCTTATTACTTGTGCTTTTCCATAGCCTACACTTGTCCTCAGAGAATGATGGCATCATATGAACATATTGGCTGTGATTTTTCAAAGTACGCAGTTAACCACATTTGATTCCCACTGCATTTGATGCGTGTTAACACTACCTTCAACAAAGGCAGTGTTAGGCCCATGTAGAAGGCTTTGAAAAACAAAAAACAAACCCCACCTCTTGCACCCTGGGCTATTTGCAGGCAAGAACATATGTTGTAAGTGCTTATCCTACGTTACAGGCTGTCTGTTAAAAGGACTTAACCTGCTTTATAAGTAGTAGTGTAGTTCATTTGATGCTACAATAGGTGTGCTTGTCCCTTTAGGTTTGTCATATGTTTTCATAATATTGTATCCTTTGCAGCTGAATTTAGGCAAATACTCTCCATTTCCAATAAAATTAAAAATCTCTCCGCTCAAGCTGTTCCAAAGTTTAATGAATTTATTTCCTCATGCTGAAAACAATGATTTTATTTTGTTGTGTTCTAATGTAGTCACTATTGGACAGTTTGTTGTTTATGTTAAACTTATATTTTTCTTTCTCTTTTTTTCTCTCCCTTAACTTTGCCTCCTCTTAACATCTACATGGCGTGTTGATGGCAAGAGCAGCAGTGGTTGGCAGTTTTCCTCAACTTTGCAAGAGAGAGAGAGAGAGATTTGGTTGGAATGAATCCTTGCTCTTCATACAGTCTGCTTGAGATGCAGCTTTGAAAGGTATCGTCCCATTTTTCTATCTTGAAACCAAAGATGAAAACCACAAGCAGGTAGAAGTTTCAACTCCATACCACCTGTTAGTTCACTGCAGAAAAGCCCTTAGGCAATGCGTTTTTCACTGTTTCCACTTGGAACATTTGTGTGGCAAATACCTACAGTATCTATCTGTACCTGTGATTCTGGGGTAGAAGCAAATTTGATTGGGAATGTTTGGATTGAAATTTAGGTTGTTAGGCAGATAAAGACTTTTATGATCATGGTCTTGCTTTTTGACTGGAGTGGCAGTCATTATATAGTTGAGACTAATACCAAAAGTAACAATCCTAAAGTCATATATTCTACATGGTAAAGTGAGATTCATTTGAAGTGCTGTGTAAGAAGAGTCCAGATCTGGTCAGAAGTGAGGTGTCTGGTGAAACTGTGAAACTGAAAGCTGTGAAATACTCCATAAATAATATTAATACTTATCTTTTGAGAGCTCTGCAATTGAGAAAATCCTTTCAAATTGAATTCAAATGTTATCCTTTGACTGCTGTACAAATGCTCCTTATGACACGTGCATTGCAAAAACAACCACTGTTTGTTAATATGGCATTAAAATTTTGGACTCCGCACACAAAAATTAATAACATTTTTGAAATAAAAGTGATGTAGGATACTGACACATTTATGTCCATATGTTCTTGGACGTGTGTCCTCCAGTGCATGATAAAACCAGAAATACCAGATATTCTTATTTTTCTTATTTATTTCCTGTAAAGCCATACTGAGAAAGTGGGAGAATGTAAATGATGGCAGATTGACAGGCTTTGGCCCAAGGATAACTGTACAGCAGTACCATATTTTATATTTTTATATCCTCTTATCTAATCTGTTCTACTAGTAGTACTAGTTGACTTCTACAAATTCACATAAATGTAATTTAGAACAGACTTGGGCCGTGCTATTTATATTTGTACAGATTGCTTTTTGCTTGTGAAGCAATTATTTCCTGTGGATCTGCAGCATTGTTCAGTATCATGCAATGCTTTCGTATGTATTTATGACTGTTTATAACATGAAAAGTGTTTTGAAACAACACAACAAGGAACAGCAAAAGCTGCATAGTAATGGAGCTACCCTTGGCTGTCCATATAAAGTCCAATTAACGTTGTTACTGTGCTCTGAAGCCCTTCCAAGGCTGAACGGGATATTCTGAAATCTGGTAAAATACTTCTTTTTTTCCCCCATTTTTTCTAAAGATTTCCATTATAATGATAAGAAGACAATGATAAGTCCTTTCAACAAGAAGATATGCAATGCGTATCTTTAGCAGCAGTAGTGGTGAAGGATGTGAAGTATATCCCCAAACCCGAAGGTGTGAATTCCAATCAGCAGTGAATTCTGTGAGAATTCCATGTAGTAAAACCTAATTCTGTGCTGAAGGGGAACACTGTGAACATCCAGCATAAAATAAAACATGTTCTGTTCTCTACTGCGCTGTCTTGAGCCAAACTCGTGATCTAAAAGTGAAGCAGGGTTCTTTCATCACCAGTCATAAACATGCTGTAAGTCAGATTGTCCCCTTAGGCTATATTTGACAACATAGTAAATCGAGCTTTAGGAACTTTCTACCAGATCGAGAACTCTGCCACCTCAAAACACGAAGCATAGATCCATTATAAATTCATTCTTTCTGGTGCAGATTTTAAAAAGGTTTTGATGCTTTGACTTTATACTAGAAAACTGCAACGCCTTATTCAGTATCTTGTGTCCCCCACTGCTATCATTAAAACATAGGAGAGCTGGCAGAAATGTGATCTCATGCTCTCACATGATCCAGATGAAATCTGCAGTGTGGAGTTTTCCACTAGTGTGTTAATGTCAATTGTTTGTTACTCCCCTGCATTTTGTCATCTTCCTATTGCGTCCTTACAACTCCAGTCTTCCCAGAATGTTGCACAGGCAGCAGTAAGAGCAAAATCTGATCTGTGTTCAGAATGACTTCAGAAAATATGCTAGATCTTGTGTGTATGTATCAACACCTCCAATTCAGTGAGCTGTGTTGAGAAGAGTGAAAAAAGCTAAGTCTTGTTTCTTTCACTAAATGAAGCTAGAGTGGTACGGGAAAAGTGCAAGGGCAAATTCTTTTTTTATATAAACTGTAGAGAAACTAATGGACAGAGAAAGCTTCAGAGTTTTGATTTTAGGATGAGTTTGGGCAGAATTAAAAATCATCTGAAATTCTTATTGTCTTCTCTGCCCTCTTGCCCTTTGTTTTCTGTGCTGTGTGATAAATGCATCATACCCAGATTTTGCAATTGGGGCTTTGTGCTTAAAAGCCACATTGACACAGTGAATCTCTTCACTAAATTATATTTCAGAACTCTTGATGGGAGTTTGTAGTTTGTAAATACAAAAGTGCATGCAAACCTTTTCACTTCAGAAATATTGTGCACTTGAATCTATACAATTTACTTTATCTTGGTAGGCAAAGATGATTCTGACAATTTTGGTCTCTGGGAAAGAAAAAGAGAGGAAGAGGAGGGAATAACTTCCCAATGATGTTGTTGATGCTGCTATCTTTAAAACCTTTTATTTGGAATTTGGAGAAGTTTTTGATTTGTTTTCCTTCTCTCTCTGACCTAATTAATTTCATAGGACCTCCCCACGGACATTATTTATATGACAAATGAATTACATTAAAATCTGCTGTCATGGTATAGAACCTCATGTTTATGGTAAATGTAATATGTTTTTGTTGATTTCCCTCTATAAATATTGAGTTAACAGTGATAGTTTTTCTTTATTTTGGATATATAGTGACTTACTGTCTGTATTAAAAATATTTGAAAACACAAATAATTGGGAGAAACATTGTAATTCAACTGTGTTTAGCAAAAAGCTTCTAAAGTGGCAGTAGCTGAGAAGTAGGGTTCTTTCCTTTTCCATTTTTAAAAAAGTAGATTATTGTAGAAAAGGGTCAAATAATAACTAGTTCACAGGTGTACTCATTAATTCCAGCTTATTTTAGAGTGAAAACATTCACTACCAATCAGTGTGTTGTAGGAAGGAAAAACACATACCATTTCAAGACTGTCCCATCTTCAGTGTTGGTGTCAACCTTTTAAAGCCCATGGATCTTTTGGGTAGCTGCTCATGCTGCCCCTTTTTCAGATCTACTCAGTCTGCTGACATCACTAAGATAATACCCACATTAAAACATTTACTTTTTTATTCCGAAGCTGTATTCACTTTTCTGAATGGCCAAGGAGATGTGAGTGTGCAGATCCTTGTGAAAACAGGCAGTTTGCCCAGAAGAGCAGAAGGTAGTTTGCTGTAATTTAGGGCCAAACACAAGTTTGGAATCTATTTGGATTTTAAAAGATCTCCAGTAACAGTGCAGCAAGGTACTTATTCTCAAGGTTGGATAACGACACTAAGTTTCCTTTTCCATAAACTGCAGAAAATAGTTAAAATGGGGATAAAATTATGCACAGTAAATCTTTAATAATTTATGTTCTGATTATATAGAATAATCCAAGGAAGGGAAATCCTTTGGTAAAAAAGCACTAAACACAGCAAAATATCCTAATGTTAATTCAACCAAATATTCAAACCAGTGCTTAAGGTTAAGCCTGTGCACCAGCCCTGCACGGATGTGGGACAATGTCTGTGCCCCATCGTGAGTTTTTTGTCTGAATGTGGCAGGGCTGCAGCGGCCAGCCAGCATCCAGAGCAGGATTCGAGGAACATCTTCTGTTAACTGCGAGGAGCGGCAGAGCTGGTAAATTTGCCTCAGGGGATGATAGCAGGGAAAGGCTATTGTGCCTGGAATGTATTTTGAAACACTGGATGCACTTTTTTTTAGTTTTCTATTTCCATCCTGCATTTATAAAGGACTTTTATAAAGGACTCCTAAGTAATTTCCAAATTAAATTACCTCTCTAGCAGTTTTGTGACCCTCATAAATATGATAAAGACAGACTCTCTCTGTCTCACTTTTCCTCGTGGTACTTAACCATCCTATGGCATGCTAAAAATCTTCCTTCAGCATCAAGACAGCATATTTCTTTGGTTAAAGTTCAGAGGCAAATGTAAAATAGTTATTTATGTTAGGTCTGCGCTAGCTCTGACTTTTTTTGCGGTGATAATTTATTTTCCTTTCCTCAGACGGATTATAGAGAACATGGTGTTGTCCCGCAGTCCCCAGCTTTAATATGAAAATGGATCAAGTTCAGGTTCTGACACACTTGGCAGAGCACCATCGTTTCTCTACCCCTCCCTCAATCTGGGCCATAATTGTGGATATCCTGTGGACGGCAGCCCAGAGGCTGCCAGTACTGGGAGCATACGGAAAGGAAGAGATGATGGCAATAGCTGTGTTGCTTGACCTGACATTTGCCTCGTTTCTCAGCCACAGAGTGGGATGAAGGGAGCAGAGAACTGCATGCAAGAGGTCATGGTGTTTTAGAGTCCCCCCCACCTAACTCAGATATTGTTATTAGGTGCTGTCTGTACTTTTCCTGTGTACATGCAAATAAGGGCTATTTCGCATGAGGAGAAGGAATGCAAAAATAGGTAAAGTCGTACTCTTAAGTAATTCCACTGCTTACAACGAAGTTGCACTGGAGATGGATGTTAACCCCATAAAATCCCTGGGTCACAGACTACCTCACAATAGATCCTGACAGCTTTGTGGAGACAGATTATGTCAAGCCCTCAAATTTGGAAGTGTAGCAATTCCTCTGAAAGTAAGATTGCAAATGAACACCCATTCGGAGATTGCCAACATTATCACAGTTTGTCAGGGTGATCTCACAGCCCACAAAGCGCCGTAAGAGATTGCTTTACAAGTTCTGAAAGATTAGAGTGTTGAAGTATGTGACACCAGAATGATGCTTTGATGCCTGGCTTTGTCAGTCAGCCAGACAAATAAATAATATCCACTGTTTTTATTAGTGTAAAGCATAACAGGTAATGGAAAAGTATAGAGAAACATTTCCTTGTCGCGTCTACACAGAACACTAAAATATAGGCTAAACAAAAATTGGATGCGTTAATGTCAGATCCTTAGAACAAGCAGTTGTGTACCTACGTGTGTCAGTAACTGCAGAATGGCATTTATGACTATTTCAGCAGCTAGTACTTTAGAGCATTACCATTATGGCATGACTAAATGAAACAGGAAAAATCAGCAGTCTTGGGATTTGGTCATTTACTGAAGCGTGAAAACATATATTCTAGTGAATGAGGGATGGAGTTCTGGCTAGCAAGGAGCAAAAGGTCTGGAGTACAGAAGCCATGAGTTTCTCTCCCAACCTTGGAAGAAGCTGTACAGCCGCAATGTGGCATGGAAGTAAACAGCTGAGGAGTGTGAAATTCATCATTTCTTTCCATGGCAGGAACTGTGGAAGGGTTTTGGTGTAACATGGAAGCAGAGTTTTGTTATGAGTTTCAGGTATTTAAAACTTTAGAGATCAAAATGAGAATAATCTCAAAACTTTTTTTTTTTTTTTTTGTTTTGTTTTTATTATTATTATTTAAACTTTCTTTCAAAGCTGAACTTAATAGGACACCTTTCTTCTAGATTTGCTCAACATTCAGCCCAGGCTTCCAGGAATGATGTGTGGTCTGAAAACCATTTGTGGAGCCTCAGATGGGAACCATTTATGTTGTAAAGAGTTCCAAAGAAGGCAAATTCATTAGTCTTTGTGCTTTAATACAGACTGCTGGTATATTTTTATATATACTGGAGCTCTAACAAGGTTTAGCCATAGATCTGATTTACACCAACTCAGCCTTCAAGTTTTGCAGAGCAGAAGCTCTAAGCTGCTCGTCTGTTGCACTTGTCCATTCTTAGGGTGCCATTACACTGTGGGAACTCAAGATCAGATGCAAATATATGTGTCACTGATCCACCTACAGGTGGAAAACCATCTCTCCTGCCTTGACACCAAATCGTGATCTGTCCTTGACATTGGAGAGTTTTGTCCCTAATTCTCCATCCCCATGAGCAGCAGAGAACTTGCAAGTAGCCAGGCATCAGTTAATGGCTGTTTTCACAAACCTTGAGACGCTTGGATGAAAGACCCTGTGTAGGGGCATAGAATTATTATGACTATTATTAACTGAATGCCTAAACCTAGACAATGTATTTGCACATGTAAGTAATTATGATGCACTTCAAGGCATTCTGTTTGTAATGCTTTGTAATGCTTTGCTCTCCATTTCCTACAAATCAAATTACTGAGGGATAGATTTGATTTCCACATCATTTTGAAAATATTTTCTTCTTCTTTTTTTAATTTCCTTTGTATTAATTTTTTTCAAAGTTCAAAACACAACCAACTGTGACTAAATGCATAAAACCAAACAAAACCCCCTTAAAGTATAACAAAATTAAGACAGCCTAAGATGATATGCAGCAAACAATGTAAATCATACCTAACAAACATGGTTGTAATAATATACCTTATCCATGTCTGATCCACTAATAACAAATACTTATTCAGAGAACAAATAACTCATTCTTCTTCTTAGTGAGAGAGAGGCAAGCCCCAAATTCAAATTATATCTTGCAGTCTAAACAAATAAGAAAAACCTGCCAAATCTTCTTATAGAAATCCCAACAATCTTCTATTTTCATTATATCTTTTGGGAACAATAGGATTGGGAGGAGGGGAAAAAAGGGCAGTTTTTACTGGAAACGTGGTGCCTTTTCCATGAGAAGTCCTTACTGCCTTCTGTTGAAAGGTTTCTGTTGTGGGTACTGAGTTCAGGCCAAAGCCAGGAGGCATAGGCTGGTGTTGTTTTTAAGAATTAGGAATTTTTTCCCTCCCTCATGAGAAACTTCTCCAGAAGTGTGGGCTTGACAAGATCGCTTTGAGAATAAAGATTGCTACTAGACTATAATTAATACTTTCCTCTCTGCAACATGGCCAAATAGATTTCTGCCATCTTCCCATTTCCTTTCTGGTTGCAGAAAAGGTTATTATTTGTTTAACAGAACAGAAGCATCCTCCCTGTCCTACAGTCAAAGTACTTTACCCTCTTCTTCAGTTCCTGCTGCCCTTCCTCGATCTGTATTTGCTTCAGTGGAGTTCTGGGCACAATGATGGCATGGGTACCTGCAAAAGAGGCAGAAGGCAGATTTTTAGGTATTCTCCCCAGTCTTCATTTCTAATATTATTTTTTTTAAATCTAAGAAAGAAACATTTACCTTTCCCTTTCTTTCCTTGGGGATTTTGAGGTAGAAGACACCTGTATTTCTCATAGCTCTTCTGTTGCCATTGAATGCTTTGAACTGACCACCCTTCCCCTGTTGGCTGAGGTTGCTGGCTTGGTGAGAGACTCATCTCTCTGCATTTCTGCACCAGTGAAGCTGAGGCTGTGTGCAGGGAGGTGTAGCAGAGTACCTCTGTGAGTCTTTTGTCTTCCCCCGAAGCCCTTTGTGCTTCAGGCCAGCCCCTTTGTCTCTTGCTGCCTCTCCTATGTGTCCCCTTAGCTGTTGCTGTACCCCAAATAGCTCCTTGCCGTACCTCACACCGGGTGTTTCCCCTGCAGATGTGTGAGCTGAAGATATCACTGGGCTTAGCAGTGACTCAGTGGAGGAGAAAAGGCAGGGAGATACATGGTGTTGGCTGGCTGAGATCACTGCTCCCACAGACACTTGTAAATGGCTGTGTGCTCCTTCCCTATCCCGGCTGCCTGTACTTCACAACACGTGGTGACGAATGTTTTGTAGAGAAGAAGGAGAAGCTCTGCAATGATCAGTGTCAGAATGACCTTAAGTGCCTGATTTTTGTCAGAGTTTTTCTCATATATTCTCAATATATGTATAAATAACCAAATTATTCCAAGATCCTGCTGTTCCCCCTTCCTAGGGTATTATTTCAAACTTAAAGAGGGTAGATTTAAGTTGGAAGTAAGAAAAAAGTCTTTTACAGTGAGTGTGGTGGGGCACTGGAACAGATTGCCCAGAGGTGTGGTGGATGCCGTGTCCCTGGTGACATTCAGGGTCAGTTTGGATGGGGCTCTGAGAAGCCTAATTGAGCTGTGGATGTCCCTGTTCATTGCAGGGGAGTTGGACTGGGTGACCTTTAAAGGTTCCTTCCAACTCTGACTATTCTGTGATTCTATTCTGTGATTCTATAGTAATGAATTTTACCATTTCCAAATGATTTCTCCTCTTACCATTATTACTGCTTGTTGTCAAAGAGTGTAGGCTGCTTCTTGCAGCCAGTACACACAGATAACGTCAAAACATGCAACATCACTCTAGTGATCCTATTCATGTCCCATATGTTAAGAAAGCATTTTTGGTTCTTCTCATATTATGTTTTGTGTCTTGAACTTAAATTGTATCAACATTAATTTCCATTTGAAACCTAAGCCATAGAAATTTCTTGACTGCATAGCAAGAAATTTGTCTTTAAAATGTGACCCAAGCCAAACTGTTATAATATCATATCCCAGTGTTTAAGAATCCAAATTGCTGCCATTTAAATTGTTTTTTATTAAGGAATGCAATACGATTTCCAAGAACATGTTTTCCTTTCCTGCTTTATACATATATATATAAGAAAGAAATGACAGTATCTACAGAAGCAGAAATGCCAGCCTCAGATGGAGAACAATCTCCTAGTGAGGATTTGGGAAAAAGTAAGGATGCTTATGGTGTGTGTTCTGTGAGTCTGCAGAAGGTGAATTGACCTCCACGGTTGGTGGACTTGGTGGAGGTGGACTTAGTGAGAAGTACATGAAAAAGCAAATTCAAGTATAGGCAGAGCCTCACAGATTGGAAGTAGATTAGAATTTACATTCTGACTTTTCATTACAAAATTATCTGCTTTCTGAAGCAAAAGCCTGGGGAAAGCTCCAGTGTTTTTGTAAGAATGTCTAATTTTTAAGAATTCCCACTGACAAAGAGGCAAAATGCCTGGAATATCATTTAGTGGAGAGCATATCATTTACACCTCAGTTGTATTTTCTTCCTTCTTTTATTTTTTCGTAACAGCCATGAGACCAAAATTTTTGTGTTTAAGTGAAAATTAATTATTTTTTATACTTGTGTGATTCTTTGATAAAGAGAGCTGAAGCTCTAGGCTTAAGCCTATAGTCCCTGCCTTAGTCAAAATGGCCAAAGCATCAGAGACAAAGAGACTCCTGGATTTAGCCTGCAGCGCAGCTGTGCTGCCCTGCAAGATGAAAACTGAGTTGCTCACTGAAAATCTGGTTCAGAAATTGAACTGATGGCCCAGTGTGGTGCCATCTGAGCTTCACTAACACCTGCAGTTAATCTTTCTGAATCAGGGTAGTAATTTACATGTCTCCATTCAGATCCAGAGTCATGTCTGGTGTTTGCATCTCTCTCAGCTTATCCATATTTTTATTGCTTTAGTGGTCTTGGATTTTCAACTTCATTGGACCTTCCTTGTGAAAGCTCCATTTATTTGGTCAGGATGAAGACGGAGAATCTGATAGAGCCTGACACAGTTTTTCACTTGTGTCCACTTGTTGAATTCTTAAAGGGAATGGCTGTGTGTGTAGTCATTGGGACATTCCATGGTAGCAGGAGGGGTTTGTTTATGTGCTGTAGGACTGAGGTGAGACCTGCAGCACAGCCCAGGTCCTGTATTCTCCCCACAAGGCAGCAATAGCAGATGTTTGTGAATGGCAGCCCCAATCCTGCAATATAATCAGGAAAATAATTCTCAATGGAAATTTCACTTAATTGTACTGAAGTGAAGCACAACTTATTGGTACGACTGGAAAGTTTTATACTCTGTTGTGTTTTGGATATGGAAGAATAGTAAAACAGTTTCCACTTAGCATGTTATCAGTGCAGCCATCAGTTATAGGGAATTCTCTCACGCACAGCGCCTTCAAACAGGGAAAGTAATCTTCTACAGTACTTAGCAAAGGCTTCAAACTCTCTGCATGCATGTCTGGGATGTGCAATAATTCTATGAGTTACAGGATAGTGTAAATGCAAGCATATACAACTGCTTCCCTTAATCTTGCCAATGGGCAGCTAGAATAGACGTACAAAATCTGCAGAAGGTATCAGAATAAACGTGTAGATGTTCTCCATCTCTCTCTCTTTGCAGTCACCATGTATCACACAATACACATATGATAGTAGATCGTATGTCAGGAGAAAACACAGACTACACCCCATGCAGCCATCACACCTTGAAAATAGACATAAAATGGTAAGTCAATATGAATGCACAGCTCCTAACAGCCTAATAGAATAGATCGCACCGCAGCCAGGTACATCTGTTCTCAGCACTAACCATTATCATTAGTTTAAAACACTTAAAATCACTGAGCTTCCTTAGGTCTGGGGACAGATTATACCAGGAAGAATCTGCTAAATAGATTTAACAGTGTAGCAAAGAGGGACCTTAGCTACATTAAAACAGTACATTTTGCATCGCGGAGGCTGTAGGCTGTTTTCAGAGGAGCAGTCTGAATGAGGAATGATGCTAACACCATATAGCAATTTCTTTATCACCGTTTAAATATAGAGCTTGAAACTCTTGGACAAACAATTGTGCCCAACTGCAAAACAATTTATTTGTGAAAAATCAGGTCTGTCTTCTCTGGGAAGCCATCGGCTGTCCTGGAGCATGTGTTCTCATCGGACTAATGGATGAGATGGAAAGATCTAACTGTGACTGGACTAGAGTGTGAGGCTGACAGAAAGAATAAATCTCTCTTAGGTAGGAAAAGAGACAAGGAAAGATTAAAAAAACAGCAAATTTCTCCATGTCTCTGTGTCTTCCCAGTCTGGTATATGACTGCTCTGAAGTGTGAGGTACAGGTTCTTGCACAGACAGTCAAGTCAGTCAGGTGATGAAGGCTTCACAGAAGGCTTCAAAAACAAACAAAAAGAGTCTGATATATATCAGTGACTGCTGGGGTACTACACTACTGCTTGTTTCAGACTTGCTGTAGAGTTTTTGAAGAACTTGTGTGATTAATTCAATGGGAACACACATGTCTGACTCTTCAAAAGAGGTGGAAGCGAAACTAGGCAAAATGGTGGTGATAAAAGCAACTGTATGAAAAACTGGTTTTGATAATGAAAAATGTCTGAAAGCTGTGGAAAAAAAGATCCATGAATGTTTTGTGTGTTAGTTGATAACAGGGCCAGGGAAACAGATAATGCTTTAGCTTCTATTCTTGTAGATATTGTCAGGGTAATAAAGAAAAATGTTTCAACTTCATGAATGACAGTGGGAGACAAATGTACGTATCTTCTCCCAGACTCAGAATTCCCCAAGAATGCTTCCACTATTAAGAAAAAAGCAATTACAGATATGCATGGAAGGACATCCCTTTTTTTTTCAAGCTCACTCTTTCTTGCATCATCAACATAGGATTGAGATCCACTGCTTCCACAGTATCATTGTTTTCATATCCCTCCCATTCCTCATATCACAGTTAAGGAGTTAAGGCTGACCCAGCCATTAGAAGTTCTGTATTCCTCCATCACAGAGTGGGCTGGCTGTGATGTTCATTGCTAGCATGAGAATCTCTTTGGTATTTGCCAATTTGACCTGCAGTTTGGTAAGCTACTTGAATTGTTTCGTAAAGGTCAGCCTTCCCTTTCACAGTCTTGAGAATGATTCTTGATGAGGAAGTGCTGCACTGGATATCTTTGAAGGATATTTTCCAGGTAGTCTTCTTTGAACAAGAGGAGTTTGAAGAGTCATACATTTTTGAGGCAATGTGAGCACCTTTGTGGAAAGAAGATAAGCAAATACTCAATATGTAACTAAGCTCCATCAGTTTCCAGAAAGTTCAGCATTGTCTTTGTGCAGAACATGCCTCTGGTGCAGTACAATAACAGCATAAATAAGCTACTATATTCCTAGCTTTATCTTCCATCGGCCTCTGAATTTTTTCAATAACATTTCCTCTACTTACTCTTTACCAAATCCTGGAAGTCCATAGGTGTCAAAGGTATGCAATACACAGTGTGGATGTCTTTATGGAGCAGAAGGTCACACAAAACATCACAGGATGTCACTTTCTAACCAATCCTGGATGCCAAATTTATCAGTCTCGTCTTAATGGAAAGTACTTCCCTGTTTGAGGCTCATTCCTTTTCTGCTCAAGTAGAGTATAGTGTAATTAGGCATGAAAACTTCCAAGACTTAGAAAACTACCTGGAAAAATACCAGGCTGTGTGTGCTTGGGAGCATGGTTCGCTGTTAAAAGACAAGCATAAAAAACAACCCTATATGAACAATACAATAGGGAAACAGTAAACAATAAAACCCTACTGGATGTTAATACTGCTTTCCTGTATAGGTTACATCAAATCCTGCACACAGTGCATGGAGTTCAGAATATTACTGTGACAGCCCCATTTCTCTGGCACATTCAGCCCGTCTGTGCTAAAGGACAATCTGTAATTTTCTCAGGAGGCAGTCTGAGTCTGTGCACTTAATTCCCTGAGGAACTGGTGGTTAGTGTATACCTCACCACTCTCTGCTTCCCATGGGAAAGGTATATCTTTCATTATGTCTTCTTAAATACAAATACAGGGCATCAAGCACATCAAAATGCCCTACTAGATCAGGAAGCCATATTGCACCCACTTCTAACTCAGGATAAGAAGAGGGGAAGAAATAATTCATAGTAGATATGTGAGATAGCAAGCTCACAGCGATGTCTGGATGCTGTTCTGGCAGCGTGATGATGGTCAGGGAATCAAAAGTTGAATAGAATGGGTGAAAAGCATGAACTCTGGAAGGAGGAAAAGGCAGCTCGTGGCAAGAAATAACCCACAGCATATGCATGTAGGTTCAGCCCAAGCAAGGGGATAGGTGGGATATAATCTTTGTAAGAAAAAAACAACTAATAAAGTTGCCAAGAACAGATATTTTATAATCTGTGCTAAATCTCTGCTGGAAAACATGAACAGCAATGAAACTGAGAAGACACTAAAAGAAATTCGGGGCAAAGTGCCAGACGCCCAGACGGAAGCAGAATGTGGACCAAAAAGCTTGCGACAATTGGGTAATTATGGTTTATGAATTTCAGCTTTAATCTGTAGTTCAGTGAGTCCTGATTAAATATCTGTTAAACACAATTAAAGTTTGTTTTTGTATTTCACCGTCTTGATCAGAATAATTAGAGACTGCGTGTTTCATGTCAAAAGTAGCAAGAGGAATTTTAGTGAATGAACATCGTTTTTAAAAGCCATTTGTAGCACCAGCTGTTGGCATTATTTTATATTTTAGTGTTATCAGCATAAAGACGGGTCCTCTCAATGCTGAATGCTTTCCAGCAGGGCTAAGATGCTGGGAGTTGTGTGATACAGCAGGAACCGTGCATGGCCATAGGACTATGCAGAGTGCCTCAGATGAAGCTCTCCAAGCTAGAACGTAAGACCATGCACTGAAGTGGCAGAGGGCAAGAAGTGCTGTAAGCAGGTCATGTAGCAGACAGCTTGTGCTTCTGTGCCGAAGATGTTTCAGATAGCAAGTGTGACAGGTGATAGGAAGGATTGCTGGTTGGGGCACATATCTGATGAGCTGAATTTGGTTTTTTTCATTGCAGGGTCTTGTCAGAAGCTCGCGGTGTCCCAAGGGTTAAACGTTAGAGTGTTAACCCAGAATGATAATTGTGGTAGTGTTACAAATGCTCTTGGGAAGGAACCCTTAAACTGTGCCAGAAGTACCTGAGCAAAGGCAACAGGCTGCAGGGATGACCTAGGTGGATACTGAAAAGGATGGGTATGCACATTCCTGTTTCTGCGGGAACTTCCTAAGTGGATTCATCTCCATTTATAGCTGTTTCAATTAAGTGATGAGAGGAGAAAAGGTTCTTTAAGCTTTTTCTCTAAAGAACAGGAAATGAAAAGAGTTTAGTGAGAGGAAACTGGGATAGTTTTGAGTAAAGACGCACTGAAATGTGACTTCCGTAGTTAGAACTTATTTTTTCAAGAACCTGAAATGTATCTGAATGTCACCTGAACACAGTTAGTGTGCATAAATAAATCCTGGGGGGTATGTGTGTGCATGTATGGCTGACCTGTTTTTAGCCTTCATCTGTCTCTTTATCCCAGTGAATCTTCAGTCACATTCAGTAATGCCTAGGGAGGAGGAGTAAACCTCAAATAGAATAAGCTAAGAATTGAAAATATCTGCTAAAGACATTTGAAAGACAACTCCAGTTTCTTCTCTTGAGTAAGTGTTCTACTGCCCGAGTGTCTAGTTTACTTCAAATAATGTAGTTCCTTTGACCTTTTCAGTTTCTGTCTCTTTGATGAGTGTCAAAAGAAGAGGAATGTAGCTCTTGCATGTGGAGGAGGTTTTATCTTCAAGCATGGGACTGAGACAACAGTCCTACTGCAGTCATGCTTTAGTAACAGTGACCTAGAGAAAGAGGTCTATGTGGTTCATTACCATCATGCAGAACCATTTCATTTGCTGGCAGTTTAATAATTCACTTGTGCAATAACCTTGACAACTCAAGAAAGGTATTAGTTTATGTATAGTTTCATTTCTTTCTGACAGTGGTCAGCTTTTTGTACTTTTTCACCTACCCTTCCAAGTAAGGGGGGGAAGATAATGCCAGAGAAATAAGAATTTCTAAATTAGCCTTCCAAGGAAACTATAGGTCTATTAATTCCTAAGTGAAATCAAGGTTAATGGTGAAAGAGTTGAAGAGAACTTAAAAATCAAAGATACTTTGGAAGACAACATCAAAGGCGTATCAAAAATATGGTGGTCTTTTTATAAGCTGCAAGCCCTGAAGAGATGGTGCCCCTAATGGAGCTGAGGGAGAAAGGATCAAAGTGATGATCATATGCGTCTTTAAAGTAGAACGAATGTCTGGAGTGAATCTATGAAGAGACAGGTTTTGGATGAAACTTTCATAGCACTGGGATTGTTTATCAAGGTTTTATGCCCGGGTACAGTACAAATGATCAGATTTCACTAGGGGAAGAGGGAAAGAATATTCGACTCAGAAAAACTGAGACCAGTTGTTGTCTGTGAAATGAGAATATCTGTGTTTAAATGTATGTATATTTGTACATATATTACATCAAGTATCTTTTTAAGGTGCGTATTTTATTAATTTGAACCACAGCCCCTTTCTGCAAGAGAAAGGGGAAAAAAAAAAAGACATCCATGGCATTTGGTCAAGTATGTGATTTTTTATTTTCACTTCATAAAGTTAGGAGGAGAAGGGAAATGGAGTTAGGGCTTTTCTTTGTCTTCTGTTGCATTTCTGAATTACTCTGATTTTCCCTCAGAACCAGCTGCTTGACTATATCTCATCAACTGCCTGAGCTTGTCCAAATCCACTACCCTTATGTCTGAGATAAATAAAATCAGGACAGCACGTAGGTCTCTAATACGAGTTCCTTAATATGGGGATGGGGAGGGAAATGGAGATCCTGACTTATAATACTGTGTATGTAGGCCTTTCACAATGTGTGTACAAGCCCAGTGGAAAAAAGCAAAACAAAAAGGAACTATTTGTTCTTCTTTTGGCAGTGGTATACATAGTTCTTCCACAGAGTTTTATACTATGCCTGAGGGTCATTTCTCTTTTAAAAGAAGCACTGACAGCTGTGATGAATGGCATTACCTGAGAGGAGGGAATATCTAGACGTTTAAACAGATCAAGTTTCTTCTTATAGCACAGTAAACATTAGGTCACAAATCAAGCTGTTCTACTTTCATGGGCAATCAGGATCAATTCTACGCTACTTAAATGTGAACTGGGAAGACTTAAGTGTAGCCGCATGCTGACATTAACAGAGGATGGTGGTTTATAACCTGTGTACATTGTCACAGCTATCCTTTTACATGAAGTCATGGATGAATGCCATGTGCCCATGTAGAGTTGCCTCCCTGTCAGCAGGCAAGATTGCCCGTCCATCACTATTATCTGCAACGAGGCTCATTACCTGCCAGCCAGTAAACATCTCACTCTCACCATCTGCAGTGAATTACAAAGTGACTGGAAGAATCAGGATCAGTTTGCCTTGCAGAATGATTGTCAAGTTCATTTTCATCTTTGGAGGCCCTTTGGAAATGGAAAAGATGGTGACTTGGATGGGAAAAAGGATGATGTCCATTACCCTCAGGCAAACAAGCTGACTGATGCTATTCTTACATACCTCCCATTTTACCAAGCGCAGGTGGCTGGAAATTTTCACAGCATGCAGGTGAAATAGTATCTTTTATTTTTGAATGGCTGCATCATTTGTGGTATACAGCGGTGCCATTTTCACATGAGTCATAATGCCTGATCCAGGACAGTTTTTTAATAAAAATATTAATTGTACTCAGTACAAAGGCTTCCCCAACTGACAAAGCTGATGCCCAGCCCATCAAGACCTACTTAGAAAGGAGGATAGTGTCGCACTGTAGCTCTTGCTGTTAATGTTTTGCCACTCATTGTTTTTGTTTTTGTTTTTAAGGTAGCTTGACAGTGATTGTAAACTTCAGCATCACAATTCAATGAATTCTCAGCATCTGTTCTAGGGAAGAGAAGATCTATTTTGTAAGCCTTTCAAGGGAAAACATGTAACGAGAGAGGAAAATGAAGAGTGTGATACATTCTTAGTAAGGGATCTGTTTGTAATAGACGCATAGATTAGAAATTCTGCTGTGGATAGCAGGAAGACAGGCAGAGGAATGGGAGCATTAGGGAGCAAAGATTATTCTTCTGGTTTCTCCCTCTGGCCTCCTGTACCCACGTAGTACAGAACCTGGCCTTGGGTTAGAATGTCTGTCCTTTCTCTTTGGCCTCTCTCCCAGCAAAATGCAGAGTTAAACAAAAATAAAAAAAAATGGAGTGATATGTGTTTGGTATGTCAGCCAGTGGCCACATGTGTAGAGAGGAAATTTTCTCTGAGAGCTCCCAAAGCTCATAATCATTGTGCAAGACATAATTATACTCTTTAGAAATCCAGATCAGTCCATAGTGAGGGGAGGACGGGAGGGAGTGTTGCAGACAAATTTTAACAAGTGTATGTGTCTCCTTTTCTGCAACAATTTTGGTCTTAAGTGCACTTGGCTAAATTCTCAGTCTCCCCTGGGAGGGTTACTGGAGGGATTTCCAGGCTTTTCTGTCTGCCTGCAGCAGGCTCATGGGGAGCAAACACGATGACTACCAGTCCTTGCACCTGCTTCAGAGAGGGGCAGCGCTTGCTCCCAGATGCTTGCCTCAGGGTGCCAGCAGGAACAGGGGAGTAGGAAGAGGCTGGCACTGCTGGTTAAACAGACAGTCCTCCCTCCCGGGAGCTATAGAGTGCCAGTGGGCACGCTATAACCAGGTCTTTGGAGCTGAGCGAGTGCTAATGGCAGCATTTTGCCTGCTTCTCCTTGCATAAATAGAGAGGCTCAGAGGATGATGCTTTCCCAAACCCTTGCTTCACTCTCATAGGGCTTCCGAAGTAGCTAGTGTTTTGTTCTTTGTATGAAAAAAGCTTTGTGCTGCTACTTCAGAGAGCAAAATCAAACTAAGGTGGAGGGCAACGTGATTTCTGTTTTTAACCTTGTTCTTATCCAGCCTGATCTCTGTTGTTAAGCTTTGTCTTTGATTGCTGAGGTGAAGAACCTATTTAGGTCCTGTGTCTTCCTAAACATTGCTGAAGATTTTCTGAGTAGTGATTTGTTCATAAAACAGGGCTTCAAAATGGCCTACCATTCTGCCAGTTTGTGACACACACACAGCTGACTGACCGAGGATGTTTCATCATTCTCAGATTTGCTGTATTTTGCAACTGGAACAAATGCTTTAATAAAGCAAATGAACAATACCCTCTGAACTCTTGAAGTGAATGTGGATTTTGCCTGGGGCAGTGGTGTCTGGAGGTTCACAGACACCCTTACATTCTACCAAAGAAGAATAGTTTGCACTTAGTTCTTGAGAACAGCATTTTGCATGCAGGGGTAATCAGACCCTCGAACCAGACAGAGGATTGCAGTGTATTAGCAATCCTCTCTGGATCACATCGCAGTATTTGGGATGAGAGGTGAATGTCAGCCACTACAGTGTTTCCTATGTTGTGTTTGACTACAAGTGTTGTCACTTTTTCCATTGACAGAGACTCTGCAGTGGAGGGATCTAGTTCTCAGATGCCAGATTATCAAAACTGTGTAGGTTTTTGAAGGTGTCACTGATTGCCTGAAGGTATTTTCAAAACCACCTTAGCTGATTAGGGTATGTTCCATTGACTCTGGATGTTGTTTCAAATTCTTCTTGCTTCCTGCTGTTATGTTGGATTATATCAGTTCCTCATAAGATCTTTGTTACCTCTGCCAAGGCTTGCCAGCTCTCCCACCAGAGAATTTTGGAATACCCTTTATGCCTCTGTAGGAAGCATGCTGGGGGTGACGATATGGCCTCAGTATGCTGCTTTGAAACCCAAGTGAAGAGGCCTTTTGGCAGCTTTGGTTGAAGTTGGTGGGGGAGAGAGGGATGTTGTGGTACAGCAGGGAAGAGTTATTTCTCAGGAACATAATGTAGAAACCTGGGTCACTGAAGAGTTCACTCTAGAAACTAGCCAGGATGAAGGCAGAGCACAAGTATTGAGAGTTAGAGGGCATAAATAAGAGGAAAGTGAAAAAATAAGAAATTTCAACTGACTTTGTAAAGCGTAGAGAAATCTTGTAGAATGAGAGTTGTATTGTAAGCAACAACAGCACAAACGTTGCCTTTATGCTTTGTTTTCTGAGTGAGGAACAGATAAACCTGAAGGATGGCAGGATTGGCGGGCATCTCATTCACAATGAAATACCGAACACAAAAATCAGCTGCGAGGGAGATTTCAGCCATTCTGCAGTAAGCACAGCTTGGCTTGATAAACAGCCTCTCAGAAGAAGATACTTAGGTCTTGAGTCCAGGCTTAGAGAAAAGCTAGTGACTGCAGCTCTCCTTTATGTTGTATTTTGTCTGTTATGTGCTTCCAAATGGTACATTTAGCGATACCAGAAGAGAAAAGATGACTGTAAGTATCAAACAAGAAGGAAATGATAAAAAAGAAGGTGTAGAAAGAGTGTATCAACAAGCCAAAAAGAATGTCTCGCTACTTTTTTAGATGTTGTAAAACCAGAATGATTGTTCAGATCTTAGCTGAAGCATACAGAATTTACTTGCAAAATATCCGGCCCTTGATTTGAGATAGTTCATGTAAGCAAGAACATTATTCCTGTGTTGGTTAATGTTTATATAGGGGTGTTGATATCCTAAAACTTAAAACACAAATTTTTAAACTGAATTAAAATTAATCTAACTCCTGGTTTGAGGTGTCAGTCTTCAGAAGTTTTGAATCATGAAGTGTAAGACCTGAGATAAACCCGAATCTACAAATTGTAAAACCTCAGATATCCTTACTCTAGCAAATCAAGCGTGAAGTACAGAGATTGTCTAGCAAAACAGCTGTGCCAAATAGGAGAAGTACTTGCAGTTCCACAAGGAGGAATTCAACACACTTGATATGTTGTTATAATGATTTAGGAATTTTTGTAACTTGAGAAGTGTTTTGGAAGTGCTTTGGATAGCACACACTAACAAGCAGATAGAAAATGAAATGAGAAATATATAATGATTTAATAAATATCTTTTTGCTTGATGACATTTTTTAGAAGGTCCAGATAAAAACTCATTAGAGTTGATAGTGAAATTCCCACTGAGTTCTGTGTGCCTTGAATCAGATTTTTGGCAATTCAACACCCCGAAAACCAGCAGGAAGAGTGTTTTGGAAGCCTTTGATTTGGGAAAGTGTGATCACAACATAAGTATGAAATTACTGTTCTTCCTCGTCATTGTTTGACAGTTATTCTCACAACTCTCCATAAAACTTATTCAGAAAGAGATAAGAGTGGAATTTTGTACATAGTGTATGGTGAAATTACTTATATGAGGAGAAGTTTGTGGGATTTTCGCTAGTGAAACACCTTCAAAAAACTGCTTAAATGTAGTATTTGAGGAGGACCTTGATTGAACTAAAGCCTTATTAGTTTAATGTTTAAATAACTGTGGCACTGTTTGCAGTTGCAACATTCATTAAGGCGATTGTGGATTATTGTGTTGTTTGCTTCCTTTCCTTTTGTGCAGTGTACTTAGTTCAGCAGAATGGGTGTAAAGAAATGATGATCCAGTGTCCTTAATAGCATCTTTGTTGAGAAGACTGAGATGGTACAAGGATTCCAGTGATGTGATCTTCTCATCTCTTCCTCATTCAGATCTTTCACTGTCTAGAAAGCATAAATATCAACTGTGAGACTGAGTTCTAACTTCCTTTCATATGCAATTTCACAAGTTAAACAACTTCCAGTTCATCATAATTCATTATAGGTGTGATTTTGATTGCCTGTTTTGTTGGAAAACTGTGAAATCCAGGCAACCGAGGAAGAAACAACTTAAACATTAGTTGCGAAACCCTCCTCAAGCAGCACCTTAGGATATGGATGGCCATGTTTTAATTTGTGTACCATGTTCCAGAGCTGAACCAAAAGGCCACGCTGAAGTATGGATGTGGTTAGTTATCAAGGAAGGATCGGTGATCATTTGGAAGCTTTTCTTGTAATTTTCTGTCTACATATCCTGAACAAAAATTATCTGAAATGAGTTTTCTCCTAAGATTTCTCCGGTGTATTTTATTTTTTAGGGAGGAAAATTTTAGTAGTATCTAGATGACACTAGAAAACGCACACCTTATGATGATTTATGTGGGAAATTTGAATCCAATGAAAAATAATTCTACTCTTTACTACAGAACTTTTGAGACTGCATCTGCATGTGACAGGGATGTGACGTGTGCATGTGACAGGGCTTGTGACTGTGTCACAGATGGTAAAGGTGTCTGAAAGCAGTTTTGATATTTGAAACCAGGAATAACTGGATAGTCTTCATCATCCAGAAATCTGTCTGAACATCATATGGCAAAAGTTAGAACCTCTAAAAGTAGTTTTATTTTGTGTCCAAACCAAGTAATTATAAACTTCCTTAACTTTTTTGTTTGACACATTATCAAACGTACATTTTGTTGGCTGTACAGTTCTAGAGCACAAAGACATGATGTGCAGAGAGAATAATGCTGCAGATGTGTAAATGTATCCCAAGGAGTCTAAGACAGAAGTTACAGGGCTGCCACACAGAGAGTTGCCGCTGTAAATATAACATCTGCCATAGTTTGTAGGTTGGTATGCATTGAGCATGGGAGGTTTAGGAAGAGAAAGAAGATAGGATCTTATCATAATTGCAGTTAGAGATTACCAGTGCAGTTAAGTGTAGTAATATCTAAGCTTCAATACATCATTATTGTTTGTGGGCATTGGATAAAACTACCCTTAACAAAGGAGAGGTTTTCTTCACTTTAAAATGTAGCTACACTGCTTTGGGATTCTGAGGTCCTTCACCGGCTCTTCTGCTGAGAAGAATTCTCCAGAAAGCAGGATAATCCTTCATGTGGCATTTACTCACTCGATTACCTTCCTGTATTTTGTGCAGGCCACTTCAGGCTTTTCAAATTTTATTTGTTCTTGCCAGACCGCATTTATTCATTAGCTGTATTTATTGTAGTTATGGTTGAGACAGCACTTTTATTGTAAGGCCCCAATCTTTGGTGGTTTATAACTTTCTGAAACAATTACCTTTTTGGCTGAAATTTCTCAGGCTTGTTCTAAGCTCAGAGGTGAATAACGTTTCAGTAAGTTTGAAAAAAATCCATTAAGCCATTTATGAGGACTAGACGTTCCAATAAACATAGGCGCATTTATTTTTTGATGACCTACTTATTCCAATAAAGTACATTATTATTCTGTTTTCTCCTGTTTTAATTTATGTTGTCTTTTAAAAGAGAATGAGGACATTTTATACTGGATTTTCAGACAGACTTCAGCTGAGGTTTGTTGACATGCAGTTCTGCTTAGGGAAGCGTGCTTGTTCGCTGTGCTTAGCTCAGAAGCAGGACAGCTTATGGGTGCAAAGGATTTTTGGGTTTGGTGTCTTTTTCTCTGTGGGAAAACACCTCTATCCATTGTGCTTGCAGTGGATATTTGACAGAGCGCATCTATGCACTCTGACTGTGCAGTGCAAGGTTAGAGAGACAAAACAAGGCCATCTTTGGAATGTGCATCTTCGGTTGTGCAATGATGTTAATGCAGTGTGAAGATTCAGATGTTGCTTGTGCAAAGGTTCAGTCAATATACTTCTGCTGTCTGGCAGGCATGGGTTACAATTTTTTGTGACGATATCCTGAACAGTGTGAACTAATTTGACAAATAATGAAATCTTATGCGATTGAAAAGCCAGGGCTAGTTTTTGTTTTATTTTCTTTGCACTGAACTTCTGCACAGACTATAATTAGATTCCACTGTGCTTTGTCTCTTGTCTGTAGTATTCTTTTTAATATATGTGTAGTGTTTTGTATTGTATGGCTTGCATATTTTAATGCATGTATTGGGAAGAAGTTACAGTGTTTATACACATCAATGTGGATTCAACTTTTGCCTTCCTTATGCTAGCATGATGCTAATAGAATTCTAGTTATTAAAATACAGATGATCTAAGTTAATGCCAGTATAACTGTGTGCAGAATTTGGCCCAGAATGATTAATTGTACTGATGAACTTTGATGCTAAACTCCATGACCTTTGCACAATTAAAATCTCAACTTTAACATTGCATTAACCCAGCTTTTCATTTAATTATACGTATTTAGATGAAAGCTTCAAAAAATGTTAATATTTTAAGTCCCTTCTCCTGTTTGTAATTGAACTTTTTTGTGTGATTGTTTTCTGCAGTAATCAACAGGACATTAGCATGGACAGGAAATGAATCTGGAACTCTAGAGATTAATATTAATCTGCTAATGTCCTGTCCTGATGTTCTCAGGAATCCTTTCTTCTCCAGCACATTATGGTACTTTAGTAATCAGTAATTAGGGTAAGGTTTTCTCATGCCTGAACTGTGTCCTCATATATCTTTCATTTTCTGATTGCTATGGGAATGATGGTTCTTCCCCCCACGGAATCAGAGCAAAATGTAATGTTTCTTCTTCACCAGCCACACTGCTTAGACAAACGCAGGGTTTGAGGCATAGCATATTATCAGAGAGGAGATTTGGGGGTTAGCGTTCCGGAATTTAACCTCAGGTTATATTTCTCTATGGCATTTGCCATGCCCCCATGTTTTGAAATACCAATCTCAGTCCTCGTGCCAACTACATCAGTAAACATGTACTTCATAGTAGTGTTTTAGGAAACACAGAGCCTTCAAGCACTGATCCACAGCAGCACTTAGGAGCCTGGGCCATGCTGAAATGCATATAGTGTGGGACATTCTCATCCTCTGATTATGTAGTTCTGCGAGGCTTTTTTTCTATCCAGTTTTGCAGTGTAGGGCAAAAAGTCAGAGGAACTATGTAACCTTGATCTATCCAGCAGCCTTAGCATCTCCCTTAATATTAATCACTTCTCATGCTATTTATTCCTTTTTGCAGGAGACCTTGTTGTCCCAGCCCACAGAACTAATGATGCCACTGCATTCAATGCTTGTAGCCTTAGGACTACAGTGGACTCTACTGATACTGCTTCCTTCTGTATGCATAGGAGGTAGCAGGATGTCCTGAGTAGAAAACAGCTCACTAAGCCATACTACTTGTTCTTTGTCTTTCTCTACCACACCCCAGATGGTCCTGGAACACTGTACCTTTGCAGCACTTAGAAAATGCAGACCTATCTCCATGTATACCAATTCATTTGCATAACAAAGCTGAACTGATTTTTATTTCTTTTAGGATGCATGCAGAACTGAGATAATTAGTTTTCAGGTTTTCAGAGAGTTGTAGGATTTAGGGAGGGGGGAGACAAGAAGAGCATGTTTGTTTTTTTTTGTTTTCCTTTTCTGGCATAAGTGCCTGTGATTTTGATCCAAAGAAAAAGTATTAATTGATAGTTCATCAGAAGCTCACTGCATTTGTTCTGGCTTCTATTTTTGTTTTTTTTTTCTTTAATTCCATCTGAATAATAAAAAAAAATTCCTCTAAAAGGTGCAATATTGTGATGCTGTATTGACTTGATTGTAGCAGATCATTCTACTTTAAAAAAAAAATTGAAATTGTTGTGTTTTCAGTGTTTCACTTCTGATAAATCGGCATCTTCCAGTGGCCATATGTTCTATTGGAAAAATCTCAAGTAGTCTTAGTTGTAGGCACCCAGATGATACTCCATTTCGTGATATGTTCCATCGTATGGTATTTAGTACAAAAAGAAGAAAACAAGAAAGTGATAGTGGAAATGACACCAAGGCCTGTCTTCAGAATAACCAGTTCTGAGTCAAAGCATTGCTTACAGCTTTAATTTCAGCAGTATTTATTTTAGTGTAGGATAATTCCATTTTATCTCTGTTTGGACCACATCCTTTATAGCCTATCTGTTCCCATTAAAAATTCCTACATTATCTGAACCTTTGACTAGCCAAATACTTATTAGTGGTTTTGCATGATATTCTGGTAAATGAGCTTCTGCTGTTCTTAGAAGATGAAGTGGATGATAAAGTTGGTTTGAGTGGAACAAGTTGATGCTGTTTAAAATAGCAGAAGATTTATGAAGAAAATGGTCAACAGGCAATTTCTGGGAGGTCTTTCTGAAATGCCACAGTCACTTCCCCACCTTGTAGTCCATAATGATGTACTGGGGTCTTAAGTCATGAGCTGAGTTCAGCTTTTCTATCATTTTCCTCCTGCTTGACCATCAGCAGGAGTAAGGGGTCCATTTCAGCACCTAACTCCCGTTTCTGTGCTGAATGTCTGTAGTAGTTACTAGGAAAACAGAATAAAAATACCGTTTTAGACCTCAGCCGTAGTTTTTCTGTGCCACCACTTCCCACCTGTAGGTATAACCCTCTAATTTATAATGTGTACTTAAAATATAGTTACAGCAGGAACAGAGAAGTGTTCAGTGTGGACAGCACAAATACTTTAAAAGATGGAGGAAATGAGCCCCAGAATCTGATGTAGGAGTCAGGGGGATGCCCAGGTTCCTCTGGCTGTACAATTTCTGCTATGGCACTGAAGCTCAAAGATGAGAGGAGAACCCGAGAGTTTTGGCTCGATGGTATGATAAACAGTTATCACTCCAAGCTATTTGCTCTGTCCCATCTCTTCAAACATCTGAGCTTGTTCTGAAGCAACCCCTGAAACATCACAGTTTGTTACCCAGCATTTTAAAAAATGTTTTTTTAGACTCCTTCAGTTTGCTTTGTAGCCTAGAATTGTGAGCAATAGCATTTCAAAAATCTTATTTGTGAGCATCTCAGGGATTGCTGTAGCAGTGGTGGATGAAGAGCTGGGGCTGGCAGCAACATTAGATATCGCAATACCCAGGACTGGTTCTAAGTTGTACCAATTCCTCGTGCTCTAGCTTTGAGGCCAGGTTCCTTCTCCATCTGTCTTCCATTGGCTCAGCAGGAATGGTGATCTGATGTTCTGTACCTAATGTGGTGTGCCTACCTTACTGTCAGATTCGAAAAACACAAAATTCTGAGGAAATCCACAATATATATATGTATTTTTAAAAGCTTGGCTAGAAACATTTAAACTTCATGCTTCAATCAGGGGAGTTGAAGCAGGATTTCTTTAAACTCCCTTCTGAGCCCTTGTTTTCTGTATTGATCCAATTTTGCATTTCCAAGGGAATGCTGGTTCTCAGAATTATGAGCAGAAGATGAAAGAGGCTCACTACAGGCACGGCCTTGATGCTAAGGCTCTCAGTATCTTGCTGAGATATCGAAGGTCTTGAGACTGATGGAATTTCATCGTTTCTTCTCTCTTTGAACTGTCATAGAGATCCAGAATCTTTCCTTTTGATGATAACATGTTGTCTTTTAAGAATTGCAGTTCATTTTGTAGCTGAAGTTTTCATTGGTGGCAAGGGGAAACTGAGGTAGGAAATGACTAGATAGTACAGGAGAGCACAGGATGATTTTGGTGAGACCAGGCATTCTGCACATATTGTCAGATTCTTCATCTGTTTTTGGTTCACTTAACTTTCCTCTGAGTGCTAGTAGCTAAAGGACTAGGAAGCTCAGTTCAGCAAAGTATCCAGAATGGAAGGAACTCCTTTGGATGTTTTTAATTGCAAAACTGAACTAGAAGTTTAAGGGCTGTGCTGAACAGGGTGTTTTTTCACTCAGTATCATAGGCCTAGCAACTTGCATTGTACGTCTAAACGATTTTGGTGGGCTTTTTTCTCCAGAAGTTTGCTGTATGCAACTAATAATAAAGAGCTGAATAATGCCATCAATGCTTTTTTAAATTTGCATAAAATTCAAAGTCCAAATGTGCAACAATTCCCATAACAAAGTGCCTGATACCTTTGTTGTTCATTCTGAAACTGGAATGGTTAAAGGATTAGTTACTCAGCGTCATTCTGGATGAAAGATCAGACTGGTTTGCATTTTTTTTCTAAGGCAATTCACCCTTCCCTGTGGAAGAAATGGCAGTTGTATTTATATGGACAAGAACTGTAAATCAGACTTGGAATAAACGTTGACACTTACTCTTAATTATTTCTGGGAGTTGGGATCAGGTATGCCTTACATTTATGTCCCAGCTCTAAAAGACCACAGAGTACTTTCCAAAAACTAAACAATGCACATGTCCATTTTTTGTGGGTTTCAGCTATAGTATATTGCAGCCCACTGCTCAAACATCTGTTAAAGGAATGGGCCCATTAAAAGAACACTGTGTTGCTGTGATGTGGTGATGCATTTTAATAGTCTCTTACAGTACTTTTTCATGCTTTTGTAGTTCTGTGAAAAACCAAGTTCTCCTCCAGCCTGTTAGCAGCATTCACATGAGCTTACTTGTCCTGGGGTTCACTGTGGGTTCCCCTTAAAGAAATGGGGTTACTGCTCAGGTATTCTTCTTTCTTAGCATTGTGTTCTAAACAATCTTGCAAAGTCTCAGTTTTCTGCCAGATGCAAGGATGTGGGGGTTTTGTTGGCTTGTTAACAGAGGGCTTAAAAGATCTGTTTCCAGCATTGTTCATCACTAAGTAGTGTCAGATAGTCATTGCAGGATAACTGCTCTTCTGTTATTTGCCTTGGGGCGAGCAGAATCATGATATCTTTTTCAAAACCTCACTGGCCCCTTGACCATGCTTTCTTCTCTACTTTCACTTCAAGATTTGGTTGTGACTACAGTGCTTACATATTCTATTGCAAACCGTCTTGTTTTCTCAAGCAGTTATAGGTTTGAGCCACAGCTTTTCCATTTCTGGCAGCAAATAATGATTTGAGAATGGAAGAGTGACCACTCCTTTGATCAAATTAAGATATTTTTTCTTTGTACAATACTCCAGCTGGAAATTGTTTTTTTTTTCTTTTTTCCCCAGCATAACCGTGCTCTTCTACCCAGAGAGAAACTACTGTATGTGCTTAAAGATTAACTGAAGCTAGGAGAGTTGTACTGTTGCTTTATTACTGTTATTGTTTTATTAAGCAAAAATGTGAATTTTGTTCCATTTTATGCAGGTGAGGATATTTTCTCAAATTCAAAGCCTAGAAGCTCAAAATACAGGTGACTCTTTCCACATGATAAGCTGCTGAGCACCCACAACTTTAGCAAGAGCTTTAGGGCCTCCTAAGATCAGCCCTCTAAGACCTTTTGAACCAAATTCTGACTTCAGCTGCAGAACGTACGTGATTTCTGTAATTGTAACTGTAAATGAAGGCATATTTCAACCTTTTGTCTTGCTAATGTTGTAGCTAGTTGTATACTGAAGATTGAATGTCCCAGTTCTCTTTTGGTACTGAACAAACCCCACAGGTGCTTGATCTGAAGTACAGTGTTTACAGAAGGTTATGAATGACTTAACGATGATTTGCCACAGCATATGTTTCCTGCTGTGGAAAGTCCCCGAGAAGGGGTTAATGTTGTTTGAACATTTTATTTCATCACCGCTTTCTCTAGGTATTCTCAGAGTATTTTCAAGATTTGGTCAGGACCAGGAGCTGGACTCACTAACAAGTGCTGTAGCTTTGTAGTCCTGGTGTAGCTCCTCATTTCAGAGATGCTGGTGGCATATTGCTTGGTCACTCCTAGCTTAAAGGTGTGGGCACAGAGGAATACTTAAGTTCAGACTGGGCCTTGCTAGGCCTAAATGAAAGGCTACTTCATATTGAAGTCTTTCACCAAACTCAATCCAATCTTTGCTTCCATTAAAATGGGGCGAAAAGCAGCAAGCCTGTTGCATGTGCTTGGCAGAGCAAGGCCATGGTTCAGTGCTGTTTTGAGAGATGGCCTCTTGAGACCTCAAGCTTCAGACCCTCAAAGTCAGGAACTTAATATAAACAACGAGTATAAAGAATAGCACCGCATGTGCCTGTATAAATAGTGTACAAATCCGATTGTAATGAGACATTCCTGAAGTGATTTCTAAACTCTCTCATCCCAGACAGGCAAATTCCCTGTATGTTACACCACTGGGGGCCATGGGCTAGGGCAGGAATCACCAATGATGTGTTTCTTAGGTATCACGGTTACACAAGCATGACTGGAAGAAACATCTGCACATGTCTGGGTTATACAGAAGAAACAGCGGGAATAGCTAGGGCTGCCTAATATGGATAGTTTATTGTGGCCCTATTGTAACTTTACTTATATCATGAGGGATTTGATGTCTTCTGCTGACTGCATAGTCCTGGGACCTGCCTTCTGGCTGTGATTTATTTTTCCAGTTAAGTCATTGTTCATCATTATGAACCAAGATTATTTTTCTGTGTATATTTGACAGAAAAGCATTCTTCAAGTTACACACATTTTTAGTTTTCAAAAAACAACACCCCCCCCTTTGCCCTCTTATAATTACGATACTAAGTAATTACAACTCTTTACCCTTTGGTCTTCACAGCATTCTTGTCGGATTAGTACAGAGATAGGCTTAAATCAGATTGCTGCCTCTGAGACACCCAACCAGCCCTGAGCTGTGAAGAGCTGTTAAAGTCTGCATCCAGATGCAGTCCAGTCTGAACACCAGGAAGAAACATGCCACTAAAGCAAGGCCATACAGTCACCAGATGCAGAAGTAATTGTGTTGTTATTGCTAAGGCTTAAGTCCTAAAGGAGCAAAACTTAGTTGGGAGACCTGTTTGAAGGGGAAAGAAAGAGGCCTGTTAGCTGACCTGGACAGATGTCAGGTGAAGGAATGCAGCTGAATCTTAAGAAGATTTGTAAGATCATTTGGGCAATCCTTCCAGGCCACCCAAAATTTGGCGTGAAGTGAAGAGCAGGTGCAGCCAAGCATATCAGAAGATGTTCCACTTCTGAAGTTGTGGGGCTGTGACTGCATGGGCTTTCAACATCCAGATGCTTTTCAGAGGGGAAGAAGACACACAGTGAGGGATGAGGGAGCCCTTGCTTGGACAGCAAGGGTTTAGAAGGCTGAGAACTCATTTTCTGTCTTTTCAGTTACAGTAAAGCTTGTACTGCAGTCATTTTTCTCACAGTTCAGGTTTTCCTCATACTTGCTGAAATGCAACGATACCCTCTTAACTAAAGCAAAACTTGATATGTGGTAAAGAACAACCCAAGAGCTGAGTAGATAAAGGGGTGTTTAATTGTCTTTCAGAATTCTTCCCTTCATGCTATTTAGCAGAGTTTTGCTACTGCTCAATGCATCTCTTTGTCCTATATGTTTTTAAGCAACTCCCAAAAGCTCCCTAACTTTTGTTACTTCATGTTTGAGAGTCTTTGTGGATATATTTGCATCTCTCTTCTGACTCACCTCCTCCTTTCCCTTCCCTTTGCTATCCACAAGTAAGCTTATCATTCTTTCTGTGTGTAAGGAAGCCTGTCTTTGTCTCATATTTTGAGGTCTACTGAAAGGGGGCAGGGGTAGAAACTTAGAATGACTCATTATTCTTGGCGTCTTGAATGCTGGAATCATCTTCAAAGGGAGTCTTAATTTGGGGGCAGTTGCACAGATGAATCCCAACCTTTGTAAGTTCTTCCCTTTCCTCCTCCTCTCTCCTCATGTAGTCCTAACAGATTTGGCAATTTCAGTTAAGCACGTCTGTGCAGTTTTTTAAAATCCATTACATAAGTTTGTTAGTTTAAGACTCTCTTTTTCAACATATGAGCCTAAAATGGCTTTGATTTAAAAATGGAACTTGGCAGGGAATTTGTTCATATGGTAAGATATTTTTTTTTTTTTAGTTTAGTTTAGTTTATAATATGTTTTAATCATTTTGGTGTTTTCAAAACAAATGGTGAAATATGTTTTTTTTCCTTCTATTTTTGGCTACCCTCCTCAGAAAGGCCTTACTTCTCTCTTGTGTGTTTAATTTGGTGCTTTAAGAAGCCTTTTTAGATACAGGGACCTTATGCCACAAAATTTAGACTTAAACATCCCTATGAAGTGGGAAAATTCAGAGATAGATCCTGCTGTCCACGACTTTGCAACTCAGGGCTTTTCTCTGATGCCAAGCACAGGGTCACTAACTGGGGCTCAGAGAATGTACTAACATAGAAAGAAAATGTAATACAAGGAGGAGAAGGGAGGAAGGAAGGGGAAACAACACTGTTTCTATTTTCATGATCAGTGCCTCCTAGTTATCTGAGCAATTATTATTTTAAGGACATTTTTTTCACACTCTGAGATGCAGCTAAGCAGATTGCCACCAAACAAAACTTTTTCTCCTATTCCCTAAACACAGGGACTCTGCATTTCCTGATTGACCCTAATTCCTCCAAATTATTTCTCTTACAGAGGTTTTCTTTTATGGTCTTTTTGGCACAAGGAATAACTTATAGAAGAGATTTTTGTGCTTCAGTAGATGGTTCAAACCATGCTTCTTGTTAAAATCTGTGGACTGGAATTGGTTCCTAATTTTTCAAGGGATCTCTTCATATACCAAGGTCCCAACTGCGTAGCAAGTGGATGAGCAGGATGTGAACTGAAACCTCCACGCCCAAGACAAGTGCCCTCAGTCTGGGACTTCAGAATAAGTTATTTCAAAGAAATTGAAGGCTGATCAGTTGGCCTGACAGTTGTATCAAATTATGCAGGAGGCCCTAACATATGTTTACAGCCAGACTAGCTAAAATAGGATGCATTTCATTTCTGTAAAGAATAGAAGAAGTATCAACCTGAGGAACAGCCTTTTGTTGAAGCAAAAGAAGAGTTGATCACCCAAAAAAGGTATGATGGAGGGGAAGGAATTTGAAATAACACTTCAACTCAGTTAAGGTATATGAGGTAAAGAAAAAAATTTTAGGGTCCAAGATGGGATTTGGAAGATTGACCAGAAACAAACAGTCACAAAGCAGAAGGAGTGGGTGGTTATGGGGATTAGTACTGACATATGGAGCCTATCAGCTTGAAGTTACACATTTATATCTGACCCAGATCACTCTTGCCCCAAAGTCATTAATGTCAAACAGCTGTTGGGTGGCCTCTGCTAAGTGACTTCGGGGTCTGAGCCCAGTTTCTGGCGGCAGGTGTCCACACTGCACAAAATCCATCTGTATTAACTGGCCCCCCATATCTTGGAATCTAAGCAGAAAGACCAATTAGTGACTGTTCATGACAGAGAGTAAGCTGTAATATTTTATCTTGGATATTCCTTCAAGGAAAGGGTTGAGGAACTTTGGCAGAAGTATTGTAGGAGAAGACAACACAGCTCTTTGTCTGTCTGTTCTGTGGACAAACTCAGGCCATCGGCTTTTCAAATCTCTTGAACCAGCAGATTTCACTAGCACTGTATTTACTCTTACAGTACGCAGAAAGTATTACATAACTGTCAACTCGTACGATGTTGAATATACATCCATTTAATTTCTACTTTTGGATCATAATAATATAAACAGGAAAAGTACATTTTGAATTCATTAAGTTTTTCCTCCGCTGTTTATAAAAGATAAAAACTTCTCTCTCTTTTTTTTTTAAGGATTGATTGGTGTCATGTACGTATTCGTTCACTTCTGTTTATGCAAGATAATAAGAGTATTAACATGGAGGTGGAATAATGGTGTTTATAATTCCATCACCACTGTTTATATAAGATAAAAACAGTTTTTAAAAAAAAGAAAACAGAAAAAAAAAAAACAGAGAACATTTGCTGTTATGTACATATATTATTTTTTTCCACCTCTGTTTGTAAAGAATATGAAAGGAAAGAACATGTAACAAGTTGAAGAGGAGTTGGTTTTGTTTATAATATTTCTGGGCTGTTTACCTAAGATAAATTAATTTATAGTTGATGTAGCCTGGGAGAAGAGAACTGGGGTGAAGGAGTGACTAGTGGGGTTGTGCCTGATACTCGCAGTATGTTGTAATCCTCTCTTTTATTGAAAAATGTGAAAGACGTGAGCTGAACCTTTCTCTAGTGGGAATACGGTACCACCTGTGAGGCAGGGGACGTGTGGCGATGTCGTGCCAGCTAACACAGCGAGCGCTGCCAAGGGGTAAGGCGTGCTCTCGGGGAGGGTTCTGAGAACAAGGAGGATACGACAGTAGTCTGAAAAGATCTCGTGAACGTTAAGCCCCTCGGTATCATCGTCAATGGACTCGGTCCAATAATTGTGTGTCTGTATGACTCCTTTTTGTTCTGCAGCTTTGAAGTCTAATCCTCATTCCTTAAGGGAGAAAGGCTTGCAAAATGCCTGCATTTCACAGAGACAGGAAACATTACCTTTGATACAAGATTTTGTGGTCAGCCCTGCATCATCTTTAGGAGTCACCCTGGACATAGACATATTGACAGAGCAAGGAGGCTGGCAGTTGTATTTCCTTGGGATGAACGCTGATACACAGCTTCTCAGTGTCAACCAGAAAGGCCGTTTATAGCTAATAAAAGAACAACCGTGTGGACATTAACACATGCACACATAAAAAGTCCATGAGTATTCGCTTACTTTTACAAATGAGTTTGCTCCGGCTGCCATCACACCCTCCATGTGTTTGCTTTGCGCAAACACTGGAGCAGGCAGGCTTTACTCTAGTGAAGGCAAAATGCCCACTTTGGAGTCACATGCTCCTATTCTCTTAGATAGTGAACTATCAGCTCACGCATGTATTTACTCAGCAAGTGGCAAGTGCTGTGAGATGTGGCTTTGCACACATTTCTCACCTCCATTGTGCAGTCAAAGTAAGCAGCTCAGGAGCTGTCCTGACCTTCTGCAAATGGCAGTGGACGTACATATGTGACTAGCTTAAGTAAAAACAGCAAAAGAAAATTAAAATGCATCCCTAACCGGAAAGTTACAGTGGGTTGGTAAATCTTGGAGTATAGCATTAAAAATGATTTTTGTCTCAAAATAAGTCACTTTTAGAATTCCACAGAACCATTTCTCTAATCCTGAATGAACCCAAATGCCAATGATGTCTTCATCTCTTCTTCCCAATTCTTACTTCAGCTCAATAAATTGTCTCTGCAAAGCAAGTCATTTAAGCACGTGCATGGGTCCATTTCTACTAAATAAAACCTGAAGGAAAGGTTAGATTTTAATTCCATGCTTGTGTCCCATTGCATTCTCACGTTTGAAGTTAAGCGCAGGCTTGAGTACTTGGTTTCAGGGCTCAAGGGTTTAATGTTAATCCAGTCAGGAGGCCAAAACAATGCTGTAGGTCTTTTGTGTGGCATGGTTGATTGCATTGGTTGATCCTACCTCTGCACCCTTGTTCCAGATGTCAAGTACCTGAAGCAGACTACTGATGCTTAGTGAAGAGCAATGCTCAAGGTAGATAAAAAAACATAGGCTGCATTGAAAGTGTGTATATATATATATTTCAGTCTGCTTGTGGATGTTCCAAAAGCAAAGAAGGGCACGAATGAGCCAAGGAAATGATTCCTTGAGGTTCTCTCTCTACTTAATACCAGCCCCTATTTTCCTGAATGCTGACATTGTGATGGATGCAAAGAACTGGGATGGATTTTCAGCTATGAAGAGAGCTAAAAGGGGCTGCAATCAGAAACGTCTATTTTTTAGGTGAATGTGAATTGTCACAGGTACAAAACGTCATTTCCTGAACTGAAGGCCACTGTCATCACTGCCTCAGAGCATTCCAACACACAATAATAAGTATCTTAATTATGGGGTTTCAGCACAAAAGGCACAGAAATTTTACTTTTCAGAGTTGTATAATCAAGTTGCTCCACCTTGCTATTAGGCATGAATGGCAGTAAGTGCTCCAGGGAAGCCTGGAATTGAAAGAACAGCAGGTGGGGAGCAGTGGGTCAGGATGGGTATGCATTAAGGAGAGCTGTGTGGGGAGTCCAGAACTAGAATAGCGGGAAGTGCTGTAAATTGGATTGAACACATCGCTAGTGGACAGGGTGAAAGATTATACAGCATTTGTCTGTGTGACCATAATGAGCTTCTTTCCCATAAAAGATTTGGGGAGAAAGTACTGTGTATGAATAGGGTCCCTTTAAGAAGCACTTTTAAAAGAGCTCATTTTCCATTCCAGTCATGTATATGCCTCAGCAAGACTGTAGCCAGATGCTTGCGGATCTGAAGAAAACAGCCCAACCCTTTTCTTATCATCTACCAGAGATGACAGACTCTAAAAACTCAATGGCACTTTCGATAACTTCTAACAAGAGCTGGGACTTGCCTGGCTCCATTTGTCTGGTCAAGGCTGTATTTCTGTGATTTATCCCATGGAGGTTTTCAGCAGAACCTTACACTTAGTGTCTAAATTAATGATATTCCTTCCTTTTTGCCATGACAAAAACCACTCTGCACTATATACTTTATGCTAAAGTTTTTGTCATGGACATATTCTGTAAAAGCTTTTTCAGCTTCATCATTTTGACAAGCTGATTCCATTAAATCCTTCACGGTGATCGCTTTCATATGGTGCCGGGTGGGAGACACTGTTTGCTTCTGTGATTTTTTTCTTCTTTGGAACAAGAAAACAGTGATCAACTGCAAGGTTATGTGGTATAGCTTATATAGCTTATCTCTGTCCTTTCCAGAGGAATCATATTTTGAGGAAACATAAGCGTTTTAGATAGAGCAATCTTAGCAATTGGTGTGTGGTTATTAGAGTAGTCCATAACTTTTCCTGGAGACTCTTTCAGGATGTAGACACAAACTTAACAGGTTGGTTTGTTACTACCTGTGTCTATTAAAGAGCTCAGGCCACAGAAGACATTTCTCTCCACCGTGTTTCTCACTGTTTCACCTGCGCTGACGTGGAAACAGTTGAGTTTTGACAAAGAATAACCTTATAAGTTGTTCTCAAATACGTGATTAACTCAAAATCCTCTGATGAAATTTCACCACACCATGGCACTAATTTTGTCAGGTACCTTGTGCTATCTGAAGTACCAAATGAATCTGAACAAACACTGCTGGCTCTGCCCCTGCTGTACTGGTAGGTACCGGTGATAAAAGCTACAGATGATAAATTAGAGAGGTGATAATGAAAGAAAAGGGTTCCTGATTTTTAAATTCATCCCCTCACAACATTCCATGTGAGGAAGTGAGTTATTTTAACCTCAGGTTCATGGCATGAGAAAACTAAGGTTTTGTGACTAAAGTGAAGAGGAAGTTTAGATGAGGAACCAGATCTCACAAAGTCTGCCCTTGTCTTCATGGGGTGCTTTTTATCTAGCATTGCTGCAGACTGACACAGTGGAGAGCTACCTCTTTGCTCTGTTTCTAATGAAGCCTGTAGAAGTTTTCATACCAGTGATGGGCATGACCATTGGTCTTTTCAGGCTAACTGTCAGAGCAGAATAGCACTGCATACAGCCTGCTTTTGCATAAAAAGAAAAAAGAAATCTCAGTAGGCTGCCAAGGGCATTGAAGTATCTCAGATTCCTTAATGTATTTATCCTTGCCACAAACCAAAAGCAAATTTTAAAGCCTTTTTTTTTTTTTCCTGCCACCTGCTAATAGCTGCACCATCCTTCCTTTTCCAGAGCATTTCCACAGATACTCATATTTCTCGGGCTGACAGCTTTCTGATCCCTAAGTCTGAATAGCTGGTTATCTCAGCTTCCCATCTTATGTAGAGTTTATCTCCCTCATTTAAAACAGCAAAAGCACTGTCTGCATGCACAGACCATTATCCTGGTTGGGTTGTTAAAGTTACTGTAATGCTGACTTTATTTTCTGTAACAGTTCTGAACAAAATGTTTCCTTTGAAAGGTCTCAGACCTCTGTCCTCCCAACTCCTAATCACAGTAATAACCAACCTCAAGGAGTCATTAGTGAAGACTCAAACAATATCCTGTAACAAGTCAGCTATGAAGAAATTGGCATAGTTTATCTCTTTGATTCATGTTCTTATGAAAATAATGGCTTGCAAAATAGAGCTAGCATTGCTCTTGTGCTATACAGCATCCCTTCGATCCGACTCTTTCATCCTCCACCCACTGATCTCCCAAACTAACATGGAATATAACTCTGCAATAGCTTTACAAGATAGAGTCTGTCTATAGGATTGATATGTTCTTACGCTATAATGCCTGTTTATTGTGCTCCTTCTTAAACTGACTCACCTGTGAATCTCCTTTCAATTTCTGTAACTTGTTGCATTTTTAGATAAGCTGGGAAAATGTTATAATGATTATATTCAAGCCCAACCCATACAGAAAGGTTTACTTTTTTGAAGCATTTAGATGCAACGAACTGTGTAAACTGAATTTGGGCAAGTTCTTGGAATTGTTTGCTTTTGGTTTTGTCTTTGTGAAATAGACACTTGTCCTTTGTAGGGAAGCTGATAAATAATGTAAACTACAGCTTGCCACTAAGAGACTTTGTAAAATCTTTGTATCTGCTGTTCAGTTTGGCTTCAGTAATCAAAGAGATCAGCTTTTCTTCATTGAAAGCAGTAGGCAGATGGCTTTTCAGGTTTCTTTAAGGATTTTTATTCTCACTTGATGTGGTTCAAGCTGTAAACTGGATATGAAAAGATAAGAGATCATTTCTCAGTTATGCTTTATAGATTAGAATAGTTTGATGGGAAGGGATGTATATGGACCGAGTCCAACTGCCTGACCAACTTAGGACTAATTGAAAGCTAAAGAATATTTTTGAGGGCGTTGTCCAAATGCCTCCTGAACACTGACAGGCATGGGGTATCAACCACCTCCCTAGGAAGCCTGTTCCAGTATTTGACCGCTCTCAAAGTAAATCAGTTTTTCCTAATGTCCAGTCTGAACCTCCCCTGGCGCAGCTTTGTGCCATTCTCATGCATCCTATCGTTTAGTATTGAATCAACTTCCATTCTTCCATTTATTCATTCCATCAAATGGGAATGAGGACAATTTCTCCTATATAACAAAAGGTAACATTAATCTCATTGGTGGAATTTTATTTTTACAAATCGAACTCATGAGATATGCATATTGAACTCTAAGAGTCTTCAAGTCATATTAGTTCCCCTCTGAGCTGTATTGATTTGGCTGAACTATAGTGATTTTTAGATAACTGGAAAGTTTGGAAAACCCAAACCCTCAAATATTCTTGAAGATCATCCCGCCATTTTGTAAATATGCAGGTGCTCCAAAGATAATGCCTCCTTTTTATTTCCTTGGAGACGAGAAAAGATACAAAGAACACAACAGCACTATTTAATAGAGCAAATTCTCAGACACAAAATATTATCTTTCCACACAGTCACTGTCATTAGGTATTCATTTTCCAGAGGTGAACAAGAGACTGCATGTCGTGCCCGTAAAAATCTGCACCAGTGGAGGTGACCTGCTGTCACTACTGCTGAAACGCACCACCTACCACTTCACTGTGCTCACACCCACTGTTTGGTCTCCATCAATGTTCAGCAAGCATCAGTAAATGTCAATGGTTGCAACTTTTTCTGCATGGAGGAATTTGATCCCATCCCTTTGTTTCATGCCATTCTGTCACTGCCCCTCTGCACCATCTGTCACATGGCAACAACGTGTAAGAGAATACTGGAGGGAAGGTTCAGCCTCTACTGCCGTACCACCACCAACTGCCTCCGATGTTGTGGGCTGATATAATAACACAGGAGGGATTACTTTCAGAGCATCCCTTGTATTATTCACTTGTTAACCAGGTCAGCAAATGAAATTGCCTGGCTGAGATACTTCAGGATAGCTTGGTGTCTTATGAAAATAAGTTCAGGTCTGGAACCGTGTCACTTCAGAGAATTAGACCTACTAGAAAAGGTGCTAGGGACTTACGGTGTGGTTTCTTTTATATCATGTTTGACAGAGACATATACCTTTTGTTTTCAGTCATATTTTATAATAATTTGGTTTGATCAAAAGTCTAGTGTTATCCTCTATCTGTGTTATCAAGTGGTTTCTCCAGTTAAAGATTAGTGGCTAGCTAAGCCATCTGGCCATCACTACTCAGTCCCCCCTTTCTGTCAGATCACATCGATGAGGAGGGTCTGAGGGAGACACGTGGAAGTTAAACTGGTAAAACAAGGAATGAAGAAGGGAGGTGGTTTAGATAAATTAGCAGTAACACTTAAATTTAGGGTCAGGATCAGATGCAGCATTAAGAGGATCAGCTTCTGTGGTAAGAGACTGCCTTCTTACCTCTTCAGCCGTTATCCCCATCTGAAAACAAAAAAAAAAAAACAATGAAAAATTTAATTCCCCTGAAACTCAGTTTTCAGGGCACGTGTCACAAAACTAACTGCATGCTATAGAGCACATTGTTCTCATACCAAATATAAAACAGAAAGCATTGTTCCCAGAAGCTGTTTTAGTGGATCTTTATAAGATAGTTTTGATTTATTTTAATAAGCGTAGAACAAAAAGATGCAACTGAAAAATAAATTTCCAAGTATTGATGATGGCATCCTAGAAAAGAAAGTTGGTTCTCCTTCTGGAAAACTCAGAAAGGGCACATATTTAACCTGTCTTTATAGGCGCTGAGGGCTTAATGCTGCACACACTGGTGCAGCTGCATAACCCTGGTGACTTCAGTGGGTCTGCAGGGGTTTACATGGGAATGAAATACTTTCTGTAATGCTTTTTGTCTGGTTCCAAGTATTTGTGTTTAAAGCAGTAAAAAAAAGAGAGCACAAACCATGTGATTACGGATTTGACATCCTTACAATTTTCTGAAATGATCTTGCTTCTGCTCTGCTCCTGATCTAACAGACACCCTTATATTCAAGTCCTAAAACACCGCACAGAGTACACAGCTCTCTCCAAAGCGAGCAAGCCAGATTTTTTGAGTGCAGTGTAAGCCCAGCCTGAGGCTTCCCAGAGCTCTGCACTGCCCCCGCAGCTCCCCTGCAGCCCCCCAGCCAGGCTTAGCAGTGCCTTCCACTCCATCCCACTGTGTTAGCTCAGCTTTGTGGTGCTTACAAACGCAGTGCCCTTTAGTTCTGATCTGCAGTGCCTTCAGGGAAAAATGATATATCGGAGTAGTTATGTCCCAAATTGAATGTTAGTCAAATGTTAAAATGAAAGAAATATTATGGAGAGTCAGCATGTCTCACTTTGGAAATAAATTACGTAAAGTACACTGGAGTGTCATGGCTCTTGGGACCACATATGATCCAAAGATAGCATTTAGAGGAGTGATCACAACATTGCCAGATTTATCAGATCATGCGAGAGGAACATTAATACCCAGAAAGAAAATAACAATTAGCAATAGTAAGCTCCCAACCAATAACTTAAACTCATTTTCCAGGGTCACTTCCTTATATTAGTAACCTATTTATTTGTATCACTAGAGTTTATAGCAGTTATCTCATTATTAATAATAGACAACAAGCCCAACTTCACTAATTGCTTTTATTAATACAGATGCATTTGGCTTATAGAACTATACTTTTTCATCTTAGCGTTTCAGTTAACTCACATGTAGTCTACTTAAATAGTTTGATGTTATGTGATGGTGCTTTCTTATTCTGTGTAGTCTGACTTCTTTGGCACTGCTGAGTTGAGGACAGGTACTTGAGTGTAGGTTAGGGGAGTGTGGATTGTAGACCAGAGCTGTAAACAGGTGTTGTATTTTCTTCTGTCTAAGCTTTTCATCTTTTTAAGGACTGGTGCTGGTGGGAAGCTTCCTTCTGCTGGTAGGCCGTGCTGTGTGAGTCTGCAGCTGCAACGTAGCTGCCAACCAACGAAACCTCCTGGTTTACCTTATTTTTACAAATCCCTCAAAGATGTAGTTAGTAGTTACAGTTACTGAAAGTTAAATGTAATACCATTTCATGCCATCTTAAAGTCAAGATCCAGGCTTAAAATGTTCTGTTTTAACTATAAAACAAGAATGTATTTAACCCCCACCTCTTTTTTTGTTTTTGGCTTTTTCTCATTTTGCTCTCACTTTGCTGAACCTTTAACAGCAACTGCTGTTGAAGCTGTAACGTGCCGTTGCTTCCGAGAGTTCTCCTGCTCTTCTTTTGAAAGAAGTTTTCCTCTGAGGTGCTTTGTATAGAGACTTTTCTTGTCTGAAGTTCTTCTCAGGGAGCTGGAGACCTCCGATGGATGTTAATTAGAGTTCAGTCTGCAGATGTAAGAGATTCCTTTTCTTATTTCATCTACCTCATTGCTTTCACTGAGAACAGCTGGTAGGACTTACTTCGGGCTGAGTTACCTGCAGAATGATTCAGCTCCTTGATGGCTCTTTGATTTAGCTTACAGAAACATGAAAGTCCAATTTTCAATTGGATTTTTTTTTGTCTTATCAAAACATAATATTATCCATCCTTGTTGGCAAGCAGTGTGTGTTCAAAAATCTATTCCTTCAAGAATTTTCTTATGTATTTTCTAGTAAAGTTTTTTGTTTTGTTGTTTTGCGCATTTGTGTGTTTGTGCTTGTAGAGTGGTTATTTAAAGTATCCTTTATCCATTGCGTATTTCTAAATTTGAAATAGACAAGGCTAACATTTTTAGCTATTCTTAACTGAAAAAGAAACAACAACCAAAAAAAAATCCCCTCTCCTTTTATTGCACTTTCTAGTCCAGATTTAACAATCTTAAGCAATAAATTATATACCAATTAAAGAAAACATTATATCTTCATAAACCCATTACAATATGTGATAAGATAAACTGCAAGGTTTTCTGTCTTCAAGTTTGAGAGTGAAATAAAAAGTCAGTTACCCTATCTTCTTTCAACTGTATATCTTCTAAGCAAACTGTCTTTAGAAGATGATTAACGGGCACATTCTCATTAATTACATTTCAAAATTTTTCTCAGGTTATTGTTGCATTCTTAATACAACCACTGGTTGCTTATTTATTTCATTAAAATGAGTATGCATGCCTGTATTTAAGAGTAGAATCAATTTTTTTCATGATGTGTAACCAAAGTACATGTGAAAGCATGTTCCAGTTTATAGCAATACACCTTAATTCTAACATGTACAAAAACTCTTTAGCATTTTTAAAGATCATTTTATTTTGATTCTCTTGCGCAGTAAGCTAAGACTTGATACGTCCTTCAAGCCCAACTTGTGGTATTGTCTTCCATTTGTGCTTTTTTACTGAAATAAGCTGTCAGTTTTAAAACCATCTCAGTTCATCACTTTCCTAGCTCTAACTCAACAGAGTGATGTTTATTTCCTTTCTTATTAGGTGGAGCAGCCAGTCCTTCTCTTAATACTTGCATGAATGAATGAATTCACAACTATGAGGGCTGCACTGTGGCATAGTCCCTGTTCTCATGGGCACACGGAAGTAAAAACAGCTTATTAATTCTTTGAGAAAAGTGCTGATTTCAAGGAGAGCAGAATTGGGCTTCTGAGGAGGTCAGGATTTGCAGAAGTGCTGCTATCAGGTAGAAACATGTCTTTTGGCCTGTTCCCATGCTTTAAGACACTGTTTAAGTAGATGTAATTATCTGTCTCCAAGCAGATATCATTGTGCAGTGAGGACAATACAGGTGAAAATGAAATCCTTGATGCTTTGGTAGTTAAAGTAGGCATCACCTCAAGGAGCATGAAGGAAAAAACTAAAATTCCTCCATATGCTGCCATGTAAGCTGTGATTCACTACCTCATGTGATGTCTGAAGCTAAAGTGTTCTCATGCATCTGGTATCATAGAATGAAAGAGTGGCTTGGGTTGGAAGGGACTATAAATACCATTTAGTTCCAACCTCCTCCAATGGGCAGAGACCTTTCCTGCTAGGTTGTCCAAAGCCCCATCCAACCTGGCCTTGAATACCTCCAGAGATGGTGCACCCACAGCTTCTCTGTGCAGCCTGTGCCAGTGCCTCACCACACTCTGAGTAGAGAATTTCTTCCTAAAGTGTTATCTATACCTACCCTCTTTTAGTTTAAAACCATTTAGCCATGTCCTGTCACTGCAGATTCTAGTCAAAACTCTATCTTATAAGCTTCTTTAAGTTTTGAAAGACCATTGTAAGGTCTCCCCTGAGAGAGAACTCTTCTGTAGGCTGAACAGACCCAGCTCCCTTAGCCCTTCCTGGTAGGAGAGATTCTCTAGTCCTCTGATCATTCTTGTGTCTTCCTCTGGACACGCTCCATGTCTTTCTTGTGCTGTGTACACCGAAGTTGTATGCTACCATAACATTTAACTGCCTTCCTTTGCATTCTTATAATTAAATCCTAATATTAAAGCAATTTGCATTTCTGGATTCCTCAGCAAGATGATTGAAAGGTGATTTAATTGCACAGCATTGCCAAGGTGATTGTTGGCTGCAGCAAGAGTTAATGTGGAGGTAATAGGAGATATCACAGGGACTAAGATTTTTCTGGCCATTAGCAAAGGTGACTTCAAAAAGGAAATGATAATTAGCATAGGTTTCACTGAACCAAGTTTCCATCTGCTGCTATTCACTGGATTTTGAGCTGGTCCCCTTTGCTCTCCTATTAAAGATTTGCATGTATTTTCTTGTATTCCCAATGAAAAGGACACTTAGGGGAAAAGGATATAAATCAACAAATAACAATGTAACCTGCAGAAATATAAATCTATGTAGATTAATCCATGTTTCCTAAATTGCATACTGGATTGTAATTCAATCAAAGGGTATGGGTCCTATGACGTTTATGAACGTTTATGGATAGTATGAGTGCTCAGATTAAAATGTCAAACCTGGTATTCAGTTTAGAATCACATATTATTGTTGTTCATTAATATATAAAAACAACAATTATATCCACTGAAATCCTCAATTTAATTTTGTTGTAATCTGTCTGCTTTGTCAGAGATGCAGTGTAGCCTCTCTGCCCCCTCAGATCATTTTCAGAGCTCCACTGAATTTCAGATGAAAGAGTCTCCCATTCCAGTGTTTTTTTCCCAGCACAGAACTGTCTCAGTTTAGCCTTCTTTGAACTGCCTTCCTCCTCCGCCAGGATTGAACTGTAGTTTATATACAAAGAAGGTATAGTGCATTCGGGTGGACACACGTAGCGAGACTCTACATCTTAGATTCAAGACAGTTAGTAGGTGGCATGTGATAAAGCTGTCCCCTTTGCCATTTCCGTGTTGGTAAAGAGTGAAAATGTTTTGAGGTAAAAGCACTCAGGTTGGGATTATCTGAATCTATCTCCAGTTCTTCCTGATTGAAATATAGTGTTGAATGAATAATATTCCTCATCTTGGTAATGCATTATGTTTGAGCCACTTTCACAAATGAAACAGAGTCACTGTTGTGATGGTTAACTCAAGCTATTTACTGAATAAATTGTTAGGAGCAACTAAATTCCAGTTGCAGAAACAACTCTGGCAGCTAAAATGTTAATTCCCTTGAAAGTAAGTGGTAGATGGTTCTAACAAAGGTTTGAAAAATTTCAAGTCCTCAGGTGGTTCACAGCCAAAATTTTACAAACTTCCAATCGAGTTTGACACAAATGCCTAAATCTCCTTGAAGATTATTTTTAGATTCATAAATCAATTACCTGCTTACATAGCGTAACTCATATGACTGGATTTTACCATCTAACTACCCATATGAAGAAATTCTTCAGCATTTAGGAGCCTAATTCTCATTAAAATCATGGAGAGATTCCTAAATATCCTTCAGGTTTATGTCTTACTTGTCTTTTTGTCTTTGTGATTTAAATGGCACATATTCACACAGCAAAGAAAGGGAAAGTGGGCAGAATCTGCCCACAATGAATCAAGAGCAGATTTAAGATTAGCCGCTGGCTATCCTGTCCAATGGCCAAAACAGCTTCCAAGTAATAATGATTAATTAACACTAGGAATTGAATATGAAAAAGATCAGTGGATTCCTTTTGTCTGCCCCACGAAACAGAGCAATACTGGGTGGAAAACAAATGGCATAGGGACCAGTAATTATTCTGCCTGTAAAACAAAGAACTAAGAAAAATAGTCAGCTCTCTCATACTTCATTTTTTATGCATTATACAATAGTATATGTTGAAGAAATCTACTGTGTTAATATAATGTAATTAGGTTAAGTATGTCTCTTGTGACAAACAGTGTCGTATGATGAAAAGTTTCAACCCAGCATTTTAATGGTTCAGGTTCTGCTCATGGTTTCAATTAAGTCTGAAAGATTGCATGGGGCACTGAGAAGAGAATTTGGCCCACTTACCTCCAGCATACATGTGCTACAGTTATCTAACCTGGAATGAATCATAGTTTCCTCAGACACATTTTGTTTTTCAAATACTTTACCTGGAAAGTTTGGGGTTTTAGATATTTATGGCTTTTTTTTTTTTTTTTTTAACAAAACTTGTAGTCAGGTATCTGAACCAATTACGATCATTTAAAAAATTATGGTGTTTCAGTTTTGGTGATTTGCCAGATTCGAGTTTGCAGATTCCAGCATGTTCTGCCTGTCCAGACTTAGCCTACAGTTTTAATTGGGTATGACAGTCTTGTTCATTTCTTACAGCAAATTCTGTGGTAATGTTGGTGTAAGTCATTACTCAGCACCTCCAGAGTCTCAGGCTGTAATTTGTAGAATTCTTTGGCATCTGTGTCTTCAAACTTGCTTGACGCTTTCCCTTAAAGAGAACTTGTTTTATATCACTTATAACACAGCCAAAGTCTAACCATTGGGCTAAAATTTTCCATTCTGTTTTTTTTTTCTCATGCTGGATGCCTCCCACTTTTCTTTTTTTTTTTTTTTTTTTTTTTTTTTTCTTTCCTTCTTTTTAGCTCTGGGTCTCCAAGGCACATTCTTTGGCTCAGACCTATTGTCTAAGGTTCTTCCATGGTGCAGCTCACTGTCCCAGCTGCCCAAAACCCTGAAAAAGAAATAGTTCCCAGCTACAAGCCACTGCAGTCCTTTGCAGACAGATATGTCTGTAAGGCTTCATGTTTAAATCTTCAAGAGCATTCTAAAAGAAAAATAAGCTTAGCAAAACAGGGCTTTTTCCACCTCAATTTCCCTGTTAGTTTTCATTATAGTTGTGGATTCTTGTAAAATAATGGACAGTGGTATACCCTCCCCCGGTCTGATCACGTCCATCTCATTCCATCTTGGGACTTTACAGTGGGCAGTATCCATCTTGTCTTCTGCCTCATGCAGATCAGTTACCTCTCTTCTTTAAAGAGAAATTCTGCAGTTAAATAGGGCCACTCTGGGCGGCCTGACCAATAAATGCTGTGAGCATCTTGCTCGCTGCCTTGCAGTTTCTATGTTTCTCTCTGTTCTTTGCTGTATTTCTTCCACCACTATTGCTGGGTGACCAAAATCCAGATGAGCATACAATCTTTCTCTTGCACTCACTTCCACCACACCCATGATTCCCACAAATAATAGCTACAACTCCAAAGAAATTTTCTATTTGCCTTCCTTCTTTCTCTCCCGTGACAGCTCCTCCTTCTTCTTCGCTATCTCAACTTAGGTTTGTACTTCTGTGAATATGTTTAATTGCTTTGAGTAATGAGCTAATCTCCTTGTAATTGGCAGGAGACAGTAGATGAGGGCCACGGCTTGACTTAAGTACTAGAGTGCACCATAAGGATCCTGTGGTCGTTGTGCACTGTGCTCCTGGTACTCTGCTCAGCAATCTGTTGGAGAATGCTGTCTCTTCTGACTGCCGGGATTTCTTTCAGCTTGGAAGGCAGAACCAGACTGATCTGGTAGCCTTCGTCAAATAGGAGTGTATCTTCTTGTTACAATTCAGAGCATTAGGCTTTGATTCCTTTTGTCAATTGCTTCATCCCCATGTTAATGTGTTTTGCACAGCTATTGGCATTAAAGCTTAGGTATTCCTTTGTAGGCTTTGGAAATCAGACCTTTTGTTTACCGAAAGTTTGCAATCCCTTAGCCTTTCTGTTTTGATGCACCCGTTCTCTTCTTGGGGGTCTCAGGGTAACAGATCTGTCAAGTCCAAAAGATACTGTGTTGACAGAAGGAACTAAGACAACACAATTTTTCTGTGCAGCTATCAGCTGTAATGTAAGCATCCTCAGCCCTAATAATATGCCTAACCCCTCTTCTGTGAAGGTCAGGATCAAGAAGGCGAGTTCTGTTTTAGAGTCCTGTATCATCTGGCATGGCTGCTAATAAGGATGCCATTCAAATCTGGCAGTGTTTTTGTGATAAGAGCATTTGTCCATAGGAGCCACAAGCCTATTTCACGGAGGCTGTTGAACAGCCACCAGAGGATATTTAGTCTCTGCTGGCTTGGAATTATCCCAGGGCTGAAAAGCTCCTTGGCCATTGCCAGTTTTCTCAGCTATACGGTTTTGGGGTCAGGTAATTTCAAAACTTCCAAGATTTATGCAGTTTGAACATTTTAAACACTTTTTTTTTTCTCTCTCTCTCTTGTGGGAACTGCTACCATCTGTGAGGCTCCTCGATCCCTTTTTTATTTTGGTATCATTTAGAGTGCTTATTATCGCTTAATTTCATAGTTTCCTTTTTTCTCCCATTTCTTTACAGATCACTCACAGTCAATTTGTGGCCTTCCTCTGAAGGAACCTTTCCCGACTCTTGTGTAAGTATTTATTACCAAACATTTTATACTTTTTATTGATGAAAGTTGTACATTTTGCTCAAGTTCCATTCAAATGAGTACAAAGCATTTGAGAACTCCTCTGTTGCTGTGTATGGCCACAAAATTCAGTGCTGTGTTGCTGTACTGATGCGGTAGCCTAGAATTTTAATGCAGCATCAGCTTCTGGGACTCAGGCTTAGTAACACTGTGTGATTGATTGATCTGGAATTGATACATGTATTTTTGGATGACAGTATGTACGTATCAGTTTGGGGATATATTTGTTGCACAGGGTATTACTCTGCTGATCTCTAATCGTATATAGTATTCCATGCTGTGCAAGAGCTAGGCAAGTGTAGAAGGTAGTTAACTAGCATTTCAACCCATCCCTACCAGATACTGTCCTGGTGCCATGGAACTGTTCCTCACCCCAAGTCCAGTGTGGCTTCCCATCTAGTAACAACCTGCTCTTCTTATCTGGGTAGATTAAATATGCTGCATCCACTTTGACACCTAACAGTATCAGAATTAAAAACCTGTCAGTAATTTATTTGGAAAATGTTATGTAGGTGTCTTTTCTTGCCTGTTCTCATTCACTTGGGTTTGGCTGTTGCTATGTAAGTTGTCAGTGGATTGACTTCCTTCTTTGGAGAAAATACTAGATAAATCCAGGTAATTGTGTTTTTCAGATCTAGAACAGGAAGAATTAAAATTTTAATGGTTTGAGGGGGTTTTTTTTGGTTGGTTTTTTTGGTGTTTTTTTTGTCTGTTTGTTTGTTTTGGAGGGGAATAGGAGATTGAAGTTTTGGGAGAGTTTGCTTTTTTCCTTTTTTGCCAAGCTCTAACACGCGATGATTTTATGTACTTAGAACAAAAGTTTGCACTTCGCTAAGAGTCTTTAACACATGTTAGCAGTGAAATCTACTGTATTATAACAGTGAAACTTTTTGATGTGAGATAAGGGGAAATATAGCACTACCACATCATAACATTTACTGTAATTAAGTAAAGACAGACCAAAGTTTGTTTTCCAATCCACCAGCATATTAATCACTGTTTTCAGGTACGTAAGCTGTATTTAGCGATTGCCAAAAATAATGAGGATTTTTAAATTTAGGATTAGAACTCCATGTCCAAATACGCCTGGACTTTGTGTTACTTCAGATCTCCATTTCGCAATTTAAATTCATTCCTACAACCTGTTCAGAGAGGAAAATAGATGGCTGTTAATATGCTGCCTGGAGTTAAAGAAAAGAAAACATAGCGCAGGAAGAAAAATAGCTCTTTCATATTTGAGAGAGGAATTAAACCTGCAAATTTATGTTCAAGTTGAATTCTGGTTCTTGGAATTTCTTCAAATGAATGCTGAAGTGTGAAGGGATATTCAGATTTTTTTTCAGGTATGTGGTGAAACAAAGAGCTTTCTTTTGCTGATAGGAGGCCTAAATTAAGTGTCTTCAACATTTAAATTACTCAACACTTTTGATGTGCACAAAGAAATGGCACACTTGCTTCTCCCTCACCCTATGGGCACAAACATGAGCTATGCTGCAGTGACTGCCAAAGGTGGGATGACAATGCCAGCTACCACAGAGATGTATTTGAACTGACCTCTCATGCCAATGATGGCCCCATATTTCTTTCTGTTCCCCTTTTCCTTTCTTTGTAAGGTGTCCCAAATCTGTAATTTACAGCATGCTGTTCCCGTTTTGCTCTGATGTATTTGCTGCAAATAAGCAGGAGTCTATGCGTGTGCATAGCTCCCCGTGGCAGTGTCAGGCCTGTGAGATGAGGGGAGCAGAGGCCCCTACAGAATACAACATGGCTTACGTCTAATGTGACATTTATTTGACTCAGAAAGGCAATTGATTAAAGTCCCATCAGACCTTTGCCATCATGTATTATGTATTTATCCAGCAGGGGCGGTTCATAACAGCCCCTGACAAATCCTATTATTTTTGTTGCAGAACTTCATAATATCGATAAAAACTGTTAATGATGCTGAGGGCCTCGAAGTGCACACTGCTTGTGTTAACACTTCCTGCAGCAGCAACAAAGCCATTTGTGTCTGCAGCAGGGACTGCATGCCGTCAGCATTGGTACAAGCACATCATTTCATCCATGCTCTGCCTCAGCACCATGAGGTGCTGTGTACTAGGCTGTTTGGATAGCAGCAACAATCTAGGTTCATGTCGCATTTGCATGTGGAAATCCAGAGCCAAAATCCACCTCAGACAGTGTTCTGCTGTGTGACCACAAATAAATAATTTCCCTGATGTCTGCCTTTGTTTCCTGACCTGTAAGGCTAGACTCACACACCTTCTTGCTCCATTAAGTCAAGTTTATTCTACAGCTGAGGGCTTCTCTGTGCTCTTCCATCCCCAACTGAACAAGCTTCATAGGATCCGCAGTTTATTTCAGATGTGTATAAGTTTGTCCTGTTTGTACTGGCTCTCTCCTTTCTCTTTATAAGTTAGGTCCTTCAGGGCTCTGATCTTTTAAGTTATTTTGCATAACAGAAAAAATCAAATAGGGCATTCTTGCATTAGAACCTGTTAATGGTCCCTGTCAAGCATGTTTCTGATCTATGAATAATAACAGATTTGTTCTGTCTTCCCACTGCTTGACTTTCTTCTCATATCCCTGCCTAGAACTTGACTGTTCATTCTTCCTCCAGGTTATGTGCCTGTCTGTTTGTCTGTATGTCGTCTGGTTTTCAGAGGTGGAGGGATTTCAAGTCTCTGTTTCCCAAGCAGTATTCCCATTTAAGGGGCATATGATTAATCTCTGCTTCACTAGAATGTCTCCAGGAGTTTAAAAGAAGTAGGTGGATCCTTTGTTGAAAATAGACCTTTCCGTGGAGTAAAATCTTCTAACCACTCTTGAGCCTTTCTATCATGTTGTCAATTCATAGATTCATAGATTCATTAGGTTGGAAAGGACCTACAAGATCATGTAGTCCAACCATCCTCCCACCACCATCCCTACCCACCAAGCTACTAAGTCAAATCCCTCAGTACCTCATCTAAATGCTTCTTGAACAGCGCTAGGGACGGTGCCTCAACCACCTCCCTAGGCAGGCCATTCCAGTGCCTGCCCATTCTTTCAGAGAAAAATTTTTTCCTCAAATCTAATCTAAATTTTCCCCGGAAATGATGCATAACAGTTAGTGACAATACTAAGGTGCTTTGCTGTAAGATAGGTAGCTACTAAAAAGAGAGGATACTCTTCTTACTTCTAGAGCACTACCCATTCAGGTGGAACCCATACAATATTGAAGAGTTATCCACTATTAGCTTTGGGTAAGTGTGTGGAAGAAATGCCCCAAAGTGATCCAGATACAGAGAAGTTGCATATCATGTTAAACTAATTCCATGAACATCTGTTCAGTTCTTTGGAATAGGTTTCTGATCTAACTGGGGTGAACTCTGACATAATTCCTATTAGATTCTGCACTGATTCTGATTCTCTTGCTTTGACATTCTGTTAAAAAAAAAAAAAAAGCTCCATTTATTCCTCAGCTTCACGAACACATATGCGGTCAAGTAATGATGACCTAAGGGAAGATGAGCAGCATCTTACTGATCTCATCATAGTTATGAGAAACATCCATCATATGATCAGTGATTTGTGTGTCAAAAGACACCCAGCTGTGTTCCAGCCTACCAGTTGCCAGTTTTTGAGAGTACATATTCACTTTATTGGACATCATGATGCTTGAGTAGTCTTTGCTATCTATATACATGTTCTTGCTGTTGGTATTTGTTCACCAGCAAACTGTTATCAGTAGCACTCTGAACCATCAGTGTGAAATATCTGCTAATTAGCAGCATCTGAACCCCTTTATTTGGTTTGTGTGCTTAGTGTTGTTTTGCAGATGAGGAACTTGAGAACAGCAACAGTGAACAGGAACAGGGAGGAGGCATCTTTTCTGTTCTCAAGTTTCTTAAGAAGCTCTCCATTACTTCAGAGGAGGATAATAACCTCCAGGTCAAGCTTATTCATGAATCAAAAATGAACATTTGCAAAATGCCAAAAAAAGTCTAGATGTAATAAGCCTCATATTTACAACAGCTTTCAAGAGCTAGCATTTTTCAAGAATTATCATACTTAATGTAATAAATTGACATGCAAATTATCCAGAAGAATCCACTTATCCACTCAAGAAAATAAGAAGTTGTTCAAAGGGAATGGTCACCTACACAGCGATTTGAGACAGGAAAGGGATAGTACTTTCCCAGCTATTGTATGCCTCCTGAAGAAAAGGAATTCTCCAAAAAAGAGAGAACATGAGCAAAGGCCCTATATTTGGCATTTGTAAGTGAGAGAAACGGTGAAACAAGCTAGAAATAGAAGTGGAGGAGAAACTTTATTCTGAAGTGTTTATAGAAATCAAACTGTGTAACTGAGAATGCGCTCTGTGATGAATGTTCTTACACAAGTGCCAGAACTTCAGCCTTGATTCTTTATCTGAAGACAACCGTCAGATGGACTTCAGCAAAAGACTTGCATTAAAAAAAAAAAAGCTGACTTCCTTAAAATGACTCTGATAAAGTTCATGGTTTTGTTCTAAAATACCTTTAATAAAAATAGATCCTATCCCGAAAATCATAGAACTAGCTGGGAGGGGACAAAAGGGCAAAATGTGGTACAGTTTTTTTTCATTTAAGCATTATTTTAAGTGTTAATGTTCAACTTAAATACAAATAATAATGACTACCCATAGCTGTGAAGCTGATGTGTGAATTACGACAGAGGAATGTAAGCAACCTGTTTGTAATTGCAGTAACTACAAAATATCCTCCGACGCTGAATGAGATTGAATTTGAGATTGGCTTGCATGACAACTGAAAATGTCATCCTTTTCTGCCATTATGCTTCTTGGAGATCCTTTTGTTCTGGGTTATTTTTCGTCTAATTAGTGCAATATAATGTACTGAGTGCTAGCTTTCTTTGAAATGTAACAAATTCAACAGGTTATTGCAGAAAAAATTGGATTTTAAACTAGAAACTTCTGGAAGCACAGTATTTTAGGTTTAGCAAGAAAAGAAAAGAAAGTGACAGAAAGAAAATACAATTGGTTGGTGCATCATTTAATATATTTGGAAGGAAAAAAAAAAACACCTTGCTGAAGTAGTAGCAGCATTGCCTACAGCAGTTTGAACATCAACCATCCAAATATTGAGATGGTCCAGTTTGTTAGGTCTGAAATCAGTGTGCAAAATGGTACAGTGACAGAGTGCAGCAGAGCTTTTCAGAATAATCTCTTTGCAGTTATGGTAAATTATCTTCCAACTTGGGCAAGTGTGTTGCTGTTCTGCAGTTATACCACCACATGTCTCTCTTTTTTTCTGAAAAATGCTGTTAGTCCTTCTCCTTATCTAAAAATTCTCTTTGATGCACCGAACTTTAACATCATGCTGTTTACCTGTCTCCTTAAAATGTACAACAGATATAAGCCAGGGGAAAAAAAGTGCTAAAAGCAAGTAGCACTAGAGGACTGATTATTATGAAACCAGATATCCAGAAATAGATGGTTTCCCAAAAGCCACCTCTTTATCAAAAGGTCATAAATTTGACTGCTGAGACTGTCACTGAAATACTGGTACTCACGGATGTCTAAATGCCAGACCAAGTCTCCAAATGTATGCCGAGCGTCCTATGTATAGGACACTATGATTGAAAATGAGCCTTTAAAGGTATCTCATGCATTTCCTTATTCTCTCCAACCCTCTCACTTAAAAACAAATGGAAGCCATGGAGTTTTCCTTTGGACAGCTGTACATGTCAAAACATAGAATCATAGAGTCCTTAGAGTTGGAAGGGGTCTTTAAAGATAATCTAGTCCAAACCTGCAATGAACAGGGACATGCACAGCTAGATCAGGTTGCCCAGGGCCTAATCCAGCCTGGCCTTGAATGTCTTCAGGGATGGAGCATCCACCACATCTCTGGGCAACCTGTTCTAGTGCCTCACCACCCTCACTGTAAAAGACCTTTTCCTTATATTCAACCTAAACCTACCCCCTTTAAGTTTGAAACCGTTTCCCCTTGTTCTATCACCACAGACTCTAGTAAAGAGTCTGTCCCCTTCTTTCCTGTAGCTTCCCTTTAGATATTGAAAGGCCGTTTATGGAAGACCATTGATTAGTCTTCAGGCCACGATTCGTGAGGGCTAGTTTACCTCTTGGTGGGAATGGGAAATCTTAGACATAAAAGATTCATAGCATATTAAGAAATAATGTGTTCTTCCTCTGAAGCTCTTGCTCACTGCTGCATCCATCATTTTGGATAATGTCATGCTGAATATAATTCACAAATAGAGCCCCCCAGGTAATATTTTCATATGTTTGCATGCTCAAAATATTAGATTTTTTTAACAGAACTGAAAGCAAATGCTTTTGGAGTTGAATAGATTTTGCTCTCCTCTTTCACCAGACTGAGTTTTAAGTTTAATAGAGTAGCTGTATCAGTTTTCCAAATGCTGTTTTCTAACGTTTTAACTTCTTAAGCATATGCAAAATGGCTTGAATTTTCAGAGGCAAAATAAGGATCCAACCTTCAAATACCTACTATCTCAGGTATTCTTTCTTTAACCAATCACGGTAGTATGGATCAGTCTCAACATTTGGACCTGGATGTGTGTTTAAACATCTGTCTTTACTTATTCTTAATGCCTTTAAAAGGGATTAATAGAATTTCACTTTTTGCAGTAAACTCTGTTTTAGATAAAAGACAGAAATTAATGTGTTACAGTCTGGATGCTCTGCAGTATGCAGTGAAGGGTGTGAAGAATACCTACAATGTGTGATCAGCATATAACCAACCTCAAAGGATAGTATGTTTCACAAATTGTTTTTCAATTATTGCACTTAAATCCTTCAAGTTTTGATGCTCGGTGTGAATTTCTTGCTGTAAATGTCCATGCATGCATAGCATGATCTAGTTATGATATTAAGAAATTAAATTCTGCCATGGAAGACCAAAAGAAAAACGCAGCTTTTCTTCCAATGAACTTTAATGGAAAGGTAACTTTTTTAGTCGTTGCATTACCTGTAGACTGAGGCATGCCTCAGGGAAGATTGTCAAGCTTGTTGAAAATACACTGCCAGATCATTTCTTTTGGAGCCGTCAACTTAACCTCACATCAGTATCTTCTAACGTCACTTTGTAGATTGTCTTCACTTCCCATCTTTGCCTACCTGTGTTCTGAAGCATGTCATGGCACAGATTGTGCCTGTGCGATATTGTAGCCTTGCTGCTGGTCAATCCAGTTCGCCCTAATGAAGAAATTTCTAAATCATCATAGCCCGAATAGATCAAGAAAAGCATGCAAGTAGTTCAAGGAGAAGCAGTGGTTTTTTTTGTGTGTGTGTGTATTTTTTTTTCTCTTTGTAGTTCTTCTGTTTACAGAATATATCTCCTCACTATCTTATTCGAACAGCATTTTGCTGTAAAGCAAGGTCCAGTCTTTAAAGAGACCTAAGGCATTCAAACTGGTCGATCTGTAGCAGAAGGTGACAGTGCTTCAAAAGCATGGAAGTGAGCGAGGTGCTTAATGCTCAAGTAAACTACTGAGAGATCTGTGGCTCTCTCAAAGGACAAAACCATAGAAATAACATGGAAATGTTACCCAAAATTTATTATTGCACTAGTGAATAATGCCTAAGTATTACAAATGACCAGTTTATTAAAGCTGATAAATTATTTTATGGCTACCAAGCATGCTCCCTCTTTTTCCTCTTTCTTGTCCCCTCCTTTTGGGGGGTCTCAGAAAGCTAATTATTCCTCTCAAACTTTTTAATTGAGACAATGCTATTTTTTTTAACAAAAAAATTGTAGAACTGTAGCCTTCATCCTACCCAGTAATTCTGTTTTCAACACTTCCCTTCAGGTAAGCATTTGCTCACTTTACAATCCTTTTGCTAATCTTCATTTTACCTTATAATTTCCCTTGTGATACCGTATCAAATGCTTTACTGATAGATTTAATTTACTGCATTTCCTTTGTCTGAATAATCAGTTATCTTATCAAAGAAAGTTATCAGGTTAGTTTACTGCAGTCTACCTTTGGCAAACTTATGTTGTGTTTTATCCCATTTTCCATTTGCCTGTATGCCTTTCCCTTTTTTGCTTGAACATTTGCTACACTTGTGCTATTGAAGCTCCTGATGTTACATCAACATCAAACAGATGTGAGATCCGAATCAGTTTCAATAGACTGTAGCAGTCTTGCAGAGTCCTATTCATTCCCACACCTACAAAGTGTTAAGTTCTCATCTGTCAGACAAATAAAATATCATTTATTATTTTTCATTGTCATAACAGCAAAGGGCAGGTGAGCTGATTTTGAGCCTTGGCTTGTGAGTGTTCATGGTGATTTGCAAAAGGGTTTCTAGAGATAGAATCAGAGACATCTACCTGCACATGAGAGTGCTTGGGCACTTGCATTAGCAATACCTTAATGTATGTATCAGTAATGAAAATCTTAATTAAGAATGCTGCATCATTGTCCATGAACACTCTTTCTTTCTCTGTATGTGAAGTCCTTTGTGTACTGCAGCAACTACCTGGTCCAGACAGACAGAGCCCTTGAAGAGTGTCTGGCAGATCTTCTTGTGATTAAAAACCAGCAAATGGCAAACTCTTACTTTTCTTTTGTCTCGACGCTGAAGCTTAGAGTAGCAGGGCATACAGCATAACTTACAGTTCGTTTATTTTGTATTACTCTTTCCACTTTGTTATCATATTGGTTGGTTTCAGAATACAGTAGCATTGATTAGAACGGAATTACGTAGCTTAAAGTTGCCAAAATGTACACAGGCACCTATCTACCCAACAATATACTTTTTCCTTTAGAAACAACGCACTTGCCCGGGCCATGTTCTGTATGCACAAAAAGTATGCTAATGTGTTATGAAGACTGAGATTTTAATCTCCATAAATTCAGGAAATTTAGAGTTAATGTTCCCACAGCAACCTTACCTCTGCCCCTTCCTTACAACTGAGTTTTTGACTGCACGATCCCTGGCTGTGGATTTATCCACAGAAGAAAATGTGATAGGTAGGAGCTGCTGAGTTTTTCCTCATAATTATATTACAATCACATTTTGTTTATTGAGCACTGTTTATATGTGTGATGCGATTTGAAACGGATTCAGAAAGCCTCTCAAAAATAATGGACATAAGAATGAGTTACAGATGTGCAGATAAAAGCACAGATAGTGTAAGGTGACAAAGGATGCGTGCATGCACACATGCACACATTTCTCTGCATGAAAACCAATCAGAGTTGTGTCTTTTGCTTTCAGATGAGTCAGGCTGTCATCTCAGATTCACTGTCACATCACTGACATTGATAGTTTCTCTGGACTCACACCTGCACAGTGGAAGAATATGTTCCAGAAGGGATGAGAGTAAAGTGTTGCTATTTTGCGAAATGAGAAGTAGCTAAGGAGTTCCTTCTTGGCTGTACAAATTCACAGAGTTTAGCCCCATAAAAAAGCTGCACATAGAGAGACTTTCCTTTTGCATCGAAAGAGTTACTGCAACCTAACAGGAGAACTCTTGCTGAGTTCATAGCCTGCCATAGGTTTGCACGAGGCAGAAAAGTCACAGATGCCTTTACATCATCATATGAGAAAATAGTTTTGAGAGTGAAGTCTGTGTAATCCAATAATCAATCAAACTGCAGCTCCTGTTTCAGTCACCATTAATATTCTCAGAACCAATATTTACTTCACTAAGGCATCAAAAACTGAAATACCTCAGATTAAATGAAATGTTTAAATAAATGACTGCTTGGTATCATGTCATTGCACTTACATCTGGACAGAATATAAGCGAAGAGTCTTCTCCAATCTGATTGCAAAGACTGAGTCATTAAAACTGCAGGAGTATGCAATGGTAAATCTTATTCAAAACCCTTATGGAGAGCTATTGCCAGCGCAGTGAGGGCTGTGTGTGATGGCAAGGGGAACAATGCAGCGTTCTTGTCCCACCATAAATAACAACTCTGAATTTTTGGAGAGTATATAACCAAAGGGCTAGAGCAAGAAGACAGTGCTAGAGCTACAGCAGCTTTCCATAAAATGTGTATATATAGAGTAAACTATAGGCAGGCTGAGCCTCCTCCTAATGCTCACCAGTTTTCTGTGTTGCATCTTACATAGACTGCAAGAATAGTGACTCTTCTTCTTCATTTTTAGTACTTGTTTTTCTTTTCTTTTTTTTTTTTTTTCTTTTTGTTATTTATACAGTTGAGAAGTTTCAGTGGTATCCACAGTTAGAAAACTGTAGTGTGAAGTCTGGGAAAATCTTTGGGAAAAGAAAGATATTCTAATGTGGTAATAGCCTTATTATTTCTAAACCAAATGATTTCAAACATGGCAGTGCTGCTGCTTCTCTTTCAGGACTATGTACGTGTCAAGTCTGATGTTTTAAAACAAAGCTGTGTTATAATTATACAAGCATGTTTAAGAAAAAAAAAAAAAAAGGCTTATGGAAAACTTAACAGCTGGAAACTGTTTTTTACATACTTGGATGACTCAAAAACAGCTGAATGAGTTTTTGCAAAGCTTTACCAAAAATGTCACTTCTGGATTGAGACAAGGAATGAGAAATTTCTGCTGAAAAGGTAACAGTCTCAGAAAGATATAAGCAAATATAGACAGAGATTATTTAATTCATCAACTTCGACTGTTCAGTCCTTAATGTAATGCTGGAAAAATAAAAGAATTCATATTTATCTAGTTTTTCAAAGATTTCAAAGATCTGTACTAGAATTTAAGGAACTAAGCTTTGTAGCTGTGAGTTAATCAAATATTAATATTTATATTTCATTTGAATATCACATATTCAAACAGGAAAACAAAGACACAGAGAAAGGTGCAGGGCTTGCCAAAGTTCATGTACAGAGAAAATGTGAGCACGTTTAGCACACCCATGCCTTCAGATTGCTCAGGTTTTGAAGTGCAGCTGCTCTCAGGCGTGCTTGGCATTGGGAAGCCCAGGGCTCATCCCTCTCCAGCTCCCATGGCAGGTGAAGAAAGAGTCTCACCCACACCAGGTACTCATTTTGCCTCTTTCTGTCTCCCAGTAACAAAGGTGAATCCTGCCCCATTCTGCCCCTGTGACTGTGACACCGAGTTCAGGTGTTGTCCCCAGGCTCACACTCCTCCTCCTCCTCCCCCCCCAGGAGATGGTGACAGAAGTGACAGAGCTGCCACTGGCAATGTGTTCTGGGGTCTTATTCAGGAAACAGTCCAATACGTAGCTCAGCAACAATCGTTTTACTGTTTAAAACCTCACTTGGTGAATAAATGCCATTTTACTGCTGCTTAGTTTGGATGTTGAGCTGTGTTGGAGGAAACTGCTCTTCTTTCATACTGAATTTTGTTTCAGGGCGGTGTGTGTGAAAAATAACACAAATAAGAGTATTTTTGGATGACCATACTGAACAGTCAGCAAGGAGAAAAGTACAGTATGGTGCAGGGAAATCTGTTTGTAGTAAAAGCAGTATGAGCTTGTGGCTTGCTGTTGGGATTGAGATGTGGGTTTTTGCTTGAGCCCTAGCAGAAAAGCTCCCTCTGATGCTGAGAGGATCTTGTGCTTTCCTGTCATTGCACCTCAGTTTCTCCCTCTGTATATTAAATTTCCAGAATGCCGCTCCATCTAGTTCAGCTGCTATCAGTGGTTTTGTAGAAATGCTGTTCTCGCCTAAGCCCTCTCCTTGTTAAAGCGCAGAGTGCCATTGCCTTACTTTGCCCATCGTGCAGGCTTCGTGCTGCTCCATCTTTTAGCTCTGCACAATGGCTGATGCTGTGAGGGAGCGTGATGCTCGGCACTGCTTTGTGCATTATGCAGCAGATTTCCAGCGGCAGCCCCAGGTTAAGGATAGGGTTCTGATATTTCATTGGGCCATAAACATAATTTCATTTTCGAAGCACAGCTGATCTGAGGACCTTGTGAAACGATAATCATGAGGGAAACTTCAGCTCGACATTTTACAGGCACATTTGCATCAGCTCCAGATTTAGTTAGTTTTAATCTGCTCACCTAAACTATGGATTCACATGAAGAAAAAAAATCTATCTAGCCAGCTAGAAACACCTAACCTCACAAATCCCCCTAGAACAGCCAGCCACCATTGGCTGCCCTATGTGTTGACCATCTTGCTCATGAAGGGCCTCCATTTTGTTTACTCTTCATCTTTTGCCCTTTTGAGGTGACTGGTGTTTCCAGGGCTTCTAGCAACAAGCCATCCTTGTTCTCCTGCCAGCAACAATCTGCCGCCTGTGCTCCCAGAAGCACAGATGTGCTTCTCCCGTCCTGCCCTATTGAGCTGTAGCCAACAGCTCTGTGCCTGTTCTGGTGGTCTTCGTGAAATCCCAAACATCAGGGTGCTGATTTTTGGGCACCATTGTATAAGAGGGACAAAGGAAGGCTATGAAGATGAGGAGGGGTCTGGAGAGCAAGGTGTGTGAGGAGGGGCTGAGGGCCCGTGGTGTGCTCAGCACAGAGCAGAGGAGCTGAGGGGAGGCCTCACAGGGAATGGAGGGGCAGCACTGAGCTCTGCTCTGTGTGACAGTGACAGGGCCCGAGGGAACGGCATGGAGCTGTGTCAGGGGAGGGGCAGCTGGGGGTTAGGGACAGGGGCTGCACGAGAGGTTGATGGGCATGGAACAGGATGCCCAGGGCAGTGGGCATGGCCCCAAGGTACCAGATTTCATGAAGTGTTTGGACAGTGCTCTCAGACATAGGGTTTGCATTTGGGCTGGTGCCGTGTGGAGACAGGAGCTGCACTTGGTGATCCTTCTGGGATTCTTCCAACTCAGGGTATTCTGTGATTCTCAATCAAAATGACCACGTAAACCACCTTTTAGCTGGGCATTATAGGAGGAAATTATGCTCTTCAAATTTACTAGCAGCCTCATTTCCTCTGAAATGATAAAAATAATTTTCTGATACAAAACTTTTCCTCTGTTTCATTTAAATGTTTTCAGATTCTCATACTAAAACAAGTCAAATGCTGAGCAGTATTGTTCCACGTTTCTCCTTCTTGTACATCTACACCCTGTGCAGCAGGAATTGGTTCTTGGCTATTTTTGTCAGGACTCATTCGTTCTTGCCTTCCCAAGTCATCTTTTAGATTGCATGACTTTAAATTACTTGTTGATCTGAGGATGGGATGACTAGATAAAGAGAAGAAGGATTAGTTGAAGGCGGAAGGCAGTGTGTTCGCTACGCTGCTGGAGATAGATGCTTCCCTGGAGAAAGAGTCACATCCTGTAAGGCCCAGAACAGTGTCAGTAGGACCAAATTGCAGACCGGTAAATTCTATGCTTTCCTATTAACTAGTATGAACAACACTTGATAAAACACAACAGACCTTTAAATACAGTAGCTTTTAAACTGTGTCTGAGGGAGGAGAAGCAAATTAAAACCCAGTACACAGAGTCTTAAGAAAAAAAATATTTCTAATGACAATAATTGAATACAAGAGCTGACATCGCTTAAAACAGCACAGGTGCACACGGGAGGCATGTCAAAAGCAACATAAACTTTGCATCCCCCATGTGGCCCCTCCACTTCAACTTCTGTAGTTTAGCATGGCTGCCTGTGCACCACCAGCTCTCACCTTTTTGTACTGATTTTTTCAGTCTTTGTCAGAATTGATTAAAAAATATGGAAGGAAAACAATGAACTTCTTTTCTTATTACTTGCCTACTTGAAACAGCAAATTCGGATGCTGTTTGGTGTGAGAGGCAAGTATACCTGAACTTGAACATGGCTGGTTTACAACCCATTTTGAACAGATCCATGAGCACAGGCAGAAGAGACTGTAAGAGCAACAGGCAGCAATGCAAAGCATTCTGTTGTGTGTCTTAAACAGCAATATGACCCTTCGATACTGCATATGCAGAAAGTCATGTTGAGCTTGCACAGCAAGGTTGTGCTAGGAGTGCATGCATAACCCACCTGCGTGCACGTGTTCCTGTGAACCATTCTGTCAGCCCATTTGCAGTTTGCCCTGGGATTTTGCAGTTTTGTGGTCTTGGAGAAATCTGGCTTGTCAGACAGCAATAAATGGAATTGTTTTGTTTTGCAACAGGGTTGGTGGGAGGATCGAAGCCCCAGTCTAAAACAAAAGCAGCTACTTGGCTTCTATTTGTTTAAATGTTCCTATTTCTCACAGTCTTTTTCATTAGTATTTTTATCTCAAGGTATTGAGTTCTCCAGTAGTTAGCAAAATATTGTACCAATATGGTTATTTAAAGAAGAGATTGCCTCTTTAGTTACTGTGAGAAGGAGAGTAAGTCACTTCAGTGAAGGGTCTAAGAGAATGTTTTTCTAAGGTTGATCAACATTCCATTTTAAGATCGCAGAGGCAGGCACCTAGACGATATCACATACCTGATAATTCCAGCTTACTCTGAGAAGTCTGTGGTCAGCTAGAAATTTGGCAGGTTGTCTCTCAGGTCAGGAAGTAGCTCTGGTTTGCAAATTTAAAAGCCAAAATCTGTTTTAGTATTTCTTAAATGTCAAAACAACACTCTGACCTTGAAAATTACTTTCTCTGTATACTTCTTGTGCTTTTAAGTAAAAAACAGGCCTTTTTCTTAGTGAAACATTGTAGCCTGGTAGTTGTCAAATCTGAGAATTGAAGGAAGAAAATGTGACGTTAACTCATCTACTCTTTCCCTTTGCCAGCACAAGAATGAGCATTCGTATCAATGGCAGGTAGAAGGGAAAAGTCTTACTAACTGTTAATGCTGCTTCCAGTTTATTTCTATAACATTCACTCCATTTTCTCTGTATTATTTCAGACCTCATAATAACACTACATGAGAGGACAAGATTTTCTCAGAAGAAAGCCCCCTCTTCCTCCATTTCAGTTTCTACCCTTCTAAGTGTTACAGGAAGGAAAAGGCCGTATTTAATGACAAATGCACACTTCCTAGCCCAGACTGATGATTCCTGACTCTTAATATGACTAGTTGAATTTAAATATGACATCTGAGCAGTCCATTTAGTTTACGTGTCTCCAGCAGTCTTATTTCCTATAGAGTCCTTGTGCCACTTCTGAATGTTTTGAGGTTTTTCTTCCTCTAAAAATGTGCCCTTCTTTCATCCCTCCTACATGCACCTCTTTTTCTCACTCTTTCCTCACTCCTCTGGTTCTTTTATGGTGAACTTCCTAACTTTCTATGAGGTGAACTGAACTGTAGCCCTCTTCTACCTCAGTGATCAGTAGTATCTAACATGAGAGCACACTTCAACACTTTCTGCCTGAGGAGTTCCGGTGGGTAACTGTTAATGAATTGGCTCTCCTTGGGGTTCCCTGAGCAGATAAATCATATTTTCACCATTTACCTTAAGAGGAAACTGAGGGGCAGTTCTTGGTTTGATAGAACACCTAAACACATATGTATTTTATTGTAAGGGTCATGTGTAAGAGACTTTCTGTGAAATCGTTTGAAATGTCTACTTTAAGTTGTCTTCTGAAATGCATCTTACTGTGTGGTCTCTTTTGCAATCAATTAGTTAGGTTGTATTGTTATGTAGAGGTGGGGAAACTGAAGTTCAGCATTTGCTTGAAGTCATACAACCCGAGTGCTGATGCTCAGAGTTAAACAGCTTTTTTCTTCATCTTTTGTGGTTCCATTCTTCATTTTCTTCCTGGAGCTGATCATGTGAAAGATTGAACTCTTTGTAGACTCTTTGGAGAAGAGATTGAATTTGGAGGTGTTAGCTTTAGCATTCTAAGGTGATGGTTACTCAGCCATTTTACAATGTAATGTTATTAATTATTGAGTGCATTGAAATGTTAGAAAGTAATACCTTGTCAACTTAAAATAGAGTGGTATGCCAACTTAATATAGAGTAAACACCTACTACTGGCCTGTAGTTTAATTATTTAATCTAGACCTAATCCACCATTCAAACCAGTTTCAAAATGAAGTGGTTATATCACTGAAAGTAATTGATTGTTCCAATCTATAGGGCTACATCCAGAAGTGACATGAGTAATAGGAGAGAATTACAAATTGCACACAGGTGTGGGGAAAATAAGTGACAAAACAATATACTCTCATATATTGCCACAGTTCTCTTTTTTCCTAGCTGCTATCACACACCTCTGTTGGTATCCATTTCTGCTGTCCTGACTTTATCCCTGCTTCCTGCCCCCAACATTCAAATTTCAACAGTATATTGAGCATCTCAGCTGGAAAGTTGGTACAGATCTACACCTTCTCTGCCCTCAATTCACATTTGCACCCATCCTGTGATCTGATGCAGATCTGGAACCACAGTGGGGTTCCACTGGGCATTTTGGGTCAGTTGGCCTAACCTTGAACTGAGTGAGGACCACGGGATGCCAGAGCACTTCTAGAGACCTCAGTGGAATTGCAACTTAATCACTCTGATGTAAATATGAGCAGATCCCAAGCCAACAGCCCTCAGTGATGAAATGTTTCCAGCATCTTGTTTCAGGAAAAATAGCGAGCCCCTTTGAAGAAAAATTCCTCCCTCTTCTTTTTTCCTCTCTCTCTCTCTGAACGCCTCCACAAGACTGCATGGGAGAGAGGAGGATAAGAGCAAATGTTCAACAGGAAATTTTTCTTCAGCCTTTTTGAGAAAAACTTCCCCCTCAGTCAAAGCTCCCGAAGATAGAGCCTGGAGCCCCAACTGCTGATTTGAAGAAATCAGGTGAAGAAAGGGAAGATGCCTGGTCTTGTGCCAAGCATTCAGCACATTACTTGTAGCACTGAAAGCTCTAGGGGACCTGGAGAAAGAGTTACAGACGCAGCAAAAACTCTCATGAAAACAAGCCTCTTACCTGTGTCTTGAGCTGTTCTGCAATGACCTCAGAAAATCCCTCTGGCTGGATGGGGCCTCTTCATCCACTATGTTCCTCTGACTCAAATAGAAATCTCTTCTGACCTCCCTGACCAGAATTTGAGCATACACCCAGGCTGCAATGTAAGATGTTGCTATTTCCTTATTTTTGATTAGTCATTTCCCACCTCCCTCTCTGAAGAAGCCTGTCCTACCTACCTTCCTTTGCTGTTGCATTGCTCTTAGCATGCAAGGACCAATCCTGCCAACACATGGCACATCCTCCCTCATCCTGCTTCCTGCCATCCTTCCGTTGTGGTCACATCCCCAGCTGATGTAAACTGGCGTAGGGCCACCGATTTGAATATTTTCCCTGGTTGAACACTTGGCCCTTTGATTCTCAGAGAACTTCTCATTTTTAATGGCACCACAACTGGCACTACTTGTTTACAGGCTTGGGACCATCTACAAGCAAATGCTTGCGTATTAATTACAACAAAGAGCAAATCTACTTGACATTTGATTTTGTTTTTCTTGTTTTCTTGCAAGCTTGAAAATGAGCTGCTTTTGGCAAAAAAAAAATCAAAATGCATTTCACACTTCTTTTTTTTTTTTTTTTAACTTGAAATAGGCCTCTTGATAAAACTGACATGTTAAGCACCACCAAGAAAATGATTATTTGGACATATGGCTCTTCTTCTTGAACTTTGCAGAGAGGTTAGATAACGCTCTTTCACATCTTAAAAGACTACACTCCTGCTATGGTACTAACATATTCTTATGTAACAATCCAGCACTGACAATGCTTCATCCAGTCCTGGTAATGGAAGACTCATTTCTGGTTTGGACAGGTATAAGGGACTAGGTTTTTGTAAATTATCTTTAATTTGCTTTTTATCACTTACTCGTTCCTGAAGTAGAGTATAGGATATAGTGAATCACACAGAAATATACTTTGTGGCTCTCTTTTAATAGGGTTTTGCCTTTGTTTTGTATTGTTTCTATTAAACATTGCACATTTAATGCAAAAGTAAAAATAAATTTAAAATCTCCACCCTAACATGAAGACAGACCCATCCAAACCCATCCAGTTTCTTTTCAGAAAAGCTGTTTGATAAAGCTGAAAAGAATACTATAGACAAAGTTATGTGCCATACTACCTGAAATAGTGAAGTTTCACTGGAACATTGTTATTAGCATTGCCACAGCTGATGTTAGCATTCATGTACAGGCTGCAGGCACTTGCAGAATGTGTGGACATACAGGAAAACTGGCCAGGAAACAGCAGTTTCCCACAGCAAAAACATTGGAAGTTTTGGAGTATGTTTTTGTCTCGGCACAGAAATTTCTTCATATAGAATTTCCAAAACTCTTCGAAAACTCAGGAGAGCTAATGAGTCAGGAGCCAGCAGCTGCTCCTGGCATGGGTGCGACCCATGCAGCTTTCATATCACAGCTTCAACCACCGGGCTCTGGAGTCACTCTCTTCTTGGAGCTAGAGTTTCCATCCTGAAGAAACTTTCCTAATATATTTGCATTAGAAGTGATGTTTACTAGAATTTGTGTAGTGTTCAGCGACAGAACCTTGCAATGGAAAATTATGGCATCACAGAATTCTAGAGTAACAAAAATCAGAAAGGACCTTTTTAAGTCATCTGGGTCCAACCCTGCTCAGAGCAGAGCCAGTGAGAATCAGGTGGCTTTTATCCAGATTGTGTGTGTGTGTACTCCCATGTGCCCATTTTTTGGTTAATTGTGTTTCCAAACTTTGCATTTTTAGAGTAATTTTATATTCTTTCACTTGCGGGCAAAAACTCTTGGTCAGAAGCTGTCCTGCACAAGAATGAATGTAACTGCTTTATAGCCACTGTCCAGCGTATTTTCTTACGCTGCACACTGTTCATTCCTTTAAGACCATTTTATTTAGTGACAGTGTGTTGGAAAGGCTTATGTATGCTCCCTCCCTAAGTCATAAAATAGGACTAAGGATTGACACTGTCTGGGCTTAGACTGAACCCCGTTCCTGCAAGGGTCAGGGACCCTAATTCTGCCTGCATGTGCTGCTGCTCTGCTCTTGCACACAGTGTTCAGCTGGATGGAGAAGTGGTCTAATCTGATGTGACATCTCCTGCATTTTTATCTTTAAAGTGCTTTACTTACATGAATTAACTCTGAAAACACTCTTGTGATGTTAGTCATTGTTATGATTCCCATTTTAGAGACCCTGTGTCTAATTCTTAATTATATTAATTCTTCCCTATGCTGGTGAGGTTCCAGATCTGTGAAAGGGTCTCCTAGCTCAGGGAGATGGATTGCAGAAATGTCAAGAGCAAAATGAGAGTTCGTTACCCTATAGCAGTTCTCTGTTTCTCTAAGGTCAGAGAGAAATATCAGAAGAAGAATATAAAGGAGGCTCTGTTGATTTGTGCCACAGGCTATCCAGGAGTGTGGGTAGCTCAAGCCCCTAAGAGGTGTTGTATTGGCCAAAATGACATTACTGAGGTTTTTGGCATGCTTTCTTCAGTATGGCCACAATCTCATCAAAAGAAAGTGAAAGTTGCCTCTATGGCCCCTTTTTTTCTTTTTAAGAGAGCACATTATCAGAGAACTGATGCATACACACACCCCAGTAAAACCAGAAGAAGTAAAAAGCTAGAGGGAAGACGAAGAGATTAAGACTTGCCAAAGAAGGCTTAGCAAGCTGTTTCAAAGTAGGTATATGATGTGCTGAAACCAGAAGGATCTGTGTTATAAAACTAATGGTCACTGTATTCCAACTTAGATAATTAGAAGGAAACAGGCAAGAAAAATGAGTGATGGAACTACTCTTGATTTCTTCCTGAGCTGGTCTTGTTCCAGTCACCTTGCAAGCAGCAGCTGTGTCTGTGGAGGGAATGGGATGGCACTCAACTCTATCCAGGTCTTCTTTTCTCGTATTCCCATGATATGATGGACAGTCGTCCCTGCTACACAAAAGAGACAGATCTCTACACTCTCCTCTGACTCTTTGGCTTCCTCCTCCACTCATATCCAGTAAGTATCTAAGAAAGAAAATGGTATACACAGAGTAGGGACCCTTGCAGCTGGGAATATGTTCCAGAAACTGCCAAGGTGGTTTGAGAGAGAGCACATGAGAAAATTAAGCCTCCTGACACCCCAAAATATTCCTCTCAAAAATCACAGAATAGAATGCAACTGAACAGAGCAACATAGAATGAATCGAATATAACACATGGTGCTTTTAATTTTGGAGCAGAGGTACAGTCTGGTGACAGTATGGATGGCAGAGGATGGTAGAGTGAGACTGAGAGCTAATGTTTTCATGGTTTAAAAGTCTTCTGAGGCCCTCACAATAAACACCCATAGAATCATAGAGAAAACGTGCATGGCCTGCAAAAGTCACTTTTTTTTTTATCTGTTTTTTTAAGCAGTGATGGGATTTCCTTCATTCATTAGGAAAATGCATGTGTTCCTTTCCAGCTTTATATGGCTGAAGAAAGGAGGAAGGGAGTCTTGCTCTTCTCATGTCTCCTTAGACAGACGGTTTGTGGAGCTACCCTAGACTGCCCTGTCACTTTTCCAGTGAAGGCAGATTTTGCACTGGTGCCTGTCAGAGTATGGCTCACTTTTCAGCATCTTACTGCTGGTGGTAGTGTGCAAAAAAAACAATGTCTCTCTCGGCCCAGTCTGCAATATTTTTATTTCTCATTCTACAGAATAGGACATTATTTTTGTATTGTCTAAGAGAGAGAAAAATACGGAGTGTCTCTGATGTTCCCTTTGTATTTCCTTCTTGTCGGCAAATCTCTGAAGGGAAGTGCCTTGGGAGTTGCCTGGTGTCAGTGCTAGGTGCTTTAGGAACCAGTCCTGGACATTTGGCAGAGTTTTAATACACAACTCTGATAATCAGTGCAGCAGGGAATAGGCTTGCTTTTTTTGCCCTGAAAAATCAAATTGCAAACAAGACAGAAATGAACAAGGCTAGCCACAAAGCAGAGCAGCTTTCTCACCTCAGCATACAAAGCTATGTAACACACATAGTGGTGTAAGTTAGCAATGACTGCATACCCAGAAGATCTTCCCATGAGCAAGGATGAGACTTCTGCAACAAGTGGACTTTTCAGTGTGTTTTTTTTCTGGTTTCTGTTGTATGTGTTGATAACCAGGTATTTGCTCTCTCCAATATGCTGTCCTGGTTTACATCTCTGAACAAAAAGAAGAAACTCACAGATGCTTGTGAGGATAAGCCAATAAAACTAAAGGAATATGTTTAAGCAACTTGTATTTAATCCCGAGATTACATAGTTACACCCTCTTTTCAGGTAGATGGAGCTCTTCACTATCCTTCATTACAGAGCACTTCATTCTCTGCAGAACCAAATTCTCCTCTGTGCCACCCAGATCTCTTGATTTCCCATTAACGTCAGCTCATGTCAGCTGAATTGCACAGCAGAATGCTTCATATACATTAAAGGAACGAGGGCTGTGTCATTTCCAGGTCCTTCCCTGTCTGCTGCTGTTCTGTGTCCTCCTTTTGGCTGCTGCTGTGTAATACAAGCAGAAGTCAGAAAGCGAGGAGCTGTTCTGGTGGCTTTGTCTTTCATAAATCCTGCCATTTGCCAGTGGCAAATGCATTTACAATTCTCATATTTAAACATCTATTCCAATTCTATTGCCACACTGTCTTCCCACAGACTGAGTATCATGCAGGAGAGGCTGTAAGCTTGCTGCAGCACCGATTGCCTTTCCCAAAGGAAACGGCAAACTTTATCCAACTGGTCAGTTGGAGCTTTCAGTTCTCACTTCTTTCGTGGAGCCATCTTGATGCATGCAGTGATCTGTACGAAGGACAAGAAAGCTATGGGGTGCAATGCAAAGAAATAAATCATTGTCATGGACATTAATTTAAAACTGTGATGAAATCTCAGGAGGGGAAGGTGCTGTGTATTTCTGGAGCTGCTCTAGGCCTTTTGCATTTAGATTCCAGGTCTGCTCTTGGTTGAAATGCTGGCAGAAATCAGAAGGACTTTGACTTGTGTAGCATCTGGTAGGAGGGGACCTTCTGAGAGCAGAACTTAGCAGCAGCACTTCCTACATTAAGCACTACAGGAGATTTGGGGATCAGTGTACCAGGAAGACATGCTAATAAAATATGTGCCACATAGTAGAAACTCACCTGGGTGAAATGCTGCTCCTTCTGATATCAATGGAAATTTCCTTTTGACCAGGGGTTGCTATGGCAGCAAGCACTGGAAATGAGAACAAGGACATTTTGATATGTCTACACTGTGGATTGCAAATTATGATACCCGAATTAGTTTTAAACAGTCTTGCAAGAAGTGGTCTAGTTAAGGCAGCCTGGAACGTCACATGGCCTCATTTACCGCTAGGCAGCGTGCTGTGCCGCGCTCAGTGACCAACCTGCCTGGGGCAGAGGAGAGGCAAAGAGGTATTTGAGGGAATGCTCATGCTCCTGCAATGGGATGAGGAACAGACTGTGACAAGGAGCAGTGCAGGAAAGAAGAAAACAGGAGGAACATAAGTGCAGGGAGTCATCTGAACGGAGGGAATGGAAGCAAGATGGTGGTGCTAGAAGAAGTACTGATTCTTCAGTCCAGGGACTGAAGGGTCTCTCCCCATGGCTCTGCACTTCCCTCTGCTCTGTGGCATTCAGTGTAGGGCTGCTGAGTCTCAGCAATTCCAGTGTCAGGCACATACTCTCAGAGCCACGGAAGAAGTGTCATTCTGCTGGTGGCTGCTTGCTTACCAGCAGGTTTGTCTGGCAGAGCTCTGTATTACAGCTCTGCAGGTGCTCCTGCTCCACTGAATGGCATTGGGCTTTCAAGTATGCTTTAAGAGAACACCCTGAGAAATTATATTGAAAACACATTACTGTAACATTAGTGTTACTAAGTCAAGCACTTTAAACTTAGAAAATGCCACAGTTAATGTTGTCTGTGCAACCTTACTGAGGGCCCCTTGTACCATTACTGTAGCCTGTAATTACGTGGATGTACACTGTTTCTTGCAGTGAACTCCAGCATCAAGTGGTCATAGCATCTTTCATTAGAAACACAGCCCAAGGCTTTTTTGCACCCTGCTGGAATATTAGTTTGGTACTGACCCAGAGAAGAGAGAACTACTTGTCTGTGTCACAATGCTCTGCAAAATCTCTTAGTCTGGAAGATGGCTGAGGCCTTTGATGGCACTGTGTTCCTCTGAAATCTGCTGTAGTGGTGCTATTGGTAGTGTCTTTCCTCTCATAATCCTGCTACATTTTGAGTGGAAGCAATTCATATTTTGGAGAGACAAATGCAAGTGGCATTTAATAACAGACCTCAGTAAGTCCAGTGTCCCGTCTGTGTATGCAACGTGTCCCTCTTCTGCTGAATCCAGGTGTTTCTGTATCTGCTGGGCACTGACTGGATGGGAGGGCCACCCAGGTCACTGCTTTTTAAATGGAAGATAGTTGCAGGGACCCACCTTTTCCAGCATAGGTGGCTGATAGAAAGGATTAATAATTTTGATGTCCCCTGTCAGCTCTCCGTGAACAGTGAAATACGTAAAAACTGTTGCTAACTATGCCTGGAGATGTGCATAGAAGAGATGACTGAATTAATGTAGAGGAGTTGCTAAGGCTTCTGTCTGTTCTTTTTTTTTCTATCTTTTTTTTTTTTTTAAGCATCTGTACCCAAAATGCGAAGTGAGAGGGAATCCCTGAGCTCTCTCCTAAAGACCAGCAGTCAGCCGAGCTTTATACTCCTTCCCTACTTTCTTCTCAGATTTAGAGCAAGGTTAGCCGAGCCCGTTTCAAACTTCACATACAGCTCACAGAGCTGATGGGGAATTTCTGGATTTAATGCTGTGACAGGACAGCGGATGTATTTGACACATAGCATGTTTCACAATAAATTCACTCCTTGCTGTCCCTTTAGGGAGGAGTATGTATGTACCCCAGAGCCCTGAGCAAGATTCCAGTCCCTGACAAGGGACAGCTCTTGGGGAGAAAGGGAGCTGTGCCCAGCAGGTTGCATACAGCTGCAGTTTCACAGTGCTGGAGTAATGCTACTCACTGCTGCCTGCTGTGGGGCAGGGAGGGAGTGCCCAGCCACACCTTTCCAAGCGGACCTGCGGAAGTGGCATAGGCAAAATCAGGCTCTTCAGGCTGGCCAGGGCTCTGAGCAACCTGATTTAGCCGTGGAAGTCCCTGTTCATTGCAGGGGGTTGGACTAGATGACCTTTAAGGGTCTCTTCCAAACTCAAACAATTGTATGATTCTATTCTGCGATTCTCGGTACCCCCTGCCTGGCACGCAGCTCCGCCGTGTTTGTTGCCAGGATTAGTTCACTGGAGCTGCATTTCGGTTCACAACCTGGGGCACAACGAATAGATTGCTTTGCCACCTATTTTTAGGTAGAGCTTTTTTTTTTTCATCCCTGGTGCCTGGGACTTGTCTATCCTAATAGCTGGCAGTGCCTTTTTACAGCATCCCCACGCAGATCCAGCAAACACTCGATTTGCCGGTGTGTATGTAGACACATCCGTAGCACGGATACGCTCTCAGATCTCGTGTAGCTCCAGAATAAGAAATTGTCACTGATCCACCAGGAGAATGTGGCTGAGCAGCCCCACGCTCCTGCTCTATGGGAGCAGCAGGGACCCAAACCCTTCCCCAGCCAGGACAGGTGGGCTTGGGGCTCCAGGACCACGCGTAGCTGCTTCGGTGGAACCTCCCGTGGCACAGCAAAGGGAAAGGGAAGGGACCGTCCGGCTTTTGGGAGAGGGCCCCCGTGCAATGCCGTCTGAGTCGGTACTTTTTGTTTGGTGGTAAGTTTTAATAGTTATCCTTGGAGGATTTTCCAGGCGAGCTTATCTGAATACACCAACAGTCTTTTTTGTAATATTCGCATTTCCCCTTTGGTTCAGCCGAGCCCACTGACAGATCATTCAAATTCAATTGTTTTATGTCTAAGCCGAACAGCTAATTAAAGTAGGGATGATTAACCTGACTGGCAGTGTCGCTCTCCCTCCCTCCCTCCTCCCTCCCTCCCTCCTGTTCCAATCAGTCTTTTTCTCACACTCTCTCCCTCTCTCTCCCTCTCTCTGTCTTTTGCTCTACTGTTTTTTTTCCTCCCTCCTAAACGTGGTCTGCTTGCTGATGGCAGAATGGCACTCGGAGATTTGTGCATTGTGTCTGGTTTCCTACGGGCAGGCTGACCCAGTGCCTCTAGGGACTTATCAATAGACCACTCAGAAGAGACAGAGACAGGAGAAAGGAGGAGGGGTGGGGGGGGTGGGGGGGAGAGAAAGAGAGAGAGAAAGAGGGAGAGAGAGAGAGAATCAATATCAAGAATAGAAGGAGCTCCGAAGCCATTTTTTTTTTTTTTTTTTTAAAGAAGTATCAGGACTTGGGAAGAGGGTGACAAAGAAGGTTTTTCAAAGAGGCAGTGGAGGAGGTTCTAATAAATTTGGAAGGAAACAGTTCCCTGTCTTGGGAAAAAAGGAGAACTCCTGGCTGATTAGCATTCACACCAGGTATGAGATGTTCCCTACCCCTTATCACTGTCGCAACCGAGATGGGAAAAGCTTTTTTTTTTGTTGTTGTTGTTTTTCCTTTTTTTTCTTTTTCTATTTCTTTTTCTCTTTTTCCCCCCTTGTTATTATTTTTTTTTTTTTTAATTTTTTTTAACCCCCATCTCCGCTCTTTAAGGAGCTGGAGCGAGCGTGTATTTTGGTATGTCTGTCGCTGGTGGCAGGGGGAGAGGAGCTGTGGGCATTGGTGTGCCGGGAGCAGAGAATGGAAGCAGGGCAGCGGGGAGGGGGCGCGGAGCACGGCGCGGGGGCTCCTCTTTGTGCACCCCCGGGGGCTGCCCAAGTTCATGGCCAGCAGGTGGATTTAGGCAGGGAGTTACTTAACGCTTGACCGCCAGTTTTGAAAAAAAAAAAAAAAAAAGAGAAGAAGAAAGAAAGAAAGAGAAAAAAAAAAAAAGACCTGCTTCCTATGTCTATTAAAGGAAGCTCCAATTTTTTTCCCTCTCTCTCTCTCTCTCTCCCCTCTCTCTCTGCTTCCCTCTCTTCCTAACCAGACAGCGGGAGGGTTCCTGGCTCCCAGCCAGCCCAAAAGCCTCTAAGTGTTTTGCACTTGTTTCAGGGAGCCCGGGGTTTTTTCAGCATTTTCACTAGAGAACAAAGAGTTCTTTACAAAGGAAGGGGGAGAGCGAGCTTAATGCCGGAGATATGTTTTTCTATTTTTATTAGGGTGTTTTTTTGTTTTGTTTTGTTTTTGTTTTGTTTTTTTTTCCCTCCTAAAAAGACAGAGGCAGAAGCGAGACACAGAATGTGTGGCAGCAGTAAAATAGATTGAAAGGAAATTCAGTTCCCTTACCTCCAAATTATAATTTGGAATTAATAAGAGCAGGAATGGAAGGGGGACGAGACCAAGTGAGTTTGATATGTCGTTCTTTTCTCCCCTTTTTCACTTTCTCTTTAAATCTGATTGCTGTTTTGCCAACTTACCTAGTCCTTTTTTTCTTTTTCGTTTTCTTTTTTTTTTCCTTTTTTTTTTTTTTTATTTGGCATAAAAGTTATACCGTGAGCAGTTTCTGTTTACTTTTAAAAGCAAACAACAAATTCTTACCGGGGAGGGAAAAAAAAAATAAAAAGAGAGAAATGGGGTGGTTTCAGTGAAACATAAATATATTGGTGCAAACAGAAATCTTTCACTTTCTGTCAGCTTAGAAAAAAGTTGGTAATGGCTTGTTGGAGCTGGGATCCTAAAATACAGATGGGGCACCGGCGTCTGAGCCCACGGCCCCGGCTTTTCCCTGACCATCTGTCCAGAAGTCACCTCTCATTGGCAGCCCAAATGATCAGTCGGAGCTCAGGGATTTTTTGTTTGTTTGTTTGTTTGTTCGTTCCTCCTGGTGGACGGGACCCCCTCTCAGAGCGCTCCAGTTCGCCTTCTGAGTTGTGTTCTCTTGTAGAGCCCCAAATTGAGGGTTTGGGGACAGACCTCCTGGAGGTCTGAGAGATAAAAATGAGGGATTTTTTTGTTCTGGCTGTGTTTATCATATATACACTCTTTGTGTATTCGCATGTGGATAAGGCATAGACCTTTTCACACACCATATAGGGGGGAATAATGCATCATGTTTAGGGAGATGGTTAGGCTGGAAATGTATTGCATCTGGTATGTAACATACATGTTCTCTTCTCTTCGCTGCCTGCTGTACAATGGGTAGGATGTTTGAGGATATGTACCACTGCAAATCCAGTAGCTGGAGGAAGTGCTGTATTTAGCCAGATTCTGCCTTCCCTCCTTTATTGATTTGTATTTTCCTGGCATTGACAAACTATCTGTCTCAGAGCTGCAATATATATCAGTTGTACAGCAAACAAGAGAGGAAACCATGCATTATATCTACTCCGTAAGCAGAAGAAGCACCCTCTGTATAGAGCTAGACGAAATGATGGGAGAGTTACAGTGATCGTTTCTGGCTATGGAGCGTTATTACTACAATACCTTGATTTTTATATTCATGCTGCAGGCTTACCCTCGGAAGAGACCGCCTGTAAGAGCTAGACAGGTACTGCAGCTGTATTTGTGGCACTGGTTGTGAGCAACGTCTCTGTGTGGTATGAGTGTGCACTGAGAATTAGTGCCTTTACAGTCCTCAAAGGATGAAAGGGGGAAACCGTGTCTTTTGGCTCTGCCTGCGCTGCTGTGGGAACACTGCTGTGCTGTAGGGGAAAAAGTCCTGGCGGAGGAAGCCCATTCCTTGCAGAAGTGAAGTAAAACCAGCCACAGCCAGTATGGATTTGCAGGGGCTTTCCCAGGGCTCTGCTGGACAGGGATCTGGTGGCAGAAGGAGGTAGCAAAATGTCCCAGCCTTTGGTCCCAGCCCAGTCGGTTCACGACAGGTGATTGCGGCATCCCAAATTAATGGGGTCAGCGGCCTCGAGCCCAAACACTTTGTGGGCTCCATGGGGTAACGTGAAAGGCTTGGCAGAGCCACCAAAACCTGCTTACTGCTCTGCTGACAAACCTAACGAACAGGCTAACTTTTGGCAGATTGCTCATTCCCCGTTAATTTGAAATCCTCCCTTTCCTTCTTCCTCCACAGAGTTTTCTCAACTCCAGGTGGTTTTTGTGGTCTCAGTGTTTTCAGTGACTTCTCTGTCTTGCTTTCTCACTCCTGAAAAGGGGAAAAAAGAGAAAAAAATCAGAGGAAAAGTAAACAAAAGAGCACTGAAAGGTGACTTGGCCTTTGAAGTTTTCCATAGGATAAGTAGTCTGTATGTTTTCCCTCCCTGGATCTTTTTTCCTCCTCTCTCCCTCCCTCTTTTTTTCCAATACAAGATGTTTTTGTGAAGATTTTGTGACTGAGCTGGTGACAGAGGAGATAGAGCAGGGAGGTCTGAAGTCTGGAGTTATCCCCTCAGCTTCAAGCAGAAGGCATCTTCCAGCCACCTCTGTGCTCCCAGAAGTACAGAGAAAGGCGATCGCTGCCTATCGGGGACTCCTTATGGGTCTGACCTGAGAGTCACACATTCACGGTATGGGAGAAAAGAGAGAGAGGGGGGAAAAAAAATTAAAAAGAGGAAAGAAAAGCTCTTTGAGCAGTCACACACTGGCTCTTTCTTCCTGCAGGCAATCCGCTCCAGCTCCTGGCGACGTGTCCTGCACTATCAGATATCATATGACTCTTTATTTGGACTCCCGTTAGCAGTATGGGCCTGCAAGGAGTCTGTTTGTTTTCTTTTTCTTTCATTTCCTTCTCCCCAGTTTCCCCCCAGTTTTATGTGCGAGTGTATTCCTTTTATAATCCCTCTTTTTGTGCTGAAGCTTTAGAGAAAAGAAAAAAAAAAAAAAAAAAGAAAAAGAAAATCCTTAATTATTTCCAAGGGCTGTTTTTAATCCTCTGCCAAAATTGGAGTTCATTGTCAAGTTGAAAAAACAACGAACACCTTTCTGTTCTGTTTCTCCCTTCTACCTCTTACCTATCCCTTCCTCTCACTCCTCTCAGTCCATTCAGATGTGCATCCCGCTGGCTTTGCTGCTAGAGTTAGAATGCACCTGTGTCAGTCCCAGCAGGAATGCAGAACTGGGACAGCCCTCCCTGACCAGCATCCTTCATTTCACTCCCATAAACTTTTTGCTGTTTGCTTGTTTAATGTGGACACTTCTACCCACTGACTTTGACAAGCTGCTGGATAGCGATCCCTTTGCCAGGCTTTCCTGCATTTTGCCAAGCGGCAGTAACTTAGGGCTGGAATTAAATATTGTGCTCCGGGAACATGGGGTGAGGCCAGAGGTGTGTATCAGAGCCACTTTGTGCATGCCATCCCCAGAAGATTGCTGTACCAGAGTGTTGGTGCCTAAGAATAGGCTGGGGAGAGTCAGACAGCAGCGAGAGTCGGAGATGGGCAGCCAAGCACACAGCAGTGCTCGTGATCCTGAGTCCCTCTTAAGTTCAGTGCGATGACTTCTCCTTGCAGTACTGGCTTTGGGTGAACACTGCTAGAAAACTTTCTGTGTAAAAACATAAAATCACACCGGCAGAAACAATCAGTTGCTTTAAAATATAAGAAATTGTTGAAAGAAAAAAGGTCTGTCTCTCCCCAGCAGAGGTAATGTTTTGTTTTGGTACTTTCCTATGCAATGTTTTCACTTCTGTTTTTAAACTAAGGGTTTATTTTGACAATTATTAAGAACTGATTTTTAAAGGAAAAGGGAGAAATCCTTAACAACATTTCAAAACGAGTGGGTTTGGAGGGGGAGAAATTTAGATTGTTTGGGAGGAACTCAGAGTGTTTGTTTCGGTTTTGTGCGACCTGAATTGTAATGCACGTTGGCAAGCAAACCGGCAGGCGAGCTTTTCACACAACTTTGCTCCCTCTGTGATTCCTGCTGGATTTTTTGTGAAACTCCGTGCTTTTCCCATCTGAATTTGGTCAGATCGTCAGAGCCAAAATCCCGCTGGCTCCGCGGTGACACAAAGGAGCTGGTGACACTTCTGCGGGAGGTGGGTGCTTGGTCACAGAGTGCCACGCGCTGGGCCTGGGCCCTCGCCTCGCTGCCAGGCTGTGGGGTACGTGTGGCCTGCACACAGCCTGCGCTGGTGCTCCCCTCAGCGGGGCTGAAGATCCATAAGTTTCAGCATTTCCTCCCCGCTGTATGCTTAGGCCAGCGTACAAAAGCAGTCTTGTATGCGAGGCAAATATAGGCTACGGATTTTTTGTTGTGAATCCAGAAACAACTGTGTTTCGCTCCCGCTGTGCTGAACCACATCTAGGTCTGCCTGCTAGGTGGTGGTGTTTCTTTTCCCTTATCTAGCTGAGGCACCTTCCCACGGAAGCCGAGGCAGGTTTTCCTGAGAAAGAGCTAACAGGGTTCCAACAGAGCTGGAACACTGGGATTTCAGGTGATCCATTCGAACTGGAAACCAGCGGCAAGGCACTGCGTGTTAGACATGAGGTAGATGCGAACTGAGATGGCTTCTGCATTCCCAGACTTTGTTGATGTATACCTCTGGTTCTGACAGAAAATTATCAACAGGCTAAAGTATCTCTTTTTCACTCTCAACAGCAGGCTGTTCCTTTTTGCTCATGATCTGAATGAGAAGTAAGAGAATCTTTGACTGCAGGCAATATTTTGAGTCTTCTTGCCTTTTCTCTCATACTCTGGCAACTTGAAAGCAGCTTTGCTTTAACGTCCTGTGCTCAGGCACACTCATGGTCCCAAGGCAGGTATCAGGGACTTTTATGGAAGAAATTTGGTTTTGAAATCAGTGATAGAAATTTTTAAAAAGTGTGTGCTACTTATGCAGAATTCACTGTGTTCCCTTGTACCCCACATGTGCCCCGACCCTCTGAGCCTTTTAACTGCTGATATTTACTTGTGAGCTCATTCTCGAAGCCACCCGTGAATCTGGGTGACTTGACAGTCAGCAAGAGCTCAGCAGCAAGGCTGCAGCTCGAGGGCACCAGGCCTGCAAGGCACAAGGCAGCTCTAAAGCTTGTGGCCATTTCAGCAGCTTTAGGTACAGAAACAATCGTTCTTCTCAAACTTTTGGAACTTTGCAGAGAGATTGCTCTATCACAGAGTTATTCTAAGCTCAAATCATGATGAAGTGCATATTTAGCTGCCTTTTTACATAAATACAGTGAAGAGCCGCAGGAACGTTAAAGCCAAATGCCACAGCTGATGTTTGCAAGCATGGCTCTAGTATGGGCAGAGTAGGCCAGATCCCTTGCTAACCAAGTTTTGTTAGCGTAGTTTGGAATCAGTGGAATTGCACCAAAGTTGTACTTTGGCTTGGCTTAATTTCCTTGCTTTCATCTGACTTTTTTTATTTATTTATTTTTTTTTCACAAGCCAGCCCAGTCCGGATCTATTCAGTGCCTGGGAGTGTGCTAGCCAAGAGACAAAACAGCTTGTCTGACACAAGTCTTTTTAGTGCACCAGTGTGTGGCTTCATGGGGCCTCAGACTGGATCACCACCGTCAAAATATGTTTTCCTACAGCATAATCAGTCATCCTGCTGCCTTCCGATGTTAGGGATACCCAGTCCAGCTTGTGGTGAAAGGGTCTGCTCGTAGAAGGCATTTCACTTTCATTTAACATTTCATTAGGGCATTAAATTCATGTCAATCTGATGTGGCCAGTGTAAGGAACAAATTCAGGTTAATTTTTTCCAGGATACATGGTTTTATTCCCAGTCTATGTTAGTGTTACAGCAAGGTGATATATCGACCTAAACACCAACTTCAGTGGTTTACCACCATAAAGCAAACTGAGTTAAAACTCAAAGATAAAGCTTATCTTATTTTGGAAAATATGAAGAAAGTCATGGTTATTTTTTTCTTTTTTTTTTTTTTTCATACACGTTGGACAGTTGCACTAAGACAGAAGCATTTTCTGATTAAATAATTACTGAAGCCCATTAAGTTTTTCCACTCTCATTCTATTTATAAATTTTAGTGTTTCTCCAAATACAAAATAAAAAAAATATAAAGATCTAGTTTTTTAAAAGAAATTAGACTTACAATTTTTAATCTCATAAAAACCAGGAAATTCCAAGTGGTGGTTTTTTTGTAACTCTGCCATGTTGCACACGCCTCTCTCCTCTTTTAAGCCTTTGTATTGGCCTTCAAAAAGTCCTGGGAAAACACTCAAAAGTTTGCCTAAGCCAGCCTTGTTGGTTCAAACTCTCCTGAACTTCTGGCACTTCTAGGTATCCACATCCAGATTTTGTGATTTGAGCTCGTCTCTTTTGAAAATAATAGCATGGAATTTCCAGGCATTTCTTTGTATGAACTTAAAATTGAAATGAAAGTTTCCACTGAAGCCAGCAGAAGCAGAATCCACATCCTCTGGGTGGATTGACACTCCCCAAAACATGATTTTGGGCCTTTTTGATTTTGACCATCTGGAGAGCAATAAGTTAGTTATATAGAATATTCTTTATGTAGTCCTTTGAATGAGACCCGTAAAACTCTTTGACCTGTTAATATCAACTACATATCCCATTAAGCCCTAAAGGGCTAGCGTGAGAAATATTTTTTATCCCCTCCTCCCAGAAAAAAAAGGGTTTTGTGATGATTTATTTGGCTGGAAAATCAGGAAATACCAAGGAAAGCTGTGTAGGAAGATGCCAGAATCTTCTTCAGTGAGATCAGCTTTTTTTTTTTTAATGTACTTATACATATATACATGTATATAAACAAAACCCAAAACAATATATATATACACACACATATATACGTGTATATATAGATACATATCTGTGTAAATGTTTTTTTTCTCCAACTCCTGTTTGCATGAAATTGTCACCAGTGTGGAACCTCTGTCTGGAAAGCATGGCAAAAATAGAGCCTTTTAGAGTAGAGTGCCTGCTACTGATACAGTTAAAAATTCAAACTATCATTCATATGAAAAAGAAGTTATATAGCAGAATGCAAAAGGGAACATTTATCTTTCAGCCTCTTCATTTTCTGTTATGTTCATGTCAGACTGTAAGATCATTTTGGTTCCTGCTTTGGAGGACTTTCATGAAACTCTGTAGAGCTGCACAAAGCAGAGGCAGAGGGTGAGAAGCTCTCTTGTTTCTGATCAAAATGAAGTGATGTGCCAACTAATGATGACAGAAACCTGGAGAGCTGTAGGTGCTCCCTTTTGTCGGAGATATAAAATAGAGATTCAGACCGCCGTTACAGATTGCATAATGTCCTGGCTAAATTTCAATTAAGGTAATTATATTTGGCCTCCCTGAATTCCCTCTGAAGCGTCAGTTGGGCACAGTGATATTCAGCTCCTGGCCTGAACTCTATCACAGTGATGCGGAGCATTGTTACACAGCTGCCTTGTTCCATTCTGTGCTGAGTGAAGTAACCGCCTCGGAATTTGGTCATAGTAGTGTTAGCAAACACTACTCTTCTGTGCCTTCATTTGTCTCAAAATGTTTGTTATAGAAAGTAATGACTCGAGCCTGTTCTCCTGTGGTGCCTGGTGGTATTTGTAAGAATTATCTCCGTTTTACAGATGAGGAAACTGAGGCATAGAGATTCTGAGTGACTTTTCTAAGTGCACACAGCACGTCAGTGGCAGAGGCAGGAAGATAACCTGGGAATGCTGGATCCCAGTGCCGTGCACTAACCTCTAGGAAACACTACCCATCTGAATGTAAGTTATTGTTATTAAGATGTGGTTTATCTTTCATGTGAGTTGCCATCTGTTATATTGCCTACTTGCTATTAGTTACGAAAGCTATTCACATTTTGAATTGTTTTGCATTCTCACAGCTACATAAGTCCACAGTAGACCTTATGACAACAGTAAAGGCAGTTGTCATGTTGAAGTACTGGACAAATATTAACTCATGCTTTTTTAGTAAATATTTTTTCAATGTCATAAATGCACAGTTTAGAACAAATTTAAACAGATTTTGAAAAGTCCACTGATTTGGTGATGGTTGGTTCCATATCTGTTCGTTGTTCCACAGTTAAAACACGACTTTCAAAGTTATGATGATGAAGATAAATTTCCAAATGATAATTGAATGTAATTGAGACATTGATAACTCTATGTGTTTTGGGCCTAGCAGCTCTGTGGCTTATAATATCCTTCTAAGATGTAATATATAAAAAAAAATTATTAATCTTGAGCTCTTACTGATGCTTCTGGGGACCTCAATGAGCCAAGGAAAACTAGGTCAGTTTAATTGGAGGCAGTCTGGAAAAGTCCTGAGTAGAAGGTGGGACAGGAACTGAAGCTGTGAAATGAGAAAAGACTCTTAAAAAGTAAAAATTGTTCTGTTTTTCTCTCTGCGTATGGATGGGCAGTAGGGGAATGCATTTGTTTTGATTAATCACCATTTTCAAGGCAGCCAGGAAGCTCTCTGGCTTGGGAACGGGAAGCCGTAGCGAAAATGGAGAAATGTCCTTGTAATGAAAGAGGAAAGTTGTTGTTCCAAACTATTCAATGTGTAATAGCAGGAGGGAGCAGTGTGTGAGACAGCCTAACAAAGTCGGAGGCAGCTTAGATGCTGGTGCCTTTTCATCTCTGAAGACAGTCAAGCAGCAAGGACCTTTGTGATAAGTTTCATCTGATTCCCTTCATGTGGTAAAGCCCACTGCATTTCCTGAGGCTTATATCTTCTGATGAGCCAGAACATATATTTCAGAAAGATGGGTAACCTTAAAATCTTTAAGTAAAGAATGACCACATGTTTACGTCAATTCTTCTAAACATTTCAACATCCATTTCACTTTTAAACCTAAATTTGTCTAACTTCAGCCTTGGTTTGATGTATAAAGAAGCCTTCTACTGTCAGAAATCTTTTCTGCATACTATTTGTTGATAAATTCTGTTGGTCAGGCCTGTTGATCATGAATTTTTGGCAGCCATAGTACAGTTTGAAGGTAGGGGCTACAGGGTAGTGACATTTGAAGGGTGAGGGACTACTTGTTTTACAGCTAACGGTGAAACAGGAAGAAAGGCTGTATGCAGAGACAGTGGTTTTCTTCCAGAGCAGGTGAGGTAGAAGTGGAAGAAATACATGGGTAAAGGTGAAGACCGGGTTATAAATAGGAAAAGAAGCTGGAATAAGAGTGAAGGCCTTTAGAACAGACACAGAAAATAGTGTGAAGAGAGAAGCATCATAAAGGTATTAAAGAACAGAAAAGAGAAACAAACATAGTTGGTGATGGTCAATAATGGACAAATAATGGACAAATGGGGAAATAGCAGATTTTGTGAAGAAAGTAACAAAAAATAGTGGTGATTCACCTGAGGTCGTATGGACTAAAGCTTCTACGTCAGTGGATAGTTTCCTGTCTCACAGGAGACCAACAAGCTTAGCTCATTATAGCTTTGAGAATGTACTGCTTAATCTTCAGGTTAGTGAGGAGCTGGTATGGTTTTAAAGCATTTGAACGCATTCATACTCTGTGAATAAGACTGGCCAGATTTTCTGCCCAAGAACCCTCTGTGTTCAGGATTAAAACTCCAGTGTTCGGCATCTAACAAAAGGGAGGCCTAATTAGGAAGAAGAAAGCTCTTTCTACATACATAGCTGTTTTTTGTTGTTTTGTTGTTGTTTTGTTGTGTTTTTTGTTTGTTTGTTCGTTTTTTCTAATGACAGAAGAACAAAGAACAGGGTAAAACTTTCTGAAGGTAACAGTACTTTGGGTTTTCTCAAGTTTGCTCTGTCTCAGTCAGCCTCCTCTGCAGTGGGACCACTCCTTGCACTAGGGCCTGGAGCACAAGGAGCTGGAACTGTTCCTCACCCCTCCTCTCTTTCACAGCACTTAGCACCCTTGTTCCAAATGGCTCCAAACCACTCCAAAACTAGCCAGTGGTTTCCTGCCTCCGTGTGGCTGAGAAGATTGGTTCAGTGTGGGCTGAAAAAATGCAACAGTCATCAGGTGCGAGCAGCAAGGTTGTGTTCATCTTTGGTTATCAGTTAGGTCAATATAAAGAGTTGTTGCATCTTTACCTCAAATTTTGTGTCATTTCTCTCTGTGAAATAATTCTGGTTAAGTTTGTCACTGGTGCCATGAAAGCTCTGTCTTTGAGTTTATCAAATTCTCTGCACTTTGAAGATACCGGTGTTCTGAAATCTCAGTAAAATTATCTGGGCGAGGTAAAATTCTGGGTAATTTCTGTTAAGAAAAAAATCTTTATTTCTAAAGGACTTCTTTTCAAAATGTGTTTAGTCCTCACTGATCTGGGAAAGTAGAGTGAGACAAAAGATAGTTTCTAAGTCACCATTGTAGGCCAAGCATTGAAATGCTGCCAATCTGGACCAGTCAGACTAGCTTTTTAGAAGATATGTGCTTTCGTTATATGCTTAAAGATGCAAAAAAAAAAAAAAAAAAAAGCCAGTCCTTCAAACTGGCTTTGTGTGGCTGACATTGCTGGTTTGAAGGAAGTGCATGGAAGTAAACTCCAGCACACTCACTACTAAACACTTGTCTGGATATTGTTTTCTGATCGATCACTGAGGGTTGTACTCTGACTGATATCTTTCATACAAGGTTATCCCTTTGCATTTGTACAAGAAGAGAAAAGAAAAATTACTCAGAAGGAGGGAAGAAAAACCAAAAAACTGTTGGAAATATGAAAGTCATTTCTAAAGCCATTTCTGCCTGTCACTGGTGTGAGAAGAATTTTCATTCTCTTTAAGGCTATTTAAAATATACTTTGGGGCTAAAATAACAGGGGAGATGATCCAATCCATTCTTAGTCCTTAAACCACAATGGGTAACAGATCCTTGTTGCCACATCACATCCAATGAGATAGCTTACTGGAAGAATTGGTCAGGCAACTTCATTAGTGATTGCAAAAAAAGAAAAGTAAAAGAAATGAAAATGTTCTCTTTCCCCTACTTCTTCTCTTTTTTTTTTTTTTCAAGGCAGAGCAACAACAAACAAGTCAACAATTGTTTTATTGTTTAATTAAAGATAACTCTGTTTTTCAGGTTTTCCAATGTCTGTGAAACTTAATTCTTTCTTTTTTCTTTTTTTTTTTCCATGAGATGAAACACCAGAAAACTGTGAAAGCAGTTAAAATTTTCATTAAAATTTTGCATTTTTAATTTGCTATAGAAGATTATTCTCTCACTTTCTGCTGCCCTCCTGCCTCTCTATTCCATATTCATGCACAGACTCCTGGCTGACTCTGAATGGCACTTAACCATTCACTCCTTAGAATGAGCAAGTGACAACTCCATAAATTTGTTGATTAAAGGTGAGATCGTGGTAGGGACCACCCTGGATTCTGGAAATCATGCTGCTCCTTGAAGGTACTCTTTGTGAAGCAAGTAAGGAATATGATAGCATCACTTCTAATCAGAATGAGTATCACTGCAGTCAGCAGTAGTTGTCACAAGCTGTATGGGTACATCAGAAATCTGATCATGTTATAATGTTTCCGTCACCTACTTGATGCACAATTTCTGACTTCTCTATTTTGGCTTTTTTCCCCACGATAGGACATCCTGGCATGGGTAATAAACCTAAATTTTTCATTTGTTTGGGAGGTTACTTTAGGAGTTAAGTATGTGATGGCACCAATATTTGGAGTTGTTCATGTTGAAAGACTAGTGCTGCTGGCTTGGTCTGAACTAACACTTCTCACCAGACTGAAAGCACACCTTTTCTTCAAAGCATTAAAAGACGACAGTGAAATTAGGATACTCTGTGATGATGAAATTAAAAGTTATCATTTTAGAATAGATGTTGATATTGCTTCTCTGTCCACCTGTAGCACCTTTAATGCCGAGCTGAATGAAATGTCAGGAGCATCAAGGAGGAAAACTAAATGGACATTATTGAGCAGATGGGTGCATCTGCTTTGTTACTTTCTCGCTGTTTTGTATTTGAGCTGTTTATTTTCACTCTCTGGCTGTCAGACATAACATGAACTAGAACTGAAAGACACTTTCCCTGCAGTAGGACCTAAAGTCAGGAGTCACCCAGTCTCCCTGTTCACTCTGCCATTTTGTTGTCTTCTGTAGCTTCTGTCTTGCAAAAAAAAAAAAAAAAAAAGTTGTGCAAATTGGGATTGCAGTTGAATCTACTGCCAAGAAATACCAGACAAGAGAGAGGAAGAAATTCGTCCCAGTGGTATTAGAGGAAACCTTGAGTGATCTGACCCAGTCAACAAATGTCAGGAAATGTTGCCACTTGTGGAAAAATAAATGGTTCATTATTGCTCGTAGACAAATACACCTCCATAGAACACCTGGAAGTGGTCCACAGACCACAGACAGAATGTCACTAGGCTAATTTAAAAAAAATAAAATAAAACTGGGGAGGGAAAGCAGGTTTTAAGAGATAAATTGATCATTGGCTGGGGTGAGGAAGTAAAAACCCAACATGTTATAGGGTGATGGTCCCTTTCATCGGTTGTTGACCATTGTAGGGGGAAGGCTATCAGACAGCCTGAACCATTACTTTGATGAGAGGAGCTCACAGGAGAGAAACATTACTTGTGGCGAGGCTGAAGGTGAATGAGGTAACCACAGAGTACTCTGTAAGAATGTGGATTGTGGGAAGCACTGCTTATAGGAGGCAGACAGATGGATTGATACTGGCAGCACCAAAGACTAGCTATTCTTTTTCACCATCCCAGAGTGAGGTTAAACCTGGTGCAAGTAGTAATGGACAGTAGTTGATGCGGATCAGACTCAGCCAAAGTAACAGTATTGGCACTGAGAGCAGAAAGTTTTGCAGATTTCTCTGTGTGTGCACTTGCTACTGGTGTTCCTGGTGGGTGGCTGAATCATCCTGATGGCATTCAACAGGAACCAGCTGCTGAGAATATTAAAATGCAAGCATTTATTCCTCTAGAGAGACAGTAGCATCTGCAAAGTTTTCCTGTCTTGATAGTACAGATAATCCCAGGGAGTATTCTCTAGTAGTTTTTAACTCTCAATTCATTTATGCATTTTCTTTAAAGCCGTGTGTGCTTTGTGTCTGCTCAGAGACACAAAACTCGTCTTAGATCTGAGGCCTCCGCAGGTCTCAGGCAGGTAGTTCGCAAGCCCTCTGCTCAGGCTGAGGAACCGTACACGGGAAAAGGAAGCCAGGCTTTCTCTCCTCCTTTCACCAACCCTTTTTTCATTCTTTTTTTCTTGGGAAAGACGCCTCGGAGGCTGTCATGGAGCAGAGCATGAGCCCTCTGCCAGGCTGCGGTTCTTTGAGTTGCTTATCAGCGTGAGGTTTGGCTTAAAATTCATTGTGGCAGTGATTACAAGAAATGGTAAAAGTTGCAAGGAATCAATTTACCGATGTGTTAGATAGGATGTTGAGTATACCCAGTCCTATCCGTATTTGCTGTGATTAACCCCGTCAGGAGCTGGAAGTACTCAGCTCCCAACAGAAGCAGTCTTTAAGTTCGACAGCTGTAACGCACAAACTCATAACCAGGACATCTGAGGGAAGGGAAGAAGAAGATAGTAGCAGTCTTCTGCTCAGTTCCTCACATCTTTTCTGCTTTCCTTACAACATGTTCTCATGCTAATAGTTTGTGAATTCACATACTAACGGTATTCATAGGAAGGGAATGGCAGAGATTCTGCCCGTGACATATGATGTGAGAAAAGGTGCAGGATTGTTTTACAGAGAGAGGGAAATGGAGTTCTTACAAGTGCAGCTGCAGTGTTGGCACAAGGAGGAGAAACAAGCTGTAGCCAGCCAGAGCTGTGTGGCAAAAGCAAGGGTGAGGATTGTGGGTTTATTTAAGAAGCAGCATAATTTGGTGTGCTCATCGATGTACCAATGCATTAAGGTATTTTAGCCTTATTTAAATAGCCTTGCATAAAATACCTGCCTACCTACAATATAGTGAACAGTTTGGTCCTGTTTTTCCAAGCTGAAGTATTAGCACGTCTGAGTTAAAAGAACAAATTCTCTGTGCACAGCAAGCATCCACTCCTAGGGTCCACCTTTCGTCAGCTCCAGTCATCCTCAGAGCCTGGCAGAATGTGTCAACAAATCAAGGTTTTGACGGGATCTTACAGACACAACAAGTGGGACTACAAACACCACTCTTCAGAGTTTATTGATAGCCTCTCTCGTGATGTGACAGGCCAAGGAAAGCTGTTGTAGGAGAGGTGACAGCAGCAGCAGCATTTTATAGCCATTCTGATTTCAGCTTTGCCTTGGAAAGAGCTGCTGAAACCTCTTAGCGGTGTTAAGACATATAGTCTAATCTCAGTGAAGCATCACAGTGATGATGCATACATCAAAGACTCTGTTGTGCTTTCCCCTTTTTGTGTGAATTATGTTTGCTCATTTGTTTAAAAAAAAATAGCATAATGATTTCAATTTTAAGAGGCTTAAGCCCAAAGCTTTGAAAAGTCTTAACAAAGAATGATTTAATGAACTGGCTATTGTGTTTATTGTTATGCTCAGCTACTTAAGTATGTCATAGGCTCTGCAATACAAACAATTAATGGTCAAGCTTCTGAGCTCAAGTGCTAAGATCTTCTGCTTTTAGAAAAGGAGAAGTAGTATTTGAAGTCTGTTCCCACTTAAGCAGTAGTGCAATAAAACTCCGCTGGATTTAGACGTAATTGCTTGGGGTTGGATTTGTTGTTTGTTTGTTGGTACAACAAAATAACATAGAACTTAATCCTGAACAAGAGCAGCACTAGAAAATTTCATAAAATACCAAATGATACTTGCCTTTCTTTCACCTCAGCATTTCCTCTAAAGACACTTCTCTCCATTAAAATAGTCATAGGGAAAAAAAAAACAGTTCTTGAGCTTGGCCACAATAATGTTGGAGTTGTGAAGAGTATTGCGCCGGCACAGTCATTTCCCCATCAGACTTAGAGAGAGATCTGATCCATATTGTGTACCGAGAGAGACGATGCTTTTAGTCCTCAGGGCATCAGGAGGCTCTTAATGCAGCTCAGCTGACAGCATGAGGTTGGTACGCATCTCAGAAGCTGTACACTGTGTTTCCCAAGAACTCCTGGAGAGCTGGGTTCTCCGGTGCAGTGAAGGCTATGAGTAATCTTAGGAAGATTCGCTTTTCTTTAGCGCTTCTATATTTTGCCATGGGTAGTTGATGTTTTGGCTGCTTAGCTGCACTTCATATTTACCACTGCAGAATGATAATGAGGAGATGGGGGCTAACGAGAAATAATAATACTTTTTAGATGTTTATTGTGCTCAAATAGCATGATCCTCCAGGGCAATACCCCCCATCTAGTCAAAGCAGACAGCAAAAAGAAATCTGGACACAGATTCAGCCACTAAGAATGAAGTCAGGCTCAGAGCTATGATAATAAATTCCATCCTGAGAAGAAGGGAAAGTCTGAGGCTGCCAATGGAGCAACTGACTTGGAGCCATCTGCGAAGCTATGACTTGGTTCTCCCTTTGCCATCCTGTGGCTGAAATCAAACTACGTCTGTGAGTTATTTACCTCTCTGGCCACAGGAAAATAGCAAGCCTGAAATTCCCGCCAGTGCTGCCCGCATGGCTGCCCTGTTTTAACCTCAGGATACTATGTGACACCTGAATGATGAACTACTCAAATAATATTAGTTGTGGTAAATGCACCGGCTGCACTGAAAGTAATGCCTCCTGTTTATTTCTGTGGTAACTACAGCAGGTATGAAGAACACAGTAACACTGTTTGATGGAGCAGATTCTTAGCTACAAGACATTATTTTTTTCAACATAGTCACCAACGTTAGCTGTGCTTTTTTGTCAGCAGTGAACAAGAGCCTGCATGCCACTCTTGTAAAAATATGCACTGGTGGAGATGACACATAGTTGCTGTTGCTGCTGCTGAATGGCACCATCCACTGCCTCACTGCGCTCACATCCACTGTTTGATCTCTCCATACATTCAGCAAGCGCTGATGAATGTCAGCAGGTGCCATTTTTCCTGCATGGAGGAATTCAGTGGCACACCGTTGCTTCATATGCCCTTCCATGTCAAATGCCATTCTGTCAGACTGCCCCTCTGCTTCCGTCTGTCACATGGCACAGCATGTAACGGGATATTGGTGGGAAGGTTCAGCCTCTACTGCCATCTCACCAACATCTGCCGCTGACATTGTGGACCATCATAATAAAATAGGAGGTGTTACTGTCAGAGCATCCCTCGTGTCATGATGGTAGTTACTACAGTGTTATGTTTTGTTAGGAATGCTTTATGCAGCTATTTGGGTCAAGCCTTCTGCTTTCTCCACTCCAGTCTGGTCGATGGATGTTTCCCTTGACTGCTGTCTGTTCAGTCAGGCAGTTTCTGTGAATGACAAAACTGAAACCCAGGGCCAAAATAGTTGAGAGTTCAAAAGTTGACCATTTTAGGTTATTATTGTACTCATTCTCTAGTTGGGAAAAGGAAATGTAAATCCCAGAGGAAATACGATTGGGGCTGTTTGAAATCTAGTGTGTCACACTGAGACTCCTGTAGAAGTTTGGTTAAGTTCCTCCTCAAGGAAAATGGAAGTGGGTACTGAGGACCAGGGCAAAGTAATGTGTTTGTCGTTTTAGGGAAATCTGAGTGATCCTTAACAGAGGTTTTGCAGAGGGCTGAAGGTTCCATGAGGCATAGAAGAGTTTTTGGCTTCTTGCAGTCTCTGATGTCTAGGTGCACAGAACACTGTGAGGAAGGAAGAACAGCAAAAAAAGGATGTCTCTTCTCCCATATTCTCTCTGTAAATCTCAGTCACCCTGTAGGGTAACTTCTCCATTAGTAGCTTTCAATTCCAGCCACAAGCACTGGAACCACAAAGACAGGCATTCATTCAAAGATGATGAAGACTTCATTATGTTCAGAAAGTTCATCACAACACATTTACTTGTACACACCGTAAAGTATTTTCACTAATTAAACCTAAGCGGTTGTCAAAATAAATGAACAAAGTATACTCTGTGATGCTTTATCCTTTATTTATTTATATTTGTATTGTCTGTTCAAGTGTTTTCTGATTTGAAAAATTCAGTTATTTGTGATAGGTCAGCATCCTCATTACTAGCTTCAATTAGGAAGATCATATTATTTTTCTGACTAGATACCCTCCTAACAGCAAAAGCATTAGCTGAAAGACTTTTACGTTTGGGCTGGAAGACCGTGGTCACTGCAGATAATCCAAAGGATTACTCTGTGAGGGATTATCCTAAATTAGTGCTTTCCCAAACTGCTTGCTCTCGCAAAGGTCGTGTTGCTTCTGTGCTAGACTCTGCGACAAGCCACATTTCAGTGTTTGCAGGAGGAGAGGTTCCAAAAGAAAGTGACGGAGGTGGCAGAACTGGGTGACATGTGGTAGGCATGTCAGCGAAGGGAACGGCATGCCACGCACCTGCTTTGTGGCTCTGCCGTGCCACAAGTTAACATTTTGATGAGCAATTTCCATTCTGTTGTTTTCTCTCAACACATGGGGTTCAAAAAACAGTTAAAGGAAAACTGTACCCATTTGCTCATCCCAAAAGCCTACAATTTCAGAAGTCTGCCAGATTAATTTTCACATATACAGTATTTCAGAGTTGAAGTACACATAGGAGTGCAGTTTATCTTTTGAAATTGTAGTGTGATGGCTAAAGAAGAATAGGTGTGCATTGCTCTAACTTCATGAAATGCCTCTGATTGATGGTTTATAATTTGAAAAAATCTTTTCATATAATCAAAACATTCTGAAGTTTCTCAAGTCTGTGTAATAATCATGAATACCAACCCCTACAGAAAGACATTTCTCTACAGCTACGTACAAAAAAATAGAGAAACACAACAATCCTTTTGCTGGCTACATTTCTGTAAAGAACCTGCTTTTAATACTCATCATACTTGAACTAGACTGCCTCTGAACCTGCACTAGGATGATACAATATAATTTATTGATCTGCTATGCTAAACCATTTTGTTTTTGTCCGTATTTGCTCCTTAGCACCCTCTGTGTGAGGGGGGAAGGGAAATGGCTGCAGAGCTAGATGGCATTGAGGTGCAAGAAATGATGTGGGTATCACAGAAATGAGCTGTGTTGACAGTTTATTTTAGTCAGAAATAGTCCAGCCCTTTGCCTGTTTACCCTAAGAAGTAACTGCTACATGACTGAGGAAAGAATTAGACACGTATTTTCTAGTTAAACCTCTGATCTGATACTCATAGAGCAGATCTGGTAGCAAATTTTGGCCGCTGAAAAGTATCTGGCTACTGGTAGGCTTGTATCTGTGTAATTGGAAAACAGAAGAGATTCTCTCACTTTAATCTGACGCTTATCTCCATCCTCCTTAAGGCAGGAGAAAAGCCAAGGGATTTAGCATCTTCCTTCTTTTCTTGCAACCTACTGAGACTATCTATGGTTAGAAGCTCTTCTTGATGCGTTTTATGGCAGGACATCCACGCTGCCAAAAGCCTTTTGTTGCTGAAGTCTGAAGCATTAAATCATTGAATAACCCCTTATTTTTGTCTTCCAGGAGTGTGTCAGCTTGTAAAAAGTGACAAGGTCAGCAGAAAAGTCAGCCTTTGACATGCCCTTTCACCCATGGGTTATGTTCATACACTCACTACTAGAGCAGTTTAAAGGTTTTCAGTAACCTTTTAGTAAAGGTAATTTCACCGATCCCTTCCAAGGGATCCACTTGATTATATATCAGTAAGGAGCTGTGGTATTTGAGAACAGTTGATATGCTCACAATTTTTGTAAGCAAAGACCTTGACGAGTTCCTCCACAGTCAGTCTCCTTGGGCTAAAATTTCAACCTATTACATGGGGATTTAGCCACTCATTTCCCATAAACATCAATGGGAGTCATGTGGCTAAATCCCTGTGCAACACATTGAAAATGTATTCCCTTATGTTTAAACTCATTTTGATGCAGATGTTTTCTTCTGCAGGAAACAAGTGAAATGAAGAAGCCATTTATTTCTTTTCATTTGTGTCTGCCCCAGATCACCAAACAACCAAATTATTTTCACTCCTGCCTAGGTACCAGAGTATCCTGTAGGATGTGCTGGATCTGTGTACGACACTAAGTTAAGAGGGCAAGCTTCAAGACATTAGGACAATGGATGCTAATTTGTATTTATTACCTACTCATGTGTGGGAAAAATTGCACAGATGACAGGCTGTCCCTTCACCCATGAGAAAAAGATACTCCATTTCTCTCAGTTCTCCATCATCTGCTGTGTTACATATTAAAGGAGGGACAATGTCCTGCTTTTTGGGGATTTAACTAGTGATCTTTGTTTGGAAGTTGCAGTGTAGGACCCACTGCTTGCCTCTTGGTTGATGTGTGCTTACGATACTCTCTCACAAGTTTAATGGATCTGCTCTGATCTCAGTACGGAGTTCATTCTGCTTTACAGATTTCCTTATTGAAGATGAGGAAGATCTTTTAGGCCAGCTATTGGAGGGAGGAGAAGTGAAAGGCTATTGGGATGTAGGCACAAATGCGAATATACTATTTCAAAATCATCAGGTATGATTTTCAATAATGGCACGTGTGTGCTAAGATGCAATTTTGTGCCTGCAAAGAATTGTGTTCATAATAAATGGCAGGTGCTTTTAAAGCATTTAAATATTGTATTTTCTATTACCACCTGCACACCAGGTAACAGGGTATTAATATGCTCCTAGTTGAGCCCATGATTCATTGCAGGTGCAGTGCTCTGGAAATCAAGGATTGCATTGAGGTCCTGATGAAAATCATGCCCTCAGGCACATCTGATCTCCATTTTGATCAACAAGCCAAAAATAAGACTTTTACTTCAATTACAGTTCATCTGATTTTGAACTTAATGATGCAACTCAAAGTCTATTGGCTTAGCTCCTGAGACCCAGGAAGGAGGATGTCTGGGACCTTGTCTATTCAGTGGAATAGAGGTTCCCATTAAATTCACTCTGATCTCATTACATGTCTTTTATTTGTTCAGAAGCTCTATTTTTGCTCTTCCTGGCCTTGTTGAATCTGTTGTTGATTCATTGTGCAGACTTGGTATTAATGAAAAAGACTGCCTCACTCAGGTCTCTCCGGAGGGTGAGGTTTTCCATAGCCCTGTGTCTGTACAACGCATTGGAAGCTCAGAATCCGATGGCTTGCCTTGTGAAACTAGATTCGAGCGCCGCTTTATTAATAGGCTGATGAGATGTACCAGCTTGGCTGGGCTGTCTGCCTCCATAATGAGCGAGGGCTGCATTTTCCTTTCTTTAACGATCAGAAAAAATCCTCAGTTATGCCTTTCCTGTCCCCCTGCTCTCCACATTCCTATTTCAAAGGCCTCTTTAAAGGTCTCTATTATCTCAGCTGCCTTTAGGTGTCACTCGAAGCTTTGGGTTCCTCCTGTTCACCCGGCCCTTTGTATATTTAGTTTTGCCCTCCCTGCCATTCAACTGCTCTGGCAGCTGGGGACCCCTAGTCACCCCGCATCTATTCCATTCTCCATTGTCCCACTTGTCCACGCTTGCCGCATGCTTGCTGCTGCTAATGGAACATTTTGATTCACATGGTTTGGTGCTTATGTAGGGCACTTAGTTGAAGGAATAAAATTGTTTCATTTTGGCGGTTTTTCTCATTTTAAGGATTGCTGGGTGTCAAAGGCTGGGTCTGTATCGCTGGATTTGAAGCTCTACTGCAGGAGAGCACTGTTGTCCTGCAATTCGTAGCAGTTGGTAGACCTGTATTTTTAACTTTTGTAAGAGTGGAAGGTCTGCCTTCTGTCCTGCTTTTGTCAGGCACTGTCAGGCTGTCCCAGCTCCTTTCACTACAAGACTGTTAATCTGGTCTTTTCCATTTTGAGACTGATCTGAACATTTTAGAGTGGGCCAAGTACTTTCTTGGCCTTCTGACTAAGCCTAGGTGGCTCATATGGTAAATCATTAATTTGGAGACCGTATTCCGCCTTTGCTGGGAGTTAAGAATGGTGTTCTAATAGCTTCCTTCCATCTGGAACAGTCATAAACCAGATGGATAAAGGATTGGCACCACTTATTTTGACTCTACCCAATTCACCCCATGTAAAGAGACCTTGCAATATTTCCCAGACAATTGTTGCATGTATCCAGAATAGCAAGCAAAAAAACATCAAGATCAGATGTGTGGGCTGCCATTTGGGAAAAGTAATGGAAAGGTGAGCAATAAAATTATCCCTTCCTTTGCAATACTGTGTCAGAATCCATCATTAGAGCCACGTGTAAGATGGTTTTGAATCTAAATATTACTTGAAAATTTAATTCCCTAGTTTGAACTCTAAAGATTAGAGTACCTTGGGTTAAGTTCAGCATGGGATTTGTTAGATAGATATTTCTTAAATAGAATGGTAAGAGGTAGGTTTTCTAGGTTGTTGTGTACAAAGATCTTGGCAACTTGTCTTACTGGATCCATTCTCTTCCTCCCTGTTTTCATGAAAATAAATTCATCATGCTGTATTTCTCTGCATTCCTTTAATATGATTTGATAAGAACAATAATATTGCCAGAGACTAAAATTTGCACCTGCATCTACTTATTTGGGTAAATTAAAAATAGTAATATTTAATTAATGAACGGTTAGAAGGAAGGAGTTCTGATGTGTTGTAAATAACGTGTCTTTAAAGAGCTGGTCTTTGGTCCAGGCCCACACTGTAGTGCTAGGAATGTTTCAGAAACAGTTCTGATTCTGCTCAGTACTGGAAGAGACACATAATGGTAGCCTACTTTATTTTTGCTCAAGGAAACATGAAAGGGAAGTCTGTAAAATTTGGGTGGCATAATAAAAGGATTCACAAAAGCTCCTTAAGCAGATCAGAGAAGTCATGTAGATGTGGATTGCGAAGTGCAGGGAGGTGGGTCCACCTAAATAGGCAAAGGTACAGGAGGCTGTTGACACCAACAGTACTTTTCCCTTAATACAAGTCTAAACAGAACCATCAGAAAGATTGAAAGTCTCATATAAAAGTCACAGAGAAGGACTGAGCTGTGACTGGAAGAGCATATCCATAGAAAGGCCAAGGTTCTGTACTTCAGCTTGGGAGTCCAAGTGGAAGTGAGTAGGGTTACTGTTAAAGAAGCAAGGGAACATTTAAGGGTAGGAAGTCTTCAACATTGGAAAGATTTTCTTTTCATTTATTATTATTGTATATATCAGAGACCTTTATGACTTTCCACTGATTAAGAACGTTTTAGACCAGTTTCAGAGAGGGTGTATGGAAGAAGAAGCAAACATAAATTGTGATTTGTCTAGACTTGCAATTGTCCAGGCTCGTGCTGCTGAATCCTAGGGCACGCAGGGAAATGAAAAGATGATGTTGGAGCTCCTAGCTGAAAAAAAAAAAAAGTGATCTGTTCTTGAAATTAGCCGGGCATGCAAGAAGTTTCAAGGGTTTCTCTAATATTTTGAAAGACCAGGAAGTAAATGGATTTTGTATATTTTACTTCAGTAGTTTGTAAATCATTTACGGCTCTAGATAAAAATGTCAACAGTTTTTGTAGGCTTGTAAGTCTTCACTGGCTGTTTCCCCTTGCTTGGTAGAGTCTGTCAGTGCCAGAGTGCTTAAATTCCTGCTGACTCCCCTTGTTAAAAGGAGAGCCCTCTGCTCCTGGCTGTCTTACCATGGAAGGCACCTTTTGAAGCAGTGAATGCAAGGATATTCCTCCTACCAGCTAGATTCAGTTCCGAGAAGCACTAGCTGGCAGCTGGTACTGTGTATTGCATCCAGCATCCATTTCCTGGGATAGCCATGAAGATAGGAGAGAAATGGGGGACATGTTATCACTACAGAAGTTAATAATTGAGTCCAGTCTGTCTTCATGGTTTCATGATAAGGAGTATATTAGAAGAGCCAGTTCCTTTTAACAGTTTCTGCCTGAAATGTGCTGGAATGTGAAGTGCTTAGATGAAATCCTTCCTGCCAGCGCCTCTCCTTCATCTTCTGCCTTTCCCAAATAACAAATTTGTTTCAAGAAAGATGCTGAATTGAGGTGCTGGGTCAAAAAAAATTGTGTCCTTTCGAGTAACTCACCAGCTTAACATACAGCTGTGCCTCTCATTATAAAATCAAGTTAAACTGAACTACAAGAAAATGAAAGCACCACAATAATAATCAGAGCATACTGGCTTTCAGTGTTGGTTCACCTGACCTACAAAATGTGGAAATCCGCTGTCTGATCAGTTATTTACAAACTCCAGGAGAGAAAGCAACCTGTTAACGGCAGCAGTCCAGCTTCTCTATTGCCATGTTGGTAGCACTGGTACACAATCCAGAGAGTAAAATTTACACTTGCACATACTATTTGCTACTAACTCCTTACGTTGGTGCTAATTGAATGCCAAAAACTCTGCTTGAAAATGGGACCAGCAGGCAATCCGCAGCTTCTGTCTCTTAAAACACCAGAGCTATAGAAACTGTATAGCAAATGCCGTGGGTCTTGGCTTTCTGAAAGCACATAGGCTGTTTTTCATTATTCGTCCTAATCGTTCACAGTATTAAAGTTACATTACACTGGCCTTGCTTTTTGCCATTTCGGTTCACTACGTCTTCAGTCAGCTGTTGCAAACTAGAAAAGCTGGAAACAAAAGGCCCGATCCTGCACAGAGGGCCGGTGTCAGTGATGTTAGCGAGACTACCAAAATAAGAAAGACCTGTGAGGATTAGGCTCTCAGCGCTCATACCAGCTGAAAATAGGTTGGGACCCAGTTCAAATCGTCAGGCAGTGGTGGCAGCTAGAACTGCTCGATTCTGAAATCTGACATCTTGCGACCTGCCTGTGCTGGAGGCACTTCTGCGGCCTTGTAGCAAAGCTTTCAAGGCTGGCAAATCGTTCCAGCACCAGTCCCGGATTATGATCTAAATAAATAAATAAACGAAAAGACAATTCTCTCTGTCCTCAGTGCAACAAAACAGTGCATAAATACAGTCTTGTGAAATGACATCTGCTGTTCAGAGGAACAAAAGGCAGAACCGAGAAGGTCGTCATTTTGGCTTCTCTTGCTTGTGCTTGCCTGAATTCTAACCGTAACGTTATTAACGTAAAATGTAGCTGCTCTGCTTTCTGTGAGCATTTTCGTTATCTCTAATAAATTAACACCTTACAAAGGAGTGCTCTGAGCTCGCCGTAACGATCAGTGTGTTGGAAGTATTGATCTCAAAATATGGATTGCTGATGTGATCATTTGCCCCAGTTGCAACCTTTTGTGATAACCTCTAATGCAACAGGCATTAAAAAATACAGCATGTGATAACAGGGGCTGCTTAGTTGCTCCCTAGCAGAGCTAGGAAGAACTCTGTGTTTTCACTTTGCAAACCTTGGCAAAGACATAATGCTGTATATGCCAAATTTTCAAAAATGATGGAATTTTGCTTTCATGCCCAGGAATAAAATAGCCTAAGGTACCAACCAATAGAAAAATTGATTGGGAGGGGGAATACCCCAGCAGTCTCGGATGCTGTTTTTTTTTATAGACTTCAGACACTGGCAAATATTGCCTAATTACTACAGCAGGACAAAGGGTTCTCTAGGCTTTTCACTCTGAGATCTACAAAAATAAGCATCTGACATTAAATAGAGCAATAAAAATACTTCTGCATACTGTATCCTGATTCAACAAATCTCAGCTGAAAGTAAATGAAATAGCTGAAATGTCATCTCTGACAGAAAAGGAGAGAGTAGAATGAAGAGAAAAAAAAAGTATAATCTAGGTTAATAACTGCTTTCTCTGTTATTCAAATTGAGAGAACAAGTTAGTTTATCACTGAATCATTCAGTTGTTAACTTACTTAATAGACCAATGCAGAAGTTTTCCAAATTTCTCTCCATTTTACAAAACACTAGTTCATTGCTGCAACCTGGAGTGAAGCTGTTTACAGCTCTGTGCTAAGCAGAAAGTTCAAATCAATTATTGTCCATTAGAGTTAGGTATAACTGATGAAATATCCCCAGAGGAGTATTGTAAATGTATCAAGATGTCCTCCCCCATTACAGAAATGGGGAGGCATGGTAAATTACTTACCTTCTCTCTTACACTTAATGTCTCTGAAATGCTGCCAGGCAGAAAAGGCTTATCTCGTCTCACTGGATTTAAGAGAGGTCTACGTTGTAGTCTGAGATAGAAGGGAAGGAAAAAAGGTACTAGAAGAGGGCAGACCCACATTAGGCTTTATTCCCAGACAGGACTAAGATCACAAAAGTGGAGAAAAGGTGTTTAATAACCAACAGTGGATTCAAAATACATGCAGAAAATATCTGATCCAAAAGTCAGGAGAAAGGCTTTTTTATAATATAACTGAAATCTTTGTGCAGTGAGCTGTGTAATAAATACACTCATTAAAACGTACACTGCAGTAGCATTGGGCCAGAACATACACATCCACACGTAAGGTTGTCTCTTAATGCTGAAGCAGAGTGAGTATGGTATTGAAAGTAACTAGTATTCATGATTTGTTTCCGTCAGGAAAAGAGCATTTAGCCCGCTTCTCACTTATCTATCTGGCTCCAGGACTGCACATGACGTTGTAAAGAAATATGGAAAGACAAGGTTCTTACACGCAGGGAGCATCATTTTGTGTAAGGCCTTTGCTAGGGATGTAATGAAGTTTGTGACTGCCAGGCATACTTTTCTGACACCTGATTGTAATGTTCTCAGACTAGTGATGTATCTCTGCTGGTACACAAGTTCATGATAGAGTGTGAGTGTTCTCTGTTGAATGTGATCATCAGCACCACTGAACACAGGACAGTACAGTTAGGGGAGAAACACTGTCTTGGACCCAACCACTCTGAGTCAGAACAGAACAATAAGAATATCCTGGCAGAGAATGGAGGAAAAGAGGTACCTAGTTGGTGAACAGCCTTGTTCCTAAATGGTCTGTGAAAGTTTATGGAAGAATCAATAGGTGTCCAGTGTTATCTGAGCATCCAAAACAGAAATGGGAATACACAGTGCAATAGGAAGAAGTATTTCTCCTTAACATCGCCAAAAAATGTTGCCAAAAGAAATTACAGCTGATGCTGCCCATGGACAAGCTCAGACTCAAACTTCACAAAATGTTTGGAATCTGTGGAATGTTTAGCAATTCAATGAAGCAACAGGAGAAGGTAGGGTCAAAAGTTAAAAATCATGTGGGAGTGGTTCCTGACTCTTTGGGACTTTCAGTGCTGCAGCCTCTGCTTATCTCAGCTGCAGTAAGAAACAACAAAGCTGCAAGATCAGGTTCAGTGATGTAGAAGTGCAGGAGAAAAGGGGTCTTGAGGGTCTTGAGGTAGACAGCCACAACAATTTCAGTTGTTACAACATCACTGACTTGGAATTCTGATTTTCAGATTTCTACATATGAAGGATTTCTTTTGTGACTCTTAGACGATTAACTTAACCTCTCCAAGCCTTAATTTCCAACCTTGTAAATAGGAATGCTAACTCTTTAGTAATCATAGAATCAGAATCATAGAATCCTTAGAATTGGAAGAGACCTCTCATCTAGTCCAGCTCCCCTGCAATGAACAGGGATCACTTCCTTCCATCTACTGGCCATGCTGTTTGTGATGCAGCCCAGGATACAGCTGGCCTTCTAGGCTGTGAGGGCACATTGCTGGCTCATGACCAGCTTGCCATCCACCAGTACCCCCAGGTCTTGTTCAACAGGGAAACCTACAAGGATTTTATGAGATAATATATTAAAGGTTTTGAGGTGAGCTTGTGCTACTTCTACATGGTTGTACCCAGGCAATAAGGTAATGTTGGGAATGCAGACCTAATGGAATGAGAGCACAGTAATTTGAGCACAGTAAAGTGTAGATTTGATTGTACAAAATCTTCCATCATGAAAGGATGATGATAAGATGTATGGTGAGATCCAGCTCTCTTTTCAATCTTAAGTATAATTTTCAAAGCATTTTGCAAAGGAGTAAGTTTTGTCACTCATATCAGAATACATTAATCATATCTCTAGTTGTCGGAACCTAGTGGATACTGGGCTATGCAGAAATTTCTATCGATGTCAGTGCTATATGATCTCAACACCTCACATAATCAGAAGAAATCATTATTGACAGCTTTTGGAGTTTATCTTCTCCATTTTTCTCCCTTATTTTCCCTGCAAGCCACAGTGATAAAGATAAGCCTCTGCTGGGAGTGACAGCCAGTTAGTAGTAGGTGCAGTGAATTCAAAGGTTGGAAATAGATGGTCTTTAAGGTCCCTTTCAATCCAATGTGTTCTATGATTCTATGACTTTCCCTCCTGCTCCACTCATAGTTGTCATGGTCAGCTATGCTAAGGTGGAAATGGAGCTGCCTTGGGGGAACACAGCTCTTTGACAGACATGATCTTGGAATAGTGAGAGGACATAAAACAAGTGAGCTCCAAGGCTTCTTTTTAAGAAGACCAAGAAATCATGGTTTAAGTTCCCCACACTTTTCTGCTGCCATTGCCACCGTGTGCTACCATAGAAATCTGTTCTCTGGGCGGAGAGAGGTGCATGTTGCTCTCAACCAGTAATGAGATTTGCTACCTCCACTTCTCTCCCACTCATTTGGGATGGAGAAGCTTAAGGCCTGAAGTGGGATTATCAGGAGACAACAAACTGCAACCACGGGCTAAACTGAGTAAGAACAGGAGGGTTTCTGTTCTTGTTGGTGCACCATGGCCAGACAGTGTTTAACTTAGCGTAACATCTTTAAAGTCACTAGTTTGGAGGGACCTCTTTCCTGGGAAGTAGAAAATTCTATGACAAGTTAGTAAAATAAACATTTCCATATGAATTTATCCTATTCTATATCACTTGCTAATTCCCGATATGCAACTCATGGTAAAATGAAACCGTTTACAGAAATATTATAATTTCCTATTTCAGATGTTTGTGCTCTTCTTCCACCTTTAAAATGTCATCCATCTCAGGCCTGGTAGAACATCACAAAACTGTATCTGTTCACGTTTGTTCAGATTTTGCTTTATTCCGTAATTCTTTTCTAATGAATATTTCAAAAATGTACTAGTGAAGACTTTTATGATTATGAATGCTTATGCATCTATCATCCTGTCAGAGAAGTTTGTCATTTGGTTAAAAACAGGAAGCATCTGACATAAATGACCAGACACATGGTATAAATAACAAGGTAAAAATATGAATCCTAGTATAAATAACATGGTAAAAAATATGAGTCCTTCATATATCACCAGAGGGATGTAAACCAATTATCCCACCTGTTCAGCACACACAAATGAATAATAATAGAAATTGAAAATAAATAAATAAATAAGGCTTGGTTACCAGAAATAAGAAGTCAAGTATTTTCATTCTGAATCATTTGTTCAGTCAAGTCTACCAGTCCTTCATGACCCATCTTAGAGATAAGAAATAACTGTAAACAGATTGTAGAATAATTTGGAAACTACATCTGTGTGGCTGTTCTGTACATAGTGTTGCTATATATAGTGTTGCTGATCTCTCAGGACTGTACAAGCCTCCAACCCAGTTCTGCGTTTCCTCTTTACAAATTGAAGGATTGTCTTGCAGATTCAGAATTCCCTTATTTCTTGTCATTGCAAAATTCCCACCTTGTATTCATCATTATTCCATGAATCAAAGTTACGTTTCAAGGGCTTTGGAACACTTCAATTTATGGCCAGATATTCCACAAGTGGTGAGAGAAAAAAAAACAAAAAAAAACGTGTATGCAATTGTTAAGATTTATACAGGAAAGGAAGAAGAAAATTTTATTTGGGAACAGAAAGAGAGGGTGTTTTCTTTGTAAGCATGAAGAAGTTTGAGATACTAGAAATTGCACTGTGGACGCAGATTTGTGACCTACAGTCCCTGCTGCAACTCCTATTAAGGAGTGTGCCATGGTAGAGATGGTATTCATGTATTCATGGTATGGTACAGATAGTGTTATTGACATGAGCCTAGGACAGTCTTAATCTCCATTTCCAAGTGGTGCTGCTCATCCCAAATGTAAGAAGATGCAGGGAAAGTGTTTTGTGTTCTATAATGATACATATACTTCAGAAAATTTTAGGTAAGCTTTAGGCATACAGTGCCTCTTTCCTTAAGTACAGGGGTCATTCCTCTTGCCCCGTTCGTCTTCAGCCATATACTTCATATATCACAAAAAACTCAGCGCAAAACTTGGGAATTATTTAATGAGTGTAAAATGCTTTCAGGTTGTGCATGTAAGTGTATGTATTGAGGAATAAATATATATTCATACTTGCCTGTGAATATATATATGTAAAAATAAGATTAAATAGGTTTTTTATTCATATGCAAGTACGAGTATGTTTTGTTGGATTTTTGTGTGTGTGTGCAGACATGAATGTGGATGTTTTTATATGAAATATGTGAAATGTGTTCATATAGTCTCTAATTTTGGACTTATAACAGGGTCAAAAACAAGCATGACATGTCTGTTTATTAAATCTGCTGTTTCTTCTGGAGCAGTGAGGTTTCCCTTCTTCCAAGGCAAAACAGAAATTACAGATTAATATAAAGACAAAAATTTGAACAAAGACTGGACTGTAGGCTGCTGCAGGTTTAAAGAAGAATATTGTATCTGAAACAGAGAAGAAAATTCTGTTTCATTGGGCGGGAAGAAGCAGTTGTTTGAAATACATGGACTGGAGAACCGTTAATCTAATTCTTGGGGAGGAAAGGTTAGCCAGCAGGAGACACGAATGTAGGACACTTAAAATTACTGCTGTGAAAAATAAATTTAGATTGCACATGTATGATTTATTACATGCGTAACCCTTCCACATACATGACATACGATGATTTCAGAAACAGGTACTAGTAAGAGAAGAAATTGACTGACTGAGAAAGGTTGTGGCTTTATAGATTACATTCTAGCAGTTTTGAGCTTTGAAAGCAGGCTCTCTAAAGACATTACCCTTTGCAAATAACTCATTTCTTGGGAGAATAATAAGAGTTGGTACCATAATCCTTAGGTTTGCAGGAATAGTTGTTCACCATCCTTTGGGCCCTGTATCATCTTGAGGCAGGTGGGTTCTTGCTGTGATCATGACACAGCAAATGTTCCTGCTGATCTATTTCATCAAAGCCTTCTATGAGCTGGTGTTCTCCCTGTTGCCCTTGGTGAGCATAGTCACTGGAAGGCAAGGTGGAGGGAGCTGGGGTTTTCATGGCATTGTGATGAGGGTGAAAAGCCCCTTTCTGGGCATTCAGAGAGGAGTCCTGGTGTATCCTTGGGTCAGCTCTGTGCCATTATAAATAGGCTGCTGTAAACAAGAGGACAAATTACTCTGACTTGTTCCAGACAGACATACAGTACGTGCAGCTTAGCAGGCAGCATTCTGAGTCACTGTATGCAAAATAAGCTTCCCAGGAGACTCTGCGATAAAAAAGAAGAAAGCAATTTGTTGTTATTTCAGTCATCATGGCCAATGAGCTGCATAAACTATGGCTACCCACAGAGCCACCCATCCTGCCCAGGAGTTGGACAGTCCGTGGCTTCTGCCTTCCCTCAGATCATTAAACACGCTGGGGAGCCCAGGTGTTTCTGGGCCACCTTGCCATAGTCAACTTTTCTGTTTGGTTAGACTAAAAAATGACCTGTTAAAAGAGCAGTCTGTTGTGTACAATCAAAGGAGAACTTAACCACTTTTGATGCCGAGTCCATCCTGGCTGCTGCTGTGCACTCCTGTCTGGATTGCCTGGCTGCCAGAGGACAGCTCGCTGCTTAAATACCAAACCTCTTCTCATCATCTTGCTTTAACAGAAGAGGGAGTAGCAGAGGAGTTATTAACTGAGGAAATATCATTGAAAGTGACGCGTGATGCCTTGCATCTCAGCACGGAGCAGTCAGAAGAGTCTGAACAGACAGCCCAGCACCAAGAAAGGGCTCCAATCTGACTGTGCAGATAAAGGAACGAGCTCTTTCTACAAATCCAAGATACTGCCATCCAGGATAGATGCACCCAACGGAGGGGACATGGTACATGAAGTTGCAGGAATCGTTTGAGAAAGTGCTATCGCTGATAAATGTAATGAATTTCCTTTTCTCTCTTTTCTCTTTGTCATCTTCCCTATCCGTACAAAGACACAGTTTATCTTTCTGTCCTCGGGAACAAGGAAGCTGCCAGGCAGAAATTGAAGAGCCCGCACTAGCACAGAATGGAGCAAAGAATTCTCCATCATCACTACAGATCTGACCAGCCTGCATTTAAGTTTTTTTTTTCCTCTGTGCAGGCACAAATGCAATTAGGAAACCTGTGATTTCTCCTGAGTCTTGCCAGTCTGACAGCTTGGGAGAAGGAAGTGAGGAGAATGCAGGGAGTCACTGAGCTAACAATGATCGGCAGTCGCTCTCAGAACATCTCTCCAATCAAGGAGGGCGTTTCGGGCACCAAGGTCTCACTTCACTCTGCAAACTGTGGCATCTCGGCACTTGCAGGCAGTGTGCTCATTGTCAATCACTCTGTGACAGCCAGCACTGCCTCCACGAGCACTTAATTCCCCCTCCTGCCTTTTCTGGAGTGGTATGAACTGAAGAGGATAGGAAATCAGAGCTAACGAAAGGTGACGGAGGGAGACTGAGAGAGTTTATCATAATAAATGCAAGGTAAAGGTAAACACACAAATTACAGCCCAGGTTCTGTGGTCGCGTACGACATTGACAGTGCCAGGAATGGTGAGCAGGAGCAACAGAAACAAAAATGTCCATTAGAGGGTACTGCAGAATATATACCTGTAAGTGAAAAGCAAGCATAAGGCTAAGGGAAAGGCTAGAAATGAATGCAGAGAGACAAATATAAACAGCAGATAAAGCAACAGACAGAAAGGAGCACAATGGAATAGACAGGTACAACTTACAGTGCATCCTTTCCTTAGTCTGTCTGCCCAAAAGAGGTGGGTAGGATGTTTGAAAGCTCTGAAGGAGATTAAACTCTCAATTCACCTTCAAATAAATTTTAAAAAAAAAGAAAAAAGACTTGAGTGTAACACATAGCTGGTCTTAAAAAATGTCAGTATTCTTGGCAGCATCCAGTAACACCAGCAGGAGCAGCGTGACTTAAAGCCCTACAAATGAAAGTTAGCATGGACCCCAAACACTTCATTAAACATTCATGCATATACTATGCAACGTCAGTGTGCACTGAAAGGCTAGATATTTTTTCTCAAAGCATTTATCTGCGCATGTAGGTGTTGCCAACAAGCTCAAGATGACTTTACACAGATAAAGTAGCTTGAAATTATCCATTCTAAAATTTAGCTTCAGCTACCTACTACTTTTCAGGCTTCACCCTAGAAACACCCGTGGTTCTAAACACATTCATGCTTCAATGTAAAGACCTCCGAAATCTAGTTAGGTATTTCAGTTTGGGTGCCTGAAATAAGTGGGTAGTTATTAGTTTGATTTTTCCTTGTTTCTCTGCAAAATGAATAGCTCTGCTGCCTTTTCTCAGAGAGATGTTCTGAAGATTAAGGACTGGGATTTTAAAGGGAAAAGCTGTTTGGCTACAGTGCAGTGCATAACAAAGGATCATTGGGAGCTTTAGGTAGTGAGGTATTCCCCTCCTATTTTACACAGATAGAAATAATTGCAGATGGTAGCAAGCCAGGAAGGATGGGGCTTTTCCTGTCCTGAAGACTGCGGCAGACACTCAGGCTGAAGCCTCTTGCACCAGGATTCAAAGGGCAGCAAAGCGAAACAACGATGTTCCTCCTCTGAAACTGGAGGTTTGTTGTCTGCAGCCAGGGCAGGTGCTTGCTTAGTTGTGACTGAGCTGCTAAAACCAAAGCTGCGTTTACCTTCCACTGCCCTGCAGGTCTGAAATGTAGCAGAACTGTTAGCAGCAATGCAAGGAGAGCTACGTGCATGCATTAGGTTTAGTGGCATAGCAAACGGTGGGCCCTGAAATTCTGCTGTGGGAGGTGACAAGGAGATACCAGTGCACTCTGCTCTGTCAAAAATGAAAAACACTTTGGGTGGGAAGATGTGCATCAGAAAAATGTCTAAAGTATTACAACAAGGGTCAAATAGAAAACCATGAACAAAATCTGTCAGATTTAACAGAACATTAATTTAACATCTTAAGCTTTAAAACCAAGCTTTTCTTTAGCTGATATTGCAGGAATATTGGTGAATAGTGTAAATCAGATCCCTGCTGATGACTCTGGGCATCTGTGACTGCATTTATTTTTTTAAATGTAAGTAGTTCAATGACGGTTCAGCAAAAAACTAACCTGTTATGCTCTGCTTTAGAATAGCCCCTTTTTTTAGAACCAGTTTCTTTCCTAATATATAGCATATGGGTTTTCATTAGCATCATCAGGATGACCTCATGCATGTCCTGGGGCAAGTTTTGGCCCCAGATGTTCTATAATTAAGTTCTAGTGGCTCACACTGCAAGCTTGTGTTTTGGATAACTTACTTAAGGCTGCTAGCATTTAAATGGCCACAACTGGGGCCTTCATGTTAATGCCCCATTAATCCCTCTGCTCTGGGATCAGGTTTTCCTGCTTTAACATCTGTTGCACCAGCAGTCGGTGCACCTACGCTGTCAGCATGCAGAAGGTCAGAGACACAGGGGAGGCTGTGCGGGTCTCAGCTCGAGGGACTGTTCCAACAGGACCACGCTTTGCATCGCACGCAGCCACATTTGCTGCTCCTGCCTGAAAAAGCATCTTTATGTCTCATAGCCCGCCCAACCTGGTAATAGCTTCGGGATTTCTCGAAATGTCCCAGCCTCCTATTTGGATCCACCAGCGTCTCTTATTTTAGTAGGAGCTGAATCAGCCATAAATTAGAGATTAGGTATTCTAGTACCTAATACTTTATGTGCTAGGAAAAGAAATCCTAATTCATCCTTCACATGTTAAATTACTTGTAAATGGAAATTAAGACTTGCTTGCATTTGACTGGCTTTTGTTGCTCTGGTCTTAGAAATCTTAGAAGCCTTGTCAGAGATGTAGATGCTTTCTGAATATAGAAGCATGGTGTTGTTTACGTTAGTATTTGGTGGGGAATTGTAACAAGATCTTTCTCGTTGTGGGTCTTACTATGATTATCTATGTGGGGGATGGTTTAAAAACTTTGGCTCATGTACAGGGCAACTTCTTGCTCGTGTAGTATATTTTCTGCCGCAGAATATAACATACTTCTGCCCTCTGGATGGCACTGACTTCCATGTTGCACTCAGGCATAATCTCAGGGATGCTTTTGGGTCTTCAGGAGGCCTTGTGGGTTTTGTTCTCATTCTCAGCTGATGGATTTGGACATTGACTCTCTCACACTCCTTGTCCCACTGGGTACCAGATTCATGCCTCTCCAAATTGTTTTGTTTGCAGGGAGAGCCCTATCTGTTTCCCACACCTAGGGGAAAATGGGAAGTGGGAAAGTGAACTAGATGGGTAAGTGAACATGTGGCTATGCAAACTGAGGGAAGAAGATCCGGACTTGCTTCCAAGAGAGACCTTTTATAATGTTGATATAAGGCACAATCAGACAGTTCATTATGATCTTAAAGATCAATTTACATATACGTGTCAAACTTTCAGGAAGGCTTATTTTAACAAATTCTAGCAAATCCTAAAAATCCCTTTATGCTCTTAGAAAATTGTCCCAAGTATTATCAAAGCGATAGAAAGCACACCATCTCAAGCAGTTTGATTTCTAGTGACTGCAATGCTCCGCTTGGTGTTCAGAAAAGCTATCAGCTGTCAGTCACGTCAGCAGAACCCATGGGGTTAGGAGTGCTGGTTTGGCCAGGCTGAAGGTCATTAAAGCATCCTATCTATACGGACTTACAGTATTAACTTTAAAATTAGCTTGCTCTTGGGGGAGTGAGCAGCATTGTGTTTCCTCCTCATATTTAAGTGTTATCCTAGCCAGAATGGCTGTCAGAAGCATTTTGTCTGTCAGCTGCTTGGAAGGTCCACAGTGACGTACATGGGGTTTTAGGATACAAGGCCTGTCAAATCGGAGGTAAGCAATGAAATATTGCATGTATCTTGTAAGTGCAGAGCACGAGTTATCCATGTGTATCAGTTGGAAGATGAACACACAGCCTCAAGCCTGCAGCACTGGGCAGACACACGGTAGCCTATTCTTCTATTAAACTTAGCAGGGATTTCTTTCTGGAGCTATATTTGGCTCTAAGATAGACAGGTACATACAATTAGTTAGCAGGAACTGTGGAAAGTTAATAAGCTGCCCAGATTGGGATTTGACAATACATGGGCAGCAGGGACCAAATCGGTTCAACAGATTTCCCTCTTGGGCTGCTCAGACTTGCCAACACATTGCAGTTCCCAAGTCCCCCACTTGTGCCAACACAGCTGTTAGTGGTGTTGCATTATGAAGGGAGACAACTAATCTTTCTTTAAATCATGGATTTTTGCAGGGATTGCAATGGCCTGGGGAGTAATGAGAATACCTAATCTGATATTGCTTCTCAAATCACTGTTTTGTTGGAGCTTCAGCTTCAGGGCATGATTTGCAAAGTGATTTGTAATGCATTTATGTTCAGTATTTTGTGCAAGAAGCACAATTGCTGGTGCAAACAGCTCAATTTCTCCAAAAACTCCAGAACTTTATGAGATTTTTTACTTCACCTCAGGAAAGGATCTCATAGTAGAGCTGTTCTCCTAGAGCTTAGGCGGTGCCAGGAGGTGCTGCATCATCAGGGCTACCTGCTGTCTGAGGCAGCACCTCTTGTGCAAGACTACAGGGAGTTAAATTTGTGTCTTTGATCCCAAGACAGTTTGTGTTTTTCCCTTGGTTCAAAAATATCTGCCAAGAATAACAGATGACACTCAAATAGATATACCGCTAACCTAATTTTTGTCTTCAGTAACACCACTGCTGTAGAGTTCATCCTTCTTGCTGAAAATAATCAGTAAAATAAAGTTCATTCTTCTGTCTCTACCTTCCCCTTGCTTTTCACCAATTAGCTCTTTGCTTTCCAGTTTTAAAAGCTAAAAATTATTTCCAGAGCCGGCTGAAATCAGCTGACACCTGATTTGCTTTATGTAAAATCTTTTATGTCCCAGGTTTAGCTGGTGGTTTTTCCATCTGCTGTCCTTGCTGCTGGAGGTTATGGATGGGAAGTGACAGGAGCATTTAATCTCATCATTTTCTGACACCTGCCTGCCTTCCACTGCCACCCCCTGCATGGTTCTGTGATGGATTTTGTCTGGTGAAGTTTTTTGTAGTGTTTTTAAGTAAGGGGAGTGTTACTTTTTGTTTTATGAGCTTATATCCGCAGTTCATTAGCGTGGAAGAGTGCAAGGCTCAATCTTCCTGTCATTGTCTTTACATTTCTTTACAGAAAGACCAGCTCCCTTTTGCACGGTCAGGTTTCTGGGTTTGTGATACACTTCCTCTGGAGCAGCTGACTGATTCAGGGGTCAGCAGGTCATGTTGTCTTTTAAGTCATTTCACCACTGTCATTGTCACATCTGTTGTTTGATCCATATGTGCTGCTCTCTCTTTATGCAGTGGATTATCCACTCCTCTGTGTGGCCATTCCTTGTTGTGCCATCCAATGCTGAAAGAGCAGTCTCCTCAATTCTCAAGGTTTTGCTCCTTCCTTTCCCCTCACACAACTCCATCTCATTCATAGTGTTATTCATCAAATATAATTTTAGTCTCCTTCTGGTTAATCATCATCTAACCTGCCAAAGTGTGTTTCATGGGTTCCCATATTTTTCATGGATGTTTTTTAGGTCAGAAAAACATGGTGTACCTTGAAGTCATCAAACTGGAAAAATAATCAGAATCTGCTTGGCCCATCTCCCCAGGGGCAGTGGAGGACTGTGTGTGCATCACATGTTCAGTGTTTTGTCTTGAGGAGTTTGAAACACAGTCAACATTCAGTTTCTTCCCTAAGGAGACTGATCTTCAGATTTTGTCTATTTGCTACCTGGAACTCATGTTACTGCTCCTGGTTTTATCCATTTGCTTTTTGTTAGTAGCTACTCACTTCTTCCTTTCTTTCCTTTCCTTCTTTCTTTCCCTTCTTTTTCTGTCTTACTTTTTCCTTTCCTTTCCTTTCCTTTCCTTTCCTTTCCTTTCCTTCTCTCTTTCTTTCTCTCCTTCTCTCTCCCATTTGCACCTTTACATTACACACAGCTTGGTTAGCCTTTATCTGCTAGCCACTGTCATGTAACTGGGCTATGCAGACGTTGCACTTTAGCTCTGTCTTTTTTTTTTTTTTCCTTTCCATACCACCCTGGTCATTTATGCACCTCTTCTCTGAACTCTCTCCAATCACTCTGATGAGAAGGTGCCCACAAACGAATGTCAGATTCCAGGTGATTTCACCTCAGAGCACAGACAGAGAGACTGTTGCTATATCTCACTGTTATGTGATGTGATTATTTAGCTTCTAGTGGTGCTGATTTGTCTTGACTTCTCTTTGTGTGTTCAGTCTAGACTGTGGCCATCATCTGTGGCTCTTAAAAATGGACTTTTTATCAGCCCCCAGACTGGTTCTATTTATCTGATTTTGTTGATCTTCCCTTCAGGCTCCCTCAGCCTCCTTGCTCTCCCTTTCTCCTAGAGTGTAAGAGTGTAAGCCTCTCACATTACAGGTGTTTCCGTTACTGCAGCTAACTGCTGCACCTGCTTTCTGAGCCAGTCCCTGCGAGCTGGGACTTCGGGGTCACCAGCTCCTCTGCGTAGCAAATACTCATCTTTAGTTTCCCAAGCCTGTCCAAAGCAAAAGCATACACTTCTTTCAAGGGGGAAGAGAATCACACTGACTAGAATCTTTGCAGGATTGGGTTATAAAGTAACAACAGCCTGCAACAAAAGGCTTTGAGGAGACACTTCTCAGTCTTCCGGTGACTTGAACCCAGGTGTTACAGATAGAGAGCAACAAGAACCAAGAAGAAACACATGGAGATAACGTGATATTTTTTTGAGGTGTTTGTATTCCAATAGAAGTTCTGCTCTAGCACTTGCGGTCAGCAAAGCTGGAGTCAGATTCAAGAAAACAAATACTCTGAGCAGCTTCTTAAAATGCATGAAATGTAAAAGGCAAGATTTTGTTTCTCTCCACAGTGCTCACCACCAGGTAAATCTACTTTGTCCATCTGGCAGTTAGATATTTTGATCACTGATATGCTTAGGAACATTGTTTTTCTCATCCTCATGCAATCTTGCTGTTTGTTCCTTAAATATTTACTCCTGGCATGTGTATATGCAGACGTACAGAAGCTTATACCTTTCCATATGCCCACAGTGCTTTGGGCTTATGCTCAGCTCTGGTGTGGAACCCCCTGGGTAGCTGTGCTGCGGCGACCTTTGTGCTAACCGCAGTGTCACAGCCTCTGTGCTAATTGCAGCTCAGTATTGAAAAGGCAGAATTTATGTCCTTGTTAGCGAAGCCTGTTCAGGATAAGATAAGGAAAAGATACATACCTCTCCACTGTCTGCTAATGTTGATAGTGCAAGATAAGAAAAATGTGCACAGTACAGTAGAAGGCAGCGTATGCTGTAAACAAGAACCTATAAATATAGTTGTGTTGAAATGTCCAGTGGATGAATGTGGTTGTGCTGGTTCTTTTGAATTGTTAACATACCGCTGCTTGCGTTTTTTGGTAGATTTAATTCTTAATCAGTAAACTGGTCCACATTTGGGCAGTTCTGCCTCTTGGCTTCTTTCTTTACAATTAACTCACAGCAAGAGTTGGGGCAATGATTAACCAGAACGTTGGTGGATGGATTTGGTACTTCGGGTTTGTCACGTGACAGCCTGGTAGCTTCTGTTTGACATGTACACCTCAGGAACGCAATCTGGAAAGTTTGCATCAAATCAGAATCATTTTGTTTTGTTCTTATAGCTCTCCTGATTTTAGTATGCTCATTTTGTATCTCCTTTTCTTTCTTTCTAACCTAGAGTATGGATTTAATCAAACAAGGACTATCCTACCACATCTAGTATTACAATATCCAGAAGTTATAGAAAGACGGATCTATTTTAAACACAAAAGAACCACATAGTTGCCTAGAGTCAAGGACTGGTGGGCTCCTCATCACCTCTTATTTGCTGATGCTTATCTGTTTGAGAGGGGAGGCAATGTTGAGAATGTTGCCCATTTGGCTGAGAAGCTTTTAACTTCCTTTGGAAATCAAATCCAGGAAGGAAGTGATTTGTTCTCTTCCTGTGATTTCTAGGAAATGGTTGAGTTATGCAATCTCTTTTATTTAGTGTTACCCAAATGATTGCATTTCTTTTTGTCTCTTCTTCCTTATAATAGTTGCTACACTTAGACCTTAAAGTGTTTTCTCAACAGTCATGAATTAAGCCTTATAAACTGCTTGTGAAGTCAGTCATCTGTTTTTAAGATGATTGGCCTTACAGAGGAGCTGAAGCACAGAGCAGTGAAATGTCTTTCTCGAGGCTGGGCAGAGATTCCCCAGAAGAGCTATAAGTAGGACCCAGATTTCTCGATTCCTATGGCTGTTCTTTAAAACAAATCAAATTCCCTTTTGAATTCTGAAGATGCTCTTTGATGGTGGTGATGGCAGCGTAGCAAGCCTTGTTTCATATTTGTAAAACTTTGTATTTTCTTTTTTGATCTCACATCCTTTAAACCTTATTATTTTTATTTTTATTGATGCCAACTCTAATCTATTTCTGTTTTTATTTTGGCAGCCCTGAGTTTTCCATCAAATTGGTGGAACTGTCGCTTCCTAAACTACTTCGTAATATTAAAATTGATGAGATTGACTTGAAGCTGCTTTTACTTTTTTTTTTCTTTTTTTTTGTTGCTCTTTTAATAAAGGCAAATCAAACTGATATGTTCCACTTTTAAATCTGTACCTTCTTTCACTTGGTATATTCTGATTGATAGCTCCGTTTCTTACTACTCCTTTCCTATTATCATGCGTATCCATTTGTAGTAAAATACCCAGCTATCTTCGCTGTTGTATTTTCATACTCCAGTCAAAAAGCTCACTGCCTCTCGGTAACCAATTGCAAACCCCTTTCGTTTCCATCCTTTTCAGGTGCTTTGTGTGGCAGCTCAGTCCTGCTGTAGGCTAAAACCTTTGCTTCTTTTTTCTTTACTCGTACTGTGAAGTCATATCTGACAGTGACATCACAGTGGGCTGCTGTGGGAAATCTTGTGATATCTGAAGGAGAGGATTATAACTAGGTTAACAAAGCCATGGCAAGACTGGAATGATAAAGGTGTTTATCATACCATAAAGCATCTCAGTAATTAGAAATTTAAGCACAGACATCTCCTGTTTTTTGAGGGAGAGCTGGAATTTTATCTGCTTTTCTGTCTTTTCCTTCATCAAGGATGTTCACATTAATAAGCAAGAAGAATTGAAGCTGCATTTTGTTTTTCACACTGTAAGAGGGAAGGGAAGATGTGCAGGCAGGCTTGGTCTATAACATTGATTTGTAACCAACAAAGGAAATGTCTACTTATGAGACACAAATCAATGTAACCAGACTGTGAAAGTGCAAACAGAGATGTGAGAAAATTATTTGATCGTTAGTCTTCCTTTGGAAAAGAGAGAGGGCCAGATTCTGCTCTCACTTATGAGGATGTAACTGCCATAAAAGCCAGAGACTCACCAGAATAATTATGAAGGAAATTTCGTTTGGTCTCCTGATGGCTGGAGCTGTAAGGCATTAGAATCAGGAAGGAGGCTAGATGGCAATGGGAGGCAGAGGAAGGATGCTGTGGCGAAGAAGATATGAACCAGGCTTTGTTATTAATGAGTTGTAGGTACAGAAAATATATTGATGTTCCTTCCTATGTGGAGATGACCTGTGTGAACTGCTCACCTGTTTAATTCAGCTGAAATCATAACATGATTTGCGTTAACTTCAGACTTTGTAGCCACAGGGTGAGATATTTCCTTAGAAATGAACTGCTCTCCTGAGAATAATCTAGTCCTGCAGGTTCTAGCCTACAGGGTCTGTTATCTAGGAAAAACACATATTAACAATAAAAGACACCATATTTCGAAGATAATAAGAGAATTCAGTGGTTTCAGTCCATTTGGCCTGTTGGCACTACTAGATGCTGATTTGGAAGCAAACCCCTTTATTCTTTACATGGATAGGCTTTACAAGGACTTTATACTCTGTAGAGGGATACAGTTAGTTGTGCCAGTGCCAAATCTCTGGGGTAAACAGCTTCTGAAGCTGTGGTTTGGTGGATCTGGGTCCTAATACCCCATCGAAAACACTGTAGCCACATAACACAAAGTGTTGATCTAGGATAAATTCGCATACTGGTTCAAATGTTTTCAGAACAAATGGATTAACTTCATATGGCAGGCTTCGTGCCAGATCAGATATCACCTGTCTGCGCCACTCTGACTTCAGGCTAGATTATATATCGTCTGTTCTCCCACAGCAACATAAACTCTTGCTAATTTGATAGTAATGTGATCATGTGCCCATGCCCAAAACAGGTCAGATCTGTAGCGCCGAGTGATCCAGTGTTAAGGGCTCTGGACTGACAGTCTGAGTCTGTTCATTAGTGGGGAAACTCCTCTCAGCTTCAGCATCAAAAGCCCACCAAGGCTGAGGCAAATCCCCTTCTTTCAGTTGAGCACCTGGCTTCATTTTATGTTTCGGTCAACCTCTTCCATCAGCAGATCCCTGTACTCATAGTGACAGTGGGCTTTTCCCATTCAAGTCCATCAGAGAAGCAGGCCAACGCAAGCATACATACCTACCCAGCTGAAAGGCTTGGAAACCTGGACAGAGATAGATATTTTTCTTCTGGTTAAACTATTCTCATTCCTGTGGATATTGTTTTATTTATGTCACAATACAAGATTAAATCAGGCCATGGCTTCCCAACAGGCAAACGATGCAAGTCTGAACAAATGATGTTTTCAAAAGTTTTTGCGATAATTCTGAATCTAAAATGCGTGAAAGGAACATTCAGTAACAACAGAAAACATTTGTTACAAGTTAAACTTCCCTTTAAAGAAGGAGATGCAACAAGTTCTTTCATCTAACTTTGTAAATTAAAAAAAAAAAATCCTCTTCTTAATTTTTTCCAACTTCTACACTGTATTTGGGCTTTGAGATGGAGCCAAAAGTCTCTGTGTCACTTGTCCCCAAACTCTCACATATAGTGAGTATGTGAATATTTACCTTTGGGTGCTCCTTGCGTCATGATATTTTAAAGTGAATGTCTTTCTGTCATGGATGGCTCTTATATAATACATGTTGTCATCTGGAGTGAGGCACAGTTGTGCATATTTAGCTGGTTTACTTTGTAGTGCGTCATTACAAGTGACCAAAAGCATGGTACAGGAAGTTGTTTGTGTGCTTTTTTTCATTGCTTATGCAACTCCCAAGCAGAAAATGTTCTTGAGAGCAGATGGTACAGAACAGTCAATTGCAGACTCCATTTTCCAGATGCATAGATGTTTCATATCTACTTGAAACCAGTTCAGAAGGTTTTGTAAACTTGAGACCAACTTTTGCTTAACCCTTTGCTGTGCCACCAGTGAACGTTTCCTATGGCAGTTTCAATCTTAATAAAAATCATCTAAATACACAAGATACATTGTGTTCCCAGGTGCTTTAACTGGAGTACGGGACAGTGCTATGATAGGCAATTAAAATATTAATCCTATTTTTCTAGAAGGAATATTGCAAGTTGAACAACTCATGTGTGATCTGTTGTTTCTCTTCATTTCTCTCTTTCTTTCAAATTTCTAAATAGTACACTGTAACACTACTGCCAATATCTGAATTTCTTACTGCTTGACAAGGGGATTGCTAGATAGTGAAAGCAAATTAATCTGACTTCCTACAGAAAAGGTAAGAACTTCTTACCCTAGGGCTATAACACAGTCAGCTCATCATGACTGCGTGATACTGATAAACTACAGTTTACAACTCAGCAGGTTTCTTGTTTGATTTGTTTTTTTTCACTTACTTGGGTCTTTGGACTTTTCACAGTAGGCTTGTGGCTGCTCAGCCATCAGCTTTTATTTGATAACAAATAAAAGTACTAGTCCAGATTTTTCCCCGGTTGTACTCACAGAAATCTGTCTGAGATCATATGAGTACCACAGACTAACTTATCTGGAGGTCATCCAGAAAAGCCAGTGTGCAGTTGTTGACCAGTCCGATCAGTTTATGTGTTCAAACACAGTTTAGTTTTAGTTGAGTTCTGACTTCGCTGTCAGGCAGTTGGTGGATCTGAGATTTTAATAAGCATGGTACTTGATTCCACAATACAAAATTGTTGATGAATGTCCACAGATTTTGAAACAGGCAAATAACAGTTCAAACAGTCCAAAGATATTGCCTGGGTATATGGTACAACTTGGTCAGAAGTAGACATAGAACCACAGTCTGACATCTGATCAATTCAGCCTTACTCTTTTCAAATACTTCCAACAAGCTTTCAAGGAGGATTGCCTAAGATGAGTAGATAATAGCTTTAGAGATAACAGCTGAAGAAAAATATTTTTCTTTGTTATCCATTCAGTTTTTAACTATTTATTACATTCTCTGAAAGTGAAGAGATGAACCTAAACTGAACTCTCAATTCTGAAACATCTGGAGATCAGACTGACATTCCAAATCCCAGACTATGATCCATCTCTTAAACCAAGAGTGTAGCAGTCTGCGGTGGCTGAAGTCTGGCTCTTGTGTTGGTAATACTGTATAATCCAAGCTTAGATGCCAAGGTATGCTTGCTGATGGTAAGAGAGCTCAGAAGGAACTTGTTTCTTTGTAAAACCTTATAAAACAGCCTGGAATCTGTTCATTTTTCTCTTCCTTTGGAAAGTTTTGAGTTTTTTATAAAGTAGAGTCATGATGCTACGAATGATGGACCTGAGGGCATATTTCTCTACTGCAAAATTTTGTCCCATTTGGCAAAAGGACAGACAGTTCAATGTCTCAATGAACAGCAGCAACTTTACTAGAGAGAATTTCTTCTTTGGCCTCCTACTGAAAGTTTAGAATTTTTGTGAGGCCAGTGTAATCTTTAGAAACTCCTCCTTTCAGCAGACTACTTGTGGATTACAATACAAACAGTATTCTCAAGATAAAGAGGTTTCATTGGAAGATCTCGATATTGATTTGCAACGCTTTCTATTAGTCTGACAGTAATGAATAAGTTGCATATTTTTCTTCACTCTACCAAGGAGAGAACAGAGGAGAGAAAAACATAACGGTTTATCAGAACTATGGAAAGTAACGGTTTTATTAATACGTGTGCCTTCTCTAAGAGACAGATAGAGAGCTCATGTCTAGCAAGAGTTAAGCCTTCCAGTCAGACTCCAGTGATGGTCTTTGCCACTTAACGCTCTTTCAAAACCAAATGCTGCTGTTGCATTTTCTTTCTCTCCCTCTTTCTGCTTGGGCTGTGAAGCAAATGTTATGTACTAGACTGGTTTCTCAAGGCAATAAGTGAAAAAATGGCATTTTAAAATAATAGTTGCCAGGTCCTGCAGCTCAGAACTGTCATATTGCATGTTAAAAGCTCTCTCCTTCCCAGAAGTGAGGTGTAAAAAGTAATATGAATATTTGTGTGTAAGTGCATGTGTCTGGGTCTGGGACACAGACAGATTCCCTACCTGGAAATGGCTTGCTATTATTAGATATTCAGTTACCATGGGTTATGTAAGACAATTGAAGCTCTGTTTTTTAACAGAGACATGATTCATGCCACTTGTAGTAACACTAACCACCTCCAAATGAGACAGAAAGCAGACACAGACAAAAGACTGAAGAAATCAATGCTGGCTGATCACAACCATTCTCCTGATACCTCCTCCCTCTCCTGCAGCCCTCAGGTTATCATCAGCAGAGTTTAATTCTGAAGTCACCTGGAGTTATGGATGCACCCATATCTCTGGCCTTTGTAGGGTTCAGCTGAGGTTGTAGGAGCTGGGACAAGGGACAGTGCTGGGCATGTTCTGCCGTGTTCCTGGTGGTGTCTCTGGTGCTCTGCAGGATGCTGAGGGAGCTGTGAGCAGAACTAACACTCCTATTCCATTTTCTCAGTTACTCCAGCTGGGAAGGGTTGGAACCAAAACAGCTTTGGCTCCCTCACCATTAACAGTTCTACAGTCATTTTTATACTTATGTGGAAGGAGAGTCAAGACCTGGAGTAGCTTTGAACTTCTGCCACTATTCTTCATTAGAGCAAATTGTGAAATCTTAATGAACTAGAATAACTCTGAGCTCCCCTGCAGCTAGCATTCCTGATCCATCTCCTATGGTACTTCTTGCTGGTCATGGCAGAGATTAGAATATCTGTGAGCTCCTCCGTGATTTTGTTCAGTGGAGCTGTTTTCATGTGACAGTTTCTGTTGGGAGATAGCAAGAGTAAGGTAGCTGCCAGACTGTCAACAGTGAAAGATCCAGTCTCTTCCTTACGTAGAAAAAACAGGGTTAAGTTTAGAAGACCAAAGTGAATACTGATGAGGTGTTTATCTATAGCATGTAACCTTCTAGAAATAAAATGTGAGGAAGTTGATGTCAGGTCCCCTCCGGCCACTGCCATTCCCTACTATGTCTCCTCTTGAAAGACAAGATCTTCTGTAAATTTTCATTTCAGCAACATCTAAACCATCCTCTGTAGTAACTTCTGCTGCCAAGGAAGAAGATGCTGAAGATTTGGAAATGGTCTTTTTAGCATGCAGGAGACAGCTCTCCTTTGTTAGCAGATCTTATCCAGCAAAAGAGCCAAGTGCCTTCAGTTTCATTCAAGAAAGTTTTGAAATGACTGGAGAAATAGCCTTGAAGATGTTCAGAGGAGAGCTGCATTCAAATACATCCCAAGAGTTCATCATTTGCTAATATTGCAATAAGAAAACAGAGAGAGAGATATATAGATACATTATTTTCCTTAATGCATTATGCTATATATACTGTAGGAAGCAGAAACCACTTCTATTAATGTTAGTAATCATTCTCCATCAGCCACACTGCGTGAAGTTTTAGAAGAAAAGTGTGCTTTAAAAATGGCATTTAGTCACGTCTCTGACCTTTCCTGGCACTGGGTATTTAAAACCCAGATCAGGTGGCACTGACATCTCTACATTTCAGACATACTTAAGAAAAATCCTTTTTTGATGCGGCTGATACATAACTTAAAAAAGCAAATAATTATCACAAATATATATCACACCTCAGGACACATTGCTGTCAGTGACTTGACATTTCAAATGATGAGTTTCACAAATGTTCATAACCATCAGAACTGATTGAACAATGTTTTAGAATAATTCACATGTTCGTCTAGAACTTTTTTTCATTGTGTTTTGGCACTGAAGCATGAAACAGGAAATCTACAGTGAGTTTCTCTTTGCTTTTGAGGAAGCGAAGGCTTTGATCAGTTCTACGTACTCCAAGGCTGCAGTCAGCTATTCCTCAATGGATAATGAAACCAAAGCCCAGAGTGACTCTGTTTCTCTGTGGATCCTGTGTGATATTTTATATATAGTTTTTGACATAAATCAAACAAGCTTTCATTTGTACAGTTTGAGGCCAGAGGCAGAAAGCACACAGGAAGAATGGTATGCATATTTGGGAAAACATGTTCATGGTTCTTTTTACCTAGTCTTTTCACTTTGTTGGTTACTGGCTCTTTAATGATTGACTTGCAAGGAAAATCTTCAGAGACTGGAGACAGTGAGCCAAAACATCAACAACAAAAAAAACCTTGAAATTGTTTGAGTATTTTTCCTGACTGTCAGTAGCATCATTGTTCAGCTCTGCATTTCAGCAGTGATCAGTCTTAAAACTTAAGGATGATTCCTTGTCTCAAACATGATTTTTAATCACAGAATTGCAGGGGTTGGAAGGGGCCTCAAGATATCATCAAATCCAACCCCTTGCTAAAGCAGGTTCCCTACAATAGGTTGCACAGGTAGGCATCTAGACAGATCTTGAATTCATCTCCATGGAAGGAGGCTCCACAGCCTCTCTGGGCAACCTGTTCCAGTGTTCCATCACACTTAACATGGAGAAGTTCTTCCACATGTTAGTGTGGAACTTCCTACAGTCAGTTTTAGGCTATTCCTCCTTGTCCAATCACTGTGCATCACTAAGAAGAGCCTGTCCTCATCCATTTGCCTTCCACCTCCCTTCAGGTATTTATAAATATTTATCAGATCCCTCCTACGTCTTCTGTACTCCAGACTGAACAGACTCAGGTTACTCAGCCTTTCCTAATAGAGGAGATGCTCCATGCCCTTTATCATCTTTTGCCCCTCTGCTGGACTTCTTCCAGGAAATCCCTGGATTTTTTTTGAACTGGGGAGCCCAGAACAGGGCACAGTATTCTAAATGTGGCCTCACCAGAGCAAAGTAGAGGGAGAGATCACCTCCCTCAACCTGCTGTTGACGCTTTTTTTAATGCAGCCTAACATACCATTGGCCTTCTTGGCTACAGGGGGACACTGCTGGCTCATGGCCATCCTACTTTCCACCAGGACCCCCGGGTTCCTCTCTGCATAGCTCCTCTCCAGCAGGTCATCCCCTAACCTGTACTGATGCATGCAGTTTTTCCTCCCCAGGTGCATGACACCACACTTGCTCTTGTTAAACCTCATCAGGTTCCTCCCAGCCCAACATAAATATAATGTAATTCATCCTCTAGCAATGACATCAGTGGATTAAGAGGCAAGTTTCTTCTCATTCTAAAATAACTATCATAATAAAAGCTCAGTGAGAGAGAGGAGGATTCCACTAATATGATTCTAAGGCGGGGGGGGAGGGGAAGAGGTAAGTCATCCCATCTTTCTGCTTATCCATTCAATAACTTGATTCTTGTTGTGAGAAAAATAGATCTATGAGTAAAAAAGTTTCATTTACTGGTTTATATTGTTCTTGTTTTTTTGTGACAAATGAATAAAATCCATTAAAATTTGCATCTGGCATTATTCTATTGGCCTGCATGGAATTATACCATGAATTGATGTGAATAGTATCTCATAGTTTCTGCAGGCAACAAGCCTTGAAGGAGCAGAATCTGATTGCTATGATTTTTATCAGTTAACATTTTATATCACCTTCCAAAATTACAGCACTGCAGTTCAGATTTGTGATTGAACAGAAATACAAATGCGATGGCCAGGCATTAGTCCAAACTATAGCACTGAGACCATGATGGGAGAGGATTATGTTAGAACAAGTGCCAGTAATTTAAAGAGTTTAACGCAATTGTGCTTCATGTTGAGATTGTCCTCTTCTGTATCTTTACTCATGACCTGGATGAGGGCATTGAGTGCACCTTCTGTAAGTTTGCAGATGACACAAAGTTGGCAGGAAGTGTCAATCTGCCTGGGGGTAAGAAGGCCCTACAGAGGGATCTGAACAGGCTGGATAGCTGGGCTGAACCCAATGAAATGAGGTTCAACAAGACCAACTGCCAGGTCCTGCACTTCGGCGACAATAACTCCAGGCAACATTACAGGCTTGGGGCAGAGTGACTGAAACGGACCTGGGAGTATTGGTTGATGCTCAGTTGAACATGAGACAGCAGTGTGCCCAAGAAGGCTAATGGCATCCTGGCTTGTATCAGAAATAGTGTTGCTAGCAGGGGCAGGGAAGTGATTGCCCCTCTGTGTTGAGCACTACTGAGGCCGTATCTTGAGTTCTGTGTTTAGTTGAGTTGTGTATTTACATTGAGGCCCTGGAGCATGTCCAGAGAAGGGCAGCTAAGCTGGTGAGAGGTCTGGAGCACAGGCCCTATAAGCAGCTGAGGGAGCTGGGATTGTTCAGTCTGGAGAAGAGGAGGCTCAGGGGAGACCTCATTGCTCTTTGTGACTACCTGAAGGGAGGTTGTGGTGAGGTGGAGGCCTGCCTCTTCTCCCATGTAGCAATATGACAAGTGGGAATGGCCTCATGTTGCGCCAGGGGAGGTTCACGTTGGATGAAATACTTCTCCAAGAGAGTGGTCGGGCACTGGAATGGGCTTCCCAGAGAGGTTGTGGAGTAACTGACCCTGGACGTGTTCAAGGAACATTCAGATGTTGTGTTGAGGGACATGGTTTAGGAAGAACTGTTGGTGATAGGGGCCAGTTGGACTGGGTGATCTTGTAGGTCTTTTCCAACCTTGGTGATTCTATGATTCTATGATTATGCAGTCCCTGCAACTAGTTAAAAGTACATGATACATTTGCATCCTGGTTGCTGAAACCTTTTTTCAAGGACATTCAGTACTTTCTTCAGTTCACCAACATCTATGGGAATAAGAGTTTCAGAGTTTATGCTAAAGTATTTGCAAGGACAGCAGTCAATCAAAACACAGCAATGTGTAAGGGAGGAGGAAAGAACTCAGCTCATTCTCTTCATATGCTTTCATTGTTTTTGTTCTTCCTGAAAAATAATGTCCTTTCAGATTTCGTTTGACATCTCCATGATGTTGAACAGATTCGGAGAAATCACCAATATTTTGACAGGGTTCCTTGGCAATGAAATGTTCATGAAGCTCATCTGTCATGAGCTAATCTGGCTCATCTAGCCAAAGCAGTAGCTTAGGCAGATATATTACTGTAACAATTTAATTTCTACACATTTTCTTCATCTCGGTGATTGCAGCGATGGCAACTCATATTTCAGTGGTGGAAATACTGGTGATAATTGCAGCACAACAATACCTTTGATTTTCTTGTGAGAGCCTTGCTTAAGTGGAGCAATACAGTGTCATGTTGTCCAAGCACATTTTTCTTGGTGACAAGGCAGTATTTTTTATGTGCTGGCCATCTTCAGTGTTCATAGTTTTAAAACAGGTTTACTCTGTATTTAAAACTAACATCAGTAATTCGTGACCCTACATATTTGCCTCAGTCATGCCCCACTTTAGTGAACTGTTTTGAAAAGTATGGGATTTAACTGAGCATTCAGATGCAGTTGTGATGGCTCTGTTGTAGGAATACAGAGAATTCTGTTTTATTATACATAACAATATTTTGTCAGAATAATTTTAAAATAATAACCATGAATGTAACTATGCAGACATCCATGTATCTGTGGTTCCCATATATATATGTATATATATGCCAAAATATATGTACAGCAGAATTTCTTCTTTTTACCACTAGTGTGAAGAAAGCTCATGGTCTGACACACTGTCGTGGCTCAGTCTGGTACTGTAGCTTTTTGTGTTCATGTGGATGTCTGGGATGTCTGACTTGCTGTTACATTGGCCTTGTAGTGATCTGCTTCTGCTCTGATTAAGTATCCCAGCTACTGACTAAACACTGCTTTTTCCAGGTACCAATTTTCTTCACCATTTCAAATTAGGCATGCAAAGTCCCAGTAGGTACCTAACACTACTAATTAGCAACAAGGAGGAGTTCAGCAGGGCCTCCCTTCCTTTCTTCACTCTTTCTGGTGAGGCAGACAAAGCATCCATTGACTCTGCTCTCTGGTCCCTGAGGTCTGGCTCCACATAGGTACCATCTAACTCAGTCCTCTGCAAGAGTTGGGTTTACACACCTGACACACAGAGCACAGTGAGAAAATAGGCAGCACCTCAATATATTTGTTAAACGGGAGAGAATGTTTCCCAAAGTTCACAGTTGAGGCTTTGTATGACAGCCTAGAGCAGGAGAGGCCATTCAACACAAGGAGCAGAGGGGAAGGTTGGTAGAAAAGTTGTTTGTCCTTTTGGACCTCAGCTCTTAAGACTAGTCAGCTGTTGCATTAACAGTACCACTTGCAAAACAGTGATAAATCTCAGCAAGAATCAGCAGATGAAAGTGATACCTAGAAAATGCCTTTTCCAAGTGCCAAGTCCAAACTGAAGAAAAGGGTTGCCTGTTAAAGGAACTGGAATTTTATACTCTCAGATAAAAGGGAGTGAGAGAAGGGAAAAAAGAAACAGATACAGAGGAGTCATAGAGAGTGTGTGAGACAAACACTGGGAACATGATGTAGACAGTGCTATTCCAGAATTCAGTAAGAACCCCTGGGACTTCAGGGAGAGTTTTTTTCTCTGCTACTTTTGAAAATATGCCCTTATGGGAAATCGGCCATTACTAGGCTGGAGCAGTCCAGCCTCTTTAAACAGACTTTCTGCAAATGTCTAATCCATTAACAATTTGATTTCTGGATTTCAGGCCCAATTATAGATAGCGTGCATACAGTGTTTTCAGCAGAGTACAGTAATGAAAAGTTTCTTCTCAAAGATGAAGGTCTGACTGTTGAGAAAAAATCATGCTAAGGTCTTCTGACAGCGTGACCTGTGCTGGTAAATGTTTCTGCTTTCCATGACATGCATTCTGGCCTACGTTGGGAGGGTGTTTTATGTACAATCATGAATCTTGATCTCTGTTTAAGACATTAAAGTTGGATATCTACAGGTTGCTGACATCCTACTTTGATCACTTAACATAAATACTGCAGTCTACCCAAGTCAGAGGATGCGCCTTCTTTTGAAAAAGAAACAGTAAAATGCATCTGGAATCCACCTGCTTCATGCAGCAAGTTGACTCCTGAGTCACACTTGTTGATGGCTAACACTCCTGCTCACATCTTCTCCTTCTGGTTGCTGCTTTCGAATTATCACCTAAAATGTTACTCATGGAGAGAAAAAGTGGCCACAAAAGAATTGCATTTAGCCTAGGCAGCTTAGTCTGAAAATATATCCATGTCTTTGAAAGCGTCATTTAGAATTGACCCCACCTTACTCAAGAGACCTGTACAATGTGTGGATTAAGATCAAACGTGCTTACTTCTGTGGCATTAGCAAGTTTTTATTTTCCTTTGCCTCATGATAGACTGTGCTGTGCCAGTGCAGCAAGTAATAATGAGAAATAAGCTCACAAGAAGCTCATCTTTTAATTTTTTCATTACTAGGGATCACACAGAAAGCAGAAAGGAGCAGACTTTCCCTGAAGATATCAGAGAGAAGAGTATTACATGGATAAAATAAATAGCAATTAACTAAAAAAAATGAGCCTTCTTGATTAGGAGTCACTAAGAGAAAGTTACAGAAGACTATGGTACTAAGTCTCAAGACCATGCACAAAGAGAAAGGGCTGTCCCACTGATTGTCTTGCACAGCTTGATTATGTGGGCTCTGCTAACAAATACGGAATAATGAGTTTGGTGATATCTCTGAGCTGAAGGAGTGAGGATAGGGGCAGGGACAAGGAAAAACCTGGAAAAAGCAGATTTCAGGAACAAGCACCAGCAGGATATTGATGTTGATAGTATTTCAGTCAACTGTAAAGAAAATATTGCGGTGCTGTGTTGCCTAAAGACCAGAGTCAAGCCAATGCTTGCTTATGTGTGTTTTAAGTAATAGAATATGACAGACCACATCAGATCAATGGTGCTGACTAATGTACAAATATGGGAAGGTAGCAAATGAGATGAAAGATTCAAGACACGAGTTTGAGGAGGGAGGAGGAGGAGGATCAATGCATCAGAATATGGAGTTATGGTTTTAGAGCCCATTAATCATCAGCATTATTATGTAAAGTACCGTATTTTCTGCTGACATTGCGCCCACTGTATCTCCACTGTAGCCACTATAGAAATTGACCTAAAGTGTACATCTTAAATTACAATCTGTAGTACATCGAGGCCATCGTCAAATAGACATTCCTTAATAAGAGCAGTAATACACTTACTTTTACTTACACCTTCTAAATAAGTTAAAATTGGGGAAGAGCAAGATGGAATGAATGTGAAGATCTATAAAATGTTCAAGTTAGTATCATTTGTGAAAATATTAAGGAAATAACAGTCTGCACTTCTGGAATGCATTCATCCTGAAAAATTACCCTCCAAGATCTTAATTAAGAACACAGTACCTCGTGGAAAAGAGAAGCTGTTTTCCTTTTCTGAATAGAGGAGGCCAGTTAGATAAGGGAAAAGTGACTTAACTCAGTGTCACGCATCCCAATCCTCTGCTGTCCTGTTTGTGTCTCTTTTTCCCCAGTCTTCTCGTGGCCAAAAGTCCTTTTCCTCTATTTTTTTCTGTAGCTAGATTATGGCTTTTAGAACATGTTGAGGTGTTTCCTTATCCATTAAGCTTTGCATGTCTTACAAAGTACCATCAACATTGCTGATTTTATATGCTTAAAATGTACCTAACAACTGTGGATGATATCAGTGCTTTACATTCATCACATCAGTGGAAAAGAGGTGCATCTTCCCAAGCCACAGAAAAAACTGTGGAGAAAAAATGAGATATTCTAAGTGCTTATTTCCTCAGGGGGTTTAGTGTGCAGATTTTATGGAAGACTTTGAACAGCCCATCTCTAACAACTTGTCTCTCTGACCCTTGATGTCAAGCCAGATTGAGTGCTAGGCAGCACTACAACAGAGCCACTTGGATTGGAATCCCAGAGATTGGAAGAAAAATAAATGACACGCAAAGAGAGATGTGACAAAATATGCAGGATTAGTACATTCAGTTCCTTAGACTTCTCTTGTGTGAAATTAGGAGTGAAGTGAGCAGGAGTTCTGTCGAAGTAAAGACTAAAGACCTGATCCTGTGATTTTTCTGCTTCTAGTGCAAGTTAAAAATGCATCTCAACTGAAGTAGTGGGCAGTCTTCAAGCCATGCAGGATTTATGCCTTAAAAAGAGGAGGAATAGTCAGATAAAAGACAGACTGATGTGTGCAGAGTGGATACAAGACGTGAGGTCAGCGTTAACAGAATAGGTGGAGCGCATGTGGAAGTGGAAAGGAGAGTCTGAAAGTAAGCCATGCTGAGTGTTAGCAAGGGCTTCAATCTGCAGAATCACTGGGCATTATTGCACCTTTGAAATTCAACCCTTTGTGCTGGTCAAAGGTGTCACTGTTTTATGAAGTTATTCTGAGCTAACCTGATGCTGGCATATGGTTCCACTCCAAGCTCTGGTGAAAGTCAGAGGTCCAGGCTGAGCTGAGGATTTTATTTTTTTTTCTGTTTAAATTTTCTAAATTTGCAATTCAAAGTAGGCTTCAAGAGGGGAGAGTCCAAGGAAACTGGAATCAATGAAAATGTTTTTTGAGCCCCTGTGAAGTGTAGTTGCCAGGTTATGTGTAGCCTGTTGAAATGAGTATGTAGCATATATCTCGGTTCCCATTAAATATCATCATTACAAAATGTGTAAATTGAACATAAAACTGAATGTATATTTTGCGAAGCACATTATTATAGTGTCATCTAAAATCCTTCATTGTGTCTGCTGGCAGTCATTCCAGTGTTCCGGCTGCACTAACAGTGGGGTATTTTTTTATTGTGTTGCATTTACAGGCATAAATTCCAGCTTGCACAGTGACTTTAACTACCTGTGAAATAACAATTACATCTCTTATCATTTTTTGTTCACCTTCCTGATTTCTTCGATAAAGCAAATATTTGCTTTTCTTGTCTGATCGGAGTGGGCAAAATTATTTATTCATGGAAATAGCACCGCTGGCTTCACCGTGGGTAGGACTGAATATGCTGATGTCCCAGGAGTTCCTTGCAGAAGTGAAGTGAGCAGGATTTCATTCTCTCTCTGGATGTTAACTTCAGAAATACTTCCAACATCCACAACGAGCCACCCAAAGATTATAAGAAGTTAGCAAAGGAGGACTTCTGTTAGTCTAGAGAAAGATTCAGGTCCCCCCAAAGATGCAAATGCTCCCAAATATTTAGGTCTGGGTGGTAAAATCACCCTGTAATAAATAGTGGAGCTGAAGTTCATTTCTGTATTAGTCCATTGAGTCCAACTCCCTCTTTAGCTCAGAACGTTTCATCTACAAAGCTTCTCCTGAGCTGAACCTTCACTGGAAGGCTGACAGTAAGATATTTCCCTGCTCTCACTGCAGTGGACCTAATGGGAGATGAGTGGGGTTTTTGCTTTGATATTGTCACTTTTGTGATACAAAGACAGCAAAAGAAGTGAAGCAGGTTTTTTCTTTCTTTTCCTGCCTTTTAGTTTTGTGGAAGTATTCAACACTGCTCTGAACAGGACTAGCCTTGTTCCAGTGAGATGCATTTTAATGCCAAGTTTGTGCGAGCTCTCCATTGCTTTTCCATGCTCGTGCCATCAGAGTGAGCAACTTCTCAGCAACAAATCCTACTGATAGCATTTTTCTGGCTAGCCCTCCCTGTCCCACCTTCACCAGAACAGGTCACATGGGCAGCCCGTGCAAGCTGGGAGCTGATTCTGTTGTCATTTACAGCTGGGGCTGGAGAGTCTGAACCAGCCAGCTGTACTGACAGTGGAGAACGCCAGTTATCATTGCAGCAAGTTTTCTTGCTCTCAATAAAGAATTATTATTTTCCCCCTGACCTTTCCTTTTGGTTCTTTCTGTTTCAGACACAGCCTCTCTCTGTTCCCTGCCCCAATGAACGTGTGCACTAGGTCCAAGGCTTGGAGTAATTTACCTGAAGAGTGATACCATTTGGAAACCACTGTAAGTATATTTTATCTCATATAAAAGGCTGCTTGTTTCAGAAAAAAAAAAAAAAAAGACATTTAAAAAATAAAACAAAAACAAACTGCAGCACCTGTGAGCATTACTGGTGAGTGTAAACTAAGTTTTGCTTTTGAAATTTACAAGGAAATATGCGGGCAAAAAATATGTCAATAAAAAAACCTGCTAAATATTTAAGTCATAGCCTCAGAGCATAGTTCAGTAATGGCTGATGTGCTTGTGTCTCTTAGTTTGGCAGGTTCTACTTGCTTACTGATCTAGTTTGTGCTCTTCTAGTCAGATCATCCATGTTTGTCTTTGGAGTGTTTATCTTCCTTTATTCTTATTACTTTTTAATGAGACACCTTTCCTCTTGCTGGTGTTCCATGCAGTGTGGATTGAATTTACAACTCCTTAAAGGCTTAAGCTATTCTTTCCAGGCCTCAAGTCATCTCTGATTTGGGCTGGAGTTTCTTTAGGCCATTGCAATTTGGTAAATTTGGCTGGATTATATAGGTTGAGCTGCCTGAGATTGTAAACAATCTTGACTTTGTGTTGTGGTTTTGTAATGCTCTGAAATGATCAACTTCACGTTATCTGCACTGTTGGTTTTCCCTGTAGATCTCATAGTTCTGATTTGTTTTGACCTGTTCTCAGTGTATGCCAGTATTGTGGTAGTGTTGCTGTAGCCAAGGTGCTCTGGGGTTATAAGTGAGGCAAGTTTCGTAGGCAAGGAGTAACTTTTTTGAGGTTTGTGGTTTAGGTGGAGAAATGGAAAAGTAGGGGGCAGATGAGCCCCACTTCGGGTCTGAAACAGAGTCAGCAAATTTCAGTCTAAGTTTAACTTAATCTCTGAGTTTAACTTAATTATGCTAATCAGTCTCCTGTAAGGGATTTTAGAGTTTATTTCACTTTTCTGCATTGATTAAATTTTCCAGGCTTTTATTGCATGAGAACACTGGGCCTCTCTTGTCAGCTCTCCATGCTTCCCATTCTTGCTTTGCAGAGTTCTGCTGGGATTTCCCTTTCATATTACATTTTATGGCGATGTTTTCAGGAGTTTGTGTTTTCCACTGTATGACACAAACTTGCAATGAGAGATTTTAAACAAACTGCCAGTCATGTAGCTATAACAGCATGAAGATCAATGTGGCTGCAAAATCATCAGAGAAGCCGTGTGAATATTCAGGCAGCCAGTCTGTGCAGGACTTCTCATTGCTGAAGCAACACTTCTGGCAGGAAAAATGGGATGGCTCAGGTGGCTCAAAGCAAGCTTGTCTGAGGAAGCTTCACTAGTGGTTCTTGTCTTCAGTCACCCTGAATTTTGAGGTGACAGCTCTGAGCAGACATGGCATTCCTGTTGGGCCCTTTTTCTTTTTTTCTTCTTTTTTCATATATATATATATATATATATATATTCAGTGATTATAGTCATCTCTCTTTCACTCTGTCAGTTTCTAAATATGTATTGTCAATGTCATGTCTGGAAGAGACACAACACTGGCAGTGATAAGCACTGATATCAAGAGCTGTGTTAGTCGCGTACAGACAGAGGAAGAATGTGCAGCACCACACTTGGGGAAAAATACTGCTTAAAACCAAACGTGAACTGTTTTCACACCTTTTATATTTTTAGGATCTGAAAAGCCAAGGTTTTAAAATTATAGATAGTCTGTTGAATTACTGAGGTTAAAGACACCAGTGAGTTAAGTACCTGTCTTGGGCACTAAAGGCATCTCTGACACGAGGGCAGTTACTAGAAGATGACGCCATATCTGCTAAGGGAAATAATGCCAGAGACGTGGATGGGCAAACTCAACCAGCAGCAGCACCTGTAACATCAGCAACTTTTGGCATGTTCCCTCCATGCTGTGATGAACAAAGGTCTGGTTGGTGACCCAGCCCTCCCTGTATTCAGAGGCTGAAAGCTGCCTCATTATTGTTCATTATGTAGCATTATTCTCATACAGTCACATTATCATAGCTTCCCCTGAGAGTCAGGGTACTACTTGTGTGTTCTGCACAGCTACACAGAATTTAAGACCTGAGCTAGTCTGTTCATTGCTAACCTGGTGTCTCTGCAGGACGGAGAGCTGCCCTCTCTGTGAGGGAAGGTTCAAGCATTAGTGGTAGCCACCCTGTGAAAAGCACTTGCAGCTCTACAACATAGGTTGCTAGTTTTTGACAGAGACCTAATTTAGGGGTTCAGCTGTGAGAGCATGCTAGCACATCACAGGGAAATTCATTCTAAGCTCAAGCAACAGTTACAGGGGCAATGCATGCAAAGAAATCATGTGTGTAAAGCAACTGGAGGGCTGGGGGCAAGAAGGTTGCATTCATGAGTGGCAGCAAGAAAAGGTAAGGTCAGCAGGGCTTTTTAAGGCATTCCAGAGCTCAGTGGTGGCAATATATCTAGATAGCTCCAAGGTTAGGATATCCAAAATGTTATGTTGTGCCTTCAAGTTAAGCAGAAAGAGTCCTGTCCTACATTGCAGCCAGTGCCGTCATGGCAGTAAATGTCATATTGTGATTTGTCCACCATCTGAGACCTTAGTGTGATACAGTAGCATTGAGGTAGATGGAAAGGAGGGAATACCTCACTACAATGAAGATAGTGCCGGAAAAGTTTTGGGAAACAGAACTAAAAAGCTGGCAGGGATTCCTGTTTTACAAAAGAACGAGAAAGCACGAATGCACACAGTTTAGTTCAGGGATGTCAGTGGTTACAGTTAGGCTCATATTAAGTATTAAACAGCATGCAGTTAAGAAAGAAAACATATTTCAGATGGTGTAAATGAACATAATGAGAAGTAATGCAGTAAAAACAAAGGAATGTTGAAAATGAATACCAACAAAAGAAAAGTATTTGGATATTGGATGTAATTTTAAGAGACAAGTAGGTGGAATGTTAAGAACTGGACTGAAAAAAACTTCTTTTAGATCAGTAGTAAATAAGAAATCTGTAGTGGCTGTTCAGATTCAGATTATCTTGGAAGGGTCAGTGTCATTCCTGTCCCCAACTTCTGGGAGTCTTTCCACCAGATCCATATACAGACATGCCCTTCCTTTCTTTGCCATGTTGGACTTCTGCTGTCCTTCACAAGAAGCAAAAGTGATATACAGCCGCCTGATGGTTTTCAAGAGGAGTGCAGTATTTAGAAGGGCTTGTAGTGCACCAAAGTGTGGAGAAGGTGCTCAGAGATAACTGGAGGTTAGACCAGACTGCTGTGCTCCAAAGGCAAATTCCCAAGTATTTTGCAAATACTTTCAATTTTCATCACCTCAAGCAACAAGTAAATAGCAAACTTCTTTCTGGATTAGTCTATAGAGGCGGACGTACTTACATGAACTCAAGTTCATCTGACTTTCACATCAGAAATGATCACACAAGGCTGACAATCAGTGAAGTCCAAGGATAAGTAGTTATACTTCGGAAAGGATCTGTGATTAATATTTATTACATGCTTCATTCTCATGCCTATCCCTGTGCTTTATGGTGGGGTTTTTTTTGTGTTGTTTTTTTTTTTTTTTTACATAGCTAAAATAATTCATCCTCTTCCACATTTAGTGTCCCATTTTACCTCTGGAACACAGAGATTTATTAGAGAGCTCACTGATGGAAGTGTTCATAGAAGAACTGTACAATCAGAGAAGAAATTAGGTTGGAAGGGTCCTCTGGAGGTCCCTACCCCAATTCCCTGCTCAGAGCAGGGCTGACTTCCAAGTTGGATCAGGTTACTCAGGGCCTGGTTCAATTAAGTTTTGAAAATCTCCAAGGATGGAGATGCCACAACCTGTCTTGTCAGACAGATCCGGTGCTTAACAACTCTCCCTGTAAAGAATATAGCAGTAAGATAGCAATATAGACTTTAGAAATGAATGTGTGAGTATTTAATTAGAACATATAGGTGAAGATTGTAGTAATAGAAACCTTTTGTATGGTAGAACAAAAGGATAACAATATATTTAGAGCAATTGGAGCATTTTTCTGGTTTTACCTATTTTCTTTAGCTGACAGCTGCAGTCTGTCATCACAGACTGCAGAAGAACCACATTTGGGTTTCTTCATAGGCTCTTTTCCTCACTGAGACTTCCTTATGTGGAAGCCTGCATTCCCTTCAGGTGGTGTTGAGGTGCAGCACGTGTCTAAACAGCCTAAAAGAAACAGAGAGCTGCTGTGGAAAGGTATCACCTTTAGTGGAAAGGTATCACCTTTAGTGTCAGTCAGCACCACTGCTTCTCCTCCCATCCTGCTGAGCACAAGTCACCACACTACAGGGCTCTAATGTGGAAAAGTGATGGTGCAAGAGCATCTGGAGTACATAGTGCCAGCCTGAAATATATGCAGGTTTGGAACAGAAGGAGGAGATGCTGTGCATAGCCTCACTGGTGTCATTTTTATTTCAAGTACAAACGAGTTCTGGGAGGCTGATGCAGGGTCCGAATGCATTAAAGGTAAGCCTTGGTCAGTGCTAGGTCTAACAACACACTCTGGCTGTGCTAGCAGTCTACAAGCAGTGCTTGCTCAGGTTCAGCCCCTACCCTATAAATAACAAGTTCAGTCCTTCTCAAGGAAGGCAGCTTTGTGTGGGGATCGAGCTGGAGCCAGAGGCCGTACTCCAAGTGTACAATTTGAGCTCACCCTGAACTGAAAACAGACTTAAATATGGGAGCTCAGCTTCCAAATGCACCCAGAATCTAACTCTATGAATATCCTTTGCTGCCTGGACAAAAGCCATGCTATCTGAAAGCCTCTTGGGTAGAATGCTGTAAGAAAATCACTGATTTATACACACTGCAATATCTGGCATGTGCTGGGTGCACATGGAAAAGTCATGGGGTCAGGACACGATACATATGAGGGCGTGCAGTGGAAGTCACCAGTGTTAGTATGCCAAGGAGCTACACAAACTGCTATGAACAAAACACAGGCAGTCTGTACTCTTTAAAATATACATGCTCACGTGCAAGCTGTGCATCTCATGCATCCTCAGCTATGTAGCAAGAGGTGGATCTTGGTGACAGGATGGGAAACAGACGGAGGGATGCCAGAGCTTGGAGTGACAAAAAATGCTATGTTTACTCCTCATGAAAAATATGCTTTTAAATGCTTTCATTTTCCTTCTGTTCAAGATAAAGTAATCTGGTTCAACCCCTAGCTGTACCTTTGCAATTTTAAGTAAGGTCCGCTTTGGCATCTCCTATTTGTTACCATTTAAATCTGATTTGACTTTGGCCCATCTTATTTTGACCATATTGATTATATATGTGGAGAATGCAGCAAGCTGTGCCCGCTGTCTGTGATACGTCTGCTGTGGGGATTTTTAGCCCCAGTTTTCCAGAACACATCAAGGCTTCCTCGGTCAGCGTTATTTTCCCTAAAAACTCCCCTGCAAGACCTAAAAGCAGATTTGCTGGACAAGAGGGAGCACTTGGGCTGAGCCAGCATCGCTCTTAACTCCCGCACTGCCTCAGTTTCCTCACCCGCGTTTTTTAACTCCCCACTTTTCCTTCGCCTTTCGGTTCTGCTCGGCCTGTGGGCTGGTACAGGCAGGGGACGTGGTTTGTTTATTTCTTTCAGCCCCGGTTAACTTTTATTTTCTCCTCCTTTCCTTTCCTCTCTTCCCCGCGCTCCGGGCGAGGTGACACCGCCGGGCACGGCGGCGGCTGCTGCCCCCCGACGGCGGCCGCGGGGAAATGGCGGCGGGCCCCGGCCCTGCCCCCGGCCGGGCGTGCCGCCCTTATGTAACGCCTTTATGTAAGAGCCTGGGGGCTCAAAAACCCTGAGTTTTGGCGTGCCAGCGATAAGCTGTCCTAGCTGGGATATGGAGAACGGGGCGTGTGTGGGGAAGGGCTCGTCTTCTGCCCGTGCAGAGGACTCCCTGTGTGAATCCAAGCCTGTCACATCCCTTCTTTGTGCCTCGGTTTCCCCATCTGTGAAATGGATGCGGCTGTCAATACCTCCTTAACCCTTCTAACTCCTTATGTATACAGAATGCTGCGTGGAAGGAGGCATTGAGATCTCGCATGCGTTGTGCTCACAGTATGTTGTTTCAGACTCCGAAACTTAATGCTTTACCGAGGTGACCTCTCCATTTCAGAATCACTTCAGTGCTTTTTTTTCCTACTAAACAAGCCTTTTCTCTGATTCGTGTTGAACTGGAGACTTGCATATTTGTTTGCTTTTCAGACAAATCTATTACGTTTCTGTATAACTCTATTCAGAATGCTACAGCCTTGGTTAATATTTGTCAAACGGAGCTCCGGCTGTCTAAACCACTGGGACGAGTTTCGTTTTGTATGTCATCAGTAGGGGCAGAATGAGGAGCTTCGTGCTTGGCCTCTTTGCTGTAATACAGTCTCAGGGCCGTTGCATCAGAGTCAAAACAAGGAGCAGCTTGTTTCCAAACAAGAAGCATGGAGGAGAGTCTTCTGTGCCTCCCTCCCTGTAAGGGAAGGGAGAGGAGGGAGGAGGGTGAGAGGGGGAAAAAGAAAGTTATCTTTAACAGATTCTAAAAATGCCTTTTCCCAAATATGCAGTCAGTCCCTTCAAAGGTCTCTTTGTTTATTTTCAGGAAGAAACCCAAGACAGCTGAAAACCAGAAGGCGTCTGAGGAGAATGAGATTACTCAGACGGGTGCATGCAGCGCCAAGCCAGGCCTTCCCTGCCTGAACCTTGAAGCTGTTCCGTCTCTGAGCCCGGCCCTCATCCACTCACCACATTCACCAACAAACCTACACGCACACACAGGGTCATCTGATTGTGAGTACACCAATGCACTGCTGGGTTGCACTGGGGTTCTTGAAAGCGCGTTCCTTGCTGTAACCTAGCTTTTCTGGCCATTTGGAGATTCTTTCCATAATGGCCCAAGCAGGATTTCCTCAGGGTTTACTTTTTCCCTTCTATGGGAATTACCTCTGAAAAAAGAGTGTTTTGTGATAAGGTCATGATACTGCCAACAGACAGAGGAAGCTGAGAGCTTGTTGATGGGTCAAGTTGCTGGCTACTCCTACTTCTTACAAAGCAAAAAGGGTTGACCCTTTCAGCATGACTCCTTCTAACCAGAACTATAGTTAACCTTCTCTAGATAGTCACATAACTTCTCATTACCCAAGCACATCTACTGACTGGAATTTTCAGCCTATTTTGTATTGCAGTGTCTGGCTTTAACGTGCTGCCTTGTAAAGGATTTTCACTTTGACAGCGAGGAGTATTTCTATGGATGGAATCAGTTTCAATGTGTGGGAGTCTGGACGATCTTTGTAGACTTATGCTTTTACCAGATTAAGGCCCATGTTTTCAGTGCATTCACTTTCAGATTACTCAGCACAGTAATTACTCAGCACTTTTTTTTTTGAACATTCATTTTGTTTCTCCCCATTCTTCTTCCCCACTTCCAGCCCTCTTCCCTCTCCCCCTCCTCCCCTCTTCCCCCCTACCCCCCCCCCAAAAAAAAAAAAAAAAAAAAAGGAAATTATTAAAACTGGATTTTGGAATGTCAGTGCTTATCCCATCAGGTCTTCAGAATGGTCATTTCAGAATGGTCCATATCTGAAAGTCTCTTGGATAGGAACATGGAGGACGTTGTCAACCCCATCATTCACTAGTTATATAAAATACAGTTTTAACTCTTTTGTGGTGATTTTAGGATACTGTAAAATTTACATGGGGGAAAAAAGGTGAAGGAAAGATGATGATGCCAGGCTTCAAGAGTTCACAAGCCAGTCAGTCTTTGCAAAGGCCTATAAAAAAATCAGGGCATGACAATAAAGAATCAGATTAAAGTATGTATATCCTTTTCTTTTTTTTTTTTTTTTTTTAATTTAAAAATCTTGCCTCAAGGCCAGGCTTGGAAGCAGCTGGGTTATAGGGATCATCACTATCAAAATCACTTTAGCTGCAATTCATTCCTGCTGGCTTCTGACTGTATTCATTATGAGCTTCTTCTAGTGATCTTGATTTTAGTAGAACTGATAAAAACATCGGGATGAATTTCCTAAATCTCACCTGGTGATCTGGGGAGAAGAAAGAAGTGTGAAGCAGTTGAGCAGCAGGCAGTGTGCAATTCGGTATCTATAAGAATTCTCTTCAAATTGAAGATGCCAAACTCTTTGTTAAAGCTGGGGTACAGTTCTGTCTTGTAACATTTTCTAAAAGCAAAAATCTTGTAAGAAGATGCAAAAATGAGCAGAACAACAAGAAAAAATAATCCTTATTTTCAAACAAAGAATCTCTTTATCCCATTCACAAAGATGAAAGAGTTCATTAGTAAATGGGATTTGAAACCTCACACTGATGGTTTTTGACAGTACAAATAAAAACCCATGAAAGCAACCTTAGGATAGAGGCCAGCAGGAATTGTAGGGAACTCAGAGAATGAACTCCTGCTTTTGCTTTCTGAGGTGGCCAAGTTCAGAGGTGAGGAATATTGACGGAGGGCAGCTTGAGGAGGTGGAGCATGCAACTCTTCATACTCATTCTGTCCTATGGAGAAGCAGTCCTTTAGACCCGCAAAATTTTATTGTCCACAAATCACCTTCCACTCCTGCTAAATTCACGGTGAATTTCAACAAATAACTTCAGACCTAGACTAGATGTTTTGTCTAGTCTTCACGCTGAAGTCAGTTTTTCAAAAAGGATGTTTAATAATATTTTCAGCATTAATATTGTTCTGTCTCGGAAGCTGTTGAAATCTCTTTCCCAAAATACAGTTAGAGTCCTACAGAAATTCAAGAAATGTTAAAATCCTCTTGTGGTGTTGATCTTTTAGTTGATTCCTTGTGCTTTGAAACCACTGGAAAAAGCTCTTACTATTTATGATGTTTTATAACCTTCATCAGACTGTATTTGTTTGGGGCAGTATACCTATAATTAATGTTTGGCATGTTCTTGCAAAATACCAATGCCAGTTTCTGACATGAAGATAAAATGAGGCAGGATGAATTTATGCCTGTGTGTTTACTACAGCTGTTTACCATGTTACGTGGTATTTTTTTAAATGTTGATTCAGTCCTTAATGCTGGAACACATTCATTGACCCAAGAGATTGGTATTTGCAGTTCCCAATATTTGGAAGTAGGCTCCCTGTCATAACAAACTCCTTTCCTTTACCACTTGCCTCCCCTGTCTTTTGGATCAATTATTTCCTCTCACACTGGAATCTCTCCTTTTGCCCTTCTCTTTCCCTCCTCTCAGAATTATGGTGCCACATCTCTTTTTTCCCCTCAGCTTTTGGACCTGCAGTTATGTCTTCCTTCTTTGGGACAGCAGCACTTCCTGTCCTTTCTGCCTTCTTGATAGCACAGCATTGTTTCTTATCCCTTTTACCCAGACCACTCTACAACCTTTACCCTTGTAACTGAGCTTATGTTTCATTCTCAAATGGACATTTTTCATTCTGGTGGGATGTTTTCTAGAGGATGGTAAATGTTCTATTTAAAAACTGGAATTAAACAGGATGTTTAACAGGAATATCAAAAACATCCAGAAAACGTCAGTATGCAGGGTATTTCCATTCTTGGAAAAGTGTACTCATGTCCAGATGGCTCCATAAGTCCTCATTTATGTATCTGGAAAAAAGTCTTGGATGTTATGGACCACCTATTCAAATCAGCTTGAAATCTTCACTGACCATTTTGCATGCACAATCACTAGTGCTTGGCAGAAAACAACACCACATTTATTATGAGAAATATTCATAAGCCAATCTACTTTGAAAAATCAGGGTCCTTTTGGAATGATTCAGACCAAAATACTTTTTCCAAGCATAGAAAATAAAAACTCTGTGATAGCCATCTGCTCCTCAGCCATAAAGGCAGAGGTGAAGAAAGCCTAAGCAATAGTCTGAATGCCAGTCTTACTGAAATGAGTTCCTAGCAGGGAAAAAATAACATATGTAGAAGTTGTATGTGATACACGATATAATATAGGGCTTAAGGCAGTATATTCTGCATGCTGCCTCTTGTGCTACTTCTTCATAATGAAGGAGGATTGTTTCTAACCATTTTAGGACTTTGGATTTGATTATATTTCCAGTGCAGCTGAACCCTTGGAGCAAAATCCAGAACTTGGGAGACATTGTGTCCATTCCCAACTTTTTCAGTCTTGGGGAATGCACGGTCAGGCAATGCAGCTGTAGGAAGAGGTTAGAGGAAGAGGTGCTTCCTGAGATATAACTGTTTCCATGTAGGACTTGGCAGATAGAAACCACCACTTTGAATTAATCTGGAAACAAATCATAGGCTGAGCTGATAGAGCTCCAAATACCTCTAGCTACTCAGCTGTTGCAAACAGATGTAGCTGCTTGCTCAGAAGAAAGGTGTTCGTGCGAAAAACTACAAAGTCAAGTAAGGAGGGAGGCAAGGGTTCTGGAAAAGTTACAAAGAAGCCACATCTTTGAGAGTGGTGTTGTTTGCGACTTTCCTTGCTCTTTCTTGTTCCTGGGCAGAGCACGCATAAACTTGGTACTGTCCTACTGTCCTTCTGAAGGCTGAACTCCCTCAGGTAAAGCTTTTAAAGATTTTCCTGAGAGGAAAATCAGTCCATCAGGACTTGGCTCTCTGTTTAAACTGCTTTGGTCTGTATGGGCCACTTACTGCAGGAGCTCTTTAGAAAGCATCTATCACTATATATGTTTTGCAAGTGCCAAGTGATAAGATCATTTTGGCAGAAACTTTCACAAGTGCTAAGAGATACAATCAGACAAAAACTTCATTCAGACTCTGATGTATGCATCTTAACAGATGTGTCCAAACTCAAAGAAATCCCATGGGAACAGTGCAACTGAATCTCTTTGTCTCTATTGATAGTTAAAAGAGTTATTCTTAGATATTGGATGGTCCATCTGTGTAGGAGTTTGTTCCAGACAAGGGAAAAGCACCGTCTTAGCAGAGAGTTTCCATGGGGTCGAGAAGCAGACTGGACGGTCACTGGAGAGACTGCTACAGAAATTTTTATGATTTTGGAGAGTTCGAAATTCTTGGTTGATGTGAGTCTGCGATAAGGAATTAAAGTTGCAAAAAAAAGTGAGGCATGAATATCTTTTTTTTTTTTTTTTAAGAAATTATGAAGCAATCATTGACAAGTTATTGTGATGCAGGAGGGCTTCTTTAAGTTACATCTTAGCAATGGGCTGGAGAGTTCTTGAGAAATAGAATGTACTTTGTAATAAACACTTCTGATGGTGGACCAGATGAAAACCACTTGTCCATACATGGCTCAAGCGATGTGGCTGACTTGGTCTGATTCCAGCATTTTTTAACTTTCACAGGATGGGAACTTGCCATCTATTCTCCTTTTCTCTTTCTGAATTCTGGTTTTGGTAGCTTGATAGCCTTCCAGCATAATGGGGAAAGGCAGAGAGGGAACCTCAGAAGGTTCCTGAACTCCACAGAGCATTGGGAGAGGGCTTGAAACTCTAGCTTTTCATTTTCTTGAGCAGCTAGGGGGATCATCCATTTTCTTCACATGAATCAACAGGTTTGATTTGCCCATTGCTTATGTAGAGGCTAGATGGATCTGAAGGTGGTTTGGCCTCATCTTTATGTTTTAGGTTTCCTGTGTTTCTCTTTGAGGTTCTGTGGCAGGAAGAGAATGGTTATATGCCCTTATGGTCTTCCCGCTTTGCCTCTTGAAATGTGTGATTATGATTCCCTAATAACTGCTCTGGAGATTTGAAATGGTTTCCACTCTGAAGGGAGAAGGAGTACCCTGATTCCTTCTTTTCAAAGGCAGACAGTATGTTAACAGTCATTTCATCTGTATTTTTGCTAATCTAAGTATGGTATGTGTTAGCTAATGCTGAATATTTTTAGTTTGTTTTTGATGACCTAAGAAATGATGTATGTTTAGATATCTATTTTAGACAATATAATAATGATACAGGCCTTCTCTGCAGCATCTAAGCTGAAAGATACCCATAGTTCTCAAACACTGAATCTCACGAGACTTAGCTATTTGTTTATCTTGCACTCCAATACTTGTTTAGTAAATACTTAGTTTTTAACAGTCATAGGTGGTTTCTGCATCCTGTAAATTTATATTTTTGTTCGTAATGCTATCAAAGAAACATCAGCAAAGAATGACTTGTGTTTTTACAGAAGCAGATGTATGTTGCTTGAATTGTGTAGAGTCAGAAATAAATATAAGTTAAGATACGTAAAACTATAAGCTGAGCTCACCTTATCTCTATTGAAAAAGCAGTTGCAGTACAACAAAATATTAGTGATATTTTACTACTGATCAGAGCTGGTCTCTGTATTCCTAAGTGCACTAAGTGAGTTTTGTCAGGTTGGTCTCCCGGGCTTTTCTTCTCTTGAGAAATGACTAAAAACATATGGTACTTCAGTTATGAAGTTGATGAGTATGTTTTCAGAAGCAACTGTGCAACTTTGGAACCTAACTTCTAGTGATACATAAATCATACATAAAATTACATGGAGGCTTTTTGAAATTTGTCTGGTTATGTTAAATGGTGATTCTCATATTTGATGACCCTGTGATACTGATTTGATGCTAGCCTGTCAGTCATTGTGGCATTCAGTACTTTTACTACTTGTCTCCCCTTGGAGAACTGTAAGTGATAACATGCATAACTTCAGCTTTGATTTGAAAAAGCTGTGAGTTTCTAGCTTTCATGGTTTCAGGGAAGAGTTTGAAGATATGTCCCCAGCGTATGTATTACTTCTAAGTGCAAGTAATAAGATTTGAAAATATATTACTCTTTAAAATTCTATATTTTCCATTCTTAAGATTTTGAGGTTGATAATACAGCAGTATTTCCATTTGTAAATCATGCTGAAGCCACTGAGATGTATTGTAACTGCCCTGTAAAACACTGGTAGTCTGTATCTGAGTTCACCTGTTCATGCCTTCAGAGTCTACGCCCCGCAGATTTTTGTTACCAGTAAGTTAAAAGTCTTCTTGTAAGTCCTTCCTTCATGTGTTAAATGAGACTTTCAACTATTTCACTCACTAAACGAGTGAACAGTGAATAATATGCAATAATATGGTTTCTGATTCATTGGTTGGTCTGGGTTTTCTTTTATATGGTTTGTTGTTGGCTTTTTTTGTTGTGGTTTGGTTTGATTTTGTATGTTTTTTCAATAACAGGCTCCAGGACAGTGCTTTCTTCCTATCCCCCTTGAGGTAGCTTACCTTCTCCCATCATCCTTCATTCTGAAAATTGAAGTAAAATTCCACTGCATAATTTCTGCCACCTCTTTGATTACCTTTATTACTTTCATAAATCAGTAGTCTAGCCAATCCACTGACTCTGCTCTTTGCCTGTTCAGTCTATCAATACACATGATCTCAGGCACTTCTTAGGTACCAGTCATTGCCCTCTAAGCTTTCTTTGTCTGATGTTTTTAAAGAATATTTCATTACAGTATTTGTCTTTATACTCCTAGCTGTTTTTCTTTAAATTTCCCCTTTGTCCTGCCTAATCTTTGTTTTACATCTAGCCTGCAACAGTTTATGTTCTGTTCTATTAGTGTCACTTGGGCATGATTTCCTTGTTTGGAAGGATTCATTTTCAGCTTTGATGAACTCTTATACTTCATTATTTAACCATTGTGTTGTTTTTCTTTTTTCTTTATTTTTGTTGTCATTGTTGTTGTCCTTGCATATGGAATCTAATATGAGTGTTATTAAGGCCACCTCCCTGCTGACCGTATGGATTTAAGACCCTTTCTAACTTGCTCTGTTTGATTGTTTGTTTGTTTTTTCTTTTAGTAGTTGTCCCTCCTGAAGATCACAGAATCACACATAGTCAAAGAACCACAGAGGTTGGAGGGGACCTCTAGAGATCATATAGTCCAACCCCTCTGCTAAAACAGTTTCCCTGGAGTAGGTTGCACAGAAAAGTGTCCAGGCAGGTTTTGAATATCTCCAGATGAGTCTCCACAATCACTCTGGGCAGCACATTCCTGTGCTCTGTCACCTTCAAAGCGATGAAGGTTTTTTCTCATGTTCAGAGAACGTGAGCAGTCTTATAGCAAATAGTGCAAAAGGAAATTGTGCAGGAGAATACTGTAGAAATGTTCATGCCAATCATTGTTATTTCATCTCTTAATTGTGCTTGCTTCTGCTGTCATCTTCTCAGTCCTGATCGGCTGAGATGACTGAACTAAATGTACCATTTCCCTAGCATGGTCCACAGAGGGACCCTTCATGTAGCGGTCAAACACAAAAGATTTTCCTGTGTTTGACAGGTGACTCTTCCTAAAAGAAAGCTGAAGCAGCCTCATCTACATCATCTTTTGTCCTGCTGTGTGTTATTTAAACCCTGTGCAACTCGGTGCTTCTGTGTCTCTTGGTTTGTTCTTTGTATGCTGTGAGGGGACATGTTCCATGCTTTGGGAAGCATGGACTGGCACATTAGTTGTCGAGTTTGTTGCAACTACACAACTCCAAATCTACAAATGTAAAAATAGACTTGGTCATCTTCTGTTCCTTTTCATCACTGTGACTTGTTTAACACTAGCCCTTATTGCTCTTTTCATCTCAACTTCCATGGTCATTTTCTCCTCTTTTTCTCTTGTTTAGTTGTGGTAGAGTAGCTGTTTAATCCTTGTACCTCACTCAGTAACTTTATATCAGGGTAGGTCCAGAGCAGTATTCAAATAAAATAACAAAATAAAACAACTATTTTAGTGTTCTTGTCTGACCAAAGGGAGCTCATTCATTGCTAACAGCTCTGAAGTGGAGTCTTAAAATGGCAGTGGGGGAGAACCTGAGAAATAAAAACAAGATACTGCTTAATTCTGCCTACTAATGTTTATGAAATGTGCTAAGGGATGGTACAGGAGGGGAAAAATGATATATTTCCAGAATAAACATAATGTTTGATCTATTCCATGGGTAAAAATCAGTTGTTAGCCTTGTGAATGCTATTAAGCTCCTTCCTTGGCATCAAGGCATTTGTCCTGGCAGCTTGATGAATGTATGGTGGAGCACAACAGTGTTCTTGGCCCTGCACATTTGGGTTCCAGAGGGCACCGAGTATTATTTTTTCTTAAGAGAATGCCATTGTGCCATCTTTTTATTTATGTTTTCTATATGTGTTTTTGTTGTCCATTAAGTCATTCACAAGGCTAAAAAAAACCAAGACATCCAGATTTTGCCTGTCTCCCACTCAGTAACTGGAATATATAGAGAATTCAAGGTATCTAGTTGATCTGTCTGCACAGATAGCTGCTTGAGAAACTAACTGTGCCTATGAAGGGAAAAAAAAAAAGCATAAACAAATCCTAGAACCCCTACTCATACTTGTTTTGTTGTGTTAAACACTGAAATAAGCTCTGCCCAGTTGGGATGAGCAATATGTACTCTGTATCAATCTGTGACATGTGATGAAATGCTTCTTCCTGAAAACCCAGGAGAGAGAAGTAGTATAAATTAAAAGTAATCTCACTACAGCTATTTTTGAGTTCTTAACCAGTGAAAATGTAAGTGTAGCAATATTGTGCATCTATTAAAAATCTTGAAAGGCTCTTTATAACTAGATGATAGGAGTGATAACGTGTAATTTATTGATGTTGCACTGAGGAAAAAAAGAACACACAAAGTAGCAATTTTTGTGTGAAAAGGGGTATGATAGAGGAAATAAAAACAGAGCAAAGGACTTCTCCCCATGGCTCTGTGCTTGTAGTTGTGGCTGTGTCAAATTTAACAAAAAGACCTTGTGCTTTGATCTCATGTAGTGTTTCAAAAGAAGGCATAGTCCTCCCTGGATTCAAAAGTAAAACCCCCAGATGTTATCTCTAATGTCTTTTGGCTGAGTAGAGGGTAAAATGTGCCTGAAGGCAGACCTGAGAAATAACTCTTAAGCACAATGTTAGTATCACCTGTTAGTGTCTGTATGCATGTGTTTACCTGTAATTCCCAGGCCTTTTCCCTGTAGAGAAAAATATATATATATCAGAACTGACAGTGTACATTTAATGGTACAGATCCATCTGATGGTGTCAAGTCACCCATGAAAGCTGTGTTCTTTTTTATTACTGTCATCTATTCGTTTAGAGCAGTCTGTCCTACGTTGTTCTTCCTATCAAAACAAGCCGGGTGGTTTTGGAATATGCCTGCTTCCCAGGAATGCAGAGGTCTCACTGAGGACAGAGATTTTCCCTGTGGCCTTCAGCATCATTGACATGAGCATGTACTGTTTCCCACTGATATTTAAATCTGAATTAGAAGCAGGCCTGAACGCTTTACCCCTTAAACTTAAAATAAAGAATCCACAGTCTAATGCAGTATGAATATCTGTCTCACAATATTTCTAAGTTGAGATATTCACCAAAGCATCCAGTTGTACTAGTTAACAATTACTCTTTCACTAACAGATAAAAAAAAGATAAATGGAAAAAAATAACCAAGTAAAATGTAGCTTTTTTCATGTGATAGCCTTCCTCTAGCCAGAACTGAGCAAGGGGCAGCCACTGGAAGATACAAAAGAGTCTTTTTCCCAGTCCTGGGGACTGGTATTTACAGCTTCTCATCCATCCCTTGTTTTCTTCCATCAACCACTACTTCTGTGACCAGAACAAAATCTCCTACATTTAAGGCCTTTTTCTGGGAACATGTAAGCGTATAAGCGGACTGCAGTTCTTCCACCAAAGCCAACCATTTCTGACTGCACCCTTATCCTAACAGGCTGCTACTACAACTCCCCACAGAAGATTTTAGCTTCAATAGAAACCTTCTAAACAGTTAATTATCTTAAGAGGTTTTAATCTATATTTTCCTTTTAACCAAAGCCCATAGGCTTTTGAGCTTACTGTATTTAACTACGCTCAAACTGATAAGCTTTTCCTCCTTGTCTCTCTGCCTGGGGGAAAACCTAACAATGCAGCGCAAATCTGAAAGAGTTCATGGAATAGCAATTGTCTCTTTTGGAGACACATTTTAATATATTTCAACTATTACCCCTCGAATTCATTCCTCCTCCACACTCAGCTCCCACCCTCAACCCTTCCTCCTCCCAGTGTTTCTGAGAGGGGACATAAATTTCTAGAATCCAACACAGTGAGATGACGAAGGAGGGATTCCCTGTTCACTTTTCTTACACGTTTGTAATCTGAAACACGTTATGAGGATTTACGCAAAGGTCCTTAAAGTAGGTAAAAGTGTTCCAAATTAATATAGTAAGCTTTTCGTACGGACAGTGGAGTATCAAAATATATCATCGTGGTAGCCTGTATTTTTCTAAAGTTTATTCTTCTTCCCAAGAATTGTCCTCTTGTCCTTTGTTTAAATTGAGAGTATTTCAGCTTAATTCCATGGGCATTGTTGGCCCATCTTACTTCTTCCCTAGCTGGTGGCTCTTTTACTACATACCCACTGGTGCAGAATGCTTTGTGAGCGACGGCACCTGGCACTGTGGAGGAAAACCAGCAATAGATGCATGCACCTAGGTTTTTAAAGAGCCCAACTGCCTTAAACTTACAGCCAATTAGAACAGTTGGGCCATGCTGGGGCTTGGCATAATCGTGCATGAGCTCTCTGGGAACAAGTGAACACAGTTGAAACAGTTTTCATTTAGAATATTAAAATGTTCCCTAACGAAGAGGAGATGAGCACAGCCTGGTTTCTCTTCCTTGGAAATGGTGCCATCATGTGGCCGCGTTACTTTCTCAGTTTCCTATTACAACAAGGTGGTTGCGTAGTTTTCTCATTTTATATTTTCAGTGGTTCGGTGATCCCAGCTTTTGCTAATGAAAGCTGGTTAGAAGTGGTCAGGGCACAAGAATTACATGAACCCATATCATGACATTGCTGTCCAGGTGCAATACCTGTCAGTGCAGCTATGACAGCAGCTCTGGTGGTTCTTCTGTTGACACTCTGTATGTGCAGTTTTAAGTAGGATGTTCACCATAAAGAGGAATAAAGGAGTCAAGGCAATAGTGCAGGACAGAGGACAGCTTGATTTTTCCAAGCCTAGAGAGCAAAATTTTAAGGGACTTCTGGAATTAGTTCTTGATCTTTCTCTAGCGTTCTTTACAAGTTGTTCTGCATTTCTTGGATAAAGATTAGTTAAGGCACCAGGTCCTTCTGTAGAACTCAGTACATGATGCTATCCCTCTTTTACATGCAGAGCAAACTGAAGCATAGACATTGTTGCCCTGGAGAACAGGAGTAAATGGGGTTACAGCTAATGGACTCTTCCTTCAGACTTCCAGGCATAGCACAGGGAAGTGCTTCACTGCCTGCACCCCAAGCACCTAGCCTGAAATAGAAGGTTTTGTGCTCAGCATTAGAAATTTAGGTCCACTGGATATAGAAGCAATTTTATGTGCAAAACACCTATGGTTTAGTCTTCAGTTTGATGAAAAATGGATATCCCATTGCTGCAGATGCTGAAAAGGACAGGGCAATTAGCTAAAGAAATCGTCCGTAGGACATTTGTGGAACACTGCTTAGTCTGCAGAAAAAGCCCATCTTCTCAAAAAAAGTTTAAACAAACTCTTTCTTATTAGTCATCTACTCAATATGTTTGCTCCTTGGAGAATAAGGTTGTGTTCGTGTGTGCGTGCATTTCCGTCTTTCAAATAAACGTAGTTATTAGACTATTGACAGCTTTCAGAACACAGTGATTCTTTCTTCCATAGATTTTATTACTGACACATTAATAGATGTTGTGCTGGTAAAAATACAGTACTTCCTGTTAAATGTAGACTGCTACATATTTTGATTCTAACAACAATCTGGTAGGGTTAGGGCAATTCGTGTAGTGTCATCTGGTGTTTGTTTTGGATAGATATTATAGAAGGAGATACTGATTTTCAAGATGTTCAAGCAGATGATTGGGTGAAAACTCCAGCAAACCTTTAAAGCAACAGAAAGCAAGGGCTGCTCCTGGTCAGATCTCCTGCTGAGGATACAAATGTTCTTCCTGTGTTCCTGAAACTCCATACAAGCTTTATGCCTTGAAGGCCCCTTTTCAGAATGAGGCCACATATTCAGGAGAATCAGGCTCAACAGGATTGGATAAATTGGTCTCTCTGGCATCATGGGGATGTGCTAAGAAGTCAGCCACTACCAGGCTTTCAGGAGTTTAAATTCAGGTCACTTTGTTTGAGTAGAAAAGTGTCCTTCTGTTGAATTTGGTCTCAGAGAGCTGAAACCTGACGTCGGACTAATTTTGTCAGTGGCAACACCGGATATGAATTTTTATTAATGCAGCTTTATTTTAGAATAACGAATTTCAGAACAACAGAACATAAAACTTCATCACTAGGGATAAATCAGGTCATTGGAGCTGAAGAATGCACCCGTGGTTTTTGATTAGTAAGGTTGGAACAGGAGTTGATGATATATGGAAATGAGAAAACTTCCTATGGTAATTGTGGGGCTTTCATATGTTGTGATAGAAATGCTGTATTTCTAATGAACTGTCATGTTTATGCAAGACTTGAGATTTTTCATTCCAAATTAAGCATTCTTTACTGAGACATGATTTATTTTTATTTTTTTTTAAGGAAAATCTGTAGAATTTCATTTTGATAACAGGACTTTTATTTGCTTGATTTTATTTATTCTATAAGGTATTTGAACTGTATTGTGTCTGAGGTGTATCAGACAAGTGTTTCATTCATGTTGTTACTGAACAAAAATGCCAATCTGAAAGATGACTCCTTAAGACCAATGTGGATTTAAGAAGCAAGCATTCTCCGCGGCAGTGCTGGATGCACAGGATTAGGGCACATCTGACATGTACACCCACCACAAAAAAATCTCCAGATGATATACATTTTACTCAGTACATTTAAAGCTGCTTAAGCATTACTGATTCATCGCTATGAACTATTTGGTTGGTGAGTTTCATTTGGCTATACATTTGATTGGCAAATCTAGTGGCTCTTCTTTACTTCCCTGTCTATGTGCTACCTTCAAGAGGTTGTGAAATGTAGGTAGCACAAAACACATTCCAGATTATACCTCGAGAAACATTAAAATACATATTGTGACGTAGTGGTATAATTATTACAGCTGGAGCACATAATCTGCTTTAGGGCAGTGCCTTTTTAAGTGAAAGAAGGACAAATGGAATAGAAGATGGAAGAAGACAAGAATGAGGGGAGTATGTATGTCCAGTGAGTGTGGCAGGGAGAACAGAGTTTGGATTTTCTAGGAAAGACAGGTTTAAATGTGAGGCATTTTCCAGTATGTGGGAGACTGTTACAGAAAGGAAAATAGTCAACACTTGTCTATGTCTGTTGGAGGAAAGGGTGATTAACTGGTTTCAAAGTTGAATACTGGGAGGAAAATTTTCTTCCTATAAAGATAGTAGACAGTCTGTCTGAGGAGAGAGTGGAAATCCCACATAGAATGGTTTTTGCAAATGTCTTAGGCAAATTTCTGAACGCACCGTGTAACTAAGTTGTTCCCACCATGAGGAAGAGGAGTAAACTTGATGACTGTGAAGGACTTGACACATCCTTTTGATACAACCAGGAGGCTGTGATCCTCCAGCACTTGATTTGGAGTGCAAGGATTAGAGATTACCACATCAAACCACTGTTGGCACAGAGTAAAGAGTAGATGGTTATGCTGGTCTCCAGCAGCAGCAGGTTAGTTTAGTTTGTGGTGCTTCCAGCAACTGGATTACAGGTGCACATATTCTGTTCTCTCTGAGTGGGAGTTATTATTAATTCAAGGCCTGAGAAGCTTGTCAGGAAGACAAGCTAAAGCAGCAATATCAAAATAGTTCTAGTTAATCTTGTCTATGTATCAGGAGGTGAGTTGACAAACAATTTCCTGAATGCTTCTGCATAAAACTGAGGCCAAAACTCAGTACATTTACATTTCAACAGGCCTACCAGCTCTCAAGTATACAAGGTGATTATTTCACCCTCTAAGTGTGAAGGTAAGAGCAGAGCCTTTGGAGCTCCCTCCACTAATTATTTCTGTGAAACACAGCACAGTAAGTTTCAAAAAAGAGCCTGGATTCCAGCAACATTGGCAGTTTGCTCCAGGTGAAGGCCATGCACTGAGCTACTGCTGGCTTGCAGCAGCTGTGATGATTTCCTCATCACTGTTTCTAGGAATGGTCAGTCATCACTGTGCTGGAAGCTTTGTGAGACTGTGATTTCAAAGGGCAGTGGAGTGATACCTTACAGTTACGAGCTTTAAGGCAACCAACATTGGCTTTGCAGAAGGGGACATCTAGTGGCTATACAAAAATCCCGTAAGTTTTAAAACATTCAACATAGCCATTTGTTACGACTTGCAGTCTTCAGCATTCTGTATATCTTTGTAACTGTGCTCACGATGCATTTGCTGGGATCATTCTCTATGTTCCTGACAAATAATAAATCACTTTTTTGAGACATATCTTTCCACGTTTATGTAGATCTATGTATTGTAGCTTTGATGTATAGAAATCTTCCTTCAAGCTGTAATTGATGTATCTCACAGCTGCACTTCCACATATTTTAAAGCAACTTCCAGGAGTTCACTTTCTGCTGTTTCCTTCTGCCTTTGTCCTCCCCTCTGGTACTGTATTTGGAGAGGTTGTCGCTGTCATTGTCATGGTAAAATCTGCCTTCCTTCGAGCACTCTTAGCATAAAAGTCAGCAGGAGGTGGACGAGATTCAAGGAAACACTAATCTAAGCACTCAGTCATGTATTACACAACAAAAGTTTTTCCCTTTCCCATCCATGTTGTGCTCCTTCTTACTGGTTGAGGATGAATTCCATGCGTGTTTCTGTGAATAGCCTGACAGTTTAATCGGTGCATTTGCATATGGGGAAACGGAGCTTTTTTCAAAGTTGCACAGTAATATGTTTCACCTTCATGCCATGCCAGCTTCAAATTGCATCTCAGGAGGATTGCAAATGTGCATAATCAGCGCTGTTGTTTGGGCTTTCTTTTTTTTTTTTTTTTTCCCCTTTTTTTTTTTTTTTTCTTTTTCTATGTGTGTGTGTGTGTTTTTTGGTTGTTGTTTTTTTTGTTTTTTTTTTTTTTAACTGCCCAGTCGCCTATTCATTGCCCATCTGGGTAAGAATGGCCTTTGCATTTTCAAATCAATTCTTTCCTATATGTTTTGTGAATACCCCTCCAATCAGGACTTGCTTCAGACTTGCTTCACAGAAAAGGGACAAAACCATTTTAGAGGAGTTTCTCAGAATTAGTCCATTGGAATCTCTACATCATATTTACTGGACAAAAAAAAAAAAAAAAAAGAAGGGGAGCCTTAACAAAGGCTACTTGAATTTCCCAGAAAGTTTCCCACTGTCTCATGTTTAAAAGAGTGGCAGGCCTGAGCAGAGCCTGAGACAGTAGTCTTTTTCCTGAGCCAGGCATTCTGTAGGTGAGTGTGTGTGTGTGTGTGTGTGTGTGTGTGTGTGTGTGTGTGTGTACATGGGTATTGCTGGATCTTGTGGAGAACTGATACAACTAGGACATGCCTAAAGAACTGATACTTGCTGGGGCTTCCCTAAGATTCTGGTATTCTTTGTCAGAATTAAACCTACTTTGTTAAGTCCAGCTCTGACAGGGAACACCACCTTCGGACTTTCTGCTTGGAACAATACAGAGTAAGGCACAACTCTAGAACTTGGATCTGGACATAGTTCCCTGTAGAGAGGCAGGGGCTGCATTAAACAGGGCAATCTCTAGAACTTGTCAGAGTGAACTTCTGCTTCTTTTATGCTACTGTGGTTTGTGTACTAGTTTCTCTAACACAACAGTTGCAAGTGCTTTGGTTGCCCGTACTTGTTTTCAGTGTTGAAAACCAAGGAAGATAGCCTGGTAAAACCATCCTCAAAATCTGCATTCAGATGTGTTGGGATTTTTTTTTTTTTTTTTACCATTCACTATGTGTCTCTTCCATGCAGCACTCTTCTTTCATCCTTAAGGAATGAATTTTAGTTCTTTCTCCGTTGAAGTAGTGAAGATGTTTCAATTTCACTTGAAGAGGGGACTAGAAAAGGCTTTTTTGAGAGAGCTCTGTTTATACCAGGAACAACCAAAATACCTTTGCCTTACATGGAGTTACTCAAATTGTCATGATTATACCAGTATGTCAGAACGTGTATTTTAATATCTACATTGTGTCTTGCAAAATATTGTGGAATGTGTCTTGTGCTACTTATGTTTCACAACATTTTGAGCAATCATAGTGGTAAGCCATAAGGAAATGAGGCAGCACGTTGATAGGGAAGAATAAAAATTAAACATTTGCCATTAGATTTGCCAACTGAACGCATAGTCAAATGAAACTCACAAAATGGCCTTAATCAAATCAGATAGTACCAAATAGTTTGTAGCAATCAATCAGTAATGCTTACGCAGCTTTGAATGTATTAGGTAACATATATATAATCTGGAGACTTTTTGTGCTGGGCGTGTGTGTTAGGTGGAGTGATTCCCCATGGATCCAGTGCTGCAATAAGGAATGCTTGCTCCTTAATACCACAGTGGTCTTAAGGAGTTACCTTTCAGGTTGTCATTTCTGTTCAGTAACAAAATGACTTTGAGTCCAGTTCATACACCTCAAGGAATTTACTGTCCTAGATCAGTTCCTATTAGAGAGCTATTCACATCAGTCTCTTGTGAACACACACACCTCTTTTTCTTAGCCTTGATTAACCCTGGCTGGTGATTTTCACTGGTAGCAATTGGGACCAAATGCAGCAGAGAGGGCTGCTGAAACATGAAGATAATCTCTACCTTTCTTTCACTCTGAACATGATATATGAACAAGCAGTGAAATTCACTTTCCCAGTTTCTTGATGCAGATCACAGTGAAAAGGAACTGGTCCTGAGGATGCATTTTTTGGAATTTTACTAACAAAATTAATGCTTTCTGCCAAGGTGCATATGAACAAGGTAGAATTCTTGGTACCTTCTCAAGTCAAGGGACCTGTCCATAGCATATTCCACCCCATGCTCATTCAAGGAGTGTTTTTTGGTTTATTGAGATAGGCTGTTGCATATTGAAGGGTCAGAAGGAGGAACCAGGGAACTACAAGCCTATCACCCTAACCTTAGTATCAGAGAAGGTTGTGGAACAGATTATCTTGACTGCAATTATGTGACATGTGCAGGATAACCAGGGATCAGGCCTAGCCAACATGAGTTCATGAAAGGCAGGTCCTGTTTAATCAACCTGATCTTCACCCACCTGGTCATTGAGGGCAATGCTGTGGATGTAATTAATCTGCCTAGACTTTAGTAAAGCCTTTCAATGACTCCCGCAGTATTTTCCTGAAGAAGCTGGCAACCTGTAGCTTGAACAGATACACTCTTCACTAGGTGAGAAAGTGGCTAGAGAGCCGGGCCCAGAGTGTGGTGGTGAATGGAGTTAAATCCAGCTGACAACTGGTCACTAGTGGCGTTCTTCAGAGGTCAGTATTGCAGCCTGTCCTGTTTAATATCTTCATTGTTAATCTGGACTGAGTGGACCCTCAGTGCATATTCAGATGACACCAAGGTGGGAGGAAGTGATGATCTGCCCGATGGAAGAAGGGCCCTACATAGGGATCTGGATAATCTGGATCAGTGGGCTGATTCCAATTGTATGAGCTTTAACATGACCAATTTCCATGTCCTGCTTTTCAGTCACAAAAACCCCATGCACTGCTACAGGCTTGGAACAGAATGGTTGGAAAGCTGTGTGAAGGAAAAGGATCTGGTGGTGTTAGTTGACAGGTAGCTGAACATGAGGCAATGGTGTGCCTGGGTGACCAAGAAAGACAACAGCATCCTTGCTTGTATCACAAATAGTGCAGCCAGCAGGAGTAAGGAGGTGATCGCCCCTCTGTACTCAGTACTTGCGAGGCCACATCTCAAGTACTGCCCCTCACTACAAGGTTTGAGTCCCTGAGATGTGTCCAGAGAAGGGCAACAAAGTTGGCAAAGGGTCTGACACTTGAGTCTTATGAGGAGAGACTGAGTGAGCTGAGATTGTTCAGTCTGGAGAAGAGAAGGTTCAGGGGAGACCTCATCTCTCTCTTACAACTTCCTGAAAGGAGGTTGTAGAGTGAGGTTGGGGTCAGCCTCTTCTCCCAGGTAATTAGCAATGGGATGAGAGGTAATGGCCTTAAGTTAAGCCAAGGCAGGCTCAGGTTAGAGAGTAGGAAAAATTTATTCTCAGCAAGAGTGGTGATGTAATGGAATAAACTGCCCAGGGAGGTGGTAGAGTCACTGGTGGTTCCCCAAGATTTTTAAGAAGTGGGTAGGTATGGCACTGAGGGACATTGTGTAGAATGGCCACAGGCATGGCTTAATGATTGGTCTAAGCGATCTCAGTGGTCTTTTCCAGTATGTATGATTCTATGATTCTGTATCTCTTATTATCAAATTCCCCATTTGATAATACAGAAGATAAAGTAGATGTCATTCTCTTTTCCAGGAGAACATCTTAAATACCTATTCTCATGAAGAGAAAATAATAGGGTCAAACCAAGTAGTGAGCAGTATTTCGTGATGGAAAGCAAACTGATACTCTGGCACTCAACAGGTGAAAAAGATAAAAGGGTACCTATGGAGTAACTTGCCATGGCCTACTGTAAGTCTTGAGAAGAGGTGTCCTCTCTTTATCACTGATCTTCCACCTCTTTGAAGTTCTTTTCCTTTCAAATCAAGGATATCTGTGGTTGTTTGTTTTTTTTTAAATATGGTTTCCATAGTTGTGTGGTCTGACATTCTGGGAAGGAAAGCATCTGGAACTATCTTGGAGGCCTCTGGAGAATAACTCTGTATGGGTGGAGTAATTTATAAATTATTTTGTGTAATATTAATTGCAGTGTCCATGAAGGATGGGCTCCAGGTTGCTAAGACATTTTTCCAAACCTGCGATCAACCAGATTGTCAGAGATAGAAGTTCAGGTTTCCCAGCAAAGCTTATAACCAAGACAGAAGTAATAAGTAACACCCATGATATCATTAGTAGTTTTCTCCTTGTGACAGCTATCTGGGCATCCCCCCAGTGCTCTGACCTCACGTCTTCTGATACTGGCTAGTTCACAACATCTGTTAGCATCAGACTTCTTCAGACAGCTTGGCCTCATCAGGATTTCCAGTTCCTGACCTTTATGCTTCCTTTTATCATCGTTAGCATCACAGAATTAAAATGACCACCTGTGTCCAAGGAGATTTCTCTATAAAGCACTGAAACAAAAGCAACTTGAGATGGCAGGAGTGGCTAAATGAGAAGGAAACGGTGGAGGAGAGAACACTCCACATTTTCCTGCAAATTGTAACTCATAATATTCTTCTGCTTGTGTATTAGATATAAAGCACCCATGAAACCACTTTTGATGCCATTTGTTTGATCTTTATATTTCCGTTAAAGCAGACCGTGACTGGTTTAATTTACTCATACTTCTCTATCAAATTTCACTTTTAGATTCTTACACACTAGCTGCGCAAGAGATTAACTTTGGTGGGAATATTTGAGAAGAAATGTCCCATAATACTAGTAGCGGTGTTGCATTACTTTCCCTTCTGTCATTTTCTGAGAACCAAGGTGAAATGCCCAAAGAAATAATTTATTAATAATTACTTCTTTGCTTGCCTATCAAAGGGCAGTTGGTTATTTATAGTTAAAAGATGAAAATGTAGTTTCTGCCATCAAAATCTAAGTAGATGAAAAATGAGTAAAGAACAGGAAAAGAAATGAAAAAGCATTAAACCAAGAAAGCAGGTTGGACACAGGGAAAAGAGAATCAACAGTTTAAGAAGTTACATGTGTAAGTTAATTTTGAAGGATACATTTGCTCTGCACCAGTATCAGTTAGGTGCTTTTCTAAACTATTCCCTATTCAGATTATTCAGTGAAACTAAGCTTAAGACTTAGAGAAAATGCCTGTAATTTTTCAGTTTCTGTCAAGTGAATAACAGCAGGAGAACATTTGTTTATATGATGGCATTCTGGTGCCAATCAGAACTTGGGATATGCTAAAACTAAAGGGGACAGCTCATGTTAACTTTATGCTTTGGGTTCTTATGGAGGACTGTTTGTCACTATTGGGTAGCAAATGTTCTCAACCACAACCCCAGACAAAACTGTGCGTAGGATTTTGGGAACATGTACAGTATAAATTTTGAAATCTTGGAAAGTGAATGCCAACTTTTTGTACAAGTAGCTGTAGCATAAAAACCAGCATGCAAATTCCTTGATATGACATTCTAGATAGAAACCACATTTTCATGTAAACTCTTTGAATTAACAAGTTGGTGTAAAGGGTAATTAAAGTAAGAATTTGATCATTTCTGGAGTAGATCCACGTCCAAACAGCCTAAAACTCAGATCAGTGCTTACAGTTGGCTGGCTCCAGGCTTTTTTAAGCTATATAAGCTGGTAGGAAGTTCAGGGCCCAGAATCGTGGTTGGAACATTGACCAGCTACACCTGTCTTTGTCTCTTTTTGTTCATAAATTCAGAACCTTCTCAACTCCGCAGAAGAGTTGTATGATTTTACTTCTTTCCTTACAGAGGTGATATCTTCTCATTAGTGCCCCTGTTTGTGGCTTTTATGGTATAATCTCTTTTGTTGACCAAGTGGGCAGTCAGGTTTGTCAATGTCCTGCCTGCAGAGGAAAAGACCCAATCTCCTCTTTTCTTTTTTTGTCACCTGCTTTGCTACAGGTAACATCAGTTGCAAGGGGATGACAGAGCGCATTCACAGCATCAACCTTCACAACTTCAGCAATTCTGTGCTCGAGACCCTCAACGAGCAGCGCAACCGTGGCCACTTCTGTGACGTGACGGTCCGCATCCACGGCAGCATGCTACGTGCCCACCGCTGCGTGCTGGCGGCTGGCAGCCCCTTCTTCCAGGACAAGCTGCTGCTGGGCTACAGTGACATCGAGATTCCCTCAGTGGTGTCAGTCCAGTCTGTGCAAAAGCTCATTGACTTCATGTACAGTGGGGTGCTGCGGGTCTCGCAATCAGAGGCCCTCCAAATCCTCACAGCTGCCAGCATCCTGCAGATCAAGACTGTGATTGATGAGTGCACAAGGATCGTCTCGCAAAATGTAGGAGAGGTCTACCCGGTGATTCAAGATTCTGGCCAGGAGACACCCAGAGGAACACCCGAATCAGGCACCTCGGGGCAGAGCACTGACACAGAGTCTGGCTACCTGCAGAGCCACTCACAGCACAGTGTGGACAGGATCTACTCAGCCCTCTATGCCTGTTCCATGCAAAATGGCAGCGGGGAGCGCTCCTTCTATAGTGGGGCTGTGGTCAGTCACCATGAAACAGCCCTGGGGCTCCCCAGGGACCATCACATGGAAGACCCCAGCTGGATTACCAGGATCCATGAACGGTCACAGCAGATGGAGCGGTACCTCTCTACTACTCCAGAGACCACACATTGCCGCAAGCAACCACGCCCTGTCCGAATTCAAACCCTGATGGGCAACATCCATATTAAGCAGGAGATGGAGGATGACTATGACTACTATGGCCAACAGAGGGTGCAGATCCTTGAGCGCAATGAGTCTGAGGAATGCACTGAGGACACTGACCAAGCAGAAGGCACTGAGAGTGAACCCAAAGGGGAGAGTTTTGACTCGGGAGTCAGTTCCTCCATTGGTACTGAGCCCGATTCTGTGGAACAGCAGTTTATGACTGGTCTGGGCAGGGATGGGCAGCAAGAACCTTCTCAAGCAGATCAAAATGATATCCCTGCTGATGGCAGTCAGCCTCAGCAACAGCAGCAGCAACATGTAGATGCCAACTCTTCCTCTCCAGAGAGAAGCAATGATGTTGAAATGGACAGCAAAGTGCTCACAGTCAATAACAGCACCGAAAAGGGGGCTTTGCAGCCTTCTGTCAACACAACTGTTGCCCAACCGTTGCCAACCACGCAGATCTACTTACGCCAGACAGAATCCCTCACCAGCAACCTGAGGATGCCACTGACTCTGACCAGCAACACTCAGGTCATTGGCACAGCTGGCAACACGTACCTGCCTGCCCTTTTCACCACACAGTCTGCTGGCAGTGGCCCTAAGCCTTTTCTCTTCAGCCTGCCCCAGCCCATAGCCGGCCAACAGACACAGTTTGTGACAGTGTCCCAGCCTGGCCTGTCAACTTTTACTGCTCAACTGCCAGCCCCTCAGCCCTTGGCCCCATCTGCGGGCCACAGCACAGCAGGTGGGCAAGGCGAAAAAAAGCCTTACGAGTGTACTCTCTGTAACAAGACTTTCACCGCCAAACAGAACTACGTCAAGCACATGTTTGTACACACAGGTAAGAGTTTGTCCTATTGGCTTACACATGAAGCCAGGGAAAATCCTTTACAAACAAGGACTTAAGTTCTGTTTCCCAACCTGACAGCCCTCGTCACAAACAGAAGGGAAAGGCTACCCAGGGAACTGGTATCACTGAACACTAATCTGGCTGCGTTGAAATTGAGCCCCTGTGGACACATATGGGTCCCACACAGGGGTCTAACTGTGAATGGTGCAGAAACAAGCTCTTTTTGCTTGGAGTAAAAGGTGTCCTGCATTCATACAAGGAAATGGTAAGCGCTTGTTTTCCTCTGCTGGCTGGCCAGGCAACACTTAAGTGGCATGACAAATCTGTAATAGAGCCTTTAAAAGAAGAACGCGCCTACTGAGGAAAAGCTTGCCACTACTGCAGCTGTAGGGGTTTAGGTTTGTATGCTGATGTCTGAACTGACTTAAGGGCATGTTCATTCCTGGTGGAGTTGCAGCACTAGGTCCAGGCCTGGGTAATACGCACAATGCCACATATTTTCTAAATCTCACATATTTCCATACTGTAGTACATTTGGAGTTTTTCAGGAAGTTTTTTTTGTCCTTCTCTGAAGTTGACTCCTATAATCTCTTAGTAAGCCAGGTGTTTCACTAGCTGGAACTACTGAAACATGGAACTCAGAAAAAAAAATATTGAAGTAATGAATGTAGAACACAGCAACAGCACTCTTCTTGTTTAAAAAATGGTTTTAATATATGGTCTTCTGAGGCAGTGTAGGTGACTGCTTTTACTACTAATCCAAAACTGCCTTTTCTGGCTCTGTTTAGTTACAAGATTTAAAATCATTGAGTTTATACCTATCTGTCTATTTATCTATCTATCTATAGAGAAGCTGTCCTGGATTCAGGACTAAATTTTGCTTGCTTTAGCCCTCATCTCATTTTGACTTTGGAAAGAAATTCTGGTTTGGAGAAAGAGTAAATATTTCTCTCACCAACCAGTCATTTTGTTAACATCAGATATTAAAATAAATGTTGGGATTGTGATATATAGAGTAGAACCTGGAGAAATTGCCTGAGGTATGGAAAGAATGTAAACATGCCTCCTCACTATATCAAGTAAATTTCGCTTCCATGTGTGCAAGTAAACTTTTGATTTCTATTTATATATAATCATCACTTAAATAAAAAATCCTCTAGAAATCTAAGACAATCATGTGTATATATATATATACACACACATACACAATTTACAGGGAGGTTCACTTCTCAGGACTGATAAAAAATGTATGGTTGCAAAGATTAAGAATCCTGAGTCCCAAGATTATCTTTTTGTGTCTATGTTCTCCATGTTTCTGTTGTGGATAAGTAGCTAAAATACTGTGTAGGTAGTGTTGCGTTTTTCAGGAAAATATCCCATTAAAAAGACAGTCAGAAGAGAATTGTGTAAATAAACGATTTCCATGTTCGTTTAGGAACGAACTGGCTTCTTCAATATCTAAGAAACAATAACACCTTGAGCAAGAGAGGGCAGAGCTTCCAAAACACATAACCATTAATGTCCAATCTTGAAGAAAGCGTGTCTGCTGCATGCCCATGATGTGGCTCTTGTGAGACTCCAAGGAAAAAGAGAGAGATTTGGAAGATGCAAGTGTTTGAATTTGTCTTGCTGTCAAGAGAGTTCACAAAGTATCTAGTCGTTAAACCACAATTCAACAACCCAAAGATCTCCCAATCTTTGTATGTTAAGGTTCCAAGACCTATATTTTGAAACAACTTTTCATGCAACAAAAGCACTGTGATGTAGACACAGATTTACCTCCTTTTCTTCTTTCACATAAACGTAAATGTATTAGAGATTGATATTTTGCAGTATTCTGCCTGAACTGGCTTTAATGTATCCCACCATCTTGTTCTCAGAAGTGTAGTGTTCTGGAAACACAGTGCTAGAATATATGCAGTGACCAGCACCTCATAAACCATCATTGCCTTAGCCTGTATGCTACATGTAAAAATTGAGTACCTTGATCTTGTTGTTAGCTAAAAACAGCCAAATATAAAGAACCAAAAGAAAGAAATATACATCTAATTCATGGAACACCTGATTTCAAGAGGAAGAATCATGGGAATAAAAAATCTACAGTGGGAAAAGGCAACACAGCAATCACTGAGGAAGCACATAAATTGGAAAACGAAAGAGAAAACCTAAAAAGTTTTAAGATTTATAGGAAAGAACACCGAGGAAGGCTGTGAAGTTAAGATTAGAAAAAGGCAGAACCCAGCATATCTTAGAAATATATGCAGGCAAAAATGAGGGTGTTTTTATAGCATAATCTTAACAAGGTCTAGAGCAGAGGAGACTGACTTATTACAAACTCTGGGAGATATGTTGCCTAAGGCAAAAATGAGCATTGTAAATGTAATCAGTCTCTTGTAAATTTGCCTGACATGATTATAGCTGACGCACTATCGTTTTCTGCATAACTCATGTCAAGTATATTGGCCTGTCTATGTTCACCACACTACTGTTTTCAACAAAGACAAGAAATTTATTTATTTATTTAATTACCAAGTATCTTTGACTAATTCAGGACAAAATCATCGTTGTTTTGTGGACATGCAGCTCATGGATTCTAACCACAGATGTTGCCATCATATCTGCAAGCTGTGAAATAAAGAGGAACTAAAACTCAGAAGTGAGAAAAAGGGGATCCTTCCCATCCAATCAGTATAAATCATCCTCTCTTAAAACTGAATGTACGTCAGTGCACAAAAATATATTACCACGGGGATGCTGTGTTCCCTGAAAATTGACTCTTCAGGATTTAAAACGGGTGTAGGTAGATTGTAAAAGGGAGGAAGCAGGATGTGAAAGAAAAGGATCTCTGCTAGACAGGAAATTGCAGAATAACCAAAGGAAAATTGTTTTTCAGTCAGCAAAATAGAGGATGACTGTTACTGTTTCAAAGTTATGGGACTGTCTCCCATATAGGTTTGGGGATGATGATTTACCACATCTGAAATATATAACAAGAGATTAGAAAAGATTTAAAAGCACTTTTTGATGCAACATTCAATTGTTGGATGTTGTATGTAGCTACGTATTTGTATTGAGGAATACACAGTAATCCCTATTTCATATATTAGATTTGACCAGAAAAGGGGGCAATGAATGTAAACTCTCATAAAGAGCTGGATTCCCTTGGCAATCCTTAGCACTTACCTTCCTAGGATTCTAAAGCAATTTGACAGAAACGAGTGTATTACAGGTCAGCTGTCCTGTAGATCGTGTTTTTACTGTATACAGGTAGAGAGATGGAGTCACTAAAAGGTAAAATAACTTGACCAAGATCTTCGTAGGAGGAATGAAGGAGAACAGGACAGAAACACAGAGTTCCCTCTCCCGCCTAGGGCAGCAGAGGCTGTGCCATTGAAGCTAAGCATAGATGCCAGAACCTTTTATCTCCACTCCTGTCTTTGCAACTGTCTGTTCTAGAAGCTTGAACAAATAGCATGAGCTCCATTTTACAGTGTGTAAATTGGGAGTACCTGTAACGTACATTGTAAAGCATCATTAATTCTCTGATCAAATACGGTGTTGTGTATCAAAACACAATTATTAACAGAATTACTCTTTCTTAGGAAGAGCATCTCTCCAGAGACCCCTGTGGAGTTCACTGTCTACTTACTGCAAAGCATCATAATTCTGTTACCTTTATTTTTGTCTAATTCTCTTTTTCTCTCTCTTTGGTAACGGGCAGGTGAGAAACCCCACCAATGCAGCATCTGTTGGCGCTCCTTCTCTCTAAAGGATTACCTAATCAAACACATGGTGACGCACACTGGCGTGAGGGCCTACCAGTGCAGCATCTGCAACAAGCGCTTCACCCAGAAGAGCTCCCTGAATGTGCACATGCGCCTGCACCGCGGGGAGAAGTCCTATGAGTGCTACATCTGCAAGAAGAAGTTCTCCCACAAGACCCTGCTGGAGAGGCATGTGGCTCTGCACAGTGCCACCAACGGCACACCGGGAGCCGCTGGCACCGGCGCGAGGGCCGTCCCCGCCGGGGTGGTGGCCTGCACAGAGGGGACCACGTACGTCTGCTCTGTCTGTCCAGCTAAGTTTGACCAAATTGAGCATTTCAACGACCACATGAGGATGCATGTGTCAGACGGATAAGTAGAATCTTTCTATCTCTTTGTTATGAACAAAAAAATAGAAACAACAACAACAAAAAAAGAAAGCTATGGCACTAGAATTTAAGAAATGATTTTTGTTTCATTTTTACCTTTATTTTCCTCCTTTTTTTTTTTTTTTTTTTTTTTTTTGGTTCGTTTCGTTTTGTTGTTTTTGTACTACATGAAGAACTGTTTTTTGCCTGCTGGTACATTACATTTCCGGAGGCTGGGTGAATAATAATTTTCCCAGCCTCCCTTGGATGGTGGCCTTAAGGCCAGGTAGTGCTTCACGAGCTCCACTGGTTGGATCTCTAACTACTGGCCTCTAAATACAACCCTTCTTTACTACAAAAAAAAAAAAAAAGAAACAAACAAAAAAAAATCATAAAAAGTCAAAAAAAAAAAACAGACAGAAAAAATAAAAAAAAAAAACAATTTCCTTTTTCTCACTTGTGAAGAGCACTACAAAAAAAAACAAAACAAAATATATTACAAAATCTACAAGGCCTACTGTCGTTATAAGTACACCGCTCGCAGTGTTTCAATGGACATAATTCACAATGCTGACCGCTTTTGGACTTCACAGTATCCAGTTAGAACTGTGGAATATTTTGCTTCTGGTTGAGCAGCAACCAGAGGAATCAAGGCCCTGCTGGTCTCCACCACGTGTCTGCTTTCTCACACACGCACCCACAAACACACGAAAGGGCTGAGGGGAGTGCAAGGCAGTGTGGATTGGATAGTGTGGAGTCCCTGCAGGATGAGGAAAAAGAATCAGAAGTTCCTCACCTGGATTCTCCTCCATCCCACGCTCTCTGGCTCACCCTCCCCACTGCTTTTCCCATATCATCACCACCTTACAGCAGAAACCAAGAAGATTCAGACAACGAGCAACGGTGGCTTTTTGTAATTTATTCAGTGTCTTCGCTGAGCCCAGGGCCTCAGCACAATCAAGAGAGACTTTCACAGAAGGCAAAGAGAAACACAGAGGAAAATCAAAGATATCGGAGGTTGCAACCTATGGATCTAGGTACAAGAGAAGGGTTAGTTCCCACAATCTTTGCAAAAAAAAAAAAAAAAAAAAGTTGCATCAGGATTTATTCTTGTGGAAGAAGGAGGAATAGAGGGTGGGCGGGGAGGGGAATAATTCAAAAAAGAGTTCTTGGGACTTTTTTTAATTCAAAATTTTATAGAGGGGCAAAAGTGACGTTTACCAGATAGAATGCTGATTTTTTTAATATATTTACAACAGTATTTGTGTAAAAAAAAAAAACAAAAAGTGAGATTGTTAAAAGTAAGTTTTTCTTTGTTTTCTTTTTTGTTTTGCGTACACTGCCACTAATATCTTCTCTTTTATTATATATATGAATATATATATAAATATATATTTTATTTTAAATTGAGACTGTTAAGGTTAGCTAACCTGCTTCCAGATAGAGGGGGGAGGGGAGATGATCTTGATTTTTATTTTAAAAAAGAGGAAGGATGTTTCTTTTTTTTTTTTTTTCGAGTATTATTTTTCTTTCTCTCTCTCTCTCTCTCTCTCTCTCTCTCTCTCTCTCTTTCTCTCTCTCTTTTCTAATGGAATCAAGAATTACCTGGGTCGATGAGTGGCTCTGTGAAGTCATCTGTGGGATTATCTACTAGAGTTTGTGCGTCCTGCAGTATCGGTTATACTTCTACTATGTTTTTGAGTTATGTGGTTCTCTTTTGGCTCTCACCAAGGTTCTGTTGTTTCTGGTTTTGGTTCCATTTCAGAATTTATTTACACTGAAGGGAGGTTCCTTTTAAGTAAGAGATTTTCTCTCAATGTTCCCTTGGTTTTGGGGATGATAGAATTTGTAGTCTTTTTCTTGTCTTTCTTCATTTTTGCAAATGTAATGAAAGTTTTGGAAGCGTGTAATAACTGGGATTCCCCTTCTTTTTGGTCACTGGACAAGAATCGATATGCTGTATTGTTCTCTCATCCCTGCCTTGCTCGCTAGAGAGCTTCCATATTTGTGTGGGAATCTGATCCTGCTCCTGGTAGTTTGTGCTGATGCCAAATGACTTAAAATGTTACCATTGCAAATAATCTTTCCTTCTTCATTTGCAAAAATGTCTAACTTAAGGGCCACATCCCACATTCTCTGCATAAGCAAGACTGTGCAAGGAATGTAGGATCAGTGTGAAAAGTTGATTCCTGATCTGCATATATGTGTTGGTGTTTTGTAATTTGTTTTATTGTGTTTGGGCTGGTGTTCTCCCTAGTCATCTTCTGTGTATCTGTGTGAGAATTTTCCCCCAAAGCCTACTCCCAAAGTACGTGGGTCCTTAGTTCAGTTGGATCAGTGTCTGACACTGTCTTTGTCTTGCTTGAAATCTATAGCTAGGATTTGCACCAGCTGCACTCTGGACTTTATATTTTAGGCAGAGAAGAAGCACCTGACAAAAATATGCAAAAAGGAAAAAAAAAGAAAAAAAAAGAAAAATTACTAGTTTAGCTTTTTCTTGTGACTATTTTTAAATTAAGCTTTCTTAAGTTTACGAAACTTTGCTTGTGAACACTTAGCATTTCACATAAGACATTCTTTTATGCTGGACAACTTTCTAAATACTGAATGGATAGGACTAAACATAAAATGCGTGTTCTTTAATCCTGCAGCTTCTGTATGGGATGTCTGTGATTCAGCACAGGTAAACTTGTTGCTACATTCTAGGCCTGTTACATTTCTGATTTTTTATAGGGAAAAAAATGACAGCTGCTTCAGTCTCAGACTCTTTCAGTAACCTGCAAGGTATTGTTCAGCAGATCCTAAGTGTCCAAGGTCTGATTCTCGCTTGCACTAGACAACTTAAAGAGACTTTGAGATGAGTGGCAGAGCAAATGAGCCTTTTGTGTGGTAACATCTTTTTTGTTGCCGATTTCTGTGGGTAGTTTAAGAATTTTCAAAAAGTATCTACATTAGTTTGGCTGAGCTGGAGAAGGAGCATATGCGTGTTAAAAATACATTGTTCTCATAACTGCACTGCTAAGATAAATGCTGACCTGTAAAACTAGAAATGAAAAGACTAAGTCTTAGACACAGAGAAGAACTAGTATCTGCCATATAAAGACATGCTAAATCTGAAAATTTGTGTTGTAGAGACCAGGTGGACAAGAGAATAGAATGGTGAGCCTATACAAAATGATTTAAAGGTGTTTCTCTGAGGAAAGTAGGTGTTGGTTTGTTTGTTTGTTTGTTTCTGAGATCTTTAGTATTGAAATGTTTGGTGTTCTCCCATTTGAGGAATTAATGAATTTTGCCCGGCTTAAAAATCTGTAGCTGTTCATTTGCCATCTGAGGTTTGGGGAAAAGCTGTTTAATTTACTGCTGTTCAGTCTGGTCAACTATAGTCTAAATGTAACATATTTTGAAATACAGTTCTGATATCAGAAGAGATGCCTGTACACACAGGAAATAAGAATCAAGGTTAACATCCACCAAAATCCTAATGATAGCTTAGAGCGAAAAGTCCTCTCCAAATTTTAATTCATCAATTTTCAACCTTTCCTAAATGAAAAAAGCATCCTTTGAAATGCAAATTTATTACAGGGCATAATCAATTTTAAGTGAATTAAAGATCAGTTACGAATGAATGAACGTTGCCAATTAAAAGTAAACTCCTTAAAGTAAAGCTAAGGCATATAAATTGAATTCTAAATCACTTGACAGAGAGCTTAGGCCAAGGTCTTCACAAACAGAAATATAAACAGATTTTGTCAAATGTCTAGGCTCAAAAAGTAGTAGGTAGATTTTGTAAAACATGGAGCAGCCTGCAGCGTTCCTGCAAATGTCACTGAAAATGCTCATCAGGTCACTTATGCATTTAAGCGCCCTTCTGTGAACTTAGGAGCACAAACATAGATCCCTCTGTCTTTTAAAAGGGTTAATTATTTTTTATAATGCTTTCTCCTGTCCATAGAAATATTTAATTACTGCATAGAAACAGCTACAATGGCTGATTTTTGCAAGTATTATTCAGCTTTGTGTGTTGCTAGTCCCAGTAATCTATAAACTGCTGTTGTGTTGTTGTGTTTGAGTGCATCTATCTCAGTATGCTCAATAGGTTTCCTTCAGAACACCTAATAAAATTACATAGATGAGCAAGAGCGGACAGTAGCACACATCCCTTTGATGTGTGAAGCACACAACATCCTGCACTCCTTGAGCCTGGTTCTCGATTTCCCTAAAGCTCTTTCTATGTTGCTTTGGCAGTGGAAAACGGCATCAAATCTGGCACAAATTCAAGTGTAGAAATGAAGGCTTCTCTACACAGCAAAAGTGCAACAGGAAGCCTTAGGGTAAATGTGAGGTAAGTGCCTTCTCTTACTGCTGCTGAGGCTGATGAAGTCAATTGAAAATATAGGGACAGCCACAGCAGATTCACCCTGTGGTCCACCTCACTTGGTGGTCTGTCTCTAAGACCCATGTTGGATAATTACAGAGTAGTAAACCTAAGGGAGAAGACCTACTATAATCCCTATTAGATATGTATCTGCTTATAACCCGAAGACATAATTCGATAGCCTTAACCTTCTTACATTTTTTTATCCCATATAAAAATTACACATTGTGGCAGATAATTCTCATTATCCTATAAAGATCTACCTTGTTAATTGATAGGTGGCCCCAGTGCTATCCTATGGAAGTGTGTAATTACTGCCTTATAGAAAAAATACATTTTCTGGTTAAATTTGTTGCTGTTCATTGAAATACCATTGTTCTTGTATTCCATGGAATCATAAATCAGAAGACCAAAATTTATCTTCTCTTGCCCATTCCCCTGAAGCCTGCCCCATTATGGAAATCTGAATCCACAAGGAATGCAAAACCACGAGATCAGTGTCTGCTGGTCAGAAAGGGGAGAACAGCTAGCAACTGTGTGTGTGCGTGTGTGTTGAGTGTATGCATTAGTGAGGTTCTCCTGCAAGATTTCTTATAGAGGCACAGAAAGTACAGCTCTTACATAATCAGAAAATAACAAGAGAATACACCAGTATTTAGAACTTGTAATATGAGCATTTTGGTTTGGTCACTTCTCTCATAAAATCCCCAGTAATTGTCTCTCATAAGGTAAACAGACGTAAGTGTGTTGCAGGAGCTGCGCCTGGAACAACTGTCTTGCTACCACTAGACCCATGCAATTAGATATCGTAAAAAAAAAAGCCCAAATTCACAGTAAGCTAACAGAGAAAATTATCATTTAATGCATTAAGACAATACAATTTCCCTTTGCTCTTAAATCAAAGAGCCCAAGTGATGCCCATTTTTCTTCTTCTGATTTCTTTCTATCCAAAGAAAAGTTGAGTAATAACCCACGTCAGCCCCCTCACTTCTTACTAACCCAAACTGACTGATTTCAGTCAACCCTAAGCTGCTCGATTAATGCTGAACATGCTTCACATGGTGGAAGAACAGATCTCTTGCCTTTAGTATTATTTTAGCATGTTCTGCCTCTCTTAGTATAGAAAGCAAACCTTGCAGGGGGAGGCACAAAACATACTCTTTGAGTATGAATCTTTGAATACTCTTTGAATCCAATCCAAAAACATCTCAAACATAAGCAGACCTCCACTATCCTTATGACTATGACCCTTTCAGCCATCTGATGGTTAGGTAATCCTGCAGCTCTCATTGCTCAAGATGACTTGCTACTCAAAAAGAAGTGTAGTATCAATTTAGTACCTGGTGGCTGTTCTCTAAAGAAAAGCTAGACCTTGATAATCCAGCTCTTTCAATTCTGCATCCAACTTCTCTGAGCTATTGAAAGAAACCTGATAGAAATGAATCGGCACGTAACCTAACTGAAACAGCATCTCATCAGCCTAAAGCAAAATAGCTACCTTTCACATTCTTTGATTTGTTGTTTTGCTAGCTGTGACAATTTGTGAAGGAGGTGCAACCTGATGAGAACTTGACTTGGAGAGGTTCTGAGCCTCCTCAGCTCCCATGGGACTTGTCACTCAATGGGATTTAGCCCCTATGGGATCACAACCCTGCCAAAAAAAAAAAAAAAAGACTTAGGAAAGAAACTGCAGAAAATATGTTACATCTGTAGTCTTGACTTTGTAGATGCAATGAAAACCCTCCCTAGTGCAATACAAGCAGCAAGTAAGTTGAAAAAAATATATATTAAAAAAAAAAAAAAAGAGAAAAAAAAAAGGAGTGTAACACTGAGGTATTCCAAAAACTTGGTCAACTTGGATTTCAACCTCCCAATTTGCACATTTGTCCTTAACTATTTTTCAAAAAGCAAAGAGTGGTGAAATACTTCTTTGGGAAGTGAATACACTACAGCCTCAAACACAGTTGCTCAAAACAGAAATGCATCTGAACAGTAGAGTATACTTATGTTCTGTATCTGTAGCAGAGTTCCATCCAGAATATTCTCTTCATATGAAATGTATTATGTTGTGTTTTCTTTATGAGAAAGAAACAAAGAAGTAAAGAAGTGATCATAGCGTTCTCTTTACACTGGATGGTGTTTTCATCTGTTTCTTACCTTTTGTTACTGCTACAGGTTTGGTCCTCTTCCAAAGTGTTCCCATTCTTAATGAGTTGGTTGACATCAGCTCCCTGTAAAACACTGGAGGATAAATCGTGTTTCTACACAGGAGCATAAGGCTGCACACACTTCATATATTTGACTTTGTGGTGATTTTTGCCATGTTCCTCAGTAACAGAACAACCAGGGAATGTGCAGAGCTTTGTTACATTCATGCTGTAATTCTCAGCTGACTGTTTCTGCAGCATCCTACTCTTGCAAAATGGATAGGCATGTTTCTGAGGACTATACATCTAACTAGGCATCTTTTCACTTAAACTTTGCTCCTTTTCTTTTTGTCAACCGGATATTTCCACATTCTTTGTTGATATTTGCATAGTTCCGTAAAAGTGTCCCCATGTAGAAAATCTACAGTTTGACTAGAGAGAAGCAGTGCATTTATGAAGAAAGACTACAGTCATGCAACTGCATTGAAACACGACACCGCTTTTTTCTTCTCATTCTTCCCAAAGTCTTTTTCTCGGTTTTCATTTGTTGCATAGTCTGTTGATGTCTAGGGATCTCTGAATAAAACCAAATTTTATGTCCTCAGTGTATGTGGCGTGCAAATGGATGTGTGAGTGTGTATGTGTATGTGTGCATGTGTAGGTAGGTAGCTAGCTAGCTCTGGATCAGGAAAGGGTTCAAATGAAACAACAGTTACAGCATCAACTGTGGAGCACTGACATGAATGTGTAGTACACTACTTAAACACATATATTCATCAAATGTGCTTGGTTGGCTAAATGCTCTTAACTAGATGTTTCCCCAAATAAAATGTTTGCCTCCATTCAAAACTTGACTCCCAGACCTGGCCCAGTGTATTTTTGTGAGTACCTACTCTGAAGGGAGGGCTGAAGTGTGCCTCTTGGATGGACATTTAGCCACAATATAAATAAAGCTGTTCTGCTCAGCAGGCTTTGCCGGCTGAAGCAGACAGTCAGGGGATTAGCAGCTCTAGGTTATATTGTTGAGTTCAGTCCCTCATTTCCACTTAATTTCATGTTCACCTAAAAGGGGAATAAAATGCAAAAAACAAAACAAAACAAAATCCATAATCTAACATTGATCTTTGTCCATATTATAAAGGATAGTAAAAATTATCAAGTCATTAAACAGTTAGCAACACAATATATTGATAGGCTCTAAAATAATCTCATATATCCAGAGACCCATAATCAAACAGCTCTTTCCCCACCTCATATACTCTGCAACATGTTGGCTTTGAATATCTTTACAAGTAATACAAATAAGGTAATCAGAATGTGCAGCTTTCCTCTGGTCTTTGCCAAAGTCTTCTCAGGAACATCCTTAATGTATCTAGGAGAGTGGTAGATTATCAAGAGGAGAAGGAATTGGTGAGGGAGAGTAGTCAGCGTGTAATCTACAAGAAGTGAAGGATCTCTGCAACTCATTTTGCTCTCATTTCATTAGCGGGATGAATCAGTATGCTAAGCTACAGCTGCCTACTTCGGTATTGTGTGGCCCTAAAGTAGCTTTTTATTCTTTCTATTCTAGAATTCTTTTGTTGTTATCACAGAAAGGGTAACCGATGATTTGGGGTGTGGCTTTTTTTTTTTTCTTTCTCTCATTTTCACTCATACAAAGTTGAGTAAATGTTATTCCTTTTCTTGTATTGGTGGCATTTCCCTTCCTCATTTGAGTAAGATGATAAATGCAACAATTTTGACTGGTTGATTTTGGGGTGAGGTTTTTATTTTGGTTTGGGGTTTTCCTTTGGTTAAATGTACATTGTCTCTCTATAGTCAAAATGTCTGTGACTGTAACAGTATGTATTTCTTTTACTGGAGAAAATAGACTTTTTGGTTTTTGTTAACAGTACTAGTGACTTTGTGGAAAATGACAAGTTGCTATTTAGATCTGCTTAGTAAGTACAGTACACTACAATACAGTATTTCTGAAAGCTAGAACATACAGTACACAATATATATAGCAATTCTATATCAATATATATACATAGTATAATCATTTAACTTTTGCATCTGCCTATGATCATAGAAAAAATATTTTCACATTTATCATTCACAACCCAATCAACTGCTGCAGCTACTTGAAGCATTTAATAATCATTATTACAACTCTGTTGTGCTTTTTCATATTATTTACTTCTTTATTGTCTTCACAAGTTTTTGTTTTTTCTTTCCAGGCTTTTTAAAATCTCTATGTAGCTAGATGTAAGAAAGTAATTTTTACGAAAAGGTAAAACAGTATTAGGCTCTACAGAAAGTTAGATGTTGTTCCCCGCTATCCCTCTCTTATCAGAAGAACGATATATCAAAATGATTATCTATTTGCCCTCTTCAAAGACATCCTGGTGTTTTATTTGCAAAAGCATCTGTCAGACTTTCCTCTTCCACTACCACTAGCCTTGGAGAAAGATGCCAGAAGTGATCCTTCACTCTTTCCAATTCTTTGAAGTTGTAAGATTTCCTAAAATTCTTTCCCACAACAAGAAGAAATACAATTTTTTTTACAGTCATTCTGAATGTGGCCAGTGGATTTTGACAGGAATTGGGTACAAAATACCTCCATCCACTGCTTTTAAGATATTCAAATTAGATTTTCCATATCCACTTGAGTGCTTCTTTTTCAAAGGACGACACCTCCCCAAAATTGGAGTTTCAGTTCGAAAGTTTTCCAGTGTTGAGTATTGCCTTTGTCATCTTCCAGTTGATTCTGAGCTTTCAGTCATACCCAGTAGGAGTTCAGTATCACCACAGAGCTGCTAAAAAAATGTCACTAGGGATATGTCAACACCCGAGTAGCCCAGAGGACACTGATCAACACCCAAATCTTGTACCTTGAGGTGTCCTTTCCCTGTTCTCATCATGCAGTGGATCACCCAGGCAGTGAGTCTAGATGCAGACTTCGTACAAGTCCAAACTTAGGGAAGCTTGGGAATTTGTTTGCTTTTCCACTTCACCAACATCTCATCTGGTCTTTATTCCTTTGGTCAATAACAAATTAATTTGAAATGAAAATGTGCAAAATCAAACGGATGAGAGTTGTGGAGGAGGTATTCATTGTATCTCATTTCTTCTAACTGTAAAGACTAAAAAAAATGATAAATGGTCACATTGATTATGAACTGTGCTTTCATTTCATTGAGAATGAGAAAATCTGTGTCACTGCAAATTGATAAAGGTGATTTTGGAGTGAGAGGAGAGGGAAAGAGTTATCTATGCCACCTCTTGGGATAACAGCATGAGAACTTCAAGCACAGGAGTCATCAAGTGCTGGCAGTCCTTACAGACTCCTGTCATCTGCCATTTGCAGTTACGTGGAGGCCACTACCACATCCTTTTTCTTTCTACTTGCAGTTCAAAAGTCATGGTCTTCCAGCAGTGATTTCTAAGTCTGGCTTGTCTTTATTCTGTGTGTATCCATTTGTGAAGGAAGGAAGAGACTACTAATTTGCCCTACTGCATAAAAGATTATTTTGGTCCCCTTAAACCAAAAAGGTGCCATTTCCCGAATTAATTCCAGTTAGCTGCTGCAACAGAGTGCTGATTCAGTGGTCCACGGTTTCTAACCATGGTCTTTGCCTTTTCCTTTGACTCAGTGCTAAATCATACATATTTTAGTAGAGTGTGTTCTCGCTTCACTGAGAACGCCTGCTCATTTAAATGGCTGCATACCCATTCCACGCTTCCCCTGCTAATCCTTTGTAAGGTTCAGTAATTCATTTAGGATAATGACTAGTTAATACGTTTCTTGATTTAACTTCCTTGTTGCCTTTTATTTTTCCTAATGCTTTTTTAAGCACCACCGCTCATTTTGCATCTTATACAGTTTACAGTTTATATTTTTAGGCTAAGAAGTGGTTTTACAAACAGGATGGTACCAAACAGGTAGATTATCCACACTAGAGATTGTACTTTTAGAACGCAGTGTGTACAGATAAAATTGCCTAAGGGAAAGTGAAACTAACAAAATAATCAGCTGGTGAACACTATTTTAACATATCTTTTACATAAAGGACAGTCAGTCATTTGTGAATCCAGAAATCTTGCTTTTTTGAACATCCTTTCTTTTTCGTTCTCTGAAGAAACACTAACCTTGAGAATTGTTATGTTCTACAAAACTCGTATGTGCATATTTTCTGTTTTCCTGAAGAGAGAGAAAACAGAAGGTGATACTGGCTTTGCAGTTTTCTAGTCTTGTGTTGGAGACTTTCCTTGAATGGTAAAAACATTAAGGGAAGTCTCTATCCAAGTATTAGCTTTATCCTGTTGTATGGTTTTCCTTGTTACTTTCTGTTTCCATCTGCTCGTTGACCAAGTAGACCTCCTGGGCTAATGCAGGCCATATTTCTGCAGATGTTAGTATTGGTATTCAGCTCCTTTCTTCACTTCTTTTCTGTTTAATATGGCTTCTGAGAAACGCAACAGTGGAAGTAGGTAACACTGTCGCCACAAGAGGGACAACTGTGTACAAAGAGGGCATTGCCCTGTACTACTGTGCAGGGACAGAAAGGGATTCTAAAGCTCTTATCTGCAAGGAATAAAAGGAGGGTCCCTCCACCTTGGGGGAACTTGTGCCAAAGACTGGGGGATCTCCCAAGAGAGAGGAGTGTTTGAACTTCTTACAAGGGACTTGTTCTTCACCCACTCCACTTAGAGAAAAAGACTGAATCACAAGCATGTGCTGCTGCTCTTTTTTGTTCATATATGACTATCTTTACTTTTTTGAAATGTATAGCTTCTATTTATTGGTGGAAGAGGTGTCACTGTTTTTGTTTTTGGAGTCAGAACTAAGCTAGTTCATGAGTATCTTCAACAAATTTCACTGTCTTTTGGCAAATGCCCTGTTTCCTTTAATGTAATGTCAGAATGTAGACTGGATTTCCGTGAAACTCTTAGAATCCTTTAAATCTTTGATTTATTCCCAGTTCCAGATATACTGAGCATACAGTCCTCCGGATCCTTGTTGCAAAGTTCAGATTCAAAGAAATGCTTACAGTGCAATGACACACAAAAATTGGTGGCTTTCCCTATGCTTCACCCATAATCAGCTTTTGTTGCCAAATGTAATATACAAAGGCTGCTCAGCTCAGGCTGGATGTCCTGCACAACTTTTTTGTCAGCATCAGAGAAATCTGTACTTAATCCCAAAAACAGAATGGACCAGTGCTTTCTGGGACAAATTCTGCAGGCGTGACTCACAAACTCTTCTGTTGACTTTGTGCATCCTCTCAAGACTGGGAAAGCATATGTAGTCCTACATATGGTCATAGTCCTAAGAACTAATTTCATATAAATCCTTTACAATGTCACAAGACTGTTCTCCACAACTTTGAATGATCCTGCCCAAGGTCTTCACCCTTCCTAAAACTGACTTAAGATTTTATTTCATTCTACCAGGCAGATTCTGCTATTTTCAAGGGCCTTATGATTAAAGGGTCCACTTCTTTCTGAGGGACTTAGACAGACAAAAGAAGTGCACAAAATACAGGGCAGGACAGCTGCTTCCCATTGAATAACACACGGGATATTTTTGTCCATAAAGTCGTAAATAGCCTTGAGTCCTTCATTCCACAAATACAGAAGTACATCTCTTTTGATTGTTGATAGCATGTTAATCTTAAATAATTAAATAGAGAGCCACAGCAGCTAGTGTAGATATATGATACAAAGCAATTGATTTTCCCTAGTTCACAGCCTTGCTGTGTCACTTCTCTATTACTAGAATAATGTACAAGTGTTTGAGGTGTAAATGAGAGCTATGACCCATTCACTTTGCAGCAGATATGTGGAGTTAAATGATTCTGCATTTCTGGCTATTTTACCGAGAGGCTCTTTCAAGGTACCTTGTTTTGTAATCATTTGGGTGAAAAAAAAGTTGTAATGTCTGTTTAAATAACCCAAAATTCAGAAAATGCATCGTATTTTTCTTAAGACTTCCTTTGAAGAATGTATATATGATGTCATCTTGTGTGCAGGAAAATGGATGGGAGCCCACATGATTTGGAACGAGCTTGGCATTTCAGGAAACAGAACACCCTCAAAGAGAAAAATTCATTTCTGATGGTTATGCTGGCTAAACTGATGTTTCTAGACCTTACAGAGCTAGTGAGCATTACCCATTTTGTGTCTTGTGCATGCTTTGTCACGGGACACGCTACTGTGAGCTGTGCATCCAGAGACACAGGGTCTCTTCCCACAGTTAGCAATTCAATTGCAGTCAATATTTTTCTGACATACTTGTTGCTAAAAATAAATGGCAAAAGTCCTCGTGACCTAGCATTTTTCTGCTTCTGTGATGGATATTCAAGATCCCCATACCCTTAATTAGACTCCTCTTAGGCTCCTTGCTTCTTTCTATGCACTTGAAAGCTTGTTAATCTTTAGAATGAAACAGAGTGTTATCTGTGCATCTGACTTGAGGGTGCGGTTCTTCTGTCTCTGCAAGAGAAAGAACAAGGAGAAACTGTTTCTCATTGATTCTTGGGTTTATTTGTTGGTGTTGGCTTTTGTTTACATTTTAGGTCGGCTGTAGTTTTCAACAAGGGGTTGGGAATGGAAGAGAAGGGAGAAGGCATGAGGAAGCATGTGCCTGAGCCTAGATGGTGCGTCATGCGATATTCCTCTATGTACTGAGCAATTGTAGACAGATTCGTATAGCAGCAGTGGGATCACCCTGGTATGTTTCTCTTTCTATACATTTCCCTTTCTTCCTCCTCCTTCCCCATTGTGGCCTCTTGCACTATTTTAGTGGCTTCCCACACTCCTTTCTCATTGTTATGATGGTTAGATGGAAGCTCTTGTGGCTGTCCAAACCAACGTTAATCTCCAAGTACTGGTGTGAGCCCCATGCTCACTTTATTATGCTTTTCCAAGTGATACCTTAGTGAATGGCAAGCCCTGGCAGATGTTGTTTTGTTGAAACAGATCAATAAACTAGGGTAGGCATAGGCTGATTGGGATCCGGTAACCTACTTGCCTTTGTTACTAGTGAACTTCATAATATTTTCTTATATATTTTCAGTTTTAGGTACGTAAGAGCTTATATGCCTGTCATTAAAATTCCTGCTTTTCCCACCGTAGCCCTAGAAGGGCTATGAAAAAAAAAGAAAAGAAATCCTTTATTATATATGTTGCTTGTGTATTTGGAAGATGAGGGAGGGAACTTTCCATGCACGTGTGATTCTGCGTGCGAGGGAGAAAACTGAAGTTAGTGTTGATCTGTCCTTTTGTTTTAGGGTGGCCAGAGAGCTACCATTTTGAGAAGTTGATTGCACTACAGAACCTTAGCTTGGGCACTGTTAAAATGAAGACTGTATATTGGGAACAGGGAAGTTTTTTGGTTTTTTATCCACACTTACACATGCCCTTTGCAAGGTGTACCCTTGCAGATTTTGCATCTGACAAGTTTGTGTAAACCACTACTGACCTTTTTGCTGTATCCATTTAGTTCTCTCTTCTTTCTGCAGTCCCTAGAAAATGTTGTCTCCTTTCCATTTTCGGTTGTTTGGTTTCTTATATTTTTGGTAATTATCTCGTCTACTAATGAGATCTCTGTGTTGAGCAGGAGGAGGAGAGAAATTGAGGCATGTGAAAGTGTGGCTGGGAGACTGCAAATCCCCCTTTGTTTTGGGGTATTCGTATAGTTTTACTGAGAGCTGATTTCTTGGGGCTTGGGTGGGGTGGGGAGGGAGTTTGTGCTTTCTTGGTCTGGGTAAGGCATTTTATTTTTGCACTAAGTATGACTGCACTGCACTGCATTGCACTACTGAAATGTATTTACATGTGGTGGGATTGGAAGGGGCCAATTAAGCAGGCAGGTAAAGGAGAAAGGGATGGGCACAGAAATCAGATGTATCACAGACTTGACCAAGTTGAAAGAGAGCTGGGGCTACCTTTACTTTAAGCAACTAGTCAGACACTGAGATAACTGTACTGGATAGCTTGTGTTAAAAAAAAAATAGAAATGAAAAAAACAGAAAAAGAAGAAGAAAAAAAAAGTAACTAAAAGCACTGTAACAGAAACAGGAGAGGCATCCCAGGATTCAGAGTACTACAGATCTTCCCCCCCCCCCCCCCCCCCATTTTCCTTGAGTGTTCTTTGTGGCTGCGAGAGAGTTAAGGGAACTGCTCAGCATGAATCCGGAGTAAGGCTTCAATATGAAAATACCTATTTCTAGTTCAAAATCTGCTCAGGATCTGCCATGTCAGATGGCATATCCTCAGAGATATTTGGCTGTGATTAGTATCCCTTGGGTGTAAGTATGATCTTCCAGCTCAAGAAGAGAAGCCACAAAGGGGAGGGTCACTGAAAAAAAGCTCTTTTTTCAAAGGGTGTAATGGGAATGGTGCAATAAAGTCATTCTGAATGCTCAATCAAAGCTGTTCCAGTCAAGCCTTTGGGGCAGAAGGAGCAGGCAGGACATGTGAACAAGGAAGAAAGAATATTCCTGCTTGGGCAGAGATGTTCTCTGGCACTTTTAGATCTTCAGTCTCATTTCTCTACTCAAATAGTAAAGCATTGCAAAGGCTTGTGGCTGGAAACAAATGAAATTCATAGCATAGTGTTGGTCATCAACCCTGTAGCAAGCATAATAGGAGAAAAAAAGAAAGCAGCAGCAATCTGCAGCAAAATTCATCTTTACAGTAGCTCTTTGTGATCTATAAACTCTCAAAAGTTTGTGTTGATCTCTTCAGTAAAATTGTGGTTACAACTTCTGCCAGAAGATAAAGTAGAATCATGAATAATGCCCTGTATAACTAGGAGAAGAGTGTGAAACATGAGGGCATCTGCAATGCAGGGGCCACCTGTCTAATGTGCACAGAGGATTCATGAACAAAAGAGTGGAGGTAGTCATCCAATTCCTATGGAAAGCCTACAGTAATTGGGTGTTCAGAAGTCTGTTCATGCCCTGGGTTTCTCTGTAGGCCTGGTGCTAAGACCTTGTGGTATCATTAGTATCAAGTAGTGCAGACCTTCCACAGAGCTGCACAGTGCAGAGCTAATTGTTGCTGTTCGATGCTGGGCTGCCTCATTCAAGAAAAGTGTCAAGAACTAGAGGAGAAATAATACACCTGAGGCTGGTCCTGGGTGAGATGAGCAAGCCTGTCTGGAACCAAAAGCAACTTCATAGTTCAGAATGTGTCTGACTAAGAAACTCTGAGATCTCTATTTTTTAATAGATTTCATCCATTCAATCTTGGAAGTGCCGGAAGAGAACTGGAGATAACCTCTGATACAGTGCCAGGTGAATTACTGAATGGCTCTTCCCTTGAGAGCAGCCAATTCAGTGGAACATGTGGTCTCTTTCTAAGCCATCTGCAGGAATCCTGGAAGGAATGATGCAGAGGTCACCTAACAAAAACACAGTTCATTTGAGGGCCAGCATAATACAGTGGCAGGAGAGCACATTTCGTTTGTGGAGTGGCATTTGCTTCTGTATGAGCAGATATAGCTACAAGTTCATTATATGGGAGGGAACTAGTCTGTCTACTGAAGCTAGTTCAAGTTATGAGCCAATACTCCCCTTTTTTGTTTAGGTGAGTTTTTGTTTTGTTTTCTTGTTTAAGGCAGCTGCATATATTGCTACTGTCAGAGTGGATTTGCATTGTCAAAGAGGAATAGTGGACTACTTCCCAAGAAAGAGAAGCTGAGGATTTACTGAGCCTGCTGTGTCCAGAGTGCCTTTCCTGCTGTGGTAAAATAGAGAACTTCTGTAGTTTGAGCTGTTCTGGCTGACTGATTGCTGCATACTCCCCCCTTGTGGGGTGACCTGATGTCAGCCCTGTTTGGACAAGGAGAGGAACACTGCATGCTTGCGATGCTGTGATAAGATGCCATTTGCACTAGTTTTTTTTTCAAAGTGCTGCGACCTGAAGAAGTGGGCTTTGAGCCATGCTCCCCAACAGGGTTTGAATTCAGCCTGTTTAAACCTAATTCCATCTGACTCGGTTTCAATAAAACCAATCCCATCCATGTTAAGAAGAACCAAACCACTTTTAAAAGCCACATTCCAACTTCTGTTCCCACTAGGTTACAGTGCTCTACCAGATCAGTTCCTGGATGTGTAGTTGTACAGTGATTGGACAGTTTTAAATGGCTTTTAAACAGGTTGTTCCTTTTTACGTGGTCAGTTTGAGGCTAGTTTAACTGAAAATGCATTTAAATATAGCACAAATTCAGTGTTTTCAGCATGGTACTAAAGCCCCATGTAGACAGCGCTTGACTGAGAAACCAAGGATAACTTGAGGTTTGTTTTAAGAAGCCAAAACATATGTTGCTGATTAGAGATGCCACATAACTTAATGCCCTATTTTTTTTTTCTCCAGATGGAGAAACACTAACTTCCATAATTCTCATCCATTTGTCATTCTGCTTTATTGTTGCACCTTTTCTCTTGAATGAAAATCACTTCGGCCAGTGGTCTAGATCCAAAACAGAACTTCCCTTTGCTGTTTGATATCTGGTTTCTGTGTGTTCCTTTGCTAGACATTGACAAGCACTACTGAGGATCAGCTTGAGAATTTGCTGGGTCTGTGTGGCTTAGTTACAGTTCAATAAGATTCTAATGATGTTTTCAATGTTATGATAAGTGTATAGCTTACCCCCTAAGAAAATATTATGTTTCAGAAGTTCCAGTGAAAAACAAAAATGCCAGGAATTATGATGGAGTCACAGTGCTATGGCTAAGTTTGTAGGGTTTCTGGTGGGTGGTGATGCTGACATTTACAAAGATGATTCTAAAGCAATAGAGAATGTATGTCTTCTCATGCCTGCTGAGCTTAGAGAGTTTTTGCTGACAGAATCATACCTGACTATGCTGTTCTAGAGTTCATCACTTTTTCCCCAGTGGAGAAGGCTAAGCAATCTATCACTTTGACTTCAGCAGTCTGAAGACTAGTCCCAAACAGCCTGCCAGCCAGGTGCCCTCTCTGACTGATCCCACTTCCATCCTGGCTGGCGGTTTGTCAGCCAAAGTGATCAAGACACAATCTTGGCCCCAACTAGGAGCCTTGTACCTTTTCCTTTTGGTTTCCATCAAACCAGGAGTGCAATTAGCAGTGAGTAGATGTCAGGTCAGCTGTTGCTCCAGGTGGCAAGAATGGGAAAGCCACGCAGCAAATTGAGCTTCTGTTGTCCTTCAGGACACCAAGTAAAGGCTCTGGTTGTTGTTGTAGTTACAAACCTAAAGCATCTGCTCAAAACTTGTTCTGATCAACTGTGCTGTTGCCCTTGAATATACTTTGTGTGTGAAAAACTTAATGCAGTTTGTTCTGTTGTCTGTCTCCTCTATTCCGCGTCATGGATGTGGCACCAACTTACTCTCACGATGAACTTGAGTGTTGTTTTGCTGTTATTTTTAACATGTAATTCTACTGTAGACCAAAAAAATATGAAAAGAGAAAAAAAATCAGTTTCAAGACTTAAAAGACCAGTGAGTTGCAGGTGAAAAATGCAGGAAGCAAAGGTGTGAGAGAAGCAGTGGTTAACTGTGCTAAGTTAAAAATCTCAGAATAGCCTTACCTATTTCTTAACCAATGCTTACCAATCATCCAGTAGTGGGGTTAGATAGCTTTCTTGGCTCATTTGTACCTGTATCCTAATATATATATATATATAATATATATGTATATATATATATATATATATATATGTAATTTTTGTTCCTTTGGTATTGCTGTTGCACATCATGTTGTCTTTTACAATGCCTGATTTTATTATATTGTACTTTATCAGGCTGGTTTGTTTTTGTTTTCCTTTTGAAGGACGGGAAAAATAATGTTTCCTTTTTGTTTTGAATTTGCGAGGAAGAAATGCACTGGAAGTAAACATAAACACATTTTGCCATTTGAAAAATTAGAAAAAAAAAAAAAAAGGAAAACACACAGCCACTCAGTGGAAAAAGATAAGAAAAAAGCTCCCCTCTTCTTCCTTACAATGGAAGCATCCTCTAAAATGTATGCTAGAAAGTAAACAATCAGTCTCAAACAAAGGAAGAGAGAAGCCTCTTTGATCCCAGCTCTGCAGTCTGGAATATTTAAGCACAATGTTTTGCAGGGCTGAGCTCCTACTTGGCCAGTGGTCATAAAATCCAGAACCACATGGGGCAAATTCATCCCTGGTGCAAGCAGATGTAATTGCAATGAAGTCAAAGGGGGTAAACAAAAGAGGGATTTAGCCACGCGTGCGAGATGCAGCTGCCTTCCCTGTTGTACCGAAGTCCCCACTGCTAGATGTTCCTGGTATTGGTCTTTTGGCTGTGTTAATCACATAATACACATTGAACCCTGTTCAAGGTAGGCAGAACACTTTCCCACTGAGTAAGTCAGTTCTGGATGCACCTTTGCGTGACACTTTTTGCCTACCAGCTTTCCACTGTTACCCGCTCCCAGCCGTGAGCCAATCTGATTAACCCTGGTCGAAGAGCCTGCCTTTGCCAGAAAATGGACTTGACTAGTAAGTGTAGTAAAATGTTGCGTATTTAACTACTATAATCCAGAAATTGCCCTTGCACTTTTAAGGCATATGGAAAGATCCTCTCTGTCTTTCAAAATGGCTCCGGTTCTTTTGTGAGTAAAACACATGCATACAATCCAGGGGCTCCACACCCCAAATTCTTGCCGGGTCCCGTACTCGGCTGTGTCCTGCCTCCCAGTGCCTGGCCATTCGAGCCCAGCGGGACAGATGCGCGTTGGAATACATGCAAAGAGCACACCTTTTAAAAGGCAGATGATTTTCCTGTTATGCCAGCATCTTTCAATCCCCATATCAGCTGATGATTTTCTTAGCCTGATGGCGTTCAATCAGTTGTTGAAACATTGGCTTTCTCTGTTTTGTTTTCTAAGGAGGGAATGTGGGGTGGGGAGAATAACGTGTTGTTTTTTGTAACTTCACAGTCCTGATAGTTGGTTTGTATCTTCCATATTTTATGCAAAAACAGACATTATTAAGTCAATAAATAATTGTGCCCTGGGTTGAAAGTTAAGTGTTCAGGAAAAGAAAAAAAAAATGGTTGGCATTTTTCTACATTTTTGTGAAGACTCTTTTGGAAAGGAAGGGTACATATTTTTGTTGTGTAGTATTTTCTATTTTTGAATGCATTTTCTTGGTACAAGACTGTTTTGTGGAATTTTTTTTTTCTTTTTGGTGAACACATTATTTAAAAAAAAAAAGAAAAGAAAAGAAAAAAAAAGAAAAAAAAAAAGAAAAGAAAGAAAAAAAAAACCTAATTGAAAAGTTTGCCCTTAAGGATATGCTGCAGTTTTGAGGTTTTAAAAAAATAAAATAAAATAAAACATTCAAGGCGCGTGTTAAAAGTTGGGGGATTGTATTGTTGGGAGTTTTTTTGTAATTGTTACGAGAAGAAGTTTGTAGCCACTGCTGTTTATTTTGTTTCAGATGAGTAAGTAAAGGGATTGTTCTTGTGTTATTCTTTTTTTTTTTTTTTTTTTTTTAAAGTTATTTATGAAATGTCACAAACACTGGACTGTGAGTTTGTGTGGAAGCATTTTACCACCCTGTGTCTTCATAGAGCTGTTGGTGATCCTACTTCTTGTTTCTCTGCCTTATGATTTCCTGAGCAAATCTGGGGGGGGGAACGGTGGGAGGAAGAGAAGCAAAATAGAATCTAGATGCATTTTTGAGACATAAAAATGCAAACAAATGTTTTGGAATTCCCATGCACGGACCATCAGCACTACTTCTTCTCCCTCATACTACAGGAAAGAGAAGGGCTTGCAGGAGAAGGAAACCTTGTGGTACAGGAGACATGGCAACGTGCAAGGGGCTAAGCAACCAGGAGCTGTGATGCTCATGATGACCTCTGTAAATGGCATCCCAGTTTCTCAGTAAGCAGCTCCCCTAGCTTGCCGGTCACCAAACCAGTGGCTTTTGGGGCAACTTCACTAACCCAACCCAACCGAAACCTTGGGCATGGTTTGCCTTTACAGTTGCCAAGCAAGCTTTTTTGGCACCCCATCAGTGGGCACGAGCAGCAGGGAGTGCTGCTCAGTATGATCAGTGGTTCTGGATCTGAGGAGAAGTAGAGGCTGAAGGTGACCAGAGAGGTGTGCAGTGTTCGTAGTTTGGAAGAATATTCTTTAAAAAATTGAAGAGCAGTGCTCCAGGCACTCGTGGGACCAGAGAAAAGGGAAGGAGGAAGACACCAACAGCCATAACAAAAACTGGAGATATGTAACTGGGCTACATACTAGACCAACCAGACTCTTCCTTCCTGGACAATAATGCAGCCAAATCTTGAGACTGTCAAGCAGACAGAAAGCTGAATGTGGCCTTCATTTCTCCTGCCTTTCCTTTTTATTATCCCTCTTCCTTGGCCCTGAGATTTCTTCTCAGTGAGCGTCCGCTCCGCTGAGCACTTTTTTTGCCCTCCGCCTAAACTGCCCTAGCTTTCAAAATGTGGGTTCAGTCAGGACTGAGTAAAATCATGTGCCTTCTTTTTCCGGTTTTATACTTATGCCGACCTCCTCCCCTTCCCCACCTTACACTCGCAAGACACAGGAGGAGGCTGTTTAGGAGTGCTGCTTGTCTGCAGGCACCCAGCAAAGCATCGAGGTGATGGTGAGGAGAAGGGGAGCAGAGAGAGCTGTTAGCTCCTTTCCCTTTCAACAAATAGCACGTCTTCCCTGGCAGAGGGTGGCAGAGGAGACACCCCCTGCCACCACGTCCTCTGATGGTCCCCTCTCCTACGAATCAGTCCTAGTGGGCATGGGGTGACTTTTCACTCTGGTTCCTGTCCCAGCTCACTCTATTGGGGTTCTTGTCATTCACAAGCAGTCATATTGAGGAAACCAGTGCAGTTTGTGGCCTTATCAAGATGACTTTTAAACCACTACAAGACAAAAAGGCAACTCAATTCCTGCCCAAGGTTTGTGTCACTTTCTAAAAACCCAGTCCTTAGCAGTTTAGACTCCTTTAATCTCAGTCCATTTTAATGATGGTGGCTCAACTGACCAGCCAAGCAGTGAAGTACTAGACTGTCTGGTCTCGTGCTTTCCTTGCTGTAATTCCCATTGTCTGCTTGCTTTTCTTACTTTCTCTGTATTCTCTGCTTTACAAGCAGCCCTATTGATTGATGAAAGGTGAGAGGAGCCAGTGGGATCCTGGCTCAGGGAAAGGACTAGATAAATCATTTTTCAGTGTTCTAGTAGAAGGATGCACCAGCTGCCACAGCACATGCATTTTATGATGGACAGGCTATGGTATTTTCAGGGCCAAGAAACCCCACCCTGTTATTTGAGCATGGCTTATTCCCAGGTCAGAAGTACAGATAGGAAGTAGTGCTTTGGCATGGTGGAAAAGTGGCTTGCCACCCACAGCTGCTGTTGCGCATGGGAGGCCTGGTTAGAAAGATGTAGAGCCAGCTGCCCCTGTCCTCTCTGCTAACTTGCCTGCTGCAATGTGGAGGGTTTCCCCAATTTTAAGAACCAGTGCAAAGCAGACCCGGATAACGCCTACCCAGCTGGAGGACCATCTGCCCACTCTGCTGAGTGATGGCAACAAAACATCCCTTCATCGCTCCCATCGAGGAGCCAGTAAATGAAGATGCTGTGGATGAGGGACTGCAAATTATTCTGCAGGCCAGGCTCTAGGGACAGCAAGGAGCAGCAGGGTAGCGGTGGGTGCATCTCACTGATGGTCTGCACATGTGCATGTGTAATCAGAGGAAAGGCGTAATCCTACCAACCTTTGGTGCTGATGGACTTAAGACACTCGTCCAAGGCCTTTTGACACACAGTACACTACATCACCTGCAATATTTCCAAAAGAAGAAAAAGAGAGGAAGGGAGGAGAGCAGTGCAGGCAGTCGGGATTGTTAGGGTTGCATTATTTTGCATCTTTTGTAAAACTGTAAATTCAGCAGTGCCTTACTCCTAATAGATGCTGGCACTTGGGACACACTCACGGAAGTATCGATGACAGCCAGAGCTAGGGAGAGTCAGATGTGTGCATCCGTGAGACAGAGGTCAGTGATCACCGCAGTGGAAGCTGAGCTGGGAATGACACAGCTATGTCAGACGTTCAAACACTCAAGCTCTCAAGCAATTTTCCCTTCCGCCACCTCCTGCCTTCCCTTCTTGCCAATGGTGCTGCCCAAGAATAGCTGCCTACACTGAGGCCTGTCACTGCCCCATTTGCTTTTGGTGTTGTCGAGTCGAGGAGTTCCGCATAGTCGAGCTTTCCACCACTATCGTGTTTTCCATGGGGCATGTGAATGCCAGTTATTTTGCTTTAAATGCACTTTAAGAATAAATAAATAAATAATAATAAAAAAAATCAAATCAAAGCTCCAGACTGTTTCAAATGCATAGGGGAAGCTAGTGCATATGTGTTTGAACCCAGTTCACCTTATCTCCAGTTGAAATGTACTCCATGCAGTGTGTATGTATAGAACAATGTGTATGCGTACGAGCACACACGTCAACCTTAACTATCAGCAGACTATAACCTTTCTCCTTAAGCTCATGAAACCAGATGCTACACAAACACAGCAGCAGCAGAGGAATTACGTTGGGCTCTTGAAACAGATCACAAAAAACAAAAGCAACTACTTGGTCCTTTCTGTATAATCAATGATTACAGGAGGAATTGGGTTGTAACCGGAATAAAAAGGAACGGTGCTAACTGAGTGAACGGGCAAAACCAACAGAAACAAAAACGAAAACTCAGCCCAATAACACAGTTTGACTTTTACACTAATTCTTACATTGGGTTGGTCGGTTGTGTTGTTTTCTTGTTTTGTTTTATATGGGAAAAAAAATAAAGAAAAATATTGCATCTAAATTGATCCACCTGCGAAAGAAAAAGCAAACAAAGTGAAACGCATCCTGCCCTGAGGAAGCTTTTGTTGATGGAGGATGTCAGAAGTCTCAAAACTCTCGGCCTTGCTCTCACGTACCACATGCTCGATCAGTCCTTTTTTAAAAAATGTCTGAAACTGAAAAGAAAAAAAAAAAAAAGAGGAAAAAAAAAAAGAAAAAACAAGAAAAAAAAAAAAAACCTTTTTGAAGCACCTTACGTGGCTTTCCCATTCCGAGAGTGCAAGAGTGGGAGCCACCTTGTTTTTCTTTGAGCACCTTACTGATGTGTTAATGCTATCTGCTGTCTTTTTGTTACCCGTGGGCTGAGCGGTGGCTGCCGGCACACACATGTGGGCGTGCAGGGCCTCTCTGCACAACGTGGCACAGGAGCAAGCACGTGGCCGTCACCTTCCGCTTCCTCTTGGCATCAGCGGGGGACCCGGGTGGAAATTTCTGGGTCGGCCTTTGCTCTGTTCCATGGAGGGAGGAAAGGGGAAGGCAAAAGTGCTGAGCGGTGGAGGGAAACAAATGGGGTGCTTTCATATTGGGGAAAATTCCCAACAGACAGAGTGGAACGAATGGGAAGCTGCACCCTGGGCTTCATCCTTGGGTCTCCATGCTGGCAACTCCCTGCGTTCAGCAGCGACCTTGCCTGCATGGAGACCCATGGATGTGGTCCCAGTGAGCCCCACTTGCTCGCATTGCTGCCCGCCTGCCCGCCACGCTCCACGTGCGCACCGCGATACAGACATCTCTGGAGAAACATGGTTTGTGATGATGTGAAGAGCAGGTCAACAGTTTTGAGGGGTTTAAGTTCCTTTTTTTTCTCTCATTATACTCTGTAAATGGTATGTCAGTTATCAAAAACAAGCAAATAGAAAATCGTTAAAAAAAATAAAATAAAATACCTTGCATACGCCTTTTCTATCAAGTGCTTTAAAATATAGAATAAATACACACATCCTGCCAGTTTTTTCTTACAGTGAGAGTATCCTTACCTGCCATTTAATATTAGCCTCGTATTTTTCTCACGTATATTTACCTGTGACTTGTATTTGTTATTTAAAACAGGAAAAAAAAGAAAAAAAAAAAAGAAAAAAAGAAAAATTAACTGTAGCGCTTCATTATACTATATTATTATTATTATTATTGTGACATTTTGGAATACTGTGAAGTTTTATCTCTTGCATATACTTTATACGGAAGTATTACGCCTTAAAAAAAAAATACGGAAATAAATTTTACAAGGTTTCTGTTTTGTGTGGAAGAGTAATTGATGTTGCTAAGAATGATGTTTGTTTTTTTGGGTTTTTTTTTTCTGTTTTGTTTTTTTTTTTTTTTAATGTTACCAGCACTTTTTTTGTAAGTTTCACTTTCTGAGGTATTGTACAAGTTCACACTGTTTGTGAAGTTTGAATATGAAGGAATAATTAAAAAAAAAAAAAAAAAAAGATAAAAGAACGTGGCAGGTGTCTTTGTGCATTTGTTTTTTCTCTGGGGGATCCCGGTGTGATTGCTGTCTCACCATCACCAAGAATGGCTGCTGGAGCCTTGTGCTTGGAAGGTTGGCGTGCAGTATTTGAGTTTGCTCAGGACAAAATGAGTTTTGGTTGTGGTCCTGGACACCCTGCTCTGGGTGTCCCTGCTTGAATTGGGTTGAACCAAGTAACGCTGCCAACCTTGGCCGTTCTGGGATCTGGTGGAGGACTTCCCACTCCACTTACTGTAAGGGACCTTGCACTAGAGCTGTGAGAACAAGACCCATCACTTCCAGCCCACTGAAACAGATGCTACCTGTTAGTTCACAATGAAAGAGTGAAATTCTCCCTAGGGCTGCTGGGATCTGCACTCACTCTGAAGGGCCTTTGGTGGTTTTCCCTGGATTTGCTTTTACTCGTGATGTTTTAAAAAGCAAACTTTTAAGCGATGCAGATTTTGCTAAATATTAACATTTTAAAAATGTCCAAAGATGTCAACAGCTCCATTCAGCCTTACCCTTCAGCACTGCTGATTGAGCCCTGCCATTTCCATAGCGGATGTCATTCTTTTCATACTGTTACTACAGTCTTCCCTGCAGTACCAGTTCACCTGTGAGTTGCCGTAGCCTAAGATGCGATGACTTTGATTAATCACATTCAGTAGGCAAGGCCCACCAAGCTCGCTGCAAGCAAGCTCTTGAACCAATGCCTTAAGAATGCAGAATAGATTTCTGCAAATTACACCCAGAATGTTGTAAAAACAGGTCATGGATGTTGCCAATGAGCAACTAAGACTGAGAATTGAAATTATTTTACAAACCAGAATTAGAAATGAAGATGTAAGCTAAGTTCCTACTTACTTCCTGAGTACTGTTTCTCACTGAAGTCTGTTCTCTCTCAACCAAAACCAGATGGGATCTAGAAATATCTCTAATTTTGCTGCAAACAGCATGGTTCTATTTACCAGATTTCCACCTGGAACAGATTGAGAGCTCCAAGGAGAGACCAATGTCTCCCATCTTAACTTCTTCCTGGTGAAATTTAGGTCCATTTTACCAGCTTCATTTTTTACTGTATGCACTGCATGTGAAACAGTTATCTTCTACATTTTGCATGATGGGATGAAGAATAACTGTCCTCACAGTCCTCCAATGCCTGTGTGGTAGAAAGGAAGAGATTATCCCAACATGGATAAGCCTTTCCATGAAGGCTCAGAGGAGTATTTTGGCATGGAACTAGCTTCCTGTTTCTCATCTACCATCAGCAGAGATCCAAAGCTACCTCACATCTAGTGCCTGACACATTCTCTAAGAGAGTATGACAAATGGGCAGGCTATGGGCATACAGCAGTTCATGCCTGTGCAGCTCAGGTAGGAGGATGAAGCCTGGAAGGTTCCTGTGGCACAACAAAGCCATCTTGCTATTCAGCCAAGTCCTCTCCACCTTGATGACAAACAAAGCATGGCATCCCCAGTCCCTCTCACAGACCTCGTGACTGATCTCCATTCTCAGTGACTGAGGGTGAGGGATTGCTTCTAGGCTTTTCAGCTCACTATGCCACCAGTGGCCCAAGCCAGGACTTTCTGAGAACATTCCCTGAGTGCCACTGTTGGTGACTACCTTAAAGTGGGTTGAAACGACAAGATGCTGATATCATTCCTACCTAGGCTCTTGACCAAGAGACCTTGCTGCCCCTGTCCCTCATTATAAGTGATGGTCCCTCATGGTGGGTGATAGTCACCTGGCTTCTCACCCTCCCTACAAGAAAGAGTGAGCCCTCCCAGCAGGATGCTTCCTGCTTGTCGTGCTGCTCTTTTTCCAATGAACTCAAGCGGAAACATTTGCAGAAGCCTATTCAGAAGTGCAAAACTAATTAGGAAAAAAACACATGAGACATAGGGCAGAGGAGCAGCACGTATTTCTTACCAGTGCTTCAGTGCCTCCATTCACACCACATTGATCCACAGCAAGCACTTGGGCTGTCCCTAGGCCCAGCTGTCTTGAATCTTTTCATGTGCCTCTGCCGCAGCCCTTCCAAACTCTGGCTCACCTTCTACAGTCCTGGGAGGAACAGGGGAGCCCAAGAGATCCAAGTGATGCTGGCAATGACAGGACTGACTTCAGGATCACACACTCACCTCCCAGCCTTCACTACCTTCCACTTTGTTAAGTAGTCCCTATTTTGTTGCAAAGCTTATGCTGCTGACGTGGCTTTCATACCACAAGGTACCCAGGTAGGTTTATTAGATCCTCTTCTGCAGGCTTGTCCTCCTCTCCTGTGGTCCCCTAACATCCATGGAAAAAAAGTGTGCTTTGTGCTTTTGTTTGTTGGTTTGCTTTTAGAAGGCAAAACAAGTTGTTGAAATTTCTTCTCAAACCAAATTGCACCACACCACATACACACTCAGGCCCACTGAAACTGACTGTTTCCTCAGAAGGATTGGTATTAGAGCTTGAGGCAAGTTTGGGCAATGCTTCAGTATGACTCTACTGCAGGTCATGCTGTCTCCTGAGGAGATGTGGGGTTCTTAATGGAAGAGTGAAAGGAGATGAGGGAATAGAGATGATTGGAGATGCATCTTGATACCAGCCCAACAGGGTGTGGGAGCCTTCCTGGAAGGGATCACATACTCCATGACAAGCAGGAGGAAAACCCTGCAGGAAACTTGTCCCTAGATATGGAGGAAATGTACCCTCACATTTGGCCCATGAGGAAGACGAGAGTTCCCTGGGGCTTCAGTGGGGGCTTCTGGCACATTTAGATACAATGATGAGTGTGAAATGTGCATTCTGGCACAAACTTCTCCTCAGAATTGCACCTATAGTCTCTAGGAATGGGAAAGTGTCTACAAATGGGCTTTTGGAAAGACTCAGCATGGTCTATGCAAATAGTTGGAAGGAAATGGAGGCATCTCACGCACGCACACAAGCATGACACTTTTGCTGATAAACATTCCATCTCAGCTCATTGCAATAAGCAAATGAAGAAGTATCTAGTTATTCAGGCAAGTTCTGTTTTCCATAAAGCCACATCACCCATCATCAATTAGCCTGATGAATGAGACAGAGTCAGCTGCTTGGAAGGGATTGAAAACAAAGCAATGAAAGGGAAAAAGAAAATAAACAAACATCAATCAAACAATGGGATCCCAGCTTCCCAGTCAACAACACTTCAGGAAGAACTGAATGACAAAAGCAGCTTGCCCACCCTGCAGATGAGCATTTCAGACAGACCTCAAGATTTCCTGCTCCCTGTCTGAACCACAGCAAAAGCACCAAAGCTCAGGGCCCTCCTAGGACCGTGCCTGTACCAAAGGGTAAGAGGATGCTCTAGTTACCCACCCCAGCAGCCCCATGGTGGGAGCAGCCTGGCCATGCTGCCACCAAGCCATGAAAGCCTTGGGTCAGCACCTTGGGAAGCAGGCTGGGCAGCAAAAACATAGCTTTGCAGAAAGCTCTAAGGGAGGGAGGATGAAAGAGGGAAGAAGGGCTGGGAAGGAGATCACAACATGACAAAGTAACACTGTACAGCAGCATAAGAGTCCTGGCTGTATGCAAATCATTCCATAACCCATAGCTTCGTAGTCATGTTAGCCACAGCTCGTTTTCCTCCTTATGTATATGTAAAAGACATGAGTATGACTGGCAGCAAAGCCAGCAACTCATGGGTAAACAAGCCATCTCTGGGACTTCATCTGAAATGGGCACAGTCAAACAACAGGGCAAGTGAAAGCAGCACCTAGCCAGCATCTCTGGCCTGCCATGCTGCCAAAATAGCAGCCAAATAATAGGGGCAGAATACTAGGCCATAGGCAAGCACTGGCAGCCTGCTGCCCTTGGGAATATTAACACAATACTTACACAGACAGCAATATGCAGCACAGCCTGTGCTGTCAGCCACACACGAAAGCCACACGAAACAAGACTGGATGGCTACAGGACTGTACTTTCTTCCACATATTCTGAGGACGTGACAAAAGCAATTTTGTTCTCTACTGGCTACTCTGAGGTGCAGACCATAACCATGAAATCCACAAGGATTCCATCACAGATTTTTATCCTTCCTGGGGCTGACTTCCCAACAGCACTGATATAACTATGATCAAGACCTCAGAAAAGATCAGAGGGGTCTCATTCCTGCCCTGCCCCACAAGTCAGCAGAGTTGTGCTTTTGTCAGTTGTGGGGTCTCCAACTCTGCCAGTATAAGCCACTCACTGCTTCCTCATCTCAGCCCCATGCTGTACCACTGCACCAAAATTTCACCTACCCTTAATTTTACGTCCTCTCTCTGCTTGTCTTCTCCAAATGCCTTTTAAAAACCAAAAAGGGAATTTACTGTCCAGAATGAGGAGGTCAACAGCCTGACTTCACAGCTGCTCTTTGCTTTGAGGATGCTTTATTTTTCATGATGGCTCTGGTCTGCCAGTGTGGGTCTCATCATTGCCTCTTTGCCCAGAAATGCATTAGTGATCTGGGCTGGCTATAAATACAAGTTGATGGTCTTAAAGACCTCATGCACAAAAGTAACTTTAAGGCATTTTATGCTCATTTCCTTCCCTCTCCTCCTCCTCTCAGATGACGTCTACCTGAATCTATATATCTTTTCTCTCTACTCTTTTTCTTCAGATCCTTCTTTGGTCCATCTGCTATCCTCTTACATGTCTTTTGGGAAGATATTTTAGAGACTATGTTTCATCACAGTGCCGAGACTTATTTGAGTTTATGTCTTTGGATAGCTTCCAAAGGACTTTATCCAAGGGACTTAATTAGTCACCATTAATAAAGTGCATAAACAGCTGCTTAGGAGAAAAAAACAGATCATAAAATCAAGTATTTTAACAAGGCCACTAGGCTGCAATTATATGCGAGAAAGAAAAATGTTACCAGACCACCCTGTGCCAGCCTTGGGTGACATTTGAAAAAACGCCAGGGAAATTTATTTTCTGGCACCCTTCTAAGTCCTGGCAGCTATGCTGGAGCTGAAGAGCAGCTGCACTCCTTAGAGCCCTCTACTCCTTTTCTCTCCTGAGGATGAGCACAGGCAACCAGGGTGGGATACAGGCATGTTACCAACACACATGGCCACTAAACCATGGACCTTGTAAGGTCTGTCCCAAAAGCATTTCTTTTTAAATGTGACTGTCTGAACATGCCCTTGTGCTGATATTTTAGAAAGAGTACCAGGAAACATCTTTCCCTTTGTGTCTATGTGTGAAGTAGCATCTAACAAAAACAGCTATCAAACTATATAGCTGAACTTCAACAGTGGTGATCAGTGTGTGCATTGGCCTGGGAACAAAGCATTTCTGACTTCAACAGGAACCACTGCTGCACAGAGGAGCATCTGAGGGAACTGGATTCAGTCTGTAGAAGAGGAGGCTGTAGGGAGACCACATCATTCTCTATGACAATCTGAAAGGAATCTGTAGTCAGGAGGTATATATCTTTTCTCAGGTTACAAGCAATGGGATGCAAGGAAATGGCCTCAGGTTGCTCTGTGGGATGTTTAAATCGAATGTCAGGAAGCATCTCTTCACGGAGATGGTGGTCTAGCATTGGACCATGCAGCACAGGGAGGTGATGAAATTGCCATCCCTGGAGTTTTTTAAGAGACATATGGATGTGACATTATATGATATGGTCTAACAATGCAACTTGGTAAGTCAGGTTGATGGGGAGGGGAGGGGAGGGAGGGGTGCGTGCAGAGCCCACTTCTGAAAGAATTTGTAGAGAGATATCAGGTGCCATTAATCTTGCCTTACAAGAAATAGAAGACACTCTGCACTGACAAAGATGGTTTCTTCAAATGGAGTAGTTAAATGGCATTGCTCATTGCCACGCCCTATCATTGCTACCAAGAGGTTAATTAGATTATATTTAAAATCATGGTGCTTATATGAGCTGAAAGAATGTAAGAGAGGGAAATCAATGCGGGCCACCCTCTTTCTCTGGAGGATAAGTTGTAAGAAGAATTCTGAAGTTATTCTGTAATACTGTGTTTGCAGATACATCTAATACAGCTGAGTACAGTCATTCCTGTCTCTTCTTCTCTGATTTTTCCTGTAGACCATGCTAGGTTCTCCCAGCCTAGGAACTTGTGGCCTCACTGCTGTATCAGTCGTGGGCACCTCTCCCCACTGGAGAAGCTCACTGTTTGCCATTGGTAAGGTGATGGCTCCCACAAACATGGGATATTTGAGAGCATCCCAGGGGAGTATCAGTACCACAGGCCTCCAGCTTCCTGTGAGGAGCCTTGTCAAATCCAAGCATCATTTTCAGGAACAACCTCAACCCTTCCAAGCTCTGCTGCCAGGTTGCTCTGATGCACTCAGCAGAGGTGGCTCTCAGGAGCGCAGCCCTTAGGTGCCTTGCTGGGGCTGGGGGTGTTCTTTGTGAGGTCCGCACATTTCTGAGTGGGTCCTGCACCGACACCCAGGTCTGCAGGTCCCAACAGGACCACAGCAAGATGGCATGGTGGGGAGGTGACACACCAGGTGGAGGAGGACAGGGTCACCTGCCACCAGCTATGGCGGTACACTTGCAAAAGCAATGGAGGCCAGGGGGTATGTCAAACACCAGAGTGCCTCCTATTGCCACAGTCAGTCTTTAAATAGACTTGCAGAGCTACTGTGCATCAGTTCTTTCTCTGGGCAGCAATCTATTTCCCTCCAGATATCCCATCCCCCTCAGCAGTCCTGCCACCAGCCAGAGTCAGGTCTCTGCAGCTCAAGCCACAGTTATTGGGTTGGTTATGGATCACCAGGAACCATGTTTTGGAGCAGTGAAATGAGAAGGGAAAGGAATGTGAGCACTTTGCTTTCAGTACTGTTTCTCTCAATATCGCTCTGGACAACAAGTCCAGCATACAGCTAGACATAAACATAATGTGATGGGTCAACAACTGGCTGACAAGTCAGGCTTGAAGGGTTATAGTAAGTGACAGGGTGGCAGGTCACTGGTGGGGTTCTGCAGGGCTTCTTTTTAGGGCCAGTTCTCTAACGATTTTGTTAATGACTTTGATAAAGATTTCAAAGGTATACAAAGCAAGATTGTGGATGATGCTGAATTGCAGAGAGGCCTTGCAGAGAGTTATTGACAGAGGGCTGGGCAATCACCAATGGCATTTAGTTCAACAAGAGCAAGTGCTGCATTCTGCACCTGAGCAGTGCTGAGCTCTGCTCTCTGTGACAGCAACAGGACCCAAGGGAATGGCATGGAGCTGTATCAGAGGAGGGGCAGGTTGGGACTCTTCCAACTTGGGATATTTTATGATTCTATTAACTCCTCCTTTTCCACAGGCAGAAATAAGTAAATTACCCCATAGCTGAATAAAGATTGTGCCTTGGAGATGGTTCTGATTAAGCTGCTATTTTCTCCTTCAGGAAAAAGCACTTAATGTAAGATCTTGAAACCTGAGCAGCATGCAAACTGCAATGAAATAGGAAGATGCAGCTAGGTATGACACCTCAGATTGTTCCTTGACTCCTAATGCCCTTCAGAGATACAGAATGCAAAAACATGGAGTCAGCTGTAAGTCTCACCAATTTCTGCCCCAGGAAACAGCCTAGAACAGAAGTTGGCACTGAAAAGTTCTCAATAAACTAAAGCAGATTTTGGTGAGGAAGTCACAGGAACATGACTTATGGCAGGTATTTGATGGTGCAGGAGAGAAAAGGGAGGTCTACAAGGGGGAAGCTCAAAAAGAGATGTCAGTTCACAGCCAGGGAACGGTGCAAATCCACTGCTGTTTATCTTCTTCACAGCTTCTGCTCTGAGAAGCTTGTCTTTCTTGTATTCCCGCAATCCACCACAGTGATTTCCACTTGATGGGTTTATGTATAGCAGCTAAATCATTGAATCAGATAATCTTCTAGGCTAGAAAAGTCCTTCAAGATCCACAAGTCCAATCTTCAACCTGACCTACCAAGTCCCATCACTAAACCATGTGCAACATCCTCATGTCTCTTAAATGCCCTCAGGGATGGGGACTCAGCTCCTCAGCTTCTTTGCAGGAGAACATAAGCAGCTTTCCCTGAAGACCATAACAACGTTTATGATCACTGTTGCCATTTTGCTTGCCTGTTCACTGGGCCTTAGTCATTTTTCCTCCTGTGTCTACGGAGCCTCCTCTCTACTGCATGTTCCAATGTATTACCCTTTACCTGCTTGGTCCTCTGTGCATCACTTGACCTTGTCACAGTATTATTTTGCTGTATAAATTTATTTACAGATGCAAATTCTATGACAAATATTCCCTACCAGATAACCTCACATTGCACTGTGCTGAGCAGATCTGGGATGCAGCCTCTCTGCCCACACTGGAAAAAAGGGAACAGGGAAGGTAAAGGGTGAGTGGAAAGGAATTGACATCAGCAGAATTTTACTCTCTTGAGAATCCCATCTGATGTGAGTTGCAGTGATTTCCCTCCATTTCTCCAAGGAGTCTCTACAGGTTCTGAAAGCTGCTGTGCATGTATGAAGTTGCCTGACTTCTATTTTTGGTAGCTGCTGCAAAATTGAGCAAGTTTTCTAAAATATATAGAGTGGCCAAAGCTGAATAGGTACATCATGCTTAGACAGAAGGTATGAACTGAAATTTAATCAGAAATGTGTGTGTTGTGCTTTGTTTACTTCCATTGGGCAAACCACAGTCAGAGTTGACTGTTCAGGACTTTATACAGCCAGGTCCTAGAAAATCCCAAGGTCGAAATGTGGAGCATTTTAATAGTGTTCATTGTCAGGAGGACATCCTGGCTGGCAGAGAAGGCAATGAAAGTTGTAGACCACTTGAGAAGTATATATTGGACTCTGACTGTAGTGAGAATGAGCATAGCATGAAAGCACAGCCAGTAACAGTGAACAACCCTCTATTGGTGATTTGTTTTGTGCAGGTTTTTTGCCCTTTTCTGGGCAGTAAGGGACAAGCAGCCCAGAGACAGGTTGCAAGGTAGAGGGTGAGAAGCTTGGGAGCATGGCAGGGAGGGCAGGGAACATGGCACAACTAGCAGGAAGAAGCTCTCTGAGGCCTGGGAACTGGGTGAGGTGCTGAAGCTAGGGCTGGAAACCGAAGGAAGAAACACAGCATGGACTGGTAAGATGGGAAGGAGAGTGCACAGAATGCCCCTGAGCAAAGGTGAATGTTAGGGCTGGTGGAATAGGCAGAAAGATGCAGGGAAAATTAAGAGGGAACACTCAGATTTATCCAAGTTATTTGAAATCTTTCACAAAAAGTTTTGTGGACAAGTATGACTGACAAGAAGGGGACAGTGTTAGAGGTTGGGGAACAAAAACAGACTGGAGGAATTCAGAGGAAATGGGCCAGGCTTGCTTTAGCAAGCGTCAAATAATGTCAGTGTGTGCCATTTTTTCCACATGGAGGAATTCAATTCCACACCTTTGCTTCATCTGCACTTCCACATCAGACACCATTTTGTCTGCCCCTCTGCTGCCATCTGTCACATGGCAACAACATGTAAGGGAATGCTGGTGGGAAGGTTCAGCCACTGCTGCTGTACCACCAACATCCACCTCTGATGTCATGGGCCAACATAATAATATAGGAGGTATTATTTTTGGAGTAGAACCTCATTAAATATAAAATCTAGTTAATGTGTATAAAGTAACAGAACTTACTTTAATTTTAATGTATTTTATTAATATACATATAAAAGAGTGTAACAAAACCATAAAACTAATGGGATATGTGACCCTGTTTTTGTGAACCCAGAGCATGAGGCTGTTTTGATGGCAATGACTGCAATTCTCAGTGAGCTCTCAAGTTGTTTGTCAGAGATTTTTGATGAAATTTAACTCTTCTCGTGCTTCATCCTTAAAAACAGTTGTTCAAAAATGTACATACTGCCAAAAATGATGACACAAATAAGGCATGACTGTGAAGTGAGCAGTATTTCTCTCTAGTAAGAGAGGTCTGATGAAAGTTTGGTAAAGAGACACGATCACAATTTTAATTGCAACTCTATTTGAAAATTCACAGGGTTTGGTGCTGAGATTCTGCAAGGTGGGGATCTGGATGAGAGCAGCAATGCCCATAAGTAAAGAGCTGTGTTTCTGCTATAGAAAAACTAGAAACTTCCCTGCCTCAGAGTTAGGGTGACAGGTGTGAGGACACATCACTTTATTGATTCTTGGTTATCCATTATACATTGAATAGACAACACGAATTAAGCAAATTGCAGTAACACCTTGTGGGACCAGTGTCCTAGAGCTGACACAAACACCTTGCTGGCTACACTCCTTAAGGGACCACGTACAAACAAAACGCATTTAAAAATGCTAAAATTAGGCGACGTGGCATCCAGCACTTGGCAGCTTCTTCTTCACTGCACAGAGCTGCATTCTCCATCCATTCGCACCACAGCCCTCACTAGACAGAGCAGACATCACAGCGTGCCCTTCTTCCTCCAGTTTTAAGCACAGTCTGTTTCCAAGCTCAGAGCTACAGTGACTGCTGAGGGGACAAGAGGGCTTCCCCTTAACTATTCCAAGTACAGTTAGCTTATGCATCTCTGTGACAGTGGGCAGTAGAGGATGAAGTTAATTAGACACATACAAGCGTGGTCAGTGCAGCCCATGCCGCACCATTCCAGAACTCCCAAGAGTGCTGTAGACCCCTTCATGGGTTGTTCACTCTACAGCCTGACAGCAAAATCCTCTGCCAAGGACACCGATGAACATGTCACCTGTAGAGACTAAGCAGGCTCACTGTGGTCACCCAGCACCATTCATCAACCTGCCCTATGGCAGGGTTGGGTGTGAGCTCACAGTTGGTGCTGATCATAGCAATATTGAGCTCCATGGGGCATTTCACACTTCCACCTCCCCTAGACAAGCTAAAGCTGGTGTTTGGGCATTGAAGCAGTTAGTTGAAGGAGAAGGAGCTCAGATGATGTTTTCCTTGATCCCTTCCTGTATGGGAACTGTTGAATCACAGCCTGAACCACTGATTGATCACCTGAGGTGAGCACTGAGTCAGCCATGGGAGCACAGGTGAAGGCAATTCACCTGTGTGACCAGAAGGGGTGGAATCTGGCTCCACCTCTTCTAGATCACGTTTAAGAGCTGACTGCCACTAGGAAAGGATCTCTTTCTGAAAATTGCTCCCTTTGGAGTCTTCTCACTGCAAGCCTGGGACATGGGTGAGCATTTCATCTATTTATTTATTATTCCCTTCCACTACAATAATCTCTCTGGTTATACATGTGTACAAATACTATTTGAACTGTTTATTATGTTAACTATACAATTCCCTAGGAAAAATTGCTGAGAGGAACTGGAAAAACCATCTAATGAATATGTGGCTGAGAGGCTGGTACCATCAAAGGGCCCTCTATATTAGGGAGTGTTTTGAGGCTGTAGAGCTCACTAATAGGAATGATGATGGGTAAGGACTGGGGGAAAGGCTAACAAGGCTGACTTTCTGGTGGAAGTCTGCTATCAGACTGCCCAACCAGGTTAGAAAAGACCACTAAGATCATCTAGTCCAACTGTAATGGTTTGCTGATTCTATGGTTCTCAAACCACCCACTTCTAATAGTAATGTATGTTCTCTGTATCAGTTCTCCCTCTTATTGGTCTTACCTATCTTGGATATCTACTATCCAGACAGCTGTGATCTTGAGGCACGTTCATCAGTATAACCCATTTCTCTAAAATACTGCTTTCTGCAGTACCTCTTCTCGTTCTTGCCCACCCACAAGTCAGCCCATGGCCACAAGTGCGTGAAGCCTGCTCCCCATGACAGGTTGTGGGTACTGCCCAGTCCCATCAGGGCCGCTTGGAGCTTCAGAACCCACCCAGGCACAGTCAGACCCGATCTCACACCTCGGGGAGCATCTTTGAAGCACTCGGGATACTTCTCCATTGCCACCTTCCCATTTGGCTTTCCCTCTGCTCGCAATCCTCCATCCTAGGTTTAAGGCAGATTTCTGTAACTCTGCTTTTTAAGATCCCACTCTCCTTTGATCTTTTCACTAACGGTTTCTCAGCTCCACTCCCCAGCTGCTACCCCACGTTCCCACTCACCGAACCCCCAGAAGGGCTTCGTCCCCCTCCGCCTCTCCTCCTCCCCGCCCGCCCCCGGGGCGGGCAGGAGGCGGCACCGAGCCCGAGTCCGCACGGCAGCGGCTCTGCGGGCAGGGGTAAGTCTCACTCTCCGCCGGCCCCTTCCCCTCCCCAGGCCCCCTAGCTTCCCTCGCTCCCCGCATCCCGATAAGAGGTGGGAGGGAGCCCGGCGGGGCTGGGGGCAGCGGGGCTCTCCCGGCGGAAAGGGAGATGATAGCGCTTTGGGTTGCGATGGGGAACCGGAGGGACCCCCTAGCAAACCGTGTAGCACGAAAGCCTTGTGCCTTTCGTTCGTCCTATCGGTTGGCTTTGCTTATGGGCTGGGCAGCTGCTTCCAGTGCTACGGACCTCGCTTTTGCGTCCCCAGACAGTGGAGACGTGTCGGTGTATAGCCAGCTCTGACTTGGGTGGTCGCAGCGGGACAGCTCTGTGGAATGCCAGTCCTGTGCAGGCAGCGATGCTGGCTCCACTGGAAGTGAGTTCTTCACATCCAGACGGGGTTTAGCTTCTTGGTCGGGGTCAGGGAGAGGAAAGAGAAAAGGCAAGCACAAGCGTTTGCAGATGAAACATGCGTGGTAAGAGATGGCTTCACCCTGTCCTGAATGAAGGATGTCTGTGCTGGTGGGACAGGGAAGATCAGCTGCCATCCCACTGAGCCTTCGTCCTCTCTCAACCACAAGCTGGTAAGGGCAGCTTAGTTTCGAGGATGCTTCTATGAAAGGAATTGGAGCCATTATCGCCTGTTACACAGCTACGAGTGATACACTGTGGGTGCTTCTCTTCAGTGGTAAGGTGGAGCAAGGAATATTATTTATAGTGCTGGCACTGCAATGTTCTGTCCTTGCCTTTAGTACCTGTCATGCTGATAATGAGTTTAGCATTGGGAGCACTAGTCAAAAAAGAAAGAAAGAAAACAGATAAAAAGGGATTGAATGTCATAGGACGACCCTGGGACAGCAGCCTTCATACACCTGGAAAAAATCAGCCTCCTGTATCAAAAAGGGCAGGTTCCTGAGCACAATCACAAGCCCATTGTAAGAAGACAAAGATGCACAGCTTGCTTCATGCATCCTTCCATTATTCCATCCCAAACGACAAGTTGATTTGCTCTTCAGCACAGGAAGTGTATCTTCCAGCCAGGCATGGAATACACAGAGCACAATATGGATGAGATGGGGGCTGCACTGAAAAATTTGGCATGCTAAGCAGGGTTGAAGCTGAACATCATTTGAACAGAAGGCCTGGGATGGGAACACATTGCAGGAGAGGAGTAATTCAGCCTGTGGTACTCACTGTGAGGCTGGCAGGGTTCAAGAGCCTTCTTGAGCAGTGCAGGTGCGATCACTGCCAGGCTGCTGAGCTTTCAACTGCACAAAGATATGAAAGAGTTTTTTAATGAGGGAAGAGGGAGAGTCCTTCCCTGGGAAAAGATAGGAGCTCCAAGCTCTCATTTGGGTAACTGTGTTGGATCATCTTAAGTGCTACAGGCTGCTTTGTTTCAGACTGCACTTATGGCCTAAGTGGTACCGTGGTGTGACTTTGATGCATGTTAAAACTACTGCCACTTTCATCATAGCTGTATTGGCTGGTAAGATGAACTGTTCAGATGAACACAGTTGAATATGAAAACCTGAAAGTTGAATGTGAGCCAGTGGTGTGCCCTGGCAGCCCCAGAGGCCAACTGTACCCTGGGGTGCACCAGGCCCAGCACTGCCACCAGGCAGGGAAAGAGCTTGTCCTGTTCTGCTCTGGGCTGTGCTGCCTCGCCTCCTGCACTGGTGCTCCTCATGTACTGCAGCTGTGTGTGCTACAGTTTGACATGGACACAAAGCTATTAGACAGCATCCAAAGGAGGGCTATGAAGATGGGGAAGGGTCTGTAGGGCAAGGTGTACGGAGAGTGGCTGAGGTCCCCGTGGTGTGCTCAGCACAGAGCTGAGGGGATCCCTGATGGCAGCTGCAGCTCTCACAAGGATTGGAAGGGCACTGCTGAGCTCTGCTCTGTGTGACAGCGACATGGCCCGAGGGAACGGCATGGAGCTGTGTCCGGGGAGGGGCAGCTGGGGGTCAGGGACAGGGGCTGCACCACAGGGCGGTGGTGTGGAACAACATGGCCAGGGCAGTGGGCATGGCCCCGATCTGATGTAGCTTAAGGAGCATTTGGACAGTGTTCTCAGACATAAGGTTTGCATTTGGGCTGGTGCTGTGTGGAGCAGGGAGTAGGACTCAGTGATCCCTGTGGGTCTCTTCCAATTCAGGAGCAGACTATAATTCTCTGGTTCCATGATAGCAAATGAAACACCGCAATCTTCTTTTGGCTTAGATTCAATGAAAAACAAACAAGAACAAACTAGACCATAAAATCTGAGCAGAATAAAGACCTCTAAATATGAAGTAGCATCACAAATGAAATATGACAGACATTTACTGTCTACTGAAAGTTGCCATTCTCCAGGATTCTTGTATGTCTCTGTTTTCACTCATCTCTTTCTCTTTGCAGCAGCATCCCCATGGCACTCTTCACGAGAGCCAGCAGCCATCTTAACACCACCAGTTCTGTTCCCTGTGGGGCAGGTAACACAACAGAGCCTGACCTGCCACGCTCACACACCTACTATGCCCTCTGCTACTGCATCCTGATTTTGGCTATCATCTTTGGGAACGTGCTGGTCTGCTTAGCTGTGCTGAGGGAGCGCACCTTGCAAACCACCACAAACTACCTTGTGGTAAGCCTGGCAGTGGCGGACTTGCTGGTGGCTACTTTGGTGATGCCATGGGTGGTATACCTGGAGGTGAGTACATCTTGGAGAAGTCAAGCAGCATTGAACCAAGGTACAAGATAACCAGCATGAGTGTGTGCTTTCAGAACAGACTAGCTCTGGTACAGGTAAAGCCTGTTTGCATTTCAGCCTCCTGGCTAGCTCCAGAGTATTTGTGTGTGTGTGGTAACCCACAGTTGGCCCTAGGAGACCATACTCAAGCTGGAGAAATACAGCACACCCCACCAGCACCCCACCCTGAGCCCAGCTCTTCCTGTCGCAGCCTGGCCTCTTGTAGTTTGAATGGCAATTGGCTACTGCCAGTGATGTCAGCTTTGGGTTCCAGTGTGCTAACAACACTTTAATTTGAGTGTCCTTAAAGCTACCACTACCAGCCAGGAGGGCTGCCAGTGGGTATTATGATGGATCAGGAATGGCAGAGGGAGGCAAGGGGATGGAAATATCTTACAGAAACTCATCTCAGAGTTCAGATCAATCCCTGCCTGCTGGCCAGAAAACAAATGAGAGTGGTCAAATCCTCATCTCTTGTGGAGTTTCAGAGCCTTAATGTCAGTGATGATAGGTCAGCTCCAAGTAACGATACCTAAGCAGGGTAACAAAGAGATGAAGCTAAAGATCATGCTCCAAAAATCTCTTTAAGTCAAGAGAGGGTTTTAACAATAACTTCAAAGGATTTATCAAGCCCCCAGGGTCTTATTCTCACTTCCCCAAGTTTTGCACATTGGATTGGTGTAAATCTGTACTAGTGAGGCAGTGCAGTATAAACAACACTGTCAGATACAGGGTTGCAAAGATGGACTCCAAATTCCGCTGAAGCCACTCCAGCAGTAAACATTTTTTGCTACAGTAAATACAGGGAAATACACTTACAGCTGGCATTTGTATCAGTTCTGTTCAGCATTTCTATGCTAACTCAAGTAAATTTGTAGATCCAGAAAAATTAGAGTGAATGCTGATGAGCCATAAGCTCTCAGCTGTGCCCTGTCAGCCCTGTTCCCATGATAACAGAGACAGAACAAGCCTCTGAGCTATGGCCTCTACAAAGCCTTGTGCTCCTTCTCTAAGGGGCAAGGTGGGACCAGGCCACTGGGTGGGTAAAGCATTCTGGTGACAGCTGCCCACCTTTGGCTGACCTCCTTCCTGCAAAGCAGCAGAGAGAGATTTTGACTTGTGTATGTGGACTATGCAGTGCGTGAATAGAAAGTAAGACAATACAGAACAGCTCCAGCAAATGCCAAACCAGCTGTGCATGTGAAAAGACGTCTGATCAAGCAGCAGTGGAATGGCAGTGGTCTGCAGCCCTCCTCTGTCAACAGAGCATGTTGAATAGCCAGCAGATCTCTAAAGTTTGGCACTAAGTGAAGGCATTTCCCTTATGTTAAACCAATCCTCTTTCAAACTGTGTCTGTTGCAGACTCAGCAAGACCACAATTAAGAGAAATTAAGGGTCTGTTCTGTGTACAAGCATAATTAATTAGTAAGGGCATTGATAGTTAATTATTTATGCATAGGATCACTGTGGAATGAAAGAACAAAGTGAGCATCGTAATCCTCCTTGTGTGATCATGTTCCTAATGGAGTTAGTAGTGATATTTAGACTAATCTGTGCGGAGCAGTCCTGGAGCTGCTCTGCAGGATGTGTGCCCATTGGTGGTGGTACCTCTTGGAGTTGGAAGTGGTGTCAGGGAGATGGGGGCAAGAAAGAAGGAATATTACCTTTTAATGTAATTCCAGTCTGGAATGAGATCACTATATGCATTGCATTAGGAAAGACTTAAAACTTGCTATTGCTGTGGAGAGTGTGGCACAGGGGCACATCTGTGGATCAGCCTCTGCCCCCAGCAGTTTCCCACTTGTCAGCTGGCCTGTCTGAATGCATGCTTTTAGTTTCTCTGGCCTTGCAAAAGCATAAGTGGGATTTCTCAGCTGCAGGGTGCTAATGGCATCCCCAAGAAGAACTTTCTCTTCATTATTAAACTCTTAAAGTGACCATGCTTAGAGGCACAGCTGTTTACATCATGCAACTTTGTGTTCATGCTTAATTTATTCCTACCCATGCGTCATTATTTTAGTATGATTTACAGAGATTCCTTTGTTTATTTTTAGGGATTCAGGAGAGTGAAGGATTTGCATAAGTTTGTGAATGCACAGTAATGGTTTTTAGATTGGAAGACTTCCTAAATTTAAAAATAAATAACGCTGCAGTTTTGTGGGTAAAGCAGGCTGGTCACCATGTGGGATAAGGTGAGAGCCTGACCTAAATGGTCCATAGGGAACATTAGCTGCTCTGTCTTTGACAGAACCAGGATTTCATCCCAGGCTCTGTTCTCAGTTCTGCTGCACACACACTGAGTGGTAATGAGAGATTGTATCAGCTCATCTCTATGAGACTTGCTCTCATCTCACAACCATGCAGTTGTGAGGTGACATTCAATTAATACCTGCAATGTGCTTTGAGATTCCTGGATAAAAGACTCAAGAGGGATAAAGAATAGGTGCCCTGCCAGCACATGAAAACCATAGCAAGATATTGCTTCTGTAACAAAGATGAGTGGAACAAGAAAATAAAGAGCAGATAGAAAATTTAGAAGCACGAACAAGGCCTATAATTAAAAGGCACTTCTTTGTTCTGTTCTGGAATAAATTCTATATTCTCATATATGTAAACTTCAGCTTTTTCACTGACTTCTGTGGGGCTGGCTCTCAATTCTGACCAGGGGAAGTTAGAATGGGTTTTAAGCCCGACATTTTGATCTGCTAAGCATCCTATGAATACAAGCAGCAGCTTAATGTGTAAGTGATGTGATCTGAATGTGTCATCCTGAGAGGGTTTGCTTCAGAGCCATTCCTATCACCGGCTTCTTCGGTTTAAATGGTCCTCATTCCAAGAGCTTCTCTCTGTGCTTTGTGTTTAAATATGCTCAGGACCTTAGCAACTCCTTCTATCAAGTGCTTGTGCATCTGCTGGGGTAGCAGCAGCTGGCCTCATGCAAACATCTGCCAGCAATTCCTGGTGAGATATTCTTCAGTCTTCACAGATCACACGCACGCTGCATTGTGTTTTGCCTCATGCTACAAAAATGGTCTTAACTGGGCTTTGCTGCAATGATTTCCAGCATTTATAATTAGTAGGTATTTCAAAGTGGGCAAGCAGGCTTCAAAATCTGCAGCTAAAGCACAAATGTGGGATTTCCTTTAGAAAGGAACCTACCTGGTCAAGTTTTTGATTTCAGAGGGGCAGCCTTCAGTTTCTACATCTTGTAGCTTTCTAATTGTGCAGCAAATCTCTGAGGTGGGTTTTGGTGTTTTTTTTTTCTCTTTGCCTGCTGTTTTTGAAAAGGAAACAAAGGAGCTCTGAAGGTATCAGAAAATTCATAAGAAAACTGGAGATGAAAGCACAATTCCTTTCTGCATTTTGCAGGCTGATTTCCATTTCCCTCCCATGCATCCGTTCAGTGTCAGGGGATCTAATGTTCCTCTGAGTCGGTTCAGTGCCTGACTTCTGACACTCAGCAGCTGGGCCCAGCAGAGAATGCCCTGAAGGCAAAGCTCACCTCAGCAAGTTTCTGTGCCCATGTGCAGGAGTGGTGGCACAGAAACAGACAAAAACATGACAGTTTCTCAGGAAGATTTCTTGATCAACCTTGATTAAAAGAAACCTACACAGTTCATCTGTGTTGTTTCTCTCTGCAGTGAGCTGCATCCCTTTCAGGTATTGATGGATGCTGCAGTGTTGATCCATTGGCCTATGAGAAAAGGGGACCCTCCTTGTGGCACTGTCTCTAGACTGTCCTGGTATAGGTATTTTCAAGTGTCTAGTTCTTTATTAGACATCATCAAAGACAGAATAGACATCATAGAATGGCTTAGGTTGGAAGGAGCCTTAAAGATCATCCAGTTCCTGGCCTTGAACACCTGCAGGGATCAGACATCCACAGCCTCTCTGGGCAACCCATTTCAGCAACTTATCACCTTCTCCCCATACCATCTGATACAAATCTCCCAGGAGAGATAGGATACAATAAATGACCTAAGCTAAGGGAACAGATCGGTGATGTAGCTGGGGGAGCAGGGCCTGAAGGAGGAGCACATACCCAGTCTAAGAAAAGTGATTTATAAAAAGCTGTGATACCTTTCATGTCTCATCAGCTTTTCTCTATTCTGCATGGCCCCAGAGGCCTGACAGGTACGTAGCTGGCACATATTCACAGGATCACAGGGCAATTCTGGGGGCCTCGGGAGGTCTCTGATCCCACTCCAACCTGAGGCAGGGTTAGCCATCAGGTCAGAACAGGCTGCTCAGGGCTCTGTCTAGTTGGCTCTTGAAAATCTCAAAGGATGGAGACTGCGCAGCCTCACCAGGCAACCTGCTCCACTGCTTCATTGTCCTAATGATCAGGAAGTTTATCGTTACCACTCTGAACCTCTCTTCATTCAGTGAATGCCTGCTGTCTCTCTTTTTCCTACCGCACACCACCGAGTAAAGCCTAGCTTTCCAGTAATCTGGATCCAACTCTCTTAATACTTCCCATTAAATACTGAGGGAGTGTTTCTAGGTCCCCACAAAATCACTTCTCCTCCAGGCTGACCAAAGCCTGTTCCCTTAGTTCCTCCTTGCAAGGGGCTTCAGTCCCTCAGGACCACCTCAGCAGCCCACTGCTGGACTTAGTCCAGTTCATCAGTGTCTTTCATATGCTAGGCCCCAAAACCACATGTAGTACTTCAGATGTTAGCTGTATTCGTTCATCAGCGTCATCTGTAAGCTGCTTCCTTGTTATTCTCCTGCAAGGAGCAGGTACTCCTCGATCACCTCCCTCTGAGCCAGGCCACCATTGCAGCCTAGAGAAGAGCAGACCCATGTGCAGCAATGCCACACTGGAGCACTTTGCTGTCAGATGAAAATGTCAATTGCAAGGATCTTGACATCTGGGACAAAAATGTATTTTTCTGTCACAAAGATTGGCCACAGCTAAGCTTTCGTGATTAAAAATTCAAAGCAAGCAGAACAAAAGTTAGACAAGGTAGCAACCCCAAACCCTTTATCTGTATAGCTCGTGATTCTCATTCAGATCTAATAATCGAAATCTGTAACTGAGATAAGAATCCAAATGAGGTTCTGAAGAAGCTTTGGGTGTCTCAGGTCTCTGTTTCATACATAAATACATAAGATTTGCAGCATTTTTCAAGCTCAGTGGCTGCAAGAGGACTCCAACAGCTAAGGTGAGGAACACTTTTAGCCCTTAGATTTCCTCAGATAATTCTTAATCTGAGAACGTATACAGTGATACCTTATTCGATTTATCATGCTAAGCCATAAGAAAATGGATAGCTGCTATCTATTTCTGCACCTTGCCTCCTTCTGTAAAAGTAAAGGAGTTACATTGAGCTCCTGGATTCTCTGTGACCCACCACACATTATCCTGAACACAACATAGGCGCCTCAGTTTCCCCTGAGCATCACAGTGAACATGAATTCATCTAGATGTTGAGATGCTTGAAGGAGAGCACCCTCTTATGCCTGAAGTATTTGGACTTGATGAAGAACAGGGCTGACAGCTTTGTGATTCCTGATGCAGGTGACTGGTGGAGTCTGGACTTTCAGCCGCATCTGTTGTGATGTCTTTGTCACCATGGATGTCATGATGTGCACGGCCAGCATTTTAAACCTCTGTGCTATCAGCATCGACAGGTGAGTACCACGTACATACAGGAGAATAGCCCAGGGGGATGTAGGCCCCAGACCAACCACGGAAGGGATGTGGATGTGAGGTTTGCACAGGCAGAACCAGTATCCTCAGGAACATAAGCTTTGCATCAAGTCTATCACTGCCTGCACAGCTATGAATATGGCTTAGCCCACTATGTGCTAGAAGATGCTTACACTTAAAAAAAAGTAATAAGAAAATAAAAAAAAAAAAGCAATAAGACATTATGCATGGATAGTCAGCCACATCCTTATTCCTTCTGAAGGTAGAGACCAGAATCAATCATATAGTTCCCATTGAGTAGAAATTCCCCCCCAGGGAAGAGTTACTAAACAAAGTCATGCCAAATACATATGGAGGGGAGAAGATTATTGCTGCATAATCTTCAGCCTTGTCCTGGTTTTCTTCATCTTAAAATTTAGCTTTTTCTAGGCAGCAGTGAAAACTGGGAGCCAAGACCTTAGCACATGTGGTCCAGTTAGGCCCTAGGTTTCCTCCTTACGGGATCAATAGGGGAAAGAAGCACTAGATACTTTATCTTTGTCATTTCTGATTCAAAGCTATGCAAAACAGACAGCTCTCAGCAACGGGCTGGATCAGTGTTTCTCCTTAGGGGCATCTTTCCCCATTTTAGTTCAGTTCTTCCACTGGGTGATCCTCAAGCCAAGACTCCTGTGCTTTCCAAATCCCAGGCTTGTGGAACTGTTTTCTAGGGCACCCTGGCACCCAAATGTCCCTGGATACACGCCAGTAGGCAAATCATCTGACTGTCCACAAGGCCAACACCAGGGAGGGCAGCTGAGGCACAGCAGAATGGGCCATGTTTGCCCCAGAGACCGCTTCTTCCCAGCAGTGCACATGTAACCTTAGGGGACTGAGAAACTGATCTGGTACCACAAATCTTGTAGTTTCACAATGCCAGCAGTTCTGCACACATTTCTCCCCAGTGCTGCCAACTAACTCTGGTTTCCTTTGTTCCTCCCCACAATACCCTGCTTACCATCTTTTCAAACTGCTGATCCATCACCTGATCTTCTCTCATTTCCTCTTCCATTCTTCATCACTTCTACCATCACATTCCCTGTGTGGTTTTCCTTCCTCCTTTTGAAATGGGACACTTTTCCTCCCACCACTCTTACCTTTTTCCGGAGCTCATTTGGTTCACAGATACACTGCAGTGGTGAAACCAGTGCAGTACCAATACAACACTGGGCAGAGCTCCTGCAGGAGGGTCTCTCTCATGATCGTGGTAGTCTGGATGCTGGCATTCGCAGTGTCATGCCCTCTACTCTTTGGCTTCAATACTACAGGTAAGTGACATCCTGAACAATAGCACACAGGTTAGGGCTGACAGTGGAGCTGCCTTTTGTATGGCCAGCTCATTTAACATGGAACCTGCAGGCTTTTCAAGCTATAGGAAATGCTAAGAAACTGGAAAGAGCATCTCAGAAGATCTCAGGAATGGGAGAAAGGGCAAAGGAGAAAGGATCTTCCGAGGAAGAATGGAAATGGAAGTTAGAGAAGAGTGCACAGCTGTTGGCCAGAAGAACAAGTCAGACGCATGTTGGGTCATGCTAGATGATCTCAGGCAGAGATCATTTTAAACACTGTTTAGGTGACTCAGTGGGCCATAGTGTAATTTGAAATAAAGGAGACTGTTTGAGAGTACTTGCTCGCCTTAGAGTGCCCTTGTCCCCCAGCCAGCAAATGCCCTGCTTTACCAGTACAATCCTTCTGAAGCCGCTCAGCCATTCCTCTCTCTTTTTTCTCCTCCCCAGGGGATCCCAGTGTATGTTCAATATCCAATCCTGTTTTCGTCGTCTACTCCTCTCTGGTATCCTTCTACCTCCCCTTCATGGTGACCCTACTCCTCTACATTCGGATCTACCTCGTGCTAAGACAAAGACAAAAGAAGAGAATCCTCACTCATCGGGGCAGCTACAGTGCCAACACCAAACCGTGTTATACACACAAAGTAAGATCCACATGAACACAGTAGGAACTGTCAGAAAGGACAGGGCATCCTTCATCTCTTCAGAAGTTCAAAGCACAGAATGGAAAGCACAAAGAAGGGACATAACATTTTTTCATCCCATCCTTCATTCATGTACCGTGGTATTTGAGTTGCAGAAGCTCTGGTTAAGTCCTTTTTTAGCACTCTAGAAACAGAATATCCCAAGTGTATCTCTGCCTCTGGATCCAGGCAACTAGAAAAGAGCACAGCCTACACCAATGTTTCTTCAAAGCTGTTCTTTCTCAGCCAATGCAACTAATATATTCATTTATTGATTTTTTACTCTATGAAGTTTCATTCTTGAGGCTTCAAAGACTTTAATTACCTAAATTATTAATTAAAAATCACTTCATCCATCACACTTAAGAGTTCAAAATGCTTATGGGAATCAACACAATCATTTGAAGGGGATCACCTGGTCACACGAGCCACCCAAGCCCATTTGTTTTAACCATTTTCTCAGAGCAAAGCTTCATTAGGAAAGGATCAGGATGTTGGGGGTATCAGGGCCAACACAAGTGAGCGGTTAGCAGAGCAGGTGGTTCAGCTCTTCTTGCTCTCATGCTTCACCTTGGTGGGACAGAGGCAGAGGGCTGTCACAGTTTGGTTCATCCCTCTGAGAAGTTAATGCAGTCCCCATCACCAGATTTTGTGCCATCCCCAGAGGTTAGTCTCAGCACCCAATAAATGATACGATCTAAGGATAACTCCTACAACTCTTCTCACCATCCTTTGACCCAATGAACAGATGAGACGGTTCCCAGCTCCTCTGTGGCATCCTCTTTTGCAGGAACACATCAAGAGGAAAACATTGCCAAACAGATGCCAGGGCCCATTTTCCCCTTGTCTCCAGCTCAAATGCTCAGACCAGGAGATGTCTACCAAAAGAAAGTTGCTGACTGCCTTCAGCTTCCAGCGGTACCGCAGCTTTTGCCAAGACACATCCCTCAGCAAGACACCTGGGACTCCACAACACAACAGGCTGGAAGAGAGGAGAAAGAGTAAGATTCCTGGGCTGCAGGTGCAGAGGCTTAGCAATGGGAAAACTGTCAGCTCTCTGAAGCTGGCACATCAGCAGCCCCGGATGATCCAGCTTCGGGAGAGGAAGGCTACACAGATGCTGGCTATTGTCCTGGGTGAGTGAGAGCCAGTTCCCCTCGTTTACTGAGTACTAGCAGGGAAATAAAGCAGCCCTCATTGTAACTCAGTACAACAGTTATGGCAGTAGTCCTTCCTCCTAAGTTGTGGCCACTGTTAGTAGGCCACATCTGAAGTCTTTTCCATTCACATAACTGACTCTGAGGAACCTGAACTCTTGCAAAGTCGCTCTGCACCAGGAATTAATGTCACCTTCAGCATTTATCAAAGGCAGGCAGGTGTATACTGGGCTGGTGGGAAATAGTGAAAGTGTCAGGGAAAAGGGGATATGCATAGGCCTTTTTCCAAGTTACTGCTTCTCTCTGATTCGGAGTTTGTTTTCTTTCTTTAAACTTAGGGACATTCATAGTCTGCTGGATGCCATTCTTCTTGATTCACATCCTCAACGCCCACTGCCCGGCCTGCCATGTGCCCCCAGGGCTGTACAGTGCCAGCACCTGGCTTGGTTATGTCAACAGTGCTCTCAATCCAATCATCTACACCACCTTCAACACCGACTTCCGCAGAGCCTTCCTGAAGATCCTTTGCTGCTGACAGCAGGGCCAGCATTTCTGGGTGTTCTGGAAACACACTGAACTTCATCCAAAGCACAGCCAGAATTAAGATTCATCCTGACTGTTGCGATACCTGCTCTCATAGCACAGCCCTGGGGAGATGGTTACAATAGCATCCCTCTGGTAAGGAAGGACCTGCACCTCAGGCCCCATTTCCAACCCAGATGTCAGATCGCAGGCTGGCCCAGCTTTCCACAGCTGTTCTTCTATGGTCTCCTTTCCCCATGGTATTTCACACACTGATCTCCAGTAGTTCCTAGGTGAAAATATCCAGATGAGTCCTGCTAGGCCATGTCAACTGGTCTCACGCCAAAGCAGTCTAATGCTCTTCTCCCTGCACAGAAAAACCCACGCTGGGGCAGTCCCAATGTTTCTCCCATTTTCCCCTCTCACTGTACGGGATCCAGAGAGACTCACCAGGGACCCCAGCTCTTACTCCCAAGCTTTGGCTTAGTGGTGCTGTTAGCTACACTTGTTTAACAGCTTTGGGCGTAACTACTCATCTGCCTTCTACATCTTGGCTCCTACACCCAGGCAGTGATTCCTCTCTTTCCTAATTCAAAGCCAAAACATTGTCTTTCTTTCGTCTCATGGGTTTTGGGGTGGGACACTAGTGGACAGCACGTATTGTTTGTGTGGAGAGCTGCTCTTCATACTGTATTGTAACTGTATTAACTCAATAAAACACATATCTAACTGGAAGTTTTGGTGCTTTTGTGGGATACGTTTGCCACATTTGCCATAATCCTTTTCTCACTGGCAGCCCTCACAGCACTTTCCCTCTGTGAAGCAATCATCTTCCTGGGCACCCACACAAGGTCACTATTAGTGCTTGCATTTTACTAATACAGAACAAAGCAGGGAAGTGTTTCCCCAGGCCCCACACAGTGGAACAGTAGCGATACTGGGAAAGAAATCAATGTCTGCTGTAAAAACCTCCCGCAGATAAATTCTGAAAATATGGTAAATTCATTTCTCAGCCATGATTAACATGCATGTGGTAGTGTTATTCCATCTGCTCAAAGGTGCTGGGCTGCATAGGAGGCACTCAGGATATGCTGCCCTTGGAAAATTCAGAAGCTCCTCTCCCACAGAGGGAGAGAGAGAGCTTGAAACCTGCCTCAGGCTGCACATAACTCTCAGGACTAGGAAGTCTGCTCTGCTGGCATGGCACAGCAGGCATGCAGTGCAGACAGGTACTGTGCAGTCTGTGCCCACCCTCACTGTGCTCCACCTGACAGCAGGGGTAGGATACTGAAGTTCCCCTGTGCTGGACACCATCTGTGATCAAGCCAGCAGACAGAAAAGCCAGAACACATCTCTATGGCAGTTTTAAGGAGAGTTAAGAGCCTTTGGAGACAGAAGGGAGCTGGCAAAACTCAAACCCATAAGGATCAAGAAGCAGTCTGCCAGGCAAGGCAGGAGGACATTCAAGCACTTCCTACCTAGACATAACTTGCAGCAGTGGCACAGCACACATGAAAAAATTGACTGAAAAACATCATTTACCCCTTTCTCCACCATTTCTTCAGGCAGATGTTAGTCCCAACCTCCAGAAGGTGGCAACTAAGCTGCAGCAGCCCATTTATTGCCAGGCTTTGTTCAGGCAGAACCTGTCCTCCATGGTGCCTCCAAGTCTGTGACCTTTCCTGAGGCAGCCATCATGTTCTGCCAGTTCCTGTGCTCAGCTACCATGCTCCAGCTGTGGGACATGCCTTCTTATCAATCTTGGAAGCAGGTATTATTTGAAAATAAACCATTGTTCAGGCTGCAGTTAGGACAAAACCCTGCAAAGCCCTGAAGAAAATCTCTCCTCCCCACTATGAATCCTTACTAGGCTGCTAAGGGATGGGCAGGCCAACTGCACCTTGCTATGGGTCTAAGCACAAGCAGCTCCTGCTTGGGCAAAGAGCACCTGGAGACTGCTGTATTTCAGCCTGTGCAAGGGAAATCAGGGTGGCAACTGCATTCCTGCTTCCCCCAGGCTGGTCCTGGCAGGGTAGCCTTACATAAGACAGAGCTTTGCTTAAGCTCAGTGCAAACCAAAGCTCTACTTCAGCCACTGCTACTTATCTGACAGCTTTTGAAAAACTCATTCAATCACTGCCAGCATTTGGAGGAAGGACTGGTGGGTTGCAGGCTACTAATACGGCAATGCTAAAAAAACTAAGAACAGGAACTGTAGATAGTCTGTGTGAAGGTGTGCTCGTGGTATGATGACAGGCTGTAGCAGCTTGCAAATACTCCTGACTGTGTGGTGTCACATCTCCCTGAGAGAGCAGTAATAGTACATCTCATCTGTATCTCTGTGGTGCAACTAACTGTCAGGCAGGCTTCACCAGCACCCTGGAGCCTCAGGTATGAAGGCCACCAGCATCACTCCTCAGCCTTTTGCCTCCTGGTGAGCAGGAGGATAGCAGCCATTGCTGAATATCCTGAACAACAAGAAGCTCATTCCTCCTTAAGATATGCATGAACCAAAGGATGTAAAAGGCCACGTGCTGGTGTCTTCTCTCTTTGCTGGCCTTGCTAAGTGTTAATCATCTTCATGTTTGCCTCTGCTCCTTCCTCCCAGATGTTCCATCTCCCTTCCTTGAAGAAACTGCAGCTGCATTCCAGCCTCCTATGGATCTGCCCTCAGCCCAGCTCACCTGGCTTTGCTGAACATCTGGCTTTCCTAGGGATTGGTTTCCCCAGCTGTTTCTCAGCACGTAATGACATTAAATGTGACATCACACGGCATACAGTTCCATTCTGGACTGGGAAGGTAGGGCCAGATGGTTAGTTTCAGCTCTTTAGCTACATAACTTCAGTATCTCCTCTGATTGACTCACCTGAAAGCAAACCAGCTGCTCTCCGGTGAAGGAATGAGCAAACGAGCACAGAGCACTGTTATGGGGTGGAGCAGGGGCTGACGGCGTCTTAAATTCCCCCCTCCCCCTTCTATAAAATCTGCCGCTAGGGAGAGGAGAGAGCCAGGAGCAGTGTAAACACGGCAGGCAGATGGAGTTGTGGTGCAGTAGTTTGCACGAGGCAGGTGAGTGAGGCTCCTGTATTGGGTAAGCACATGGAAACAAATTAAAGGATCTATCTTTAAATACCTGGCTTCGTGGCTGGCGCTGCTGCCAGAACTTTGAGTCTTTTTTGACAGCCAAACGGCCTGTGTGGGACTCAGTATGTGGGTGCTGGATGGGGGGCCCCTTTCTCAAATGGGGAGATGGGTCCTTGTGGAAAGGCTCAGCGGGGCTCATTGGGAGGGCTTAGAACCAGGGGGTGGGAGGGAATAGTGAGCCTTCCTGTGATGAGGTGTGGGGTGGCATACCATTTTTGCAGGTGCAGGCTGCTGATTGTTAACATCAGGACTAGAGGATGCCTGGGCTGTAGTGATCATGCTGTGGTTGAGCTCATGATCCAGAGAGATATGAGTCAGGGAAAGAGTAAAATTAGGACACTAAACCTGAGGAAGGTTAACTTCCAGCTCTTCAGCATGTTAGTCAACAAAACACCCTGGGAAACTGTCCTTGTTTGCAGGGATCCAGAGCAGAGCTTTGCTTTCCTCGTGGCACAAGAGCTCTCCATCCTGCGGTGCAGGAAGTCAGCAAAGGAAGGCAAGAGACCAGTATGGCTGAACCAAGACCAGCTGGTCCAACTGAAGAGCAAGAAGAAAATCCACAGGCAGCAGAAGCAGGGGCAGGTACTGTGGAAGAGTATAAGAAAGCTGCTAGGCTGTGTAGGGATGAGGTCAGGAAAATCAAGACCCAGCTTGAACTGGACTTGGCAATGGATGCCAGGAACAAGAAAGCTTCATACCTGTGGAAGCCTGAGAAAACTGATAAAGTAGCTTGACATGCCAATGAGTTATGTCAACTATATATTCCCTTTATTACTGCTCTGGGTGCATGGGGATTGCTCACCAAACATGCACACCAAAGAGAGAAAGGACTACATATTTAAAGGCATAGCACATATGTATTCATTATATTCTGAAGACATGGGCAGCAATTCCAGGAAAAGACCGACATCTCCGGTGGTCATGGGATTAAAGCTAATAGTCATTTTCTTTTATAAATTTCCAGCCTCTAAGGGGTGTTGCCTGAAATGATTCCCACTGATGTTACAGTGAGCTTAGACATCTGTTTTGCTATTTCAACTTCAAAAACAGGACATCTATTCTACTTTCTTATCTTCACTTGACAACAAGTTTCATGACCTCCACATTTCAATCTTGAGCTTACATTTACACAAGCCTCCTGTTCTTCAGCTTATATCTGCTCAAGTTGTTCTCACAGTATTTTCATGATTCACACCTGAGTATGTTCTAGAGAGTATTAGGGCTTCTCCCACCTAGAAGATGGCCCAGCTTAGGTACATTTACACTAATGCATGCAGCATGGGTAACAAACAAGAGGCCATTGTGTGGTCAGAAAACTATGATGTATCTGCCATCAGGGAAACATGGTGGGGTAACTCATACAGCTGGAGTGCTGTGACTGATGGATACCAACTTTTAAAAAGAGTTAGGCAAGGCAGGAGAGGCAGTGGTATGGCCCTCTATGTTAAGAAAAAATGTGCATGTCTGGAAATTAGTGGTGATGATGATGATGATAGGGTTGAGAGTTTATGGGTCAGTCAGGTGGGTAAGATACTTTGTAGACAGTTGGGTGAGGTCTCACTGTCTCTACCCCTTGTTGAGGTGGGGGACTTAAACTTCCCATACGTCTTCTGGAATTATAAATAGAGCAGAAAGGGAACAGTCCTGGAGGTTCTTAGAGTGTGTGGGAGATAACTCCTTGTTGGTGAAGGAGCTGACAAGGAGAAGCAAACTCCTGGACCTGCTGCTTGTTAACAGAGAAGATCTTGTGGGGATGTAAAGGCTGTAGGCCATCTAGGGTAAAATATTCACAAAATGATGTATTTTTTTATCCTTGTTGAAGCACTACAGAGAGTCAGCAGAGCTGCTACCTTGGACTTCCTGAGAGCAGACTTTGGCCTCTTTTGGACCATGGTTTAGAGAGTCCATTGGGAGATAGTTCTGTAGGGCATGGAAACCCAGGAAGGCTGCGAATACTTTAAGGAAGTTATTTCAGAGGTGCAGGAACTGACCATTCCCAAGTCACAGAAGATGAGCTGATGGGGAAGGAGACCAGTCTGGCTGAACAGAGACCTTTGGCTGGAACTCAGAAACAAAACCGAAGTTTATGATCTTTGGAAAGGGGGACAAGGAACTTAAGAGGATTAGAAATACTCATTGAAGCTGTACAGGGAGAAAATCAGAAAGGCTGAAGCCCAGCTAGACCTGAACTTTGGCCACTAAGATGAAAGACAGCAGTAAATATTTATATGACTACATCAACAGTAAGAGGAGGGGTAGGGAGAATCTCCATCCCTTGTTGAATGCAAAGGAGAACACAGTGACCAAGGATCAGGGCAAGGCTGAGGTACTGAATGCCTTCTTTGCCATCATCTTTAATAGTAAGACTAGTTGTTCCCTGAGCACAGAGCCCCTTGCACTGGGAGAAAGGGATGGGGAACAAAATAGAAGAATCCATGAGGAAATGGTTTTGGACCTGCTTTGAAAGCTGGACACTCAAGTCCGTGGGGCCAGATGGACTGTACCCTGGAGTGCTGAGGGAGTTGGGAGATGTGGTTGCCAAGCCACTCTCTATTATCCTTCCCTAGTCCTGGATAACTAGGGATATCCCAGTGGACTGGTGACTGGCAAATATGATGCCATCATCAAAAAGGTCCAGAAAGATGATCCTGGTAGCTACAGACCTATCACTGCAGTACCAGGGAAGGTTATGGAATGGATAATCTCAGGAGCCATCATGAGTCAATTACAGGTCAATCCTGGCTTCATGAATGGTAGATCCTGTTTGACAAACCTGATTTTGTTCTATGACAAGGTGACTTAGTGGATGAAAGTAAGGTTGTCAGTGTGGTCTAACGACTTCAATAATGCCTTTGATGCTGCCCCCACAACACCCACGTGGCTGGCTGCTCTTGGTTTGAATGCACGTGCACTTTGTTGGGTGAAACACTGGCTGGACAGCCAGCCCAGAGAGTTGTGGTCAGTGGAGTTAAATCTAGTTGGTGGCCTTTCATGAGTGGTGTTCCCTGGGTCTCAGTACTGGGGCCATTCCTACTTATCTTTATCAATGATCTTGAAGTGACTGAGTGTACCCTCAGTAAGTTTGCAGATGATACCAAGTTGGGAGGGAGTGTTGACCTGATGGAGGGTAGTAAGGCACTACAGAGGCTCCTGGATAGGCTGGATCAGTGGGCCAAGGTAAACTGCATGAGCTTCAGTAGGGTCAAGAGTCAGTTCCTCCATTTTGGTCACAACAACCCTGGGCAACCCTTCAGAATTGGGAAACTGGCTGGGAAGCTGCCTGACAGAAAGGGACCTTGGTGTGCTGATGTTCAGCTGGCTGAACGTGAGCCAACAGTGTGCCCAGGTGACCAAGAAGGCCAATGGCATCCTGGCTTGCGTCAGGAATAGTGTGATGAGCAGGACTAGGGAAGTAATCCTGCCCCTATACTCAGCATTTTTGAGACCCCACCTTGAGTACTGTGTTCAGTTTGGGGCACTTCAATACAGAACAGATATTGAGGTGCTGGAGCAGGTCCGAAGAAGGGCAGCAAGGCTTGTGAAGGGCTTGGAGAATACCTGCTATGAGGAGCGACTGAAGGAATTGAGGCTGTTAAGTCTGGGGAAGAGGAGGCTGCAGAGGGACTATGTTGTTCTCTTCAAATTCCTGAAGGGTGATTGCAGTGAGAGTGGGGTTGGTCTCTTCTCACTGGTGACAGGACAAGGGGAAATGACCTCATGTTGTGCCGGAAAAAGTTTAGGGTGGATATAAGGAGAAACTTCTTTACAGAAAGGGTTGTTAAGCACTGGAATAGGCTCCCAAGGAGGTGGTTCCCAAGATCCCTGAATGTGTTTAGAAATTGACTGGATGTGGTGCTCAGGGACATGATTTAGGAGTGAGCTGTTAGAGTTAGGGTAGGATGGTTAGTTGTGGTTGGACTTGATGTTCTCGAAGGTCTTTTCCAACCCGAGCAATTCTGATTCTAGAGGTCTTTTATGATGGCTTTACTTCATCAAGGGACAAGGGAAGAGCTGCTGATGTCATTTATCTGGACTTCAGTAAGGCCTTTGACACAACACCTCACAACATCCTTTTCTCCAAATTGGAAAGACATGGATTTAATGGTTGGACTGTTCAATGGATGAAGATCTGGCTGCAGGATTAAGTCCAGAGACTGGTAGTCAATGGCCCAATGTCTGGATGGAGGTTGGTGATGAGTAGTGTCCCTCAGGGGTCAGTGCTAGGGCTGATAGTCTTTAATTTCTTCATCAATGACTTGACAATGGGGTTGAGGGCACCCTCAGCAAGTTTGCTGATGACACCAAGCTATGGGGTGCAGTTGATGTACCAGAGGGATGGGATGCTACCTGGAGGGACCTAGACAGGCTGGAACAGTAGGCCCAGGTGAACCTAGTGAGGTTCTGCAAATCCAAATGCAAAGTCCTGCACCTGGACTGAGGAAATCCTCACTACCAGCATAAACTGGGAGATTAATGGACTGAGTGCAGCTCTGCTGAAAAAGACCTGGGGTTACTGGTGAATGGCAGGCTGGACATGAGCCAGCAATGTGGCCTTGCAGCCCAGAAAGCCAACTGTATCCTGGAACTACAGGAAAGAAGGGGAAAGGCTATTTAGCAGGGCATGTGGTGACAGAACAAGGGGAAATGGTTTCAAGCTTAAAGAGGACAGGTCTAGATTAGATATAAGGGAAAGGTGAAGGTGGTGAGGCACTGGAACAGGTTGCCCAGAGATGTGTTGGATTCCCCATGCCCAGAGACTTTCGAGGCAAGGCTGGATCAGGCCCTGGGCAACCTGATCTGGCTGTGCATGTCCCTGTTCATTGCAAGGGAACTGGACTAGGAAATGTTTAAAGGTCCCTTGCAGCTCTAAGGATTCTTTGAGAAGGTATGTCAGAAGCACAACAGGGCATCACACTGTGTTGCACATTCACCTTCCCAGTTTAATTACACTGAAGGAATGACAGATGTAGAAATAGCCTGGCAGTTCATCATCACCTCACTGTGATGCAGGGAAGGCATTGCCTTTCCCAGTCAGTATGCCCCGGGGAGGACAAGGCTACTCTGACAGAAGCCATTCACACTAACACCATTTGAAGGGAACAGCAGAAGCATTTTGCTGCAAGAAGTTAACTGCTTTTGTGCCAGCAATACTGACATGGCCAATTCAGCTTCTGGAGTGGATTTAACCTCATTCTCTTTTTGTTTGGAAATTCCTGTCATGCCAACAGCATGTGCTTGAACATTTGCAATAGTGAGAAGGAGCTCATGCCAGAATTGTATTAGCAGAACACAAAGTGTGTAGTGATTAGTGGCGGGTTGTTGGAGTTAGGGTAGTATGGTTAGGTTGTGGTTGGACTTGATGATCTTGAAGATCTTTTCCAACCTGAGCAGTTCTATGTAGATCATGACAGTGTACTATAAGTAAGACACCGGAATGGGCCTGCGGTGTTATATATTTTGTGTATGTCCTCTCTATCACAGAGGAAGCCTCTCCAAAATTACTGAGAGGAAGTTTTGAACATTTTATTAGAGCTGTATTTTTAAACAGCCCTTTGCCTGCCAACTGACGTTGTGAAACAAAAAGGAGGGTTCAGGGAGGGAGAAAAAAAAACAAAAAAAAAAAACACAAAAACCAGCTACACAATGCTTAAAAGCACTGCTGAAACAAGCCGGTAACCAATTTTTCTGTGCATAAAAGTGCCATGATCTGAAAGCCATCTGGGCCTCAGAGGTTTAGAAATAAATGGAACACCCTGCTGGAACACTTTCAGGCAGCAACAGCTCCTGCACAGCCATGAAACAGCAGGCCTAGAAACTGTCAGACAAGGTTTGGTACAACCTGTCACGGGTGCTGTCATAGCAGTTTACAGGATGGAGAGGGTGGATGTACAGGAGAAGAAATGTCATACCTGGAGGAATTTGAAATACTTTTTTTGATAGACCAATTTGACTGAGTGATGTTTTTCTTAATAGATTTTAAGGTGTGCGTTTGAAACTACAGAGGAGTCTGCAGTATTAAAATAACTCTGAAATGAGTAAATTACTGAGCAGAATACTGATGGAGTGGTCAGAGAGACACAGAAGTTAACACTTTGTGTGTGGCCCTGTTGATTATCCTCATCAGAAATAGAGGAGCACAGGTTTTGCTTTATCGAAGGAAAGTTACACTAGAAATTTCTAGTTCTATGTTTTTGTAACACACCACCTCTTCTGTTCTCTGCACTTCTGAATTTGTTTTATATTCTGCCATCTGGGGATGGAAGGCAGTCAAGGATGTTGTTGCAGAGTTTTCTGTGCACTGTAAAGTTAAATTAACACAGGGAATTATTTTTTACTCCTTATTCATTTCAGTGTTTGCTTTTCTGTGGAGAACACTACGTGTTCAGGCAAGAATTCTGTTTTTGAAGTTACATTTCTGCTTGGAAAAAGAAAAAAAGAAAAGCTTTCTAATGTGGCATTAGAAATATTGCTTAATTTTTACAATTGAATTCACAACTGTGAGTGCTGACAGACAGAATGGCAATGCGTAGATAAAACACATGAAGGTTGTTGTGGAGTTAGCATGGTTCCTTACTGTGTTACCTAAGGAGCAGATGTAGGTGACCAAATGTGATTTTTGCTCAATTGGAAATTGTTTACTCTTTGCAGCTCTGGTACACACATGCATGCACACAAGAACTACGTAGAGAACCATAATGGAAAAATTTATGTGTGACTGGAGAAGTAACGGGACCACAGCAACGTGGAATGACTGGAAGGTGAAGAGGATGAGCAGAAGTGTTATAAGGCTGGTGTGTTATTGGCACTTAGATTGGTCACGGAGACCCTTCTCAGTAGATTCAGGGTGGTGGACAAAGGAAAGTAATGCAACCTAAGTCACAGAGGTGGGACAGGATGAGGACACTGATCAAAGCTCACTCCCAAAGGGCACAAAGGGACACTTCTAAACTCAGTAATGGAGCAACCAACTCAAAAACAACACAGGTAACATGACAAGGATGAAGTAGCATGCACTTCTTGTCATCCAGGGTGTTGCACAGCATTCCTGACTGACTTCCTCCATACAGGCATTGGGGTGCCTGAATGCTGGGCAGACTCACGTATCTCTCTTATTTTGAGTACGTGGCTTATTTTGATGTGAGTGAATTGAGAACATTTTAATGTTCCCTCCTATAAAGTTTCCCATTGACACCTGCAACATTCTGCAAACTGGCACTGCAGAAACAAGCAGTGCAACATCCCAGTGTTGCTGACGTTTCCTGCTTTCCTCTTGAAAGGGGCATTTGGTAGAATGGTGAAGAGCAGAAAACTGCAAATTAATCCTTAAATGCTTTAAAATCAGTAACTGCAATATTTTTCTAAGCTTAGGAGGAGGGGGAGGTGTCCTCAGCATTCGCAGGCCTATGGATGGCTGCCTCTGAAGCAAGCAATGCAGATGACCCCAGCTCAGTGACAGTATCTTAACCCCAGGTGGCTCACTGCTCTCTGCCAGGCTGCTAGTTCGTGCTCCCAGGAGATACCACTGCTGCACTCAAACTCTCTTGTTACTCAAGGTGTGATGGATGTGATGTACCAGTGGAATTAAAAACAAAAAAAAATTTATTGTTGCTTTGCAATATAAAAAGAACACATCCATAACAAAGACAGACATATAAAAGAACCGAGTAAAAGGAATGTGACATAACAAAGTAATATTTTAAAATAAGAAATAACCGTAATCTTGTTTAAATGCCTTTTCTTGTGATACACTCCTTCCACAGTTCCATCTCAAACTGACGTTAATGGAGTCTACTGCAAGTCTGCTGTTAGGACAGCTGCAAAGAATGGTATATGATCATCTACACACCAGTAAAAGACTAAAATCTTAATCCATACAGATGAAAAGAATACAGAGTTTAAAAAAAATACCCACTGCTACAGCAGAACAGGGATTAAGCATTACCTCTGCTTTCTGGTTTTAACACCACAGACTAGCACCCCTGAGGCAGGAGTTTTCAATGCCCGGCTTAAGTGGAAGGTCCAGAGAACATTCTGCACTGCAGTGTAACAGAAGTATGGGTATGGTGTGTTTGTGCCACTAAATACAGCAGCACTTCCAATCGATTCTTCCTGGGGACATGTATGCTGGCAGTGTCCATAAGGAGCAATGTGCTAGGCTGAGGCAGGATCTTGCAAGGAGCTGCTTGAAGGGACAACCACATCACTGGCATTTCCTGGGAAAGAGGGCTAAAAGACCCAAACAGCTGCTGAGCTTCCACTCACAGTGAGCTCTTCCACATGGAAAGCCACCAACAAATATCTGAAAACAAAGCTGTCCATATTGATTTTATGATCTTTTCAGGCTGTTCTACAACCTGAGAACGCACCAAGCCAATTAACCTCGAGGGATGTCTGAATAGCATCCTCCTTTCCCACGTGGAAGTGAGATCTTCAAACATCTCCTTACATTCCCTCCAGGAAGGGAGGCATTTTAGTACCTAACAGGTACAGTGCAGTTACAACAGTCCCACTGGGTAAGGATGTAAGCAGCAACCTCCTCTATCTTCTCTGAACTCACGGGTCTGTCTTTGCATTTCCTGGGCCTTGCAGTGCCTGACCGAAGATGAGCTTCTTCAGCTGATTCAATTTGTTATCTCTTAAGGCATCCCGTATGGCGCTGAAGAAGCTGAAGTAGTGCTGAAAGTTGTGCATCATGAGCAGGACACCAGCCAGAAGCTCATTGCTCACAAGGAGGTGATGGAGGTATGCACGGGTATGCTTCTGACAACAGTAACAGGTGCATCCTTCCAGCAAAGGACGAAAATCATCGTAATATCTAAGGAGGAAGACACATCAAAGTAACATCAAAGGTAAGAAGACCCGCTCAAGTAACAAAGAATATCTAGTTACCCTATGGCCCTTGCAGGAACCTGAGCCCTGAGGGATGGAATCTAGTTTCTTTAAGATGCGTTGTATCTAAGCCCAGCATCACTGGCACAAAGGACTCTAAACAGCATTCAGGAAACATGAAAATACAGAGAACAGATAGAGAGGACAAAAACCATAGTATTTCCTGGTACGGCTGCAGGTTCCTTCCTCACAAACACACGTACCTTTTCTCCTTCAGAAATATCTCAAACGGTGTCATTTCTGGGTCAGCTTTGGCAACTTCACCCTGGTCTTCTTCAATACCATTTCTGTCCAGATCCTGGACTCCATTTTCTTTTAGAACTTCTATAAAACAAAAAGGCAACATTATCAAGAGTCATCAAGGGCACAGGAAGGGTAGTAATATCCTACATGACAGTATTTCTGCTATTCTCCTTCCAAAAGGAAAAGCTCTTGCCACAAGTTTCCACTTCCTTCCTACAGTAAGCAACATTTTTTCTTTAGATATCATAGGTTAGTTAACACAGATATTCGATCACAGAATTTTAGATCATTAAAACAGCAAGAGACAAGAGAAAACTCATCTATTAGACTTAATGAAGAGGTAGAGCTGAAATAACAGCACAACTTTTTTGCTGCTCTGTTGAATTCTTAATAAAATATTTCCAGACTGAACAGCATGCTGACTAGAATGCAGTCACCTGAACAAATAGTTTTTATTGGGATTTTGTTAGAATAGACAGGCTACTGATCTGCATTCAATCACTCCACTTTCCATTCTGTCATCCAGTTCAAAGATTGAGATTTTTTTCCTCTTAAACAATTGAAATAAAAGAAGCTGAAAGCACTGATGCAGGATATGTAGATTCCATATGGGTACGTTCAGTAGTCTATCTTAAAGATAAAAAAAAACACCCCATAATTTTGTGGGTTGGCATTTTTAGGCTTGTTGTCAAGTAGGAGACGTTTCTGGAAACTTCAATAATATTATTGTTTGCATAATCCACACCTAGTGAGCGTTGCACAGGCATGGAACAAAGAGGTTATTCCTACCCATAATTTCTTTTGGTTTAAGAATAAGATGAGATGAGGTAAACAACAACAAACAAAGAGAAGGGTTTAAAAAAAAATGACAGCAAGCAGAAGGAAACAAGATGTTCTGTTCTGTTTATCTGGTTTTGAATTATCCAGGCATGAAGAGAAAAAAAACAAGTTCCACCTAAGAGGAAAAATGTAAAATGTTTTTTCCATATTAAAAATATTTACTGAGTCCAAAACAAGATGACTTCTTGAAGAATGCTTAACAGATGCTTTAATGTATGCTACGTGTGCTCCCCTCTCACAGCCCAGTGAGGTAATGCATTATGAACATCCTGCTTCTGTTCTGATATGAGCTGGGAATGTAAGAATTGACAGGAAAGCTGCCCAGAGAAACAGCACCCCTAACTTTGGTCAGCTATAAAGGAAAAGGACTTCATAATATATATTAAAAACAAACAAAGAAACACATACGTTGAATGTTAATTGTTTAATGTAGAAATGGAGTATCATAGTAAATATGCCCAGCCTGAACAGCTAGCAGTAACAGAAAATTTGTACATGGTGTCAGAGAACAGATACACAGTTAAACATACAGAAACGACTGTTCATTATTAGAGAAATCAGTAAGCACATTTTGCCAATTCAGACATTCAAATTTTGGCTGAGATCTCAAATCCCCTTCAATAGATTTCACACCAAAACAGCCCACCTTCAAAAGCAACACTGAACAGCTGAAATCCAGGTTTTCCAATGGCTGCTGCACTTAAGGACAAAACAAACAACCCTCAAACACAGATTCCTCCAAAGCACGAATTGTGTTTGCCACACTACCAGATGATATGGACACAGCCTACCTGCTGCTTTGGGATCTGAACGGTAATCATAGCCAAACACCAAGGCACAGCCTCGCTCTGTCACCTGGAAGGGAAAGAAGCTCTCAAAGATGTCCACTCCCCTTTCAATGCACTCGAGCACCTCATCTGGTTTGCCCACACCATGGATGATTCTGTAAGAGATGCATAAGACAGTAAGTCTTAGAATATCCAGAGCAGAAGCAAACAGCTACCTCAAGGAAAAGAGGCATGTGGAACACACATAGGTTAACCCTGGAATTGCTAAACATAAGTCAAGGGCATACAACTTTGTATCACTCTGAGCCCCACACAATTCCACTTCCACACCTCTAACCAATCCAGTGCACAAGAGGCTTTTTCTCCTTTGCCATTCCGAAGACACCATGGTCACTCATTTACCAAGAAAAACCTCATCCCATTCATTATATTTGAAGTGATTTAGTTTCTCTCACACTCACAAATACATTATTTCCAAAATTCACCTAACAGCTACGCTTTAGAACAGATATTTTCCTTAGTCATATTTCTGCCCTAAATAACCTTCCTCTCCACACTCTGCCTACTCAAGCCTACCTTTTCACCCTCACTGATGCCCTTTATTCTACAGAAGTCTCTGATTCACCAAAACAAATGACTTGGTCAAAAAACTGGGCTGTAACATCCACTGCAACGTGGCATTATGAGCCAGGAACAGCCCAGCTGGATTGCCATCAGTGGTAATAGGAATCCAGCTGTTAGCCAAATTTAGTTGGCAGCTTTCCTGAGGGCTGGTGAAGCAGAGGAGAACAGAGTGGTTCCTGCTCTCCTGCAGGTGCATGGCTGGGCTGACGGCAGTAAAAGCTAATGTAGGGCAGTGATCTAAACAGGTAATTAAGAAAATACACAGGGGCTAATAAATGAAGTCACAAGGTGCCATTTTTAGTCGCTTTTCTAAGTACTTGAATTAAATTGATGAGCACTGAATACAGAAGGGGAAAGATTTACTGTGGGAGTGTCTTCTGCTTCAGGATCTTACGAAAGGGAGAAAATAACACTCAACAGTTAAAGCAGTAGCTCTGCACGCGACATCAAAACCCTTGCTAAAATTTAACTTTGTACAGATAAGAACAAAAGTTTATTCTTGCAAGGGTTCCAACCCTACTTAAAAAAAAAAAAAAAAAAAAAGAGATTTCTACAACTTACTTAAGGAACCTGAAAGGTCCCTGAAGATCACATGCATAAGATCATTTCACTAACACAAAAAGCAGTTCCTTCTCAGGTGAGAGTGAGGAAGCGTTTGGCTCCTGGAGAATTTTGCACTGGATTGGAACACAGCTGCAAAACAGCTTCTCCAGCCAGAATGGCAAGGACTGTCTGATGCTCACCCAAGGTACTTACAAGACCCCTAAGGTTAACCAGCTTTCTTTCTACATGGGGGTCAGAAGCACTTGTCTTACTCAGACAAGCCAACTATTTGACAGATGAGGCAGATGCTCTGGTAGCCACTGAGGTTACCTGAGCAGACTGGATGTAATGCTCCCAGGAGATCTTTTTAAGTAGTTAAACCAGACAAGATGGCAACAACACAGCAAGGCTTCCAATTGTCAAAGAAATTCAAACCCTAGGCACCCCTTAGCATGAGCAAGCTGCAGCACCAGAAAACACTTTTCCACAGCTTGCTGCCAGCTGCAACTGAAAACTGAAACAACAGTTGAAGTCTGCAGCCTGACAGTGGCCTGGAACACACACACACAGCACTGCGCAAGACACTGACTATTTCCCACAGTGATATTGCACAGCAGCCTGTAGATGCTCCCTGTAAAAAGACAGATGGACTTCTTGGGATGTCGCCCATTTAACTTACCTTGGTTTATCCTCTGGCAGCTCTGCTGTGACAGAAGAAATCAGGTTCAACTTGGTCTCCTTGGCCATGGCACGTCCCTGGAAGCCATCTAACAGAAAGCCACCCACAGGTCTCTTGGCAGTCTCCCTGGCTGATCGGAGCCTCTCTTCCAAGACATCTCCACCTTCAATTGTCCCAAACATTACACTTCCTTGTAGTTCCTGGCCCAGAAGAAAGATACAAGTGTTAGAGAGTTCTGCCAAAGACATGAGAGATCTCACAGCACTGACTACAGATGCTTGCTACCTAAACCCTGCATTCACAGGAACTTGGAAGAGCCACAGCAATTCATCCTACGCAAGATGAACCCTCAAAGTACACTGTAAAGCCCAACTGTACGGTAGAAAGGGATTAGGAGAGAAAAGATTCCATTTCCAGCCTCAACACTAACTGAGAATTTTAGAACCATTCCTTCCACCTCCCCACGGAGCATAATAATCACAGACCACCTTTGCACACAGCTTTCTGTAGGTGTCCCCTCAGCACTACATGTCAGAGCAAAGCACGTGCAACTATCGTGGCTGCCAGACAACAGAGCTCACATTCTACTTCGGGGCATGTCGTTATTAGCTCCAGCAGCCACTTTCCTCTGTAATACTGACCTGGATATCTGTCCCCTTTCACCAAAAGGGAAGGTAGTTTTAAGCCAACTGGAGAAAATAAAGACTAGAAGTGGCAAATTCTGGCAAGTCCTCCCTCGACTGGAACTGAAGAGACTTCAGAGAAAAAAAAGACTTGTCTCGATCTAAGTAAGAAGATCCTACTTTGCCAGTGTACATATCATGAACGTAAGTGAAAGAAATGCACTACAGTCCAAAAGCAAAATAATATAAGTAGCAGAAAGTGTTGTTCTGTAGCAGAAGTTATTAAGAGAACAGCAGAAGGAAATCCTATAGTGCTACTGATCTTACCTCCTCCACGAGTGTCACCTGCACATCCTCTGATATATGTGCGTGACAAGACCTCCAACTAAATCACATCCTGGAACTGGCCCACAGTGCAGCCCAGGCCCAAAAGCAGCTGCAATGCTACAGTCTTGACACCTCTGGGACCTTACCGGTGCCTCTTCTAGCAGCTGAAGGCACGCATCCAGGAAGGAAAGCGATCTGTCCACTGACTTCTTGGCCCTTTGTCTACTAACATCCCCAGAAATGGTGTCTCCGTCAGCAATGCACTGGAACCAGTCTGGCTGGATAGCCCGCTGTATGTCCATGAACTTGGAAGCTGTCATTTCCAAGCGTCCTGAGTTACCCCACAGGGACACTGTCTGTCAAGGAAAAATAGGCAAGAAAGACCATGCAGATCCCAAGAGTCAAAGGAGGGAAGTCTGATAAAACACCAGATATTGAAACAACACTAAGGAGATAAGTTCTACAGTAGCATGGCTCAGATATTCAGTTGCCCTTGACACAACCAGTGAGTAAGGAATGACCAATTTGGGATTTCCAGGATACCCTTTCATGGAACCATCAAACACATGCCACACAGCAACTTGTCAAAGTGTTTGGAAGTGCCTTGAGATGGAGCAGCTGGCCTTATCGCTCAAACTGGTAGCAGAATTGGGAAAAAAAAAGAAAAGAATTAAAGATTTAGGTAATTCCTTTCTTGCACAGGGAGAGAACTCAGGCTGGCTCCCAGCAGCAAAGAATATGCAGTGCAACAAACTACCTGGCAAAGCTTATCCTGCCGTTCACGATAGGTTATTGTATCCAAGCAGGATCCAAGACAGACCATAGCTAAGCAGATACCAGAAATTACTTTCAAGTGGATTCTCTTTACAGTTCCTGTACCTTGTTGGTGTTGTAGCCAGAAGGACAGGGAGCAACCGGGTCTTGAAGGGAGCAGTACAGCACTGTGTCTGGCATACCTGTGGGCAAACAACAGAGCAGAGCTTCACAAACCGAAACAAAGCCAACATAAAGGCACGGTTTGTGAATCTGCAAAATTAAATATGGTTTCCCCCCCCCCCCCATAAAACAATCCCACAAATCCTCCTCTCCGGTTCTTCTGCAGGACAGATAAATATTGCTCAGTTGATCTCTCAGCACCAAAGAAGGTAAGCAGACCTCTTCCTCTGCAGGGAACAGAGCACAGTACTGGAACAAAAAAGGAAATAGCAGCCATTGTTTCTGCAAGCTACACAGCCCCTCTGAGATTATTTTTTTTTGTATTCTTCTTAACGCTCCCACTACTAAAACACGCCAGACACGGTAGCTAACTCACTTGACAACTCGACAGGTACACTGGGTGACATCTGACAGTCTAAACAGAGGAAGAGCCTCAAGCCTAATACTGTAAAGGAAAGACAACGTACTGTGGGAGAACGGATCAGCTACAGAAACGAGAGCCTCATCTCTGCCAGACCAGAGGTTTCTAATGCCATACGGCCACAGTTTTCTCTTCACAGACAGGCACTGAAACCGGTAAAGCCTCCAAGAAGCTTGAGACAGAAGGGACTTATAATTTTCTCGATGGCCAAGTTGTCCCAAGGCAATTAAAGTTCAGAAAAAGCTGCAAGCAAACCTCCTTTGGAAATCCGAGCCAAAACTTGCGTGTGTAATGCATGTCCAAAATCTTGAAGTAATTAAAAAACAGAAATTTACTGGACAGAGATAGATGTATCTTAACAACTGTCAATGCTACAGAAACTAAACATTCGACCACTTCAATAGGATTTACCCTACAGCCACTACAGCTGGACAAAGCATCCCAGTAAGCCTGCTGACACGGCTAATCATCCCAGAGGGAAATACTGACTGCGAACAGAAACACTCATTCAAGACGCAACCTCTGCTTTCACTGCACTCCCGCCGCCGCGACGCTACAAGCATCAAACGCCCGCACTTCACCTATGAACTTCGCCGCTCCTTCCTTGTACTCGTCCAGGACGTCGTGCAGCTCCGCCCTGCAGCCAGACACAGAGAGGCGTTACAGGCGCACGGCGCAGCGGCGCAGCCGGCGCTGCCCTCCCCCGGTACTCACATGGTGGGCAGCGTGAGCTGCGCCACGGCGGGCACGCCGCGGACCTCGCTCAGCGTGTCCCGGGTCAGGTGCGGCGCCGTGCCGGTCCGCGTGTACAGCAGGCAGCCGGGCAGCTCCAGGGCGGCCGCCCCGCTCCGGCCCAGCCCCGCCAGCACGCCCAGCCGCCCGCCCGCCGCGCCGCACAGCTTCACCCGCATCGCTACAGCCGCGGCCGGCGGAGGAAGGCAGACGGCGGCCCCGCCGCTTCCCCCGCGCTGCCCAATCGCCTCCTGCTACGCCATCGCCGAGCGACGGCGGGAGGGCGCCGCGTCGCCATGGCGGCGCCTCGCAGCGCCGCGGGCTGCCGGGCGGCGGGGCCGAGGTCGCGGCCGTTCCGCCGGCGGCGCTTGGCCGCCCCGGCCGGCCCGCAGGTAACGGGCGGCGGGTGTCGCCGCCGCCGGGCGGCCCACGGCGCTCCCGCTCGCCCCGGCCGGGCTCGGCGACGGCAGGTCGGGGCGGCTGCCGCTAGGGGGCGCCGTGGCGCCGAGGGGCCGCTCTGACGGACGGGGAGGGTCAGTGAGCGCGGTGGGCGCTTTGCGTTTTATGTCTCTGAGATGTGGTTTGTCTCGCTTCCAGGACAGGTTTGACTCTGACAGCGTGGAGTACTGGATGAAGGTGAAGGAACTCGGCTTGGGAGCTCACCCATAAGCGGGGTAGAAGTGACGCTTTCCCTGCAGCCCGCCTGCTACAGCTATGTCCACGCAGAGGAGTGTGTGAACTCCTCATAGCCAGCCCGGTTGTGACTGATGTTTAATCTCTGGTTGCTTTGTCCCCCTCCCTCCCCCTGAATGCTGTTTGCATTCCCCCAACGCGTCCTCCCATCGCTGCGATTGGCAGTAATTGCCAAGTGAGCGCTTATTGCTTAATCATTCCTTAGTGAAATCTCCAGTCCAGCAAGAGCTGCTGGAGAAATGCCCTTCAAAAGGAATCTGTTTCTTTTAACAGCCAGACTGTCTCGTGTGAGAGTCCCACTGATGCTTGTTCTCTCCTGGTGAATACACATCAATCCTTAGAAATGTTTGCCTTTCTTTAATTTAAAGAGAATGGAGCGAGCCTCTGACTGTGCTGTCTCTGAAGCTTTTTCCCTTCAAAAGCCGAGGTACCCACAAGGGCTTCGTGATCCTGCAATGAGGCTGGAAACTGTGGAGCAGCTGCAAGAGCACAACGAGGCCTGTAAGGAAGGTGAGCCACATGATGATGATGATGAACCCCTCAATCCAGCACTGGGGGCTGGTGTGGACAGGCTGTCACAAAGCTGTAGAGCAAGAGAAACAATTGACAGTAAAGATCAGAGCCTTTCATCTGAGGAAGGAAGGCATAAAAGAATCATTTGGTAGAGTTCAAGGTAGTTCAGTGCTTAATTAGCATACTTAGAAGAGTGATGAACCGCTTGTCTCCTTGAATTTTCCAGTCCAGACAGGGATGAATAGTGCCTTTGAAGATCTGGTCAAATACAAGTTAGTGGCCTGCAGGAAACTGGATGACATGAGCTGGCATATTTCTGACAGCAGGCCAGATGTGAAAATGGATTGTCCCTGTGTAACTTCCACATCTATGAATAACTGCGTGGGCTTGTTTTAATTCTCATGCAACACTTTGCTTACTAATTAACTAACTAAACATTCCTTGCAATGTCTGCAGCCACAAGTGCTCACTGACATTTAAAATTAAAACTGTGGTACATTATGAAATGATTTCCCATCAGTGGTGGAAATATATCTGCAGTTTAAAGAGCTGGTAGGGAACTGTTATTTTAAGACTCAAGTGTTGAGCCTTACAGAAAGAAAGACAAGTCTCTCAGAAGCATCCAATTCAAAACAAGTCCGCTTTTTCATTTTTAAGCATTGGAGGTTCAACTGAAAACACAGGACACATATCTGCTTTCAGTGCCCTGAGTGCATTGTGTAGCACAGTGGCACAGAATGAGCTGTCTGTCTCTGCAGTTGGTGGAAAAGTTAAAAAGTTACTTGCTTTCCTCCTGTTTCCTTACTGTTTCTGATTGTCCTGTGCTCATTTTGCTAGTTTTTTTATTTTTTAAATAGCTTCCAATCCCTCAGGACTGTTCCAAGCACAACTAAAAGCTGTTTATCTAGAATCTGTTATTAGAGTAATTAGCAGTATTATCTACGTATATCTCATTTTGCAAAGAAAGGTACAGATGAGCAAACTGCTGAGCTCATTTACTTCGGTCGTGAGAAGCTTATATTTCCCAGTCAAAAAAATAACTTCTCTGAGTGATAAGCAGTTTGTTTTTTTTTTTTCTCTTCATTCTCATATCAGATATTCTTCCTTGAGCTGGAATGACAGACTACAAGAGAAAACAGAAGTGATTTGAAGAATAATAAATATGGGATTCATTTTTTCTTAAAATAAAAAGCCTGTTTTAAGAAAGTTTAAAAAAGTTTTATTGCCTTTGAGAGAGAAGGATTTGCTTGGAAAATCATCATTTTGAGTTAGAAGTAGAGATTTACAGCATCTGCTTCCTCCTGTTCTACTCCTGTTACGGGTGTGACTTGCACTGCAGTGGCTCTTTGCCCATCCTCACTGTGGGGATGGTTCCACTTCTGCAGCTGCTCCTGATGCCTTATGGTTTACTGTGTTCCGCTTCAGGAACAGCCCAGCCACCCATGCAGTGAGAACAGGTGCCCTGTAGTTAAGTTGCAGTCTTCTGAGTAAAGACAGTCCCTGCTGAAGCTTGCCACGAGACACATTTGTAATCTAGACTTGCCAGGTGTTACTGGAGCTGTGGTATTTGCCAAGGTTAATCCATACACTTGGAGCAAACATTTGTCCCAGCAGTGAATCTTTTTGTATGTAACATATGACAACACTGGATTTACACATGGAAAGTAATCTTAAGTGCCTGTAAATGTAGTGGTGAAACACTGTAAAGCCATCTGAATTATGAATTACTTTGTGAGCGTTCCATCTCCTTGATAAATGGTATTATCATCACTGGGCTGATCTAGATGTCCAAAGAGTCTTGTAGGAAAAAATGAGACACAAAAGAATTCACCATGTGACAGGGAAAAAATTTTCCACCTTCTCATCCAATTCTTCTATAGATCAAGGATATGAGAACAGAATGCCCTATTGTGTTTTCTGTTGTGTATCAGCTTCCAGTCATTTTGGAATGTTTTCCCAGCACGTGATATAACTGTCCCAGAGAAAGAGTTCTGCTAGTTTCCACTTAACCATATATTTTTAAAGCAATCAATCTCTTCCTTTGTGATAGCCCGAGAGCTGCTCAGTAACTGGATGAAGTCCAAACTGCAACTGCATCTGACAAGTGATGGAGAAGCAGAAGTTGGCTCTGTCCCGGAAAATCCTGCAGCCCTTCTGAAGTATGAGCGGTTTGATGGTGAGGGCACAGCAAAACAGCTCTTGTCTCATCTGTACTGGGGAGGGGAGATGGGCATCATGGCTTTCAGACTGACAGGCGCAAGTCACATTTTAGGTGAAGATTTTTCTCTCCCAGCTCTTCAAGCAGCTGGGTGTAAGGCTGCACAAATGTACCTCATAAGCATGTGATGTCTCCCTTTGAAAAAGAAATTGTCTTTCTGTTGTTTGTGGGTATGTTCAAGGCCTATCAGATTTATACAGCGATCTGAGATGCTTGGAGGCAAGGCAATAAAAAACAGACTAAATGTTGTTACCGCTCTAGTGCGTTCAGTGGAATACACTAGATGAATCCTCTTTGGGGATACATGGAGGGCAGACAGCGTGTTGCTTTCATCAGAAATGCATTCACAGTTTGGGAAACTGATCCCTTTAATTATATTAGGCTTTGTAATCTGATACAGGGATTGATTCGTTTCAGACTAGCTTGAGATAATCTGAATTCCTCATTTCAGACTTGTACAGCTATCTGGAACACGAATTGGAAAGTTCTTCTGTCCAAGAATACCTGCAGCATCTTTTGCAGAGTGAAGTAGTGAACTGTGGGATAATGGAAGACCTTAGACGTGAAGAGATCAAGGGGAAACAAAAACCTGCAGATCCACGAATGACCATGGAGCTCAGACACAAGCAGGTGTGCTTGCAAGACAGCACAGTTACGAGGAATAAGACTGAGGATTATAGGATTAGAGTAAATGCTCAATGATACATGTCAGGTAGTCCCTCCCGGATCACAGAAATCCCTGAGTTGGAGGCACATATGCTATGATACTCTTCCAGGAATTAGCTGAAAAGTTACTGCCCTTCAGCTTGCATGTTAGCCATTCTCAGTAGCGTGCACGGTCAGCTTTCGCTGTTCAGGTGAACTCTCACTGTTTCACCTATTCAGGTTTAACCCTACTCTCTTGAACGGGGTTTTTTGGTGGTCTGAAAACAGAATCAATTCAATCATTGCCGGCTACAGATAGGGTCGCACGCTTCCCACCCTGTTCATTTGCACTGAACCTCAGATTCTTGAGGCTTTGGCACCTGTTTTGACTTCTGCCAATATCCTCCTTCCCAGGTGAAAGAAAATCGACTGAGGCGTCAGAAGGCGTTAGAGCTTCAGAGACAAGAAGAGTCTCTGAGGAAAGCCATTCTGTCTGAGGCTAAGCTTCAAATACAGGAGGAGGACAGAAGGAAGGCCCTGAAGGCAAAAAAGGAGGAGGAGGAGATCCGGAGGGAAATGGTGAAGCTACGAAAGGAAATGGCCGAGAAGAGGCAAACCATGGCAGAAGCATGGAGAATGTAAGAGGGAGAGGGGGGCATAGGAAGCACTGTATGGAAGAACAACTCTGCTTAGCTTATTTTGGTAAATGTGAGAGAAACAGTGGTCCCAAAATAAATATTTTCTATTACTCTGTCTCCAGACACTTCCCACACCTTTTTATCCCTCTGTTACTTCAGCAGCAGAATTTATCCTTAGTGAGAAGTTGGGCTGAAGATGTTGTTAGACTCCCTCCAGCCATTACCATTAGGTAGCACAAAGCAGGAGTGTGTTTGCAACACTGCATGTTTTCTCCATCAACTCCATGGCCACATCCAGCCTTGTGAGTGTTTGATACAGCGTGAAAGCCCGTATAGTGAAGAAAATGAATGAAATGCTGGCCTGCCTAGAATAGTCTATGTTGAAAGCCTGTCACTTAATAGACCTCTTCTATGTGAGTATAAAATACATTCTTGGCTAAGAATTCTGCAGAGAGATGTTCTTTGCTTTCGCTGAGCTTGTACTGCTGCAGAGATGTGACCTGTAGAGGTGCCATTTATTTACTCAGGCAGCCCTAAGATCCTAATTCTTCTCATACAGTTCCTTTTTTGAGATCTTTTTAGTGTCTTCTTCATGCTTTATTTTGGAAATGCTCCAGACTGCATGATCATTGAGATCTCAAACCTTGACTGGGGCTGTTCTCTAAGAAGAATGAGTTAAATAATCAGCATTTTTTTAACTGCTATTGGTCATTCCCTTCAGATTGGCAGAAAAGGGACTGAGACCTGTACTTGAGCATTTTCTTCACTGTATGAGATCTTGATGTTTGCTCACTGTACAGGGAACAGAAAAGGGAAGAAAAAAGCCAGGAACTGTCAGTGCAGGAGATATCTAATAACGTGTCACCATCCACGGACCCGAAGAAAGAAGAGCAAGGAAATGAGAAACAGAGGAGGATTCAGGAGCTGCTGAGCAGAATACACATCAATAAACAGAGAGTAAGCATCACCATCCTTTTATATAAGACTCTGAACTACCTGCCTTCAGCTACTGTTCACAAAATTGAAATAAAAACTCCTGGTTATCAAACCTTTTTTACTTTTTCCAAGTTCTGCTTGTGATATCAGTTAATTAGAAAACCAGGGCAAGAAGTAAGACTAGGAGCAAGAAATCTTCATCCCCCATACCCATTATGTCTGCCTCTTAAGTGGGAGATTTTGCTTAAGACTGTGGAAAAGATGTCACAGACAGAACGGTTGCAGGAAGGAAGTAAAAGGAGGTGGAGAACTGGTGCAAAAGAGCATGAGAAGACCCTACTGTGTGTATGAGAGGGAACTTGAAAGATTGCCTTGAAAATCCTCCTGCAGGAACAGGGATAGGAAAGAGAGCTACTGAGGGTTTGGGCTGACTTGAGCTGTGTCCCCAGGACATGCCATTGTATCCACAGTAATGGCTTCTTCAAGGATCCACTCCCACTGGATGCAGCAGGATATTCTGCAGTATTGCAGCAGCTTGGGACAGTCATGCAGACTTCAGTAATCCCTAGTAGGAAGCTGTTTCTTTTACCCTTGTTATTGACTGTTACTCCCCTATTTTGAAAAATAGCTCTAAAGTGGTGCTGTGAAATTTCCTGGAATCTTGAACCCATCGACCTGTTATAGGGAGATTAGAGAAAATGGTTGGATGACAAGCCATAGTAACTCATTTCATTGGTAGCTAGGCTGTAGGACTGCTTTCCATCTGGAATCAACTACACTCTGTCTTACCGAGATAGATATATAAATGTGGGGATATCCAGCATTCTCCTTTATATTTCTCAATGACATCATCCTGAGAGCTTATAAAGAAGGAAGAGGGATGCACCTGCTCATACTGTAGGCAGCTGTATGTTAAATACCTACTTGTATTGCATCCTCGCAGTTAAAGAGATATTTTGTACTGAATAATCTCACATGGATAGTTTTAGCAAAGGAAATAACTTCCCCATGTTCAAGCGTGAATGCCATCCATCAATAAACATTTTTAATTAAGAGAGCAGTAACATTTAACATCTACTTATCTATTCCCTCCCCCCCCAGTCAAAGAATCCCATAGCTTTTGTGATTAGCCCCCAGCTTACTTCATCTACTCATGCACCAGCTCCAAGCTTGGCTACTGTTTAGCAGTACACAACCTCTTTCCAGCACGGTTGAAGTTGTGAAGATAAGCCTAAACAAGACTGTGGAACAATTTAGAGCTGGCATAATGTGAAAAGCCACTGTTTAGCTGAGCTAAGCAATAGCGATACTGATTATTTTCTTACAGCAGAAAGAAATAGCTAATGCATTGACATTTTGTCCTCTTTGTAAGTCTCCATTTGGAGATTTCAGTGACTGAGAAGAATGCAATTAATACGAGGCATTATCACAAAAGTGGAACGGCTGAGTCCTGTGACTTGACCCACTTGGAGGATCAAAATGAGCAGTGTCTGCAGTGGCAGTGCTAGAATTATGGGGAGATTAGATAGCAAATTGCTGTTCTGTACAATGTAAATGACCCCCAGAGGCAGCGAGTCTAATTACACAATAGAGGAATGGTTTGGCTTCCTACTGGAACAAACGTGAGCTTAGGTCACGTTATAAATCCACACTAGGAAGTATCTCGATTCTTTCTAAGTTTGAAAAAAAAAAAAATCAACAAATATATCCATGGACTAGTTGCTAACCATCCTCAGATGCACCCTTGCCTGTAGAATCTTAGGCATTTTCTAAATTTTTAAACAGTTTTCTTGTCTCTAGAAATCATTTCTATATTCCTTACTCATTCTGTTCCTTTACTGAGTGCATTTCACTCAAAAGCATCAAGCCCCTTGATATTTCTAGTCCACTTTTTGCATTAGACTACATTTGTTTTGCATTATTTATTACTACCCTCAAGGTAATTGTAGGAAGTGGGAATTCTAAAAAGAATCTCAAAAGCAAAGTCCGATAAGGGGAGTGATAGAAAGGATTGGCATTTGTGTTGGTCAATATCTTGCTCATTGATTTTTTGAAACTCTCCCATGCAGTGTATGCAGCGACATTTCTCTGCTTGGTTCAAACTCATTCTGGAGCACAGAATTAAAATGGGGAAAGCCAGACACCTTGCTGACTGGAAATGCCAACAGAAGGCCCTGCGAGCCTGGAGAAACTATACATGGGCCCAGAAAGTAGAGCAGGAGACACAGCAACTAAAAGTTCATCTGCGAGATCAAAACAGGTAGTGACCCTACACTGAAATTCCTCTTACTGCAAGTACTCCGTGTGATGATCAGTGGGCTGTGAAATAGGCTTGCCAGTCAGGCAACAGGAGGAAGACAGTAGCTTGCTGAGAAAACTGCTACGTCGCCTGCAGTCTGCTAGAGGCCCTGTGGCACAGATGCAAAGGAAAGCAGAGAAAAAAGAGCCTTAGCACTTTTCATCAAGTCTGCGACTCACTCTCTCTCTCTAGGTATCTTTCCTGGAAATCTCACCCTGGCTGGCTCTGAGCCCCAGCTAATATTAAAACTATATTAATCAGGAATAAATATGGCTTATCTCCTACTTGAGTGGTATTACACTCTAAATCATTTTGCCCAGTACCTTTCATTAAGGAGGCTGTTGGATGAATTCCCTGTCAGCAGGGAAAGATTCTGTTGTTGCAGAGGCTCTGAGAAGCTGTGTGGCTCCCCCCCCTCTGCAACTTGCAAGAAAACAGAATACCTCTTCAGCACCTATTCTACTGCCCAAGGATGACAGGAAAATGCAGAATGCCAAGGAGGGAGGTTTACTTCAAAGTAGCAGGCATCACCTCTGCCTTCCCATTCCTCCTTGGAGAAACAGCAAAGCTTTGGAGGGCCTTTAGATTTAAACAGCAAAAAGACTCAGGAGCCTGATGCCATGGCCTGGTCTGCTGGGCTCGATGCAGCTGTTTCAGGCAGGCTTTGGCAGATGCCTCACTCCTGTCATAACACAAGTGCTTTCTCATTCAGGAAAAGCCAGCTATCAGCAGAGCATAACCAGAAGCGACTTTTGCGCTGCTGCTTTCTGGCATGGCAGCGCTGGAGTAAAGCAGAAGCAGAAAAGAGAGAGCTGCAGCTCAAGAGGGAGGAGACAAAGAGGAAGATGGCACAGCTGCTGAAGGCAGTGTCACTGGGGAAGGGTGGCTTCAACAGAGCGCTGGAGTTTAGCAAGCCTGAGACAGCAAAAGTAAACCAGCGTCAAGTTTTGCAGCAAGACGAGGTAAAGACTTCTGTGTTATTTTGTCTACTGTCATTCCAGTACACTCACAAAGTACTTCTGTGCAATCTGAAATAAAAAGCACGCTGCTCCCAAGGAAGGCTTCTTGTCTACAGTGACCTCCTAATAACTGCCTACAACTGTTCAGGAGGGAAGCAGAGGCAACTGTGAAGGACAGTGGAGAGTTTTAAAAATAACTAATTGCTTATGCTGCTAGAGAACAGCCCTTCATGTACTGTGAGTTGCAGTCCCACCCCCAGATTGCTGCTGAGAGATTAGTTACATCTTTAATGCCTGCTTAAGCTGAAAAAGAATAACACATGACTGCATGACAAGAGATTTTTGTCATGTCAGTACAGCACTCTAGTTTTTCAGAAGCTGTCAGTGGGTATTTAAGGATAATGCACATCTCAAGGAAGTAGGAGAATCAGTTGCTTCCTTACATTTCTCTTTTGTTGGGTCACAGCATGCTGTTCCTTTCTGTCTGTAAAACCTATAGAGCAGAACCCAGTATGAAAGCTGACACATTCACACATTTTACAAGTCAAGCTTTTCATCTGCTTGAGTGTCAGTGGAATTTGATCTTCTATTGTGTTTATGTTATCAAGAGTAGGTCAGTACTTTCCTTCAGATGCTCGTACAAAGGTTGTGCTGGAAGGATGGGACCAAGTTTGGATTTTGACCAAGAAATCAGTAAGCAAATCAGATATCTCTGACCTCTTCTGAATAAAAACAGGTGCCAGAGGAGGGACAGCCTGATTCCCCACCATTCACCAGTTTCATGGTAATGTTGATCAGATCTGGAGAAGAGGCAAGATGAAGCTGCCCTTTGTAGACTATTCTCCCACCTAAAAGGGAGCTGTCAAGTAATCAGCCTTGTAGATCACTTGTATTTCAACAACTGTTTTGCCTTAATCTGAGCACTGAAAAGGGACAGCGGGGTCCAAAAGAGAGTTTGGTAATTGAGAGATGAACGAATGCTTGAGGAATAAGTTGTCCCTTGCTACAGTCCCTAACAAAATAAAGATATATTTCTGCCAGAGCTCTTGCCTGCTTAGGATTTCCTCCTCACGGAGAAATGGCATGCAGCTTCTTAAAATAGTTTTTCCCAAACGTCCTCCTGTTTTGTGCATAACCAGGCCCCTCTTCCCTGGCTAGGAACTAGATAAAGATTGCATAGCTGAGATTGTTCTACTTCTAAGGAATCTTGCTAGATTTTCTTTAAACAAATACTTACTGTGTATCACAGGCAGAAGAAAGCTTGCTTTTAATTAATGCCAAATCTTCCTTCCTGATGTTTTTCTCCCCCAGCCTACCAAAACATGTCTCATACAGGAAGAACCTGACCAGACCAGAGACCACTCTTGTGGAGATGCTGCTCACATGTCTCATTCCTACAGAAAACCCAAGTTTACCTGGCAGATCACCATAAAACATGCAGACCTGAGTGCCCAGGACCAGGCTATGTACAGGAATCAAATAGCTGGTCTCCCCCAGCAGTTTCAAGCACCCAGCCCAAAGACAGCTTTCACTTACGGTAGCTGTTTTGAGCAAAGTCACACCTTCCAGCAACATCTGATTGAGGATCAGAAGCAGCAGCTTGAGAAAGAAGAAGATCAGAGGCTGAGCAGAGCAGAAGAAGAGGCAGTGCAAGCCACAGCTGCAACCCAGGCACTTGCTTCTACTTCACAAACCAGGGAGAAAAGACTGAAGAGCGGAAAACCATCCAGTTGCAAGAGTACAACCCCTTTGAGGTACAGGTCCTAGATAAAGCAGGCTCAATTAGTCATCATGTCTCATTCCTACTCAAGTAGAAACAAAATTGACAGGAGTGTTTCCGTCATATTAGTGCTATCTGCTGTTCCTCTTCGCAGTGACAGCCTCAAGCAGTATCAGTCTGGCCACAGTTTTCCATGCTCTGTTTTTGCAATTGCTTGACAGCATATGATCTATACAAGGTCTGCTTAAAAATAGCAACACTGTAGTGTTACACATAGTAGCAGCATGGATTCATTTACTTGGGAGAGAGATTGTCATACTCAGTATTTCAGAACATGAAGCAGCTCTGGGTACTTGTCTCTTTTGTAAGAATGCATCCTTAATCACGTTCTGGGTAGAAGAAAGCTGTATCAGGGACCCACAATGAAAATGCAGCACAACGGAGAATAGAAACTACAAGGCTGTATCTCAGTCATAGGTGGTAGGCTTGAGACAACATTTGATCATATTCATTGATTAATTTCTTTACTCTTCCTTTTCACAGTCTACCTGTTTCTCATGAGTCAGAGAAAACAAAGGCAGCGACCCAAGGCAAGAGGCCCTCCAGCCAGCCAACCTCAGCTCATCCCATAGTGAAAGGTATTATTCCAGGCACCAGAGACCATTCTAGGCTACTTTCTTCAAAAACTCATATGAAACTTACGTTTCTTTACCTCAGCCTTGCTGGTTGAGAACAGTATGCAAGTAAAACTCAACACTGTTTTCCAGACTGAGTACGACTGGGAGAGAGGGAGCTGTTTTCATGGCTAAGTCAGGCATCTGTAGAACCTAGGCTACTGCAAGCCCTGGCTCAGTATGCCATAGCAGCTGCTACTAGTAACACTTGAGTCTCGTCAGACTAGAAACAATCACTTGAGAGAAGCTCTACAAGTTATTTTCCTTCCATTCCTTTTGTTGCACATTCCAGTCACACTTAAGCTAACTGTGCATTTTAACTCGACTTTGACAAAAGGAAATTAGGCACCTACCTGAGATTTTGAGAGTCAACAGTAGGCTGGAGAAGCAGTATCAGATGCCTGTCTTCTGTGAGTTATCTCCCCATCTCTGGCCATACTGGAACAGCATGCACACATTAAACATGCAGCACAGCCTTTCATACGGTATATTAAGATCAGGTTCTGCTATGTCCTTAACTTATGTTTTTCCATATTAAACTGGGGGGGGGGGGGGGGGTCACAATCTACAGGAAAGGCTGTCTGGTATGTGACATTTTGAGTCTTGAAATTCTCCAGAGCAATTTTGGCTATGATGGCTCGGCTTTAATAGATACCTTTCATTACAGCTGATCTTGCTCAGTTCCCATGCTTCTTTAGTGCAAGCCATCACTCCAATTTCTTTGATCTCTTTATGGCTTAAGGACAGTAAGAGTATTTCCAGGGCACTCAAATGCTTTTATTTAGAGATTTCTAAGTAGTTAGGAGCAAAGTTATCACTAGATTACTTTCCCTTGGCAGAGAAACCTGTGACAGCTGATAGGAAAAAAGAACTTGAAGTAACTGGTTGTCATCCAAACAATTATGGACTGCTCCAGCCTATGCTTTGTTTGTGACTGCAGGGGAAGTGAGCACAGGTTCTAAGCTCCACTGCATGTTCTGTGACCCCTTGTCAGACTAACACCACTGATAGCCAGCAATGCTGCTGTGCTGCAACTTATCTCCCAAAAGAAGAATCAAGCAATAGTTTCTCACTAATGGGACTGAGTACTTGTGTGTCACCATGGCAGAGATGCTTTCTATAATGAAGTCACTCTTTAAATAAGCACTTGGAGTTTCCTGGAGACTTTGTTAGTCACTGCTGCTAAATAGGTGCCCTGATCTTTGGCACCCAATCAGGGAATACTGGGGTGAAACCTACGGACACAGCTCCTTTCATAATCCAGTCTCATAGCTGTGACTGTCAACCAGAGAGGGTGGAGTGAATCTAACTGGGGCAGTCTTGAGTCTTACACAGATTTGTGGATTCCTTTTTCGTAACACTGCCAGCTGTTAGGGGTGGATGAAAACAAGTTACTTAGTGCTGGCACTGCCAGGTCAAGAGGGGACCTGGCAGCACAGAGGTCCTCTTTTGTGTTCACCAAACTTGTACCATTACCCTGTAGCTCATTTGTCCTCTTGTTTCCATTTCTGTAGCAATGGAGGAGAGAGCAATTCAGAGGGCAGAACGGAGGAGGAAACTAGAAGAAGCTAAACAACAAAGAGAAGAGGAAAAACTGGTATGGACAGTGGAAAAATGAAAGCCTTTCACACTATTCCAGTGACAAGAAATGCTGTTGTAACCTCAAAACCCAGGGACCAAGAAAAAGCCCTTCAGTATCTAAATGGAGTTTAACAGCTTGTCAGAAAGCAGATGTTCAGCATACATTAAAAAGAAAAAGAGTTCCAGCTACACTTGTGTTCAGGGAACCCACTAACCTTTCCGTATCACGTATCAATTTGTGTTTATGCAGCTGCAGTTCTAGAAGCAGTCTCCCTTGCCACCCTCCAGCACCTTTTTCACACTTACCTTATGACCTTAACTGTCCTTGCCAAGGATGGGAAGAGTCTGACCTAGTAAAAATCCTGCACCTCAGTTTCTAGCAAATCTCTGTTGAAAAGGAGAGATATTGACAACATTTGCATAGTTAATACAGAAATTTCACGATACTCATCTAACAGAGGAGCCTTCGTAGCTTCAAGGCATTAATTAAATGTGTTACTGAGAGGATTAATACTAATTTGCATTGGGAACAGAAAACTAAGAACTAGGGTCCTAAAACAACCAGTGTTTCTTTCTTCAAGCAAGAAGGATGCACATGCGTAGTATGAAACTTCAGCAAACCTTAGATAATGCTTTAACCATAAGGGAGGCAGGCAAGCTTTAGATTAGATTTCCTCAGCTACTGTTGTTGTGATCACAGAGATTAGAGGGAGCACAGTCATCGTAATCATGCACGGTGGTATGAGTTTTAGACCTTTGATGCATATGCCAAAAGCAAGAGCTTCGTGGAATGAAAGCAGGTTGAGATTGACAAGGGTCATATGTGAATATTAAGAGGACATTGTGCCAAGTACAATTAGTGCTGAAGCAAAACAGCTTCTTCAATCGTCAGTGCTCGGGAGGAAAAATGTTTGAGTACCTGTAATGCCGTTCTGTGAAACAGAAGCAGAAATTCAGAGCAGAACATTTGTTTGGGATTGATTCCTGTGATCAGGTTATCACTATGTAACCTGGGGTGTGGTTTAAAGATTCAAGTGGAAGAATGAGCAAACACTGTAACCTAGGGCAAAGAAAGATGGCCACATATAGGTAGTAAAAAGAACAATCCCTCCTTCCTCCCTCTTCCACAGAGTTCTTTGTCCAGCATGCATCATATGTCTAGAATGTGAAGAAGTCTGCTTCTTTCTGGAGTTTCAGATGCTAGTCAGTACTAGAAGAATACTGCCTGTCTAGGGAAAGTTTAGAGGCCTGTGTTCTCCAAAAAGGTCACATGCACTGAACTAAGTTTTATCTATTTTATACGTTCCAAGGCCCAGCTGAAGGCTGAAGAGGAAGCACGTCAGAGGAAGGAGGCCGAAGAAAAGGAAGCTCAGCAGGAAAAAAGACGAGAGGAGAAGAGACAGCAGAAGCTGGTGATCAAACACATTTGTTTCCCCATCTTCAGTAAGGATAGGGAAGAAAAGCCATTACTCACTTGCACTCGGTCAGCAGCCAGTGGTTGTCTTTGGCCTTTGTCAGTGCAGCAGCATTCCACAGCACCAAATGTATCAGCTCACCGCCTCCTCCCTTTCTAGCAACTTCAGAAGGGCTGTTGGCCAAATGCATGAGGTACATATACTGTCCCCATCTCAGCGGCCAGACTAGAGGTCCCACGTGGTGAACAGTCAGTGCTGAGCTATGGCCACATAACCCCCAAAGAGGGGGTGTGTTTGGACTATTCTTAGGCTGCTCCTTCCAATTGTAAGCTCCTCCAGTACACAGTACCAGTCACAAAGACACAATTTAGAAGTAAACATGCCTGACAGATGTATCAAGGGCAGCCTTCCATGCAGAGAATGAGAAGCATCCCCTCCTTGGAGCTAGCAATATTCAGCAGCCTAGGAATAACCCCACATCAATCTTGTTACTTACAAATGAGCTGCCCTAGTAATCCAGATAGCTCCACACTTGAAATCCCACAGGAATCCAATCTATAAATGCTGTTCTACTTGTTCTGTTTTAGAATGTTTGACCTTTTAGTCTCAACCAAAAGTAATACTGCACAGTTATGCAATACCCACATATCTTCCCTATTCTCTGTGTTTAAGCTAGATTAAGTGATAGGTTCCATGGATAAAAGAATCAGTTTTGTACAGGTTTTCAGTCTAGCTTTATAAACACAGAGAGCTACCTTTTAGGCTCGCCAGAGCACCCCTCTTCACACTGATGAGGGCCCAACAGAGGGAGGTTGTTATGTCAGTGCTGCTGGCAGCCACAGAATGTATGGAGTATTACTGTAACACCAGGCTGCAGTGCTGAGGGAAGGCCCTGTGTTCACATATGGCCCAAGGAAATGCCTAGATATACCACCATCTTCTGTGAGGATTTTCAATAGAGCTTGCTTTCTTCTACTGGTTCATGTCTGGTTTGCACTGCTAAGGATGATGCAGACCCTTATTTCCTGTCAGGGCCTCCAGCTCCAACATGACAACCTTAATGTTCCTTTCATACAAACTGGATTAAAACTACTGCTCTTCATATTGTAGAAAGAGCTGGAGAGACAGAGAAGGCTGGAGAAAGAGCAGCAGCTCCAGAAAAAGGCCAGAGATCACTATGAGAAGGTCCTACTGAGAAAACTGGGAATGGTGCCATGGAAGAAGCTAAGGGAGCAGGCCAAGGAAAACCTGATGGTAAGTGCTAAGGATAAAGGAAATGTCTGGTGCCATGGGAGGAAGGGAAAGAGAATGAACGTAGCAGAAACCTTAATGGGTTTTTAAGGCAAAGCAAAAATTCTTTCACACTCTGCCATACATAAGGGATTTAAAAGAACCCATATGACAATAATCATAAAAGGTCATCAAAAAACCACAAGTGTTACATCTTCATTTCTGGCTGGTTAAACAGGAGCTGAGAGGACAGAGAAAAGAATGAATTTCAATCTAATGAGAAGTCATCATTTGTTAGCTTACACTTGCCTGCAATATTAACTACCACTTGATGCCACTCCATGCCAGTAACACAGTAGGAGTTAGTTTAGTGTAATAAAGCAAAATAAAAGAGAATTGAAGTTATATGATCTGGGCCCGTCAGTTCTATTGCACCACAGATCACAGCAAAACTAGTCAGTAAGATATCTCGAAGTCATTCTACTTAGTTAATGCCAGCCCATCACTAGGGGTCTTCTCCCAGGAGCCAGTGCTGGCACAGTGTGGGGCACTGCTAGAGATAAGACACCACAACTGATAATCCAAGTGACCAAAAGTCACCTGTTCTAGCCTTGCCACACCTTCAGTGCAGAATAACTAGTAGCTGAGACCTTGATACATACATCTTGATAACAAAACGTTTCTGTATGTGACTGAGTTGGCATGCCTCATCAGTGGTAGACTAATAACACTCAGCTGTGTTCTGAAGATTTAACCAAAGCCCAGGGCTAAACATTTAGGCAAGCTTCCATTTTAAGTCACTAGAGCTACTTACACTCAACTCAGTTGACATAGGTGTCCAGCTGGGAAGAAACATAGGGATAGCAGATGCTCTGAAAGTGTGTCCTGCTGTTCAGCCTTACGGATTGGGTTAGACTAAACTGCTAGGCCATGGCGCTGCTCCGTTCACAACAGGTCAAACTGTGTATCACATTCAAAAGGGTTTTATCTAGTAAAGACTCAGTAGCCCCTACCTTTCTTTGGGAACTTGCCATGCAAGTTATTCCAGCTGCCAGACAACTACATTTTAGGGGTCCCCAAGAGCTGGGGTAATATACTGTTGTATCTGGTTTTCAGTACACACACACGAGTCCAAGCAACCAGCTGTCTTTTCTGCTCCCTTTGTTCAGGTGGCCCAAAGGCACCATTGCTTGAGTCTGCAGAGGAGATGCCTGATAAGTTGGTTCCGGCACACTCAGGAGAGACTCATGGAGAAGGTGTCTCAGGCTGAAGACTTCTTCTCCCATACATTGCTCAGATGGGGCTTCAGGAACTGGCTAAAGGTTTGCCTACTCCACTGTGGAGAAACAACACAAAGGGAACCTGCTGGTGCCATACTTTCCCATTATCCCAGCCCTTTATGCACCTGCAGCCCAGCCTTTGCTGGGATATGCTGTCCTTATTGCAGCATCACCACTCCCTTCCTCAGAAACCTTCCAGCTCTCCACTCTTCAGAGTAGCACAGTGCTACACTCCCCACATCCACTTCTACACATTCTATCCCTGCTTCCTGCTGATTTTCATCCAACTCCTGTCCCTGTTACTCTTCACAAACACTGTTTCAGTGCTGCTCTGCATGTTTCTATTGGAATGGGGGATTGGGAAGAAGTTGCCATTCTTACCCCCTTGTGTCTTCCTTCCCCAGTACAAAGATTACCTCTCTACTCTGGAGGAGAAAGCGAGTGCACTCCATGCAGCCTGCCTCAAGAGGAAATGTTTCCGGGCATGGTTTGATCTGATCGTGGAGGAAAAAAGAACCTTAAGAGAAAAGCTGAAGATTGCTACTGAACACTATAACAAGTAAGCACATTCCCTTGACAGTAGTTGTTTTTTACACAGGTTTAATTCTACCCCATAGAATACTTTAGAGACTCTGCTTTTGATGGGGGAATGATCTTCTCCCCAGGAGTATGTGAAGTGGTTTATATATGTCACATACATCATCTACCCGGACTCCTGCAAAGCCTTTGACGTGGCCCCTTATCACATCCATCTTTCTAAACTGGAGGGGTATGGATTTGAAGGATGAACTGTTTGATGGATTAGAAGCTGGTTGGCTGGTCACAGCCAAAGGGATGCGATCAACAGTTCTCTGTCTGGTGGAGCCTGGTCACAAGTGATATCCCCCAAGGGTCAGTCTTGGGACTGATGCTCTTCAATATCTTCATCAGTGACACAGCCAATGGAATCGTGTGCACCCTCAGCAAGTTTACAGACAACACCAAGCTGAGCTCTGCGGTCCATTGGATGGAAGGGAAGACACCTAGAGGGACTTTTACAGGCTGGAGAAGCGGGCCTATGTTAACCTAATGAGGTTAAACAAGGCCAAGTCAAGGTGCTGCACTCGGGACAGGGCACTCCCAGGTATTTTATTTATTCAGACTGGGGGAAGAACTCCTGGGGAGGAGCCCTGCCAAGGAGGAGTTGGGGGTCCTGGTGGACAAGAAGCTGGCCACGAGTCAGCAGTGCACACTTGCAGCCTGATATCCTGGGCTGCATTAAAAATGGGGTGGCCAGCAGGGAGAGGGAGTCATCTCTTGTGAGGCCCCATCTGGAGTACTGCATCCAGGCCCAGGGCCTCCAGCACAATTAAGATGTGGAGCTCTTGGAACAGGGCCAGAGGAGGGCCACTAAAATGATCAGAGGGCTGGAGCACCTCTCCTGTGAGAAAAGTTTGAGGAAACTGGGCTCGTTTAGCTCGGAGAAGAGAAGGCTTTGGGGAGCTCTCATTGTGGCCTTCCAATACTTGAAGGGAGCGTACAAACAGGAGGGTTTACATGGGTTGATAGCGACAGGACAAGAGGGAATGGTTTTAAACTAAGACAGGGGAGACTTAGGTTGGATCTTTTTCACTCAGAGGATGGTGACACTGGAACAGGTTGCTCAGAGAGGTTGCGGATGCCCCATCTCTGAAGGCATTCACGGTGAGGCTGGATGTGGCTCTGGGCTGCTGGCATTTTGTTTCTGTGATATGAACAGACAAGAGATTTATGGTTTAAAAAAAAAAGTCTATCCAGGCCAGAAAAAGAAGTTTAGTCATATCCTTTGCAGGACTTTTAAATCTGCTGGAAGAAAATACAGTGAAAGCAGTTAAGTGGCTGAAACTTTATAAGCTAATTAGCAGATCTTGCCCTGCTGCTTCTGCTAGAAGCAGAAAATCAAATCTTTGAGTACAGCTATACCAAGCAATGATTGTGCAGGAATTACATTGTATTGTTTTGTCCACAGTGGATGATTTGGTTTACAAATCCAGAGTTGATAAAGTAGAAACCCTACTTAAGGGAATCTTTTTGTTTCTGCCATCATCAGCCTAGTTTGATGAGAAAAAGTACAGCAAACAGTTCAGCTGATCACAATTGGAGCTGGATGCACCCATTTCAGTCATCATCCCACAGCTGCATCAGCTGCGCATTTTAACAGGAAGAAAAGAAAGAACTACTGGCAAAGTTCAGAAGAAAACAGAAACATGCTCACCTACCTGGCATGAAAGTATGTCAGCCAGACACAGTCATAGAGAGGGCTGTGCTTGTGTACATCTCAAACAGGATCTGCCAGGAACACCTCTTACGTGAAGCTAAGTCAGTAGGGTCAGAACAAGGCATGGTTTAACCCAACAAACCAGCAAACTGGAGGAGTCAGGGAGAAAGGCAGACACATGAAGAGACTGGATTCATTCCACAGTATGGCCTGCATTAGGAGCAGTCACATGGTTTGCCTTATTACCTCTTTCTTCAGTCACTGGCAGCAGCTACTCAGAGCTCAGCAGTGAGCTGTTCCTTAGAAGGAATGGTTTCTCCTATAGACCAGATGGGAACCCAGAGCAAGGTACCTTGGTTGGGTGCTTAAAATCAGATAAGAAATGAAGTCCAGCTGTCTGTGTTCCCACATAGTTGATTTGGACTGAACAAACCTGCATTGTCCATTCATGCTTCTGAGTAAGTTGTTTTTGGAGACCTGGTTTATTCTTACTCTTTAAGAAACAATCTTCAGAGTGCTCAGCACACACAAGCTAATCAATCCTGTCAGAGGGATGAGCAAAGTCCTTGCAGAAGAGGGATGGAGAAGGGCAATATATTATTTTCCCCTGGAATGACTGACTTAATGAAGTGGTATACATGCACACGTTCAAGGTGTCACAGTCCTGACTAGCAGCAGAAAAGGTCGAATCCCACAGGTATTTCAGGGGAATTTCCCCTCAAGTAGAAGTTATCTTTTATCTGGTGCACTAAGCACACATCTAGAGACTGTTTTTTTATGTTCCTTATTTCTTTCAGGAGACTCATACTAGAGGCATTCGAGGCTTGGAGGCAATACCCATTACTGATGAAAAAGGAAAGAGAGAGAGAGGAAAGGAGGAACCAACTACGAAGGAGAGTAGCTGAAATCCTTCCTGACTTCCAAACGTGACAGAAGAAAGCGAAAGGAGACTGGGAAAAGGAACGAAAGGTCCAATTCTGCTCAGTGTCATCTTTCTTCCGCCTGAAACAAATTCAAGATGGACTTCTGTTCAATGCAAATCATAGTCTTACAGCCAAAGCGAGCTCCCTGGGGCTACTGCTGGTCAGGCCAAACCAGGTGTATATGGAGCCCAGTTTGATGATTTTACTCTGGACTTGAGGGAGAGTTCTTTCCAATGAGGTCCTCCCAGCATGAAGTCTCCATAGGGATTTATGTGCTGGTAATAGTAAGGGCCAGATAACGACAGCATTTCAGGCTGAGACCATTTCAGCACGCAAAGCTGCAGCATTTACACCACTCCCCCTCCATCTCAGGATGCGCAGAACTGAGAGGTACCTATTCAGCAGAAACTCCGTGCTTTTCTGTTGCCAGTACTCCACTGAACAACAAATTGACCGGAGAGCAGTCTTGACCGTCAGCTGATTCCTGCTAACCACTGCTGTGCACATGGCCACACAAAGAACAGATTCTAGCTAATTGTGCCAGGGGAGTTTGGATGGGGGAGAAGAAAGAGCTTTTTATGCAAATCCTAATTAATAACAGACCAGGTCACAGCATCACGTATGGACAGTCTAAAACCTGGACTCTTACAGCAACTGTCTACTTTGTAGCGTTGTCCAGTTCAGAGGCACGGTGCTTTGATTTTGGAGACAAACGCTTATTCCAGGTTTATGATCACAGAGTGGCTTAGGTTAGAGGGGATCTTAAAGATCATCTAGTTCGAACCCCCTGCCAATCATCAGATCAGGATGCCCAGGATCCAGGATGCCCTATCCAACCTGGCCTTGAATGCCTTCAGGGATGGGGCATCCATAACCTTTCTGTGCAGCCTGTGCCAGCACCTCATCACCTTCTGAGTAAACAAATTCATCCTAACATCTAACCTAAATCTACCCTCTTTTGGTTGAAAGCCATTCCCCATTGTCCTGTCACTATCAGACTGTGTAAAAAGTTTCCCTCCTGCTTGTAAGCTCCCATCAAGTACTGGAAGGCCTCATAACTCTAAACTTAACCTGCAGCACAGTGCAGATATGGTACTGCAGTTAAGGTACAGCGTGTCTTGTCTCAGCAGTAGCATAAGGGAGGAATCTGGAATTGCCTTCCCCCTCACAGCATAGGTGAAGTTGACTTCAAAATAACTTGGCAATATGGAAAGTACTACAGCAAAACAAGGAAGATGGCAGTTTACAGTTACCCATTGTACTGGAAAATTTTTAAAATCCTGTATATGCATTGAAAGCTTTCAATAAACCCAAACCTGAAATGAGCACAACCAAGTTTTCAGTGTGAACGTGACAGAAGCTGACTGAATAGCATTAGATCTAAGTCCAGGTCTAGGGGACACAGATAAGAGCTACGCTGCACTGATTAAGTGGTGCAGGATAGGCCAGCTTCCTAGACTCAAGCAGCTTTAGCTTCAGGAGATAGCATGTGCAGAGAGCCCTCAGCAATCTGGCCAGTGCCTCCTCTCACAAAAGCTGGGCTGCCCAACTGACTCTCAGTGCCCTTCTGAAGATGTCTAGTTATACCCAGGCTGCCTCCCTCTCCCTTCTTCGCAAGAACATTAACATTTACCATCCTCTCCAGGGCAGATGACAGACCTGACCACCAGCAGGTCAGATGAGCGTGTCATCCAAGTGCAGGGAGCTGAAGGTGCCTACACAGAGTGTGGGCGAGTACAGACCATCTGGCTGCATTAAAAGCAGATTGCAAGAGGAAGCTACAAGCTGAGAAGGTTGGATAACTTGTCTTGGAGAGGGGGGGAAAAACAGGCACTGCAGAAGGGTGATATCTCTTGCAGAAGACTGAGCCAAGGAGGCTAAGCAGAGCTAAATCTCTCATGCTGAAAGGGTGCTGCATGGCACCAGCTACTCAGGGGTGCATCTAGTTTACTGAATTGTGGATTCTTCCTCCAACAATGCCATAGTTGCGCATTTTGTGCCCACACACCAGCCACAAAAATAACACTGCTTCTGTGGAGCATGACTGTACTTTAGGTTCTGAGGGGTGAGTCAGCATTTGCTTTTGAAGACTGGCCTTTGTCTTCAATACTCTTGTCTTCTAGGGTTTGCTTCTTCTCTTAGTAGCTCTGACCAAGATTCTCCTATTGTCCCAAGATGCTCTTCTGCTGTATTTTTCTAGCAGCAAAAAGTCAGAACATCTAGGAGCTGTACGTTGGCACCCCTTTTGTCAATGCTGAGGCTAATCCCATGTTAACACAGCACTGAAGTCTAAGCTAGAGCCAGCTGAGAATGGTGTTCAGGGATCAGGCACGTTCATACTCAACCCAGTCAGAATCAAAGGGGAGATGAGAAGCTCTTCAGCTTCTCCACTAAATCATACCTCCTGGTCAGGAGCAAGGCTGTGCCTGATGTTGCTGTTGACAGACCATACAGGACAACCCTAAGATCCATGACACGATGTTAGGGATCTGCAAATGAAAGCTCCAACAAACAGTTCCCATCAGGAGGGTGACACGCAAGAGAACTTGTCAGACTGAGGAAACAGCTTCAGCCTGCAGCTGTGCTGGAGCATGCCTCCTGTTCCAGCACTTGGTTAGCTGCAGATGTCAGTGCCTTAATGGCGGTCATCAGCCCACACTCTCAGCTTAGATGCACTCCATCCTGTCAGCTCCTTGCTTTTCTTAGCAAAAGAGGGAGGTGGCTACACAGCCAGACATTTCCAGAGAGAAAAAGAGGACACTTCATTTTGGTATAACAGCAAATTCAGAACCATAATGTGATCACAAGCTGCCCTTCTCCTTATCCCCATTCAGCACCTGCCCTGCTGAGTTCTCCCACATCTTCCCAAAAACATCTGACTACACCCAACACAAGCCTACCTACTGCTGCTGAAAGGTCTTTATTGTCAGCAAGCACAAAGCAATCTTCAAAGAGACACTGCTCAACAGCAGAGAAGTGCCACCAGGCAAATCAAAGCAGAGCTCTGGGAACAATCAAAGGCACCTGTGATTCTATTCATCAAAAGTCATCTTGCCTTTCAAGAGATGTGTCATTTGATGCTGTTGGTATCTTGGGACATGTCTTCCCACTACCTGAACAAGGAATATCCATGTCGTTTCCAAACATGACTTAGAAGAGAGTTTAAAGGAAAAAAAAACTTCCTTTTCAGGGTTCTAGATGCACCACGAGGCAGGTACAGGAGAGAAAGTGAGACACTGGGCAGTATTACCAGGACCGCAGTCTGATTAAGCTCAGTATCTGGTAACAGACTGCTCTCTAAATTCAAGAACCTGGTTCAGATCCCCACTGGAGGGGGCATCCCTAACTTCTGCGGTGGTGGGAACTGCCAGGAGGTCTGTTTTATCCCAACCTCAGTGCCAGCATTTGCAGAATTTCAAGAATATCCTTTTCCTTAACCTGCTGCTTCCTTGTTCCTATGTCCACTTCACAACTAATTAGCCAGGACACGATGGCACTTTTTGGTCACTTGACCTGGCTGAGTGCGTAGGTATAAATCAACAGGCAACTTCACAGACGATTTCTGATGATTTATTTTGATTTATAATTGCATCTATTTAAAAACATTGGATACAATCTACTATGAACACACACACACACACACACACACACACACCTGTCCTTTCAACAAAGCTCACAAATGTTTCATGAAATTCATCCTAAAGCTTTGGCTGGGGGGAAAGAAAAATCAAAACAGAAACAAAAAAAACTCACACAAGACGCACTACTCTCCAAGGTAGACAGCTCTTCCAGAGCATGCCATTCTTAGTATTGCAATTAAAAGCAGTTCATGAAGATTTTGGGAGGCTGAATTTCCACATAAAGAACCTCACCTGTCCAAAGGTTTTTGCTGTTCAAACATTCTGGTAGTGGAAGAAAATCCTAGGAAAACAGAGTTCTTCACTGAAAGCAATATAGGAAAATACATCCATAACCACACACACTTTCTGCCCTAACGAGGCAATACACATTCATATAGAAGGAAAACGTCAAGCACATCATTAAGACATTAGGCAGTGAGGCAGTATCCATTTTAACTCCAGAAGAAATTTTACAGCGTATGGTTTCCATCAAGACACTTGAAAGCAACCTACCTGGAAAAAAAGCACCATCATAGCATGAAGGCTAAAATATGGTACGAGATCACAAGCAGCACCAACTCGGGCACACCAGTGACTCTTGGCATCTGAAGACAAATTAAATAGAGAAACAGTCTACGTGGGGACCTGTGACTCGTCTACAGAAAGCAGCTCAATTTAAGATGACAAAGTTAAGAGTGCCAAGCCACCATTTACACAGTGTACCTAATGGCGTACAGCTCTTAGTACAGTCACCAAACAACAAGGTGCTAGGATGTGTACACAGGAGGCTTAACGCGAGGACAGCAGCAACATTAGAGCCCCGGCCCTTCAATAAAGACCACACCAGTTGTGAAACAACAAAAAGTTATGGTTGAAGCAGGATCCACCCATTTCCAAGGCTGGGTGAAGAAACACGGAGGCAAGTCCACTGAGAAAGCCCTGGTATAAGCCGTTTAAATTTTCCCACACCAGAGCTCATTAGAAAGCAAGGGACAAGGCTACACTGACGTGCAGGCTGCAGAATGAGTACAACAGCATCAGGCAACTGCCAGGGGAACAAATCTTCCACCTGCCCATCTCTGCTTCCTCCCAGCCCAGAGCAGAACTCTGAGAAACCAGTTATCTCAAATCTGTGAGCGCTCCCAGAGCTTGTTCAGTTCACAGGAGTGACTGATGTCTGTGCATGTAACTCAGAGCAACAGAAAGGTTGGCTGCCTCCACAGCAGGGGTTTAGTCCAGGAGCTCATTCTGGTTTCATCTCCCCACGTGCCAGCAGGACGAGGTTTGGGAAGATCACAAGCCTGCTAACCCTGGCTCCAGGGTTGCCAAGCTTCAGCTCATCTCAGCAGGCACTGCAAAATGCATATGTTCCTTGGAAACATTTACAGGCAACTCACATGGAGAAGAGATCTTTGTGTAAAGCTGAACTCCTAGGGTCAGACTCCATCTCCAAAGAGAAGGTCTGCCAGAAAAATAGCAGAGTCGAGTGCCTTTTACTTCACAGTAGGGCCAGGGAAGTTGTCGGAAATCTAAGTGTGTTCAGACAAGAGGCAGAAAGCACAAGAGGTGTCTCCTTCACTCCCTTTAAAGAGCCACTCACTGGTTGAAAAGGGGTAAGAAGAAATAAAGGACACAGTAAATCAGTGCCTGCTTCCAAACAGCCACATTCCAAGTGCAGCTGCTCCTCTGTTACCTGCTGGTTCTAGAAACTGTAGGTGCCACTTGAGGAACCCAAACAGTGTAAAGAGGGGCACGCTCTTTACCTTAAACTGGGACACATTCTCAGGAGCATACACACCAAATACAGCAGGGATCTCAAGGGACAATCCCAGTTCTGCTGTCCCTTGGCACCATCTATTCTTTAGATAATACGTACAACAGTGCACACTGAATTTGCATCATGCAAACAAACCCCCCTCGCTGCTTACCACACAAGCGGAAGCAGGGCAGGTTTGATCTGTGTAAATTGCACACACATCTGAAGGCATCAGTAACTAAGATGAGGCTCTTCCCACTGCTTCTACGTCTTAGGCTCAAGCCGTAACTCTCATGCAACAGTCCCAGGCTTTTCCAGCCAGACCTTTCTGCAGAGCCAAAACACAGAAATGATTTAAATTGAAAAACAACAAAAACCCCACTCTGGGGAAAAAAAAAAAAAAAAAAAAAAAAAGTAGAAGCCATCACCACTTAAACCTTGTGATTTCAGCTGAAGCTCAAGACCAGGCAATAATACAGCTGCAGGCTGCTGAGGGGCACACAGCCTTCTTGTAAAACACAGTTAACACATTCATCTACCTGTGGGTCACCAATCCCAAAAGCTGCCAGCTCCAAAGCATCCTCTCCATCTCTCCACATAAGCAGACACCAAACTGTTCCTCAGCTTCCTGGCTTAAGAAAACCTTAGTCAGGCACCAGGGCAGCTCCCCAGTGATGGTTCAGAAAAGACTGCATCATTCTTATTAGTGACACAACTAATCAAACTGTTACCTACCAAAACTGCTGTTAGCAACAAAGTAAATTCCCCCCCAGACTCCCTCCTTGACAGGGAGAGAGTAGGGCAGCTCCTGTAAAGCAACAGCATCAGGCAGCAGTCTGTTCTCCCCTCACAGTTGAACGTTACGTGTTTCTTCAAAACGTCCTCCATCTTACTCTGTGTATTTACACCTGCTCTCACATGTCAAAATCCATAATCAGAGCAGAAATACTTTGAGGGAGATGAGACAAACCATCAAACCAACACAACTCAGCTTACAAAGAGAATGACGAGATCAAAGATGACATTCTTCTCACCCAGTCAGAGAGGCAGGTCAAGCGACGAGAGGATCTTACAATGCCCTACAGGAATGCTGCTCACAAAGGCACTTAATACAAGCAATAGCATGTATACAGCTGGGTGGGATAGAAGAAAAACGTACCAGAAACGATGGAGCACTCAGGGACTGCTTGAGCAGTCTTTTTTTTTCCCCCAGCTTAACAGCATGGCTTCTGCACCCGTCTACCTGTTTTCTATATTAAAAGTTCACTCTTAACAACACTGAAGCACTGCATGTAGGTACAAGCCAGAGAATCCTTAAGCTGCAAGAAACAGCACACAGTCCAAAACACAACATCAGGTTCCTGTTGATGCCAGAGTTCACACCTAATGAAAACTCACGTTCTCAAAACCTTGTGCTCTTCTTCCTGCCGAGCTGCACAAAGTTGCCCACAGTGCAAAAAGGCAGTGGGTTCCCACTCTCCAGGTTAGTGCATATGGCTTACTGCTTTCCGCATCCTATTGCTGGCTGATGGCACACGAAGAACCATTTCTGCTTGGGAAAGCCTCTGACGTCTGCGATGGGATGGGCAGCCCATACACCAACCGTGAAGGAAGGGTGAGAGGAGGAAGTTCTAGTGGAAGGGGCCGTCCCCCTGCTAAGGAGAGTCAGTCAACGTCATCTGCAGAAAAAAGGGCGTTACACAATGTCTTCAGCAGAGCGCTGCTGGGGAGGAGAGCCCAGACTCAAGAAATGGCCCCAGTTGCATAGGAAGCCCCTGTTATATTGGCCAGTGTCTATCACTAACCCACCCAGGAGCCTGCGCCCAGAGTTGTCCCGCAGAGCCAGCCGAGCTTCCCTCTCAGTCACGTTGTAGCTGATGTTCAACAGCTGGATGAGGAGGATGTATCCCATGCCAGCTGTTACAATAGCACAGTACCACACACAGGTGAACGACAGAGCAGAGCTGGCAGCAGGGAAAAAGATGGGAAGGAAGCCATTTAGTTTTGGAGCAGCTGCTTTATAGCGACTTTCCCCTGGTAATCACTAGCCTTTCAAATCCCTATCTACATCTGCCACAGTGATCTCACTTTGCTGCTTTCGTCACATAATCCTTGAAGGCTTTCTCAAAATTAAAGCTTTGTGGCTTATTTCAAGATAGCTTTTAGCACTACTGCAGCTACTCATGCACGTTCCTTTGGTACTACCTAGCTCTTCACTCTTACTGCCGTAAAAACCTTACTTCAGGAAACAAAAGTGCTCACACTTGACAGATGATAGAGTACAGAAGGCAGCAGAGTCGCTTGTGCTGGTGTACTCTGCACAGCAGTGGTAGAACGAGTCTCTGAACATGTGTTTGAAGCTCCTCACCCCGCTCCCAGCCAGACAAGGCACGTTAGTGCTGTATGAGCAGATAACTCAGAGTGACAAAGCTGTTAAACAAACGCCATCTCCATCCTCAGTGAGGCAGCATACTGATTCCAGACTTTAGGACTACTGGCACTGACCAGCAACAAACATCTAAAGTGTCTGTCTATATAAGACACCGTAAATAAAGATTTTAAGTCCCAGCTTCTCCAACAATTTGCTTAAATTCTGAGGTCTCTCACAGGCTTTCACCCTCGGCAAAAGCAGAGGTGCATCCCTACTTTCCAGAGACGTTTAAGGAGCACTTCTAGATCAGGTCTGACAGCACTGGTCAGGAGTACAGAATGAGAGACACCTAAGGAGCTAATCTATCTGGTCAGGCCTAAGTTCTCCACCCAGTTCTCTCACCTGTAGTCAGAATAGGCCCCAGGGCAGTAGAACAGTGCCATGAATGGAGTTCGTCCCCTGCAAATGGTGTCCAGAGTCAACGTAATCCCATATAGAGAGGTGAGCATGAAGAAGAACAGTGCAAGGATGAATGCTTGGTGATTCTGCTCCCCTACACAGCTGTTTATCCTTCAAAAAGGAAAGGAAAAAAAAAAAAGATTACTTTAAGGAAAAAAAAAAAAAACGGGCTTCTCTTTCCTCCTTCCTCCCACAGCCATCAGAGAACCTTATTTCTAAGGTCTCGCTGCAACACAGGAAGCTTCAAAGCAGCTTCATAGCTTTTTATAGAAAGCTTATAGGCACAAGTCAATAGACCAGCAAGGTGGGAGTGGAGAACTGCATACCCCAGGAACTTTCAGGCACCCACAGCTGAAACACTCATGCTCTGCCACTCCTTGGTTACAATATGGTGGCAATGACAGCTTTGGGATCCCTTGACCAACTTGCACGCACAAAAAGCAACCCCATTTCATAAGGTCTGAGGGGAAAAAAAATAGAAAGCTAACTTAAATAAAAAAGAAAACACGCATCCTCAGCAGTGCCAAACCTACCAGACACAGTGATGATCCAGTCTCCTCACGCACCTGCCACACAGGCGGCAGTGCCCTGCTCGGGCCGGCCTGACCAGCTGGCACTTGGCACACCAGTCTCTTTTCACACCTTCCCGCTGCTCGGCCAGCACTCGGGAGTAGCCTTCGGTCTCCCCATTCACAGAATGGCCACTGGCAGCCGCTCCATGGAGCCCGTTGGAGCTCCCTCGCACATTCTTGCTGGATAAAGCCTGGTGCGATGGCTTGTTGTCACCTACTGAGATGGGAAGGTAGCCAGGGTCTTTCTTGGCTCGGGACAGAGCCGCGAGCATGAGAATGAGCCCACAGGTGAGGAGTGCCACTTGGGAATACCCCACGCGGCCTCGAGGAACCACCTCCTGCAGAAAAACGTAGTACATGTAGCCCAGGGAGAACAAGCCCAGGCTGAGGAAGAAGAGAGTCCGCTCCTTCCTCCTGTGGGTGAGGTAGTAATACCACAGCACCACGGCGGGAAGCGATGTGAGCACCAGCAGCCCCAGCAGGAAGTGCAGAGCTGCGACGTGCAGGAACACGGGGAGCAGGAGCAGCGGCGGCACGAGGCTGACGTTGATCTTCACGGCCCCGGCAAACCAAGGGACGCGGCACCGGTCCGCGACGGTGTCGGCAATTCTCTCCAGCGCTCCCGGGGGCAGGGACCTGCAGCTCAGCCACCTGCGAGGGAAAAACCCCCGCTGACTCACGGCCGCTCGCCCCTTTCCTCCTCAAAGTTCCCCGACGGCCGCCCGAGCCCCCGCGGAAGGCGGCCCCGTACCGCAAGGGGAACGGGGGGGGGGGGAGGGGGGGCTCCCTCTCCCCTCACGCCGAGGGCGCCCGACGGCCGCGCGGCCGCTACCTGTCGCAGCCCTCGTCCAGCTCCTCGCAGTCGCAGCAGCACGCCGCCAGGTGGTTCCGCTCTCCCCTCCGGTCCACGTACTCGCAGCAGCACAGCGGCTCCTCCATCGCCGCTCGAAGGCGCGGAGCCGACGGAGGGGAACGGGCAGGGAGGGACGCGACCGCACCTTCCCCGTTCCCCCCCCCCCCCCCTCCCGCCCCCCCGCCGCAGGTGCCTCGCGCCCGCCCCCGCCTCCTGCCCGGCGGCCCCGCCCCCTCCCGCCGAGCGCCCCCGCTATTGGCCGCCCGCGGCCCCGGCCCCGCCCCGGCGCGGAGGCGGGGGGTGAGGGACCCCCTTCCCTCAGGGCCCGTCCACCTGACGGCGCGGCCGTCCAATGCCGGCGCGGGAGGGGCGGGGCCGCCGTGACGTCGCGGCACCTGGCTTAAAGGGACAGCGCAACAGGTGGCTGAGGGGCGGAGGGCGGAGAGGAAGGCAAGGGCTCGGAGAAGGGAGGGCTGTCGCTATTAGAGAGCAACGGGGCTATCTGATCCAACCCTCCTCGTTCCTGCTCCGTTAATTCGTTTTAGGAATACTCATCCTTGGAGACTGTGACTTCTTGTTATAGGCTCCACCTGTCTGAAAAGGCACGGAAGCAGCAAGTGGGTGTGAAACCACCACCTGCTCCTCTCCTCCAAAGCTCTTCTGGCTGAGGACCTTCCCCCTCCTCCAGATAACAGCAGCACAGTTGCCCTCTGAGAGCCTGCTCCCCACAGATCCTGCCCGGAGCACAGGGCTAGCAGTGAAGGCCAATCTCACAGAGCTAGAGGAGTGCAGAGCCCAGCTTACTTCTTCTAGAAATCTTTATTCTGTGAAGCTTTTGAGCCAAAATAGAAAAAAAAATAGGAGTCCAAAGATGGTTACAGTCCCTACTCCACAAGTCCTTAAACACACATCTTCTCTTCTGAGGTCCTGACTGGCAAGCTGCTGCAGGCATTAACTCTCAGTCTTGCTGCTCTGTGTCTTGTTCAAGTGATCAAAGCTTCTTTGGAGCATGGAAAGGGAGAGCTTGAGCTGTGAAAGGAAATAATTGGGGAGCACGATGTGTTAAGCCTGTCTGCTGGATGGGTCAGGAGCATTAGGAAAAAAATAATAATAAAAAAAAAAAAAACACATCTCCTTGCTTCTTTCTAAGGATTCCACATGATTTCCTCCCCTCTCTTCCTATAAAGAGCTTAAGAGCTGCTGTAGCGTGCTTCCCTAACAGCTGTGCTCTGTGCAGTTTATCATTATTAACAGTACAGCATGATAAATCTTAACCCACTAGACAACAGCATGGGAAATAATCTGCCCCACTCATTTTTAGCCGCATGGAACATCAGCTTTCTTATTTTCATATCCAGCCCTTCCCAGTGTGTTTTGTTGCACAGGATGCAATTAGAGTTCTGACAACTCTCAGGAAACGAGGTAATAGAAGAGTAATGTGTCACAACTTCCCAACAAGTTATTTGGGATGAAAAAGGTGGCTGCAGTCTCACTCCATCACGCCATGCCTGCATTCAAAAAGGCTAATGCTTCAGAATCTGGAATTGTTTGGGTAGCAGGGAAAGAAACCAAAAAGGGCCTAGAAACCAGGAAATTCATTTCTACGGTGAAACAGCCAGCACTGGAAGCACTTCAAGCTGTGATCAAAATGGTTAACAGATTAATAGCACTTCTGTGTGCAGAGATGTCTAAACGAGAAATAAAAAAAAAAAAAAAGTCTTTCTCTACCCTCCTGTAGTGCGTGGGAGAACACAGAGCCAACTGCTGATGGATAGAGGTACATATCAACTCCCCCACAGCTTTCCTAATCTAATAATTTCTTGTCACATTTTAAGATTTAACAAAAAATAAAAAAACAGAATATTCATAGGTTATAAATACAAACAATGTACGCATTTACTGTCCCTCACTTGCTGAGCTGCAGTTTCAGCCTAGGGGTTTAAAGGTGTCCTCAACTCCAGGACCAGAGACTCACAGCAGCACCCCGCAACTTAGCTGCAGTTTTTATACAGTGGCTGTAGTACAAGAAGAGCCTGGACATGTAAGTCACTGGCAAAAAGGATTAACCCCAAAGCTATGGAGCCTCTCAGAAATAAATTCCCCAGACTATGTATTTAGGAGCGTTTCCCTGAAGGTTTAGGTGGCTCTCTGACACCAAGATTAAACAAAACCTCTCACCAATATCCACAAGGATAGTGGGGAGGAAAAGCCCAGATAAGCCTGCATGAAGAAACCCAATGATGAGGTGAGCAACCACTTATGTTCTGAGTCTTGAGAAAAGATTATCTGTTTTGAATTATTCCAATCACTGCTTTGTCGTGCATCACCAGACGTCCATCAATAAAGGCACTTTACAGGTTTAAAAAAATTGATAAGAACATTTAATTTCAATCCATAGAAAGATCCATCAGAAACATGAGCATCTCCTTTTCACCAAATTCAGGCCCATGACAAACCTGAGGCCAAGGCAGAATGGACTTCAGTTAGGATCAGAAAACTTTAAAACACTATCCTGGCATAAAGGAAGATAACTTGAGCTGTTGAAGAACGAGAATATCACAAGGAAAGCTGGGCAGACTTACCTGCTCAAGCATTTCAATTGAGTCTCTTAGTACTCCCTTCACGTGTTTAACCTGTTCCTTATCATATTGAGGGATCTCCTCTTTCGATCCCATTTCTGGAGATATGCTGGAAAAGATTGAGATTGCATCAGAAACCTGAAACAAGCACCTCTGTTTCTTTCTATCCAAAAGGAATTGCTCTGTTACCATTACTCTGGCATTGCTAAGAAACATTTTTCCAAAAGCCACAGAAAAAGTTGTCAGCAGTTGATTTTCAGTTCCTGTTGATTTGAAGATACTGCCTCAGGCCTTTGCAGTCAACAATCACCAGGAACAAATCTGCTCACATTATGTCTACAATCTTTCTATGAAGAACATTAATCAGTTCTGAGATCCTCACTATGGGAGGTCACCACACTGTCTCCATAATCAAGACCGGGTTATAGTTCATTATTTATCTGCCTATACTACACACATACCAGGAAGCACCACCTGAGCCTACTGCATGTGCTTGAAAATAAAAGGCACCTAGCATGAAGTTGGAAGGGGAGAGTGAATTTTGCGCAAAAATAGAAGCTAAGAAGCTAACTGAATCTTTAACATTGTATTTGAGATCATGCTGGTTCACAAAGGATGAAGCAAGTAATTCAGTTCTGTGATCAGCAACATGATATTCACAGAAAATGAGTCACAAGGTGATAAATGCAAGCTAAGGTTAACACTCCCCCCAAAAAACACGGAAAAAACATTTTCCCTTTAACAAGGAAGATGCAATCAGGCATGTCACTAGATATCAGCACAGACCACAGAAGAGCAACAAGTCACAGCAGCTTTTGAAAACTCACCACCAAAATTAATTGAAATCTATTTCTGTCAGATTCTGCAGTAAACTGAGGAAGAACGGAAGCTAAGACTGTGAATTCAACTTACTTCAAAGAGCTTTCTTCTTGAAGCTGGACATGATAGAGAGACTGAGCTGCATGCTCTATCTTTGACAGCTTGAGAAACAGTGTTATATTTAGCAAAACCAAGAGCAGCAAACTGCAGAGAGACCAGAAACATAAAGTCAGACAAGGTTTATATTATTACTGTTAGAACACTACACAAGGAAGAGCTGGGCTACAGACATAGAATGGCTTGGGCTGTAACAGACCTCAAAGATTATGTAGTTTCAATCCCCCTGCCATGGGCAGGGTCACCAACCACTAGATCAGGCTGCCCAGAGCCACATGCAGCCTGGCCTTGAATGCCTCCAGGGATGGGACATCCACGACCTCCCTGGGCAACTTGTTCCAGTGTATCACCATCCTCTGAGTGAAAAAATCACTAATGACCAACCTAAACCTCCCATCTTAGATTCAAACCATTTCCCCTTTGTCCTGTCACTATCAATCCCTGCAAACAGTGATTCATTTAGGAAAAAAAACCTCTTCTGGGGCAAAAATAACTGCCACGGTGCTATACTGAAAATAAAGATTTATCCAAACAGCAGTTAATTTTAATTTGAGTAATGTAACCTGTAGGAATTACAACAGTGCCTCCTCTTGGACCTTCCAGAGGTTGGAATAAATACACTCTAGAAATTTTTTTTGTAGGATCAGGCACACAGAGACCTGAAAAGCAGACTAGTTTGACAAATCAGCATTAACTCTGTATGTCCTCTCTGAAATCAATCCACTCCCCTCTTCCACCCCACAAGCTCCTGTATTTACACTCTGTATCAGACAAGCTACACAAAACATCAACATGCAAGCGAGGTAGGTACAGGCAAATAAAAACCAAAATAAGATTGAGTTAAGCTATGTTTTAAAGCAAGTACTTACAAGACACTCATTACTACAATTATGGTTGTGGTCCTACTAATAGCATCTCTTTTCCTTCCTATAGGGCATGGAAGAGGAGGAGGTTACAAAAGTAATGAAGAACATTTCTAATGCACATCTGCATATACATGTCAGTGTTCAACATTTTATACAGAACAGTGCAACAGCTGCTGATGGATGTAACAGATCACCTGGGTGCACAAGTGTCCCTCCAGAATTCACTGGATGCACTCAGTCATTTCAGTAGCCACCTCAGACAAGTCAGCTAGACCATCAGGCTCTTCCATTAGGAAGAAGATTCCCTCACTTCAGTATACTACAGAGAACAGCTCTAGGATATGTTAACACCAAACCCAGGTAGCCTGAGAATGCTACAGTCCACCCATTACTAACAGTCATTCAGCACATACACTGCTACTTACACACATTAGTAGAGGCTGTCTGCAACATGGCTCTCCTCTAATTATTCTCCTGACCATATTAATCTTTCTGCCAAGTAATGCTAAATCAAATTCTCCCATAACTCGTCTAATCTGGGCTAGCTACATTTATATTCTGACCTGATGAGAGCTCTTGAGAATGACAAAGAGCTTCTGCTGGTTGTCAGACAATAGTTCCCTAAATCTAATGAGGACAGGAGGCGTGTGTGCCCTCTCCAAGCTGAGCAGCAGTCACCTACTTTGCGAGTAGGCTGATTTTTAAACTTAATTACCTGATCTTCTAAACAGATCCTCACTTTCACAACTCCTGCCCTAAATGACGGACAGGCGTCAAAGCTGTTGCAGCATACACTGAGACACAGGCTCACCTTAAAAGGTGGAGCAGGAGTGGCAAAATTAAACTTTCAGGAAATAATCTCACCTGGGGAAAAAGGCCACCACATCTGCTGTTGAACCAAATGCTCTCTTGCTGCTACGCTCAGTATTGTCTTTCCCCTTCAGGAACAGGCATTTGGTCCTGCTTCAGTGCTTACAATTCAACTTGCATTGCAAAAATCTACTATTCTCTAGTGCACCAGATGTTCCTCATCTGGTTAAGTGTAGCTAATATTGTACATGCCTGAACAATACAGAGGCTAAGTCTGTCATATTTAGTGGCAAAAACTCCAAGAAACGCTTCAGTGACCCAGAAGCTAGAGGAAGAGACATGAAATGGTCTCTTCAACATCACAAAAAAATTTAAGAATGATGTGATTGGATCAAGAGGTGCGAGAAAGTTTAATTGTCTGATGACTTGTGTGCAATTTGAAGAAATAAAGAATAAAGCATAGCAATTTTTCAGCAGCTTGGAAGGAGAAATGAAATCCGATTTTTCCATCTCGTTTTCCATACTATGCAGGTACAGTGCAACGTTTTAGAAAAAAACGTAAAAAAGAAGGTAGGATTAAGCTTGATTTCATGACATATAACATAATAGTGACTGTGGATGTTCCTGGTCTGTTTTACTCAAGGCTGAACAGTCTAAACATTTTCTGTCACCCCAGTTAGATAAAGATGAGAGCAGCATACGCACAAGCACAAATCTTGCACTATTTTAGAAGTTAAGCTTTCCTAAACACACCTTACAGAAAATAAGGAATACAAGAACTCCTACCTATGATGCTACCCTGGGACTCTAGCCCCATGTCACCAGAGGAGTGCTGGGAAGAGCGTTTGGGAAGCGATTCTGCCAGACTCCGGTGTAAAGTGCGTCGTCTTCGTCTCAGGGCAACTAATTTTCCAGAATCTTCTATGGACTGATTAATTGCATACTCCTCCATTAACAGTTCTGATTCTGTAGTGGAAAGATAAGGTTCCTGAACTTGGAAGAGGAATGTAGAAAAGCTTTGCACTAATGACTTAAATTGCAAGTGGCACATCTATGGTGGTTCGAGAAGAAAAAGTACATTTTCTAGTAGATGAACTTAAATCAGGTAATTGGCATAAACCACACCCTAACCTACATTGCCTGTCCTAGATGGCACTTGTGCACGTTTCAAATATGATCTTTATTCAGTCATTGCAGGATTGTTTAATGACATGTTAGGCAGCAGTTGGAAGAACACTTCAAGACACTGTTAGACTGAGACTACAAATTGTGTTAGACTGCGAGCCAGCAGCCAGAGCTGGCCAGGCTGTTAACAGACATAGCCAAGGAGCCTGCCAAGTGCCACTACTCTTCTTCTCATACCCACGAGCAAGGAAATATTTGTGTTAAAGGCAGGCATACGCAGTTGAGAGTAGCTTTACTCCCGCTCCTCACACATCCTTCAGAAAGCAATTGCTGACAAGGTACAGAAGGAGTTCTTGGCTACCAGGATTTTTATTTATTTTATTCATTTTTACACACTCCAGAATTGACAGGTATATTGACAACAGTAGATTTTACTGAGTGCTGCCTTCCTTTCAAACCGTTATTTAAGGAATCAAGATTGACATACATGAAAACACACAAAGGAAAAAAGGTGGCCTCCTTACTTTAGTAAAGAGAAGAAAATGCCTCACCAAGTTGTTTGAAGTTCTCCTGTATCCCTCCCCAGGTGTTCTTCTCAATTACAGATTTGACAAGGCCCCAAGGCTGCTTTCTGTACTTTACTTCTGCAGAAACCCTAATAAACAGAATACAACAGCGAAGAAAGGAAGAAAATAGAAGGAAAAAAATAGTGCTTCATTAGTTGGTACAGTGATAGTAGAAATCTCTCGTCAGAGGCAAGCCTCTAGCTTACATCCATAACCTGAAACACACCTGAAATACCAAGTGGAACTGCCTCAACTTTCCACCTAAGCAGCTCTTACTGTGAAGTGAGGCAAGAATCAGATGCACGCAAAGACAACACATCCAGTTAAAGCCTCAGGAGATTTGAACATCCAAATCACTGGAAAGAAGTTTTAAGTTTGTCTCCTCTTCAGGCTCAGAGGAACAGGGATTTTCTCTTCTGTAAAATGTTTTGATTTTAACAAGCATTTGAAATACCCTCATCAAGGATTCACTCTGTATGCACACTCATTATATAAATACACAGGCACAACAGTGTAAGCATGTGAAACTCATCACTACCACCTATGCATCCAGTGCTAAGAACCTACCTTGAGTAGACAAATTGTCACTTAGGGAGCACAAAAGAGGGGAAGTGGCATTCCTGTCTTGTGTCTCCCACGTTATGCTAATCAATAAGGCTTCTAGAATGGAAAGGTACTCAACTAGAGCCCTATAGAGGGCTGCTTCTGACAAATGAATGAATTCCAAAGCTCTTCATAAAGATAAGGGGACAAAATGATAGTCCACAGCCTTTATTAAAATCAAGAACACTAACCTTACTGGAATATACACTTTTTGCCAGCCTTCTCAAACAGCCATCCCAACCAACATATGCGTACCAAGCTCCTACTCTAACAAAACAGCATATTTCAATTAATTCTGAGCCATTTCAAACAGTACAAAGCCAGCTGTAATACCAGCATGCACATTCTGTTCTACATACGAAAGCTCCAAAGACTGTATTCAAACCCTGGCTTTTGCACTTATCCTAGGGTTGACTCGTGTCTCAGATAAAACAAATACAGCCATCAAAAAGGAGTAATGACTCACTCAGTCATTCAGAGTGGCTGTTCAAGGACTTTTCCCTTTTCCACCCAGTGGGGGATGGAGTCTTCAGTACTTTTATAGCCCAATATAAGCCAGAAGGAAAATTAGTCTTGCTTACCTTTCCTTAACTTATGCTCTGATGAAGTTTGAGATAAAAGGACTTGAAAAACCACCAGAAATTACACAGTCCATCACACAAATGCAGTGGATGAGTAGCATCACCACTTCAGGCTTTTTCGTCAAATGGGACAGGAGAAAGAAATGCATTAAGATGCCTCCACCTACCCTGACTGTAACCACAAAGCCTGATATGCTCCAACCTCTCTGTGTTGATGAATATGCCTCCTCACCTTCTTGTAAAATCACTCTCCCCTGCAAGCCCAAGTATATCTCAAACTTTGTTACAAAACATCTGGCATAGTTCCAGTTTATCCCCCTCACATGGCTGCACTTGAAAACGGAAGGCTGGGCAAAACCAGCCCACGGTCTTGAAGATGAGCTCTGTATCTTGTAAAAAATAAGCGTTAAGAGTTCATGTCTCACTGAATTAATCAGATCCAAGTACAGCAGACATATGACAGGAGATAAACGAACCTTATTTTTTTTTTTCAGAAGAGATTTCCAACGTCAATAGAAAACAAACCTTTTCTGCACCATAGGCAGATCTTTCGATAAGCACATTTCAGCAGCCTGCTCCCTCCCCTCCTCCCACTGCACACCACCCAGGCTCACCGTAATCGACATTTGTGACTGGACGTGCGGCTGATGTAGTATCGGTTCACAGTGTAGAAATAATCATGGTAGGGCACATCATGGGTCAACACCTCAGCGTCCACCTGATAAGACTGACCTTTCTGGCTCTGCTTATGCAGGATCTACCACAAAAGATAACAGGATAGGTATATTCACAGAGTCTGACTGATTATTTATTTTCTCTTAATTTCAGCTCAAACTGCTTAGCTTGGATCAACCAACTCCAAGTGGACTGAATAGGTAGGAAGACTGAACAGCCGTGATGGAAGTCAATTATGAATGGTAAGAGTAGCGGAGGTGGGATGCCTCCAGCCACAGCCAGCATACGAGGTAGTACACCATTCCTCTTCTCTACTGACATTTCAAACACCAAATGCAAGACCAAGTACTGGCTCTTGACCACAGCCCTTTGGGATTGAGCTGCAAGACCTTTCCCAAACCATGGTTAAATGATTAAGGTTAGATATGGTCCAAGCCACCTGGCTCAAGCAGCAACACCCAGAGTAGGTAGCCCAGGACTGTGCCATGTAGCTTCTGAAGATCCCCAAGGAAAGAGATTCTATTCTGTAGCCAAAGAAAAATACACCAGTGCCTGGTAACACTAACAGTAAAAAGACTGCTTCCTGGTGTTCAGAAGGAACCCATTGTATTCCAGTTTGCATCTGGCACTGGGCACCACTGTAAAGAACCCAGCTCCACCTTCTTACCACTCACCCCTCAGGTATTTATGTACATCAGTAACATCCTGTCTGAGCCTTCTCTTCCACAGGCTGACCAACCCCAGCCCTCTCAGTCTTTTCCTCATAGAATTAATGTTCCAACCCTTTATACTCTGTCTCTTCACCGGACACACCCCAGCAGTGTGCCACCATCTTTTGTACTGGTGAGACCAGAATTGAACACTTGAAACCACTTTGTTTCCTCTTTTCTGACCACCCCAACTCATACAAGTGGTCAATACTACTCCTCAGAGTTTTCAGTAGAAGTTCAGCCATGCTGAAGTTCAAAAGCTTTTTTGATTTCATCAGCACTACCTCAACAATAGTGAAAGGGATAGCATCTCAGTATGTGCTCTGTGTCTGAACTGGAGATCCACATTCAGCTCAGTGAACTCCAGCCCACGGTCAGACCTGACGGACTGTAGAGCTCACCTCTCCCTTGCTTTAAATGGCACAAAACAGACACACATACAGACAGGTACCTGCTTTTCAGTTGCAGTGGTAAACTTCCCACAGAGTGGATTGTTAATTGTTACAGTGTACGTCAAAGTCCTCAACTGATTGCCACTGGAATCTCTATTCCAAGGGGTTGACACAGCATCTAGATGATAAATTATGCAAAGTCTCACATGTAGGTCACCTGAAAGGCATCATCCGTGCCCTGCCATATCTTAAACTACAGTTTAAAAAGCAGTGGAGAGAGGGGAAAAAAATAAAATAAAATAAAAATCTCCAAACAGTCCCTTTCTAGGGAAAGGGAAAACTGTAGCTCACTAACTGAGCAAAAAGCAAGGCAGTAAGTAGCTGGATCTGAGCCTACTGAAAGAGACTCAAGGGTACGAAGAAGAGTAAGCAAGTAAATGAAAGCATGCTATTTCCCATCTGCTTAAAAAATTGAATAGATTCACTTAGCAAAATTCAAAAGCTTTTGCAACTTTGCCTTCCAAGCTAATACTGAATAAATATTACCCTTTTAACTCAGTTTTCTTACCTCATGATCTCAATGAATAAAGCTTACTCATCCAGAAAATTAAAGCCTGCAAGTACCATTTAAGGAGGCTGCAATAATTTCATCTGTGCAGCAGCTCTACAGATTTCACTATTACTGGGACACAATGGAATCAGAAATACCCCACAGAATGCAACAACTTTAATATCTTACCTGCACTTGATGCCTGACTTTTGGGTTTGTTTCATTTTGCGTTTTTTGTTTGTTTGTCTTTTTATAACATGAAATTAAGTTCTCATTCAGAAAGATGACTACAGAAGCAAGCTAGCTTTTAATGTCTTCTTTCACAGAGAAAGTTTAGAGCTTCAAAATACATATAAAGCAGGAGGAACAAAATTCAGCTCTGTTCTCTTTAATTTCTCAGAGAATGAAAATTTCAGGACAAATTGTAACACAGACAGAAGTAGAGTAAATTACCTACTATACTCCTGGAATTGAGAAACCTCTGCATGAAGTGAGAGTTGGTGAAGAGGATTTCAAACATCTTGTCTGCAGTGATGTGGAAAACTCTGTTTATAAAAAGTCTCCCATAGAGATCATTCTCAGAGGCAGCCTCCTTCACTGCTAAAGAAAGGCAGAGGGATCAGGTTAAAAAACATATATATTATGAACTTTCCTCATAGTATTAAGCTTTAATATAGTTCAAATCCTTCCTGATCTTGCATCGGCAATTGTTTCTCATTCCCAGAAACCCAGAAGTGACACGAGCACATCATTTTGTAATAAGATGACTTTCAAAAGCAAAGTTAAGAGCTGGTTTTCTAGACTTCCTTTCACTCTTTCCTTGTACCAATGACTCAGTGGTATCAACACCACGAGGTCCCACCACTTAGAGGAACCTTTTGCCTTCAGGAAGCATTGTAGCAAACAGGGTTAACACAATCCTCATTTCATGTGTGCATCTTGAATGAAGGACACATGCAGAGCAAAGAGGACAGTGAAAGCATACTAGTGTTCCTTTTAACTTGTGGCTAGTTTCAAAATTCTGCTTCCAAAGCCTATAATACCAGCAGCATTCATACTCCAGTTCAGGTACAGACTGTCAAACATCTTTCCTCAAAATGTTCCTTCCCCAGTAACTACTACAAGGGAAGCACAAGAGGTACCTTGTTCCATTTGGCAGTCCTGACAAGTGCACCAAGATCCTTTATCACCCTCCCCAATTTCAATATACCAACAAGCACCCAAAAGGTGTTGTGTGGTACAGCACTGAGCTTTGCTAATTCTGCTGCTTGTTGGTTCCTGGAATTACTTTGCTTTGTGGTTGTTTCAGCCACTCTCACAAGAGATACGGGACAGAATTGTTATCCTGGAGGGAAAGCAGCTTCCTGTGCCAACCCCAACTCAGCCTGCTTTTATTTCTTTCTGAAGTCCAACCTTGCTATCACTGCAAAAGGAAACAAAGCCCCCAAACCCCTAAAAGTCCATCCCCGCCTACAAGTCTGAAAACAAATCTCATGGAAGTAAGAGGACAGGACAACTAACCTTTCAACTGATACACATAAATGCTCTGAACTAGCAAAGGTCACTGCTAGCACACAATGTAAAGGTAGTTTGAATATCATGCTACAGTTTGCCCACAGGCTAAGGTTACAGCACTTAAAACATTATTTCGTAGCAGTCAGTGCTGATAAATGCAAATATAGCAACTAAAGACAAAAACATAATTCCTCAGTGAGAACCAGTTCTGACTTGGAGCAGAATTCTGCTCTAGCACACCTTTAAGCCTGCTGCAAGTCTCCACTGCACATATATGTCTCCAAAATAGTTCTCTGAGCCATGCAGACTGCAACATACAACCCCAAAAGTGAAGCATGGGTGACAACTTAATGCCCACACAAGAGATGTAATTCCTGTGCTAAATTCTGCTTATATAATTGCAGAGTTGAACAAATAGCAAGCACATATTTAAAGAGACCAAATGAATGAGCCAACATGCAGTAATTATTTGCTAGACTACACATTCAGCTGTACTGAAACATTCTGCAGGTAGCTGGAAATGCAGCTTCAGTTTTCAGCCTATGTTCAGAGCCTCTTCTCTGAGCTGAATCTGCCAAAACTCAGAGTAAACTGTAAGTCTGACTTCAGCTAAATAGACCCCAAGACTGCAGACTTATCACAAAAAGCACACCCCACTTCCCCTCCTTTGGTAAGAGGGAGAGGATGCTTCAGATATTCTTACGCTGACACATCCTTTGACTATTATGCATCAGCTAATTAACACGGAGACAGACAGTAGATAATCTAAAAGCCCATGCATTATTACTTTAAGGTCTGTACCTCACTACTGAAATACTTTTCTCTTCAAGCATGAGTCTCTCCTCCTCGTACTAAGGCTCAAGTTCAAGAGCCATCCATGGGTCTTGTAATGTTTTCATTTACAGACTGGTTCCTGTTAGCAGGTTTGCCTACACTTTTTAAAAATCTATTCCTCGTAAGCCATGACTAGGGAATGAGCTGCCAAGTACATGGAAACATCTACCAAGGGATGTTTTTCCTTATAATCTCTTTCAGTTCTTGAAAAAATAGATAGTGCTATCAGGTAAAACAATATCTCCAGAAAACCCAAGCTGGAACTAGGCTGATTTATCTGGCCAATTAGCTACTTAGGATGCTAGGATTCAAAGAGCTGGTTTTCAGGAAGCCTGGACACCTTCAGATGGGAAGCCTGCAACATGTATGCATTAACACCCCAATTCCACACCTGCAGAAAGCAGTCACTACAGATACTTGACAAGTCACTTTCATCTGGGTTTCTCAGACCATCTGCAGAGATCCCACATGAAGCAGTGAGTATAAACAGTAACATAACCAAAGAATAAGCACACAGATTACACATTTAACAATTTGGACAGAACAGAAAGCTCAAATACTCGTCTTTGCTACAAAAAGAAATACATGTTTGTCTGTTTTCTTTGGCATAACTCACAGGTAAGTGTACCTACTTTTTACTTATCACAATTCTAAGGCAGCATCAAGCAATCTACCCAGAACTGACTTAGAAATACTATTTATAAGTAAGTGCTTATGCTTACCTTCTTGTAAAGATTTCAGTCTAATCCCTTAGCTTTTAGTGCTGTTCTAACCCCTTAGCAGCATGCAATTACCAGCTGCTAACTCTCTCAGTCTGAAAACATTTAAACTGAGGATACTGTCTGATAAGAGAATGTGAAATAACTCTGACTTTGGGTTAGGATCCTCAGGGACCCAAAAATCCAGAAGCAAACATTACCCTGAGTGCCCTCGTTCTGCATAAAGACAGCAAGCCTTCTCCCTCCCCCACTACTGCCTCACACTTCGTAAGGTCACTTCCATCACTGCAAGGCAAGCTGCAAAATACCATTTGCATTTAATACCATTATGCACCAATGATTGCAGAGGTTTGAAAACATCTGCAGTGTGAGACAAGGAAGAGCCAGAAAACTGGAGGGGACCAGGGGGAAAAGGGCCCAGGAAAGAAAATCCTGTTCTTTAAATTCCTACTAATAACCAACAGCTCGTGAGGCTAAATACATGCTGCAAACAAATTAAAGAAGCTGAACCAGTAAGAACAGAGGCTATCCAAGAAATTACTAAGACTTCTGATTTTTTCACTCCATGAAGATGGAGGGGGGGGGGGCGGGGGAAAATAAAGTATGTACACAACTCAGCACTACCCATGATTTCCATGCCACTAGGGATGGGGGAAAAAATTGCATACTGAGTGAATAACATGCAGGTCAGAGACTTAAAACAGATGCACTTCAAAATAAGTTTTGAGACCAGTTCTTAGACAGAATGTGTTCTAAACAGCATCTATTCAAACACTGCATCACCACTGTTTGCCATTATAGTAGAGTTCTACTATAATTTAATACTTTGATCTTTTAAAATAACATAGCAATATTTCCTAGTACATCTCCTATCTTTTTCCTGCTCACAAGATAAACTTAAACCTCTCACCTTTACATAATTCAGGACAGATAACTCTCCAAATGCTTAAGTAACAAATTATTGGTAGCTATTCATTTGACAGAACATGTGCTTTCAGGATTTTGATTAAAATGTCAACAAGGCAACATGGCTACCATTCTGCATACAACACTGTATATCCCAAATTTCACCTCTTGAAAAGAACAGGGCTGAAATAATTCCAACCAAACTATTTCCAACATGTTCTGCATCATATATCCCTCTCTGCAGAGAAAGTCCAGCCACCACTGTACCCATCTCACAGTGTTAGTGCACCAGCAGTTACACTCTCCTGCAGACTACAGATTCAAGACAGCTATTAATGCACACAAACAAAACAGCAAATGAAGTTACACAGGAATTTATCAAGTTGCCATACATAGTAAAGCTTTCCACCACCACAAAAGACTATTTTCCAGCATCTTATTTCTCCCTTCTTTATTTGAGGTATTTTATGCTGCTGAGCATTGTAGCTGCACACAGAAACTCCACATACAAAGAAGTCCTTTGAGAAAACTCAGAACCTGCTGCTTCTATTTTGGGAATACATATTCTTTGTGCGAGCTAAAATTTATCTTCTGAAATTTATAATTGAGAATGCAGACATTAACTTCTAGTTCAGCCAAGAGTTTGCCATGACTCAAATACTGTAACACTGATTTATGAAAAATCAAACAAGTGCACCAAGATGCAGGTAATGACACCAGCAGTGCACAGGGAAAGACTCCCTTCCCCAGTATGCAGTGTGAAAATCACCTAGGTCAAGGGAGCTACTTGCCAAGGCTCTGGCATTCCGGCTTTGTGTGTCAGGTGGACTTGGAGTTGGAGAACAACAGCCTTGAATTTGCCCCTCACCTTATTTGCCAGGATGCAAGAGAGATCAACTGCATGGGTAGACCTTTGCTATGTGGGTAAGCTAATTTCATCAGCCTGAATGAATTCACCTTGTAAAAGTATAGGGCAACTGTGATAGAAAACAGACAGGAAAAAATTCTAAGCAAGAAGGGACCCTGTGAGAAAAGATTGATGCTGTGTGACTAGAAAATCCTGCTCTGAATAAAAGAGACTTATCTTGGAGGAGGGTGGAGAAATAAAAGCAGCATAAGTTCAGCTCTCTTTTAAAGAGACACCTCTGGTTTAATGTGCTCTTTGCTCAACATCAGTTGCAGAGATGGCAGCTGCTATTTGCTGCTAACACTTAGGCAAACAGCAGCACCAAGACAACAGGACTATTTCCAGTCCATTTCATTAGATATCTTCACTATATAAAAAAAAAACCCAAAGGCTGAAAGAGGCAGTACAAAGAAGACAGGAAATCTGCAAAATATCTGAACATCAGAAGACTAAAGCTTTCTGCAGATTTACAGGATACAACTGAGATTGAGTAATTTGCAAAGCTTGTTAAATACATACAGTATTAAGCAGCAAATTGCTCAAATACGCAGACTCACAAAAACAATACAGCCTGACATGCAGCCAGTTGAATTTGAACTCAGGAAAACAGAATTAATACTGATGAGCAAAAGGAGAGCTAACTGAAATATAAATATATCCTCAGACAAAGATCACAACTTGCAGGTGGCCAATACAACCAGTTTCTCTGAAAGCCTTCCTAGACACCCCAGTGATCCCCATTGAACAGCCTCTGCAACTATCTTCCATTGTCAACTCTGACAAAACAAGATGCAGAGTTTCTCAGATTAAGAACTGGTCTCACACCAAACTCCTCTATTCCTACAGTCCTTTTTATGCACATGAAAGAAAATTCGCAGTGTATTCAGAAGCTGAGCTTCTGTGTCCTTTATTTGCACACATCACTGTCATCCAATCCAGGTAAAAGGGATGTTCTGGCCTCCCTCCCTAGGACATAGCAAAAACTCCTGTCCCCATGAGAGCACAAAAAGTGAACATCACACAGTCTAAAAGTTTTTAGATGTAAGATATTAGCAGCTTTTTACCCACCTAAGGGAAAAAAGCATAATTAATATTTTCACTTTAAACACCTCCAACATTTTTTTCCCCTCCCAGCAATTAAAGACATTTTTGCTGCAACTCTGTGGAACAGTGAAGAGGTTTAACAGACCAGAAAGCTCGCCAAGTAACTCCACAAGTGAGAGGGGACAAGGATAAGGCTGTCTTATGGCTTCCAAACAGTTAAAAAAAAATTTACCTTCTTCACTATCTGAGGCACTGCTCTTCTCTTGAAGATTTTCATTCTCATTCAGATCCAAGGACTTTTCTAAAGATCTGCTTCTGACTAGCTTGGCAGATTTTCTTTCTGAAGATGGAAGAGGGCTCTTCCTTATTTGTTTCTCACTTAGAGATTCTTCCACCTAAAAAAGGAAAAAAAAGCACCAATAATCATAGGCCGCTGCAAAAAGTTACTTTCAAAGAAAAACAACACAGCCAAAGCCACAAATCCTACCTACTCAGTCAGCACACAGTCAAGCACTGATTTCCTCCACCTCAGCCAACCTCTCTTTATCTCAGATTTTCACTTCACCCTAGTAACAAGATTTGTTTATCAGCTCTGTCTTATTAAGAGCCACCTTAAAGAGGCAGTTCACTCCCTAAACAGTCCCCTTTCCTTCATCAGTGCTGGCATTTACAAACTCAATCTAACACAGCAATTCGCTTCCTATTAGTCAGATTAGTTTTTAAACATGGTTTTAGAAGAGGGTCCAACAATCCTGAGGGGAAGCACAATGAAGTGAGTAGGGCATCCCTTTTCTCACTAACATTCAGTCACCCCAACTAAATATTTGAAAAATGTTCTTACTTTGTAGGGATTCATCACCTTTTAACAAAACAAGAAGTTAAATAACAGAAAAACCAAACATTAAAACCCTGCATCGAATCGTCTGATAAAATGCTACTTCTAGAAATAAAGCAATGGAGTTTCATCTGCCATCTCCAATACAGAAGCAGAGCATGCCCTGCAGTACCAGCCACTGATTCAATGACAGCACTGAATCATGAACGACAATTACTGGGGGTTAAGCTTACACACGCTGAGAATTAATTTCTAGTGAAACCATGTGCACAATGCTTGTGCACTTCAAGCCACTTAAAAAGCTTAAGAGTTAGTTTTCATTCTAAACCTTCCCTTAAAGCTCCCATTACATTCAGTGAAAGAACCAGGATCAAGAATGGTGAAGTCCCCATAGGCAGAAGCACACAGAGTATTAAATGAGCTTTCCTTAACGAAGTCGCTCCAATTAATCTGCAGTACCATCATCCTCAAAGATTATTCAGCACTGACTCAAAACCGAGAGCATCCGCTGCTTGAATAATCACCATGTTCTTCCTGTGCTACTTGACTTTTTTCAGTAGATCAACCATTTACTAGAAAAGAACACTGCATCAGCAAAGATGGCCAATTAACAAATGCTCCCATTGAAAGGAGCTACATGCCTGAAGTTATACTCAGGTACACCATGGGAGTGAGGATAGAAACCAACATTTCAATGATAACGCTCTACCAACACACGTAGAAAGAAGAAAGGAGCTAGTAGTGGTGAAGTGTCTGCTACTGCTGAGCTCTGTACCAAAGCATTTGTGTTTTTGACCTGCCAACAGAAGGCTACAGGATGGGGAAAATCCTTACAGAGCCTTCCAAACAGGATTAGAAGGAGGAAGGCTGTTTCCATACACAGATGACCCTCACTTAGACAAGTAGACATGCCACAATTAGTATTACACAGACTTCATTTAATCAACCACAGACAGCTACTGATAATAGCTTCTTCCAAGACAGCCCAAGTAATGCCAGCCAACCCCTTCATTAGTTCAGATCTCTTTCTGAAGAGAGTTCGTGGATAACTTTTGCCTGTCAGACCAGTAAGGAAGGAGTTAAACCGTTTTCCCTCCAGCCTTTGGAAGGCAATTATGCTGTGCATCATCAGTGCAATGATATTTGATAAAAGCTTTCTAAGCACTACCCTCTCCTCTTACTGCCCTTGTGCTTCTACAGTATCTGCTATGAACCTAGGGTGAGGGGACAGCATTAGGAACACCAACACAATTGTTATGTATTTTAGCTATACCAAAACAGTGAAATAAACACTTACCAAGACTGCCATTTTACATTATAATTAAAGGACGCTTTTGTTGAAGGCTGACTATTCAAAAGAGAGCCCTAGAATTTAACTCTGCTCACAGATCAAATCCCTGGACATTTCTGCTTGCCTACATGCCCAATTAGACTTAGCACCTGGAACTAACATCTCTGGGAGCAACACCTAGTAGGTAAACAAAACACTTTTCTACACAAAGCCATTACTTTACAATGACTTGTTCTCATGCAAATAAGATTCAACCAAGTCCAAATCAAGGCAGCCTGCATAATTTTACTTACTCTAAAAAGTCTGAATTCCAGTAGCATCCATAGTCTTACCATGCCTCCCTCCCCTTCAGCTCTCCAAAAATCTTGTTTTGGACTCCTAGGATTTACAACAGGGACACTCACCTCCAAACTAAGCTTTTAACACCTTACAAAATAATACCAGTTTTGTTTTCTGGCTATCGGTCTCTAGCCACTAAGTTGAACTAGCCACCAAACTATTTAAAGCCTACTGAAAGTCCAAACAAGATTTGCCAGGTAACAAAAGCCAGAAGAATTGTATGATAGTAAGGACTGTAACAAGCCTCTCCTTTCACCCCTCAGAATTTTTTCAAAGCTGAAACAGCAACTAAGTAGCTGATCTGAGAATAGTGAAAGGCTTTTGGCGCTCTGTTTGCTTTTCCCTGATCTTTCCCTTGGGGTATCTATTAACCAAAAGAAAAACTCTGTAACCTTTCAGGACTATAACTGCACACAGTAGCCCCAGCAACCACACTAAATGCTGCGCGCACCTCAGATACCATTACTAAAGCATTTACCCTCTCTCAAACAGAATTACACTCACAAATTCATCCAACACCAACAATCCATGTTTGTTCAGTTTTTATTAACGCAAAGGATGGGGGAAGCTCACCCTAGCTGAAGGTGTTTCTTATTTCCTGCCTTCTAAATGATTTCTGCAAGTTTCATTAAGCAGGGGTAAAGTGAAAGAAAAGAGGTTTCATATTCACAGCAGAGGACTAACTGATATCTGAAGGCAAAGACACACAGCATAACTCACCCTCTAATAATCCTCATGTATAGCAGGCAAAAGAGCCTCAAGGACATTTTCTTAAATAGGAATAGCACAAGGAAGAAGCAAGCATTGGAAGTCAACACAAGTACTACTTTCATTAAACACTTACTTTCTTACATTAAAAAAAGCACTGGGTGCATAAGAAGGTAGATAAAATGTGATTTGTTTTGTTTCTACAGCTGAGAAGACCAAGGCCTAAACCTCAGCATTATGCAGTGCATTAGAAACTCACACCAACAATGTTACCTTATCCAGAAGTTTGCTTCCCAAATATATTCTTGAAACCTGACAGTATTCATATCCAATTTCTGGTGCAAAAGCCTTTTAGGCTACCACAAACTTTCAACGAATTCCACAAGTTACAATTCCCATGTATTCTCATGTTTACAGATAGACAAGTTCAGCATATTTCTTATCAGTTATGTATAGCAAGAAAGACTGAGTCAGCACTTACACCCGACAACGTGTGTCTATTGAGTGACTCTCCTTCTGTTTGAAGTGAGGGCTCCCGAACTAAACCAACTGTTTTAGATAGCTTATCATCCCTTTCTCCAGGCTCATCACAAATGCTGGATCTGTCCAAAAGAGGAAATGAGACACATTTGGAGATGCATATTTATCTGTACATAAATAAGCATGGCTTTGTAAAACAACAATGCAACTCACACCTCCTTTTTAAGCTTTTCATGGGGAATTTCTTCACTCACACCACAGTTATTCTGTGATTTTTCTTTTATTGTTATTATTGTCAACAGTTATCAATTAATTCCTCCTACATCTACCTCATTAACTTCTCAAGCCACGTTACTCAACATAATCGCCTCAAAAAAACAACAACAACAACAACAAAAAAAAAAGCTTTTACCTATAATGTTAGTAGAACCAAGCACAGGTGAGTTAGAAAGCATGCACTGTGCAGGGAAATGGGAAACAGAGGTAGCCTCGAGCAAATTCAGAAAGAGATTATCTGAAGGAAGTCTGAGACACTTTTCCTGCATCCATTATTCCTGAGTCGTAAAGTACTGCATTTCTTAAACAGATAAAACCCAGGAAATATTTAATGGGATATTTATTGAAGCTTGCAGTGAACTATTTTTTTTTCTCCTCTAACACAAATAGGAATATAATGCAAGAATGAAAAAGAGATGCAAGTTGCATTGTTCAATTTTACAAAGCCATATTTATATACACATACAAAATCAAAACTCCACTGCAAGAATTACACTGACTGTTGATAGGATAGGTCATGTTTATTACAAGAAATCAATAAAACTGTTCCAGAATGATACCTATATATAGTTTTCTTCCAGCTTTCTAATTCAACCTGAGCTATCATACATAAAATAAGCTGAGACCTGAGACACAGGGACAACAAAGCAAGCATTTTAGTCTCCGTCAAAAGAGGAAAAGTGTTTGAACAGCAGATATAGCTCCATTCCACTGAGCCCTTCCAAACCGTTGAAGGGCATATAGATCCTGATCAAACACCATCAGGAGAAAAAGTTGATATTTAAGCTATCCTGTCCTTGCCCCAAGCAGTTCCAGGGGCAACGAGGTCTTCTTGTTTCCTTCTGTGAGGGGCCTCGGCTGTGTTCCTCTTTTAAACAGTGAACACAAGTTTTTATGCTGTTCAATTCATTGCATCATTTTATTCTAGGCTTAACCTTTCTGGTACGGCTACAGAAGCATTTTGGAAAACAGTTTTTGAAAAAGAGAACATTGCTTCCCCATGAGTATATCAATAAGCTTTATAGTCTCCTCTTACCGACACTGCCCATTGTCCTCAGACGACGAGTGGAAGCTCTCCATCTCCTCGGTGTTCAGGCCCAGCTCAGTGCCATAGCTCTGGTGTACCAACTGCCAGAATTCCTGCTTGGTCAGCCTCTGAAAGAAAGCGAGCTAGTCAAGAACTACACTATGGAACAGTAAGGCACAGTAGCTAAAACAGTAAGAAGTTTGAATTACGCCACAGCCTTTAACCTCACTTCTGACAAGGTCTGCAAGCATTTAGGTATCACGTTTCGAGATTAGATTTCAGCATTTTGGGGAACTGAACTCTCATCTACTCCACGTTCCCAACCCACTGCTCAACCAATAACACTAGACATTAAAGAACTGGTATTTCAAGAAAAAAAAAAATGCTTGCAGTTGTGTCTTCATTTGTCACCAGTGTTTTCAGAGATATTTTCAAAGCATCCCCCTCCAAAGTTTCACAAGAGATGGCACAAAACCAGTAGCCAGCAGACAGCCAGATACTCTCTCCCTCGGATCCCAGACAAACTTAACAGATCCACGCATGTTTCCTTGGGGTGCTCAGACCACTCTTTCAGCAGTGTGAGGCTAACACTTCAGTCACTGCAGACTCCAGGGCTAGGTCAATCAGTAGCCCATCCTGCCAAGGCAGAGCAGCAGGTGGGATACTGCCACAAGCCCCAAAGGTACAATACCTTGTCTCACAGCTGGCTGCTCTTCTCTTCCCCTATAAGCTCAGTGAATTGCACATTGTCTCTGGCCACGAGGAAAGTTAGGGAAGTGAGTGCTACAACCAACTCATATCAGTAAACTAAGCAGCTAGTTTCAAAGTCCACTTTTTCTGGCAGGAAAGGGTCAAACCAAAAAAAGAAAACAAAGAAAGAAAGAAAAAGAAAAGGAAATGCAGCAGTCCAGTTTGGTGATTTAGTCAAAGAAGACAGGCATTGCACTGGAAAATGTGCCGCAGTCACGATCCATATTGATCAAGGGAACAGAACCGTGCTAATGAGGCAGTAACACAGGTCTGCTTACGATTTGCATGAAATGATCACATTAAATACCCGTGCATTATTTAAAGGGCTTTTAAACGATCCTCTCCACCTCTCCGCTCCGCCTGCGGTGTTCCACTACCTGCAATTTTAGCCTCCCAAAAAAGGCCGCTCCGCAGGCACCGAGGTAAACGCTCACCTACACGCGGTGGGTCCCTCACGCCGCCCCCAGCTCACACACACACAGCCCGCCACCGTCTCCCCTCACCCTCCGGGCCCGCAGCCGCCGGCCGGCTCCTCCCCGCCGCTCCCGGGCCAACCCGGCCCGCTCCCACTTCCTGCTCGGCAGCGGGGCCCGGCCCCACAGCCGCGAGGGCTGCCCCGGGCCGGCACCGCGCGGCCCCTCGCCCTCCACGGGCGGCCCCGGCTGCTCTCTGAGGGGAAGGACGTCGGGCTCCTCCACGAGCACCTTGCCGGTTGTTGGGTTGCCGGAGTTGGGTTGTACCGGGGACAAAGGAGTCGTAAAAGACCTGACAAGTGTCTCTAACTCATCAGCACAGCGTGTGTCAGCCTGTCCTTGTACACGGAGCTAAGCGCTTCATAGAAAGAGGAAAAACCACAAGCTGTGCATTTTAAGAATCTGTAAAGTCGTCCCCTGCGCTTTTAAGAAGTTAACGTTACTAACTTCTGCTTCTAGGATTCTTGCAATCTGCTCAATTATTCCTAGCTCAGCTAGATACATTAAGTCATTAACAGTCAGCCCAGCTTCAAATCAGACTGCTCTGCTATAATCAGAAAAGACTAGTTCTAAAGGCAGAGAGGGCATGACTTTTCTGGCTCAGATTTCTGTCCCGGAGCAGAAGCAGGCTGGAGTGGCTCTGAAACCTGCAAAGCTGAAACTAAACCCGGATTACTTTGTCCACTTGAGGTGATGGTCCATGCTAGATTATTCCAGAGCTCCTTGTAGTCTTATTTTCTGTATACAAAAAGCAGTGGAACGCATTTTTGTCCTTTCAACTTGGAACACAGAACATCAATACTTCACGTCAAACCTGTCAAAGAGGGGGCATGAAACAAGCTGTCCTACAACAGCAGCTTTGCTTGTGGTATGATTCTTACCCCCCCGACCATGGTCAGGTGCAAAAGTAAAGACAAGAAACTCCATAAAGGTTTAATCCAGAGACACCCCATACACGAACACATTCTCTAACCAAGCAACTCTAACATGGAATTTTGCCCAATTTCTTGATTGCGATAGCAAAAGGTAACAGTGAACTCTTGGTTCAGTTAAAACTGCCTGAATATGAAGATCAAAATCCATCTGAGCCCTCTTTGACCTCTAAAACAACCTCTGTTGAATGCAAAAGCGCAACCAGTCTTTTTCAAAACCTTGCCTTAAAAACTGGTTGATTTGCTGCCCTAGTGCACGTTTGCCATAAGAACCCCAGCTCAACTACAGTTCTGATCCCTTCTCACACCTCCAGACTTATCTGCCACAACACCTGCAGACTGGTGCAAATCTCTACCCAGCAAAGCACAGAAATAAAAGAAAAATAATCCAACTCTAAGGAAAAGGACTCATGGGAATCGAATTAACTGTGTTAAGATCTTGTTCTATGAGAAATAAGGAACACCGTGTTTGTTTGGAATTTGAATAACCTGCCTAACTATATTTTAATTTGATCTAATTCCTCAAACTGGAGGGATATTCTATATTCACAAACTTCAGGAGAATTAAGCAATACTATAAATGCCATTGCTCTTACCCTCATTAACAGCCATTTACTAAAGTTGCTTTTGCCTATTTGGAAAGCCCGTTGCAAGGCAGGAATCATGGCTGATTTAATAAACTGATGCATTATTTAAAGCCTCAGCGGATGTGAAAGCCACTATCTGTTTTATCAAGGTTGGTGTCATGTCTCTTCCAGACCTACATTAATGATTCCTTATTTTCCATGATGCTTCCCTTCCTTACAGAAGCATTTCAAAAACAATTGCAAGGTAAAAAAAAAAACTAGAAGCTTCACTCTGATCACATTCTGCAGTAGGAATTGATTAAATGTGGATTTTTTTTAATCTTTACATGGATATTTTAAAATTAAAAGGTGTCTTCTGAAGAGCAGAGTACCCACTGATTCTAAAAAGGAACCAAAGCTCAAGGGCATCAAGTACAGAGAAGCTATGAGCTACAGAATTGCAACTCAGCTAAGGTGATCAGGAATCCTTATCAGAACAGTGACACAAAGGTAGAGGACAGTATCTTGCTCTAATGAAGCTTGAATAAATGGCTTCATGCTGTTCCATGCCTTTCTCCTACACAATGCAATTTCTGATCAAAAAGGCAGACTTCATGGAAGGCTACTCGTATTTGAGTGTCATGTTCACAGACAGCTGAGCAAGGCAAAACGGCCACAAGATGGAGACCTGGTGTGCTGACCCTCCCGAGAAGTTCTGCATGGGGTGAAAGCAGTGTGTGTACCAGGTAAAGGAGGTAGGCTGCCCTTCAGAAGAGGTGAGACCTTGTAATACAAACTCAACAGCTAGGAAGTGCTGAAGAGGCTGCAGCTAACAACTGAAAACAAAAAAATCCCTGCTGCACTAACATGATTTGAAGCGCATGCTGTTCCAATCCCCAGAATCAACACCCTGCAACTCTGGGATTATCTACCATCAGGTGGCGCAAACCAATGCTGTGACAGCTGTGTTCAGAGTTCATTTCTGACAAGACATGAATAATGTTATTTCATAATTTAACAGTACAATGTCATTGCCCAGTCTGGTAGAAATACTCCAGTGAATAATTAAATTATCCTCAGGGTTTAGAATATTTAACTGCTAGCAGATTAAACGTTAAAACCCAGCTCCTTTTGGAAGTGGTTCCAGGGAGACAATTATGTTGTCACAAACCTTGCAGATTCTGACAGCATCCCTTTAACAACCAGATCCCAGAAACACCAGGCTCACAGCACTGCATGCCACGCCAGAGCCTCAGAGGTAACACATACCTTTCAGACGTATACTGTTCCTGTCATGAGAGCATGTGCTCATCTACTCAGTACCCTAACTTGATCTAGTTTGAATAAGGAGTAAAGATTTGCTGTAAACAGATAAATTCTGCCTTAATTGGTGCTTTCCTTGATTTTCAGCTTTTGACTGTAGAAGAAGTGCCTCTGGGCTGCCTGAACACTCATTTAACCAAAAATGTTTGTGGCAACTGCATAAGTAGTGCAACAGCTTTAAGCCTTTGGGTACCATCATGCTACAGAGTTTATATATAGATATTTCAGTGTTGGAATATTTAAACAATGAGAGCCATAAAGAGGAAGGAATTGGTTTTCAAAAGCTGCATTACTTACACTGATGTTCTGCAACAAAATCATCAGTACATTTTTAGAAAGATTAGCTTATGTGCCCACAAATTGAAATATACGTCAGCCTAACAAGGTGAAGCTGTCAAAATATACTCCCATATCATTCAGCCTACCTCTGTCGCATTACAAGATATATAATAATAATATATAATTTATATTACAAAAAGATTCCTTTGTTATTTAACCATCCAGCACTGAGAAACTTACCTTATCCAACAACACATTCTGCCATAAGCGGAAGATACTGAGGTAGCTTCTGTCTCTTGCACTGAATGATGTGAAGAAAAACTGCAGGAAAAAAAGTATGAAAAGCTCACACATAGGTATTTAAGAAAACTAGAACCTTTCCTTGTATCTTAAATATCCCAGGGTTTTCAGTAATGGCATGTCCTCTCATATTCCTCACACACAACACTTATCACTTATAATCAGCTAGAGTTAGTTCTCCATTAGTCAGAGTATATAAAAACTCGTGCTGTTTCCAGGCCTTCTATTGCAATCATTTGCTTGTTAAAGTCTCTTGCCCACTCCCAAATGGAAAGCAGGAAAAAAAGAATTATATGTACATGCCTACTTCTTAGAGGCCACAGCCCTTTCCATCTTACCTCTAGATACTCCTTTTACTAGAGCTTTTCACATGAGATGTGAAATTACAATAATCAAAATAGGAGATCAAATTAATGTGTCATTTGTAGTTTTAAAACCTGTCCTATTCAAAAGTTCAGTAGAGAAAATTCTTTCATCAAGAAAGAAGAAATCGAGGGGGAGCAGCCAAATATGGAACAAGAGGAATCATGGCCCCTTCAGAGAGAACAATTTTCTAAGGTGATTCTGTAGCTATCTTCTGTATCCAGTCAAGAACTATTATTTTTGAGGCACTGCTGGAAGAACTATCATGAAATACACTGGACATACAAACATCCTGCATCACGCTTTTTAGCTTCATCCAAATTAAAGTCCCAGAAAACAGCTATTTCTACCATATACAATTGGGTAGCTTATGTGTAGATTTCTCCACGACTCAAAATCCATGTATCACAGCCCTTTCACTTTCAGCAATCTTTATGGAACATTTAAATCCAATGAGAACACAAAAATAACAAATTCACAGATACCCTGAATTCATTTCCTGAATTTTTAGTTTTTCAGTAGACTTTGAGAACCAGTGGGACAAGAAATCCAGAATTCCCCTTTCAGGATAATGTATCAATGTTAGCAGGGGGTCTGTGATCAAGCTACAATTGACCATTTGAAAGCTGATGTGCACAGAGACCAAGTCTAATTCTAATAACATTTGAAGACTTATCAGGGAAAGCTACTTATTCAGAACTAGAAGTCCTCTGTTCTAGAAATTATCATTTAAAAGATGAATGTATTCAGATTCAGGTTTTTACCTTCTCTCCTTTTGTTGCTATCTGTATGGCATTTGGAATGAGCCGAGCAGTCTTTTCCTTTGTCATGAAAGTGATATCCTTCAAAGCAATAGAAATCTAAGCAGAAAGAGAATTAATACATTTTTTAGATTTAACAGTTATTTTTAATTTACAGAGTCACAGAACAGGCAGGAAGAGCTCAAATGTTAATCCCAAACACTAGGATTAAGATTTTGAAGGCAGCCGTTGTCTCCATTTGCTAACCTTCACAGTAAGCACTCCAAATCTGGAGCAAATGAAGATGATTTAAGAACAATTTTTTCTTTTGCATTAGGATTAGAGAAGCGAGTAGTTCTCCCTCTTCTGTCTTTCCATCCCTGCAGCAGCACTCTACAATGAAGGGCAAAATATCAACTATTTAAAACCACAGTCTGGGATTTCATAAGTTGTTTTTTTAATATCAAGTCTAGAAGAAAAGTCTGATCATCAAACCCATCTGATGAAATTTAGCTTGATTTTTAGTTGATCATTTCTATACTTTCTTAAGTACACAAATTATTTGTTGCCTGCACTGGGTATGTCAAAGCAGATAGAATTCAGGAGATGAAGATATCAGTGTTCTCAGCTGCATAATGTTTTGACACATCACCATCACCTATAACTAGGTTACCTTCCCTTTCATTTTCACTTCTTTATGCTATTCCTTCAGCAGGTGCAACAACTGCTTTCATGAAAACTTAACTGATTAAGCTGATTTCACAGAAAGAGAGCCAACATGTCATGAATATCTTCTGCTTATACTGATCAAAAGCGACAGAGCACAATGTATGAAAGCTCTTTTTCAGATTGCCTTTAGCTATTCTTAGACGCTGACACACACAAGACAATCCAGTGAGGTTCAATGCAGGATAGTTCTTGAATAGGATAACAGTATGCTACTGGTCTTAAAGACATCACCTCACACCCCTTTAGAAATAAACTTTTCTTGATGAGGCAAGGCAAATTGTTAAATAATTGTAAAAGATCAGGGGAAAACAATTGCCAAATTTCTTCCTATACTGAATGGCTGAACAAGCTTACTTCTGCACACAGACATCCCCAAGACCACTCATTTTATGGTACCACAGATTTGCATTTCCACTCGGGGACACAGGCTCAGCATGAGATGGGCAGGATAAGAGTCCCTCAAACAAATCAGACATCCTGATACTACAGGACAAAGAAATGGGCTTCAAGTATGCTAAGAAATCTTACTGTGGTCTCCCATCGGAAAATGTTGCTGTGGAAACAGAGCCAGTTTTCAGAGAGATACAGGCGTCCTTGCAGCAGGATATCCTTCTGGAGTGCACAGGCGTAATCTAGGCACAGAGAGAAAAAGCAAGTTTACTCACTTACTACAGTTCAACGGACCCAAACACGTTAACTTAAAATGAAATAACGCTATTACAATACAAATAAAAATCCATTTCTTTAACTCTTCTCAACTCTGACAGCAGACTTGCATGGGGTTGCACCCAGACCATTGTTTTGGGAACACCTCAAGGTCAGAGTCAATAGAAATATCTACATAAAGACAATATTCCATACATTGACCCCTTGTGCCTTATCCTACATTTTCAAAGAAGTAGTATCTGGCACCACTAGGAATACATGGGAGAAACATACACAAGTCAAACGTTAGAGAGCCTAAAGAAAACAATACACAACCAGCTTACACTGTAACAGATTATACCACCAACTCCTACATAACAGTGGTTCACATGTTGTAGCACAGAAATAATCTTTTTGCCAAACAGATCCTATCACCAGCTAAAACTATCTGCAGAGTGAGACTGGAAGACAGCCTGAAGCAATCCAGTTTTTCAGGCAGGGGATATTTTCATCACTTGACAGTCATTTTTATTATGATACTGCCTCAGGCTGAAACATCTCTACTAAGGAATATTTTTCATCTGGAATGCAATTACCCATCAACAGATACCTGCTGATCAAAACTGAGATATGAGGATTTGCTTGCACTTTAAAATCTTTGAGAGAATGTTTACCAAGTAAGAGCCTGAAGTGTTTGACTCAAGCACTCAGTACTAAAGCGAGCATATGGAAATAAATGTCAAAGTTCCTTTTAGTCATACAGCAAGAAACTTAAGACAAACAGATACTTCCGAAAGATACTTCAAAACACTGGAGAGACAGGGAAAGGAGCAAGAGTCTGAGGTTAAGGACTTTAAGAAACAAATACCAAGAGGTTTCAATTTAACTTCTATGTTTGGAAGACTGACACTTATTTAGACCTCAAAGAACTGTCTAGTGCTTTATGGGACCATCTTACTACTTTTTTCCCATCCACATACTGGCCACAATATCCATTAACAAAAATACTCCTCTTTTCCCGCTGAGCTAGCATAAAATTACTCCCCTGGGAGGCCTGGGCAAGTGACAAGCAATACTATGACCTGCCTAAAAAAAGGCAATGTCAAAACAAAGGAAGAGGTTAGCATTTCTCCCTTTTACATTATCAGTTCCAGTAAATTAAGATGCTACCTACAAATAACATTTTCAGACAGATTATAGTGGCACTCCTTTAAGCTCTCATTTTGAAAGTCTAAGCCCTTTACTGTAATTGAATTATTTAATGTGATCTCAAATTGATCCAGAAGTAATGCCTCCTGTTCCCATGAACACTGAAAAAGCTACAAAAAGCACAGCAATACTATTTAACAGTGCAAATTCTCAACTAGAAAACACTATTTCTCAACACAGTCACCACAATTAGCTATGATTTTCTCCAGCTATGAACAAGAGCCTGCATGCTGCACTCAAAAACACACAACAAGGAGGTGACCCACTGTTTCACAGTCACCTTGGCAGCATCATTACTAAGAAAACACTGCTCCACAGTCTTCAGACTCCTAGAGTCCTGACATTATAATGATGGAAGAGAAAGTTTGTGTCCTTTTCTGGCCTGACTCTGGAAGTCAGAGCCTTCAGCTTAGTCAGCAACAACAGTTTGTCCAGGTTCCAGGATATTTAGAAGGATCATCCCTTTCTTACTCTAGAAGACAGCATACATACAGAACACATCACTTTACTCTGAGGGCTGTATCTTAAACTTTTACCTTCAATGGTGAATTTACATGTCACCACTCCACGAACTGCAGTTTTGACTCTGGCTCATAGCAGTGATACCATATCTCACCAACAGTAACCATGCAATCCAGAAACTCACTGTCAGCCTCATATTGGTTTGATAGATCCTGACAAACTTGAGTACAGTGTTCTTTCTGTTCCTGGGTGAACACTCATGCGATTTAACTGGTGCAAATTTTGTGACATTTCACCTGGTGCAAGCTTTGTGATACTCTAACATTACCACCATTGTTTCTAACACACTGAAGCAGATACTCAGCTCCGTAAACAGTTTCCTGGTCATAATCTGTTGATTCACACGGATAAGCAGATCCAGAACACGGGCTATCTTTCACACTGCTTTCACCACTGCTAAAACATATCACCCACTGCTTCAATGTGCTTTACATTCACTGTTTGGTCTCCATAAGTGTTCAGCAAGTACCAATGGATGTCAACAGGTGACATTTCTTTAATGACACACCTTTGCTTCACCTACACTTCCACATCAGAGACCATTTCATCAGACTGCTCCTCTGCTGCCATCTGTCACACAGCAACAAAAAGTAAGGGACTGCTGGTATGAAGGCACAGTCTCTATTGCCATACCACCAACACTCACCACTGACACCATGGGCCAACATAATAAAGAAAGAGGCTTTATTTTCCAGGCAGCCCTTGTAAATAGTGCTCATTACAGTGGAATAGTTTTGTTGTTGTATGTGTTTGGTTTTTTTAAACAGTTACGTTAAAAGCAGGAGTCATTATAGTTCTTTTGATGAACTGCAGCAAGCAATAGCTCCTTTGAACACAGTAAATATTGTGATATGTTCCTCTAAATCAAGCAAAAGAACAACTCCTAACCTGGAAAACACAAGGGTGAGGTCATAACAAGGGGTATGTTATAGGGTAACAAAAACAAAAAAAAAAAAAAGAAGCAATTGCATCTCTTCTATCAAAAGATAAACTACATTATTAACACTAATCATTACCGAATAATTCAAGTACTAGGCACTCTGAAACTGTGCTTCACAATTTGCTTCACTGCTTTCTAAATCAGTCCTATGCAAGAAGGTTCATAAAAATCAGAACTTGGAAGTAATATTATTCTCTTCTGTCTTACTTCTGTACTGAACCCCACCATTTTAAAATGCAGAAGGCATTTTAAAGTATAACTGCCTCCTGAGCTGCAAAAGAACACAAGGATTTAACTGTTTCTATACAAGTGAAAGCTCTAATTTCCCTTTCATTATCTTAGAAGGAACTTGGCATGCTACAGGCATATACTGCCTGCCTCTCAATACTCTCTGCCTTGAAGGCTGCAAAAGGAGATGAATTTGAAAAACAGTCACAGTGCCACTTCAGTAAAAAAAAAAAAAAAAAAAAAAAAAAAAAACAATGCCCAATTCTTAGTGCAGCTGTTACTCAATGCTCAGGCAGAACAAATATACTCACCTGCAAGGCAAGCAATAAAAAAAGGGAATAAAATGCACCACTACAGGCAGAGGAGGTAGGATTTCACACGTGCCACCTATGGATCTTTTTCCATGAAGCAAAACAGGCAGGCAGAGTTCAAAAGAAACACAGTTGCAAGAAATTACACACTGTAGTCCAAAATTATTTGCCAGATGCTTCTCTTTCTCTACACCTCACACTGCAGTGTGCTCCACACCACCTCTATGAGTCCAGTTGAACTTTTACTCCTGCAGCCATGTCATCAGACCCACAGAACGGTTAAGGTTGGAAGTGACCTCCAGAGGCCATGTGATCCAACCTCCTGTTCAAGCACAGAAAGCCAGATAAGGCAGCTTTTGAAGGTCTCCAAGGAGGGAGATTCCATAACCTCTCCTGCGCCAGAACTTAGTCACTTGCATAGTAAAGAAACGCTTCCCATCATCTAGACAGAACCTCCTCTGCTCCAGCTTCTGCCCTCTGCCTCTTGTCCAGACACCCAGTACAACTGAAAACGACCCGGCTATATCATCTAGGCACTCTCCCTACAGATATTTATTGACATCAAAGATTCTATCTGAACCGTCCAAGCTGAACAGTCACAGTCTCTCCTCACAGGAGAGATGCTCTACTTCCCTGATCATCTTGGTTGCCCTTGCACTCCTTCCAGTATGCCCATGTTTCTCTTGTACTGTGAAGCCCAGTACTGGGCACAGTACTCCAGGTGCAACTGCACCATTGTTGAGTAGAAAGAAGATACCCCATCACTTGCTGACAACACTCTGCTTAATGTAGCCAAGGATCTTGTTAGCCTTCTTAGAAGCAAGGGCAGATTGCTGGCTCAGCCTATGGATAAGCTACTCTGGTATACTGCGCAGCAAAAAAGTCTGGAATATTCATGGAAAACCACATTATCCATTATATTCCTTCCAATTACCAGTTTTCAGGTCCTCTAAACATACAGCTGGCACTTGTCTTTCAGAGTCTTAAATTATAGGTGCCCACTATGTCACCATCAGTCCCAGAACCTGCACTAATCAAGGTGTCAAGTGCAATGGTTCATGCTTATTTCCAGAAAGCAAAGGAAACACTACAGACAAATGATATCTACTTGCTTAACTGGGTCAGTGAAGCAACATTCTGTGCCTTAGCATCCTCAAAACACAGCCAGTACAATTATGGACTTCCTACCTTCTCCCATAATACCTACGTCAACTAATTCAGCCATAATTAGTTTTCTCTTCAAAGAGATACAGAGGACTCTTTAAACACTTAAAGGATAAAAAATAATTACAGTGCTTCAAGAGTTACCAATTGGTCATCCACACTGGAAAGAACATTAAACAAATCTAGAGCTCTGAGGATTTAATTCTACCTCTGTTCTCACACTAGCACTGCACAAGTTGATACAAATCTGTTGCACTCACAGCCTAAGCACTCTCCCTGTTCCAGCAGAGCAACCCTTTCTTCCCATCTTGTTGCTAGCAGGCACCCATCACACCTTCACCCCTTCCAGTGGGTGTTTTGACACTCGGTAAGAAGTAGCAGAAATCAAGATGCTCTCATCCAGTATATAGATTAATCAGATGACTCAATATATTTTGCTTCGCTTCTTAACCCAAACAACAGTTTATATTTGGAGAAAGTAGGCAGTACAGGAGAGGACTTTAAGCCTGGCTTTCCCTACAGGTATTTGACAGTAGCTTAGATATAAGAGAACAGAAAATTCTCAGCCACAGATTTAATGTATCACGAAGAAAAGCTTTGGTACTGCTGCACTTGGAAATTATCAGCCTAATATAAGAGTTTTTGGTTCATTGTCTTACCTACTATGAGTCTCTCTGAATCTGGCAGATGAGAAAACTGTCTCCTGAATTCCTCACTCCTGTATTTGTAAGTGGAACTTGAGAGCTGCAACAAAGAACAGCAGAAGGTTAAGCAAACATTTATTTTCAGCCATTGTCCTCTTGCAAGATTTGAAACTTTATCTTAAAGAGCAAAGTAACATCAAAGGAGCAATAAGGAATAGTGGTACCTAAATGTGACCATGTTTCAGTGACAATCTTCCCTTATGCTCCTAGAATTTAGGATAGAATGATCCAGTTATAAGTCATTACAGCTGCATGATGTCAGCCTATTCCACTCACAAGCACAGGACAGCCCCTTGCAGGACTAAGTCTCTTTTAGCATAAGCTCAGCAAAAAGGAAGCAAAACCACAGCACAGGAAGTGTCAGAGCAGATCAGGTCCTCACACAGGCTACCAGCTGGACAAAAGGACACCACCTACAACACCAACTTCTAATTAGAACACCACTGAGGGAAAATGTTACTGTAAAAGGAATCTTTGCTGATTGCTATAATTAGGCCTGTAGTAATAAAACTGTAAAAAACCCTATTTTTAATAATGAGGCCTCGTTTTTTCCCCTAAGAGATGTTGGCCACTTATTTTAGGGATCTTCCTGACGAAATGCTATAATTTGACTGGAATTCTACCTTATGCAGCTAAGACAGGCAGAAGTCACTCTCAGGCAGTACCAATACCAGTACAGATAAGCTATAAAAGATTATTATTGTTATTATTTTTAAACAGCCTGATTTTTTTTTATATTTTTTATTTTTAAGTCTTTTGAAAAATCTTAACAGCATATGGCTGCTATTCTCTCCTTGAACACCTGTATCATCCCAAACTTGGCATACACAGATTCATAGATTCATAGATACATTAGGTTGGAAAGGACCTACAAGATCATGTAGTCCAACCATCCTCACACCACCATCCCTACCCACCAAGCTACTAAATCAAATCCCTCAGCACCTCATCTAAACGCTTCTTGAACAGCGCTAGGGACGGCGCCTCAACCACCTCCCTAGGCAGGCCATTCCATAAACTCCACACATACACACCATAAACTCATTTCTGTTAAAAGACAGGCTATTTATTTTTAGGGTAGGAGAAAGAAGGCATCAGAAGAGCCACTTCTGGCCAAATGACCTTACAGCATGTTTACTAGAAAACACCCAGTTTTGGCACACTCTCGCAGCACATTATGTGGTCAGTACCCTTAAGATACTTCCATGGTTGTTCTCATAGTTTAGAATGCAACTCTTAAGCCACAGAAACACAAGTACAGGTATTTAAGTGAATAAAACACAGCAAGGACAAAGTTTCTGACTCGGTTTAGCTTTAAAAAAAAAAGGTACTGAGTTCCTAAACATTACCTTATATTACCTCCCATAACAGAAAGTCTTTATATCTGACCACTGGTGAGCACACTTGCTGTTCACTAATATTCTGAGCACTGTAATGAAAGAGGTAGTGAGGGAGACAGAAAATAGGTAAATCTCCCAGAAGGGGAAGGAAGGAAGAATGAAAGCTTTAGATGCAATCAACAGGGCTGTCAGACACATCCTCCAATCTGTATGCTTACACAGCTTTATTACAGCTATTTCTGAAACTACAGGTGTATTATCTGAGCACACATCTATTAATGTAGATGAGTTGTGGTTTCTTGGCCTTCTCATGTCATGCTATAAGACATACTCTCCACACTGGTCACCTAAAAACAGATATTCTATGACTGCAGTCCTTTCAAGAAAGGGTTGATTCCAATTACTCAATAAAAAAAAAAAAAAAGACATGGGAAAGAATTAAGATAACTTGAACTGGTGAAGTTTGCACCTGTAGTTGCAGAGATGAATGTTACATAGCCATGACTGTCAGACTGAAGTCTGAACCTGTGATAACAGTACTCAAACTATGCGGAAGAAAGAACTCATCTGCCATGAGAACAGAAGAAAATTAAGTCTTCCAGTCTGACATAAGAAGACATGCTTTTAAAGAGGAAGACCTTTCTCAGAACATATTGAGATAGATCCTTCTCAGAGCTACATTGAAATTGATCATTTATGTGGTTACAAGACAAAAGGAACCAGGAAGAGAGAATAGAGACTTTACAGAATCACAACGGCTTTTACACCAGGTGCCTGAATCAGCCAGTTCAAGAGCTCCAAGAATCCAAACTTAAGAATCTCAGCTTGCCTGAGAATCCCTTACTGCCACTGACAAGTGTTCTCTGTCACATGATAAGCAATAAGAAACACTCTTATTAATTGTACATTTCTATGAAGCTCTCAGAATGTTTATGAAGAACCTGCTCCAAATCCTTATCTAATCAGCAGAAGAAAAATGGGCACATTGAAGCTTTTTAACCTTATCTTTTCCTTATTTTATATGAAAAGTAGCTCACTTAGATCTGTAATTATCATGCACTCAGCATGCGGCTTAGTGATTAAGACATCAGTCAATGGACTCTGGAAACAACAGGAACATTTTTAATATAACCAGGAATACCATTTTCCTTCAAAAGGAGAAAACAGACATCTGCATTTATATGAATATGGCATCTCATCACCATTATAATATTCATAACACAGCAGTATTTCAGGCAGGTTGAAATGTCTAGGTTACAAAACTTACCATCAAATATTAAAACAAGAAAGGCAGACATTAGGCTGCACTACACAGCTTAACAGATGAAAACAGCAATTTTTAATACATGCATATCTTGAAGTTTAATTATAAGTCATCAGGCAAACACTTTGCCTCGGGATAATCTTAGGCATTTCTGAGCATGCTATATTTGGTCACTGAGCAAACCATTAGGTCCACTCAACAACATACTAGTACTGAAGCCACAAGATACACCAGACCTCTGTAAAACAACATATGCAGAAAAACCTCTTCAGCATCATCCAGAAAGCTTTACAGAAGACAGTTATTTAAGAATCAAGTACTACCTGAAGACACAGAACCAAGAGATGAACGTACTTTGTTTAGAAGTGGACCAGAGCCTAACTATATAAAGTCAAATTCTAGAAATAAGGTCAACTTAAATAACTCAGGGTAGTCCTATTTATAATGAAAGCTGGTTAAAAACAGCTTCCTTTCACATTTACAACTTCAAAGTGTGGACAATGCAAATAATTTGAGCCACTTAGCAAACCATGGAAGAAAATTAAGCTAAACCCTCTCCCAAAGGTATCACAAAAAAAAAAAAAAAAGCTACTTGGCAGGAAATAGTTTGATTGCACATATAGCTAAACATGCAAACAGTCCATCAGCCTCAGCAGAACTGTGTACACATTTTTAAAGCTTGCTAACGACAGTAATAACTTTGTATATGCTCTGTTAACATTTTGCCCTTGTTTTGAGACACCACAAAACTACACACTACCTGACAGTCTGTATTTTTGACATGCAGAAGCAAATACAAAAAGCTGAGAGCACAGGTAAGATAACCTCACTAACTTCAACATCACCTGATTTCAAGAGATCCACGCAAGCCTCCAATGAACTTCACAGTCCTGGTATCAGTTGCTGTCATGTGCTTGAGGTCATGCGTTCAGACCAGCCTATGAATAAGCTGCCCGACTTCCTCCTTTTATGTTCAGAAGCCTCACTTAAACATCAAAGCATTACCAACAAGACCACTGCTTTCACTCTCCAGTCCACAAGCGAGATTAATGCTATCCCCCTCTCTTAATAAAAAACCACACAATGTTTGTCTGTATTTGGGGAATAGCACTTGTTCTGTCTTTCCTATTAAGTTTCAAGGCACAGCTGAAAATAAATTTCAATCCTACATTTGCACATTAAAAAAAAAGCCATTAATTATCCTTGGCAAAATTTTTGCATTCTTAATAAAAGAATGTACTGTTTTCTCCTTTTCAACTATATCTAAAATCCTCCTTAGTATCAAGAGTAAAAGTCTTCAGGAAGACAACACACAGTGGGAAAGGAGTTGGTTTTATACAAAAAGAGTGCTTTAAGTCAAAAGAATTTTTGAAACTTAGCAGTAGAGGGAGAAATACAAAAAGCAAGCCAACACTAAACTTTCAAAGTCTAAAGTTTCACTGGGCTATGAGAGACCTACAACAGCAGCCCCGAACAAAAGTCTCATTTAGCAGCAGAAGGCAAGCAAACTAGAACATCACTTCCTCTAAAGCAGATACAGGCAAAACTTTTATATAAATAAAGGAACAATTCCCATAGCACACTTGAACAGTGGTCCCTCCAGTGAGGCTGACAAGTATTTTCATCTGTGAAACACTGATCCCACTACAATCATTTCATCAGTCTAGAAAGCTTCATCAGAACCAGCCAATATAATCTATAAAGCACAAGCCACACCTACGCTTTGATTTAACTAATGCTTTAAAATTGAAGTTGTGATGATTAAATTTACTCTCGGGAAAGAAAAATTACTTGCTTTACCTTCTTGATATAAAAAAAGAAGCAGACAGAGCTGTGGAATGAACATTACCCTCATCTTGTGAACTGCTCCAAGCAAGCTACCCTCTATCCTCTTTTGGAAGACATTAAGTTTCTCAAGTTTTTTGCCAGGGCAATTTTTTTTTTTCAGGTGCTCTGTTGAATCCTCTCTTACTTTCAGTTTGCTTCTTTAGCTGTAAGCTACTGAGGAATACATAACATCACAAGAGTCCCATCAAACACATACACCCAGGGCTCACATCTGCCATTAAACATAGAAACACAGCCAAAACTCATGTTCACACAACTCTACCAGACTCCATTACACCTCCAAGATCCTAGGACAGTATTCTATTTCTTCTGAAAATGAGTGTGAGGCTGTATTTGGTATGTCAGGCTTGTCCCATATTAACCCTATCAAGGCCAAACAGCATAGATCCACTCTTTTACAGTGATCCAGATCCTTAACAGAATCACAGACAAATTTGGGGTTAGAAACTACTTCCAACCATTGAGACTCTTAAGCTTTACTAACAGTAACTTGGTATTAACAAAGATACTAAACTTGCACAGGAAAGTACCAGTCACGGGACTTCAGGTGACATACTGTGAAGCGTACAGAACATTGTGCACTTCAGGACTCAATGTGTACAGAGTCCACTTTTTTAAATAAGGAGCTATTTGATCTTGCCTTATTATCCACACAATTGTATTTAATTAATAGGCCACATGATTCATATCAAATAAGAAAGAAAAACAAGTTGCTAGGTCACCTCAGCCATTGTAATCTATAGGAATCTGCTCACCACAAACTCCCACGCTCTCAAGGAAACAGAAACAAGCCCAGTTACAGTAGGAAGGAAGAAGAGTATAAGGAGACCAAACTACTTCACTTGCATTCATTCTATGCTCTTCTTCACTCACTCTTATCTTCTCTGCAGAAGAGAGTTTCCTAAGCACATGGCATTCTTTTAGTGGGCCCCTGGCAGGCACAGGGCTGCACGCTGGGTCATTACCTCCCTTTCTGTGGGCCAACCCTGCTTTCACTTGAGGAGGCTGAAGGAGAAACAGGTTTTAACATTTCTTAGTGCCTGAGCAGAGAACAAATCCCTGGCAATCTTGTCCTTCAGTAGCATCCGCATATATAGGCAGAGACATTCAATGTGCTGTATGCATCTTCTGTAACAGGCAGCATCTCAAAGAAGGAATATTAAAAGAGATCACGAGGGAGTACTCAAGTTATTTTCTAGGTTTCTGCTCAAAGACAAAAAAAAAAAAAAAAAAAGCAACACAAAATAACTAAGATACCACAAGGAGGATAAAGCATCACATTTCTGAAAAGCAGCCCTGCTTTACTACTGAAGAGGAAAGCTGTATCACAACCGTTTACCATGTGGTGTGACATGAACACAGCTGGCCTGGAGTCCTGCTCACAAAGGCCTGATCTTCTCCTGCACTTCACCAGCCACCTTCTCCTTTCAAGAGCAGGAAAGAAGGTTTCATGCTTGAGCAGTGCCTATACAAGTATAAATATCAAATCATGTTGGAGCACAGCTTGGAAAACAGCCTACGAAATCCAAAACCAAAAGTCATCACAACTACAATTCCCACAGCCAAGAAAATGTAACACTGCACAAATTACTGCAAACTACATTGCTAACACCAGGCTACACAATTAAAAATAAAACAAAAGGTGCAATTTCAGTAGAAAATAAAAACTGAAACCTGTCTTCCTTCCAAAATAGAAAGGCAACTAAAAAGATCTGATATTAAAAAGATGGGAGACAAAAGGTCTTATCAGTTCAAAAGTTCTTCACAGAATTGTAAGATGCACAGCCAGCTACAGATTAGTTTTCTATTTCCCTCCCCTCAAAGGACAGCAGGGAGAATTGTGACACAAGGTGTTTCGGTTCAGAACTAGTGAAGACCTCCGCAAAGTTCCTCCTTCAGATCTATAGGAATCGGCTCAGTTTCATGAGACACTATATCAGGGAAACAGGACTCAGCAAAAGCCACTGTAACAAGGCCTATGTTTAGCCTCATGGGGCTCTATTCTCTGCTCAACAAAGATGTAATTTACCTATGCACATTACCAGAGGACAGCACAGGATATAGTTTTCACAAGAACCCGCTATCCAGAGGGAACAGTGCCTACTGAATAATGCATCTCACCAACACAAAAGGAAATACACTTCAAGCACACAAAAAACAAAGCCTGCTGGGAACACATTACAGCCTTCTTATCAATACAACAAAACCTCTTATCAGAAGGAACACCATAAGCTTCTCTCTAGAAAAAAAAAAAAAAAAAAAAACAGCACCAACACACTGCCTGGATTGAAAACATCCCTGTGTTATTCTGAAGCACTTGCTTTGTGGTATCTAGTACCTTCTTTCTGCATATAGGTGTTCTGAACCATTTCTAAATGGCGACATGAAAGTACGTTGGCTGAGGAAAGTGTAACTACTCCGAATTGGACGCAAAGTCTCGAGTTTGACACGTACAGCAAGGAGCAAAGCATATGTTCAATTTCAGAAATAAAACTGACTGAGGCATGAAGCTAAAGTAAAGGCAGAAGACGTGCATGCCTACACATACCTCCTTCTCTAGCTGACTGCAGCCCAATCCAGTTCACAGCAGTCCCAGCCAATGCTCAGGCAGTCTGCAGCTCCCCTCTCCTCACCCACTCACTCTCTGAGAGCCAGCACTGGACACCAGCCAGCTTTCTGCCAGCCTCTGTTCACACACCAGCACAGAAAACACACAGAAACACACTGGCTTCGCAGAACTAGCACGCAAACGCTACAAAAAGTAGCCAAATCATAAAGGGAGTGGAGCAACAAAGCGGACTGATGTAAAGCCACCCAGCTCCAACCTAAAATGACCATAATCTTAAATAGACTTCGGAAGGCAGACTGAAGTTGCGTAGGTCACTTCAAGTTCACAAAGTCCCAAAGGGAACAGCAGAGGAAACTACCATCACCAAGGAAACATCAGCTCTGAAAGGAGCACTGGGTCCTCAGTGTTCCTCCTCTCTGCATCACTGACAGCTACAGCCCCTGCACCAGCTGCACACAACTCTTAAATAAGACAGACCACGTCTACACCACTTAGTATGTGATCAAATCTACTCTGGCACAACACCCAGTCATTGCCTGCTTCTTTAAGTCTTCAAGCCCTTGCTAAGAAACCTCCTCAGGCAGAGCTCCAGAAGATCAGAAGACTGAGGCATGCCTCACACAGGGCCAAGCTGCCAAAGTGAGTACACTGCTGCCTAGAGCTCAGCTCTTCACAGACACAGAACAGCTGTTGTGAAGCTATAAGGCTCTGCACGCCCAACAGGGCTCTCCACCTGCTCCCACAGGGGAAACTGTAGGCCCACATCTACTCTACTTCTTTTGTGGTCCCTATGCTATTCTGTCCATCCCACCTAGGACCTGCCTGTTGCATTTCTGTGAGTAACGATGTGAAGACAAGCTTTGACTCTATGTGCAGGGGGACATTCTGGAAGCATGACCAGCTGTAGAGAAAAGGATGGGCTGTGAGCATCACCCAAGACTGTGGGTGAATCATCACATCAAGCCACTGAAGCGTGGAGAAGCTGCAGTGCTCCTTTCAGCTACGTAACAGCCATGCATCCCCAGCTTCAACACCCCATCCAAAAAGCTACCATAATACTCACAAGGTTTCAAAGCTACAGGAGAAGAGGCAGGTGACTTTATGACAATGTGTAGGAGGCTAGGCCATGAGTGAGCAGATCCCCTTGGGCACTTGGCTGAAGATGCAGCTAATGACTCACAGGGAAGAGAGATCTCTCCTAGTACAGCACTACTAAGGGAACTGAGAAATAAATAAATAAAAACATTTCAGCACATTTTTATCATTCTAATAACCAGATTTAAATCTGAATGCCTATAAGAGAAGGCAACTGAATACAGTGGGCCTGTATTTCCAACTCTTTTACAAGCCACAGCTACGCACTGCTATTAAGCACTCATCTTTGTGCACCTGCCAGGGTGGTGACACTCTGGATGGCACACAGTCCCCTTGTTAAGATCAGCTGCATGAGTAAATAACATGAACTGGTTTCACCAGAAAAACAAGGCAACTCTTCTGCCTTCCCAAGGCAAAGATAAGACACATCACAGGGTACCTCAAGGTGCTATAAGAGAAGCAATTTACTAAAAGGAAAAGCCATAAAGGAAAATACTTGGTGGCAATTTCTTCCTATCAGAAAGGCAGGAGGACCTAAAATGGTCTCAGAAAGGTATTGCCAAACACTGGCTATCAGCGTGATTCAGATCTCAGAAGCAGCATGAGTACAATGAAATTTAAGGGCATTTCCTGTTGATAAAAATCAAGCCAACATCTGATTAAACACTTAAGTATGGAAGTTTGACCCACTTCACAATAAGGCTGGGTTCAGCCTTATGTAAATAATTATAGTTGAAATTGAAATAACTGCTACAAAGCATCTGTGAGGTCAGATGAAACAAATGCTCTGATTTCTAAAGATGAAGGTTAAGCAAAGGGTTCAAGAGATTTGGACATTTTCATAGGAAAAAAACACCTTCGCCAGCTCCAAATAAAAACCTGAAGTGCTTTTAGCTTCCAGGAAGCTTGATCTGATTTGTCCAGCATCCTCATCAATGCCAGCCTTGACTGGCAATGACATTCTCAGACCTGGTAGTAAAATTATGCCTAAATTGCTTTTACTAAAGACCGTGTTTCACACCGTCTCCCCAAGACACCAGGAAAAATCATATTGACAAGGGTCTTAAGTGCCTGCCTCCTTCTTGGTTTAGGAAAACTTTGTCAGTCTGTGCATTTTAACGATTACAAAAACAATTACAAGATTCAAGAGATCCGTTTCCCCTCAGACCTCAGTTGCTCTTTTCCATCCTTACTTTGCCAGAACTGGACTCTGACACTTCAAATTTGTGCAAGTTCAGTTATAGTCCCTAAATACAAGTCAGAAAAAAGGTGATGACTTCAAGAGATTAATCCATTCCTTTAGCACAGATGCATTAACTGACCTGCATCATTTGCTTTTCAGTAAGTCATAGAAGGATACAGAAATATTTTACAATCCCTCACTATTCTCCTGATCTAAACATGTATTAGACTACGCAGTTTTTGCTATAGCGAATGCAGCTGACTACATGGATTACAAGGGTGCAAATTACACTGGTCGTCTCATTTAGCCTATGAGTAGCCCTAGTGTATCTGAAGTTGCACGAAAAGTAACACAAAGAATTAGCCCTAAAAATATTTTTCATATATCTAACTCAACTTCTTCCTTTTCTGCCTCACAAAACAAATGCAGACTCTACCCATTTCTACATTAAGAGCTGCTTCCGGATTTGATCAAATCACTCTCACCTAGACAGAACATTAGTTTATTTCTAACTTTATATAAAATGGAATGTAAAGGGTCAGCCATTAGAAAACATTTTTCTCAGTATAAGCTAAGCAGACCTACATAAGCACTACAGTTTATGATCACAGACTTCCACTCACTCCAAACAAGGGCTGATACCTCGAATCCTGCTGGGCAGAAATAGCAGAGAACAAGAGAAACTGACAAGTTCCACAAGCAAGCTGAAGTTCTGAATGACTGTCAGGGAAAGAGGGGGTGGAGGGGAAGAGGAGTGTTGTGATTAGATTATTTATCTGTTACTACGTTATCAAACAGAAAACTTGTGAAAGAAAATCCCAAGTTTACTGACTTTGCAAGCAACTTCAACGTAGCAGCACTCAGAAAGCACATCTACTGTGAGTAATTTCTAAAATATGGTTGATATCACTAACGAATCTTTACATAATTAGACATAACCATCTGTTACATAGGATGAGACAAAGTATGACTTCCAATCATTAACACCAAAGCCACTTACTCATCTCGAACATTTGCAGTTTTTAGAAAGGGAAGCATGTGTCCCAAATCATCTGAACACCTACACGAGATTTCAGATTTATTTTTTTCTTAAACATTTCCTAGAGATTTTTCCACTAGTCACTGCTGATAACTTAAGTGTACCACTACACAGTCACATGCTCTGTAGTTCTGTTTATCGTCCTTTTCTAAAAGGATCCTAGAAGAGCGTCTGTCTCTTAAGAGTTCTTTTAAAGCTTTCATTCCTTAAACTGTAAAGAACCCTTTCATTAAAACAATATGATCATTCAACCAACACTATACTGATTTTCTAAATGATGCTGCGCTTCCAATTGTTTTGTTTATAGTGAGCTAATAAATAAACCACGTGAATCTGAAGGATTTTCCCCCTGATCCATCAGCTACAGAGCTAAATCTTCAGATGAGTGTAATAACACACTGGATATAGCTTTAAACCACTGCAGCTGGGGAAGGCATATTTGGACAGGGTACTAAGTGCCAGGCTTTGTTCAGAACAGGCTGAAATTCTATGGCAGACAGATCTATTCCAGCACTCATTTTGGAACTACACCAACAGCAAAAAAGGGACTCCCAGAATGAAAACAACACGGGGGAACAACCACCAAACAAACAAACATACATCAACCTATTAAACAACGCTGAACTGCTTGTCAGAAATATAATTTGTCTTTTCCTTGCTCTTTCAAAATGCTGCTTCTGTATAAGGAGTGTTACCACAGGGTTAAAAGCACCTATTATTGAGATTCCAGGTAACCTGACACAACTACCAGAGCTAGAAGTACAGCAAGAGCTATTTGTACCAACATTATGGCACTTCATGAGAAAACAACATAAGCTTGTTTAAGATTTTTATTCTCTTCAGAGATCTACACCTAATCCTTATCTTCCTCACCAGACAGCTACAGAACAGCAAATAATGAGGTGACTAAAAATCCTCCCCTAACATCACAAGCAGAAATGTCTCTCCCTCATAAGGCAGGCATTCAGATGTACAGATGAAAAGAAAGCTTTATTTGGAGAAGTATCATGTCAAGTACACAACACTGGAAAGGAAGTGACTAAACAGAGGACCTTAAATATATTTTATTTAATATATCATGCTAAAACATTTACTGATACAAGCCAAATAATCCATTCCTAGAATGAACGTGAGTCTCCACAAAAGTAGCATTAAACTATTTTTTTGCATCTGTAGTTATGTGATCTAACTACTATCGGTGTCAGGCCCCAAAGTTTGCCAGCCAGCATCTGTGCTGCAACACATTACCATTTGGATGTTATGTATGTGCCCACATCCCTCCTGTACAGGTTTGTGTTTACCATATTCTTGGGAATGTACATGCATGCCCCCATAGATTAGCTCCTTCTTGTATCAACTACATCCATGCTTGCCAAATTTCAAAATACTCTTCCAAGTCCTATGCAACCTTGCTTGTTCTGGTAACACAAAAAATAAGATTTACCTTTTAACTTTCCCCTGCATCACTTGTTTGCTACCGTTGTCACACCCCTTCACACTGACCATCTCTTTATACATTATCCTGCATTCAAGTTTTCTTCTGCAAAGCGTTTTTTATTACTTTTCTTTACAGCACCTCACTTGCACTCACATTCCCAAGCTCTTAAACAAGCCTCCTATATAAGAGCATTTCCCAGAGAGGTGTCTTTTTGATTTCAACGACTCTTTCCACCTACCGTTTTGTGACAAGGGAAGGACTTACTTTTTTATTCCTTCTTTCCACTGGCATTCTTCTTATGATATACATATATGAACTTTGACTGTTTATTAATAGAAAATAGAGTTCCCAGACAGAATATGACCACTCGGGATCCAAGAATCTTTTTCACTAGCTTCCTCATTCATCTTTATCTTTTTGTACATCATAACAGGATAAGAATCAAAACTTCCACAGGATTCTTCTTCCAAGGATGTTATTACATTTCAGCATGAAGAATGTAAAAAGGGTAAAAAAAAAAAAAAAAAAATAAAAATCAGAGTCTTGAGATAAAACTTCTAGTTGATGAAAATCAAAGAGTCTTTGGAAGTTAAGTTTCATTTCTACCTGTGGATGCCAGAACCACATAATCAAAAATAGATGCAAGTCTTACAGGTTCCAGTAAAGAGGGAAAATCCTGAGATGAAGTTTCCAAGCAAGCTTTTTTCTTACTCCATGAGACTGTAAAAGTCTAGCTGGGGAACAGATTTACCAAAAAAAAAAAAAAAAAAAAAAAACCAACATATTCTCAAAACATTTTAAAAGGTATTTATGAAAACATTATCTTCAAAGAAGCACTGCAAGCACTATTAAATGCTGTAAATCTTGTAGAAAGGAATCACAGTGCTACTAATTTAAGAATTGCCTACTGTAATACAGAAAATCAAGTCTCTCATTTTTTTCCAATAAAGCAGTCCAGACTGTTCTTGTCTTAGAAATGCAGGAAAAAGAAAGAAAAGTCAGGCAAAGTAGGATGATTTCTGTTCTCTTTTCTTCTTTCCCGCTACTTTTCCTTCTCCCCACTCACCACAGGCAGGAGAGAGAGATTGCAACCCAGAGGCTCCCACCAGAGTCTGCTGTTAACTGCATGTGCTCACAGCACTTACAGAGCATTAATGATACCTGGCCTGACTTTCAGAGGCATGGCACAACTGTCTACTCCCACTCAAATCCATGAAAAATTGAAGTCAAACCAGTTTGGCTTTAACACTGACATTTGGTTTCCATCAGAGAGGCAACAGTACAAAAAAAAAAAAAAAAAAAAAAAAAGCATCTCAAAGCAAACAAGCCAGGCAACAAAGCTGATAGCTGGGTGCTACAGTAGGCTGGCCCTGCTACTGTAACAACTCCTTAGTTTTACTGACTCAAAGGTAGAAACCAGAGTAATAAAACCAAACCTGCCACACGACACTAAGATCATCCTTAGTAAAGTGTTAATGACACATACCTCGCCCACTGCTGCAAGCTGCCTTCCCTGCTATCACCTACACATCAACTGTGACTCAGTACTCAGGGAGTTCTAACGTACTGTTTGTATACTTTAGCAGTTGATCATCAAATATGCAAGTTATTAAAACGCATTTTGTGTCTAGAAGAGCAGGGAAAGATGCCAACGACATAACGTTTTAATTAGAAGCTGCAAACACCTTTTTTGTCTTGCTTTTGTAACATCCTGCCTCTTGTTATTTTTAAGTCCCCTTGAGGCTTAGAAAAGGAGTAGCACTGCCTCCTATGAACAGATCAATAGAGGTTTTCTAAAACTAATCAGTGCCTTAAACAGCGCTGTTAGAACTCCACAAGCCACAGCAGTACCTTACAAGAGAATTGCGTCAATATCTGCCTCTTAAGAACAAGGTCATATTTACCCATCCAGATAAACATGAACTTCAAACAAACACTGAGGCTTGAAATATAAATCTTAAGCAGAAAGCAACCTTTCAAACACACCGGAGAACGCTTCCCACTCCCTTTAGGGAGTGTCAGAGCACTGAAGAACCCCGGTCCCCACAGAAGTTGCAGGCAGGCAGAAAATGGCACTGCGAGGACACACAACATCCTGAGCACAAAATACACGCCTAGAGTTCTACTCAAAGAAATCTCAGCTTCAGGCATTCATCTCAAATCTAAAAACATAGAGCTGGTAGAACAGTTTGGCATACTGAAGCATGTATGATATAACTTAGTAAGTCACTGCTAAGAGTTAGAAATTTAATCCCACAGTCCAGCTCACAGCTCTGCTACTGATTCCCTAGGGCCTTTAATCTTTCACCTGCTTAGCTCAAACACCTTGATGACCTCATCAGGACAAGGATGTGGCAGTCCAGTGGATGTCCCCGTGTTCAAGCTAAGGCACATCAATTCACTCTGGGGTCACCTGATGCAGGACCTGAGTCACTGTCAGAGCTCTGAGGAAGGGAATCCAAACCTCTCACAAGATCACGTGTTACCCCACCTGTTGCTGCACATGACACGCAGGATTCCCCCTTCTGATCCAACAACAACCCATCCACTAAACTAATGGCAAAACACGTTACTAAGTGCACAGTTACAAGTTTGCCCCCTATCAAGGTACTCGAAAAAAAAAAACAAAAAACTCCAAAATCCACCAAAAGGACAGGCAGAATGTTAAAGGTAGTGTTACTACATTCCCTGCTTTCAGAGAAGCAGCACCTTGGAGAATAGCAAGAGGAATCTCCCTGTTCACCAATTCTCTATACGGTATGTTTACTTCTCTGAAAAGCACATGCTTGCCCAGCAAGAAACAGACACTAAAGAAGCTTATCTTATCCAAGACAAAGCATCAACAGTGACTTTCTAAAGGCACAGGGACACTGGACAGGCTCATGAACCATGCGAGGAACTGGGAGTCAGGACTGGACACAGGGGTCTGAAGTCCTGTCACTAACTTGATACATGACATCAGGTAAACAACCTCATCCCCTCTCAGTGTCAGCTTACACTTTTAGTAAGCTGAGAATGATAATTTATCTACCTCGCTGCATAGGTGGAGAACATTTTACTAATTCATGATTACAAAGCAACCCGAGAAGAATGGGTATAAAGCTAGAACGCATACATATGGATACAGATAGATGAACAAATTGGGATAAAACATTACCCAAAAGCTCCAGTCCGCACTCCAGCTATATTGAGTGGGAACCTGCATCTTCTCTGCGCACGAGCTGTGAGCCTCCTGTGAATCTGCAACCAGCTGGCTAGTAACACCATGATCCACTTCATCAACTTCCTGTGAACGAGGAAACGAGCAGTGTCACTGGACAACGGAAGAGAATGGTCCTGGAATAAGATGTTCAGCCCACGTAAGAACTGTGTATTAAATGAAACTTGACATGCCAGGTGTACCTAGGTGAGTGGCGTGGAAACACTCCCAGCTGACAGGCTTTTAATTGTTTTCAAAGAGCGTGCTGTATTTAATTATTACTTACATTGTTATCAGAGCACGTTACTTCCTCAGCAGCACCTCAACCTACACAATGAAGCTGCACAGGCACATAACACTGGAATAATATTAACATGAGACACCAACACATAACATACAGAGCATCTCTAAGGTCTGAAAGGTCTTCAAGAGGGAGAAAAAGCCATGAAAATCACAGAATCGCTAAGGTTGAGATCTCTATGGCCATCAAGATCAACCATCAGTCTATTCCCAGCATGCACACTAACCACATCCCTCAGTGCCACATCTACACGGTTCCTGAACACCTCCAGGGACAGTGACCGCACCGCATCCCTGTGCAGCCTGTGACGCTGCCTCACCGCTCTTTCTGAGGAAATGTTTCCTCATATCCAACCTGAACGTCCCCTGGTGCAACTTGAAGCCATTACCTCTCATTGGTACTGGAGGGCGACTGCCCCTCCAATACACACACGCACCTTTGCTACAATAAGATGCAACACTTCAGAGATAAGACAGCTCTACCTGCATCGTTTATGACAAAAACAAGCTTTTGACAACGTTCTTCACCGGGCAGGTCACTTTTTATTCCACGAAGGGAAGCTGAGCCTCAGAAAGGGGAAGACGCTTGCCCCAAGCCCCACAGCAAACTGGCACGACACCAACGCGCGTCCCTAAGCAGAAGGAACCACCGCCCGTAGCGGCGATGTAGAGAACCGACAGAAGAGACGCAAAGCCGCGTTCCCAGCGCAGAGGGAGCCCAGCCTCACCACGACCTCGGCACCGCCACCCCGCAGGCGACGCCGAAAAGAGCCTTCCCGATAACTAAGCCAAGCCGCGGGCACCCCGCGGCCACTCCGCCCAGCCCCGAGAGGAGGCCGGAGCCGCCGCGGGGGGCAGAAGGCAGCGGGCCCCGTCCTCCCCGCGCCCGCCCCCAAAAACTTCCCGGCGAGGCGGAGGCGTCGCGCAGGACTCCCGCACCCCGCGGCCCCTCAAGGGGAGGACCCCCGCCGGCCCTACCTGCGCAGCCCGGGGGCCGGCGGGGCAGCGGGCCGGCGCGCGGAGCCCGGCGGCGGGGAGAGCGCGGAGCTTACCATGGAGGGGGGCGAGAGCGGCGCGGCGCCCGCCAACTGCCTGAGCGGGGCCGCGGCCGCCATTTAAAGGGGCAGGCGCCGGCCGGGCCGCGGGGCGAGGAGCCGGACGGGAGGCGGTTGCCAACGGGAGAGCGGCTCGGCGGGAGGCCGGGCCGGGGCTAGGGGCCGCCCGCCCGCGGCTGGGGGCTGCCGGGGTGGGCGGAGAGGGCCCGTGCTGCCTCACGCCCACACGCGCGCGGGTCGGGGTCAGCCTCCCTGAAGCTTTGAGGGAGTTGAGCGCGGAGTTGGAGGACGTGGAGGAGCGTGGCTGGAGGCTCTGGGGGCGACGGGCAGGGGCGGCCCCGAGCCCCGCTAGTGGGTAACGGCCGGCTCGCTCCAGTGGGACACCTACAGGGGGAGACGGGTAGCCGAGGTGCTGCAAGTCCCTGTAACGGACATCCCCTCCCTGCCGCGGGCCCTGGCAGGACGGCTGTAGTGCTGCCAACAGTGTCTCCGCTGGGTACCGCGGTACCTTCTCATCCAAAAGTTGCAGTTCTCTCTTAGTCTCACGCAGCTATCCCGTGTGAGAAGCTTCACGTTCAGCTGCCAGCAGCACTGAGAGCCCCTTGTATTCCATCATCTTAAGGCTGGCCAGCCTGACAGCTTTGCTCAGTCGTGTCCTCTTTAAGGGTGGATTCACAGCAGAATTACTGCCGCAGGATAAAATGAACATAAACACCGTTTGCAGAAACAGCAGTAGAATGTCCAGTTAAAGGAATATTTTTAGAAACGCATCAAATACTTGGGCTTACATCAGACGGAGTCCGGAATCCCTTTGATTCTGTATCTTCCCACGTTGTCTTCTCTGCCATGCAGCCACAGCTTTGTACCAGTTCCTTTCCATCTGCCAAGTGCCTCTTACTTTGCTGACTACTCAGACCTCAAAATCTTGATAGCTTTTGACTCCTCTTAACTCCTTGCACTCCAGCACTCGGGGCCCTGCCCACTGCCCTGTGCATCCTGTTCCATGCCCACTGCCCTCTGGTGCAGACCCTGTCCCTAACCCCCAGGTTCTCCTCCCCTGACACAGCTCCATGCCGTTCCCTCGGGCCCTGTCGCTGTCACACAGAGCACAGCTCAGCGCTGCAGCCGCCATCAGGCCTCCCCTCAGCTCCTCTGCTCTGTGCTGAGCACACCACAGGATCTCAGCTGCTCTCCATACACCTTGCCCTACAGACCATTCCCCATCTTCATATCCCCCCCTTGGATGCTCTCTAACAGCTTTATGTCCTTCCCATAGCGTGGTATCCACACCTACACCCAGCACTCAAAGTGAGGCCACACAGCACAGAGCAAAATGGGACAACTCCCTTCGCCTGGTTGACAGCGCTGGGCCCGATGCACCTCCAGGTACAGTTGGCCCTCTGGGCTTCCAGGGTGTTCTACTGACTCACATTCAATTTGCCATTAGCCAGAACCCCCACATCTCAAAATCCATCACTTACAATGCTAAACTTCATGTGGTTGATGAATTCCCAGCCCTGAAATGTAAAAATCGTCCCAATTTAGTATCATCCACAAACTTACTTAGTATACCTTGGAGCTCTGTATGCAAAACATGAAAACAAAGAGAACTGGCCCTAAAACTGAGCTGTTGAGAACCCCACCAGTGACTGGCCACCAGCCTGATGTAAACCCAGTTTGCTACTATAATCCTTTATGCCAAACCTGTCAGCTGATTGCTCACCCACCACATTGTGTTTTTATCTAGCTGTGTGCTGCACGTTTGTTCAGAAGTAAAGAACACTACTGAAAACTGTATTGAAATAATCAACTGGTTCCCCTTCACTAGCTAGCTGGATAACCTTGTCATAAAAGGAGATTAAGTTCATCAATCAGGACTTTCCCATTGTCAACCCATGTTGGCTGTGACCAATGGCTCCATTGTCTTTCAGGTATTTTTCAGTGACTCCCAGAATAACCTTCTCCGTAATTTTGCCAGGCACCGAAGTGAAACCAGTCATCCTGTAAACACCAGGATCTTCTTTTTTGCCCTTCTTGAAAACTGGGATAACATTTACCAGCTTCCAGATGACAGGAACCTCTCCAGATTCCCAAGACCACTGATCTTTTCTTGATATTGTCTTTGCTCTCTAGCACTTAGTCAATACTTCTTCCAGAAGAGCCTTGCAATCTAATTCTCACTGTGTTCAGCTAAATGCTGTGTTGTTCTGCACATGGTCCCAGCTCCCTTCTTAAAAAAATATTATACTTCAGAAAAATTCCTTCCTGGTAATTCTGGATCTTCTCACTCTCCAACCCATTTAAAGCAGAGAAGAAATACTTGCTTCTGGGTTCTTCAGCTGTACCCCTCTACATCCTCCCCTGCTTTTGTTGATACAGGTGTATCATATTAAAGTTAGATATTGTTCCTCCTCATGTTCTTTGGTCAGCAAATTTTTGCAAGTCTGATGCTGAATTTCTCAAAACACTTCTTAGGGACCATCCACACGCAAGGATACAAATCAAATAATTTATCAGAATAATTTTCATGAAAGCCATAGCATTAGGACAGTTTTCCTCATGGTGTGGTAGGGTCTTTTAGTCAGTTTTTTTGTTTGTTTGTTTGTTCAGGGAGTTTTTTTGGTCATTTTTGCTTCTACATACTAAGAAAAGCAGAAATCCTAATGGTTCTCTTAGCAGAAACGTGCAGTGTATGTGTTTTGATTGGTGTGGAACTGAGTTTTTAATGGATATTCAAGTACAATTCCATTATCTGAAGAGTCCTAGAGATAAACAAGATCATCAGATGAGTGTGCTTCTGAACAGGTGCACTGTGAGAGGTGACAGCCAGCTAACTCGAGTGGCATATGCTCCATACAGCTGCAGTGCTGCTGGGCAGGCTGAGTGTTGCGGGTGTGGCTTTAGGGCTGCTGGCACAATTCCCACTCAGTAGTGTTGTGTATTTGCCTTTCTGCAAGCTCAGATTTCCACTTTCAGAGTACAGCAGGTAGTTTTGGATGCGGATAGGCCAATCGTTTTACCAGTATTCCCTTCCATTTGGTGGCATGGACAAGCTTTGATTAACTAAAGTTGAATCAACTTTTCAATAGTAAGGATTTTTTCTGCACTAGAAAAAAAAGTGCTTTGGATAACACGTTATACATGTGAGAATGCATATAGCCACAAAAACACTAAATCCCTGTAACCTTCAGTCAGGAAATCAAACCAATTGCTCTCTCTACTCACTTCTGCTACAGAGGAGTTCAGCCAGAGATGTCCTTTTGAATATCCGAATATTCAGTAAGCCCAAACTTCTGATCATACGACATCAAAGCAAATAAAAACAAACAAAAAGATCATCTTCCCTCTGCTCTCTGAACATTTTCGGCATTTTGTCCCGGACAGATGAGAACAGCCCCCAGGAAGTCATTGTTGTGACTTCAGACATGGCTGTCATCCAGGCAGCAGGCAGAGAGCCATGGTAACTTTAGTAAGTGTGACATTCACTGGGCAGAATGTGAGGTTCTGTTGCAATAACATACACATATTTTTTGCCTGCACCACCCGTGCTTCTATTTTGCCTACACTGCTAGCAAGGTAATATATTTCAGCAGCTATGAGCCAGCACATTGGGAAGCTCTATGGATCTGCGGTGTCTTTGTTGCTTTTCTTCCTACTGGTGGGTGAGTACTAAAATGCCTTCTTTCATTAGAAGAAATACAGTTTATTCCTAGAGTTCGTCTTGGAAGACTCTTATCCTTTTTTTTTTTTTTCCAAAAAGTCACTCTCCTCCGAGGGCTCCCTCAGGATGCAGGAAATCTATATCCAGTGTTGAGCATTGCATTAAAAGATGTTTCTTTTCACACATATTTGCTTTTTAGTTAATATGTATTTACATGACTATGTGTTTGAATTTGACCCCAGGGTAGACTTCTTCTGGAGATCTTTCCACAAAGAGTATGTTTCCCTGTCTGTTTCAAGAAGAAAGGCTGCGTATCATCGTTGTTAGAAGTTTCATTTCTATTCTAGTTCTCTGATATATTAGCAACCAGTTCTATTCACCAGGTAGTTACTCACATCCATCTTCACATTGTGAAGATCAATCTTAGCGCAGGGCAAAAGTCAAATAAATTGAGATAAGCTATGAGCAGTCATTGATCGTTTCATCACAGGCAACTGGGAACTGGCTAGAGCTTCTAAAGCACTCCTTGTGGTACCAGCAGAGTATGAAGTTGAGCCCTAAAGCCAACAAAGCCACCCAAAATGTGGTCATTCTAGGGAGTGAGGATTTTTATGTGATTTGGAAATGGAGTCGTATTTGCCCTCAGCAGACCTCTTCTCCATCTTTTGATCATGAACAAAGGAAAGGAGGCACAACAAGAAAGGTCATACAGTGCACTGACCTACAGCCTCCATTTTGGTTTCTTGATGCTGTTGGCAGCTGGCAAATGAAGCTTGCGTGGCTGCACTGGTTTACTGCAGAGATCAAGGAGTAAATCAGAATTTCCAGGGCTAGAAGAGAGAATGGGTATATTTTATTCACTTATTCTGTAATTCTACCTTCTCTCACCGTGCTTTGCGTAGTTGCAGCCAAGATATGGCCCTACATGGGAAAGTATGAGCCTGTGGACTGTGTAAAGGGTAGGCTGGCAGATTAGCAGGTGCCCTGGTGTGACTGGAAAATATGGAGCACATTGTTACACTACAGGAAGTTCCAGAGAGCTTTCACCCCTTAGGTTGAAAACTGGCCACGAACTAATGACTTTGTATTACATTGACCTATTAGATCACCTAATCATTTTTCAAGGTCAAGACAGGATCATTCATGCCATGGGTACTCTGCCTAGCATAAGTGCTTTCACCAAAAAGCCTTGCACTCCCCTCCATGGGGGACTGAGCCCTACAACCCACTTGACAGGAGACCCACACGTCATTCTGCTAATGAAGTAACCAACTTAAAAAGGGCTTTGAAGCAGACTCAATGAAGCATTTGGCTTTAGTATACTGCCAGATGCCAATATGATAAAGGCATTGTGTATTTAAATAACAGCGACCTAGCGTGCTCCTGATTTGCAACCTTACAAAATCAAAAAAAATGGAAGAAAGGTAGAAAAATGAAGGCTGTGCTGTGACCTTCCTGTTGAACCCACCCCCCCACAGAGCTGGAACTAAATGATAGAGCTTCCTCCTTTTGCATTTTGATTTTCCTAATTAAGCTGTAGGTTACCTGATATTTACTGGATCAAAGATGGGGGGGTAACACAAATGAAAAGGTCAGTTCTTTCATAACAGACAGTTTAAATAAAACTCAAGATAAACAGAGGCAACATCAAAGTACATTTTTTCCTGGTATGGTTATGATCTCTTCGGCATTATCTCTAACTGGACAGGGAATATCTGGACCTCATATTACTCTGAATAGCTCCAGTGGGTTCATGGGTAACATAATGTATTGGACATGAAGATAATATTTAAGCCAGTTTTTTTAATAAGGGCTACTTGTTTTAAGGGACTCAGAACTACATTAGTATTTGGGTTCCTGGTTCTCAGGCTGCCAATTGCCACTGATCAGTGATGCAGTTATTAGGCCAAAATTTCAACTTTGACTTAAGAGAGTTTTCTCAGGACGTCTGTTTCTTTTCCATGCACAAGTTGCTCAGGCAGGTGTGCAGGTGATAGCCTCCTTTGGGATTATGCCCTTCTAGCACACCACATCTGTCATACTGTGAGGTGAGTCAGGTTGAGGCATCAGCTGGTCCCATCCCTTTTCCCTTATCTGTTTGCAATGAACCTGAAACACTAGGAATGTGATTAAACTTAATTATTTGCCTTCTAACCACTCAGGAATTTGATGATGTAGTGCTTTCATCTCTCTTCTCCCTCATGTTTGTGCTTCGATCAACATCACTGCCTGGAACTGAAACCCATTCCTGACCAGAGTGTGGTGGGAACTGTTTTCATCTTGCAAAATTGTTCTGTTCCAAAAAATTGTCTTTTTTTTTTTTTGTTTGTTTTCTTCTGGGCCTTATGGTGTGGTGTTTGCTCACACAGCATGTCATCCATGTGGGCACCTCCTGTGAGCCATTCTAGGGGAGCAGAAACATCACATGCGATGCTGTCACCAGACTTCTTAGCCAACTTGTATTTTCTATATTTCTATATCAGTGAGCCAACTGTTATCCAATCACTATACTGTGAATGCTGTACGTCATCCTTCTAGAAGGCACGTAGAACAACAAGGCCCTGACTTCTGGTGGAAATTGTCAGTCCTGCTGTATGATTATACAAGTCATAAATGACAGTAGCGACAAATACCACAGTAATTTCCTGCCCAAGCATGCCTGCAGGAGCCATTCAAGCAGTTCTCAAACCTATGGCCAGCGGAGTTGGTTTTCCATTGCCTTGAGACATTTGTCACTGAGGTACAGAGACTATTGTCATTGAGAAACCCTAGCAGGCCCAGACGTTGGTATTTCATGCCATTTTTATGGCAGTGAACAACTCAAGATGTTGGGGAATTCAGACCTTCAGCTGGAATGGTCTGCAGTCATCAAGTGGGCACTGACTTGTGTAAAGAAAAGAAAACAGCAGAAACAACATTTTCTAAAAACTGATTTGCATTTTTTCCTGGCTAATGCTGTCAGTTTATTTTTAAGAGTTTGTTTTCCCCTCTTTTTGTTCCAGCTCAGGATTTGAGACAGCAACTATTTCTCCCATCTTCTCAGTCCAGGCTTGGTTCCAGAAATGAGATCCACTTGCATTGCTCTTAGCTCGAGCTTGCCTGATACTATGATTAGCAGCTGTGTGAAAGAAGGCAGCTTTAAATCTCTATTATTGGCATATCATTTATATTTTTATAACAAAGAGCAACAGGATAAAGCGATCCCTTCACAGAGAATAGATGTCAGCCAGTGACAGGAGTCCTCTTAATTAAAGATATGATAAAAAAGGCAGTGTCTTCATGTGTGTCATCTATGTGTTTCAGGATGTTAGCTGTCAAAATGGAGTTGGCTGTTTCATGTAGCGAGTGTTTTCACAACAACTCAAAACCTGTATGTTGAAACCAACGTGTTGAAACTCGCAGCAGCTCTAAGTTGTTGAAAAATAGTTATCGAAAGTAGGCTCCCCAGGCAGAATGGCTTAACTAACTTTCTGCTAGGCAAACAAATAATCAAATCCCATCTTTGTACTTTCCTGCTCCATTTGTAGAGTAGATGTATAATACACTTTAGTCAGCAGCTCTCACCACCTCCCTTGGCTCACCAGGTCATCTCCTCCCTTTCATTCTCCTTCTGACATTACGTTTCTTTATTCTCATACAGGCACTTCAGCAAGGACTTTATTTTTAGACATGCTCAGAGCCTGCTGAATTCTCAGTTTTGGCCCCTTTGAAAATCAGGTCTTCTCTTGAAATTGGTTAAACTTCATCTTTAGGAATTACTGTGTTATAAAATCTTCGTGTCTTGTGAGCAGAGCTTAGAACCATTCTAGAAAAGCTCATTCACACCAGTATTTTCAGCATCAATACCTGCAGCATACTAAGATACCATCCTAAAGGTTGCTGACAGCAGCTATTGGGGGTTCAGTCCCTGGCAAAGGAGTTTTCTTCCTGTGGTCCCAAGATTTCCTATCCTGCAAACAGGAGTGCATGCTGAAACCCCCAAGAACTTCATGTTATATTTTGGGATGCAGAGATTCAGACACGCACACATTCACTGTACTTGTCAGAATAGAACTGCCTGTGTGTAAGGGTATATACATTTCTCCCTGTGCCTTGAAAACAGTCGAGATCCTGAGACTTTTAGAAGTGAAAAGGGGGAGGTTAATATTTCAGGCCAAAATGTGTCTGAATGAGCTAACTTTCATCCAAAGCCATTGGACAATGACAGTAATCTTCCCAAGTATGGCAGGGAATGAGGATCATTCATATCTGCACACATGAACGTCATCTAAGCAGGAACCAGAGAAAAAAAAAATCCTATTGCCATAACAGTGACTACCCGCAGGTCCTAATTCCAGAAACCATTCCTTACCGTGGTCACAAGCCAGGAACAAACAGTTGTTATCCTACCACCCTCAACCCTCTTCTTTCTTCTCTTTTCTGCTGCAGATGTTGGTGCTAGTGGTGAAAACACAAGCGAAGAGAATGCAGTTGTATCTCACAGGAGTACCCAGGCTCCACTGCTGACAACACCTGAGCCATGGCAAGTTTTCGTGACTCAAACACCAGCCAAGGAAAAAGCCAAAGAGGGTGAAACCGTGGTCTTAAACTGCCACTTTAACAGCCCACAGCATACTTCCCTGACTGGCCTGACAGTGAGGTGGTACAAAGAAGATGAAAAGGGACAGACAGACGTGCTAAAAAACAACACGGCCACGTTGCCGAATAACTCGAGGATTTTCATGAGTGGAGACTTGTCCCAAGGGGATGTCTCCCTGGTGATCCTCAATGTGACGACCAGTGACCACGGGATCTATTTCTGTGAGGTTACGCTTCCGGATAAGAAGGTGATGACAGGAGATGGGACAAAGCTGAGGATCAGGAGGGCTCTAGGTAATATTTGATGTTATTTGTATATTCTCTTTTCTTCCTCTTCCTCCTCCAAAACTGGTCTACACACTTGCAGAAGGAATGAAACTAGCCTGCTTGGTTTCTAGAAGATATGGCCTAGTGTCATGGAATGTCCCCACATAGTTGCATTTCTCATTATTTCTGTCAGGCTAGCTAATTTTGATTGGCTTGCTCCCAGAAACAATCAGACAGGTATTACTGTAACAAGGATCACTTACAAGTAAAAAGGGAAGAAATAGTTCTGTCACTAAAATTAGTGAGCACTAAGAACAAAACTGCCAGAAAAGTTCTCTTGTGCACACATCTGTTTGGCAGAACCCCTCAGAGTGGCTGGTACTAAGATGTCACCTTGGGGAACAGCTCCAAAGTCTTCTCTTTTTGCATTATTTCTCTCCAACCCACTAATCTGCATATTCATTCCCAAACTCTGGATGACATGAGTAATCCCACAGGGAAGCACAAGGATCATATTGTATCAGTTCTGCTTCAGTCCCATTAAAATCAAAGTGGCATTAGAACTGCCATCCCATGTTTTCTTAGTGTTTCAAATATACACTAGACATATTAAGTCTGGAGATAACTTCGTTTGCTTTTATCAGTCAGAAATGTCAAAGCAGCTTTCCTTTTCATATAGGCTAAACAGATTTCAGTCCCAACAAATTAACACATCAGACTGCTTATTATCTCATTGTCTAACTAAGAAAAAGTAGTACCTTCTGTGTCAAGAGCTTATCATGCAACTGCCATTTCCCCACTTATTATTAAAGCTTCTAACTCACTGAGATTCACCAGGTCTTTCCCCTTTTGAGCTTTAATTCTTCCCTTACTAATTTTTACATAACTATTCCATTTAAAACATGACTCTAACAAGGCAAGCTATGTACAAGGACCTGGCCATGTATCTTACGAGGTCTTCCACTGGCTTGGTCTCATATTCTCTGTAGTGCATGTTACTATAGCAGGTTCTGCTCCCTTGACAATATAACTGACTTTCTGTGTTCCTGAGAAGATGAAACACATCATTTCCATGCTACACCTAAATTAAAGGGACAAGAGAACATAAGAAATATAATTCTGAAATAAATTAGTTGTGCCACAAATCAAGACTGCCCCCGGACTTACCTAAAATGAAAAGGAGAAATTAGATGACAGTCCTCCATTATGTGAAGCAAAGGACATATATTTTGAAGTGAATAAAGCAATGGTTCTACAACAGCTTCACTGCCCTTCCAATGAAACAAGCAGCCACAAAAATGAATTTCAGCTACGGGACGCCTTTCTGACCCTTGCTTCCAGACTCTTTGCTTCTTTCTCTCAGTCTTGCCTGTGCAACTTGGTGGTAGTTGTCCTGAGTTAGACTAATTAATTGCCGATTAAAACCGATGAAAGATTTCAAGATTTGTCTTGTAGTCAGTACATTAGCAACACCATCCAATTTTTTCTAGTGAAGCTTAAATGCAACTAGTTTGAGGTATGTCATGAACACCTGATTGTATTCTAACTGTAGATGAAGCTGAAAGGCTTTACATTTTTCTCCTTCCTGGATGAGTCACCTGGCACAATGACCACCACAGGGCAGTCACTTAAAATCTGATCAGATCAGTCTTCTGTGCCATCACCCAGCCACTTCCCTCTCTACAAATACACTCCTCCTCCAGCAGACTCTCCACCACGGGGCAGGCACTGCCCACAGTGCATTCCATAATCCTTGTGCAAGTCCACTCTAGTGTGCTCACCTAACCAAAGGCTCTTCCCAAATCATCCTTCAGTTTGAACAAATAACAAAGGCAGAATTCCAGTGTGCTTTTATCTCAAAGAAAACAGGATAATTCTGTCCTTACTGTGAAACAGTCCCAACGATCAGTGAATCAAAGAAAGGACTGTAGTGGAGCTCTGGCCACCTTCTGGTGCTGTTTCATACTTGCCTTGTAAGGGAGACTGTCCTGTCAACTAGTTCCCCAGAAAGCATAGCAGCTTCCTACAAAGGAATGAAAAAAAAAAACCAACCACCACCACAACTCCACAGTGGAACACGTTCTCTCGTGTGTAGAAGCCAACTATTTCATGTCAGCAAGACATCAGTGTAATCACCATCATAGTAAGTAGATTCCCTGTGGACAGTGCAGACAGTGTGCTAGCTGCATTGCATACACCTCCCTGAAAGACACCTTACGTTGCTCTGCCTTTCCTTTTCCCTCAGGCTTGTTTGGTATAGAAGAATCTATTGGAACAATCATTGGGGTTGTGGCAGCTGGTATCGGAGGCCTAGGAGTTCTGATTATCATTTTAACGCCGCAGCTAAGGAGATGTGTCCTCTGCATGAAACAAGGCTCTCGCCAAGGTATGGAGCACGAAACCAAATCTGGCATCACTTGCTAGAAAGTCACTTGGTTTCCAAAGATGCCTTTTTTTTTAACTGAGGTAGGAATTAGCCACTACCACTAGTCAGAGTTGACCTGAGGAGAGGTTGGTGTACCCAAAAGTGTACCTGTGTTTTCCAGTTCTGTCATCTGCTCTAATAATAGCAAGCTGACACTGAAGGCTAGATTTCAAAACAAGTTTAGTTCCCCTTTTGTGCAGCTCAAGATGCGGTCTGCATTTCAGAACGAGCTCAGCTCACTGGTAACTTTGCTAAACAGGAATCTTGAAAAGCTCATTTTTTATTTTCTCTTTTCCCAACTCCAAAAATTTTTACTCAACCCGCTGAAAACAAACCCAGCCAAGCCACAAAAAGCACGCAGGGCTGCACTCCATCCTCGCTGGAGCGCTGCCGCCCTCTGATGGCCATTTTGGAGGAGACGGGGACACAGGCAGGGCCAGGAGCTCTGCTCCCTCTCCCCGGCCTTACTGAGCACAGCTTAGGCCACTTCAGCCCACACAGCCTCATCCCTTTGCGGAAACGCCGAGCGAACAGAGCTCACGACACACTGCCAGACTGCCTCGGGAGAGTTTGCTGTGCTCTACTAACCCGGTATCACTGCTCTTTCCTTTTCTTCTTACTCAGCATAGCTTGACCTGCAGAGCTACGCGGAACACTGGAAGATGCGAAGGCTAAACGCAGAATAATTTGTGATGCTGTGTAAGCCAAAAAAGGAAGTTCTAAATGTAATAAAAGCTTTCGCCTCACTGCATGCTGTCTTTGGCATTTTCACTATGTTTATTTTCCTACAGCCTTGACAGCCACGGTGGCATATTCAACAGCCTCCTGCTGTGAAGAGCAAAACAACCTTTTTAAAAGGAATTTGTACTGTTATCTGCTGAGGGCCTACTCAGTCTGGCCACCTATCTCTTCATCTGAACTCTGACGGGATACCTCAGATCTCTCCCTGCAATTACATATTATCTCAGAAGTACTCCAAGCTTGCCAGCAGTGCTTCAAAACAAACAGAAGGAAGGCTTTCATCTGCTAACACCTGCACAGGGGCATCCCTGTTTACTTGCCTGAAATGTGTGACTTCTGGGCTGTTCCCATCCCCCTGGGAAATTTCCCATCTTGGTGTGGAGGCTTTTGTCCTGTTGACTTGCTCCACCTACAGTTCTGCAAGAAAGAGGCAAAGAAGGACCACTTGAATGCTGCCTCAGGCTAAAAAATGGGGTTTAGTCTTACTTTTCCAAGCAAGAAACACAATGCTCATACATAAACCTTAAGAAAAAGATACGCAAGGCTTGCTTGACATAAATAATGTTCTCTACAGCCTCAGCCTCCTAATGTGACATTTTCCTTACATCTAGTCTTGGCCTCCCCTCTTTTAAACTTCCCTGAAGTGTCCCAAGCCTTGTGAGGCAAGAACACAAGGGAGAGTCTGGCTATGTTAGCAGACCCTGTAAGAAGGGATAGAGCTGTGCCCAGGGCAAGAGCTCTGCTCTTCCTTTGATAGGAAGCAGCTCAGCCAGGAGATCTCTCCTGAGTGCCCATCGTGAATACTCAGGACTCCTCCTTTTCTGTTGTTCCCACTCCTCCTGCAGCTCCAAGAAAATAAAGTGGGTCACTGTACTTCAACACTGGCATTTCTTGGGTCTCCAAAACCATCTCTTTTCACAGAGATGTTCAGTTTTTTGTTTGTTTTTTTTTTCCTCTTTTTTTTTTTTTTTAATAAGTCCAGCAGAAGTCACTACATATTTTCCAGCTTATGTGCAAATGTGTGGGAGCTGAAGGTCAGGCACTTTGAAAGGGCAAAAAAAGCCATTTGGTGACACACATCTTTATGGAAAACAAGGAAGGAGAGTAGGATTTTATTCCTCCTTCAGAAGTTGGAAGAGGCATGTAATTTACCCTGTTCATCCTTCCCATAAATCCTGACTTAACAGAAATTCTCTCACACCATTGTTAGCTCTGGTAAGAGAGGTAAAATTTTATTCCAGTGTGTTTAGATTCAAAGGATTAGAAGAAAGATCCTTTGACCCATCATATCTGAAATGGCAGGTGGGGTGAGTCTGCCCACATAGGAAGTCTGGCCAGAGGATGAACTGTGGGTTGTAAGGGGCTGCTCCCCAACACTTTGCTGCCTCTTGGTCACACAGGCACACCATCTTTTCACATCGGTCTGTCAGGTTATCTGCAAAAGAAAATGAAAGAGGGATGAGAGGTTCTGTATTGGATCAACAGTTGTAAGGGTGAGCAAGGCTCTCATAGGGAGCATGGGTCATGGGAGGAGGCAGAGGAACCAATGAACTCAGCAGTACTGACTTGTTTGAGTCAACATTTACAGAAGCTGATCTGAATCATATATATGAAGCTATATATATAACCCTACTAGCATAAGCAGATAAAGACCACAGGGAACACAGAAGCAACTAGTTCAGGCTGCACTGCAAATGTCTGATTTTCATTGAACAAATCCCATCCCACCTATGGCTATCTTAAAGCCATTAAGCTCATACTACCTAGAAGCACAGTGCCTTGTTTATTTGAGGCTGGTCCTATAGATTATCTAACACCCTCCAAAAACTGCACTAGGCAAAGTTTAAGTGCAATTTCATGCCAATGTGCACAGGCTTTGCTCCAAAACCAACTCTAATGAATAGAAATCTTTCCAGATTTCGCTGGACTTCGCTGGATCAACACTGCATCTGGTAAATAAGTAGGAGCCCTATTTCTTAAGCTTTTTGAGGGGAATCGTGTCTACAGCTGAAGTGTTTTAATGGTCCCATTCACAAGGACTCAGCAGTACGTCCATTTCTTAATTAGCTACCAGCACTTTCTGGTTTTCTCCCTGCCCCCTGTTTCTCAAGGTTTTCCTGTGCCATGCCAATCACTGTCAGCCTAATGTCTGTATGGGATCCTGGCTTGACAGCCAATTCTGAGAGCACAATGGTTTTCTTGAGCACATCCCACAGCTTTTTTCATATTCCGGCTGTATACTGTATGGAATTCAGCTATGTGTGATGGCCTGTCTGGACTGAAATATATGGGTTTGCATTTATTTTTTTTTTTTCCATTGCGCAAACAAAACTGCATAGCAGTAGCAAAAGATGGAGAGAAGTTCCAGGCAAAATGAGTTTCTGTTTAATTTACCTGAAAATATCTGTGTTTAGGATGCAGAGCCAAGCCACAAGCATTTAATTTCCTCTTGCATAGCGTGGACAGTGAAAGTAATTCTGCTTGTAATTTCACTGGATACCATTCCTCCAGGTCCAGCGAATGTGCCTCAAAATCTAGCATTTCATCTGCTTTGTTTGAATGGAACAAGATGTCATGCAATACCTTCACACCTCAGTGGACCCTGCTGTAGCCTGGGGTAGGAAATGTCCCTTCAGAGCACATTTGCATTGTTCCTCTCCATGGTGGATGTAAGAGAAAGTGAAGTTTGCTGATTATTCGGGGGGAACAGTTGCTGGTTGCTAGTTGGGCTTCGCCTGGACATCAGTTAAGGAATATATGGCATTTGTTTAACTAACACTTTTGAGGCAGGTTGGAACAAGTGCAGCCCATTGTTACAGAACAGCATTGCATGTCTCATCTGTTTGATGGTAAGCTTTACATCTGCAAGCACGATCATTCGCTCACATTGAAAACAAATAGTTACATATTGAAGTAGCTAGTAGAAAATATCAGTTAGCTATGAAAATACAGAATGGATAAATCAGAGGGAGACCAGTTATGTCCAGCAAAATATTCTTTAGCCAGAACTTCATTTAATAGGTTGCTGGGAAAGGATCTACTGTGGATGTCTTGTGCCACATCCTCAGTTTGCTGGCAGAGGCTGGGGATTGTACTAGAAAAAAATGTTCTTCTTGCAAGGTAGAAATAATCTAGTTTTCAAGCAAGTAGCTTTGATGGCATGGGGACAGGTTTCACTCACACGTTCCTTTTCAAACTTTCAAAGAGCCATACAAAAGATTTTACCATAAGGGACTTCTGGAAGACTTTGAAATAGAAGTGACAAATTCTAAGATTCCAATCATCTGGTGCATGTCAAAACAAACTGGTGTGAACCACTGATGGGCTGCGACTGTGCAATTCAAGACCTCCTTGACTGGTACCAGCTGTAGAGCTGAGCAAGCCTACACACACTGTATGTGCCTGCGACACTTGAAATCGATCAACTCTGAAAGCCTTAAAATCCCCACTGGAGCCACCGCTGAGGCACACAAAGCTTTTGTGTTAGTCTGTGGGGGAAGGAGGGGATGGTGAGAGGGAGGCAACCAACACAGGCTGCTGTGTTCTTACCGCACCGCACGGCGTTCTGCTCGCACACCCACTGGTAGCGCTGTGCCTTTGGGCTGCAGCCCTCTTTCTCCGCCTTGTCGTAGCAGCAGTCATGCCTGTGGCAGCACCTTAGGGAGAACGAAAGGCAGAGTTTGGGCTTGGGGATCCTGCATGCTTTGCTCACAGGCGTTTTTTGCTCGCTGCAAGACTACTCCACTCACCCACTGCAGCACCGTCAGTAAATCAACAAATTGTTGTGGCATTTCTATGAAAGCTCACGTGATTTGGGAGAATATTAATGCCGTATGTGTCCCCATGACTACCATGTTTCTCCTTTCTCTAAGACTTTGCCTTCAGAAAAGCAGGTGTGGACAATTCCCAGGTCATGGTAATCTGTCTGATGAAAGCTGAAGCATTATGATGAGATGCGTGACCATGGCTCACCAGCTGAGGGCTGAGCGTGGCTAGCTCGGCTGTTGTCTTTACCACAGACTACTCAATCAGAAAATCTGCTCTGTCAGGTGCTTCAGATTGCACAGGAAAACTTCACCCCACTTGAATTTTATTTCAGTAGTTCAGGGGAAGATTCAGTGACTGAAGAAGCTCTGTGATGGATGACAAGGTTTGTTTCAGCAAGAATGACAGCTCAAAGGCTGGAGCAGGGAGGAGCAATCTCCTGTTTCCAGAAGCTGTGCCATGGGCACACTATGGAAGAACCACTCTAATAACTGGGAGGTGTTGAAGTAGGCTGGTCTTAGCAGGAGACAAAAGACAAGAAGGGTTTTAGAGAAGATCCTAAGTCCTAAGATGAAAACCTCTTCAAGACATCGGTGAGCCAGCCAAAAGAGAGCAGAGCTGCCCATAGGCTACCAAATCCACCTGAAGACCTTGCTTGTTACCTTCAAGGCCTGAGGCCAACGTACCTGAAAGCAGTGCACTTGGAGGTCCACCATTATAACCCTCTGGAAAAACAAAACAATCCTGGAAGAAGAATAAATCTCCCTGTACAGAAAGTGGGACTTCTCAAGGGAATCACTGAGAGCTGTCAGTACAAGTTAGCTGAGATCCCAGGAACATCACACGCTTCATCACCCTCTACTTCAGAAACATTTTTCCCTTTCAGAAACTGGACATGTGGGGTGGTGGGCTGTGTGAAGTGATAAAGCCAAGAAAAGAATTGAAGTGCAAAACAGAAAATCCACTACCAATATGTATTCTAATAAAATCACTGCAACTAGGTCAGGTAAAATCATGAAAGAAGCAAAAGAGTCAGGCCAGTCAGATCAAACTCGGCTTTTATGTAAACCCTGTGCTTATACACATGCTGAATTCAAGCCACTATGCTTTCCCTATTGTCTGGCATCAATTTCATCCCACCTATGAGTCTGTAAACTAAACACTATTTTCTTTCCTTTCAGTTTGCAAAGACAAAATCAGCATGATGACTTGACCGTGCTACTCACTGCACTGTGAAACCTAAAAATGTAAGTTAGCAGCAGCAGAGTAATGTCTACCTCTGTGCTATCTTCTCAACTTCAGAATAGGAATCAACCTTATTGGACATTAATATCTACAAGTTTTCCCATGAGGAGTGACAACAATTTCCATAGTTCAGCAGGTGAGCTTATTCAGCCCAGTTCTGTTGGGCATGATGGCAGTAACAGGCTGTGGTTCAGGTCTTTGTTGCTCCAGGAGCACCTCACTCCTGGGCTTTTCTGGGAGATGATGGAAGTGAAAGGGCAAAGGAGAGAAGAATTCACAACTTTCTTTAGTCCAAGAGAATGGAATTGCTCTTCAGGGACAGCCAGAAGGAAAAAACAGGAAAAAAATTACAGTGAGAGTTACGTCTTTGAGACAAGATCTTGTAGGAGGTGGAAGACAGTCTGTAAATCAGGCAGACAACCAAAGGAGCACAGAAGGTGAGTGTCAGCTAGCTGTGAGAGCCAGCTGCTCCTTAGCTGTCTTAGTGAAGTCAGGGTGTTACATGAATTCTGCAGGGCCACGGGAGCTGGGACACAATTCTGCTTCCATAAACATTGTTTCATCCTGCAGCAGGGTGATGTCAATGCAAAGAGCAAAGACTTCAACTCATAGTTTAGGTGCTTTAAAAAGAGCATCAAGGAATGAAGAATGAGGAAATCTATCATCCTTTTGCCATCTTCAGATGTCTGTTCTATCTGGAAATGCCTTTTCCTGCACCTGGGTCAGAATGTGGTGCTGAACTCTGAATAGCCTGCTAATGCTCAGTCAGACTAATGCAAACAGTGCCAGCCAACAGCATGGCAGAGCACTGGTCAACAACTAGAAATAACAAATACAACTGGCTTCATCTAGTTAACAAATAACTAATTCATCACCTGGTGGGACCAGACAGCCTTAGTGGCTATGGACAACTCTACTGGCCCAATCTGACCCCTGCAGCAAGCACAACTGCCTTTAAGGTAAGAATTTGTCACATTGTGTTTGTCATGTAAACAGCTCTGCCTCCCCGTGGTGCTTTAACCCAGAAACAGAGAGGAAATCTCTGAGGGTTTGCCAAGACTTTTACGAGCCACATATTCCACCCTGCCTCCTCAGGTCATCAATGCTTGTTGCAGGGAGATTCTGAGCACTTTTGGGTCCTGCTTAACAAAATGGATTCTGCCTAAGTACCCTTGCTTGGGGTTTCGATCCCAAGCAGAAGGGTGGTACATTTTTCATGCCATGCGCTAAATCCTATGTGCTACATTTCTAGGAGAAAAAAATAAGGCCACCAGCCCAGGGAAATGGAGTTGTTATGGCAGCACTCGTTTCAGTTGTGGCACAGCAATACAAGGACCAGAACTGGGAAGGAGAGACAAATCTATCAACATTACGGAAAAGAAATACCATCATGACTTGAAGAGACTACAGAACAAAAGGAGAAAGGTAATTAATGGCAACATCACATAGTTAGAGTGTGGAATAAACCTTGTAAAACCATTACCCACTCAACAGCACCTTTTTTTTCCCCTCCCCATGGCAGAGGGATGCTGAAAGCACGCTAGCCCTGTCTAGACAGATGGACTGAATTACTCACAAGTAAATCACTCCTATGTTTATTATTGAGACTCTTAAAACAGATGTATCAAGGAGGTGAGTCATTTCCAAGAGTATGTGTCCTTCAAGGCCTGTAGCTTTGCCATTCCACATCTTTCTTCTCTAGAATTGCAAATATGGAAAATAATGTGGTCACTGTAACTGGCATGGGATACTCAGTCACAATGGTTTTTGCAGTATCAGAAGATTCCTCTAGCGAACACAGCCTGGAAACATTTAGAACTAAATGTAGTGTGTCATTGCTGATTCCTCCTAGCTAAGAATCAAACTGAAAAAATCTTACTTGTTTTCACAACCAAGTATTACAGCTATGCAACAGTAATGAATGCTCTTAAAGGATCAAGCTTCCTAAATACCAAACTCTCTGGTATTTAGAGGCATTTCCACTTGCAGAGTTACCATTTTCTGCCATTAGGACAAAATCCACATCCCATTGAAATCAAAGTGCAGCAGAAACATCCGCTAATCAACGCCTGATCAGATGTTACTCTATCTTTTTTAGGAGTGCTGAGCACTTGCATCTCCGAGTCACCTAAACCTGGTATCAGTGAATGTCTGTAGAAAACAGCTTCCAGGTGACTCCATTTGGGCCATCAGCAGCTAATTGGCATTCCAATTAGTGGAGTCATGTTTTAGTTTGAAGCGTGGATTGTAAGAGTCAATGATGGTAAGAGATTATAAAGGCGAACAAAAGTGAAGAATATGTTTACAGACACAGCTGTAGATGGTTACAAGCGTATCAAGAGGTACTACTGAATATTAATAGAAACCTATGACACGATAGCCAGCTACTTGTTTTTTGTTTTTTTTTTAATAAGACTGGTGTTGACTGTTTGATAAATAACACATACAAACCAAAGCTGTGAAAAAATGGCTTTGGGAGGGAAACTTTTCACTGCATTAATGAAGGGAGATGCATTAACCTAAATGGCTCCTTGCTCCTTTGTGCCCAGAGAGGAGCTGGTCCTTAGACTGGGCATCTTCTCTCCCTTTTTTATTTCATTATTATTATTATTTTCTTTCTTTTTTCTGTCCTGCCACTTCCAGAGTCAAAGTTTAATTTGGTAGAAATATGCGATGTCTGCAGGAGCTGGGTACCCTGGGAAGCTCGTCCAGTTTCCTTTCCAGGGAGCTATGTACTGCCTTCCCTTCTGAGAAAAGCAACTCTCATATGTGGGTAACACCTTGCTGACTGCAGATAAAAGCAGACAGTCTTGTGTGCTCTGCCTTTGAGGTTTTAAACCAGATAAGATTGCGCATAAAAGGCTCAGAGCACACAAAAGTCCATCGCATTAAAGATCTACATGTACGCTAACTGCAAAGAACAAGAAGCCTTTCATTGCAACATCTCATTGATTCTTGGAAATAAAGAGCACAGCGTCTAGCAAGGAAAAGAGGAAACACCACCATGTTCTAGCCTGTTGTTTTTTCTTGCTTGATTTGCTTTAAACGAGCAGATGATGAAGACATTAGGTTTGATTACTCCTTGCAAAGTTCTAGATCCCTCCAAGGGGTGACCAGTAATATTCCCACCACTGCCATTTTCAGGATGAGGTGAAATGATCATCCAAACCTCTTAATCACTCCTACCTCTTCAGGCAGTGCTTACTTTCTATGAATAAGAGGTACTATTTAATGAGCTCATATCCTGGTTCCTTCCTTGCCCTCCACCCACATAGTACAAGGTCCCAGAAGCTCTGCTATCGTCCAGGAGTTGGCAAAACCCTCATTCAAACACCAGGTGGTACACGGCTCCTCACTCACTGTTGACAAATACTAAGTTCCTTCAGTAGTGAGCTCTTGGAAGCATAGATCTGCACTGCCTTTGGACACACAATTAAGGTTCCTCTTACCAGTCTGTTTTATCTTTAGGCCAGCCTCGTCCTCCCAGTCCGCAGTAACATCCATAGCCAATATACGCCAAGGGAGACCGTCCTGTGCCACATGATATAGCTCCTGCCAGTTCAATGATTCCTCGGGTGTGTAATGAATGGGATTTTCCCAGAGCACCTTTCCAAACTGCAAAGACAGGACACTGTTTCACACAAAGGATTAAACATGTAATATGCTGGTTTTCTTAAAAACTTTACAGGGAGATTTTTGAGTGTGACCAGTCATTTAGATGCAGCCTTGACAGTCTAACTAACCATTATGTTCACCCTGCAAAGGGGTTGAATACACAAACATACTCCACATAGGCAGCTCAGATCAAGCCAGCCTTCCTTGCTCTGCTGCACCGGTGTGTAACTGTAGCTAGATTGCATCTAGAGCTACCTTGCAATTTGAAGCTGCACACCCAGATTTGCACATTATAGAGTCTGAGCTGTTCATCTTGGCTGGGGTTATGCAAGCACCATGCAGAGTCAACTGGGGCTCACTGCACCCCAGAGCTCCCAACCTGGCAGAGAACATTGGCTGAGATGGGGTGTGTGGTATGAAGCAGCAGAGAACCAGCACGCTGCCTGACTGCACCCAGACTCCACTGAAAAAAAAGAGGTTTCCCTGTTGCCTAACATGCCTTGTATTAGTCATGCTTTTCCTACTCTTCAGGATATTTTAACTTTTCTCCACACGGAGCTGACAGTACTACTACTAATTCTCATCCAGGAACAGCTGCAAGTCCTCAGGCCTGTAAGGCATACCTTGTCCAAAACGGGGTGCCTAAGGTAGCTAGGATGTGTGGATAAAGGCCTTCCTCTGAGCATTTTTAAGTGCTGGTGACATGTACACCTGCTTCTGTTACTGCAACCCACTTAAGTTGTAATGCTAGGTTGGCTGCGTGAATATGAAAAAAAAAGAAAAAAAGAGAAAAAAAACAAGTAGTTCTTTGTTAGCTGAAGTTCAGGCAGCCATCTAAGCTGGTCTGGAGCTTTTTGAGTTACAGGTCTCTCAAATAATGTTGTGATTTCAAATGTTTAATTATTTTTTCTTTTTTTTTAACGAACAACCAACTCCATTGCAGGAACTGTTACAGAAACAGAGAGTATCTGCCCCTAACACATAAATCACTTTGAAGCTTGATAGGAGCTTTGATGCTTATCACATTAACAATGGCAACAGACAGCAGTGATTACCTCCTGGGCTCACAGTGAAGGACCAAGTGTACTTTGGGCTCTACCAGCACGCACCACAAACCATCCCCATTAAAGCTGGTGCCAAACCTCTTGGAGGGGCTGCCAGGCTCCCCAGCAAATCCCACTGCTCCCCAGCCATTGGATTACCTGAGCAGAGGATGGGGCTCACAGCATCTCGGGGCCTGAGGGAGCTCACAGCACAGGGCAGGGCTTTGCCCCTGTGCTTGACCTCTTCATAGTGCTGTGCAAACACAGGCTAATTAATCCCCTAAACCACCCAGAGACTCAGTACTATTATTAAAACTGTATTTCCTTTTAAAACCCAGCCATCTAATCCCCTCTCTTGGGCCTCTCCCCTCTTGTGCTCCAGCTCACTTCCTGGGCTCAATCCAAACCCCTCCAAAGGGGTTGTGGGTCTGTCCTCATTACTGTCAATCTGCCCGTTTGTTCCTCTCTGCTAGCAGTGGGCCTGCAGCCGGGCCCCCAGTGCTTCCTGTCACCATTTTACCCCAGCAGTTGGCTGCAGCCAGCTCAGAAGGGAGCAAAGCCCCCATCTCAAGCCTCCACACAGCCTCCTTATGTTTCCCAGCACGCTCCTCAGGGATTAAATGCACATTCCTGAAAAAGTAACAGCTCCCCTCACCTCAACACTACTCGAGTGTTCAGTTTTTGTGCTAAAAACACATTACTTTCAAACAACATGGGTCGAAAGTGGCGACACGTTTCCCTTGTCCAAACAGTGGATGCTTCACGGTCAGCAGCAGGCTGCAGGTCTGCCACAGGTAGTGCCATTGGAACTGCTGAACTGCTCTGAATTTCAGGCAAAAAAATATGCTTCTACTACCTGCTTTAGCCTGCAGACCTAAAAATGTTCCAACAGAAACAGAAACGCCTTTGTAGGCGTTCAACCTCCTGAGAAGGAGCTTGGTTTATTTTTTAGCCATCTTTCCTGACCTCTTAAGGCAGGACCTCTGGACTCGGTCTGGGAACAGAGGCTGGTTTAAGGTAACTGTGTCTAACCCAGAAGAAAGGCCATTCTTCTTTTGGGGATATCTCTGAGGATCAACAAACTGTAATTACAGCACAGAGCTACTTATGAAAGCAGAGGAATGGACCCAGAGGGAATTGAGTCCAAAAGAAACGCCTCAGGCTTTGCACTCTGTGACAGATCGACATAATTCAGATATCCAGGCAGCATCTGATGTTTCTGTTTCATCCTTTGAAAGCTGGGTGGGCTTTGAGCTGGCAGTGAGCTACTCTGGCTGACAGTTGGCCCTAGCAAGAACATTTCACTGTCCAAGCATTCAGCTAATAACCAGACCAAGAACCAAAACTGCATTTTCTGTGCTGGGCAGCTAAGCCGATGTGTGGAAGCTTTGGAAGAGTCCAAGTCTCCCAGAAGCCTGAACTCAGCCACATCACCCATTAAAGTATGGCCTACCTTTAGCTATACAACTAATGGGGAGCCTCAGCAGAAAGCATACCTGCAAGGAGGCGAGTGGAGATGGATCTGACAACTTAAACCTGCTATTTCCTTTCGAGGCAAGCAGCCTTTGTTGTAGATTAAGGCAGTGTTTTGGTTTTTATTTTAAAGCAGTGCTACAGGTGTAGCCCACTGAGGATGAGAAAGTAGACATAACAGTCTCAAAGTGGGGAAATTTTAGTTTGCCAAGCACAGGAAAGTGTAAACAGTTGATCTCTGATATGCAAAGAATGAGTGAGAAAGAAACAATTTCACCACAAGTATGGCAAACATACAGTGATGTGCTGATGCCAAAAAGAATGGATGAGAAAGTGTCCTATAAATCACCTTCTGGTTCATTAAGTCATAATTACACATTAAAATAACATGCCTATTTTTACGGAGATGAGATGAAAGTGGGACAGTGGCTGTTCCTTCCCAAATCCTGAGCCTGCCACCCTATAACACACATGCCCAATGAAGCTGAAATACAATGACCAACTAGATGCTGTAAAGAAAAACAGGGTTTTTAAGCAGCTAGGTATAAAAAACTTGACTTCCAAGGTGTGCTTGCTTTGCAAAGGGTAGCCAGGCATGCAATTCTGTGCAGAATTAAAAGAGACCTCTGTGTGAATTCCAACTGTGCGTGGTTATGAGCATGAACCCCAACAGGGATAGCATGAGTAGAACCTCAGTTTAGTGTCATGTGTGTGGGGGCTTTACGTTAGCAGACATTCATTGCTATCCTTAAAGGATTTTCTTATTCTTTTTGAGCTTTGTATGAAGTGAAGGCCAGGTTGGATGGGGCCCTGGGCAGCTGGTGGGCAGCAGCCCTGCCTGCAGCGGGGGATTGAAACTGGATGGGCTTTGAGGTCCCTTCCAACCCAACCATACTGTGGTTCTTTGGAAGCTGCTCACTCCGCAGATGCTAGTATAAAAAGAAGGTACTTCGGGAAAGAAACACCAGCACCGGCAACTTCGTAGCAGAAAGGTATCCCCCAAAGAAAGCCACCTCTGTTTCTGCAGCACCAGCTGCTGAAACCACCCTGGAAACAAAACAGGCGCGCAGCTGGCTTATGCAGTCCTGCACTACCAAGTTGAAGAGAGGAAAAAAAAACCCAAAACACCAAAAAACCAGTGCTCTTAACTCACTTGGCCGAACGGTACGGGAGAAGTAGGCAAAGCTGACGGCAAGGGGAGAAGCTGCCCAGGGTGGGGGCTGTGGGGGGGACGGGATGGAGCGCGGACGCAGCACTCACCTGCGTGCAGCAGCAGCAGCAGCAGCAGCCGCCAGCCCATGGGCAGAGCTCGCAGTGCCGGTACGCTGCCGTCCAGCAGCTCACTACTGCCAAGCGAACCGAGGTGTGGGTGTGTTCAACAGCCCTCCGGTTCCAGGGTTTTTATGTATATACATCTGCACGCGTACGTCTGTAAGAGAGGAACACTCCCTCCTGCCACTTCCCTCAGCCCCAGCCCTCCCCGAAGTGTTCCCGCTGGCTCCGGGAGGGGCTGGCATCCCCCAGGCAGCCCCGGCATTAAGCTGTGTTCCTTCTCTAAGCTGTTTGCTTACAGACCCTGGTTAACCTCCGAGTGGCTTCGGGAAAGGGATACTTAACGCTGCCCTGCCTGCGGCTCCGCCTTCTCTGCTTCAGCGTCCACCTGGCAAGGATTCTCCTTTTATAGATCATTCTTTCAGATTTTAAATACATGTATTTACATTTTAAGACAGACCGATGATTTTTCACATTTAAAAGAGACGAAACTATAAACATCTAACAGAACAAAATCCTGTTAGGTGCAAATACCTAATTATAAACTGACCCACACGGCTAATTCTGGGCTACTCCAGATGGAAAAATACCCACAACCGCTGCACCTATTACTGCACCTGACCAACACCAACTGATTTCCTGAACACTCCCCAGTGCGCGGGTCCCAGCCACAGCCCGTGGTTAGGGTCAGCTCCCTGGGGCTGGATTATAGTGAGTTCGTGCCAGCCTGATTGCAGAGGTGGTGGCTGCAGCAGGCAGGAGAGGAGATGAAGGCTGTCAGCCTGTCCCTGATGCACCCCTTGCTGGCATTCACTGTGGTAAAGTTGTGCCTCCCTGCTTAATGGCATGCCTCTAAATGTTTACTTGGTAAACATTGGCATTTGAATCATAGATCAGTGGCTAACTGGGCTTCCAACCAATTGCTGAGTGCAACAGTGAGCTTTGTAGGGCAAGTTTTCAGGACACCATTATGCATTGGGTGCCTATTGTGACATAAGATCACAGAGCTGGGCAAAGTAGGCACAGTGGCAGAGATACAGGGCACCAGCTTCAACAATCACAAGGTTGTTCTTCACTCAGAGCTCAGATGGGTGAATACAATCAATCCTACAGTGACTGCGAGCCTGAAGTCCCCAACCCACCACTACATCTGCCATGGGTGATGTGCTTGCACCAGGAAAGGGAGGAAAGCCACAGGAGCACAGCACCCAGCCACATGGTCACATACAGCCTCCCAGGGCCCAGAAGGAGCTGTGCAGCTTATCCCTCCTTCCTTGGGAATTCCCTCGACTAATTAGACTGAAGTGGCAACTTGAAATCCTAGTTGAGTTGCTGCTGGCTAATATTTAACCTTACAGTTAAGTAAGGAAGGAGGATGTCGGAGGGTTGGTGTCCTTACTCCTGGGGCTTTATGTATGCAGATCATCAAAATGCAAACAAAGTGAGAAGCTTTAAAGAACCACGTGGGGCTGGACTGAATAAGGCAGCCTTAGAGCAAGTTCCAGTGGCAGACACCTAAGAGTCTCCATCCTCAAAATCCCCATCAGGGATTTTGTCACATTCTTCATTGGATTATCACGGTTCCTAAGATGGAAGATAATCTAGAAACTGCACAGTGCCTAAAGGAGAAGTACACAGCTTGAATGCCATATCTTGTCCTGGTATCTTGGGGACTCCTTGTCTATGTGGTCTGTTTGGTTTGTGCTCTACCTTCAGTCTGCAACACAAAAGTTGACTTTCTAAACAAGGAAATCAGAGACCAGGACAGAAAGTAGCCAACACTCACTTGTGAAAGTAGTTGTGCACACCTCAAAGGGAGCTCCACTGAGCCTCTGGCAGGAAAAATAGCTCCAAGATGGAGACAGTAACCTGCTGCTTAACTCTGATGAGCTGTCCATCTCTATAAGCAATCTACAAAGCCAGTTTTGAGCATTCAAACCATCTACTCTAGGGCTTGGATATATCTGAGTCGCTCAGGTTTGAAACCTACACCTAACATTTTTATTCCAAAGACTTCCTGATTACAAACCCAATAAAAAAGCATTACCAATGTTCATATCACAATTTCATTCTATTCTGCACTTTCTCATATTCCCCTCCTCTGGAAACATTATCAATTCTCCCCAGCTCAGAAATATAAATAAAGCAAAATCAAGAAATACAGACTCCTCTGATAGACAAATGTATTTGCCATGTCTGAAGAAAAGTTCTAGGGGATGTTAGAGAGGGATGCCCAAATTTAAACTTAAAATGGAAAGCAGAATTAAGGCAGTTTCCTTATGACTACTTAACAAACTCAGCTAGTCTGCAATGTGATCTGCGCAATTATTGATTGCTGTTGCCAAAGTTAATTAACATATTAATGAATAGCATTAAATTAAGCGCTAAATGTGGTCTCACTATGCTACGGTAAGTGCACTGGGAGCATTAGGGCATTTTTATACTTGTTTAGGGAAAGTAAATGAACTCACTTATTTCACTCCCTTTGCTTGCATTTTGTATGGTACCTTGCTTGAGCCTCGCCAGTAACAGCAGGTAGCACGTGAGGGTACTGGGTATCATCTCAACAAACTGAGCTGTGCAGTCAGATCACCATTTCTCCAAAACTGCATAAAGAATAAATTCACTACGAGCCTCAGGTGATTTGCTTGGGTTAATTAGTCCACACAGTCTGAGGACTGTTCAGATGAAATAACTCTATGAGTAGAAAACAGAATCCCCTTGGTTTGCACTACCAAAGCAGCTGGCCCTCCATTTCCTCTTGGGTGCAGGGATGAAACTATTGCATGCTCTTGAGCTTCCTGTTATTAAAAATGATTATTAGGGAAGAAAAAATTCATGTCAGTAGTTCAGTCAGTCATCCTTCTTACCCATCATATAAAGGAGTGTGATATTACCTTTTTTCAGTCACCAGGATCTTCCCCTGACTGCCATGACTTTTCAAATGTTACTGTGAATGACTTGGTGACAACATCAGCCAGTTCCCTCAGACTCTGGGATGCATCTCACCAGGACCCACAGACTCGTGGATGTTCAGGTTCCCCAGGTGCTCACGAATCTGATCTTCACTTACAGTGGGAAGAACGTTGCTTCTCCAATCCCCTCCTACCAAACCAAACGTTTGAGAGCTGTGTGATAAGCAGTTACCACAGAAGACCAAGGCAAAAAGTTGTTATAATACCTCAGATTTCTCCTTGACTGCTGTTACCAGCTTGCCTGTGTCACCCACTAGGGGGTGTACACCCTCCTGGACTTTCTTAGTCTGGTTGAGGTACCTGTAGAAGCCTTTCTTGTTCCTGGCATCCCTTGCCAAGTCCAGTTCAAGCTGGGCCTTGGTTTTCTTGACCCCATCTCTACACAGCCTAGCAGCTTCCCTATACTATTCCACAGTACCTGCCCCTGCTTCTGCTGCCTGTGGATTTTCTTCTTGCTCTCCAGTTGAACCAGCTGGTTCAGGTTCAGTCACACTGGTCTCTTGCTGACTTCCTGCACCTCAGGATGGAGAGCTCTTGTACCACGAGGTCAGCCTCCTTCATGGTCCACCCGCTCTGCTCTGGATCCCTGCCCATGAGGACATTTTCCTCAGAATACTCACCCTCCCTGCTTGCCCACTGGGCTGTGCCATACCCTGTTTGCGCTGCTCCGGCATCACTCTGCTCCCTAGTGGCAGCTTTTAAACGTGGTGGGGGGATGGTTTGGCAGCCCTCACCACCAGCTCCTCCACCACATCGGGGCTACTGCAGGGGCTGCTTCCACCCTTCACAACAGATTTTTCAGCAGAGCCTCATTGCAGTTTCACCTTTCTGTTAAGGCTCCCACGGAGCAAACTTCTGCTGGGCAGTTGACCCACACCACGTCTTAATTAAAGGGATGAAGTCTTAGCTAATAGAACAACAAAAAAAACCCATATCATATAATGGAAATAAATTCCCCTGAGATCCAGCATTAGACTGACATGCCAGTTGACAGAGTAAGAAGAGTAAGAAAATAACAGACGTCAGCTCCAAAGTGAACAGTGGCAATCCAACACTCCAGCTGACAAAGCATGAAAATAACAGAAGAGGAAGAAAGCTCGAGTGAACTAGAGATAGTCTGTCTCTTCAGCTGACCAGTAAGAAAATAACAGAATTCCCACTTGATCCAGCAACAGTCTGATACGTCAGCTGAGGAAGTAGGGAGACAAAAATAAGTGCTGGCAAACAAGAATAAATAACGTGTCACAAGGGACACTGGCTCCAGGGAAAAACTGCAGCAGCCCAGAACTTTTTCATACTTCAGAAGCAGAACTACAGAATACCCCAGGTTGGAAGGGATCCACGAGGGTCATCAAGTAGAACCACCCCGAATTCAAATGCTCTGTCCTAGACCTCTGGCAGCCTAGGGCTGCAACCACTGCCCTGGGCAGCCTGGAAGAAATGGAAAAAAAATGAAGTAGAGGGTGGCAGACCAACACTACAGAGGAAAAAGTAGGAAAGTAATAATAATAATGGAAAGAAGAGCCTGTGAGAGCCAGTGAGGACACGAGGGAACAGTTGGCAACAGGAGAGAAAGAAAATACATAATGGAAAAAAAATGGTGTACCTGGGTGATATATCAGCCTGAGATGTTAGTTGAGCAAATACAAAAAGAAAAAACAGTAAAGGGAACAAACTGACATAAGCTCGAGAGAGGAAAACTGACAGTACAACGAACTTCAGATGACAAAGAAAATAGCATACGTCACAGAATAGCTTAACTATCAGAAATCTGCTCCACAGGGAACCACGGGCAGTCAGACACTGAAGAGCAGCACCATTAAAACAGAAGAAATAACAGTATTATTTCCATTATTTCCCCCCAGGCACAGCCAGATCCCTGGGCAAGGCTGCACCATGGGACCTTCACACGGGTGACTCCAGGAGCAGCTCAATCCTGAAGGTGTGCCTGCACAAGCAATGCCCCTGTGCAGATTGCTGCTGGGGAGCGAGCACGAAGAGATGGAAAAATGGAGCAACAGGCATTAGAATTTGGAGGAGAAACCCTAAAGCAAGGCTGCAGCTCGGGCTGAGGTTTAACTGTAGGAAACAACAACCACAGAAACGACAAATTCAGACATGGTAAGAAAATAGCTTAACTAACAGAAATCAGCTCTTCAGGGAACCATTGGCAGTTGAAGGCATAAGTGCAGACAGAAAATGAAAATACAGCACCAATAAAGCTGACAGAGCAGGCGTAACTTCCCACATGATGCAGCATCGCCCTGTCTTCTCACTTAAGAAAACAAAGTCAGTCTTCTGTACTTATATGACACCGATATATTACATCTCCCAGAGCGAAGCCGTGGCTGCCGCACACTTCAGCTGACTGAAGAAGTAAGCTGTAAACAACAGCAAAGTAAACACAAATGGAAACAATCCCTCACTACAGGATACACGGTTTTTCTCCCCCTTCTGACCCCAACAAATCCACACAACAGATTTCTGAGGATTATTTTATTTCGTTTAAACAATAGGTTTGGGGCAAGGTGGGAAGTGAGCAGCACCTTTAAAAAAACCCTGTTGTGTGCTACATCGTAAGAGAGCTTTACAAAAGTTTCTATTATGTACATATACACACATACACTAAACCAAACTCAAAAGGAGAAGAGTTGTGAAGGTTCGCCTTCAATACAACAGGAGAGTGGAAAGCCTTATTTCACAGCAAGCAAAAGCACCACAAGTTAAGATTATAGTGCACAGTCACATGTAGTGTGGGTACCTGGAAGCAGTGTACCTAGCGCAGTACACAGCTCCACACAGGGCAACTTCTCTTCCACAGCAAAAGCAGCACGGATTCTCTGTTGAGAAGAGTGTGCTGCACAAGCACTGCCGCAGCCAGCTGCTCTAATTACATCAGTTTCGGCAGAAGCCACAGGAAGTAACGAACTAGTGAGAATAAGAGACCCAAAGCTAAGCTACAGCACTGATTTAACTACAGTATTTCCATAACACAGGTTCCTATCTCCCCACGTTTCTTGGGCGCTCTCCACAGGCCATAGAGCAGACAACTCAATTATTATTTGCACTCCGTAGTTCCTTTCTTGCCTACCTAACTCACTTCCACACCACGATGCCTCTCCTATTTCCTCCAGGCTTAAAAAGTAATGAAATTAAGAAGAGACATTTAATTTAGGGGACATTCAAAAAAAAACAACCAAAGAAAGCTTAAAAAAATTAAAAGCCACGTTTAGAAACTAAATTCTGCAGACTTCTGTTTGGTCATTTAGCCCAAAGGTCTTTGTCTTCGTGGCCTGCAGGCTCTACTGTCTCAACCAGCAAGAAGCACGCAGTATGAGTCAAAACTTCTGTCTAAAAGAACAATAAAAGTAACAGGGGCTGAGGGGAGTCTATTACATGGAAACCTAACACTTGGGCAGCAGCACTCACTACGCTACACGGTACGCTTTCAAGAGAGTGAATTCCTTCCTGTTGGTGCGAGCTGCCCAGATGAAAAGAGCAGCTGCCATAAACTGCAAAGGTGCTGAAACACAGGCTAGGCAGAAGGACCAGCCAAATTCACCCCTCACATCACCAGGCAGGGGCAGCTTCTTATGAAGCAGCTCAATCCCAGCTACATAGCAGCCAACCAGGCCCAGCGTACAAAGTCCTGGGGAAAGCAGAAGAAAAGTGCAGTTAGTTCACTGCTGAAGTGCTCCAGCTGTCACTAACAGCTTATGGAGAAAGGAGTGTAAGTGACAGATGGCAGATGACCTACCTGCAAGGAAATGGAGGACTCCAGTGGCAATGGCAGGGTACAGGCTGCGACAGGCACACGCACAGAGCCCAATCAGAGCTCCAAAACACATGAGACCAAGGCTGACAAACGGCAGGAGAAACTGCAATCGCCAGAGATCTGAGCATTGAAGAAGTGCATAAGACAGGTTTATTGAACTGACTGCCCACCATGCTGTGCTCCTTTCCACCCACATTCCTTCACTGGCCTAGCTAAATAAAAAAAAAATTTAAAAACTGCAGAGCAAGATGGAGATGTTTTCTCATCAGCAACTGCACTTGGGAAACCCCATTATTATTATTTTTTTTTAACCCCACTGCTTTTACCCTCAAGATGTGAAAGACGCTTACAAGTCCGATTCAAATCGGTGCCACTGTTGTGATTTCCAGGCTCTATGTACTTCTCCATAAACTGATCAGAGAGGGAAAAACTGATGCAGTTTGTAGTCATATCAGTTTCTGGAACAACAACAACAACAACAAAATCCAACAAAACAGACAATTACCATCAGCTTTTTCCAACCCCCCTTCCCATTCAATTCTCCTAAGCATTTAAACTGGGAAGCTCCTCTGAGCACAGTTTTAAACAAAGAAATACTCCTCAAAACAGATTTGTAGGATATCTTAACAGACAGCAAGGATAATGTAGTTAGTACAAGGCACAGCATTATATATGCCAGCATTTGTCAAAATTTGTAATTCTGTATCCAAAGCTCCAAAATGTGCTGATGTCACAGTGGGGCACTTGTGGCACGTGAGGAAAATAAATGACCACATAAAAGCTCACTGATAAAGTAGGTGTTTTGTTTTTCTCCCCACTTTGATCTCTAGAACTAGACAGGGTATCTGGCAGAGCCATAATAATTGTATCAGCTGTTGGTCAGCAGATGCAAAAAAACACAGCTACCCAAGTTACTCCAGATTAAATTTAAATCAAATATAACATACCAAATTCAGATGCTGCAGCATTAACAACCACAGATTATTTCACTTTGTCAGTGCCATTATTAAAAAGTAAACAAGCATACAAGTCAGAAATAAGCTGCCTGCACAAAAGCAAGTGACACACTGGATGAAGAAAGTAGCACTTTAGGCAAAGCTATGAAGTGTTAATTGCTCCAGAGATACCTGGTGGGCTGTACCAATGAGAGTTTTTGGGTACAGTGATGCACCTCCTCCACAACCCAACTGTGCCATTGCAACGGAAGAGTGCATCTGTGTAGGTCTTCTCATCTGCCTCTTCACTGACAAATTCCTCCCAGATGCTCCTGCCGGCGTCAGTGATGTTCTCAGCGGGGGACAGGGTGTGGTACTCGTACCAAAAATCAGTGCCCAAGGAAGCTGCCATGTATATGGTGGAGATGAGGCTGAGAACACAGGCAATTACGAGTGCTGTAGCAAAACGGTTATCCATCATCGCTGCTGAAAGGAAAGACAACGTCCAAGTGAGTAACTCCTCTGATGTCAAACACAAAGTTACCTAAGCACTGTCAGACTCAAGGCATCATTCCTGTTACGCAATGTTTCTTTAGGATATGCATCTCTTTCTTTCCCAAGATGTCGGAAGCACACAAAGGGGGTTGGACTTGATCTCTACAGGTCCCTTTCAACCACTGCAATTCTCTGAAATCTAAGCCTACAGTAGTACTCCATGCTCACCAGATCTGTGTGTTCAAGGTTTCCCTCTTCTCCCAGCCTCTATACATCACTCCAAGAGAGCAATAGCAATTCTGCCCTCAAAGCTGATGGCACAGCTCACTGGCACTTCTGATCTTGACTGTAGGCAACCACAGAAAGCAGACAATCCAACTAAAGCACTCGGATTTAATCTCCCATGGAAGAGATTAGCAAGCGTAAGAGCTATTTTCAGCCTGCTACCCCATACGGCTTTCACAGCTTGTGTTTACAGCAAAGGTAAGAACCACACACATGCCAAAAAGCCTTTTCCAGACTGTTCACAAAGGACAGCCATGCCAAGACGCTGGAAAGCCTTTTAGGTAACTTAGAACACAAAGGAAGCAGGGAAGGACAAGTTTGGGAGTTACAATAAATTCTGAGATAATGCCACAGCATCTGCAGAGGCATTTCTGAAGAAATGAATGCAAAGGGAATGCCCTGTTTCACAGGCATTAGATGACAACAGCTTCCAAAACTGAAATACCTCCACATACCACCAGGAGGACCTTGCTCTGGCTCGCCGTAAGAGGGAACTAAGGCCCTCCTTCACAGGCCCACATCCAAGTACAAACTCAGTTGAAGGCAGCACAGGAAAAAAACTGATAATCACATACACTTGGACAATACTGTGATTGTAATGAATAGGGCTTGGTGCTCTGGCCAAATAAAGTATCAACTGAAGTCACAGCTGCTACAGCTGTTCTGGTGGCATGAGCTATCACACAGTCTAAACAGTTCTTCTCCACTGCTCATTTTACCACCTTTTCCCCACAGATCTCGATCAAAATATTCTTAGTCTAGTCCCTTTTGAAGTCTAATGAACTGGGAACAACAAATGCCTAAACACACAACATTCACAAGGAAAGAAAAGACACATGTGCCCACAATTCTAAACTACAGAACAAGGTGCAAAATAAGGAGGGAGTTTCAATGGCACCAATATCTGTTGGTAACTATGCCCTTCTAATTTCTTCTTCCTCCTACCCGCTCTTCTACTTGCTTCAAACTGGCTTGTGGAGTTGGAGGTGAGAGATTATGTATACTTATATCATTCCCTATGCTTTACTTCTACATTGGAAAAGGGATTATTACAGATAGTAAGCCTCATTTAATTACTACTTAGAAATATCAAGATTAGAACTGATGTTTCTGTGAATTAACAAGTAGTACCCACTAAAAACACTGCAACACCTGCAACTCTAAACACCAGAACAAGCAGGTGAGCAGGCTAGGCTGGATTTTCCACTGTACTGAAGCCACATCCACTACAAGAACTCTCTGTAGTAGACACCCTTTTTAGAAAGAGCTTTCTCCAGAATCGTAAGAGAGCCTACAAGCACCATCCTCAAAGTAATATTCTTGTTTCAATGCATACAAGCAGGACATTACAGTGGACTCAACAGAACTGATGTCTGTCACAAGCAAACTGAAGAGTCAAAAAAAAAAATTCAAGCACTTCCTAGTGCTCATTAGCCACAGCCTCCCACTGTGGCTCAACCATGTAATGCCAGCACATTCAGCCTGCACATAGCTCAGACCATCCCACCCCGCAACCACCTCCTGCTCCACTTCATCACGGCAGCAGCTCTGCCCCACGGAGGGGGCACACCCATTGCTCACTACAACCACACAGCAGTGTGTGACTGGCACTGCCTGGGCTACAATTGGGAACACAAAAATATGCAGCTGTACTTTCCATTTTGATAAAGGAATTTGAGAATACGTTTCAAGATCTCCAAAAACATCAGGGTTTTTTTTTTTTTTTTGTACATTTATGACTATTTTCAGCTGACATTTACACGCAAGCTTTCAAACTGAATGTTCAGAATTGCAATCAAGTATTCAACTCAAATCTGATCACCTCTCTCTCTACTGGACATAGGCCCTCCTTTACCAGAGAAAAACATCCCCCACCTCACAGTCAGACTTATTCATGTCACCACTTTTTGTCAGTACATATATTTGTGAACAATTGTTTTCAAGTACAAAGCACAGGAAGAGCAAAACTTTGTGAAAAATCGCTGATGAGGGCCTTGAGAACTAAGAATCGCCGCCACCATCAAACCAGACTCGTGTTAGTTTCACAAAAGAAATTCAAATATCACACTGGTTTTGTGTTTCTATTGCTCCCTATTTTTATGTTTTAATAAAAAATAAGTTTTGTGGGTTGTATAAATCAAGTACACTACGCACTAGTGCTGCTCTGAAAGCAACACCTCCTATTTTATCATACTGGCCTACAACATGGTGGCATGGCAGCAGAGGCTGAACCAGCCAACAGTACTTAGTCACATCTCAATGCTGTGTGAGAGACAGCAGCAGAGGGGCAGTCAGACAAAATGATGCCTGACATGGAGGTATGGATAAAGCAAAGGCATGGGATTGAATTTCTTCATGAAGAAAAAACAGCACCCACTGACCTTCACTGAAGCTTTTTACAGACCAAACAGTGCACGCAAGCACAGTGAGGCAGTGGATGGTGTGTTTCAGCAGTGTGACAATGGCACTGAATCACCTCCTCTGGTGCATGCAGGCTCTTGTTTATCACTGGCAGAAATGCATAGCTAATGGTGGTGAGCGTGTGGAAGAATAGCGCTCTGTAGCTGAGAAACTGCTCTACTGAGTAGCATCACCGTTCCACAGCAGAAAGGAATACAAGGCGGGGATAGGAAGCGCCGTCACCCGAGCGTTTTTACCTCAGAGCTCCTCAGACCCAGCAGCGTACACAGCTCCAGGGGTCACCTCACAGTGACCGCGCTAGCGGCGTCCTGCAGCGAGCCACAAGCACACGCCGCCAACGCCCCGCCGGCCCTCACCGCTCCACTCATACCGCTCCCGCGATGCCATCGGCGCGCGAGCAGCAGCCTGGAACGAGACAACAACCCACACAGAGCTCGACGTCAGTCACTAGGAGCGTAAAGACAAAACGACGACGGAAAGAACGAGGGGCAGAAACACGGAGCTCCCGGCACCGCCCCGCCGCACGCAACCGGCGGGACAAGCCCGCGCCCCGCCGGGATCGCGCCTCCGCCTTCCAACGGCCGCGACCGCTCACCACAGCCGAGCCCCTCCATTCCCGGCCCGCTTCCGCCCCGCGGATGCACCCGCCGCCTTCTTCCGGGGCGGCACGCCAACCCGCCCCTCCTTCTCCTCCTCCTCCTCCTTCTCCTCCTCCGCGGTGCTGCTGGGGGCTGTAGTCAGCCGGAGCCTCCACGGCCCGCCGTCGTTCCCTCTGAAAGCCGGCTCGCTGCCTCCTCAGCCACCGGTGGCGTAGCCAAACGTCGTGAGATTCTACAGTAACGCACAGTGCCGTATGGGCGCCGAGCGGCAGCCCTCTCCCCTCTGCAGCTGTCACTGCGGCTCGAGTGCTTGTAAAAAACAGTGACACAATCTCCCAGCACTTTCAAATCCCCCCCCCCCTTCCCGCCCCCCGCTAAAAAACTAATGTGAGGAATGCAAAAATCCCCCCACTCACGGTCCCCATGCCCACACAGCTGTCCCACCACTGGCAAACAGCTACCTGAAGGCAGACCTCCACACCCAGTTTTGGTTTCAGCAACCTCCAGAACTGCAGAAATACCCACGAAAACCCAAGGTTTTCATTTCTCTGCGTACTGCAGGGAAATGAATTTTTAGGTAAGAAACCCCTCCCCAGGATAGCCCACCTTTCCTGAAGGTGGAACTGGCTCACCAGCACCGCGTAACTGGGAGCAGATGAGGATTTTGGGGGGTCTGAAATATTCAACATCTGTACGGAGGGGCTGGAAGAAAGCAGGCCATCATCACTGATAAAACTTCACAGGTGACACGAGGCCTGGAGGAAGGGTAAATAATTAAATGGAAAGAGGAATGGTACAGCATGACCCGGTCACTGGGAAGCTGGGGGCAAGCAAACACGCGTGTCAATAAGGTCATCATTGAGCTCATTCATTTAAGAGCACTGAGGAGAGGCTACACCTACACGGCAAAAGACTTTATCCTGGGAAGCAGAAAAATGGGAAGAACAAAAAGGTCACGGTGGGTCACCAGCTGCTGAGATGCAGCCGTGGCCAAAAACCTACGTCCCTGCAACCTCAGGTGTATAAACAGGGAAAGCACAAGTAGGACAGAAACTGTATCAGATCCAGAGTAGCCTGTCACTGGCTGCTGACACACTGTGGATTTTCCTTTTCAGGAATATCACTCTATGTAATCCAACAAAAACATTACAAATACTCATTCATTGCTAACACCAACCTTTCCTCATTTTCCTCTGCTTTTCTCACCTCGGTTTGTTTCAACAGAAATTCTGCTACATTTGATCAGCTGTGCAACAGGATTATTCGGGAAGATTTTCAAAGTTTGCTTTAGAAACTGCGGTGGTTTACACATGAAAGCGAGAAGCGAATAAAGCTGATGGCTATAAAAAGCTGCTCCTGCTCTTTAGTTTCTTAGATGGAAGCACCGAATGGTATAAGAATTCCAGTAAAAGTGCCCCAGCACTGACATGGAGTTTAACAGTGGTATTGCAAACAAGCAGAATACCCTAGTGTGCTGTAATAGAAAATATTCGTACATTTGTTTTGTTTTAGCTGTCACGGGTTAAGGAAATAAGTAGAATCTTGAAGGAGGTGGAGCTATCTGTATGAAATAAAATTGATTCAGGACAGGAAATAAAAAAAAACTTCCACATTCACCTCTTGGGTTACTGGTTCAGATCTGAAAAAGGGGCTGAAAGACTGCCCGTTCTTCCCAATAACTCTAGCCCATTTTCTACAAGATACCGCCTCTCTCAAATCTCTCCGTAACAATAAAAAATGGTGGCTTTAGTTTTTTGTAAGCATTTCACACAGACAGTGCAGCAGAAATCCCCCAGATTCCCCTCAAACCTTTTAATAGTCTCCCTGGTTTTATTTTTGCCTTCTGTATTTCCCTATCTGTGGCACAGAAGAACATAGGCTAATTTTCACAGAGAGAAGACCTTCCAGGTACACTTCTTGCAAATCTGTCGAGTAGAACCAGTGTGCTTTAATGACATCCACTCATCCAAACAGGCCCCTGCGCAGCCTGATCTCGTGGGTGGCAACCGTGCTCAGGGGATGGCGGTTGGAACCCTGCATGGCTGTAGCATACTAGGACAATTTCAGCCCATCTTTTTTTATTGGCCTACAAATCTTTGTTCTTTACAGAAGGTTTCTGAAGCACGATCATTCAGAAAACACTACACTTTCTTTTATGGCCAGGTGAAGCTGTGTTCCTTACCTCATCTGATCTAAATGCCTGTGCTCACATAAATGCATGTGTACAATTAGAAGAAAACCACATTTAACCTAGTAGTACTACACATAATGTTAAAAAATTGAAAAAAATTGAAAAAAACCCACTCGCTTTTCTGTCAGAACAATCATGTGAAATGTTTTCCCTTGCTACTGCCAGAAAAGCTGCTAAGGCTTTATAAGAGTAGGACTGTGTTATACTTTGTACCTGCTATACCTATCTAGCAGCTGCCTCCACTACAATGGTGTGGCTGTGGGCAGCCTAGTCTAGTGTCTGGCGACCCTGCCCGTGGCAGGGAGGTTGAAACTACATGATCTTTGAGGTCCTTTTTCAACCCAGGCCATTCTATGATGACAACGATGATTCTATGATGACCCAAGGAAGATGTAAGACACACAGACACAACACACTTCACAAGCGTATTTTAGAAAAGCAGCGCCATGAGGGAAGCAGATGTGCTGAAGCAGGACCGGCCACATGCACGGTCACAACTGCAGCCCCTGTCACAAGCATGCAATCACAAGAGGTACAGGTTCATTTTCATGTTCAAAACAACTCAGCATCCGGTGGCTGCATGTTTCACGTTGCCTCAATGGGACTTCAGCAAAAGTCGGAGAAGATGAGTGCCTTGATTGGAAGAAAATACACCGAAGCCATGATGGAGGCTGCCGCTTCAGCAGTGTGTTTTGTACAGGACAAAGGCTGACACTCATCTGGGGAGAAGTGGGGGAAGGAGGAAAGTACTGTGGGCATCTAGGAGGGGAGTGAGGAGGGGGTGTAGGCTGTCCTCCTGGTGACAACGTGTTTTGCTGCATCTCTGGGATCTTGGTGCAGCACATGCTGGGCTTTCTGGAGTATCTGTGCAGCAGTGTCACGAGGGCAGCTTCTCTGTGCTGTGTGTTTATGAAAACTTAGATCTCCTTCAGGGAAACAAGCTCTGGAAGAGGCAGATCCTGCATGAAGATAAGCCTCATGCAAATTATTAGCATAAAAGACAAGGCTTATAGGCTACTCAGAAATGCATCTGCTGCTGCTTCACTTGTACAATTACAGATGGCTTCATCATTCACGACATGTCATAGTATCTTTGCAAATGCTCTGCCCAGATGAGTCAATGTCACATCTCTAAAATGGAAAATCATGGTAACATCCACAACTCTCTTTAGATCATTCAAAAAATACAGAGCACACTCCAGAGGACAGAGCTGATCCCATCCAATTCTTTTGTTTTGCTAAGTAGAATCATAGATTTGTTTGAGTTGGAAAGGACCCTTAGAAGTCACCTAGTCTAACTCCCCTGTGGTGGACAGGGACATCTACAGCTAGACCAGGTTGCTCAGAGCCTCATCCATCCTGACCTTGAATGTTTCTAAGGACAAGGCATCCACCACCTCTCTACACAACGTTGCAGTGCCTCACCACCACAACTTTGTTATATCCAACCTAAATCTCCCCCCTTTTAATTTGAAACCATGTCCCCTTATCACATCAGATCCTGCTGAAGAGTTTTTCCCCTTTATTCTTATAGTCCTCCTTTACAACAAAGCAATGAACCACAAGCAGAAGAGTAGAGACACACGTCACGGTATCACTTCTTTAGAAGTTATTAAGTCACTTTTTTTGTGTACTCTGAGATTATGAGAGGGTGGAGAAAAATTCAAGGAGTATCTAGTGATGTGAGGTGCACGGAGAGAAGTTTGTGCCTGATGTATAGAGCTTGTGACTGCATGTAAGATGTTAGGATCTAAGTGCAGAGTAGAATAACACATGCCCATGACTGCAAGTGAGAAAAAAAAATAATATACACAGACTTCAAGGTTCAACTTATTCATCTACTCCAGCAGTAAGATGGTAAGAAATTGTCTCTACCGTATCACTTCTCAGATCATCTCGGAAGCAAAAAAAAAACAAACTGAAGCACATTCCTCAAAGCAGAAATAAGTAAAGATGACTGCAAAAGCACTTCTGCAATGAATCCATCAAGAATCTGTAAACTGTAAGACAACTGGGCATTTTTACATCTTTATTAATCATCAGCATATACGCAAGTATAAGTGCCCATCGAAATATCTCTTGATCTGACAGCCAATCACCTAACAGCAGTTGGCTGCTTGTCCAGGCACTTGGAAGTTTGAAAATCTCAAAGATGTGGCCGGTCTGTGAACATGCAGGTGGGAGGGAAAGGAGAAAATGAACTGATGTGTAGAAGAGAGGAAGGAAGATTCAGACCAAAAATTGTTTGAAATTAGTATGCACGGACAAAGTCGTGATAAATTCAGTACTTCAAAAAGGGAAAAATTTCATTTGCTTTGTGCAACGCTGTGAGAGCTGACTGTGAGGTAAGCCACAGCTGGAGTAGTGGGTGAAATTGTGAATGAAAGATGGAGGAAACTGGGGCTCTTTGGGAAAGAGTGCCAGAGCTAAGAATGGCTCAAAGATGTGGAGACTTCACAGGCAGGAGGAGCAGGACCACGCCATCATTCAGCAGACCAAGCTAGGGTTTGAAATGAAGAAGAAATTATGGCACACGAACAAAGTGTCCTCTAAATCTCAAACAGGATGGTAAATTTGGGTGTGGGGGTGCCCAGGGTGGGGATTTAAGGGGCAGGAGGAGCACTGGCAGGGCAGCGTGAGCCTGGGGCTGACACTGAACAAATGCAGGAGACCAGAGTTTAAAATGTTTTTGCCTAAGCATATCCATAAGACAGAATTATTCTTAATAGAAAACATTCATAAATGAATAAAGAAAATATAAATGCCTCTCCAAGCCTCAGAAAAGCTGAGCTTGCAAGAAAAGATAAAGAACATGAAGCCTGAATTCACCACTCCCTGATTTCTTCTGAGCTATCTCTTACCTCTGCAAACAAGTAATATCCTGTCCTAAAAAATAAAAACTTCAGAATATTGCAAGCAACTTTCCCTCCCCCATAATAAAAGCAAAACCCAAACCCAGATTGCTTCTACAAGCAAATATAAAATACAGATAAAATCAGACCTGACTTTAAAAAAAAAAGAAAAAAGCACCTCCTTGTTTGAAGATGGGGTTTTGACTAATCAGAGATGCTCATCGCTCGTCTGTTTCCTACACGATTGGCTAAATGTGTAAGAATTACACCCCAAAACCACTTTTCTCCTCCCCCACTCCTCCCCCCTTACACACTAGCATGTTTTTAAAGAAGACCATGAGGGGAAGGGAAGGGGGGAGCTCAGAGCCTTCTTCAGCCTCAAGATGAGGACAGCTGGGCCAGAAATGGATCTCATTCAGCTTTCACCTGTGACTACAGTCACTTTCAACTATGAGGACTACTACGACGACGACAGCTGCCAGTATAAGCAGCTACAACATATGACTGCTTTCCTCCCTGTCCTGTACGCTGCCATGTTCTTGGTGGGTATTCTTGGCAACTCCATCCTGATCGTAGCCTTAATCTTCAAGCGACGTGTCCAGAGGCTGATTGACATCTTCATCATCAACCTCGCTGCTTCAGACTTCATCTTCCTCATCACGCTGCCATTTTGGGTGGACAAGGAGGCATCAGATGGGATGTGGAGGGTAGGATCTTTCCTCTGTAAAGCTAGTTCTTACATCATCTCAGTCAACATGTACTGCAGCATCCTCCTCCTCACTTGTATGAGTGCAGACCGGTACCTTGCCATCATGTACCCCTCTATTGCTAGAAGGGTCCGAACCAGATCCTATTCCAGTGGACTTTGCATCTGCGTCTGGTTGTTATCTTGCTGCTTAGGGATGCCAACACTTCTGTCCAGAGAACTGAAAGAGCGCTACGGCAAGATGTACTGCACAGACAAAGCTGTGACAGAATCCAAACAGATCACGTCACTGATGATTTTAATCCTGGCCTTCTTCTTCCCGCTGTTGAGCATCCTGACCTTTTACTGCTCCATCACAAGGAGACTCTGTGTGCATTACCAGAGATCTGGGAAACATGATAAGAAACTGAGGAAATCTATCAAGATCGTCTTCATTGTGGTGGCTGCTTTTGTCATCTCCTGGGTGCCCTTCAACCTTTTCAAGCTTATGGCCATCCTCTTGGGGCTGCAGAAGCTGCCTGACTGTTTTCTTGACATGGTTGCCCAGGTGGGCATGACGGTGAGCAGCCCCTTTGCCTTCGCCAACAGCTGTGCCAACCCTTTCATTTACTACTGCTTTGACAACTACATCCGCAGAGCCATGCTCAGATGCCTGTGTCCGTGGGTGAAATCCAGCAGTGGCAGCACCGTCTCCAACACCTTGGACACTCACTTGAGCCACTCCTTATCCACCTTCATCGCAGGGGAGTACACTGCGAGGAAGAGGAAGCGCTCAGTGTCCCTCTGACTACGAGCCAGGACCACGGAGGAAGAAACCTCTCTTTACAAAGATGGCAGGGAAAGAATTAAGCAAGAAAAGGGGCAAAGAAAGAAACAAGCGGCAGAGGCAGAGATGCAACTGCAACACAGCCAGCACTTCAGGCTGGTGGTACAGCACTTCCCTTTGAACACAGGTATACCGAATAAGAAACTTTAACCACAGAGCTACAGTTCACAGAGATCACTGTGTCATGTCACTGTACACTGCAAGCCTGAAACCGTTGTGCTGAGAAACATCCACCTAGGCTGGTGCTGGAACTGCCAGCTACCAGCTGACAGCAAAGTAGGGCTGATCAGACAAAGCCACCCCAAGGCAAGATTTGAACTTAAAAGCATAGGTTTTCCTCCTGCACAGAGCAAGAAAAAGCAACAGAAGTATTTCTCTCTGATTCCTAGCTTACAAAGAATATTACAATGCCCTGTACAAAACCTGATGAATTCTATTTTTTTTTTTTGAGATTTTCTGTGTTTAGAAATGCAATGCTTTAATGAATTTGTGTTACTTGTTCTCATACCTTGAGTCTTGTGCATTTTTCTTCAAGCTTCAGCTTCTCAATTAAGGGATCAAATATGTTTTAATCACAGGAATGAAAGTAAGTTTCTAGACCCTGTGGTTTCCAAAAGAAAAAAAAAGAAGCCAGAAGACAAGCAAAACAAACTGCACTTAACCCTTTTCTTAACAGCAAACAACCAATTAAAAATAAAATCAAGAGAACACCTTCACACTTTTTAAGATGGTTTGGGGGGATGTAACACAATTTCTGATTGCTTGGCTTGTCTAATGCTACAACACTGTGTGTCACTCGAAGTCCAGCTCTGATTTGTTTAGGTGCAACCACTTTATGTTAAGACCCAAGCAAAGACAAATGCAAACATGCCTGAAAAGCAAAATTAGCCAAGGTTTCACAAATGTCTGACTAAAACAGAGAATGCTGAGAAACCCTGGGTGCAGGAATGCTCACAGAAAAGGAATTCAAAAGAACCACCGTATAAATTCATTGATAGAGTTAAACTCTATAAATGATGAGTAAGAATAAAAGCTCCAGGAATTTGTCTCCTTCCTATCCAGCAATCTCTAGGAAATGTAGAAATCTTACATTTCGTATACTATAGAGATGCCGCTAGCTCAACTGGTGCTAAGTCTGACAGTACATGGGATGGGGGAGCAGAGAGAGCTTCCTATTTTTAACAGTCATAATACCTCTTAGAATTACAAACTGAAAAATTATGGAGTTAAGCAGTTCATTACAAAACTGGTTTGGGACTTCTAAATGCCAACAATAGAAAAGTGTGCTTAAAACAAAGAAACTAGGGTACAGTGTCTTAAAGTGCACAGTTAAAACTAGAATTAGACTTCCAACAGCACTGATACATTGGGCATATGTTGCAACATCTCATATTCTGTTGTGCCTTTTGTAAAATATTTAGGTTAATATTTTACTGCTTGTCATAAATCGAATAAAACAACACCATAAAGCATCCAGACTGTGTTACATGACAGAGTAAAAGAACTGTTAGAAAATTTCCTTTTGCATTTCCTGATTTTTCCAGATTTCTATTTCTCTTTTTTGTACTTAGCCTTTAAAACTTTCGAACGAGCTCTCACAAAACCCACAAAAGGTCTTGACTTCAGTGGCAGAAATCATTTTGTCAAAAAGCGATAAAATGACATATATAGAAACAAATCTTGAACTGCAGTAAGATCTTTAATGATACTTACATCCCTGTATAAACCACATTCAACTCTGCCAATGAGAAAGAAAAAAGGTCAGCAAATAGATATCTCTAGTCAATCCCTTCCCATTCTACCAGGCAGCAGTTTCAAGCTAAAACTACTGTTGCAGTTGGTTCCTCTCAGCAGTCCATTATACTCCCTCTACTTTACTAGTAAGTAACGAGTGGCTTATTTTGTTTTATTTTATTTTTGTAATTGTACTTGTGTTTCCCATTACTGAAAAGATTTACACCTTGTTTTTAAAGAGTGTTTCCTCAGTAGGTCAGACTCCTTATTTCCCTCAGTCTCTGTTCCCACTCACAGCAGAACTACCTCTTTGGAACATGATTAACCTGCAATAATTTCAGTTATTTTAAGTTAGGGTTGCTATTTTCTATTTTCTTTCTTTTTTCTTTCATTTTTTTCCTTCTAATGCTTCAAAATACAGGATGAACTTGGAACAATGACCTGGACATTCTACTTGCATCTCCTTCAATTGCCTAAAGTTTCCATCCTAGCCCCAGGAAAAAATAAAAACCAAATTAACTTGTGACATTTCGAAGGCTTGAAGAAGATCAGATTTAACACTGCAGCAAATGTTTCACACAAAGGAAAAATAGTATAAAGGAAGCAACTCATTCTACACAGACTGTATCTTTCATCCATGTTAAAAGAGCCTGACAACTGCAAAGTCCTTCACTGTGCGTTATGGAAGTGAAGCAGTTCTGGCATGACACTTGCCACAGATCTTGCTAAGTAATTTGGGCTTTTTAAAGGAAATCTGAGATGATTACATCTACCAAATGTAGATGTTGTTTCTTTGTCTGTTTTTATCTAACTTTTCCGCTCATTGTCGTGAAAATGTAGCAAGCATTGCTAGAAAAACTGGCTGCAGGTCTGCGTGGGAACATGTATATCTGCCCATCCCACACAGCTTTTCAAGATTTCAGAGATATTTTTGTAGTGTTTTGGAATGAAATTGAGACCTCTGAGGTTTTGCGCGAAAACAGGTACAAATAAAATAAACAATCTAGAGGTTAGCGCTGTTTCCTGAGATGTACACAAATAATGTTCAAGTGCTTCTACTTCTTGATATAAGTCAGACCTCGACAGATGGATCTGCTGGTCTCCATTCTGGCTTCAACGAAATCAGCATTCAATGCATTTTGTATCTTAACACAAAGGAAAACTGTACCCACAATCAATGTCTATTTAAAAGGGCAAGGAATTTAAGCAGCCTTTCTCTCAGAGCCAGATATCCTAACATGAACAGCTGCACAAAGACACTGATACATCCAAAAAATAAGTGCTGACTGGTGCCCAGGAGCAGTAAACTCATTGAGAAAAGAAGGGGTGTTTATGGGTGCTAGTAAAGTGCATAGGACAAAGATGCCAGCTTATGAGTGGGGCCACTTATGTGCATTTTCAGGAGTTACATACTGCTGCCATACCTATTTGTTATCTTTGTATGATTATTTACATTCATGAGGTCAACAGAGATCGTGAGTAGATCTGCAAGCGATCAACACAAATTACATGCTCTGAAATTTCTAACTGAAAAACGATTTCAGCTCTTCCCATGCTTAAAAGGCTTCACCTAGTTAAGGTTCGTATTTTAGGTAAAGGCTTGGCAAATGAAGAGCAGTAAGAAGTTACCACAAATGGCTTGAAGTCAGTTTTACAAGGGGAAATAGATCCACACAGACAGGTTATCAAATAAGTCAGCATTCTGCATGCAATCAGAGAAATCATTAATAGGAATGTGGAAAGAGTTTTCTAAGTTGAAACTGATGACCAGAGGAAACATGTCTTGACGATGTATCGTGGACTCACAATAATTACTGTGTTACCTAATGTCATCTACAGAGGTTGCCCTATAAAACCGTAAGCAGGCCATATTACCTAATACAACATTTTAATACTTTACCATTAAACCTGCAATTAGTGCATTCTAGGTTTCAGTAACAACCCAAGCATCTAATCAGTTTCCAGATGAGGATCTTCAGCATCCTGCTGGAGTCCTGCTGCAAATTTAGGAGAGCACTCTAAAGGGGCTGAGTACTTCACGCTCAGAAAAAGCCAGAGGAAGTCCGGCCCCAGACATGTGTGTGTCTAAGATGGGAGTTCATAATAAAGTAAAAGAACATTAAATAAGGGAGATAAGAAAGTGGACTGTGGAAACCAACAGCCTTCAAGAAGAAAGGCAGCCTTCCCCACATTACTCAGTAGAAAAGCCCTAGCAAATACCAGGCTGGTAGGGTTGTTATTTATTTTTAAATATAAATGGGATGGCAAGTTTTGTTTTCCAGATTTTACTACTTGCGTTTTTGTGACAGATCATAGCACCTTTGGAAATAGAGGCTACATGTTATGATTTAAGAGCACACAACATTACCAGTATCAGTCATGTTAAACAATGCATTATCACCAAAATACAACTTTTCAGACTTCAAAAGAGTTTCCTTATTAGTAAGAGATGGTATTCTTAGTCAGAATCTCCCACTATGTCTAGTTAGTGAGCTTACTTCCTCTGCTGTTTACTTGTCACATTTTCTAAAGCTCATGGAATTTTACAACAAGCATTCCAACAACAGACCTCCAAAGAGACAGATGATTCTCCAGAAATTTGGACTGCATTTTGCTGCTCTGGGCACTGGAGTAGAGCACAGGGTAGGTAAGGCAGAAATCTGTGTTCAACGAAACCCATTTGAGGATGTCTAGCTTCAGATCCTCTGCAAAGCACTGATTTCCAGTACGCACTGAGTACTCACAGCTGCCACTTGAAGGATGCCCTTTCTTTTACCCTCAGTTTGAGGCAAAGCAAATCAGTCTATGAAACTGCGTGGCACTTTGCTCAGAGAATGAAACTTGGACAGCGGTTTTAAAATCAAATTGAATTTTCAGTCTAGCTTTAAAATCGGTACGCAGAATAGCAGAAAGACAGAGCCAAAATGCAAAGAGCACCTTTTCCACGGAGGAAGGCAGTGTATACATTAATATACAGTAATTATTTAACTTATATAGCAGCATGCACCCATCATGACCACTCGCTTGACTTCTTCATGCGCTGCCTAAACACCTGCATGACCACACACCCTGAGCCCTCACCACCCATTTCCCCTGTAACCTACTCCTCACCCTCCCTCCCCTGGGAACCACAGAAACGCTTACCCACCTCTCACACACACTGCAAAACAGTTATACCATTAAAAAAAACTATTAATAAAAAAAAAAAAAAGGGAAGAGAAGGGAAACGGGAATGAAATGTGTTATAAAAAGATGCCCATGAGAAACTAAGCTGTATATGAGAGAACATATCAGTGAAGAACCCCTGCTCAGAAAAAAAAAAAAAAAGATTTAGCATGAGGAAAGTAAAGAATAAATCTGCAACAATCCTAATAATCCAACAGCTTCCAGGGTCCAAGCTTTGACGGAGTGAAGTGATGGTGATGTGGCATACTCACATCTGTGCAGTTACTTCAGAAATCCTTACTGAAAGGTGACGGAGTCCTCCCACTTTTCAGATTTTTTAAGACCTTGTGCAATTTGACTAGTGATGCTTATAGGTCCCTACCTCTGCTGCCACCTAAATAAATGTCATTGAATGCTGGTGGGGAAATTCCTGTTTCCACTGAAGTCAACTGGAGTTTTGTACGGCTAACTTCTGAAGAGCTGAGGTATGGCTGAGTGGTAAGACTGAAAGCCTGACCCCACAGCCATATAAACCCAGCAGTGAACTCGGCAGGATCAGCATGCCCTCTCTCAGAGTTCATGCTAATGATTCATCTCCAGACAGTCCAAGGACCCATGAAGCTCCTATAATTACATGGTCCTGCAGACGCACATAGATAAGAGCATCTGAATAGATGCTCCCAGCCGTGCTGCTGGACTTCCTGATACCAAGAGCTGCACCTCACTGAAATTGCCTTTCAGCTACTTGGGTAAGATGCAGTGCAACATCACGACATTTAGGCACAATTCATCTCTCTGCTGAGCCATGTGTAGCGTAGGCACCCAAAAGCAGCTCAGGTTCCCAACCTATGTGGCTACCACAGCTCTGGCAGCACCAAAGCCAGTGCATTACACAGAGAAACATCCTTGGACTGTGTGTTTGCTTTGTGTGTTTCAAGACTGAGTCCCCTTCCTCATGATTTCCCAAGACAGTGCTGACTTGAAAGCCAGAGATGGAGAGCGAAGCCAAGCAGCCAAATAAATAAATAAATAAGCAACTAAAACTATACTCTGTATTTGCCGTAAGACCTGATAGGAAAGCATGTACCCTAAATCAGGTGTTGTGAAAAGGTCCAGGGGAAGTGAAAAAGGAAGACTGCAATAAAAACAGGATTTCCAAAACACTGCACATAGAGAACAAGGACCAAAGTATACATTTTCAATCTTATAATTAAACTAAAACAGCAACAGCAAGCAACTACTCATTCACCTTGTGCTGAATCCAGCCTTTGTACGGCACTGCACACAGTTGTATGAGATCGAAACCAAAGCATGGCCTCCTGACACACAGTGGGTAGGGTTCGTTTAGTGTGTGAGACACAGGTGGAACAGAGGTGACAAATATGTGGGGAAGGGCTCTTGTCCGCTGACACGACAACCCATGATCCAGAGCCTTCCTTTTATTTTAACAAGACCACTGAGTACTCTGACTCATGCTTTAAGGCAAGTGACACTGCCTGCAGTGCAGCACAGCCAGAGGGAACCTCAGCCAGTCATTTATATCACCAGCAAATACACGTCAACTATCTTTGACATGTATCTGTTGAAAAATGTAAGCACTGGCCACCACTTCTCCTCAGAAATTCCATTAAGTGTGTTGAAAATCATGAGCTCCCGTGCAAACCTGTTTGGAGGACTCCTTTCATTGCTCTTCAACCCATCGGTTTACCCTCTAACCACATGTTGCTTTCTTTGCAAACAGGAGGGGAAAGAATCAGAGGCCCTGCCACCCGTACCACCAACCCGTCAGCTTACTGCATTATGCCAGCTCTGTCATTAACCCCACCACAACAGTACATGCACCCTGCAGAGCAGGACAGTACTTTGAAACTGCGGCCTAGCAGATGCAGACCAGCCTGATGAGTAGGGACAAGACAAGAGAATGTATTTCCAAGGGACATAGTTTTTAGAAAAATGGCTGGAATCGGATGAAAGACTTCTATGAACAGAGAACTGCTTCTCAGTATATATTGCAGTATCAGATACCATGTGTGAGTATTGATTTTACATAGTAGATCTTTAGTTTTCTGAGGTATCAAGCTATTATTTGAAAAAATGAAACAAAAAAAATGAAAACTAGCATTGTTTCCTGTCAGCAGTATCTACCAGAGATGTTTTTTACATAATAAGACTTCTTTTGGGTCAACTTCATAAGAACAGTTTTCACTCTAAAATCAACACAAGGTTTTACCTGCCAAAAAGATTAAACGAGCTGTCTGCAGTGCTAAAACAGTGATATATGTACACAGCTCCAGCAATTCCTGACATCCAAAAAGAAGAAATACAAGAAACTTCCCATAGCTTCACTGAAAAAGCAGCTCAGAAGCTATAAGCACGGGAACCTTAAAGTTGTGATTAGCTAACAGCTACAATAGCAGTTTAATGAAGAAAGGAAGAAAGGAAGAAAGAAAAGAACTGTGCTAAGAACGAGTGACCTCAAACTATTAAGACTTGACTCTTTTTCTGCATCTGAAAACAACCAGATGCTGCAGGTCATGGCACCATACTGGTTTCCTTGCTCCTGCCCAGCCTTCCCCTGCATGCCATATTGTGGATGCCATGGGGCAAAGGCAACCAGGTATCCAGACCTTGCTGACCAGCAGGCAGTGTTCCATTGGCAGACACTGCTATGCACATCTCACTGGGTCTCTTGAGAGCAGGGAGAGCATTGCAGTTAGGGCAAAAATAATTGATCCCTTAGTTTTCAAAAGGTGAGGTGCTTTAGTCTCCTCAGTGACTCAAGCAGCCTCAAAAGCAATATCTGAACCTGAATGCTGCCGCAAACATGGAGACAAGAAAAAGAAAGATGTGCACTCTTGGCTGACACACACCACAGATACACTTGTACATGATTACACTGCTGTAGTCAGTGCTGCTCAGGGTTGATGAGTTCTCTATGCAGTCATTTTCAGAGATGCATGTGGAGCAGCTCCTGTGAGATGTCGCCAGCCATGGAGCTGTAATGGCATGTGTGATGCCAGGATGCGTTATGAAGCCAGTCTGAAGAGATCTGCCATCAAGCAGTCCACCTCTGTTGGACCCAGTGATCTTTGTGGGTCCCTTTGTTCTCAGATTTTATGCTTGCAGTGTGGTTAGTTCGCTCTCCCAGCTGCCGATACCGTACTTTTCCAAGTCTGAAGTAGCAAAACCAGAAACGGTTTTACAATCACAGAATCACAGGGTTGCAAGGGACCTCAAAGGCAACCTTGTGATGTGGGCAGGGATGCCCTGCAGCAGCTCAGACTGCCCGGGGCCCCATCCAACCTGGCCTTGAGCATCTCCAAGTGCCTGATCTTTTCTTTAACAAGCCTCCCAGCCTTATGTCCCCCCAAAACCTAGGTGTAAAAGCGGGATTCTACAGGGTGGGCCGGCAGCCGCCAGACCGCAGGGCGCCGTGCAGCCCTCACCGCCCAGCACACACGCCCATAGAGAGTGCAAGGCGAAAAACCGAAATCCCTGCCCTCCCCACCCAGCACCACCCCGGCCGCAGCTCCGCTCCGTCCACCCCATCGCGCGTGGATTTGTGAACCGGCGTCCTGCACATCGAGAAATCGCAGCCTCCCCGTCCCTACCTGCCCGGCCGGGCCGCTTCCCTCCGCCTCCCCTCTCCACACCGCCGCGGGACTGAGCGCTCCGGAGCCGAGCGCAGGCCCAGGGCCGGCAGCGGCCTCGCGTGCGAAGCACACGCGGCGGCGGTGCCGCTTTGAGTCAGGGCGGCCGCGGCGGCGGGGGAGAGCGGGCTGCGGGCGAAACAGAGAGCGCTGCTGAGTGATCTCTGGCAGCCGCCGGCAGGAGAGCGTCACGCAACGGGACCGGAGCCCTCTAGCCCGCCGTCTGCGAAGGGGGAAAGAGGCTGAGAGCTCGCGGTGTGGTCGACGGCCACGCAGCGGGTCAGGCTGCCTTTCTTCGCCTGTCACTTTTCCAAGTGTTTAGCAGCGAAAGGGATACGTAAAAGGCAAGTGGTTGTGTGCCATCAACAGTCTCGGCAACAGAAACGGCGCCCGGTACTCAGCGTAGAGGATGTTTTTTTGAGAAAGGGTGTTTTTGCAGACTTCAGGGACATGTGAGATGTTATTCTTTCACCTCGGCAACAACAGAAAATCGATATTTCTCAAGATTTCGTCTCAGTGAACTCAAGTGAATTACACCACAAGCTTTCCCAAAGCTGGCGATAAATGAACGATGATTTTTACAACGAGGGTAGTGAGGCGCCAGAATACAATGTCTAGAGAGGTGGTGTACTCTCCATCCCTGGAGACATTGAAAGTCAGACTGAATGAGGCTCTGAGCAACCTGGTCTAGCTGTAGGTGTCCTTATTCATTGCAGGGAGGTCAGACCATGTGAGCTTTAAGGGTCCCTACCATCTCAAACAGTTCTGTGATTCCGTGATTACTCACAAAGAAAGTTGCTGTAAAACGAGTATCACTGAAGCGAACGCTTCCCCTACAGTGCCTCTCCAAGAACCCCGGGGCCCATGGTAAACTTTTACACACATCATTCGGGAAGCGATTTCCATCCCTATTTTTACAAAGAAATTACAAGCACAGTAAGACTAAACTTTCATTTCTTCTAAACAGTAGGAACAGTTGTGAAACAGTTTAACTCAAAGTAGAATGCAGGGCCTCTTGTTACCAATCCCATTAGTTTACCCTAGCATCTCTTTTGGAATTCTGCAACTATTATTTTTTTCCCCTGCCTGGTCCCATCTTGCATGCTGGACCAGCTTCCAGCTGCCAATTTCTGCTCTTAAAGAGCTATCCGTACAATGGTTCTCACAGTATCAGGGTCACAGGTGGCAGCAGCAGGATTTTTCTTCTGTAGATTGCCCTACATGGTAGATCGCACAGCAGATTAACCACCCAAAAACTTTATGCAGCATACAAACGTGCAGATAAATCTGTGACCCTGAGATTCAGATTCAGGCACGGAGATCTGCATTCCGATTCCGTTTTGCCCATATACTAAAACTTGTCAGACAGATAATCAGTATGTGGCTGGTTCAGATTTTCTGGAGATTACATTGCAGAGGAATGGATGTGCTGTATCTAAGCACATTTAACAGAACATCAAAATCTTCATTAAGTTTTAGCATGAAATTCACAGCAGGCGATGCTTACTCCAGATAAGCCACGATGCGGTAGAGCAATGCTGCTGAGGTGCATTGGTAAAGTCACACAACAGATTCAAAACACAATGAATTCACTCTGCTTTCCAAACTTTTTCCTGCCTTATTTTAGTAACACGTACAAAGTCTGAATCACTGATTTCCAGGAGGCCAAACTCTAAGGTCACATTCACGCTCTTTTGTATGGCTTGTGAATTTTACTCCATAACAAGGAAATACCTGTGGAGTTCACTATCAGTGAGGACAAGGCTTGTCCTGAGAAAAGTCCTGGGATGCCAAAAGCTTCTCTGGGACAGTAGATTTAAACTGGCATGACTTTGCCTGCAAGGGTTGCATTTGGGAAGAAAGAGAGTCTGAGGAGATACGAACAAAGCAAGCAGGTAAAAAATCATTTCTTCAGCAGAAAGGGCTGAAGTTTCCAGCTTTTTCATGCGGTAGAAGTGCTTATCAGGCCAAACTTTTTGTGCTTTTCTTAACCTTCACTAAAGTCTGGGTGCATTTGTGTAATACCTACGCATGTACATCTTGATGTGTGACCAGAGAAGCAAAACTAGTCTAAGCAGAACACGCAGCAACAGAGAAATCTGCAACAGAGGTTTGCAGAAGCAGTGAAGTGGCTGAAGGTGGAAGTGCTTGCTGCTCTGCACACTGCTTTACACCTATGGCTGTATGTGGTACCAAGCACCTGTGGAGACACAGAACTGGTGAAATGAACTTCTTTACTCAAGGCAGTTTACCTTGATAGCTGATCCCACTGGTAATTAATTACAAAGCAAACAAACAAACAAAAAAACCGCAATCCTGATTCATAGGAATCCCATTTCTCCACAGAAGCACTATTCTGTGTTATTCACAGCCTACCAAACTGCTCCAAAAGGACAGCTAGAACATGCTCACCTTTGTGTTGGGGCAAACTCCTCTCAGTAGGAGAGCCCTTGGGAGAGGAAACTGGGGGAATCACAGAAAGCTGAGGAATCAGGTACTGCTGACATTAAGTCTTTCTTAACGTTAATGAAGAAAGTAGACGCACACATTTTCAGTATCCAGCACTTCATGCTGGAGGAAGCCTTCCTGCTCAACGAGGACTTTCTTTTCCCCCATCATAACGTAACCAAAGCCCAGTACTTGTACATACTGAAGCACATCAATGGCAAAGTATAGTCTCTTGAGATAGTCAAACACCGTTGTAAAGTGTGGAGTCCTGGCTAAAATACAAGGCTAGAAGTGCGTGTGCAGTTAGGACAGCTCTCCCACCAGTGCTAATAGGAGGCTGGAGCTCAGATACTGGAGGAAATACAACTGTTGACTGTTATGTAGACTTTTGATGATGAAATAGATAGATTGCTTTACCAATATAAACATCTGAGATGAGGCACAGTTACAGGCAAGGACCTTTCAAGTCTTCACTGATCATTCTGAGCATAGGTGCCCCCTTCTTAAATGGATCACTCTCCATCCTGAAGCTAAAGAGGAATTTTCCCTCCCTTCTCCTTTGGAAAGGCTTATCGGTAGACTCACTGCTTAGGTGATGAAACATGCTTTCAAAACCCTGCTCAAACTGGCGCACAGTTCCATTTACTGACACTTGTTTTCCCAAATGATCTGAAATCTTCAGACACTTCATGCAGGAAGTGCTTGCTTCTTACCTAACTAAGGAAAACAAATAGTGGAACTCAACATTTCATGGCCTTTAAGTTATGGCTGCCCTGGTCACCTTGTTGTGGTGACCCCAAAAGATGTTCAGGCAGTCACCCCATCCTATCCCCGTGTCTACCAAGAGCCTGAGATTACTTAAATGTGCCTGTACTGTCAAGGTTTGCTCACATAGCCTGCGACAACTTCTTATGAATCACAGCTACATTCTCAGTGGAATGGGGTGCAGAGTTAGATGTGATTTTACAACAGTCAATACAAGTAGGAAACTGAAGGATGTGTAACAACCAACATTTTTTTATTAGAGGGTCAATGGCCAAGTCATTCAGGAGGAATTAATATTCAGGTTTGTTGGTTTTTTTTTTCTCCAGGGGAAACTTCAGCAGATGTCATCCATCCTTTGGTCTTTGATGCTGGGTTCCCTCTAGTCGCATTAACAGGAGCATCGATTCTTTGTTATTGACTGATCTTGGTCCATTGTAGAGGCAAGGGGAAAAAGAACACTGCAGGATGCTACCCACTCACTTCAGGGAACACTGACTTTTCTCCCAACTAGTAGCCTGCTACTTTTGTGTACCACAGGTTCTTTATTTTTTCCATCAGCTGTTCCATCAGTAGAGTGAGTCTAGCTGTTTCTCTGATGAGGAAGCTCCTGCAGGAGACATCAGCATACATGGTGAGATACATACATATGGGAGTGAGGGTAATCTCCATCTGCAGTAGATATCAAGCTATCTTTCTTTCACACTGCCTGTCACTGAGTGCAGAGCTCCTCCACAGTCCTAGAGGGATTTTCCTCAGGAGGCAGGAATAGGCAATTTGCATTTACTGTGAGTTAGACAAAACTTTATCTCTTGAGTTTTCATGCTTTTCCTTTTGGGAGGAAACACTTTCCCCTTCTTTGAGGAGTATGTATTTACCAGATAGAATTTTATAGTCTGAGTCAAGTGCCACCAGTGTTTGCTGGCACTTTCAGTACTCAGTTCCCCACAGCCAGTGCCACATCATTTGCCCAGCCTCTTCCAGGGGGCTGATACCCTATGAGTCATTGCCCTCCACCCCACCCCCACCCATGCATTCATCATCCCTTGGGTCCCCTCACATATAGACTTGATTAATCTGTTCTTTCTCCTGCTCCTCCCTCTGTTTCCCCCCATGGCTGTTGCAACACTAGCACAGAAGTTTTTTCCGTACCTGGTCCCAGCAACTACTGTAGTCTGGGAAACATCCACCAAGAACTGACCAGCTCTAGGGGACACCTTGTTCACAACTTCGTAGATGTAGCCTCCAACTGCATCAGGGATGACCATCCAGTCACGACGATCTCTCTCAAAGATGGACTTTGAGTGCACTTCTGAGAAGGAGAAGGCAAAAAAACCATGAGGCTTCTCCAGTCACATGCCCCTCTGATATCTTCCACCAGGCACAGTGGGAGGAGATGCAGAATTCTCAGGTTCAAAGGATTTGCTCTAACAGCATTCAGCAGCACCTCATTGATAATTTCTGGGCATCTGAGTCACTTGACATGGCACAGTATTTGAACCAGGTATGGATGATTTGCAAACCAAGCCCCTACTTTCACTCTAGAAAGCACCATGTACTCATGGTTTTGAGCCGTGTTACTGGACTTCAGTCCTACTTTTATGGATGGGATACACTTTGCTGAGGCTATAAGAATCAGTCTCAAAAGCTGGTCAGACTTACCGGGGACAGTGGCGCTAAGGAGCAGAATCAGAGCTATCACCAATGCCCTGTATTGCACCATGGTTTGTTGGTAGCAGTTCAACCCCACACACCAAGAGACCTGCTGGAATAACCATACAATATTTTGCTCATGTTTTGCTGAAAGCTTGTTATATTGAAAGGATGACATTACATCTAAACAAACTTTTCAAATACCGTGCATTTAGAAATGTGTTAGAAATTTAGAGTTGAATTGATTTATAGGCTGAACTACAGAGTTGCATCAGTCAGAACATCATGATGAAAACATTAATGTTAGCAATTGCAATGGCAAAAAGAGCTGCACACCTATCTGTGGAATACCTTGCTAAATCCTGTTCCAAGTAGCCAGTGCTAGAAGCACTAGCCAGTGCTGCTTATTATTCCACAGTAAGTGAGTTTATATATATTTTGATTTCCTTTTATGCACAAATTACTTCCAAAAACTACCACTCCATCTTCTCTAGGAATTTGCTGACTAGCAGCAGTTGCTCAGGTAGCACCCTTCTTTGAATTTTAATCTTGAGGCTGGTTTCTCCCTCTGTAGACAAAAGGTATAAATTTGTTTCCAAGCACTGCATAGAGGGGATCTTACCTGTTTAGAGTCTGAAGCCACTGTGGTGAAGGCAGCTGGGAAAAAGTCATGAGTGTTCCAACTCTGCAATTCCTAACTGTGACTTGACCCTTCTGTGAGTGTTCTATGGAGCTTCCATCACTCAACATCAGTCCACTCCCACCCTCTTCCATTTCAACAATATTCCATGCTGGGGAGCATGAGGTGGGCCCAAGCTTTGTAGTAAGTGGAGCAGACCACCACCACTCACTTGTCAATGTCCCAAGGTCCATACCACCCAGAGCAGAGAGTGCAATTCTTACCTGTCCTGCTTTCTCTCCTCCAGGCTGAAGCTGAGGCTGATGCTCACCTGAGACCAGCATTTATGCAGATCTAATATAGAGATAGCGAGGGGTCAAAGGTCTTGCTTTGTTTCCCCATTCTCTTTTGCAAGCAAATTCAGCTCAGTGGGGTAGACAAGAAGCTGTGTAGGACTCTGGACCTGTTGTTGGGATTTGGTAATGGAGGGTCAGTCTGACCTGAGCACAGGAGATGTGGAAGGCAGCTCCTGGGTCACTGAGCCCCCTACTTTTTCAGGCAACCATGTCATGGAGGCCCCTTTCATCAACTGACCAAATTCCACATTAACTGTAGCTGGAGCTGAGCTGAATTTTACTCCCACTGTTCCTGTGGGAAGGCTCGTGTCAAAAGCTTACTGCTCCAACAGCTGCAAATTATTTGTGGCTATTATGTTCATCCATATTTCACCCTCCGTTTCCAACAAGTGTATTAACCAACTGGTGCACACAGGTATGTGCATGTATATAGTGCTCTCCCAGTTCATTTTTTCCCCATAGCCAAGCCTTTTTGCACAGGCTGACAAGGTGAGTGTAAATCTCAGCCAGTTATCAAAATCTGCACAGGGGAAGCATAACTTCTCCTCAGGCTGCCTGGAAAACTGCACCCAGTGAGAAAGCATCTGTAGTGCCATGCTGTGGGATGTGTTTTTCCCACAGCTCCATCTCCAAGTGCCCACTGGGTGTTCAGTCAGGCCAACCATCAGTATCTGGTACAATACAACCATTGAACAGGAGGGTAAGAGGCAGAAAACATGCAACAAGGAGCAACAAATGGTGTTAGCTGAGGAAGAGGTGAGGACATGAGGCAAAAATTAAACCCACAATGTGAGACTCAACAAAACTATCTTATGTCAGTGACATAAGACAGTATTAGTCACCTACTAAATCACTGACATGACTTCCAGCAAACAGATGGTCTCTCCAAAAAGCTCAACCTCTATCTTCATTTATCAGCCCAACACATTTTTCTGGAAGACTTTTCTTCATGGAGCTTTGTATACTGTAAACCAGACAGTAAGCGTTGCCCTTTTACAGAGATGGCAGCCAAATCAGTGATTACAGCAGTGATACAACTGAGGTCACATCATTAAGGAGGGATGTCCATAGCCTCCCAGATTTTCCACTCTCTTGGTGAAGTATTTATTAAAAGTATCTTCTTTCTTAGAATGAAGAAAAAGTCACACGAAACATGAAGAACACTGATCAAAAAATTCCCCATAGAATCAAAAGATGACAGCTGAAAATTCTTACTAATGTCTAACAAGGTTACTTTCTTACTTTCAAAAGTCAGAACAGAAAATTTTCGGTTCTACTTCTTGTATAAACACTAAAAAGCAATGTATGGTCTAGGAAGAACACACAGGAACAACAAAAGTTGAAAGTTCTCTTGTATTTTAATTAAACACTCAACAATCAAGGAGACTCTACAGATTTCCCACCTGCTCTTACAGCTGAAGACCAGCACAAGGCACATTATAGGCATTAACGTTAACAGAAATAGCAATAAGAAGTCATTACTCGTGGGGGTGAATTTAATACAACCTCAAGTATCATTTCTATTCTAAGACAGGTCAACAAATGGCAGTATCTGACCATATTAAGGGTCTGTTTTAAACTGATGTGCTGCTGGAGGTAGTACAACAAGGGGAATGTAGCTGCCCTACGTGGTAATACGTACCTCTGAAGAGCACTGCATTATGGTAACTTCTGTTCCTGGTAAGTTAGTCTAACTTTACCCAGTGCTATCATGAATACAACCCCATAGATAGCAACAGAACCTTTCAGCACTTTCTGCTGCCAAACAGGCAATTGCCAAGCCCAAATCAATGATTGCACAAGAAGCAGTCCTTGCCCTTCACTCCTGGAATGGCGTTCTGGAATGGCAGAGTGCTCTGCAAATAAGCAAGAAAGCCAGGTATTGCAAGCCCTTTTTAAATCAAATAATAAAGAAAAATACATAGTTCTTTTATCTTTCTTATGAATGTTTGGTGTGAGGTGGACAGTGGCTGACATGAGCAGCATGGATGTCCTTATCTGTTCCATGTGGCATAGTCACCTATTCTTTATTTTAATACCTGTAACTCCAGTGGCTATCAAGGCACTTTCATACACAAAATTCATTCTTAAGTGTAAGGTATATTCCTTCACCTGCATGACAGGAAGAAACAAAAATCTACAGTAACTCACAAATGACATTTCTTTCATCATGAATGGGTGACGCATGAACATCAGCTCTTTGGAATGGCTAAAAATTGAAAAATGAGTGAATTACAACTTAGAAAGAATAAGGATCAAGTATTTCCTACTGTTATTTCTTTCATCGTGTAGTATTTCGGCTGCCAAATTTAATTTCTTTCTTTTAAAAAGTCAAAGGCCTTGTAATCTAACTGTTAAATAAAGTCTATATAGTATTGAGCAGCGCCACTGCAAGGGCTTTCACTTATAGACAATTAAAAATAAGCATTCAAAGTGCAGCCCATTTCCTTCCCACTTTTCTGCCTGCTTGCAGTAGCAAAGCAAGTATATATAGCTTTTAATTATTTCACAGACCACAAATCAGTTCTTTATGAACCACAGCGGTTTGTGGACCAGATCTTAGCAGAACTGGTACCATTTCTGTCTCCCTGCTGGATAACCTAATCTACTTCTGTCTGCGACTGTAAGTCACAGAATTAAGACTGAGATATAATCAGTTTTCCCTGAAGTGTTATGTTTAATGTTTCTATAAATACGATCAAAGTGACTGAAGAGGAGCTCAGACGTGATAAAGATAAAACTCTTCAGACTTCACACAGCACAACATGCACAAATTCACAGTCTACAGTAGCCATTCTGACTTCATTATGGGAACCACAGTTTGTATACATATCTGAGATTACCTAGATCCAAAAGTGCAAAACCCTGCAACTTTACTTTGTCGAAGCTCATTAAGTTCACAAGGGCGCATCTTTTGAGTTTATCAAGGTCCCTCTGGATGACAGGCTCATGCTACAACTTCTGCTGCTGCTGTTACACACAGTCATCTGGATTTTCTTGCTGTCTGGGAGAGTTCCCACTCTTGGGGAAACTTACTGGACATGTATTGCAATGTGAAAGGAAAGCAAATTCTTTTTCACACTACCATCTTGGGATTTCAGCTATGGCACTGGCAGGGAAATAAGTTGGACAATGCAGTAACTGACTCTATCCAGCCTCTAGTGCCTCAGGGTTACAAAATAATTCACAAGATGCTCCTGAAGCTCCCTGCCAACAACCAAGTTTCTTGAATCCAAGAGTGTCTTTGGTAAGCCAGTTTCCTTTGGATGCATCCAATATGTAACTACAGCACCCTAAGAACATCAAGTTTTCCAGTATATTTTAAATGATAGCAGTGGATCAAGGAGAAATGGCAAGTTTTTCTCCTTTGCAAACAGTCTCAGGCCATTCTAAAAATTCTGCATTCTAGCTGCGAGGTAAGAGATGAGAAAACCCTGCAATCTGGATAGATCAGACACACCGTATATTCAGAACTGACTTGTGTCAGGGTAAAGATCAAGAAGACAACCGTAAAAACTGCTAGGCCTCTTCAGAGCCCTTTAACGCACCCCACATATACAATACATACTAGAGAGAGCAAAGTGAGAACATAAAACGAGTATATCCCCCAGGAAACATCCATCCATCCAAGTTATGCTTCCTAGAGTTGAAGTCTACAGTACAAGAGATAGTAGTCATACCATGCTCAATTCCTGTGGAAATGACCAAGCTTTGGTAAATTTGGCTCATTACATTTACAAATAAAATCAAGTCTGTGCTAAAGGCTAGAACAAGTATCTTTTTAGGTACTAAGGTCTAGGCTTAATGTAGAGCAGGGTGTTTCAGTCAGAACAGGGCAGATAAGCTGGCAATCTGCAGCAATGGTAGTGAGCCCTTAGTAAGGCTTGTAAATCCTTCTAACACTGGAATTCTGCTGTTTGGAAGAGAGACCTATCAGGGACAAAAGGGAGCAACTGCCCACACTGCACTGAATAGCCAGGCAGAAGCAGCAAGCATCAGATGTTTCTGAAGTACAATACAGGGCCTCAGAAAGGACTTGCAATGCCTCTCTACACCAAACTCTGAGGGGACTGGGTCAGACAGGCTCCAGAGTTGTCTTCCAACCTAAATTACTCTACTGTCCTGTGACTTTACATCTCTGTGATTATCTGAGCCCTTCACCAGTAACTGCTGTGCAAAGACCCAGCATTCTACACACTGTCCTCCTTGTAGTGTCACAGCACCTAACAAAGGCAATTGATATCTCTGGGAATACATTGTTTATTAAAAAAAAAAAGTCTTTTGTATCCAATCGAATGTTTTCAGCCCATCACAAACCTAAGTTTCCAAATCAAAGTAGCAAAAAATACAGGTTCTGTATTGCTTTCATGTCCACTAGACATATCTTCTTCAAAAGCACTTTCATCTTCTGTTTGTTTTTCTTTTCCTCGTTCAGTTAAAAGCAGTCATCCCAACTACATAGTAAAAAAAGCTAAAAAGAGTCCAGTGTGAATCTTAGTTCTTTCAGTACCGGCATTAAATGACAATGCTTCTTGCACTATAGGAACTTCCTCTGTCCTGCAAAAGAAAGTAGAAGATTAGGAACAAGGCAAAATAGATGAAAATCCCGTGTCTTCCTACCTGCTCCGAGCACCAAAACAAAACCATTCAGAGATATACACATCATAGCTGTGAGTAGAACTGCATTCCCTTCCAAAACTCAGTGGGGAAAATCGTAATATGCAAAATATGGCCCCTTGAGAAGGCTGCCACCTGGTAAAATACTGCATGTAGATGATCAAGGACACTTAATTTTGTTGTTGCTCTTTTTGAAAAACTCAGTTTTTTAAGGAGGAACAAGCTGGGAGGCAAGGAATTGGATACAAAGCTTTTTGTGCACAGGACACTGCTTGAAATCTAGTGCCAGGATAAACTGATAAGATGATCTGTGAACAACAGCCCTTTACTCCTATAATGATGTCCAGTCCTCAGGAGCTGCAGCTAGCAACCCACACTTCCACGTGGCCTGAAGGATGGTGCTTTTCCCACAGTTTTGTGCTTTTCCCACAGTTTTCTAGGGTACTCAGTACTCTTTGCCCTCCTCTTGAAAGAAAGGCATCAAGCTGCAGAAAGCAACTAACATTCACTCTCACCCCCAGAACCCATCTCTTCCCCGTGACTGGAAGAAAAGGGGCAGCTGACTCACCGAGCGTGGCCCTGCACCTTCCCTGCTCTTGCTGTCCCGATCTGGGATGATTTCCAGAGAGCGATAACTGGGAGGTTTATCTTCTGGCCATTCCCGAGACCGGTTCCGGTCCCGGTGCCGCCTGCGGTTTGTCGCTGGGAGACGGATTTGCTCTTCTGAGGAGCTCCACGATCCCCGTCGAGAAGGGGGAGAGTAGCTGTGCCGCCGGTGCCTCGAGTTATTGCTGCTCCTGGTGTGCTGCTGGTACTCCTGCCTCACCGCGGGCTGTTGTCTCCTGCCACGATGGTGGCTGGAGTGATCTTTGGCTTCCTCTGAATAGAAGCTGCAGCTGCTGCTGCTGCTTTTTCCCCTCTCAGTCTGGCGGGTGGGCGATACATCCCGCCTGGAGTGCTGGGGCCTGCCATCATAGCCGCCTGTCCTCTGCCTTGGAGGATGGTCCTCTCGCTGCCTGTCTCGGGGCTCCTGACTGTAGTTGGAACGAGAATCTCCACTGGAAGGCAAGGGCCACCTCCGATCTTCCCTCCTGTTCTCTGCTGTGGAGTCCCAGGTTCTGGGGCTGCGGGTAGCCCTCTGCGGCCGTGAGGAGTTGCTGCTCCCATGGGAGGAAGAAACATGACCAGTGAGAGGAGGAAGACCATTTGTGCCGCGCTGCATGATGTCGCTGCCCAGGGAGGACAGTAAGCTGGGCTGCACCGCCTGCCGCTGGTTGGAGGGCGGCCGGGGCTGTGACGGGTTAAGGTTTTGGATTTCAGATTCCAGATAGTCCAAAACACCATTGTTAGGGGAAAGTCGAGCTTGTGGCTGCACCAGTGGAAGACTGTTCTGCAGAGACACATCTGAAGATGAAATCACAGGAGGATGCGGTAAGTTAGGGAAAAGCAAAGAAAAGCGAGCCTCTCTGTGCTGATGGCCTTGGCTAAATCTCCTTTGAGTCTCACTTCTCTTCCTCACTGTAGGAGCTGCACAAGTTTCAAGCATCACAACCACACAAGGTCAGATGCAAAGTACAGAAACTGGTATGTTGCAGCCACAATCTGTGTTCTGAGCAGCACTCAGGTAAGAAATTAAATCATCCAGCACACCAGGAAATGAGTATTCAGAGAGAAGAAAAGAAGTTCTCCTACAGCATCAATAATTTTCTTTCTTTTTTTTTTTTTACTCTAATATCTTACTGAACTGGAAGCAATATGAATCAATACTGCAAAGGAAGATTGTTTTAAACGCTAATGAACATAAACACACACACATATATGGACAGATGTAAGTAGAAAATGGTAAAGTTTCTACTCTACAAAGCTAGTGCAGTTCTGGAAGTTACCCAAAGAAGTCATGGAACCTTCCTCCTTGCAGGTTTCCACATCCCAGCTGGACAAAGCCACAGCTGGTATTACTGAGGTTAGTGATGGTCCTGCTGTGAGCAAGAGGGAGGACTAGGTGACCTTAGAGTTCCCTTTCACTCAGCATCTCTAAATTTACTGATACGTGACGTGAATAAAGCTAAGCAACAGCCTAAGGAGCTTAACTGTCCATTGTATTCTGACAGCATGTCCATGTGTTTTCTTGGGAAGCCTCAGTGCATTCCATCATAACTGACGACAGCTCAATCACCACATTTTCAAAAAATTAACCTGACTAGGAAAAATACCAACTGCAGAACTAACTGAAGGGTTAACAAAGTATACACTCAAACACCTTGAATCCAGCATTTAAGATGCTTACCAATTCTTCAGACAGCGGTTATGACTGTCAAGCTGTGCCTGTTGTACAATGACGAAAATCTAATTTCAGATGAAAAAATCCTGTATTTATTTGACAAGTCATGCTGAATTCTGCTATGTTCTTGGGGGTGGCCAAATAATATTGCTGGTAATAATTCATTCTATTGCTTGTGTCTCTTCAGACACTATTTTCCCTATTCAATTAAGCTCAAGAATATGCACAACTAATGTAAGTGATTTGAGGGCAGAACACCTAGCAAATTCTTCCAGATTTATTCTTTGCTGCATGGAGGCTAGATCTATTGCACAGAAGGCAGTTTGCCCTCTATTGTATGAAGACCAGACATTTGATAAGAACTCAAACAAATTGCACCTCACTTCTCATGTCAATTTTGGATATAAGGAGTTGACCGTGACCAGGACAGCAGAACAAAGACACAGTACCCTCTTCCACCCCACGAAGCGAGATAAGCTGGGTTTATTTACCCTGCAGTCACTGCAGTATAGCACAAGATACATTTTAGTTAGCATTAAACTACTTCACCCAGCACTGAGCCTAGCAAGACACTTAAGATGGATATGCTGTGTTTATCCACCCAGGTACATCTAAAGTACATTGCAGATATAGCAGAGCTGTCATGCTAGGACATGCAGTCATGCTAGGAATATCTTTCTCACGCTGTAGTAGAGAGGATAAAGTCTCACTGCTGAAGCTCCCTGAGAAGTTACCTGCTTCTCTTTCCTATTACCCTCTGAAATGATGGTCATAGTCTCACCTTGTTGCAGTAGAGGGTTCAGCTGGTAAGAGGAAAGTTGTGAGTTCCTATCAGCGCCTCCATAGAACATGTTAGGTAACATCCAAGGTGCAAGTGCCTGAGCCCGCTTCATGAACCGATGCCGTTCCAGTACTGTAAAAGAAGAAGAAAGCTTTGAGCAGCTATGGCTAGAGTACAGCTTGTAGAACATGTACCTGTTTGCTTGACAGACTCCGAATGTGATCACAGAATGAGAAGCTCTCTCCAACTTATGACAAAGGTTAAGAATAGAGTGCAGGAAATTTTAACAAAAATGTTGTAGTTTCCAAAATGTACCTAAAACTGAAGAAAAGGGTTATGGCCTGGTACATCTCCAGCAACCAGGAACAAAGAGTACTAGGGTTAAGTATATAGCACATTTCCTAACGCAGCACTTCTGCCTGCCATGTCACTGTAAGTACAACTGTGGCAAAGTGGGAAACAATGTTTCACGCAGCAAGTCATAACCACATTGTCTTCTTTCTTAAACCTCTTTCAGTTCACCATTGGTCCTTCCCCTACAGTTAAACGAGACCTTTTTTGCTCCCTTTGTGTAGGCTTTGTCTAGATCTTATCTTCCACACCACACTCAACCATGCATTGTCCACATTCTTCCTGTCTATTCTTTCAGCTGCTCTTGTTGTCTCTCTCCAATTTATCTCAGCATGACCACAAAAATTAAATCCTTTTGGACAGTGTGGCCAAACTGGTGAACAAACGAAATGTCCTGTCTCAAGAGCAGTGTCCTGTGTGCCAGAAGAAGAAACCCAGTGGAAATTTCCAATTTGTCACCATTTTTCCATCACTAACTCCAGTCCACTACCAGTGGAGTCAGGCTTCTATCCAACTTCACTTTTTTTTAGCACTTGCATCTTCCCTCCTGCAAAGACAATATCACCATGTCTGTCTTCAAAATCATCCCTCGTTGCTGGTTCATTCCATGGGAAAAGTTAAAACTTTTGAACTAAAATATCAAAAAAAACCCAAAACAAACGAAAAAACCTTACTCCTGCTGTCACAGACAGTCAAACTTAAGTTTACAAGTAAATTCTGCAAGTCCCAGACATTACAAAGCCTGACTCTGCATGGTTTGTCCGTCACCTTTGGGTGAAACTCCTCTGCAACTGCATCTTCTGCAAAAATTCTCTTACATGGCTTCTGGAATCTCAAAAGAGGCAGTTTTTTACTGCAGTCTCTTCTGTAAGGCACTAACAGAACTTTCTTGCCTATACATTTCACCAGACAGATAAGAATGTAATTGCCTTTGAGACACTTACCCCTCTGATAAATCTGGCTGAAGTTGGCTGATGAAATTAAAAGTTACTGAAGGGGAAGAGACTGGGGATACACAAGCTGGCTGCACAAGCCTTCCTTCTGTAAGAAACCAGGCTACAGCTAAGCTCCAATTAATTCTGTCCCTTGAGTTAATCTGTAGCAAGCAGCATTTAGACGAAGCGCTCTTTGGGTCTCAACTCCTCCACCTCCATTTATTAAACAGACAGTATATATGTATTCCTTTAACTGTTTCACTGAATTTACTCAGCACCACTTGTAGCACAACAAGGACTGACACTCCCTCTGAGCACGTCCCTCCCTTTCCCCACAGCTGATGCAGCTCCACTTCGTTCTCCACTCCAGACTCCCACTCCCTCCCCAGCCTGGCTCCAAACAGAGTGAACTACAAAGCTGGAGTCTTCAGGAGTTTTAATCCTAATACACTGATTTTAATTCAAAGTGTTGTGGCCTGAGGTGGCAGCTTTCAAGCATTTAATGTAAAACTAGCTTAATTATTTTCTTTCCAAGGGATTTTCCACCAGTTTGGCCTTCAAATTTGGAAGGAAGAGTGAAAGAAGAAAACAAAGAGAGATAAAAATAAAGGCCCTATCTGTTCCTCTCCCATTCCTCTGGTTATCACCTTAGTATGTCCTTGCACCTGTAAAATGCACATCTCTGAGTTTCAGATGCAGTCCTACCTGAGCAGCGAAAGGCTCAGCAGGGAAAGGCACACTTACAGCACTACAGGTTCTTCTCTCTTTAATGTATGAAGGCAGCTGCTAGCACCAGCCATCCTGAGCCTATGATTCTCTGATCAATCCCCATAGCTGAACAAATGCAGAACTATCTTTGGACTTTCTTCACTACTCTCATCTTTTTTTTTTTCCTTCCTCAGATTCTTTGCCTCCCAGTTTCATCCCAATATATAAAGTCCTGAATTCAGTACTCTGGTTCCCCACTTGAGAAATGGAGGTGTAACTACAGATCTCTTTTCTAAAGTGTGAACATTTTTATCTGAGGAAGGTTAGATTTGCCATAGTTCCAAAATTCATATCTGCTATGAAACCTTGGCAGGGTGTTTCACTGTTCCTTTTTCCAAACATTCTTTACCTTTGACAGCTGCTGGGCCATGTATCCAATTCTAAAAACATTTACTTTCCCATCTAATCAGACCTGGGTGCAAGCATATCCCATTCTGCACCAATTCATTAATGGAATAAATCTGCAGGAGAAAAGGAACTAATAGGAACAGGAGGAGGTCACACACGTATTTACCACAATATCTGTACTGGTATGCTTTTTGCAGTTTTCCATGGGAAATGTAATTGGCTTGCCCCGGGGGCACACTTAATATTTCTGTAACACCAATTCTGAATCACCCAAATAATTCACTCCTGTTACAAGATTCAAAATCGTATTAGCTGATGACAAAACACTGAGTTACCTCACCTCAGGGTATCCTAAGCCCATTGAACAGATCGAGGCTACCCTCTAGCGGCCACTAAGTGGGAAGATATCACCCACACTGTAATTCTACAGCTTAATTGACAACATTCGTCTTATCTTCAATTACGTGGAACTGTTATTTCTTAGAACTGTTTATGTAAGATGTTTCCTGCCTCAGTCTTCTGTTTTTTAAGTTCATCAGTTAATTTCCTGGAGGAAAAATAAAGTCTGTTGGAAGCAGGACGAAGTGAAGGTGCACCAGAGCAGGGGAGCAATCTCTCAAGGAATCCTCACAAAGCAGGTGAAGAGGGCAGGCAGCTGGAATGGAAACTGTATTCACAGATTCCAGTGGCCAACCAAGGAGGCTGAAGCCTTCTGTACTGTCTCTTGTGAGCAGGTAGAGATTTTGGGAACCCCACAAGAATTTATCCTATTTATTCTCAGCAGAAGTCAAAAGCAACACTCTGGAAAGTGTCACGGCCACTTATAGAAATTCCCCTTTTCAAAAATCCTCTTCTTGCTGAGAACCAGGAAGTCTGGAGGTGCAAATCTTGCATCTCCATCTCATTTCTCTAATGGAAAGCAAGTTCTCTGCCAAATTTTCATTGCATCCTCAGCACCACACAACCAAAACATTCCAAGAAACGGTTTGGGTTGGTTTTGTTGTTTGTAAAGGAGATGGTCTGTTTGCTCTTTGCAAAGGCTAAGCAGATTAAGCATGAATCTAAAACTCTCACAGTAGCTTCTTTTAGCTGTTAGAAAGCTTACTAACAACCAAGGTATTCCAAACAATGCTTTTGTGAGTAAAAAGAAACACAGCTCCTGTTCACAGATCTTCTCCTTGCAGCATTTGTGGAAGAATCCAGTGATTTCAGTGACAGGTAAATGTATACTTGTTGCAGTGCATACGGACACTGAACTAGTGTGAAAAAGTGAAACTCAGGAAAATCCACTATGTTTTTGTCTTGACAGAAATGATGAATTGACACAAACGCCTGAAAGGTGATAGCAGCAAAAGTGGGGTTGGTCTCTTCTCACTCGTGACAGGTAACACGACAGGGGGAAATGACCTCAAGTTGCACCATGGGAGATTTAGGTTGGATGTAAAGAAAAACTTCTTTACAGAGTTGTTAAGCACTGGAATAGGCTCCTCAGGGAGGTGGTTGAGTCACCATCCCTGAATGTGCTAAAAAACCATCTGGATGTGGTGCTAAGGGACATGATTTAGTGGTGGGTTGTTAGTTAGGGTAGTATGGTTAGGTTAAGGTTGGACTTGATGAAGGACTTTTCCAACCTGAGCGATTCTATGATTCTATGACACATACTAGCTTGCATCTCACCTTTCTCATTACAGCAGCACCGTGTTGGGCAGCAGACACAGCGGATGTGGCAGCAGCAATGCTGGGGGCAGCACTGGCACCAGCATATTCCAATCAGCAGGAGGAGGAGGAGGCCACCAAGGACGATGAGGAGTACTGTGAGCCAGTCTATGTGAGAAATAGAGAGAGAAAAAGAATCTAGACATACTTGGTCATAGTGACTTACTAAGCACCTTTCCAGAACTGTAGAAGTCTTGGGATAGGGAAGAAAAGAACAGGAGGAGATATATGCTGCCCAGGCAACAGGAACTTACGTAAAACAATTAGCTTAACTTCTTTGTCTGGATCCCCTGAGGTATCTCCTGGTGCTTCCACAGTACAGTAGTATACACCATGGTCCCACCACATGACTTCACTGATAACAAGGTCTGCCCCTGTGGAAGAAGGACTGAGAGGTGAGCAGAATATCTGAAACTGACGCTCCTTTCACACCTACTCTAAGACGGCCTGTTGCCTGCAGGCAACATGGAGTATTGCTTATTCCCTCCACATCTGGACACAGTACTCCAGGTGAGGTCTCACCAGTGCAGAGCTGAGGGAGGTCTTACCTCCCTCCACCTACTTACTGGCCATGCTGCTTTTGATGCAGCATGGCTTTCTGTGCTGTGAGGGCACACTACTCACTCATGTCCAGCCTGCCATCCACCAGTTCCCCCAGGTCTTTTTTGGCAGGGCTGTGCTCAATTCTTTCATCTCCTAGCTTGTATGGATAGCAGGGAGTGCTGTGACTCAGGTGCAAGACCTCGTACTTGGATTTGTTGAACCACATGAGGTTTTCCTGGGCCCACTGCTAGAACCTGTCTAGGTTTCCATTGCCACATCACAGAATACATAAGCTACAGATTACATTACCCACATTTATGCCTTTCTTTGCTTGGTAGGCCCAGATACTGGCTAGTTCCCTGGCTGCCTGTGAGGTCAGGTCACTTACGATTCTGGATGGTGATCTTCCGTTGGCGGTAGTCAACACCCAGCACAGGCTCATTCTGCCCATATTTCTGGACGACAATGCGCACCTTTCTCTGGCTGTCATTGCAGTCATCAGACGGGTCCTGGCCAAGAGCTAAACTGGCTTGATACGCTATAAGCACAAATCATCAAATAAGATGCAAAGAATTACTTCAAAGAGCCAATTTCTATCCCCTCTGTAAGCAGCAGAGAACTCCTACATGCACATGTGTACTTGCTTTTGTTGAGTAAGACAAAGCATGGCTTCAGAAGAGAAAGGATAAGTTGCTTTGGAGTGTTTAAAAGAAAAAAGAGGAAGAGACACAGGAATGACAGAGATTATGAGAGCTGTAGAGGAGCTCCTGTGCTCACAAATGAAAGAACAACAGCACAAAGAACATAACAAAGGTAGGTGGGAGGGCGGGACCCAGTACAAAGACAAACTGCATGGAAAAAAGTCTCAGAATTCCTAGAACTACTGGAACAAAAGCAAAAGTGTGCTTATTTAACAACAGAAAAAAACTAGACACATACAAACCACTGTGGGATCACCTCCCTCTCACTCCTCTATCCCATTATATGCTGTGGGGCTCCTAAAGACAGGAAAACACATCATCCAATTCCTGCTCAGGATTATATTATAGAGATCCAATAACACTAACGGAAGACTAGAGGCAAGTTCTGTCTAACAGTCTCACAAGAGATTCACAGTATAACCTAAAACTGAGTTTCCAGGCATTTGGTAACTCAGATTTGTGGAGACTACTGATAAAGACACTCAACACTGTGTGTAAAGGACTAGCAATGAAGAGTGGACAGGACTCATTTTGACAAAGACATAGCTGTGTTTACAGTGGACAGTGAAGAGAGATCCACCTAAGCGAACACCATGACTTTTGTGCTTTTTGTCCGTGTCAGGGACTATGAGTTTGTGCCACATTACTCTGGAAATAGCAGAGCATCAAACTCACCTGCTTGTAGACTTGGCTGTAGACCACATGCCTACTCAGTCCACCCAGAGATGGGTTTTGGACACCAGGACATCAAACAAGCCCAGGGTCTTCATGCTTAAGTATGCAATTAAGTTATTAATAAACTGGCTGGCCAGTTTAAACATACCATTTTAAACGCTCCTGAAAGAAGGCAACAAGCACCAGAATAACTGCATATGAAGTGCTGCCACTAGTATTAAATGGCTTAGAAGCCTTCCTGCACTCCAAAGAGCACGTTTCTGCCTAAAATCAGTAACACTCACTGGTCTCTAGCTCCAGAATTGGTGCCTCCTATGTAATCGTTAAGTCTACATGTTGCAAGACCCCTGTTTTAAAATATGGGGCTGCCAAGTCTGACACATGAAAATATGGCTGAATCTGTCTGCTTTCTGATCTGACAACAAGGAGCACAGACAAACTGTTTTGACTGGGATTTCTATGATTCAGTACCATAGAGCCTTGACAATGCAAAGGAAACCAAAGACACAACGTTGTTTTCTTGGATCCTGGGGAAAAATCTGTAAGTCTGACTCCCCGTTCATTTCCATCTGAAGAATGATTCCTTGGAAGAAAAGCCTGATACTCACAGACTGAGTAGTAATCAAAGATGGGGTCCTTGCAGAAGGATTTGAAGCGCCAGGTCACCACTACATCCTGCAGCTGTGCTGAAGTGCTGTAGTCACACTTGAGGGTGATACTGGCAAATAAGGTGGTGTAACGCTCAGTATCCTGCACTGTCACCAGCAGAGAGAGGCAACCTGCAAGTGAGAACACAGGAGGCAGTCAAGCAGCAATGGCAGACATCACAACATAACTCTCACTCTGGACCAGACCAGCAGCTGAAGTACACTTCTCTCAGCCTCACACAGGATCTGCACTTACAGATCTTTTTTTTTTTTAATAAAGCTGTTACTGTGTATGTTTAGAACTCATCCTTAACAACTTCCACAGCACTATCCAACCAAACAGCTGCATCCACCCAGCGAGGTTTTGACAAAGTTTCTCATAAGCTACGCTTTATTTTAGCCACACTCAGAAACATCTCTATCTTGTTTAAACTTTGATAATACATAAAGCTGTACTTGTCATTAACAGAAAAGTTATCACCAGTTGCCTTTGATAAGGCAATACAAATAGTGTGGAGTGAGTGTGGGATGCCCTGTCTGGAACATATCCCAGGGAACAGGGCAAGCTTGTGGTGCTAAGTGCTTCTAGATTGTGAGCATGGGAAACAGGGAAGGAGAGAAGGAAAAGGGAATGTCTCAAGTTACAAACCAAAAAGATCACAAACCAGCACTTGCATCCCAAGTTTTTCCCTCTGTTCTCATATTTTCAGGATCAGAGCAAGAAATAAGGGGACATATAATATCTGGATCACACCTGCAAGCATCATTCTTTCAGTGCTCTCTTAGGCTGCACGGAGTGTGCTCCTGACAAACGTAAGCTTGCCCCATTTCCACCAGGAGGAAACCATACAGCTGCAGAGGTGAGCACTGTCTCAGCATGTATTTTTGCAGCTGGATGCTGTTAATGCAGTAATTGCTTGGTTCCTGGTTGGAAAAAAGACTTGTGGCCAGCCAACTCAAAGCAAAGTAGAGTAAACTTGCTAATCACGGTAAACTTTAAAGTTCAGGACCTTTTTGAAAAATAAAATAGATGCAGACTTAAACACAGAAATAGTAGCAGTGGTACCAAATTCTAGCAAAACGAAGGCTGTTTTTTACAGTGCTGTATTAAGACAAGGTCCATAATAATGACAGGTAGTTGCAGTGATTTTTACTTAATGACATCGTATGTTGACGCAAGTTGTCTCAGCTTTCATTGTGAAACAGCTCACACATAGGATGTTACTGTGTGAAATCACAAGAAACCAAACCAAAATCCAAATCCTCAAGACTGGCAACACCTTGATCTCAGTGGCAACCAAACAGATCTTTCCTGTAAGAAATCTGACCTTCATGGACACAGCTTTTATCTATATTTTCCATAGCAGCATCTCTCAGACCAGAATGAAATATTGAAAATAACTGTGTGCTTTTCACTTACAGAATCCAAAGTTCTTTTTGGAAGAGATCTTTTGTCATAAGCTCTGTTCTAGAATTAAGAGTTGAACAAGAGGTTCCTTATTTTTCAGTGTGGTTAAAAATCCACTTTTCCCACTGGAGGATGGTCAGATGTCTCCACGTGCCTGGTGTTTCATACCAGCCTCCCCAACCAACACCACACAAGACAACAGAAATTAAGATAGGTTCCTAGGGTTGAATGACACTCCTCTCCCGCATGCTGTTCTCTTTTTCCTGCTTGGAAAGAACAAATCTGAGTCTACCAACCTAGCAAGCTACTGTTAGCTCATATCTGTGACCTCCTTTGAGGAAGATGCTGACATTTAGAACCAGTGATGCCAGTTTTTAGCTAGTCAAGTGGGAATGTTGCCGTCAAGCTAGACAGTCAACTGGCATACTTCTGTATTTTTCACCTCATTTACAGGTTCCCTCTTTGAAAAACGGAACTTAGGTGCTAAAAGCTAAACCATCACTGACTCAAGAAGCAAAACGATCAATTCGGTCCCTACAGGAGATCGGAAGCCGTCCAGCAACCTTCAAAGCTTGGAAGAAAGGCCGATTCTGGACACGGTGTGCAGCTCTAGTCTCGGTAACACGGCTGGGCCACTTGTGGACAACCCAGAGGGGACGGCCCACGCGTCTTCCCACTTCCTCCTCGGCCAGCCACAGGCCGCACTCTTGGGGCAACGAAACCACGCGCGGATCGACCCTCTTGGAGCTGCCTCGGGATACCCCGGCTCCATGCGAGGCGCAGGGCTGGGGCGGGCGCCCCAAAACCTTCCCCAGGGGAAACAAAGCGTGCCGCCGCAGACTCCCTCCCGACCCATCTCCCCTTCTCCCGGCCGCTCCCCGAGGGCGCCCGCTGACCCCGGCTCCGTGCAGGTGTACTCACCGGCCGGCAGGCAGGCCAGCAGCAGCCAGCCCAGCGGCAGCGCCCGCCCGCAGCGCTCGCACGGTGCCATGGCGCGGCCTCCTCGTCCCGCCCGGGGCCGTCGCGACAGGCCACCCCGCCGCGCCCATAGGCCCTCCCCTTCCCGTGGCACCTGTCCCGGCGCTGCCGTCCGCAGCAGTCCCCTCCCATCGGTGCCTCTCCCCTGGCCTGGGCCCCTCGCGGAGACCTGTGCCGTGAGCGGGTGGGCGCTTTGCGAGCCTCAGAGAGAGCTCTGCGGTGTGTGTTTATCGGTAGGCGTGTAAACGAGCACAGGTTGCGCTGGATGGCAGCCGCCCTACCTGCTTGCCTAGGCCTGGGCGCCAGGGCAGCCACGTCGAGGCTGGACGGAGGCGGCAGGAGCTCGAGCTTTTGGCTTTAGGGCGGGTTTTTGGCCTCCGGCAGCGAGACGAAAGCCGTCGTGGAAGCGTTCCCACCCGTGCCCCAGCAACCTTGCATTACGTTGAGGGAGGGCATCAGCTGCGGGCGATTCTGGCTTTGGCCTGTAGTGGCGGTGCGTGGGATGCACATGGCACGGATGGCATGGGGCACTGAGCTCCACGCCCTGAGTGCCCACACAGTTCCCTGCATGAGGGTCAGGGCCCTGGGCAGCAGCGCTGCATCACGGTTCAAACCACCAGGATTGAATCATGGAAGTATCCCAAGCCACGGGGATCACCGAGTCCGGCTCCACGCAGCAGCACCCGAAACCCAGACCCTGTGTCAGAGAGCGGTGTCCCAACAAACAGCAACCCAAAAGATAGTTCACTTCCCAAACAAACCCCCCCACCCCGGCTCGCCGAACTACAGCTCCCAGCGTGCTCAGCACGCTGCTTAGCGGTTGCCTAGAGACCGGTAACGCTGAGCTGGATGTGGCCTCAGGTAAGGGGCAGCGGGGAGCAGGGGGCCCCGGGCACGGCTCTGGGGTAGGACCGGCTCCGGCTCCATCCCCCCCTCACACAAACAGGAAAAATAAAACAGAACAAATGTTCTCTGGCCGAGGAGGACCATTCCTTCCCTCTGAAACGTGGGGCGTGTTGGTTCTGCTGTTGTTTTTATTGCCTGCTGCGTATGCGCGCTTTGCAGTTTGTTTTTATGATTTTCCTTTACGCTGTGTGTTAATGAGTAACTGTGGCGATACGGCCTTGTTTCGTATCTTGCTCAACCGAAACCTGATTACTCACCTTTATTGGCAAGGCAGACAGCGCTCTCACTTGTATGAGACGCAGCTGGGACGTCTGGATCACACAAAGGACTATTTTAGTTTGAAATCAGACTTAAGTTTTATTTCTTCTGTTTTATTGGAAAATACTTTGTGTGCAGCACAGCGACGGTCAGAATCCACACAGGGTTATCCTGTCCATTTCTTTTTTCTCTCTCTCTTGGAGAACAAAAGACAGTGACCGAACAAGTTAGATAGCTCAAGTTGCCCCAGGGGAGGTTCGGGTTGGGTATCAGGAAAAAAGAAAAAAATATTCTCTGAAAGAGTGATCAAACACTGAAATAGGCTGCCTGGGGTGGAGGTGGAGTCACTGCCTCTGGAGTTGATCAGGAAATGTGAAAACATGGTACTGAGGGACTAGATTTAGTGAGCAGTATTGGTGGTAGGTGGCTGTTTGGACTAGGTGATCTTAAAGGTCTTTTCCAACCTCAGTGATTTTACGATTCTAAGACTGTGGTGATGTGTCTAGATCCTGCTTTGTAGCTATATCCTTGCTGCCTCAGCCTCTGGCTAGTAAATATTTTATATATATAACCTTAATTACTGTGAGAATTGGTAATTTCTGTTAGTCTCCTCTCTGCTAAGTCCTCTATTTTACGAGACAGCAATATTCTCCACTGTGAAAAATTATTTCCTTGGGATTTTGTGTTGATTGCCTAGAGCTAATTTTTAATACTAATTTTGAGTTAATGCAGGCAGATAATGACACACAGACAGCACTATGCCAGCAATGCCTGATTTACAGTTGCATATCTTTCACTGTGTATATGAGCACTTAAATATTTTAATTTCATTTTGAGTGAAGTTTAGTTTTGCAGCACTCTGTCGTTTGCAGATGTTGTGCCTACCGGCAGCCCAATAAATTGCTAGCATACTGTGATGTGGTCTGGAAGCTAAAGGGAGTCCTTAGTCATTGGATGGTGTGTTGTTTTTCATAAAGAGAAGGAAGAGCCAGAAAAAAGTACCAAGAGAACGGCCACTAAAGTTGAACTGCATGAGCATGACTTGACAAATGGAGAGAAATCTGACACTTCCAAAGCAGAGCTAGACTTGAGAAAGCAACATGGGACAGATGATTAGTGTGTAATTCCTCATGGCAAGCACCCCTCCTAACAGCCAAAAGTTTCAAACCTTAGTTCAAGACAGTATCACCTCCACGCCAGAAATAGCAGTGAGTAGCCCGTAAGTAGTGTGCTAAAAGGAATCAGGATTGGAATTAATAAATGAAAACAAAGTCCTGGGATCAGCAGTTTCTTTCTTCTTTTTTTTTTTTTTTCACTTGGGCTAAAGACAAGGAAAGGAACACAGTCGCTCATGGGGGGAAGAACAAGTTACCAAAAGTACATTTTGAGTTTTGTTCAATACTCACTGGTGGCCCAAACTTTTGTAAAAGAAACTGCAGAGTTCAAAGTGAATCAAATAAATAGATCCTGCAGAAGTAGCACAGTGTAGAGGTGAATCCTTAATCATTATTGATACTCAAGCATGGCGGTTATGTTCTTCAGCAACAGCAGACTATTCTGCGTACCCTGAAGTAGTACACAGAACTGGTATCACTACTCTGTAGAATTAAAAACTGAGGTGAGAGAGATGATGTCTTTTAAGCACAGTCTTACTGTGTACACTAACTGTGTACAGTTAGTGGTAAAGCAGAAACAGCTTAAAATAATAACTACTAGATATGTCTGGTTTCTAAAGGATAACTGTTGGCCATATTTTAATCATTATTTAATCCAATGCTTTTTATGCAGTTGAAGCATCAGTCATGGGCTTTCTGAAGGCAAGCATTGCATTTATGAAGCTTTAGGCATTTAAATACTTTTTTTTTTTTTTCTGGAAGGAGGAAAAATGTAGGATGACAATGTCATCTCAGTGAATTTGTTTGTGATGTCAAATAAACAATCATTTGATTTTATTTTCCTGTGTTTTGAATAAATGATACAATTGTCTGAGGTGAGAGATCTCTTAATGTTCAACTTTCCTGAGAATCCTCTTGATGCCGAGAAATCCGACATAGTAATTTGACACACCAGTGCAATATGTCAAGCAGGTATTCCCTTTTATTACAGCGCTGGGTGCATGGGGGTTCTCTCCACCAAACATGCACACTGAAGAAAGAAACGACTACACATTTACAGGCATAATACGTTAATATTCATGGCATTCCAAAGATGGACAGAAATTCCAAAGTGGGTGACATCTCCGGTGGTAAATTTCCAGACGTTAAAGGGATTACATTATGTGGCCAGCAAATCTGCCTCCTTATCTTCACAGACTTCCCCCCTGAGTTGCAAACAGCAATTCCACTTATCTTCTTTGGGGCATCCATTGTATTGTAAACAACCACCCTACATACCATTGTGTTGTCCTAATCTTCATGGGACCACCCTTGTATTGAGTTGCAAACAGCAGCTCTCTTCAGCAATACCTGTATTTCAATGGTCCCTGAGTTTCTTCCTAAAGATACCTGTTTGCTCAAGCTATGATGCCTAGTTTAGATTCAGTCCAATTCAGTTCCTTGATTTACTCTATATAAAGGTTCTGTGTGATAGCAACATTTCCAGCAAGCTTCATAGTTTTAAAATTACTGAGAGAACATACGTGAAGGAACGTATTTCTCCATTCTGAGGCAGCTTTTTCAGAACACAGCTGAGTGAAAGGCAATTTGAGAGAAAATGAAGTTTTGATGAAGTTCACAGTTTGTACCGCTGACCACTGAAGGAAGAAAACCTGAACCCACTCCTCAGTGGCTTGTTAGATAGCTGAACATAGAACTGGTGTGGATCTGATACAGTGTTCCAAGTCAATATCTTGAATTACTAGTACTAGAAGGGGAAAAAAAAATCCTGGATGGGCATGTTGAGTGATTTTCTTGGATCAGTCAATCCTTCAAACTGCAACAAAAGTAGACATCTTTCTCTTGAGCCTCCTTAGAGTCTGAGAATAATATATATATAATTTATATATGTATATATATTTGGCACAATGTTTGAATGCCAACATAGTAACATGTACAGCGAACATTACAGCAGCTCTCTGTGACTAGCACCCAGATAATGATGGAGGCAGAAATGTTCAGACCCTCTTTCAGCCTAAAGAATTTTCCCAAGAGGAGTTAATTTATAATGAAAACTATGATAGACTTAATTTTTAGAAGATAAATGATTGCTAATTAGTTACAATAATTTGAAATGTTACAGCACTTTTCTCTATGGATATCAAAACACTTTGCTAGGGTGGGTAAGTATTATTATCTCATTTTTCACAAGAGATAACTGAGACAGCCAGAGGTGAAATGACTGATACAAGTTGTACACGTCATTACTGGGTTTGGAATTAGAGTTCAGGTCTCTGAAGACTCTACTGTATGTTTATGCAACTAGTGTGAAACTGTTTCTTCGGTAGTATCAGTTCTGTTAGCTTACTAAAAACTCATGGATTTCATTTAAGTATATATATTGTAATTGTTTTTCTTTGTTTTCTGAATTTAACATTTCCTGCGTGTCTATTTTTGAGAGCTTCTGAAGGGTAAAGCTCATCTTAATTCTTAGATAAAATTATGCAGAAAATTCAGACTCTGGAAAAATCTCAGAACCTTCAGATGAAAATAAGAGGAGGGCAAGTTGACCAGATAATGGCATTAACAGCATGTCTGCAGTATTTCTTTACTTTCACTGTCTTTCCGGGGGGTGGCATTGTGTTTGGACACTGCCTTTCCTGAAATACCTGAAAAGTCCAAGGTGACACATGATATTTTTTCTCAAACATGTTACAACCCAATGCCAGAAACAAGAGATGCATCTTTTGGGATTTATTCTTTCTTTTGAAGTCCAGCTTACACATACAAACAAATTCATTTGCAAACTGGCTGTATTTGTTATGCTGAATATTTAGATTTCAATTTGTACGTAATTGCTCTCATGTCCATTTTGCTGGGTTTTTTGATTGGTTGGTTGGTTTTTGAAATGGGGACCAGGTCCTTTTTTTTTTCCTGAAGAGTTTGTCTCTCCTGCTTCTGTTCAAGGTGATCACAGGATATGATATATATAGATGATCTCCTGATATTTTAGTGAAATCTACCAAAGAGGATTTTCCTTTCAAAAACAAAGCTCACCCCACTACACTAAAGAGAAGCCCAGAATGTGCAGACCTCTCTTGTACTTCCTCTGTTATGCAGTATTTAAATGACAGTCTTTTTGTAGCAATGTACACAGATCCAAGACCAATTAATTCACTTGATAAAGTAGGACATATTCTTGGATTAGCTGTACTTGTAGTGTTCAGGCAGATAACAAATATTATGTTTGGGAATCTCAGCATTTGGGAGGAAATGAAAATAGTCTAAACAGACAAAGGCAATAATACTACAAGTTCCTCTTTGCTGCCACCAGGTAAAGAGGACATGTCATCTCCAAATGAGTGGGAGGGAGCAGATGAGAAGCCAGCAGAAGATACACAGGCAGATCACAGCACTGTCCGTAAGTACTTTCTGCTGTTACACTGATTCCAATAGTAAACCTACAGTCAGTAGCAGCTGGCTTCTCACACCACTCATGCCTTCTTTTCCAGTATGAGTTCAGCTTTGGTTACTGTTCTCCGTGTTGTCAAATTTTGTTTTGATCCTAGTCAAAAACGACCTCTTCCAGAGATGTCTTGCCATCCCTCAGCCTGCAAAGTCTCTTCCCTGACAATTCTTGCTGCTTAGATCTGTTTCCGTAGCCATTACTGCAGTCAGTTTGCTTTAAAATACAGTTACTTGAAAGCAAACTTGTCCCTACACTTCATGCTAAACAGCAAGAAGTCCACTCTTTGACAGGGCTTTTTGTTTGTTTTGTTACAATGGAACTATACTATAGATCTGTATTTTTATTTAACCTGATGTGTATAAATGTATTAGTCAAATTAATTCATACCTAAGAGATCCCAATTGTCCTTTACAGAAGAAAGCAAAACTGGTCTTCCAAAGGAATCACCAACTGGAGAGGAAGAGGAGGAAGTAGAGCAAGTGGAAACAGATACAGAGAGCATTGGTGGGTACTGCTTTTCTTTGGTGGGATGTTGGTATTAGCTTAAAAATCACACTGCTTTGTAGCTTTCATTTTTTGTCTGTTGTTAAAACAGCATCTCAGACCAATGCCATCATGCTACAGTTCCAGAGTTTAGATGAACACTTCCTGTTGGCTTACTTTGTGTACTTCTTTTCACTCTTTTTCCTTGCTGGTCTTTCAACCCATAGGTGGTTGAGAGGGAGAAAAAAAATATATAAAGTAAAAAGCTTGCAAAATAGGTAATGGAGATTCAATTTGAGGTGTCTAACTTGAATTCATTTTTAAACAAGTGCTTACGACCAGTTGGAATTAAGTTGACAATTTTTTGCATTGCAGTGCTGTAAAGAACTTTGCTCAGTGAAACATTACCAGTATGCATTTTCTGAGACAGTGTTCTATGGAGGTCTGATGTATGTGAAAGAGCAGCGAGCACTTGATTTTACTAGTAGTTGTGTATGAAAATGTGTATTCAGTAGCTGCTGGAAAGAGACATTTCAAATACTGCTTGAGACCTAAGCACCAAAGCTGAACTACTTCAGTATCCTAGGTTGTGAGTTTTAAAACCAATGTTTTTAAAATATTCCCATTTTTTCCCCCCTCTAAATCTTCAGTTTCGAGTATTCACAGTAGTGTTTTTAAAAATTTGAGGGAGGGATTATTCCAGGACAAGTTATTACTGAGACAGCATATCCCTGTGTTCAGCTATGGAATGTCTGTTACTCTGTTGAAGGAGACAATGCATGAATCCCTCCCTTTTTCAGTTAAGTACGAATATCATCAAGAAACCTAAGACTTATCTAAGTATAAATATTCCTTACATTCCTACTTCTGACATGCAACAGATGATTTGGAAGAACAAGATAATACTGAAGTATACCCAAATGAAGAAAAAAGCCCTGAGAAGGAAGAAAAGAAAATCTCAGAAACTTTCTTCTACAGTTATGAAGATTTACATTCACGGCCATTTGTCACTGAAGACTCAGGGATACCAGTTAACCTTCTTACTCTTAAGTATCCTTTCTGTTGAGGCTGTACAAATGTAAGGCCAGGTATTTGTTAGTTTGTGTTGTTAAGATTGCACTTGTCTAGTTTGGAGTATCCTGTGTGGGATACCCTTGGTTGAGGCGTGGAAAAGAATCCAGTAATGGTCCTGGATGAATTTAATCTTAAACATTGTCTTGACCTTATAAACATTTCTTATTAGGCCTATTTTTTACTTTCCTAAGTACTGTCATAGAAATATATCATAGTAGGAAATCCCCAGCAAAGCTTTTGCTTTACACTGGTGTTCCCAAGAGGCTGAAGGCGAGTATACTGCCATGTTCCTCATATAATGCAATGTTCCTCATATAATGCAGAAGAAACTAGGTAGGCTTGTAGCCTGCTGCTCAGAAGACCTAAATTGGTGGAGTAGAGGAAGTGATGCTGATCAGTTAAGAGCTATAATACATTATTTACTGAGTAGATTCAAGTAGGATATAATATGTGACTTTCACAAAGGTTGGTATTTTTCTTTGCAAAGTCAAGCTGCTGTTGAAGACTGAATTTTCTGTTTCTGCAGACAGAACCTGAGTATTTCTTTGGTTTGAACTCTTGTCTGTGGAAATGTTCCTAGTAATCAAATGCACATTTCTTACATTACATTTGAAAAAAGATCACAAAACTGACAGAATGTGCTTTTCTGGCAGTGCCGAAGGATTTTGCAGAGGCAAGAAGTGTATGCTGTAATGGAGGTGGGAAGGTGGAGCACAAAATTTAGAAGGTCTTCACTTTGCCTTCCCCTCAGTTATAGATTGTATTGTTTACCTTCCTGTGCATTGAACAAAACTTGCCTACTATCAGACTTTTAGTCACTAGATTCTGTATTCTTGTCTTTGTTTTGAGTTAAGTGTTTTTCATAGATTCATAGATTCATAGATTCATAGATACATTAGGTTGGAAAGGACCTACAAGATCATCTAGTCCAACCTTCCTCACACCACCATCCCTACCCACCAAGCTACTAAATCAAATCCCTCAGCACCTCATCTAAACGCTTCTTGAACAGCGCTAGGGACGGTGCCTCAACCACCTCCCTAGGCAGGCCATTCCAGTGCCGGACCACTCTCTCAGAGAAAAAATTTTTCCTCAAGTCTAATCTAAATCTTCCCCGGCACAACTTGTGGCCATTCCCTCTCGTCCTGTCATTAGTTACCTGGGAGAAGAGGCCGACCCCCTCCTTACCACAGCCTCCCTTCAGGAAGTAGTAGAGTGCAATGAGGTCTCCTCTGAGCCTCCTTTTCCCCAAACTAAACAATCCCAGCTCCTTCAGCCGCTCCTCGTAAGACCTGTGCTCCAGACCCCTCACCAGTTTTGTTGCCCTTCTCTGAACACGCTCCAGGGCCTCGATGTCTCTCTTGTAGTGAGGGGCCCAAAACTGAACACAGTACTCGAGGTGCGGCCGCACCAGAGCTGAGTACAGGGGGATGATCACCTCCCTGCTCCTGCTGGCCACACTATTCCTAATACAGGCCAGGATGCCATTGGCCTTCTTGGCCACCTGGGCACACTGCCGGCTCATGCTGAGCCGAGCATCAACCAACACCCCCAGGTCCTTTTCCTCTATACACTCCTCAAGCCATTCTGCCCCAAGCCTATAGCATTGCATGGGGTTATTGTGGCCAAAGTGCAGGACCCGGCACTTGGCCTTATTGAACCTCATCCCATTGACCTCAGCCCAACTGTCCAGCCTATCCAGATCCCGCTGAAGGGCCTCCCTACCCTCAGGCAGATCAACACATCCTCCCAACTTGGTGTCATCCGCAAACTTACTGAGGGTACACTCAATCCCCTCATCCAGGTCATCAATAAAGATATTAAACAAGACGGGCCCCAATACCGACCCTTGGGGGACACCACTCGTGACAGGACGCCAGCTGGACTTGACTCCATTAACCACTACCCGCTGGGCACGGCCCTCTAGCCAATTCTCAACCCAGAGAAGAGTGAACCTCTCCTTTTATCCATTTAGTAAACTTTTACTGAAATCCAGCATCAAATCGTTTCCTTATTGAGCTGTTCTCAGATATTCTTTTGGATATGACTGCATCAGAAGTGTAAACCTGATGGTGCTGGATAGCCAAAGCCTCCTATATGTAGCAGGCAACCAAGTGGTGATACTGGACCTGAAAACTAAATCTCAAAGTTATCTCCGGAGCAGCAGTGGAGGTGGAATTGGGTTTATTGCGGTATGCCTTTTATTTTATTTTATTTTATTTTATTTTATTTTATTTTATTTTATTTTATTTTATTTTATTTTATTTTATTTTATTTTATTTTATTTTATTTTATTTTATTTTATTTTATTTTTTCTGTTTTGAAATTTTGTCCTTCTTGTAAAGCAAAATGGTCACTTTGTTGCCTAATAGGAGATTTCTACATCTGCACATGTAAGAATGTATGGTACTGATTAAAGGGGTGTAGTGGACCATGCACTACAGGCTAACTCAATCTGTCAGTATAATCAACAGAGCACTAATATCTGCATACTTGTCTCAGGCCCAGGAAACTTAAAGGACTGATAAGTGCTGCCTGAGATTAATTTCAGTACCTGTTACATTCTTATTTAAACATTAGTGTTCATTTCAGCTCTTTTTTTTCCTCCTATTCACAGCTGATACTGAATACAGTGTTTTGCCAGTGGTTGAAATTTAGAAAATTAGCAATCTAGATAAATGAAGAGAAGAAGTATCTGGTTTCACTCTAGTAAACTCCTATGACAAGCTTGGAATCTCAGATGCTTTCTATGGTTTTGTGGCACCTTACCCTGTGAATGGCTCTGCCATCTCTCAGATGTACTCAATATGAGAGAAGCTTTCAGTATACCAGCCTCAGACTGTACTGCTGATGTAAGCAGCCTTTTATGGAGAATTGTGGTGCATCTGTCCATCTACAGAAAAATGTAATTCAGAATGGCTTTTCTACATCTTTCTGTGTAGATGAATACTGACCCAAATGGTGCCTGTGGAAAGATCAGCTAGTGAGTTGAGTGAGGTAGGAAAAGTAGAGGAATGCATGATAAAGGAGTTTATTACACAGTTTCTCATGATTCTGAAGTATATATGTGTGATAATCCTATTTCGTGTGCCTGATAGTTTTACCATTGTATGTGTATAATGGCTTCATTCAGGTATTGAGCAATAGACTGGCAGTTGTTCAGGAAAAACATATAGAAAAATGCAACTTAGTATTTACAGCAGTATCTTTTGGCTAATGAGTGAGCAAATACAATAAATTAACTAGCAGAATGGAGACAAAGGTGACGTTACACCACAAAACTGGACTTTTGTTTTCCAAGGCGCACCCTACTAAGCAGTACTTTGCAGTGGGAGAAAAAGGAGAGAATCCGAACCTCATCATCTATGATTATCCTTCACTGAGGCCTTACAGAATACTCCGAGGTAGTGTAAAAAGCACTATTTACATTTTACATGAACGGGAAGTGTTTGTAGATCCCAGTAGATGGAGTAGTGGATCACTTTAACTTTACAATGAGTTAAAAGGTTTTGGTATTCCACGGCAGAATAGAAAACACTGATTTCCAGCTTTTTGCATTACAAGATTGAAGAAAGCTTTTATTTAGTAGAAATAGTCAACTGCAGTGAACGTTGCGCTCCCCTTAAACAGTTCTTCCTCTTGTTTCTTCCTTTTTTCCATGCATGTGTGGATTGGTATGTTTCTCCAGGTGGAACAAGAAAAGGCTATGTTTTTGGTGATTTCAACCATACTGGCACTCTGCTGGCCAGTGTTGGAAGCAGCCCTGACTACATGTTGACTATTTGGGACTGGAAACAAGAAAAGACTGTGTTAAGGTCAAAAGCTTTTTCACAGGATGTTTACAGGGTCACATTTTCTCCTGGTAATGAAGAACAGCTAACTACAGCTGGAGTAGGACACATCAGGTATGTTTACCAGTTATGTTTAATACGTATCAGCTCTAAAGGCAAAACAGCTTGATGATCACTAGCAGGAATGTATCATTAGCAAACATGCATTAGTGTGGAATGCTATTTTACCTTGCCGTTGCAATTACAAAACCAAAAAGCCCTTCAGCTAGTCAGCAAAGTCTTTTAAACACCTTTGTTGTCAAAAAGCAATGATGCTTGGCATTCTATGTGTGCACTACTGGCTTCATTCTTGTAATTCCAACAAACACTGGGGAGAATTAATAAAAAATACATATACATACCTGTAGCTGTTAACAGAGCATTAATGCCTCCTTGGCTTCCTACCTTTGATTTATTGAGTTTAGCTGCTGTTTGGGTAGCCAGTAGAACTGGTTGCCAAGTCATGGGTTAGAAAGTCACTGATACCATTGATACAAAGGCTGTGCTTCCATACGCTCCCTTCTATCGTATGTTTGCAGTTCCTTTTTGCAATAAAAAATAAGTGAAAGCTTTAACCTCTCTGGGACAGAGATTAACGCTGTGATATGTGTTTGTCCAGTGTTCACTGTTAGCACAGCAGGGACTGAAGATATGGCTTGGATGCTGTTGTACTAGATACTTTTAAAATTATAGCACGTCTAAAATTTCTTTGAATTTTATGGAGGTATCAGTTCAAAATTTGAGAGGTGCGCTATAGTTTAGTTGCAAGATGGGCCATAAATAAGAAATTCCTTATTTAGACTCAGAATGAGAGTGGTTTAGAAGATATTATTTATGGAAGTCTGATAAAAACAAGCTCTTTTATAAACTTTATTTTCAGCTAAAATACTGTGAATAAACTCTGACATCTCTTTATAACACAGATATACATGACTCTTAACACAATCATCTATTCAAACCCCAAGTTCCAACACTTAACTTAAATGTAATGTTTTGTGCACGTACAGTATACCATCCCTAATTGTGACATATATTAATTTTTCTCTAAATCAGTACTTCTAAACAATGTTTTATACTGTTAAAAATATAACGATTGATGAGGAATAGCTGCAAAGATCCAGGATAAAACTTTTTGCTCACTGAGATTTTACAGTCATACTCAAGTCCATGGTATTATTTGTAAGAAAATTAGGGAAGAACTTAGTCCCTTGGATTTACAAAGTTGAACATCATACACTAGAGACAGCAAGAGTAAAACTTACATCCCTAAGTATGTGTATTGTTTGGATCTGGAAAGATAGAGCTGTTAATTTAAATTTTTGTTTGTTTGTTTGTTAATAATAGCATGACATTCATTCTGACCACTTTAAATTCTCCTGGGTTTTTCTGAGAGGTAATATCTGGGGAAGTTTGTGCATTTACAAAGCTTTATCTCATTAAAACAAAGAAACAAACAAAAACATCCAAGGTCTCCCATGAAAATTAATAATAAATGAAAAAAAAAAAAAAAATGGAATCCCTGGTAAGATTATTCCAGTGTCTGAGAGAGACTAAAGAGTGTGCCTAGGAAATCAGAGTGGGATGTGTTTTCTTTACTCAGGTTCTGGAAGATGGCTTACACATTCACTGGTCTCAAGTTACAAGGAGCATTGGGTAGGTTTGGAAAAACAGCAGTGACTGACATCATAGGGTATGTGGAGCTGCCCGACGGGAAGGTAAGTTACAACAAGTTTAATTGATTTTGTGTTCCTTCTCATGTTTTGATGAAAAGTTTATTAAGTTGGAGAGTTACTATTTACTTCTAAGTTATATGAATTAGACCCTCAGTGCACTGCTCTAATAAGCTAATATTGACATTAATTTGCCAAAGAAAATTGCTTGCTTTGTAGTAATTGGAAAGTACATTTAATATTTTAATTCCCAGACAAAAGATCTCTATTGGCTTAGAGCTGAGGCTCCTCTTAGAGCATAGTAAAGATGTTGATGTGAAGAAATGAAAAGTATGTTAACCACAATCTTCAGTCATTTCAGCGCAGGTGAATGTTGTCATATCCTCTAAAAGTTGCATCTTGTCTTCCTTTACAACTTCTCTTGAAAATACTTGTACATTGCTATTAATTTAATGCTTTTGTAGAAAGAAACCACAAGGTTAACCAGATTCTTGTCAATGTTTCTGCGTGGTGAAGTACAGTTACTTGCATGCTTTTCTCCTTTTGCATTGAAGGTTATCTCAGGGGCTGAGTGGGGCAACTTGCTGCTTTGGGAAGGGGGCCTCATCAAAGTAGAGCTTTGTCGAGCTGGGCCCAAGCCTTGTCACAATGGCCCTGTCAGCCAGATAGTTCTGAACGAAGGAGAACTTGTCACAGTTGGAAAAGATGGCTTCATTCGGGTGAGGTTTTTCTTGCTTTGCTTTTAGGTGTACAAATCTGTGATCAGCAGAAAGATGTCACATATTTTCTTTACCAGAGCTTATTTACAGATTATGCATTACAGTTGCTTCCTGAGAATTAATTTTTAGCTGAGAATAAGGACGTGTCTCCACAGTGTTCATGTTTGAATCAGGTTGTTTGAATCAGTTAGTGTTTACACACATTCTGTTTCATTGTGGTAAATGTTGTTTCAAAGGATAAATCATGGCAGCATTGAAATTAATTTTCTGAGCATTTTAATACTTAGATTATTAATACAAAAATTAATTAAATCTCAGAGATACATGCGCTGAAATAGAGGAACAGTCAGAATAAAAAGTACTGGGTGTCCTGAAGTTAACACATAATTCTATAAATTGAGGTCAAAATGATTTACTTATTCATACCAACTGATCTCATCTGCCAATTATCAAGGATTTTGCAATATTGTATACTAGCTTTTTAAGGAGTGACAAGCTGCGTGTTCTCTTCATTTGTGAAAGACCCAGATAATTAACAGGAAAGTATTTTATTCGGCAGAAGGTTTCTAGCACCCTAGTTTCTGTTTGTTTGTTTGTTTTTATTTTTAATATCTCATAAATTGATCTTATCCCATTAGGAAAATTAACTTGGTTATAAGAGTACCAACTCAACTTTTTGTTTTCACACTACAGAGCAGAACACAGCTTATGTTTTTTTAAATTCAGAACAGTAAGACATATGTGCTGTATGTTATACTTTACCTATTATTATATTAATCTACCTAGTAGAATCTCTTCTTGTTTGTCAAGATTTTGAATTTCCTTATTAATTGTATGCGGCTACATAATCTGAACTAATAAAAACTCGGTCTCTTTTCTTTGTTTTCAATTCGTTGAAGGAGTGGAACTTTGAGGCAATTGATGCTGCTGATTCTGTGGACGAGACAGGGTTATTGGAGATGGAACCTATAAATGAACTTCATGTTGGTAGGAATGTCAGTCTGAGTTTCATGTCAAAAATTCATGACTGTGGACAACCCTTTTGGTATGCTCAGGTAAGATACACTCAAAGTACATACAGCCCTGTGGAGAAACTAAGTGAGAGACTCAGTGTTAACTATTAGCAGTAAGACCTTATAGGTTGGTACATTCCTTTCTGTAGGATTCAATCTTTTGGATTTATATTTACTGTGTAGTAACACGTGAGCCTATACCCTGCAGAGCCAGAGCTGCATAAGAGTAGGAGAGTGTCAAAATTTATTACTCAAGTTCTGTTATCCTGGACTTCTGGGTAGGACTGGTTGGACCAACATCACCACTTCAGTCATTTCATTTTCACAGTGATAATCATTAAGGCATTGTAAGGGAGTTATTGTATGCAGTTTTATTTCCACACTGAGTGGAAATATTCAGGTTACATGTTTTGTTTCTGCTTCTTCAGGATGCCAATGGAAAAATCTGGAAGCTGGATTTGACTTTTTCAAACAGAGTGAGTTTATTTTCACTTTGGATTGCTTCAAATCCTTCATAGTAACTTGTTCTAACTACGTGAGATGCATCTACAGTGGAATTTGTGTTTAGTGAAGTTGCAGAGTTAAAAATTGTAGCATTGAAACAGATCTTTTTTCTTAATTTTTTTTTCTTCAATAACATTATTGATAATCCTGCACAGTCAGTATAATCACAAGTCATTCTTGATTTTTGATTCCTGAAGTGTTGGCTGCCAAATTCATATTATCTTAAATTGGAAATAAAATTTGCATGTATGCAGAAAATGAGTTCAAGAATTATTTGTACATCCTGTATAGAAGGTATATTTGAAACAGTTATTACTGTTACCACCAAGTGACATAAAGAGCTAGGAAAAACAAGGATAACATATGCACTTAATGTGTTTTACCCAGATGACTTCTGTTATTACTGCTGGAAGCATTTTTGATGAAGGAATAGATGGCAAAGGTAAAATGAGAGCAAAAATTTTTGCTCCTGAACATATTGAAGTTAATGGGAATATTCCCTTTGATTGGAATAAAGTTTTAGGGCAACAGTTAAATAGTGTTCCAAGAACTTCATGATTAAAAGGGATGATTAAAACATGCTATAAAAATTAAGGTGAATAATGACAACAAAAAGTAGAATCTCTTGGATGATTAATAAAATTCACAGGTATTGTAAACCCTAGGCTTAACAGTATTTTCTTTGCCTTTTGAGCAACAGCTCTTTGCTAAAGATGCTAATTATAGACTTGAAACTGCTTAATGAAGTGGGTATGCTATAATTCCCTTTACTTTCACATAGAAAATAATGGCATTGAAAGTTGAACTTACTGTTCCTGTAATAGTTTGCTCACGATCTTTTCATGAACATTTGAGTTATAAAAAACAAAACAAAAAAGAATTGCCTATAGGCAACTCATGCCTGGCAAACTTTGTTCACGTAACCAATACCTGCCTAGATTTTTCAGGTTGACTGTAGCTGTGGCTGGTAATAACCTTTAAGTCCAGCTCTGGCACAAAGCAGAATTTCTGTTGTTCTGTTTCACATGTCAGACTCGTGATCCAGAGTGCCTCTGCACCTTCCACTCTGGAAAGATTGAGGCCATGAGCGTCTCTCCTGTGACATACCTTATGGCTACCACTTCTCTTGACCGTAAGTACACGATTCCTTTGCTCTTATACCACTTTGTTTTTTTAAGAGCAATGATGATTGGTTTAGAACTATTTTGTTTTAAACAAATTGTGTATTTGTTCTTCAAAAACAACTTTACAGACAACTGTTATTCCTGAGATTAACTCTTTTATGGTTTGGACAAATCATTAATGTTTTGAAGTAATACTTTCGGATTGCCCCATCATAAAAGCCTGGGATTTTAAAGGGAAAAGTTTTTAAATGGGAGGCTCTGTAAATCTTGTTTGTTCTGAAGGAACAATTGGAAAGATGACACATTTGGTTTGAATAACAGCGTTTGTATTCAAGCCTCCAGACTGATAAGTGTCAGGGTCTTTGTTTTGTAAGGAATTACATTTCTTACAAGTCATTGTGAATATTAATATTTGTGGCGCTTTTTTTTAGGAAAAAAAGCAATAGCTATCTCACTCTCAACAACAGATAACATTTTAATTACAGATATTAATTTAAGTTATATAAATATTGCTGTTTACGCCCCTTACTGTGTGCCTTACCATAATTTGATTCACCATGTCATTTATGATGCTTAGAAAATGCTACAAGATCTTTAACTCATTTACTGTCATCTGTACCTTGTCATTTGTCTGTGTTATAAAACATACATGCATTTCTAAACTGAAAACAAACTTGTAACAGTTGAGCAAATTACACTTAGGATATTTGCCAGCTAGAATGGAATTTAATGCAAACCAATGTGTGTCCACTAATCTATCTCTGGAGAAATTGCATTTTCTTTGGGAAATCTCCCATTTCCGTCCACTTAAATATTTTCCATCCTAGGCAATTTCAATTAGTAGTGTATCATCTTTTCCTATGTTGACAGTACAGATTTCCATTAGAGTAATCCACACTTCTGTGATTACTCAAAAATTACACATGGAGGTCAGTGTGGGACTTCTTACTATACACTCAGCCCTGACAACTCACGGGTGAGAGTTAAAGAGTGAAGTAAGCTTATGTTTTGTTGACGGTACATGTGGTACTTTGTAACCATCCGTTATGTCTTTCTAGGTGTATGTTTGATACTCAAAGAGAAAAAAAAAAATAACAACCTCCCATACAACTTTCCATTCAAATAAATAGAAATTCCTCCATAAACCTTAAACAGGAAGTAACATCACAAGAAATAAATTCCTATTATTTCCTTTACACGCAGGGTCAGTGCGTATCTATGATTTCATCAGCAACAGCCAACAGAGTGAAATTCAGTTTAAACAAGGAGGAACGGCACTGACATGGGCACCTCATGTTGTAAGTTTGTGCATTAACACAAATTCATGAAGGACCTACAGGTCTGCATGCATCGAGAACAATTCTCACAGTGCAAAACATTAAAGAAGTTACTTTTTAGCCCATGCTGGAATTTACTGTATTAGTATGCATTTATAGATTTGTGTAGTAGTACCTATATACACAGTACAGTTTGATTTTACTGTGGGTTGTCAGGTATCCAGCTTTGGGAAATTTTAATATCAGATCTCCATGTGCAGTTCAGGAGGTAATGTTGGTTTAGAGACTAACAATATCTGTTGAATCCAAGAAGAGTAATTGTCAGTCAGCATAAATTAGTTAACACATTTCAAAATGTGAGTCCAGAAAATCCACAAACATTTGGAGATTAATCATAAAAAATTGTTACCAGAAACAATTATTTATAGAGTGTGGAGTCTATAACTTTTAGACCTATTTACTAATTTTAATTAAAGTAGTACCTAGGTATGTTCTTAAAGAAACAGCAAGCCTGGTGGTTTCGCTGCAAGCAGATTTATGGGGTGAAGTGCTTTAGCTGAATTTCCAAGGTAAGGACAGCACTGGGACTGTACTCCTGTAACTGTAATCCCAGTCACACAGACTTGCAGGGATTCTAGGTGATGACTAAAACATTCGCAGTTTAAGGTTTTTAAACGTATTTGAAAATTGGTGCAATTAATCTAAGAAAGTTTTATTCCAATTCCTTCAAAGCATCTGTATCCCATTAAATCCTCATAGACAAGCTGCCAAAATGCAAGTTACATAAATGACATGGATTTTTCTTTGTGCTTTAAGGTAATGTCCATGTAAGATGAACCACAAGTTAACAGGACCTGTGACATACAGATTCTTATTCTAAACTCCTTGATGTACTCCGTGATTTTTTTTCCTTCTTCCTTCCACTCAAAGGTTGATCCTAAAGGAAGTGTAATTGCTGTGGGGTTTGAAGATGGTGTTGTCCGCATAATTGAAGTTTTTGATCCCAAAGGACTGCCCACTCTATCAGAACAGCCCAATATGGGAAATACAGAGATAAAAATGAAACAAGCTTTCAAACCTCATTCTACTGTGGTTACAGCCTTGGCATATGAACAAAATGGAGATGTTCTTGCCACAGGGGTATGTATCACTTCCTTTGTTAGTTCGTATTGAATGACAACTTCCACATTTACTTGAAGTGTTAAGGCAAATTTTGTTCACTGGCAGTGCAGTTATACTTCTGCTATTGCTGTTGATTGCTTCTTGTACTTCTCAGTAGCACCAGCAGAAGAGGAAAATCTGTTTGCATACAATTTGTTTCCTGAAGGAAAGCAACCATGCAATACATACAATTTGTATTTTGAATTACTGGATTGTTTAATGTGAATTCTGTAATCCTTCTCAAAGATGCATTTGGCTTGTTTTTGAATTAGTTCAGTAGGATCTTGCATGTACAAAAAGCAAGTCTGTACACCAGCTCGGCAGAATATCAGTAACTGCCCAACACTGCTTTGCGTTGCAACAAGATCAACTGATCAGTTTGTCAGCGTGTCTGCTAGGCTTTGAAACTATTTCCAGTCAGAGAACTGGAAACAGGTAACAAGCCACAACAAAGATCAAAAGAGGAAATTCATAAAGGAGTTTGGGAACATCAGAATACCTGGCTGTGAACAGGTATACCTCTGACATAGCTCAGGTTAGGGCTGAAGACCTGGGCCTAAGCTTTAGGTGGACTCCTGGAGCAATGGGCAAAAGGTGCATGAATAGGGATGCCAGGAGAAGTTCACAAGGGCAACTAAGGCACTCTACTTAGCAGCCCAGAGGAAGCTGGGCGAGATTTTTCTTCCCCCAGAGTGTAATCATTATGAAAATCCAATTCTACGTTCCAAGGCACTTATAAGTCCCTTTGTCTAGCCATAGAATGTCTGAACGATGTTTCACACAGTATTTAGAATCATTCAGGCGTTTTGTCAGCTTTCATTCAGTAATGATCTTTTTTCCTTTTTTTTTTTTTCCTTCAGAGTAAAGACAAAACAGTTTTCTTTTTTGCTGTTAAAGATGAATACAAGCCAATTGGATTCATCTATGTCCCAGGGCCTGTGCAGGCATTACAGTGGTCTCCACCTTCTCATGTGAGTAACGCATGCTTGTTTTTTTTCTCCTTTCTCTGCTGTGTCAGTGTTGTTTCGAAAAGAACTTTCAATGGAAACCGGTGAAGGTCCACCACTCAAGTGACATTCTCTATATAACAGTGCAAAAGATGTTTTGCTGCTTCTTTTTTCTCTGCACACTGCTTCAAAATGACAGACCGATTCTGTGTAGCTGTACCTCTAGTTCAGTTATTTTGGATAAATTTTGGACTTTGCATAAACAAGAGCAGAAACATACATTAGCCACAGATTTTTGTGCAGTATTTTGAATTTCTGCCTTGAACTAACAAGTCTGTGCATTTCACCCACATTAATGCAGTCATTTGCAATTGTAGACAAAACTTTCAGAGCACATTAAGAAAATTTTGGGGTGCTTCTCTGAGCCTATGCTCTGTATTCAGTCATTCAGTGACTGAAAGAAAGAGATTCTAGATAATACTTAGAAATTTGATGTGGTTATGGTAACATGAATTTTTTGTTGGTCCAGTATTCTTACTCAAAAGGAAGATAGTTCATTATATTTAATAAATAAAGTGGCCACCAGGATGCATTATAATGCTTCACAATGGCAAACTTCAACTACTATTGCCTGTTTTTTTGAGAACAGATAAAAACTGTTCTCATAATTCAAGCAGAGTAGGATTTTTGTCTGTTTGTTTTTGTTATTCAAATAAGCACCATGGTAATTAAATACTATACATTTAATGGATGCGTTTTTTAGGATGAGATCTTATACAGGAACCATATGAGTCTCCATTAAGGTATCCATAGCAACTCTAATTTACCCCCTGGCACATTTTTTTTTGGTTGGGTCAGGTGATCTTCTCTCTGTTCTCCAGATAGCTTGCATTATCAATTCTCAAAACACTAAATAATTATTATCCTCACCTTGTCTATTCTTCCTTACCTGGCATTTTAAGGGAACTATTAAAAAAATGAAACAAACTCAAGCTAAATAGCATTTGGCAAGATTCCCAGGCCAGTCTTGAAGGTATTAAGGGATTTAAATGTCATAGAAACATACAAATGTCCAAGCATTCGTCAAAACAAAAACTTAGTTCCTAACTCCTGACCAGATTTATCTTTAAATTCACCAGACTCCCAGTATATGATGATTCTTCCAATCTAGATAATGGCAGTATAAAAGCCATTTTGCATATGGCAAGGACTTCTTCAGTTCCTTAGCTTTGCCTAGGATACACGTATGGAGATCACTACAAAGCACCAACTCCTATTTATTTCCATGGAAAGTATAATAGAGACAAGAAACACAGTAACAGTGATAGAACAAATTTTTAACATAATCTACACCATTAGCTATGCATTTTCACCAGTAATGAACAAGAGGAAAAATCTACACCAGCAAAGGCAGTGTTTCACAGCTGCTATGACAGCATTATTGCTAGGAAAACGTTGCCCATTGTAGGGTGAATACACTGAAAGAATAGTACCCACACAAAATAATGAACAGTATATGGATAGTATAATTTTGTATGGATTATCCAGGTGGTATAAAGACAACTAGTAAATTAGAAAGGGCTCACCTGAAACTCCACAGGGGAGGGATCTCCAACAAGAGATCCTTCCCTTGTGGTGGTCAGCCCTTAAATGGGATCTGGGAGAGGTGGAGCCAGACTGCACCCCTTCCATTCACACAGGTGTCTTGCCTTCACCTGTGCTCCTGTGGCTGACTCAGTGCTCACCTCAGGTGATCCATCAGTGGTTCAGGCCATGATTCAACAGTTCCCATACACCCATGCAATGCATCTTTCATTGACTCACACAGATGGAAGTCAGAAGGTGCCAAATCCAGACTGTATGGTAGGTGTGGTAGGACAGTCCAACAAAGATTTGCAGTGAGCTCTGTGATCTTCAAACTGGTATGAGACCTAGTGTTAAAGTATTGCAAGAGGAAGATTGTCTTCTTCTCTGGCCTGACTCTGGAAGTTTTAGCCTTCAGTTTAGTCAGCATCACAATGAAGTGGTTAGAGCTGATGGTATGTCTGAGTTCCAGGAAATGCAGGAGGATGACCACTTTCCTATGCCAAAAAAGAGTATACATCACTTCTTCAGATGAGGGCTGAATCTTGAACTTTTTTTTGATGGGGAATTCACAATGCCACTCCATGGACTGCCATTTTGACTCCAGCTCATAGTGGTGACACCACATTTCATCACTGATAATCATGCAATGTAGGAAACTGTCACCTTCAGCCTCCTATTGGTTCAGTAGGTCCTGACAAGCTTGCATACAGTGTTCTGTCTGTTCCCATGTGAGTATCTGTGGGACCCATCTGGCTCAAATTTGGCAACGTTACCACCGTTGTTTCCAACAAACTGAAGCTGATATTCAGCTCTGTACACAGTTCCCTGATTATAATTTTCTGATTCTCACAGATGAGCTGATCAAGACACTCATTTCATGATGTGACAGCTGTACGTGGCTATCTAGAACATGGCTCGTCTTTCACGTTGATGTCACCACTGCTGAAATGCACCGCCCATTGCCTCACTGTACTCACATCGACTGTTTGGTGTCCATAAATATTCAGCAATTGTCAGTAAATGTCAAGGGGTGCCATTTTTGCCTTGTGGAAGAATTCAGTTCCACACCTTTGCTTCATCTACACTCCCATGTCAGACACCATTTTGTCAGACTGCCCCTCTGCTGCCATCTGTTGCACAGCGACAAAATATAGGGGAATATTGGTGGGAAAGTTCATTCTCTACTCCATACCATCAGCAGCCACTTCTGGTGTCATGGGCCAACATAATAAAATAGGAGGCATTGCTTTCAGAGCAGCCCACATATAAAAGAAGTTCACTGCTTTCTGGTGTCTGCAGGAGAGTATCCAATCAAATATCAATGCAGTCAAGAGTTAATGCCTCCTGACTGGAATTTGACTTCGAGAAGTTTCATCTACTGACTAACTTTTTCCCCTTTCTCTCAATTCCATTTATACCTCAATACCATTTATACCATTTATACTTGTATTTTTGTGTTTTCGCGTAGGTGGTGAGCATGCTTCTCATCCTTTGTGAGAATGGATACGTTCTCCAGGTTCCTGCCCCTCTCCTCGAGAAACAGGATACAGCATCCACCTATCATATCAAAAACCTGCCAACACAGTACTTTCATTTTTATAGCATTAAATCCAGAATCAAGGTAAAGAAATCTCCTTTGGAGGAATTTCATGAATATGTTCAGAGGACAAAGGGTTTCTATTCTCTGTATTAAAGCACAGCTTTTTAGCTAAGCTTCTTAGAAGGGAAGTCAAGGTGGAGTCCATTTGTGGTTGTATTTCAACATTTGAAATTTCAGTTGTCAGCTATCCTTAATGCTGTGAAATTAGAAACAAAGCTGGTCTTAGGCTCAAGAGTGGAACTGCAGTGAGCAGGCTTCCAGTCCAGTGTTCAGTCCACCATTATCCTAGCAGCCTCTCTGGTTCTGTTCTTAACCAGTGATTTCCCTTCTCTCGTTGTTCACTGCTTCTGTATTCTGAGCAGTGCATAACAGAATGTCGGACAAAGCCTAGTTTCTTGTTACAGCTAGGAGGATGTCAGCGTTCAGGAGAAAGATTCCGTGGTGGTTCTCTCCCAGGAGGAGCCACAAAGGTAGCATACACATGTAAGAAAAGATTGAATGTATCGTGTGTGGTGTTTTTTGTGGTTTTGTCTGTTTGTTTTAGTCAAAAGAGAAGAATATACATTTATACACATATACAAGACACATTAAGTCTTAGGAAAATAAAAAACGTTGCCACTTCTTTCCTCTGGGAGAATAGATCAGTAATTAATAAGTTGCAACAAGAATCTTTTAGCTAATACGTAAGACAAGATGTATAACAGTAAGGATGGTGAGGCACTGGAATAGTTTACATAGGCCATGGAATCACCATGGCAGGATATTTATAAAGCATAGATCAGACAAACATCAACAGGTAATACTTAAGGTTTATCTCACACTACCCTGGAGAAAAAGAACAATCTTTTGAGAACTTTTCCAGACATTTCTCTATGACTTTCTATCAGAAATGTTTCTCTATCAGAAATGTTTCAAGGAAAAACCTGTTCTATAGAACGTATGATACTTGGTTTTGCTCAAGGTGGCTTGAATGGAAAGGGTGTTTTAAAGATTTTATGTGCCCTCCTTTCCGTTTTCAGAAGCCAAGTCTGTTACAGATTCACTCTTTTACTGAATGTATATTAGTGTTGTATTATACATATTTGACTTCAGCTTTCCAAGCAGTTTTTATTCTTTCCAGAAGTAGCATACTAATAGTGGTTATTATTGGGAATTAATCTCTCTGAGGAAACGCTGAAGTCTGCTTCTTATGCAGAATGGTTTCTGTTTGTAAGGACTATGATCTAAATACTTTGGAGGAGAGAAATGGGCACTACTCATGATGTCTGGTTGATTTCTGCTTAGTTGAAGAAAAAGAAATTTCTCTGGATATTCTGTGTATGTGGTGCCAGATCCACCTCAGATTTTGTTTATGAGACTACTGTAGTCAGTAACTCATGAACTGCATTGGTTTCATGCCTCTGTGTTTCACTGCTTGTTGTAACAGCTGGAAGAGGAGATTGCACTGAGAGAGAGAAAAAAGCAAGAGAAGGATAAAGCAAAACTTGAATGGATAATGCAGCTACAGGAGATGGGAAAGGAGATGGAAGAAGAAGAACCTAAAGAAGATGAAGAGCCATTGCCATCAATCTACATACCAGAAGAACCCAGCCCCATTCTTTGTGGGTTTTATTCAGCACCTGGGAAATTTTGGCTTTCCTTGGTAAATATGTTTTTTTTTTTTTCCCCATGTTGCTAGGATTGCAAAATATTGCAACATTCCACTCTCATCCAAGTGTCTTCAAAGATTCACTATTTTAAACCTGCAGCCTCTGGGATACAGAATTCCTATCACAGTTGATGGTTTCAGTGATCTTTTTGAAGTAAATCAGTAGTGTTAGTCCAGTTCAGGAATTTTTCAGCAAGAGCTCTTCTTAATGATGCCTGAATGGGCACAAGGGCTAACCTGTTCCCTTGCTAGTAGAAAGTAGAATCTTAACATATTGATAGGATGGATTCTAATGTCAGTGGTCATTATAGATTTTCTGTATGGATATATAGGTTCTCTGGATGCTTGGAAGTAGTGCTTCTTAAGCTATCCTTGGGAAAAAAAAATATTCAGAAAATTGCATTTACATGGCTAGCTACTTCAGTGTTCTCTTGTCACCTTTTCTTTATGGTCTTTCTCTTCAGGGTGGATATGATTCAGGTTTCCTTTATCACTGTGCATTCTCCTCAAATGAGCACCAAGAAGACCCCGAAAACCAGCAAGATGAACCTTTTGAAGTGATACCTATTGAAGACACTGATGACAACCCCATCCACCAGATTTCCTTCAGGTAGAACAATTTAGTGTAAAAGATAACTTTGTTATAATGCTTAAGGAAACTTGAAGAGGAGGAGGGTACACTACTTGCTCCCTTTTTAATGAGCACCAGTTCTAGCATGCAGGAACTCTTCCTAGTTTTTCTGGTGCCAAATTTCACTCAGTGCTTACTGGAGAACCACGAGAAGCCTCTGCTACCCTTCTAGTTGGATTGTAGATTATGGTCACCATCGATTCTTTTCACTAGTTAGAAAAGAGAGGACACAGTTAGCTCTCAAGGAGAATATTGAGGGACCAGTCTGGCTTCTTTTTCTAAGGAGATGTACAGGCTTCTCAGGAAGTTCACATGAACTCTATGAATGAAAAGGGTCAGCTATTTTCAGGATCCCAGTGTTAGGGTTCCCTGTAAGGCTAGACATGATCTACATATTAGGAGGCAGATTTAGTTCAGACTCTAACCTGCAGCTGCCTGCATTCTAGTTGGCTGCTATCTGCACTAGATGGAGATTGGGAAGGAAAACTTTTTCTAACCCTGCGCAAGATATCTGCTACACTGCTCAATTTAGGGCTCAGGCTAGTTCTGTGATACTGAGCAGATGCTAGAATATTACTGAGAAGCCAGCTGACTTGAAAAGCATGTAGTAATACCACATATTTTAAATGCCCAAATACTTTGCTGCTAGCTTAAAAACTTGGGAAGGGTCCATTTATTCAGCTAGATTAGCTTTCCATTAGAAGTATCATGCTTTGAGCTGTGACCTTCCTTGTTGCAAGTTACTGTTTCTGGTTGCTTATTTGACAGTACCAGCAGACTACTGATGTTCTGTGGGATGCAGAATGGTGCGCTGCGTGTTTATCCTCTCCGAGATAAAGACCTCTCAGTGAATACCCTGAAGGAATACTGGTCTTTTAATATCCATGACAATGATTATGGCCTGATCCGGGGGCTCTGCTGTAGTTATGATGATAGGTTTCTGATTACCTGCGGTGGAGATGGAAACATTTTTACCTTCAACATCTTGTGTCCAGAGGATGTTCACAAGGAGTTAAAAGCCGAAATCCCTCCTCCTAGGGTGAGTCAGTAAATGAAAATCCCTCAAACTCTTATTTTTATCATACAGAGAGTTACAGCTCTGATTCCAGAACAATTCTGAGTACATACAGTATACCTTATTTCAGTTAATTCAGCCTGTTTACTATGAAGCTACTGCAAATGGCTAAAATACAGTTAAATAATTTGACATCATAGATCTTTCACAGCAAAAGCTAAGGCTTCCCAAACAATCTGGGAGAAGAGTTCTTGGAAAGCCTTTTCTAGTAGAGGTGATATGACTGCATTGCTCCTTTTCAATGTTTTGTGCTTTTTCTCCAAATACACATAGTATATGTGGTTTATATGTAATATTCTACTATGTTTTCCTGACCCACAGAATAACTAGAATGAAAAGAAACACAAAGATATGGCATACTTAATGTCTGTCTTGGATTTTATTCCAGTAGAGTATGATTCTGCTCTGTACAGGGATTCCAAAATTAGTGTTGGAAAATGCCAATTGTGCAGCTTCTCAATGCTTTTGGTACCATTTATAATTTGCAAGTTGGCCATTTTTTAATTTGCAAAATAGCAAAGCGTGATGATAATCCTGTTCCTCTTTCAGTTGTTTACAGCATTAGCTATAATGATTTCAAGGATGTCCAGTAATCTCTGTGCAGCTGTTTACCTTTAGCACGTTTGAAGAGGTGACACTGGAACTTGATAACAAATATTCTACTGATACAAAAAGAGAAACGTGTCAGCAATACCACTGTAGCATGTTCTGACTTCATTGAATTGTCCAAAATTACACACACTCTAAAAATTTATTGAGTGCCCAGAATGAAACGAAACTAACTTGAAAGAAACAATTCAAACTATTAAGGAAGTGCTATCATATGTACTCAGTTGTGTAATGATTGTGCATTCAGCATATCTTAAAAATTTGTGTCAACCTAAACAAATTAAACTTTTAAATATTTTTAATATTAGTCAGTAACTACTTTTGGAAAGATTTCTAGTGAAAGAGACAGAGAGGAAATTGGGAATTTATTTATTTGTTAAATTGTTCACGCTAGTTGAAATTCTTGACCTGTATTAGAAGGATATTTAGTACTGAAAATAGACTAAAAATTATTTTCTTAAACAAAGTGAAGGATTGTAGTCGGTGGTATCAAAGCCTTACTGGCCCCAGTTTTTCAAGTAGTAATTAACATACAATTATAAAGTATATATATAATTTTAGCATTCTGAATATATGAGTAGCTCTATATAAAGATCTTTATGGTTAATTGCTATTGTGCAGGCTAGCAACGTTGCTTAATGACCATCCTAATAGGGTTTTCCTCCTATCAAAGTAAATCTTCATTAAGTATCTATTTGAGTTTTAAATCATGTGGAAGACTTTTAAAATTCCACTGTAATTAAACTTAATGAGATTCCTAGAGAATCAAATAGAAGTCCTCTGAAATTAATCAAGTTAAATTACAGAACAATTTAGTACCAGTGTATTCACTGTAGAGTGGTAGGCCCCCTTCTTTTCATAAAGCATGATTTCCTAAGGAAATGAGGTTTGTATGACTGCAGTGTCCATCCTTCATTCCTAGCAGCTAATAATTGGGAACCCATTACACAATCAGCAGAAGCAAACCAGATGAATTGCACTTGTAACTTAGAATTAGCGTGGGATATGATGTCGCTCATCAGCCTGGCAGTTAGCAGGGAAAAGAGAATTATATACAATAGCAGGGTCTGTGCAGTGATGTTATGGGGCAGTGAAGCTGGGACAAGCAGTGATGTAGGAGTTAACGTTGATGAGTAGAATATAGGATTTCTGTTCTCTGCCCCAAAGAACTCATCTCCATTTGTTCTTTTACATGCAAACAAACTTAAAATTGTTTATTGTTCTTGAAATGTTACAACCTGATATCTAAGACTATTATAGCAGTATTGATCATGAAGATTTCTTTTGATTTTGTGAGAGGCAATGGGAATTTTGAATGTTTGTAAAAGCTTTATTGTCTGTTAAAACTATTATTGCTTGTTTAAAAGCAAGACATTTTTATTTCAGAGGGGTCTAGAGAAGGAGAAGGCTGCTGAAGACATTCAGGATCCCAATGCTTGCAAGTAAGAGATGCTTGAATAATGATGAAAGAGATTTCCAAGCATTAGCAGCTCTTTGTTCAGACTACATTTCTCTTTTCAACTATTAAGAGAAGGGAGGAGTTGATCACCCTCAGTTTGTGTCATTTCCCCATTACACACTAAGTTTTTTTCAGACTTTGCCTCCATTTCTTTGACTTTTCTGTGGAAATAATTCAAATATATCAGTCTGACGCTTACACAGTTCAAACATCACCATGTTTTGGCCTTGAACTTGTGTTATCTGAAGTTACATAAGTATACAGTAAGATGGCTTCTTTCTAATTAATTTCAGAGCCATTGAGATCCCTTGAAGTTTATGTAACTTTTTAGATTTCCTTGACAGCCTTAAACTGTAATCTTTCCTCTGTTCCATTGAGATATTACCATTTCCTTCTTGCATTTTCAGCATTGAGGAAGTCAAGCAGAAAAAGGAGTATGAGCGGATCATGAAAGAAGCTGAAGACAAGAAAAACAAGAAAAGGAAGGAGTTAGTTGCACTAAGACAGGAATTTCTTTCTCTGCTTCAGAAGAATCAGGAGTTGCCAAAGCACATGCAACTGCAAAGAAAGGTTAATTTGCTTTTCATAAGTCATCTGCTGTTAGAGAAACCCTCTAAAATGTTGATGCCTAACGTTAATGTCCAGTGCTATGGGCAAATATCCTTGATTGTACTATCTGCCAGGACTTCTGAATCATGACTGATGATCTGTGCCATTTAAGAAGCATGTGGAGAAAAAAAAAACATGGCTTTACATGGAGATCTGAATAGCTCTTGAAATAAAGGATTGTGTTAATGTTCGTGAAACTCCTGACATCAGAGCAAAAATACTTGTTAGCAAAACCCAGCAGCCAATATAACGTGATGTTGGATTTTCTGTGTTTCTACAGCAGTATGAAATGGACCAAAGTTTCTTTGTAGAGCTGAATAAGCAGACTGCACAGAGAATCCAATTAGTGGAAAAGGAACTAGCTTGGGAGCATGAGAAACACTTGATTGGACTGCAGAAATTACAGAATTGGTAAGTAGTGCTTTTTTTCTACCTCTCCTGTTGACCTTGCCATGGGGCTTATTGTGGCACAAAAGAATTTGGGTGTTTTTTGTTTGTTTGTTTTTTTCCATTACAGAATCAACATTTCTTTTCTTCTTTTAATGATTCAGTCCTTATTTGACTTGAAAAATACACAAGAGTATATATTGATATTTTTAATCCTTGCCCAGAATTCAGATTTGCAAATCAAGGAAGTAGCTAAATTGTGATTTATCTCTATACGAAGAAAAACAGTTTTTTTGGTAAAGAGGAGAATAAGTTTGCTTGGGATTTTGTTAGTGATGGTCAGTAAGAATGAGGAACTCTTACTGGAACTTTGAAGGGCAACCTATGAAACGAACCTCTGTTTTTCAGGTATGCTGCATGTCTGTCAGTGTAACTTCTAGAACAGTGTTCCCTATACGCTTTAGAGTTATGACATGAGCTTCCTCAAGAACACAAGTTTAAGCACAAGATTCATTTTTGGTCAGTCTTCTTTTGGAAAAAGATGAATTCGTAAAAATAAATGCACAATAGAATTAATACACAATAACGGAGATACTTTAATCACTCTTAATCTATGACTGGAAAAAGGATGAATGAATGTATTTATTTTTAACCACTCCTTAATGAAAGATGACAGTTACTCTCATGAAGTTTTGATGTTGGGAACAGGGCTAATATATTTATTCTTGAGCATTTCTATTCCTAGATTGGATAAAAGTCAATAGATGATGTCACAAGTCATCGTGCTCTTACTTAGCAACTATATTTATATGTATTTATATGTAATAATTGTATATGTAATAAGCAAACCGCATTACTCAGGTCCTTTGGGTGAAGGAAAAATGGTAGATTGCACCTACTGACGTTGGTCAGTTTTGTCTAATTTGACTTTTTAGGTTTCGAGGCTCACTGGAATTTGACACTGTTGTTGTTCATGCTATTCAAAGCAATCATCAGATTTCCACCTATAGACTTCTAGCAATCTCTGAGAAGTACTACGAAGATAAGGAACGTCCATCTTGGAAGAAGACAGTACTCAAACGGGCATGGAAAAAAGAGGAAAAAAAGGAGATCATCAGAGATAGAGAGCGTAAGCATAGGGCTAATTATGACCTTTAACAGATTAACAGTACTATGTTTTTGTCTTTCATTTCTGATCATTTTACTGAGTCCATGCTAAAGAAATGATAATTTCCCAAGGTGCAGGTAAAGAAATATAACTATAGCTTGGTTTTTAGTACCTACATACATACGATGTTTTCTACATTTAAGTCAGTGTCAGCAGCCAGCTATCAACCCAGTGTGAAGAACTTGACTAAGAGTCATCTCAGAGAACCTGAATGTGTTCAGAACATCCACTGCAGAGGAACTATCTTGATCAACACCAACCTAACAGGAGCTGTCCCAGGAGATTCCTGGGAGTTTAGATGATCGTGTGTTGCATGATATTTACATCTTCACGTGATTCTTTTTTGTTTCAAAAGCTAGAATTGTCGAGGTGAAAGCTGATAAACTGAAGCCAAAGGTCCAAAAGCCAGCAACACGTTTTATAGAAAGCAAACGTGAGCAAATCAGAAAAATCACTGAGAAATTTGACAAGGAGAAAGTTAAGATAATGAAGAGAAAGGAGGAGTGGGAAAAACTGTAAGTCTTTTTAATTGGACTCTGGGTCCTTTCAGTTTGCTTCCTGTCTGGTAGTGCTGTATGACAGCTAAACAAGATTATGATATCTTTGCCCAATTTCTTACATTCCTGATGGATGTAATTAAAATACATGAGCCTTTTCATACCTCAGAGTGTCAAGAGACAATTAAAACCTTTCAGTTAATTTCTGTGGTTCTTCTAAAACATTAAAAAAATTGAGTTCAGCTAGGTAGATGCATCTTCAGATAGGGCTTAAGAGGTCTAAATCAATCGTGACCTAGAGACTTGTGAATTATTAGTCAGCCTCCTCTGTTGTGACCCTTCTATCACCACATATACCACATTGCCAACAGCTGTGGGTTTAGTCTGTTACACTTCAAGGCTGCTAGCAGAAAGTGGAACCAATGTTGAGTCAGAGCACGAAGCTTTTAAGGTTATTGTTATTTGATAATGTATCTTTTCAGATAATCTGCACTGTACACTGACTGACAGAAAACATACAAATGGACAAAGCAGGATAATTCTGTACCTTCTGTCTTAAAGTTCAGCTTTACTTTGTACCTACCAGGTACAAGAGCAAGCCTGGTGATGACTATGAGGATCCGAGAGATGTTCAAGCCATCAAAGAAGCACAGGAAAATACGGGGTGTTACAAGCTGAAAACTGCCACTGATTACAGAGTCCCTCAGGACAAGCATATGAACACTAAAAAGAAGACAATGCAGCTTGCATCCCTGGAAGTGCTGGTATGTAAACTGGTTCACTGGTGTGGGTATTTTTCCTTTTTCACAGGAGGGAGGATAGTTTAGTAGTCACTGAAGGAGTCTAGGATAACTGTCAGCTGGCTCTTTTTAAGTAACTGGAAAAAGTAACTTCTTTATTTTAGTAGGAACGTGTATTCTTTCATTCTTAAGAAAGAAGTCTCACTATGTAGCACCTGATACGCTTTCCTTACAATACTGAACTAAGTAATCCCTATCAGGAAATATTTTTACAAAAACAGGGAGGTGAGCAGGAGCAGGTCTTTGTAGCATAACATCTTCATATTGCACTTAAGCAATCACTGCTTTCTAATTAAGAGCTAAGTACTGGTATGTTCCTGGGAAGTGGTGTTTTGGAGCCACCTTCCTGTACCAGGACTCCTTCAGCTATTAATGTTTTTAACCACAAAGGCCCCACAACCTCAGATGTCGTGCAGTATCATTACTGCTGTTCTTGTGACTTCTGCCACCCCCTTCTACTCACAAGGGCTGTTTTACATTTTGCTATGGTGACGTTACCAGATATCCAGTGGTTAGCTAACTCAGTAGGACCACCCAAGGCAAGTAAAAAGGAATAGTTCTAGTTGTAAATCTCACATTTACATAGATTAATAATTATAGTCACGTCAGATAATTGCTGTGTAAGATTGTCTTTTACAAAAATCAGAGAAGTTTCTGCCACGTATTATTGTTAAATCTCATTCTGTTATTATTTCATATGAAAAGTGTGAATCAATGCAGTGTCTCTTTCTGACAATAGAGTCACAGAATGGTTAAGGTTGGAAGGGACCTCTGAAGGTCATCTGATCCAATCCACCAGCTCAAGCAAGGGCACCCAGAACAGGCTGCCCAGAATCATGATCAAGTGGCTTTTGAAGATCTCCAAGGATGCTCACTCGCCATTCCTCCCAGTTCTATATTTTTCAGCGAACTTGCTGAGGGAACACTGCCTCATCATCCAGATCACTAATGATGGTTAAGAGAATTAGCATTACTGGATTCTGAATACAGAATTATTACTGAGGTTCTACCTATGGGTGAAGCAAGATTAAAAAATAAAGTGTTAACAAGTTTTGCAGTTTAATTCACAGCTCTTACATGTAAGTGCCACTTCTCACATTAGTAAATCTTTATCTTGAGTCAGGAAAAAATGCCAAAGTCTACCAAAGTCAACTCAGAAATCTGGATCACTAAAAGGTCTGGATAGGCTTTGTCTTCAATTTATTGTGCCTTTTTTTTTAAATCCAGAAGCATCTGACAGATGCTTTCTTGCCTTTAATTTTGCTACCTACTCTATTTTGAAAATTCAGAACTTCATTCCATTCTTAATGGACTGCAGTTGTTGCGATTTCAACATCATCTTCATATACTTTATTGACAAGGATTACATCTATATGCTAGTATCTACATTCATGAAGGACTACTTCAGTGTCCTTCATAAAATTTATGAAGGAGTTACATAAGAAAACTGAATTGTTGTAATGATGATGCCAGAAGTCTAGATTTCTGTACAGCTGTTCATTTGTTAGTGTGCACAATGAAGGTCTTCTTAAACATAGTACCTTTGTCTTAGTATATAATTTATACAACATGCTGGTAAGGAGAGTCCTTTATCAAAGCTGAGATGCTATCTGTGTTTAGTGAGAGACAGCCCAGATTACTTATCTTCTAACTCCCACAACTGATTTTTGCAGTCTCTGACTGCTTTCTGCACTACTTCAACATCTCAAGTCAAGAAATTCATGATCAAGTCAGGAGAGACAGAGGAAGCTTTATGTCTGCACTTTTGCAGTTTCTGTGAAGAAGAGTTAGAGAGGTGGTTTTAAAGATTTTAAAACCAGACATTTTTCAAAGTGCTCATTTAAAAATACAGATTTATGGAGGTGGTATATAGAAAGAGGGAAAGTCAGTATGACAAGCCTCTTAACTACTTACTTATGTTGGGGGAGACCAAACATTATGTACCACTGAGGAAATCCTACTAAAATTGCTTTTCCTTTGCAGATCTATAAGAAGAAGGTGAATATGAACAAACAGATTATGTCATTGCGGGACTTCAAGGTTTCCATTATTGAAGAAATCAAGTGCTTATTGCAAGAATTGAAATCCGTGCAAGCAGCATTAGATTTATCAGAACGTCTCCCTCTTCCCCCAATTCCTCAGTTACACCCAGATGAAGTTCCAGAAAAAAGATTTGAGTATGACCATGACATCCTACCTAAATTCCAGGAGGGACAAGCAGCCAAGGCAGAGCTTCAGGAACAGTTGGAAGAGACTCCCTCATCTGGTATATTTAGGCATAGTTTTAAGGCTCCCTGTGAAGAGACCGGCTCTCTTCAACAGACTGCAAGCTCACTCACACTGAGAAGAGCATCATCTGTGGTCATAGAGCAGCAAAAGGATTTTGTAATTGAGAAAGCAGAGCCAACAGAAATGGAGCTGGAAATTTTAAAGAAGGAGAAGATAAAAAACCTATACTTGCAGGAGACTTTAATTAATAAGGTAGAAAAAAAAATCATTTTGAACAATCTCAATCAGAAAAAATCCCTTCTCTCTCAGGACTGCAGGCACACTGCTTTTCAGAACTTCAGAAAAATGCTGTCTAGTTCAAATTTACAGTGTAAATCAATATAAATCTGTAACAGCAACCTTTGTGCTATTATCACTTAAGAAAATTTGTGCAAAATTCTATACTCAGTGGCCAAAAAAAAAAAAAACCCACATGAAAGTAAAATGTAAGAAATTTATTTCATAAGTGATAATTAGAAATGTTGAAGTATCACTGCAAATTCATAGATTCATGAAGTTCTCAGCTGTTGAGCAACCCTCTGGTCTCAAAAATGATTTTAAACCTACAAGGGTCATGAGAAAGCTTCCTTAAAAGGCACATCTGTGTGCATTAGGCATAGAATAAGCAAGCTGACTTGACAGAGGGAGATGTTCCCTTCTGCTTTCTCTGGCTTTAGATGTTTAACTCCACTCCTGATACCCTCCCTGTTACTCATTTGATTCTCTTACGCTCCAGATCAATGCACTGGTGATCAACTTTGATGCTGAACTTCGCTTTCTGAGGCATAAGAAACTACAGCTGGATGTGCAGATGAAACATGCTGACCTGAACTCCATCACTTGGTTTGAAGAGCTGCTTATCCTCAAGAACACTGAGAAAAATGAGAACCTTCTCCAGGGGCACGTTAACACCCTCCACAGTGAGCTGGAGGCCATACAAGTATGTAGGCTATGTGTCTTCAGAATTAACAGTACAGCTAAAGAGTGGCCTAAACCAAAAGAAAAATGTAAAATAAATGGGGACTTCTCTTTGCTTCCTTTTTGCGCTGATCCAGTGTAGGGTGAATTCCCTGAAAGAATAGTACCCACACAAAATAATGAGCAGTATACGGACAGTATATTTTTGTATGGCTTATCCAGATGCTATAAAGACAACCAGTAAATAAGGAAAGGTTCACCTGTCACTGATAGTTGAGGCTCACCTGGAACTCCACAGGGGAAGGATCTCCAACAAAAGACCCTTCCGCAGTGGTGGTCAGCCCTTAAATGGGTCTGGGAGATGGGGAGCCAGACTGCACTCCTTCTGATCACACAGGTACATTGCCTTCACCTGTGCTCCTGTGGCTGACTCAGTGCTCACCTCAGGTGATCAATCAGTGGTTCAGGCCATGATTCAACGGTTCCCATACATCCAGCATCTAGTGGTTAATTTTGGAAAACAAAGAAACTCTCAATCATCAACCACGGTGGTAGTTTTAGATGTTGAATAGTTAATCTTTTCACAATCTTCATGATGTGGAATCAGTGACAAACCAGATTCTTCTGAGTTTTGCTTGACTGGAGCATGCGTTCAAAGAGTGATAGTCAAGTGTCGCATCTCCAGGTACTCACTGATATGTCCTATTTACATTAAAGTTAAAAGCTTGCGCCTTTTGACTAAAGAAGGTTTTTTGTTGTTTAGTCAAAACTGAACAGCTACCTTGCACAGATGGAGGATAAGAAGTCTGAGATTGTAAAACTTCAGGAATGTGAGAAAGCTCTTTATGCCAGCTTCCGGGCATCCCTTGGAGAAAACAATGAATTTGCCCATTTTCTGACCAAGATTCTGAAGAAAAAAATCAAGTGCATGAAAAAACAAGTAGAAACAGGTTAGAGATAACTGGTATCATCTTTTTGATTGTTTACATGTACTTCCATGCAGTAAGACAAATGTGCCTCAATCTAAATGGAGCCCTGGGTACATGCAATGCTAAACACGGTTCAAAAAACCAAATAGATTAAACCTACCCAAGTTCTGTTTTTATTCCAACCCGTGTTCTTTGGGAGCCATCCTGAATGATAACAGTGGTAATTCAATCTCTAACATGATTACATTTGATCTCATCACAGCTCCTACAGTGTACTTCCTGTATGTCCATACTGAGGATTGATAATTAGTATGAAGAAGAGGCAGAGCTTTAAATAGCTGCTTCCTATGCTGAACCAATTGGAGCTAAGGAAAAATGATTCATCTGCCACATTCATGACATTCTCCTTTAATTTGTTCGTTGACTAATGAGAGATCGTAGACCTCATCTGCAATAATTTATTAGTCACACGACTAAACAAATTATGGAAGGATTCAATTTATCTTACTAACTAGGTTTTAATCTGTAAAGGCTGAGCAGTCTAACTGAGCTCGAAAGCTTGCCTTGGCTTCTGCTTTCAACTGGGACATGATTACCAAGAAGTGCAGACAACAGTCATGCTTTTGTGACAATTTCGTGCTTCTGTGTATTTTGCTTGGTTGTTTAATCTCTGTAGTAGAACACTAAGCCTACAAGGTTTAAATTCCAAATATATAATACACATACAGAGAGGAAAAATCAGAGAAGAAAGTCTCAAAAATATGCCTATGTTAGTGCATTTGGCACGACAGGGTGATCTCTGTCCCACGTGTTTTCTTTTATTTCTGTGGAATTATCAAATCAATGCAATAGGTGAAAGGTGCCTGAATCTGCATATTATAGGGTGCTCTTGTTCACTAGTACATTCACATTAGCACAGCCTGTGGATCTGGGGGTTATCCTGCAAGTCAGCAGTACCATCCTTTTCTTCCAGATGAAAAAGATGAGAGTGAAGAGGAGAGTGTTCCGAAGTCCAGCTTGGGGAGTGATGAAGAAGATTCTGGATCTGAAGATGAAATCTTGGACATCTCTGTTTGCCCAAAGAGTACCTAAGCCATCATTTCCTTGGGTTGACTACTTGTTTAGCTTTAGAGCAATGCTGTGTTTTTAAAAAGGATTTTTTTTCATTATTCTCTTTGCATTAATGCCATTAAGGGCCAGAATGTGTGCAGTCCTGACTGCAGCATTTCTCCTCAGCAAATCCCAGTGAGGATAAGGAAAACACTGACGGTATTGGGTACAGTAATTAAAAAGTTTGGAGAAATAAAACTCAGTAAGTGCAAAGAATTAATTACTTCATGTAAAGAAACATTTGCCGTTTCATGGCTGTTTGCTGGGGAGGATGGTGTCCTCATAGGAGCAGAGCTGGAGTGAGGCTGCAGTTTCTCTCTGGAAACCTGCTGCCAAGCCTCGCTGGATCCTGGTTCAGTGCGGTTCTGTGGGGACCTTCCCGTAGTGTGGAATTAAGCTCTTTGTTACCACCTCGTGGATTTGTCTAGGAATTGCCTGTTGCTAGGCTTCTTTCTATCAAAAAAAGTATCAGGAAGATTCCCTTGCCTCGTTCATTCATTCAGCAAAAGAAAGCAATCTCTGTTTTATTTTCTATTTCTTAAGGTCTTTGAGTGACGAATTAGTGACCACTTAACAACACTGCTTTATTTTCAGTTCAAATTTACCAGCAAGTTACTGAATCTTATTTTTTTTTTAGCTGAATGTTTAGTTACTCCCTGCCCATCTCTTTTTGTCACTGAATTATTGGGAGGAAGTAGAGGCTTTTTATTTTTTACTGAAAAAATCATCCAAATGACTCATTAATGGGGAAACGATACGGTGCATTAGCCTCTTCATATTTGTGTCTTCAAGTGCAATTCGCTTTGCCTGCATGGGACTTTTTTTTTATAGGGATTGATCTGTGTTTTGTGTTGATAATGCTGAATTGGTTGGTATGACAGATTCCACTGCACCAGCTGGAACTTCACAGGTCCTATGAACCACAGCTTTCTTTACAAGTGAGCTAGAGCCCCACAAGCAGATCACCACAGCAAGTCCATCATTTATAGCTAAATAGGCTATGGATGAATATCTGCACGTTCACGTAACTAAAGGCTGTATTGGCCTTGTATATAAATATAAATTACCAGGACTAACTGAGTCATAAAAGCTAACTTTTGCTTTGACGCTGGCTTTGATGCATTAAGTTTTACTTCTGGAAACAAACTGTTTTGACTGAATATAAAGAAAAAAGATCCATCCAAGACATTGACCCTTTCTCAAAGGAGCTTGGCCCACAGGGCTTGTGTTTGAGAAAGCTCTAAGGAACCAAGAGCATTATAGGGAATGCTGAGCAACCTGCACAGTCAGGGAAGCTACTGAGTCAAGCTTGTGTGGTATAGTTATAATAAAAATAAGCTATCTTCTGATCCTTTCCTTCTCAGACTGTGATAAGGCACTCTTCCAAAACACCATCCAGCTCCGGGAAAAGCGGTTAGACATCAAGGAAGCTTTGATAAGGGAGAAGAAAGTTGCTGCTAAACTCAGAAAGGAATATAATGTCTTATTCGAAAAGGTATTGTAGTGTTTTGTTCTTAGCAAGCATCAGCTGGCCCCAGTACAATGAAGATGTGCTATTGATTTTGGCTAAGACAGAAAAGCACAATGCTAACCTTTTAGGAGGCCTTTGTCTGGGGAGGAATCTCCGTGCTTGCACATGGGCAGGAGGCAGCTTGCTATGGGTCGCCTGTCCTTCCTGAAGAAGGCACATCAAGTTGGTCTGACCTCAGCTGCTAGGGGGCTGGACCCAGTTTTTAGGGCCCCCACATAGCAGAAGCCAGACTCTGTGATTCAGGTGGCACACCTGGCATAGCCTGGCCCTGTCCTGTCTGCATGTGATGGGAATGGACAGTAAGAAGGGTCATGCTAGCACAAATGCTTGATACAGTACATGCATTCTATCTTATAGTTATTTTCTTCTGCTCTTTGTCATAGTAATTATTGAATAAACTCACTTGGTGCGAGTTTTCCTTTCAGTTTTTATGAGGTCCTGCGTTCGTCAAGACATTTGATTTATATTAAATCAAAAATATCTTAATTTAAAGGGCTTTCTGGGATAGAGGAAGAGTTCTGCCAAAATGCCATTATGCAAGGCTTGCTTTTATTGTGTCTCAAAAATGTCCCATCAAATAAGCTTAACTTACAACACTTTTTTGTTTTGCTTTTAAAGGCTTTCCTAAGTGCCAGCTGCCACATATTCACCCTGGGGTCTGACATTTGATTCCGAATTGTTTCTTTCTCATGCTGAATCACATTTCCAGGCATAAAACAATAAAAAATATCTTGCAGACACTGTTGATCTAGAAGTGTTTGGTATGTACATTAAACAAAGCAGCTGTCTCTTAATACATACGTAGCTTCACAAGTAAGAAGATATTTATGAACGTACCTGTGTACAGAAGTCTGTGTATTTGAATACCGTAGGATTTTTGTCAGTCCACGATTTGTCTTTTTGCAGGCAAAATCAGTGGAATCCAGTCTGAACGCAGCAGAGAAGGAACTGGACATCTTTCAGTGGAAAAAGCAGCAGAAGCTGAATGATCTCTACGTAGTCGTACCTTTGAAACTGCATCAGGTAATTCACACTTTGTGCATTCATCAGTTTTACTTTTGGCAGGTGCCAATGGCCTGTGTATATCAGGACAGTGGCATTACTGGCTTCTGAGGCCTTTCACTTCCTGACCCACTGCTGTCTCCTTGGAGTGACAGTGCCATTAATTGAACTTCATATTTCCTCTGGGTTTGTTTTCCTTCATATAAGGACAGGTAGTGTCAGCACGTTGATGAAATGTGTGTAGCCTTCAAGTGACTCACAGGTTTGGAATGGAATATTCCTTCAGGTCTATGCCTACTAATATTCCACGAAAAACAACTACGACAACAACAAAACACAGTAAAAACAAGCAAACAAAAATCAACAGCCAAAAAAAAAAAAAAAAATTGAAAGTAATGGGAGATTTGCCCAATTCAAGAATGCTGGATTGCATGCGGTGAATTCATGCAGCTGTTATCCCAGGGATGATAAGCAGAAAATGAAGAGGAAAACTCCAGACAATAATATTATTTCCTCTGGGTTTAATCTTGTCCTCAGAGAAGGAGGATAGGCCTCTGCCTGTTGTGGCTTACACACTTCTGAGGCAAGCTCAGCAGCTTTGTTTTATCTACCCTCATTAAAATGTTCATAAGAAACACAGAGGAGTCCCAGACCTGGCTATGCCATTTGGCAGTTCCCAGACCATTCAGAAGCACAGAGACACTCGATAGGAGTCCCAGACTCCTTTTTTTTTCCTCACTGCCATAGGAAGGTGAACAGCTTCCCACTCAGGGTGCCCTCGTAGCTCTAAGTAGTCTTTGAGCTCTGCTGTGTGGTAGCGATTCCCCAGCCCAAAACATGAGAGCTGTGCCCACGCTATTACCTCATTCATTAGTTTTCAAACTCTCGTGCATTTTTTATCCAGAACAATCAACAGCACCATAAACAGGTCAAGTCAGCCTTGCTTATGGCTGTTTCTGGCAGGTGGAGTACTTCTTCAATGGGGAGGTACCCAAGGACTTCTCCCAGGCTCTGGTATTTAACAACCAGTCCCTAGAGTATCTGCAGAAGAGAATTGTGGACTTACATCATGAAAAGATAACGCAGAGAGAGATCTTTAAGAAGGCCCAGCAGCAATACAAGCAGCTTGTCCAGGACAAAAAGGAGATGGAGATAACTATTCAACGTGAGTAACAGAATCCATACCTCACAGACTGCTAATTTCTCTCTTACTGAGTGTGAGGAACTCAGCAGATCTAAAATGTCCCAAGTGGTTACTGCAGAAAAAGTGTATCAAGTGGACTGTTCGGGTGGAGTACTGGTAGTTCTCCAGCGCTGTGGGGTCACTGGGCTGTGGCAAATAAATTTTTAATGCAATTTCTTCCTCGTGTAACATAAGAATGAAAAAACTCTGTATTCAAAACATCTACTTTCCCAAGAACCAGACCCAGAGATGTTCAGATGTCTGTGAGCTTTGAATCTCCTCTGCCAGCCTGCTGAGGCTTTGGTGTGGGGGTGGCTGAATGTGGCTGTGTGATAGCCCAAGTGCAAGGACGGATGGCAGTATTCAGTTGTCAGCTCTGTATGAATTTGTGTGAATTAATTATTATAGATCATATATGACAAAGCCCAGGCAAAAAGCTGGGGGTACAGAACGAATTCTTGCTAACCCACAAAAAGCAGTTCTGCCACTTGTGCCGTGCCTTTCCTGTTAGGTCTGGAAGAGAAATGCAGTCGACTGATGATGCTGAAGTTTGGCCGCATGGTTGATTTTGAGGCAGTTCAAGCACGCTCTTTTAACATACGCTTGGAAGAGCTGGAATTGCACATAATAGAGAAAGAATATGAGCACTCCCAGGAAATCAAAGAGCATGCGGTAAGGTACAGGAATGGGAGGAGGGGGTATGTATGAATATGTTCTGTCAAGGATTTGTTTGCCTGGGGCTCAATAGCTTCACTAACATTTTGTCAACATATTCATTTTTGTGTTTTCTTCACCTGTCACCATCAGACCAAAATGTCCAAGTCCCACATCCCATCATGACTCCTATCTCTGCTCAGCTGCTGCTGCACATCCTATTTTCTTGTGGAGTTGTTGACGGCTTTATTATTTTTTAACTGTCCTCCAGTGCATTTTTCCGTTCCAGTCCCTATGTGAGGTACTCCCAGAGTGCTACCATTCAGATTTCAGCTGGCAGTCGGTACCTGCCCCCTGCTCCCATCATATTTATTGATGAATCATTTGAGTGCATCCCTGGCGTATGCCTGGGACACTAGACTGAGCAGTATGAAGAGTGCATGTCTTCTTAGGACACCTAAGGCTTGGCAGTGCAGGCAGGCAACAGTGCCAAGCTGTCCTTACAGAATGCTGTTCTGACACTTCAAAAATATGTAGACAGAAAAAAATAAGAAAGCAAGAGTATCCCAGAAGAACCAAAAAATATCTCTACGAGTGAGTATCATGCCTTATTTTAATTTGTTTGGCTAATATTTCACGCCCACCCCTCCTAATAAGTTTTGTGATTTCTATTTCTTCCTGTTAATGCCAGTTGTCATCATGTTTTGGGCTTACTCTTTGCTGTGGGGAATGCTCTGCTCCTTAGAGAAGTTAGTCTGGTATCCTTCAACACAGCATCCATCTGGCTGCATTGCAAGGTTTGAACTCCAGAAAGTAGGTTTGTTTTGTAGGGAACTGCACTGTCCACTCCTGTGCGTGTTTGCACAGCATCATACATTTCCATGAGAGCAGAATGATCAGATTTGCACTCCTGACTGTCCTGTGTTTGTCACTATGCAAAGAACCCCTCTCTTCCTCCTGGATTTGGGTATGAGAGCTGAGTTTCAGATTGGAAACTCATAACCTTAGCCTCCGTTTGTCACCTGTGCTGGCTTGTGGCACACACAAATGGAGTACGGTGTGTCTGGGTCTCTTCCCTTTCCCACACTTCTGCCTAACTGCTTCACTTATAACGCTGGGTCATTTTCAACACTAAGAAAAGAACAAAGAGAAATAAAAACAAACCCAACAAAACAGATTGCAGGAAAGGCATTGCAGGATCACCTGTATGTGGGATCAGTTTGCTGTTTCCCTCTCTCCCATGACACGTGTTCAGCCTAGCCTAGTCCCTCATTTTACACTTTTTCTCCCCGCTCATCTTAGCTGAACTTCTGATTTCTTTCTAGAAGAGAATCTTAGACTTACAGCAGAAGTTAATGATGCTGACGAAAGAAAACACAGTGAAGACACAGCAGCTGAACCAGTTCTGCCTTGAAAAGCAGCACCTTGAAACCAAGCTGGATTCACTGAAGGATGATCTGGTAAACCTCTTAGCTACTGAACTACGTGCAGGTTTGGGAGTGTTGGGAAGGGGCTCGTCCAGCCCTCACCATCTCCCTGATGGAACATCCTGCCCCGCAGTCAGCCCAGTGCACCCTGGTGCTGCCCAGTGGCACTGACTGCTCCTTAAGTAGGCTGTACTTGAACTTCTCTGTTAATTTCTTAGCTGCTTTCTAACATTGAAGCTAAGTCATCTTATTTCTGATTCGAAAATGTTTTGCAGAAAGTCAAAATTATTGTTCCGATACATAGAAGCAAACAAGTGAGCTGTGTTCTTTCTCTTTATTAGGGAATAAGGCAGCCATTGGTAATAGAGCGAGCCAGAGATAAAGATCTCTCACTCTGTCTTCCAAGTAGTTCTGACTGAGGAGTGCAGCAGTCACTGTTCCACCTCTTGGGAAGCTTCACTTTCCCAGATGAAATAAACTTCCACTGTTAATTCTTGCATTTCTTACAGGAGCAATTTTTTTCTCTCCCTACAGGGGGTAGAATTTCAGGGCCCCCGAACTGCTGATGTCAAGGAGAAGGCCAGGATGGAGTCACAGCTGAAACATCTGGCTCACAACGAGGCTATCCTAAGAGAAGAAATCAATCTTCTAAGCAGAAAGGACGGGCATTTAATTGAGCAACTCAGTCTCCTAACCAGGAACAGTCGGTTTCTTCAACCTTCATCGCCACAGGACTTGGAGACACCACACGAAGTGTTCCCTGTTCTTACACCACAAACAGTAACCAGCAGTTAAAGTTTCCTTTAGAAGCACACACTGAGCTGTGGCAGCAGTAATACTTGCAAGTGTGGAATTTACTGTTTTGGTTGTACAGGGGTTTCGCTGTGAAGGATTATATTTGTTTCCTCTATCCAAGTATGGCTGTAGGGGTGGATAGGGAATTAAAAAGTGCAAATGCAACCAGTGGACGCTGCTGTTGTCAGTCCTTTGCAGTCCTCCGTACCAAATGGCTTTGGAAGGCTGCGAATGAGAATGTTTCACACGGGCAGTTCCATCTCTAGCACCCAGGCTCTCAATAAATGGTAAAGGAGGTCTGTCTTAAGGGCGAGTCTTGTTCCTTGTTGAACATTCCCACTGCAACGGCACGTGTCTCCTGAGTTAGGAACACTGTGAGAATAGGAAGCACGATGTCTGGGGAAAGCCAGGAGAGCTTCTTCCTTGGGGCCTCCAATGCTAGAAGGGTGTGGTGCCACTGAGAGGTCTGCCCCTGCTCTGTAGGGGTGGGAAACTGCACTGAAGAGCAGGATGTCCCATTTATTTGACATAAGAAGACTATAGCAAACGTGAAGTCAGCCTGTAATTTCACTGCCTTGCATGCACCAGAGAGTACAGCTCAGCACTGAAAAGATTCACACAGGTGACACGGAGGAAAGCTGCAACTGCAGGGAAGCATCACCTCCCCTCAGGTGTCCTGCTTGCCGTGTTCCTACAAGGAAAAAAGAACTCATTCTGTGGAAGGTTTTAGCATACCACCAGCCACAGAAAACACGTAAGCCTTTATTTTAGTTGTTAAAGCATGGGTTTGTCTTTACAGATACGCAGCTGCAGATGGCGGCTATGTGAAAGTTTGCTGAAGGTGATCAGCAGAGTGCATAACTCCAGCCCACTCACAGGAGTGTCTTCCTGGGACACGCCATCCCCCGGTGCTAGGAGGAGCCCTCACTGCAGGAGCTGGCAGCTTCATTTGCACCCGTGTCCTGCGATGTCCCTCGTGCTGCTGTTTCAATCTTGTGCTCTGACGAGCAGCCCAATGCCACAGCTGGCTGCTGCCTTCTCTCTCGGGCCCTCCTGTTGCCTTGCTGAAGATGCCTTCTGTCTCCATAGCATTATAAAAGGCACATATACATCCATATACATCTATATACAAGTGCATAAATATATAAATAGAGGTGTTATACAAAAATAAATAGCCATTCTTTTTTTTTCTCTTTAGAATAAGTCTTTTGCAAAAGGCAGCCTGGTCCCTAACTGATGGGAGAATGAGTCTCTAAGGGCCTCAGTGAGGGCGAGCTGCCGTTCAGATGTCCTGGTAGGTCCTGACTCAAAGATGTGAGCACTGGAGCCTGGGGATGGAGGTCTCCTCTGGACTGGCAGCAGTCTAGTCTTTCTACCTCTTCCACCGGCACCAGGCCCAGGCAGAAAGGGCTTCCTGAAAGGCAGAGGAGTGAGAGAGAATTAAAATGTGTGCAGAAATGAGAGAGACTACGAGAGCTTTCTAGTCAACACTTTATGAGGGTAGACAGGCTGATCAAAGACCAACAGCTGCATTCTAAAAGTCCTGGCTGCAGGGGCTTTACTCCCATGCTTGTACGCAGTGGGTTGGATCCATGCTACAGGAGGGCTGGATCAATAGATCCTGTCCTAGGGAAATGGATTCACATAATTTTTCAGGGACCTTGGTGTTTGAGCAGCCTGGACTGCTAGTGTGGCCTCCTCATGCTATTGGAAGAAACAGTCCTTGCACCACAGGACTGAGAATGAACAAAGCCATCAAGCATCCTCTGCAGTGAAGTTTCCCTTCAAGATAAGCCCAAAACAATGAGATGAAGCAAGCACTGAAATCTTCCAGACCGCTTACCGTGGTGGAACAGTGGATCTCGTCGAGGATCCAAACCAGGACCTCCCACTTTGCTGCCCATCGCTGGGTGATGCAGGCCAATGAAGTGCTCCTGAAGGTGTGGGCAGTCATCTTGTGGCTGCAGAAGCTGGTGAGTGGAGTCATCTGGGAGACTGTACAGGAAAGAGCTGTCCTCCGGTCTTGAATTGGGCAATCTAGGGAGGCACACAGACAAAGAAAGGAGTTCAGCACCATTCCTAAACGAGGAGAAATTTGGATATGCTTGTGAGGTGAGAACTGAGGTGTTGCAAACTGGTATCTGTGAGAGGAATGAGGTGTCTGAAAAGGGTTTACACCAGAAAGGCTAAACGCTAGAGCACAGGTTTGTTTCCCAAGTCAACTGGAGCAGATAAGGGCATGTTTGCACTAGCCATTGTAAGCATGTGTTTGATGGCCCTCACAAGAACTGTTTCGTCCTCCCCCTTGGTAAGCCAGGACCAACCTGGTGGGCTGGTAGTCCCGCTGGGCGTTCCCATTTTGCAGCACTCTTGCCTGCAGCAAGGCATTGGTCTCCTCATGTGACTAGAATGAGAGAAAGGATCTTAGCAGAGCAATGACATAAAGCAGCAGTAAGAACCACCTGCATATGCTGCAATACGTGTCAAGCACGTCTGGAGAAGTCCTCCCACTGCAACAACGGCCATGGCTCATGTCAAATCAGCTGCCAAGTGGGTGTGGACATACCTGCTGCACGTCGTCTGGGCTGTAATCCTGGGGCTTTGAGCTCACGTAGTCCACTCCTGCAGAGGGGCAGATGCCGTTCAGATGTGCCCCACTGGCATAGGGCTGCCCATTAACGTAGGGATGTCCGTTGGCACGAGGAGCAGAAATGCCTCTCAGGGGCACCATTGTGTACTGGCAGGATGACACCAGCAGTCCAGCTCCTGGGAAGCCCATGTCGATGGTCTGCTCTGCAGAAGGAAGAACAAGAAAGTATGAGGTCAAAAGCAGGGGTAAAGCTGAGCTTCCTGAAGTGAACTACTGAAAATGATAAGAGTTATATCTCTAGAAAGAACTCTTACTCTGCTTGGACCAGGCTCTCCAAAGGCAAAAGGGGATGAAGGCCACGATGAGGAGTACAATAGAGCCCAGCACGACGCCTACGATCAAGTACGGTAGGTCGCTGGAACGGGCCACCATGGCTCCTGTCCCCAGGCCACTGTGCCCACCGCTGAGCGGAGGATGCTGCTGAGGGGCCACTGTTGAGGGTGGGAGACGACCTGGCAGGCCAAGAGACTTCCGAGCTGTGAAGGGAAGAGACAGAGAATGAGATACAGCCACAGCAGGAGGAAGAGCAGCACGCTCCAGAAACGTGAGTGCCGGTGTGGGTGTACGCACACCCTGAGCAACAGCATCACCAAGCCTGCCTGCCCCCTTCTGTCCCTCGTCACAGCCCTTATGACATGCAGGGATGAGTCCTGCCTCGCTGTGCTCTGGATAGCAGAAGGCAGCAGGGATGTGCCCTGCAAAGCTGCTCACCTTTGGTTTCACAGATCATCACGTTGCTGAACTCGCTTTCACCACCCTCGTTGAAGCACTGCATCTTGATGTCATATGAGGTCTCTGGCTGCAGGTGGCTGATGGAATGCCAGTATCGATCTCCTGAGGACAGAACACACACACAGGTGCCATTAGCTTCCTGTGAGCAGAAACCCCACCTCTGCAGCAGTGCCAGGTGGGAAATATCCAGCAGTAGCCTTTGGTACACAGGGCTCCTTCTGGACACATCCTCTTACAGGAGAAACCAGTAGTTAGGACCAGTGTCCAAATATCTCCTACCTTCTACCACATCCTTCTTGTAGTCGCTGTCATTGTCACTGTCTGTGGGGCGGTAGTAGATGTAAAAGCCATGGATGGGAGTGTTGTTGTTGCTGGCTGGGATATACTGCAGAGGAAGAAAAGCAGAAATTAGCAGATATCTGTGCTGTCAGATCCACACTGTTCTGCCTGAGGAGCAGTCAGGATAAATAGGATGGGACAGGAGGAAGTCCCAGCAGAGGATCTCTTCTTTATCCTTCCACTACTTTTCACAATAAGTAAGGGCTTCCTTCTCAGAGATCACTGACATTTTACGCTCCTACATCATGCTTCTGTCACATAGCGAGCAGGCCATGAATTTGGTCCTGTCCACCCAGCCATCCTATGATCTGCTTTGGTGATTTTTTTTCTCTGAAGTATCAAATGGCTTGAGATGGAAGGGACCTTTTACACCATCTAGCTCCAACCCCCTGCTACAGGCAAAGACACCTCCCTCAAGACCAGGTTGCTCAGAGTCCCATCCAGCCTGGCTTTGAACACCTCCTGGGAAGGGACATACACACCTTCTTCAGTGTCTCACCACCCTCACAGTAAAGAATTTCTTCCTAATATCTGGTCCAAATCTGTTCCAGTTTAAAGCCATTTCTCCTCAACTTGTCACTACATGCTCTTATGAAACATCCCTCCCCAGCTTTTCTGTAGGCCTCCTCCAGGTTAAGGAAGGATGCTACAATGTCCCCCCTGTTCAAGTCCTCTGATCATCTTCATGGTCCTACTCTGTCCCTCCTTTTCTTCAGCAAGTGACTCAGCTGCACAAGGACACACCATCACCTTGACTCCAACAGACTAATGGCATCCAGACAAACTGCATCTATCTTACTACAAACCAGTGACTGTAGAAGTCTCATGTTTCTGAAGACGACTCTGCTCCTCCCTCATCTGGGCTGTACTGCCCCAACAACATATGCTTCTGTTGCCTTCAATCTAGCACTTTATCAGCTAGTGCATTTTAAATAACATCATTGCCCATCCTGCCCTGATTTTGAATCAGAAGTTGGGAGAGAAGAGTGCGATGCATCCCTGTGAGTAAGCTCTAAGCTGCTGGAAACACTCGGATCTGGGCTTCTGAGTCAAAATATCCTGCCCACTCCTAAAAATCCTCAGGGTTGGACTGCTGTACACAATTACCAGCACTCAGAACTGCTGTTTAGCAAGTGAGAGTGAAGAGAACACATCTCCTGGAAACTACTGGGGCAGACAGAGGTGCTAATAGATTCCAGGAATTTGGCCAGGAAAGCGAGCAGCCACCCCACGCATAGCTGAGCCATGTTTGCTGGACAAAATGGTCAAGACCCTGAGGTTATCCCTGAAATGCCTCCTGTTCACAATGCTGGATTCAGATTAAAAGGGTTTCCTAAGCACTCCCTGCACTTCTGCATGGCATGAGCCCAGCTTTCAATGCCTGTGACAGCTAAGGCTCTCCAATCCATCTGTGCTAGTGACAAGCCCCAGTGTGGTCACCCTGAAAATGTGTGAGCAGGGCAAGCAGGACCTACACATCTGCCTCCTGCACTTTCAGAGGTCCTTCTTTCTCCCCCACAAAGCTTACCATCCACTTCAGCATGATGGTGGTCTCGTTAATGGCATCTGTGAAGGTGATGTATGGCCCGGCCACGGGGCGCTCGTAGACTCGGTTGTTGTGCCCAGACACCACATACGGCCGAGATGCAGCGCTGGGCTCACTTTCTCCCAGGATGTTCAGTGCTCGGACACGAAACTTATAGGAAAAGCCTTGGGAAGAAAGGGGGAATAAAAGACGTTTCTTTAAGATAGCACTGATGTATATCAAGAGTTCTACTGTCAGCACAGGCTTGGCTGTGGAGAGGGGGCCGTGTAAGCGAAGAAAACTACAGAGATGCTTTGGCTGAAGTACAAACACAGAATGGCCACATTTCAGCCATGTGATAGACAGAGTCTGCTTTTATTTGTCTCTCCCAGTTCCTGTCTGGTTGGTCTAGAAACCATGTAGCAGTTATGGGAGGTGGGGGGGATGGCTGGATGTAGACAGGCCTGAAATTTGCCCTTACTCTAATGCAGGTACAGGATAGCATCCTTCCTCTATTGGATAGAAGTCAGGTACATAAATCTCATATAAAAGTTCTAAGCCAAAGTCATTTTAACTGAGACATCCTTTCTCTGCTCTTTGAGTTTGGGTAGGTATTTTGCTTTTTAAAGCTGTCCCACTCAGTGATGCCTTTTTTTCTCATGTGAAGCTCCGTGGGAATTGCACGCCCATCTGTCTCGCCTGTGGCTACAGAAAGAAAAGTTCTGTCCTATCTAGTAAATTGCAAAAACAAGACACTAATGCCCTTAGTAACTATGTCCTGTAATACAGAAAAGCATGCGTGAGCCTCCCTGAGGGAGGTCAAATCTATGCTGGTCTCTGCAGCTGGAGAAACTGGAGAAGCATTTGCAGCATTTCCCCGTACACCTAAGGCTGGAGCTGGGGAGGCTTCGCACTGCTTACATGTGCCAGGGCTGAGTGTGACATGAAGGATGGTTCACCATCCTACAGGGCCTGCATGGCTTCCCTACAGACCCTCAGGAAGCGCAGAGGACACGTGCCTACCTTTCTCCAGGTCTGGGATTTCCACAGAGAGGCGAGAGGGAGGAATGTCACTGGTGGCCAGAACCCAGTCTCCTGACTTCTTCAGTTTCTTATATTCCACACGGAAGGACTGGATAGGAAATCCACCATTGCCACGGGGGATCCAGGTCACATACACAGATGTCTCTGATGCCATGGAGATGGTTGGACGATCTGGTGCCTCTGGAGCTGCAGGGGGCACAGGTGGACATCAAGACACATTTCCAACATGTCTGGAGAATGCTGTAGCTCAGGGGGATGTGGGTGAAGGACGGCCTGCATCACACCCTCACATATGCAACACATGCCACACATGCTCTCTAAGTCCCAAGTGCTCTTAATTGGAGCTGGGACCCTCAAATCCTCACTCCCTTCACTTTGCGTTCTCCAAGTGTCTTTTACTGCCATTTGCATCTCACTCTTTTTCCCCTTTCCAACTTAAGGTGTGAGCACCCATGTAAAAGGAGACAGCAGTGAGAACTGTGGATGCAGATCTGGAGACAGAATGGGAGCAGCAAGCAAGGGGAGACTGACACTGGGGACAGAAAGGGGGCAGACAGGTAGGAGATAAAAACAGGACGGGCCTTGCCCAGAGCCTTACGGGACAGCCGGCTGTTGTCGGACTGGTTGCTGCTCTGAGTGCTCGTGCCTGGGTCATCCCTCTGGATTTGCTGCTCTTTGCTGGCAACGATCTCTGGTTTTGGGCGCCGGCCTGCGTAGGATGGAGAGATGGCATCAGGGACATGCTGGTGTGGGTGACAGTTCATTTTTGCTGTGATGAATGAAGAAAACATTCCCAGTCGCAATGCTGATGTAAACAGCCCTTGGTCTCCAACAGCCCCGAGGGCTCCAAGTGCTCAACTTGAAGAGAGGAACTAAAGCAGAATGGTTATACTGTTAACGGATTTATTTTTGCCCCCACTAGCACTTAGTTTTCTAAAACTTTTGATTAGCTTTCTGAGAACCTCACTGCGACCTCCTGGCTGCCCTCCCATGCCTATTTTGCACGGTTCCACAGGTGTCCCGCTGAGACACCGAGCGAGGAAGGAGGGCACCCCACCGCCTCACAGCAAAACACCCCAGGATCACTTTAACCTTTACCAGTCCGGAAGGTCACCATGGCCGTCTGTCCCTCGCCGGCGCAGTTGTGAGCGGCCATCTCCACCTCGTAGAGGCTGCCAGGATCCAGCCTGCTGAGCGTCAGGCGGTGCTGCGAGGCCGGCACATCCCTCACGGCCCAGCTGTCCGAGGCGTTGGCAACCTGCTGGGAGAACGAGGCAGGCAGTGGGCACAGCTAAGGGCAAGCAGCCTCACCTCGGGCCGTTCCTGGCTGAAAAGCAGCGCCTCCTGCAGGGAACGGATGCTGGGCGGCAGAGCGCCCAGAAAGGCATTCTGGTTCTGGTGTTCCACCGCCCCATAGGGAGCAGGAGGGGAGGTGGGATTCTCCGCCTTCTCCCCAGCTGCAAGGATAATATTTTTGCAGGCAAACACACAGGATGCTGAGGTGAGCCGGTGCCGAAAGCAGCATTAGCAATGCAGGCAACACGACAGAACGGAAATGCCAGGACTTGGCCGTATCATTCATCTTTTCTCCAGGCATTTGACACTGACTGATTAATGCCTGCCTCATTTTATTTTTATTCCTGAGCCCGCAGAGCTGTGAGGCCTGGGGGGGGGGGGAACCCTGAAGACTGCTAAATATCCAGGAAAGAAAAAGCGAACAAAGATAATAACTCTATGGCAGCTGACTGCTTGCAGGCTGCTGAGACTTCAGGGGCAGTGTAGGAGCAGGGGAAGAGACATCCGGGGGTATTTTCCAGAGGAGAAACAGACACTCATCCAGACAATTTTAAGCCTCCTGTCAGAAGGTTTTACTTTCCTCGGCCATCTCTCACACAAAGAGCCTTTTCTTTTGTTGCTGAATTGATTCCTTCCCTCTCCACACACATGCTTTTCCAGTCAGAGATGGTTAAACCAGATCATTATATAACTTGATCCTACAGATCTCTCCTAGAAAGAGACTCTTTCTAAACAAGTTTGAGGGTTATTGGGACTAATTCCTTTCCACACAATCCTTCAGCATCCCAAGAAAGAGTCTCCAGCTGAGAATTTGGACTACACTGAAAACATATTACTGCAAACTGCAGTGACCCATGGTGACCTCCACTGCCCTGCAGCCCCTTCCAGGTGAAGCGCTGAAAAACAAATAAAATATGGACAAACTCCAGCCTGCAAGCCAAGATTGCACACAGAATTGCTTGTTACGTGATACACCACTGGGGGACAAATCTCTTCCTGGCAGACTGCTACACCCTATACAGTCTGGTGAGGCTTTTGGCATCTTTTGTTTTTGAAGCTTGCCCCATTGTGTTCTTGTGTTGGCATCTTCTTTGTTTTAAAGAGTTATTTAAAGCAACAGCTAGCTGAAACCCTCGGCCTTAGTTTTGTTTAGAAAGAAATCAGTGCTGTGGGGGTGTCACCCAGTAAAATGCCAAGAAGTGCTCTACACACCAACAGCAGAATTTTTACCTCAGTGTGCTCTGATTTGCTATTTAGAGAATCTGCTGGCTAATAGCTCTGGCCTCACCCTGCCTGCTGTGCTGAGAGGCACTGCAGAGGGCAGGAGCCTCCAGGCTCAGCCAGGCTCAGCACTGCTCCATGCACCACGGCATGCCACCAGCAAGTGCTCGATAGCACACTCACTGCCTTTCAGCCTCCAAAAGAAAACCTCCAGAAAGCCGGGCTCTAGAAGCTTCCCAGAGGAGGTAGCATGGCTGTGAGAGATGGAAAAGGCACATGTGTGTGCACACATCCTCTTCATTTTGAGACCGACATGCACACCCCTACCACCTCTTCTTGGATTGGTCCCACTGACCATCACTGCCAGTGAGCAGTATGTGTCTGTGTCCCAGTGCACTGCCCACAGGGCATGTGACAAGGCTACCAGGCAGCTGGAAAACAGCATGGAAGAAAGAGGGAGCATGGCAAAACAGCAATACCTTGCGATGCTTCACCACGTAGTAGAGGATTGGGGCCCTGCTGTCGGGCCGGGGTCTCCACACTAGGTCGTAGGAGTCTGTCTTGGAAGTCCGGGGAGAACTGAGGATGATGGGGGCCTCGGCTGGAGACACCAGCTCCTTGTTGGCTGAGCACTGCGGAGACGCTGCCAGTGGGGTGGTCACAGGCTTCGGAGGACTTCCTTTATCCAGGGGCAGCTTTAAGGCACCGTCCCTGGAAGGTGGTGTTGGGGGCTGAGCTGATGCATCTTGCCCAGGGCTGAGGGTAGCTCCTGAAAGACAAGATGATGAGAGTAAATGAGGGGTGCAGGCATGGTAAATGTGTGATCCAGACTGCAATGAAGACAGAGCTATGAGAAGCCCCCTGAATCCTCTTAGAAGCCTGAAGCTATTCACCTGCTGCACCACAGATAACTTAAGAGGTATAAGGTCTCAGGTGGTGCTGCCTGTCCAGCCTCTCCAAAAAGTATTAGAAACAAACTTTCCTTCTCCTGGTACAAACACGACCTGACTCACTGGAGCCCCTCTCAGGACAGGCCTCGACCACAGGAGGCTTCCGACCTCTCTGACAGCCCCTCTGACCCTGGCTAAGTTCAGCGGGGTCCAAGGAAGGAGGCAGCATCTCCAAAACCATTCAGTGCATGGGACGAAAAAGAAGGAAGAGCACAGCAGCTCAAACCCAAGCAGGAGGGCTTACGCACCAGCCTTCTCCTCTCTGCTCTTTCGCTGGCCTCTAGCTCTGAATGCCCACAAGCTTCAAGGGAGGGACTCACCTGGCTGGGCCGTCCTCAGCTGCACCATGGCTTGAGCACTTCCCACCTCGTTCTCTGCCATGCACTGGTAAATGCCATCGTCTTCGGGCCCCACACTGACCACTCGTAGAGCCCGGCGGGACAGCCGGAGCCGGTGGCTGGCAGAAAGCGGCACGGCGTTGCGCAGCCACATGACTGAGGGCTGGGGGTTCCCTCGCACCTCGCAGGTGAACTTGGCACTCTGGCCCCAGGGAATGATCTGCTGGGACAGCTCCATGGTGACCTCCGGGGGCTCTGCGAGGAGAAAAGCACAAGTAATGATCACTTGGCAGGGAGCATGGCACAGTCCTGGCTTTGCACCCTACTTTCTGGCAGGGATGAGGGTGAAGGGATGGATTTTCAACCCTCCCTGCCAGTCCTGCTACCTTTATGGGGTACCATGTGGGTCTGATTTGTAACATCTTCCCTTCAGCACCCACACAAAACAAAAGAAGAGATATCCTAAGGCCAGCTTCCCCTCTCAGTCACATGGTGACAGCAGGCACCTACGACTCCTCATTTTTCTTAGCTGAAATAGTGCTTTGCAAAGGCTGCACTTGTTCCCACACCTCTGTCTCACTTGGATGACACGCGATCTAACAAAACCTGGGCTTACCCTCGCTAAAGCTTGTGAGAAGGGGAAGGATTTGTGGTAGAAATCCCTAACGTGTGGTATTCTTTCCGTTTCTCACCCTATAGGAAGCCTCCCTGCAGAACAAAGTGAAAAGCAGGTATGGCTTCTCCATACCAATCTCATGTATGTCTGAGAAAGAGCCAGTCCTCCACTAAAGAGCACAAGTGCAAACCCAGTGGCACAAGAAGACGAGTTTCCCCATGGGAGGGGGAAGCTCATGGTAGGAACCTGGAAGGAAGAACTTTTCACCCTCGAGACAGAATTTATCCCATCTCCTAGAATCTGGAACCACAGGCATGGTTTGACTTACACTGTGGTTTGTCCAGAGAGAGGAAAAGCACAACAGCACTAGTATTATTCCCTGAAAGCAGCTGAGAAAGTCCCAGCCCTTCCTGAAACGAGAGCTACAGCAGCACTCACCAAACACCTGCACATTGTAGAAGATGAACGCTGCTCCAGGCTCACCAACCCCATTGTCAGCAGTGCAGCTGTAGGTGCCCGAGTCCTCCTCGCTGGTGGGGTCGATCAGAAGGTTGCTGAGCAGGAACCGTGTCTTATTGTACGCCGACACGCTGGAGCCATCTTTGGCCCAGGTGACACGGGGTGGGGGGATCCCACTGGCCACACACTCCAGGATGAGGCTTTGGCCTTTGGTGACGATGATGGTCTGAGCTTCAGGTGGGTAGATTATCCGAGCGGCCTCCGCTGTGGAGCCTGGGAGGAGAGGAGGGAGGAGGTAACAGGAAGGAAGGTGGCAATGCGGAACAAGAAGGCTGTTCTTTAAAAGATCTGTGCATGCAACAAGTGGTTTTGCTGACAGACTAAGGGCCTTTGCTCACGTGTCACCAAGTCCTGAAGAGGTATAGCAATCCCAAGGCTGCGTACACAAACCCTGGGAGCAGACCCAGGGGAACTCCACTGCCAGAAAGGGGTTTTCTCAGCAGCTGCTGATGCCAGTTCACACTAAACCCAGCTAGAATAACACTGCATATATGCTCCCAGGGCTGGACTGGCTGAGGAGGTGACATGCAATGAAAGGAAAGTGACTTACGTCTCACACGGAGCCTCTCACTGGAGACTGAGGTTTTCACCTCCTGTGTCACAGGGTTGTAGGCAGCACATTTATAAGTCCCCTCATCCTCTTGGCTGGCATTGACAATCTGAAGGTTCCCGGATGGCATGATAAGGTAATTGTCTGTAGGGAGAGAAGAGGAGATGGCTCATGGCTCAAGATGTGGCACCAGGATGAAACACAGTGCCCTAAGAGAAAAGGTGGACAAGCGAGAAGGGAAAAAAACCACAATGGGCTAACACTGAAAGCACTGAAATGAGCCCTTCTTGTTCACACATCAGGAGATATGATGCAGCTGTGGGAGGAAGAGTGCCACAGGTGAAGCTAGCTTGTAACAGGTATGTACAGAAGATAGGAGTGAAGTTGCAGAATTTAGGTCCAAATTTTAAAAATTCCCCCAAATTCAGAATCATCTTTGTCCAGGGGCTGGGATGGAAGAATATTTCATGGCCACACAGAGATGCACAATGAAGAGTAGTGTCGTTCATCACCTAACTCTACTTCCTTTCTCCAAGCTTCCTTCTGGTGTTACATCTCAGTCCCAGGCAGCGGCAATACATGAAGCCTTGTCAGAAAACCTCAAAGAGCCTGTGCTCAGATCAGACAAAAAGGGTAAATCTGAGGCCCCAGGACAGAGGTGCTGTGGTGCTCACCTCGGGAGGCCTCCAGCCACTCGTGCTTCACGCTGTAGCGGACCTGGGCCTTGGGATGGCTTTCAGGCAGGTCACAGGCGATGACGGCCGTGTTGCCTTCATCCACCTCAATCACGTGAGGGCCATCGAACTTGAAATCCTTGAGATCTGCAAAGGGAGCAAACAACAGGACATCTCAGCTAGCCTGGCACCCCAATTCATCCTTTCCCCACAGACACAGGGCTGCTCCACCCACAGCAGCCAGGGAAACTGGGTGCATGAAGTCAGGATACCAGGGTGATGGTGAGGAAGGGAACCTTCTACAGATTTTTCATAGGCATCACTCCCAGCTCTGTGTGTCACTGTGAGCTCTCCCACTGCCCAAAGAGGGCACTCATCCTCGAACCCCGTGCCATCGGACACGACGAGGCCCCGCACTGTCAACAGCTCAGCCATCCCATCTGATGGCATCCAGGTGCACAGTGCCAGTGCCCACGGGCAGTTTGGGGAGCTGGGGAGCAGAAGGGCTTGTGGAGGGCGTGCTCGGTGCAGCCTGCCCTTGGCAGCCGAGCCAGCAAAAAAATGTGTTTTTGTTCTCTGCGAAATAGAGCAGCGCTCCAAGAGAAAGAGACAACGCTGGCTCCGAGCTTCTCCCACCCACAGTCATGGAAAAGTGACATGAAATTTCTCAAGCAGACTTTCTGATTAAAGCAAGATCCTTTATGGGGTTTAAATAAAAACCAGCCCTCTTGGCAGGGTGGCGAGAAAGCCTCCCCGAAGGCGGCGCGGAGGGGCTGCCGGGCGGCTGCTCGGGGAGTGAGTGTTCCCGTGCCCGGATTCAAGGGGAGGGGAGCGGGCTGAGCAGGGGAGGGGAGGTTTTGCAATGTCATAAAAATGATTTGCAGCGAACATGCTTCATACTTTTGGAATTTCTTGGCATCGTTCAATTAAAAAAAAAAAAATCCTAAAAAGAAGGAATAAGGGTGAACTTCAGAAATGCCATTAATCCTTTAAGACAAGCTGAGGAGGGGAGCCATGTTTCCACCGGGTATTAAAGCCAGATGAAGATTAACTCTTAACGTGTGAAGAGCTGGCGGCGACCCGCTCTCTTCCAGCAAGGAAAGTTACTGCCGGGGAGGGGAAGGGTGCCGGGCAGTTTCTCCTCTTTGCTTTCCTACTCCATCAAGGAATAAAACAGCAGGAGCCACAGAAATGGAAAGAGGTGGAGAAGAGGCGAGAGCCCAGTGTCTGCCTGCACACATCACGCATATTTCTCCGATCAACAAAACATAAACGAGCATCAGGAAAATTAATGTGCGCCTTGGTGGTCTGGACGGCCAAATTAAGATTCTGGAGCCAAGGAATAGGCTCCAGCAACTCTGGCAGGGATCTGCACATGCACACACGTGTGCACACGCACCAACCCCAGAAAGCAGCCCCACAGCACCGCGATGAGCTCCCTCCCCACATGGGGACCCCTGGGGTGGCTTCATGGAGGACGGCTGCAGGGGGTTCTTCACATGCAGCCCCCCAGCAGCTCACACAGCTGTGGATGCCCCTCGGAGGGGACAGGAACCTCGGGCCACTTGCAGAGAGGACAAAGGAATGGGGCAGCAGGGCCATATGGAGACATGGAGGGAGAAGTGGGCAAAAGTACAAGAGATTTTCCAATACGCAGGCATAAAAGCTTCCTGCCAGACTGTCGCCCTGAATTCCCGCTCTGCCACAGGGAATGAGCTGAGCTACCTGCCAGTGGGTTTTGCCTTCAGGTGGTCTCAGCTCACCATCAGTTCCCCCTCTGCTGTGTGGCAGAACCACCTGAGGGGTCAGCAGCTTCACCCCAAGGTCTTCATGCCAGCAGGAGAAACTGCTTTACCCTCTCCATGGCTGCAAATCCTGGCTGTGCTGGGATAACAGGCTTTATTGTTATTGTTATTTTCTTCTTTCGTGTGGCAGGGAGTGCATGCAAAGGCCACTCCTTGTGTCCATCTGCAGCCCGTGAGAAGGCACAAGGAGGGTCAAACCCACAGCTGCCCAGCCGCTGTCATCGGGGAGTGAAACCAGCTGAATCCTGGGGCTGGGGGCCAAGCAGCAGGACGGGCGAGACGGATCGGATTAAATGAATGGGAGGCCATAAATAACTCTGAGAAAGAGCAGTAGTAAATAGAAAGCAGACCCTCAAGGTGAAAGTCCTCTCACTGCTCCCTTGGCACACCCACACCACCTTCCAGCCTCTGGCATCCCGAAGCCCTGCTGCCCCTCAGCTCCCCGTCGCCCCCAGCCAGCCCTTGTGCCAGCCCTCTGGAGGCTCACGGAGCCCCACCTGTGTTTTCCTTCTCTCCCCCCCTCACACCACTTCTGCCCCCAAGGCTGGACCCCCTGAGTTGGCTCAGCAAATGCTTTTCCAACCTGCAAGCGGCCTCCTCCCTACCAGCGCCTCTGGGGAGCTGTCAGCAGAGAGGCCCAAGCGAAGGAAAATGAATGGGGCCAGTTTCAGCAAGCAGCTGCAAACTCCTCAGGGACCCAGAGCCTGACCCCGCGCAGGGTCGCTGCCCATGAGTGCTGCATCCTGGCTTTCCCCACGTGTGAGCCTCCCCACTGCGTTCCCAGGGCGCACAGGCACTCCTCTCATCCCTGGCTGCTGAGACGTGCTTTGGGGATGCACTACAGCAGGTGCTTCCCTTTGCTTCACCCCTGATTATTTTTTCGGTTTTAAATGTCATGGCTATCCATTGCAGGATAACTGTCGAGCTGAAGGCATGGATTTTTCTGTGAATACAGTGAGTTGCTTGATTTTCACTACCCCTGTCTCCCTGCTTCCCCAGCCAAGCACTTCAGCACGCTTTTCCCAGTGAATTATCCCAGGATCCAAGGAGACTCTGCAGAGCCTGGGACACTCGAGGATACTTCCTCCAAAGGAGGAGAAAAAGGAGTGCCAACAGTCAAAAAGTTGGCCAGAAGATGTTACCTAAACCCTGTGAAATCTACCAGGACACTTTTTCCAGTGACTTCAGATCCGCTTCCAAAATAAACCTAAGCCATCATCTCAGAAATACATTCTTTCCCTCCTGCTTCTTTCAGATTCACATTCCAGTTTCACTCTTCCATCTCTGAAAGTAATTTCTGGAAGAGGCTGAGACTCTTTGAGGGTTCCTTTCAGCCCAGCAGGTGATCTGGAAGAAGCCCAAAGGACCAGCGGCAATGCCAACCTGCCAGGTCTCCCCTCTTCCCTCAGACCTTGGTCTCCCTCAAACCAGCTCACAGCAAAGCCCTATAGGTGAGGTCAGGAGCAGGCATGACAGCCTGTGGTGCGTGTGCTACCACAGCTATCCATCTCAGTCCCTCCACAAATCGATGTCCCCTCTTATTTTAAACCACTGCAAAGCCACTTCTGTGAGCTGTTTCCATCTCATGGACATGAACCTGGTTGTTTTATCACCCTCAGAAGGTTTCTCTCCTATACCTCCAGCCCCATGTCCTCCCCAGGGCTCCTTGCTTGCTCTTCACCTGCAGATTTCTAAGCCTTCCCCATCCAAAGCTGCCATGGCACATGGGACACAGTCCCTGTTTCCCTAGGAGGACAGGGGACACACAGTGCCTAGCACAGAGCCCCTCTGGTGCTGTAGGACCCATCTGCTGTTCACCTCTGATGCTGGAACCAAGGAGGTGTGTCAAACAGACATGCCTTGCTCTAGAAGACAGAGCTGGTGGTGGTGAGCAGGAGTGAGGGGACAAGGAGAGCAGCCTAAGAATGAAATGATCAGGCTGAGGAGCTGTGCACACCCTGCTCTCCTAAATGCAAACCATGCCCTTGGTAATCCCATCCACCTCTCCCTCCTCTTCTTCCCTCTATCAGGCCACCAGTGCACACAACCCCCTTTCTGCTCTGGAATGTGTTCTCCGAAACTTAATCTCTGCACAGAGCTCAGGCCAAATCCCCCAACGTATTCGGCCCCGTGACAATCCCCTCCCACCCCACTTTGGAGCGCAGCAACTCTCCTTCACCTCCTCCTCCCACCCAGCCTGGCCTAAACATTTCACTTCTGATTAATGTATCAGTGACAAGCCAATAGCTCTTGGCTTTAAAGCCAAACCAGCCCCTACTCTGCACAAACATCTTTACTTCTGTACTTTCTTAAGGCTTAGCCCCAAGCTCCCCCCGTGCCAGGAAGATGAAGCAGTGCTGTCACTGCTAAAGGATGGAGGTCTCCGTAGCACGGACCTGCTCCACCAAACACTCCACATGACTCAGAGAGGATCAGACTCTCAGGTGCCCAAACAAGGGTGGCCCACACACAGCCTCCCCAGGGAGCAGTGGTGAGCATCACATCAAAAATCCTGCAGCTCAGAAACGAGGTGGCTCACAGTGACCACTGCGACCTTGCAAGGAGAGAAAAAAAGCCCTGGGAAGGGAGAACAGGCAGAAGTTTGGTGATCAGCAGTGACAAGTACTTTCTGGAAATCTCAATCAAGAAGTCAGCAACCCAATGGGGCAACATGGCAGTAAGGGAACCAACCACACATCAATCAGGTAATTCCAGCTATTTATGGTCGTGTAAAAACTACCGCTGTGGGACAGGTGGGCAGCCTACCATGCAGAAGGACTGCGTAGCTTATAGCTGGGCCACGACACAACAGCCAGTCCACGATCTAAAATGCTACGAAACAGCCTGACGTGTTAAAGGAGTCCTCCCTTCATGCCAGAGTGAAGCAGTGAACTTAGATGAACCTCTCCAGATGGCCTGAGTAATGCACAGGATGGCAGAGTTACTCACTAGCCAAGGTGACCACTGCAGGAACGCTGGCAATGACTCCTTCGGGCACACGAGCGATGCACTGGTATCGCCCCACGGTGTGGTTGTTGAGAGCTGTGATGATGAGTTTCCCTCTCTCGATGTGAATCCCCAGCACCTCGTCTGATCCATCCAATTCCTTCCCATTCAGTCTCCAGGTGAGGTTCACTCTTGGGGGGTCCACGACACACCCCAGGCTGACCGGGCCCCCGGGTTTCTGGACGGTGGAGGCAGGCTGTACAGTGACTTGCAGAGATTCACCTGCACAGAAAGGAAGAAATGGAAAGAAGAAAGCCCTGTGAGTCTCAGCAAAAGATGAGACAGAGGAAGAAACTGCAAAACTGCTGTGCTTGATATTCCCCATCGTTTCTACTTGTGCCTCGCCCTCCCCTTAGCACCATGCACACACCCTAGTCCTCGGAGACATACATCAGCCCTATTTCTTCTTGGCACTACCAGGCAGAGATGTCCAGCTCCATCTGCAAACTCTTCTAAGGAACGTCATCCCTCCAGGGGTGCTCACCCCCTCCAGAATGCAATTGGACACTGCAGCATATCCCTTATGCATACGGGAGAAGCCAAGCCTCTTCAGAAAGAAGTGGGATCTCGGGAACTCAGTATGCCTCAAGACAAAAGCATAAACAAAAAGGACCAAATGGATAAAACAGAAACTCACTCAGTTTGGCAAAGCAGCTCGTGGCTGCGAGGAGGAGGCAAAGGATGGTGGACATGGGTCTCTTCTTTCCACGTGTCACTGCCATCCCATGTGATGTCTCTTGGGGCAGAGGCGCCCAGAGAAGGGTCCCATAAGCTGCCTCAGGGGATGTGGTAGAGGTGTGGCCGTGGCTTCCTGCAGACAACAAGAGAGACAGTGGCATGAAAGTCTCAGCCTTCCCACTGTTTTCCTGCCTTGCCTTGCTTCTTTCTCAACATTCCTAAGCTTCCAAGGATTCACCAAGCCCATGGCCTGAGCAGGCTGCAGACACTGATGCAAGGTGGCCCACACTAACTTGGCATCACACACCTTTATTCTAAATTAGGAGACCCAACATACAGAGAGGTTTCACACTAACTACTAGCATAAAGCACACAGCCTATTTTGAGTTTAACAACCCCATCTGGAACAAGCTCTAGGTTTATATTTGAAGGCAACAACAATCTACAAAACTTGAAGCCCACAGCCATCCATCACAGCTCAGACTGCTGAGAGGAGTTACACATTGAAGGAGCAGTTCAGGAGAGACTGCCTTGAACGAACACCAAAGCAGACAAGGGGGATTAAGGACCTAAGTGGCCGCGCCCACGAACACCTCAGATGTCAGACAAGTCAGTTTCAATCAAAGGCTAAGGGCTAAAGTTGAGATTCCCCCCTACGGCCATTGTAAACTGGCTACAGGATTTTGAGCTCCCTCCAGCTGCAGCACCAAGATGACGACCTGTATGTTCCAAACGAGTTTAAGAACTGCTCCTATAGCATGTCCACACTGGTGGAGATCAGAGACCACAACGTCTAGAGCAGCCAGCGCAAACAGCAACTGTCACATTGCCTGCTCCCCCTGCAAGGCACACAAGCAGTCACTATCCTCAAGAGCACCTGCAAAGCAGCATTTCCTGTTTTCACCAGGGTCAACGCTTGAGCCAGGAGCAGTTGGAGCACATCCTTTCCATACCTGTCTCAGTCAAAAAGAGGGGTCAAATCCTTACAAGTATAACCTCCAGAAGAGGGAATCCTGAATCGCAGATTCCCACAGACTCCTGGTGAGATGCTCAGGGAGTCGTTCAAGGTAAGCCCACTTGCTGATACACAACTCCTGCACTTGGGGAGCTCTCACCAAGCCACTTTGCTGGTGGTTCCTAAAGGAAGCAAAGACCAGCAGACTGGTCTACAGCTGAAGCTTTGGGATCAGCTGAAGTCATACTGCAGCTACTGCAGCCCACAGCTCAGTTACATGCGAAAATCCACTGTGGGTAACCACCAGCACCAAAGCGATAACACAACAACTTCCTTCCCACGTGCTTCAGCCTTCCCAGCACCACTCTCCTCCCCCAAGGAGTGAAGAAAGCCTCAACAATCTGCCTTTGAGGAGTTTCCCCCATTAACCGGCACACTATGGGATGAGATCCTTCAGCTGTCATCTTGGAGAGCATCTGAGTCACTCAAGTTCTCCACCTAAGACAGTCAACAAAGAACACCACAGCTGCCTCAGCCAAGCCACCGCTGACCAGACCTGATGTGAACAAGCACCTTAGCCCGGAAAAGGCTTAAAACACGTGTTTCTACTTCACTCTAAAAGGTATTATGGGGATAGGAAGTCTTCCACCAAACCAGAAGAACCATTTTGGGGCAGACCTCAAGCCTTGCTCCTCAGTGCTGGAAGCCTACAGTGCGAAGCTGACTCACTTGCACTATCTGGATGAGTTTGGCAGCAGGATGGAAAAATGTTGGATGGGAAAGAGTTGCTCCTTGGAGTCCACGCTGAGGGTGGGGGAAGGTAAAGAGGTTCCCAACCAGACCTCCCAGCAGCAACACGCTGCTCAGAGCCTCTGGCCAGAGAGGGAAAGCCAAAGGCGTAATGGACCCTTCACGAGCAAGGACCACCCATGCACATGGACGCCATGGCCGAACTGGCTGTCCCCAGTCTGTAGAAAGAAGAAGGGCAATAGGTGGGGAGGAAAAAAAGGGGAGATCACAAAATTTGGCCAAAGCGCCAGGCAGATTAAACAGCATTCAGAGGAGGCCGAGGAGAGAAGGTGTGTTGCGACAAGTGTATGGTACCTCCCCAAACCTCCAGGCAGAACATGAGCTCTAAATAGGGACATGTGGCCATTTCTTTCACAGCTGAGTGAAGTACAAAAAGTAAATGGCCGGCATAAAAATAATGAGGAAAATGAATGAAAACATCAATTCCAAAAGGACTATTAGGATCCGGGGCCAGATTTCGAAATTCTCAGCTTCCACAATTGAAGCCAGATTTTCAAAAGCATTCAGTTCTTGACACGCTGAGCTCTCCTGAATAGGCAACCAACTTATTTCGACGCCTAAATGGGAGCTGACCTCTTTTGAAAGCGCTGCCCTTAAGCAGCCTGCAGTAGTGCAGAGCAAGGCACTTTATTAACCGGGCAGCTTGCGAGCTGCCGGCAGCCCCGCGCGCGCCGGGAGCGGTGCGGAGCTGAGGTGGCCCCCGTCTGCTGGCACTTCTGTGGTCACACCACACCTCCCGCCTCTGCTGAACTGCTGCTTGGGAAAAGAAAGGGTTAAAGGCGCTGGAAGGGCTTTTGCTGGGGGAGGGGAGGGGGGGGGGTATTATTTACTTATTTATTTTTAATTCTTTCCTGTCAGGTTAAAATAACAATTTCCTGTCAGGGGAGCGAAGGCTCTAAGTCTCTTTCAGACATCCCAGTAAATCAAAGGAGGGGTCATTAGGAGAGCAAAATTAATGAGAGCTTTGTCAGATCGGGGGGTGTAAAAACTGTCGGCTCCGCTTCCCGCCCCACACCGAAGGCCCCAAAGGAGGGAAGGGAAAGGCAGAGGGGAGGCTGCAAGAGGGGGGGAGGAGGGGAAGGCTGGAGAGGAAAAGGGACCTGAACTAGACACTGGCAGCGAGAGAGGTGTCCGCTGATTAGAAACTGAAGGTTTTACTGAGGAAATGCTGCCCGCAGCCCCAAGCCCCCTCCTGCTTAACAAGGGCCAGCCCGGCAGCCCTCGTTACAGCCACACCACCCGTGATTTACAAGGCCCCAAATGGAAACCAGGTCCAGCCCGCTGCCCAGCTCTGCGGGCAGGCAGCGAGGTCCGAGGGCAGGCAGGAGGGGAGAGCACTGACACCACAGGGCCGGGGCCAGATGGGGACGTGTGGGTGACGCGATGGGATCACCGCAGCTGCTCCCAGCAGCAGGTCAGGCCGGGACAGCAGAGCTCCCAGCTCAGGCTTCGGGACTGGTGCTCTCCAGAAGAGGCGTCTTCCAAAGTACAGCACGCCAACGTTGCCTGTGATGGTTAGCTTTTAGTAACAGACAGGGTTTGTTAAGCTGTTCCACAGAGCTTAAAGCAATGAAAAGGAAGAAGCAAACGGAAAGAGAGCCGCCGTACCCATCTGCTTCAGAAAAGACAAGCACACCTAGCACAAGGGCACACAGTGACACGGGGCTGGGACCCCCACGTGCTGATCGCACCAGCTCACACCACTGCACCATGCTGCCGCTGTGTGAGGGGATGTGGGAAGGGAAAGGTGTGCGGCAGGAGATGCATTAACTGCTGCGAGGATCCCCTCAGCCATCCCTGCACTGGGCCCCGCATGCCAGCCTCGCTGCCCCTCGGCGTGTCCCAAAAACGGCACCGGCTTTGAGAGGGACAAACTCCCAGAGAGCAGGCGAGCCAAGCCACGGCCTTTCTTCGCCATCGCGCTCCCCCCATGCCCCGACACTTAATTTCCCTCCTCTCCCCCCTGGCCCACCCCCCCCCCCCCCCCTCTATTCTGAGTAAATTCAATTTGACAACCCTGCTAATTGGATAAACGCTGCTCCCTGCGCTCCTTTAAGGCCGCCCGCTTTTCTCTGCTCGTTTTCCGAGGGCGATTGTGGCTGTTCTTTAACACGAATTCCATCTGCTTTATTTCTCCTCTGCCCATTCACGGCCCCTCCTGCATATGTATGAGGGGCTGCCCCCCTCCTCCCCCCACAGCTCCCTCCCCCAGCCCCCCCACCCCTCTCCCTGCCCTCTCCCATTGCCCGGGACAATAACCCCCCAAATGCCCCCTTCTCCCACCCCGGCCCCTTTTTTCGCTTTAGATAAACACAGGCAGTGTCAAGTGTGAGGAGTTGGGGGGGGAATGGGGTTCAACTGCCAGTCAAGCCCCGGGCCCTCAATGAAGCCCGGAGGCCCATCCTAATCTGCTGCATGCTTGCCATATGGGAGCTGTGTTGCCCTGGGAAACACTAACAGGCAGAACGGAGCTTAATAGAGTCCATATTCATTGTAATGCAGTGAAATGGCTCGAGGGACTATTGCCCCTTGGGTCTGTTTTCATTCTTCTGCTCCCCCTCTTTCTTCTCTCCCCCTCTCCCTTTTCCTCCCCTCCCCACCCCACACCCCCTTTCCCTTTCTTCCTTTCAAAAAGCCCCTTCCCTGGAGAGCTCTAATCTGGAGAGGCTGGGGGCTCCCGGAGGGACGGCCCGGCCAGGGGGAAGGGGCTGGGGCTGGGGGAGAGACATAGGCGAAGCAGCTGGCAGGACGCTGAGCTCCCACTCGGGGGGCAGGCGGTGGGCAGCCGGCCCTGCTGGCACGGGCTGCGGGTCCTGGTGCCTCTGGCCTCGCTGGCAAAAACGCAGCACCAGCAACACAACCCCGGGCGCAGATGGAGCACGCTGCGCAGCCTCTTCAGAGACGTAGTGCGCCCAGCAAACAGATGTTGTTGCTGCAGAACGCTGGCTGCCGTGCCGGGGAAGGCCGCCTCACAGCAGAGATGGGGCATTGTGGGGTGCCCTGCTGAAACACACAGCTGAGGCATCTCTGAGGTGGGGGGCACCACAGAGGAAGCTGGACAGTTGTAACCCCTGGGCACAGGTGTGACTGCTAATCCTGGGAAGCTGGGATTTACAGCACCGCACCACTCGCCTGTCAGCCCCAGCACCCTATCCACGCCTTACAACAATACCCACTTCAGCACATGTCACCATTACAGCCAGAGACCACTGTCAGGGCAGCCACAGCTGCAGACAGATGCTGCACAAAACAGAGCAAACTCATCCCACGCTCTAGGCACTACAAACGACAGGCCAGGATCACTTCTTAAGATATCTGATGCAACGGATACCAACATGCATTCATCTACACCTTCTCCTACTTGGAGAGATTGGGCAGCGTATTTGCCTGCCCATTGCCCTCAGCACAGGCTTGCCCTACACACTCATGCCTGCACTCTGACAGAGCTGACACGGACTGTGGGGCTGCAAGAGCAACCCTGAGCAGGACACTGAGCCCCTGCCATCCCCTTCGGCCACCAACCGTGGGGAGCAGAGCACCACGAGGGACAGCAGTGCCCGCTGGGAGCCGTCATCACGCCAGCACAGATGTGCCTGTGGCTAGTTTACACCAGTTGGGGCACTGCTTTTGTTTTCCCATTCTCATCCTCCCCAGATGAAAAAAAACAACAACAACAACAACAAAAAAAACCAGAACTCATAGTCTGAGGTTGAGGCTTTAATTGCTTTCTTGGGTTAGGGAGAGGTCAGCGAGGAGGCAGGCCCAGCTGAGGCAGGGAAATAACCACGGGGAGAAGCCTCGGGAGACACCAAAAGAAGCGTGGATGGAGGTGGCGGAAAGCATGGCAGGAAAACTGAGCAAACGCTTGGGGAGACGCAGGTAGGGAAACTGCTGTGCCCAGATCACAGCCAGCTGCTTCTTGGTGTGCTCGAACACAAACCTCCTTCCCAACTCCAATTAAAAAAGAAATAAATTCTTTGTCTAGTAACAATGGAAAAATCTTCACCACGTCAAATTAGGTACAATAACAGAGTGAAAAAACAAACAGAATCCCTAAACCAGAAAAGCCCGTGGAAACTGCCAGTGACAAGGTGCCAAGCGTTCCCTGGGGCAAGTCACAACAGGAAGATGTCCTGATGGAGCACAGAGAGCACCCTCAGCCCATTCCCCAGCTTTGGAGACTTCGCTCAGGGCACTGCTGGGGAGCAAGGGCACCTACAGCAGCTGCGGAGTTAACAGCAAAAAACAGCCTGAGCTTATGTGAAACACATGTCGGAACTACCTGCTAGAATACTGCATCCAGAAGGTCATAGCAGGGGATTTGATCTGGCCGCCTCCAAAACCAGTGTGATCTTTGCCATGACTTCAATGGGAGCAGGCCCAGAAATTGCATTAACAAGTGCAAGGCTCGTTTAACACAGTTGACATCAAAATCCAGAAGAGCATACAAAAGAGACAGGACAAAGTACTCGCCAGTACCGTCAATACAAAGTTTAATCCCCAGATGGCTGGCTTTAGAGGCATCCCCATCACCACCATAAAGAAAAACTGCCTTCTCGCTTGCACTCCTTTCAGCAGTGACTTGTTGCTGGGATGCAAAAGAGCACAAGCCCATTTTTCTCGGCCTTTGAAGATCGTATTTAAGAGGGTCGGGTTTTTTTTTTCTTTTTTTCCCCTTTTTTAAAGTTTGGGAATAAATGGGAGTTTTTACTTTCCATTGCTGTCACTTTTCACTACCAATAACCATGTTGGTAATTGGAGCAGGTCAAAAGCCCCCAGGACCCTCTGCTGGGACACGTTTTCCCTTGGAAGACGTGTCACTACTCCAAAATACACAAGAGGAAGCTCAAGGCCAGCGAAACAAAAGGACAGAGATGACTGCCTGCGGAAAATGCCCTGGTGGCACCAAGTGCCTCGGTGGGGCACGGGGTAACCTCAGACCTGGCATGACTCTCCCAGACCCTGTGTGATGGGTGTCACCTGCAGCAGGACATCACTAAGTGATGTCCCAGAGAAGGAAACTTGTCTCACAGCGATTATTTTTCCTTTCTGTTAAGCTAATATCTGCATGCCTTTTGCTCGGTTTGCCATCCTGGCAATAAACACCCCTCTCTGAAAAAGATGGCACACTTGAGGATGGTGCCCCATATATGGGTGGGAGACGGTGTAGGAACTGGCACTGCCTTTCAGACAGCACATGGTTTCTCCCTCTCCAAGAAGGGGTGCTCCACGACAGAAGGACAAGAGCTGGGGCAGGGAGGCTCACCTGCCCGGCCACCAGCAGGACGCAAGCTCACTGTCAGCTCCCGGCCCTGAATCCTTTTCCTTTCACACTTGCATTGAGAGGGCAGGCACGGCCTCCAAGCCACCTCCCCAGCCCCTTCACACAATGAGCACCAGCAGCAATTCCAGCTGCAAAGTTTGCTTTCCTTGACACACAGTTTACTTTCTCCATTCCCCCGCATCCCGCCCCTGCCACTTACCCCTCACTCCAAAAAGGCGCTCTCAAACAGGCTTAAGCTTTAAACAAATAAGGGTTTGGAAAGCAGCAGCCTGCTCCCGTTTCCCTCCCCACTGCCCCTGCTCTCCCTCCCCCCCCCAACCCCCGCCTCCAGCTCAGAGCAAGGGTGCAAACGGTGCTGGCAAGCGCCGCGCAGGCACAGAAAACAAACACGTGGAGCAGAGCCAGCTGTGAAGTTGGATTTGGCGCACGCTGTTTGCAAAAGAAATAAAAGCACATGGGAGAAGGGGGAAGAGGAGAAGGGGCAGAGCGGAAGGAGCTGGGGGTGCCCCAGCCCCAAGGGATGAGCGTGAGTGTCTTACACGGGTCTGGATGTAGGGACGTTCTGCTGCAGCACGTGAAAAATAAACATGTTTTTACCTCCTGGGGCTTGCAGCCCTCCCCACTGGACCCGAGGCTTTCCTATTCCCCGGGCTCACCGTGTTCCAGGGGGGCCAGCGCAGGGATCGCTAAAACCAACTTCCCCATAGCCACAGCAGAGCTTATGTGCGTTGAGGGCACGCATTCACCCTAATCCTCATCATCGGCCTTTTTTTTCCTATCCCTTCTCCACTGTCCTTCTCTGAAAGGGCTGCAGACAAAATATTCCTCCTCTTACACCCCAGCTCCCTGGGGACGCCACTGGGGGTATTATTCCGCCCTCACCGGGTATGATCCAGCCGTGGGAACAGCACTCGCAACTGCTAGGAGCAGACTACCTACAGCCTTAGGGCAATACCAGACCCGTGCCAGCTTTCCTCCACCTCTCTCTTCATCAAGTGGAAGCTAAACAAACAGAAGCCCAGGCCCCCTGCCCCGGTTTGGGGTAGAATCTAGCCATTTCACATGGTCTGCTTGTGGTTTCCACCAAGAGCCATATAGCTTATGGCTCTGCAGGAGAAAGACCCCACGTGCATTGGGGACAGCCTGGGTTGGCTGGTGAGCCTGCACAGGCAGGTTTCCACCAGTCTTCTCACCACCCCTGAAGTACAGCAAGGTCTTTTTCCCCTGTCCAGACCTGCCTCGAACACTTGTCTCCCTGCATGGCTCCAAACTGACCCTAAGATACAGTACTTCGTTATCACCCCTCCTGCAAATCACATTACTGACACTCACTCACAGGCAAGGAACGTCAACTTAGTATGGAGAAATCTTGCAATTGCTTTTCTGTTCTAAGATTGGAATTACTGGGTTGCCAAAATAGCTGTGGATCACTGCAGATAAAACACTGCTTGAAACCACCCAACCCTTTTCTTTTGGGGATAAATTACGTGAGGCAAAGAGGGATAGAAACTCACAGTCTTGGAAGCTGACCCTGTATTTCTGGAATCACTTCATCTTTTGAACTGAACATCATCCTACTTTGTGTCTCAGTCTCTCAGGCTGCAAAAACAGGAACAGCAAACCCCAGCTGGTACGAGTGGTACGCAGATGAACGGTATGCACCAGACAGCTTTGGATTCTCAGGTGAGAGGTGCTAGACAGGTATGCAGTCTTATGATTTATACTGCTTCCTGGCAGCCCGGGGATTTCTGGATTATTAAGATACAGATGTCAGCATCCCGGGGGTACAGCTTCAACAGGTGAACCAAGCAGGGAGGGGCAGGCTGATTACAACAAGAGAAGAAAACAGAAATTTGCACCGCACACAAAATAATGTGGTTAAGGGAGACAACAACCAAGAGATTATCGACAACAAGAGAACGGGATCACTCAGCGGGGTTTGTCAGACTAAACTTTCCGCCATCACAGACTTCAGGGAAATATTTTGTCAAGCAAACATTCAGGCACCCAGCTGCCAAGAACTAAGTAAATGGAGAAGGAGAAACAGCACAGTCAACGTGCCACCATTTGTAAATGCCCCATGACCGGGCATCGCAGCCCACCCAAGCCCATCAGCTGGCACTCACGAAGCCCAGGGCTGAGCTGTGCCAGGAAAGACCTACCACCTGGTTACTGAACAAGGAGCAAATCACACCTTCCAAATATCCTCACAGGGTCAGACAGGTGTGGGTACAGCAGTTCCTGTGGGTTAGTGGACGCTTCCCTGCAGTATGAGCACACACACACACGCAACAACCTGGGCAAGTGAAATGGAGCCCAACTCCAGGCTGAAAGGCTCCGAGACACTGAGTAACACCCAGCAACTATTGGTATCACACAGCCATTTCCAGTCCCCAAAGCCTGTGGTGGTCATTACCGTGCTTAAGAAGAGCCAGAGATCCACACAGACCACAGCCCTGAGGCCGGGGTGCTGGTGGCACCCGAGCCAGCTGGGCCTGGGGACAGTGCTGCTGCAGCATCCCTGTGCTGCACTCTGACATACCTGTGATACTCCCACACCTAAGCAGGCAATCCAGTAGAGCACCAAGCCATGGGGATGGACCAGCTGCAGCAAACACTGTACTAGGTGTCGCAAAGCTGCACGAAGGCTACAGCCACTCTACATCCTTTTTATTTACGTTGGCAAACACGAATGGGAGGGAGGAAAGCAAAGGCTGAAGAGGCAAAGGAAATTTCTTGAAGTCATGCAGAGAGTCAGCAGTATAGCAAGGAAGGGAAACATTGGTCTTCTGCCTCCCACCCAAGAGCCTCGGTCAGTGCTTCCCACCCACGGTTCAGGAGACCGCTGAAAGGGGCATGTGGGTGACTGCAGGGGTCCAGAAAAAGGAACGAAAGCATGCAAGTCCAGATTAGCTGTGCAGTAAATTGTGTATGCGTGTCTACTGAACTCTATGGGAAAGCATTAAAGAACACATATATCCAAAAATAAAGCTGAAAACCATCATGTGCAACCACATGTGTGCTTCTCCTGTCTGCCTGCCTCTATTTTTCTCCATCATACAATGACAGGTGAAAACAGGGTGGTTATATATTCATTTGCTTTCAGATCCTCTCAGTTGCTGAGAAAGAAATGCAGAAGACACAAAGCGTGTTTCAAGGCCAGCACTGGCTGCATCGCTCCTCTGTTAGTCACTGGCAACCAACGCACGCACAGTGGTGCTGCTGTAGCCACCCCTTGGCACATCTGGGGCCAGCTGCACAAGTAAGAGACCAAAAATTTACACATTACTGCCAAAGCTGCTGGGGAGAGGAAGCGTATGGTCTCCAGACCAAAGTTACTGACACCTCTGGAGTCTCAGTTTGTGGTTACATTCAGGAGGTTCGAGATGGGATTAGGAAAGCAGTTTTTCCCCTACACAGGCAAAAGGAGTTTCGAAAGACTAGAGGGCCAGGGAGTATGCTGGTCCCTATGAATAAAGAGTTTGCAGGTTTAGTGGCTGTGAACAGTGACTCTGCATGGAACTATACTAAGAACATTTACTTATTTTATGCATTCAGCACCGGCCCTGGTCTCCAAACCAACAAATTGCCCAGCACCATAGATAACTACAGCAAGTCTTTGCAACCATGAAAACACCTTAAAAGGAAACAAGATCTCTCTGTTAACTTTTCTTCTCTGCATCCTCACCCTCAGCTTGCGACTTAGAACAGCCTTGGGGCGATTAAATCAGCAGCCCACGCACCGTGCAATATTGGTGGCCCCAAGGCAGTCACCAGGACAGCAGAACAAGCCTGTGTAGGCTTTCCATCTGCCATGCCTTCCAACAACACTATTTTGTTGCAGGGGAAGCTCCTTTGTATGAAGGCATCAAGGGACAAGGTATTTCTCAAGCATTTTACACATCACAAGGCTACCTGATGGGAACAAGTGAAGCAGAGTTCAGCAGCATCCTATATCACACCAGGTGCTTCTGGCAGGGCAGGAAACGGCACAGCAGTCCTGACATCCTGCAGGGAAAATGCTGATTTTGTTTTTCAAACAACAACCACCCTGGTTCTGGATCCTCGCTGATAAACACAGGCAGATATCACATCCACTCACTGTGGTTTCCAGCAACAGGAACCTCACGCTGCTGTTAGTCACAACAGCACACTTTGTCTCGAGGTCACCTGGGCCACACAGCACAACACGGCCACATTTCACATCTACGACTTTGAAGCTTCCCTGCGTGACAGAAGGGGAACGATAAAGGGTTAAAGCTGGTGTAACCTCAAAATCACTCTCTGCTTTCCAAAGCAAGAACATCTTTGGCAGGATCCCCATCTGGGAAATGACATCCCTTCCCCCTTCGCTTCCCCCTCTTCTCCCCCTGAACTCAGAACAAAGCATCACACTGCCCAACATGTTCCTCGACTGGTTTCATCTTGGTCCAAATGCTGCTTGTGTTTTAACTCTTGCCAAAAATAAATGCCTTAAAAAATAATATTAAAAAAAAAAGAGGCATGTGTGGGGCAGGGAGGGAGGAAGCAGGGAGAGTAGAGGGAAGTCATTAAAACTGAATCTCGCTTAGCTACCAGTGGAGGAGAAAGGAAACAGTGGGGAGAGATTTTTCCCTTGTGATATGTCACATCATGTTGGAGCCAAAACCAATGGGCCCAGAGGCGGCAAGACTTCTCTGCACAATCTTCCACCTGGACTCAAACCAACTTACTTTGCCTTTCCAGACCACTGCATACCACCCCAGCATCGTCAGAAGCATCTTCTTCCTCAAATTGTTCTCCTGCCTACCACCACATGCATTTTTCACTGCTCTCATAGCTGTAGCTCTCCTGGATGGCAAGAAAATAGCATCCAGACCTGATGGAGACCAAATGCTCTTCTCTCCTTTTGCTCATCTTGGGGGCCTCACTTTGAGTATTCTGTCTCAGCACGGTACCTCTTCTTGCTGCAATACCAAGCCCCCTAAGCTGTCATTGGCAAAGGGCTGGAGGATCCAGCGCAGTCAGCCTGCCCACGTTAGCCCTTCTGTCTTCTTACTAAACATGGAGGCTTGGCCATGGAAAAGCCATAGGGAATCCTAGAGGAAATACAGCCTGCAGATGGCTTGTGCGTGCTCTGCGGATAAGTTGGATGGGCCAAACGAAGAGCCCCAGACAGACTCTGTCTCCCAAACAGACACCCTCCAGCCAAAAATAAAAAAAAATATTCTAAAAAATCACATCAGTTAAAGAAGCATTTAAAAGCAAAACAAAAAACAGTCCAGTTTAGAGAGTCTGCAAACACTGAACCCAGAGACACGCAGAGGATGTTTTTTGTTCCCTCAGTACAAAAGCCCTCGGTTTCCCCTCCTCCTCATTCCCGCGTTTCCCCATCAGGGCTGTCAGAGACAGTTCAAGGCTCCCCAGCAGTGTCATAAACCAGGCCTTGCTGCCCTGAGGGAGAACTGGGGAGCTCCAGCATCTTCTGCCCCCAGAGAGTGGCCAAAGGGCAGCCTCTGTGGCATCCTATATCCCACTGCTCACTGGTGTTTGCTTCTGGGCTTTGGCTTTCTCCAGTGTGACTCTGGCTCGCAGGGCTGCGATGCCCCAGAGCTCATTCGCACTACAGCTGGCAGCCCGCAGCAGGTTGGAGAGGGGAGAGATTAACTCCCTTTTTAAGTATCTCATTACTGCTATATTTCTAAACACAGCTGGTCCAAATCTTTTTTTTTTTTTTTTTCAATGAAGCCATAAATAAATAAATACTCGAAGGAAAATTCCTGTGATCTGAAAACTTCACCTACTGGTCTAGCCTTTGTCAAACGGCCTTCTCTCTCTGCCACACGTAAGCCCTACTTACTCCCTTTTTCTCTATGGATGAAATCCACTGAACTGTGGAAGGAAACCTAAGGTTTCACTGCCTTCACTATTCTGAGCATCATAGCTATCGCATGCTCATTCATGTCCCACCTGTTGAGCCTTCATCTGTCTCATTAAAGGTGGTACTTTCCCTCAAGACGCAACGATCCACACACTAAAACACATCCCCCAGTCCCATTTGCAACATACCACTTCTCCTATTCCTTGTGAAGGTAATACTCGGTGCCATGGTCTGTCTTCCTTTTGCAGCTCATCCCACCTGTCATCAGCTCTCACTCCACCCTTCTCAACTTGTTTCAGAGAGTAATCTGTTTCTACAGCTGTGGAAAATATTCAAAACCATCACTTGCCATCCTGCAAAAAGCAGTAAGAACTACTACACCCACTATCTCCTACTAGCAGTCCGTTAAGGAAAGCAAACAGACACCCACTTCTGAAGAAGACTGAGAGGGGAGGCAGCTTCTCTCCCCCAGCCCTTCCCCTGAGTAACAGAAGCAGAAAAAACCCATCTAGCAGTGCCTGTGCAAGGCTTCTCTGTTATGTAAATAGTAAATAACATCTTGGAGCCATCTGAAAAAAAAAAAAAGGCCCCAGCCTGAGGCTTTGCACACTGAGCAACAGGAGAGCTTGCCCCCATAAGGCTGCCCTTCCACAATACATCTCACCTGACCAGGTTGGAGTCCATTTAAACCTCGGGAAACATAGCTTGGAGCTCAGGGCCTCCTCACACAAATGCTAATCCACTTCATGTAGCCCAAAAAAGGAAACAAATTCATGACCAAATCGCATCCAATATTTTTTTTTCCAAGCTATTGTTATGTGACTGCATTTGGAAGCAAGAGAGAAAAACAAATGCATGACTGTGGTCAGTGCCTGTTCTAGAATTGGGGAAAAAGAATATATATATAAAAAAAAAAAAGCCCAACAAAATCCAATCCTTGTTTTATATGCTTAGTCACTTTGAGAGAAGATCGTACCTAATGAAGAGCCCAGGGAGAAGCAGTGGCACACCACAGACAGCCACAGGACCGTGAGGGGTTGACTATAGGAGACACAGAACAGATGGCAGCCGGCCATCCATTTCTGAAAGTATACAGCTCAACACAGGGAATTCTTAAGAGGCACAGCAAACCTGGTGTTTGCTCAGCTCTTCACTGGGAAAACACAACAACAATAAAAAAGACGACTCTTTGGGTTTTCCAACGTTACCTGTCCAGTTAAGGGAAAATAAGGAACATTCGACTCTCTCATTTTACAGAGACTCTTTTAAAGACAACAGTATTAGGTACTCTAAAAACGACAATAAAAAGACATCCTCTGCCTCAAGGAATGTAACCCTAATTGCTTACAGAGACTGTCAACGCTTTCTTTGAGACGGGAAGACTGTGACTGTCCCAGAACTCCAAATACCCCTAGAAAAAACTTTCACTGTTCAGTGCAACTGTGGAGCAGCTCAGTCAGTACCTACCCCAATACAATCCCCTCCAAATTATGTTAAATACTGTCAGCTGGCTACGGACCACACAGCCAATATTAAAAGTGGGAAGGAATAGGGTTTTTTTTTCCCACCCCCCTGAGGCAACTGGGAAAACTCAGCTGTACAGGGGAAATCTAACCTCAGAATCATCAATATCTACCATTTATTAACTGGAGCATCTACCACACTTTATCCTGGGATGGGTGAAGGAAAGTATTCTGGTATAGGCACATCTCCAGCATGCTTCAGGAGTTAACAGTCTCTCATGGAAGACATAAGCTATATAAGTACAAACTGTAACAATGGGAGAAAAAACAGCTTCCAGAATTCCCTCTACGAGCCTAATAGGGAAACAATGACAATTTCCCTCTGTGCTTCTCATCTTCTCACCAGCTGAAGCCTGTCCGTTTTCCTGCCTCCCTCGCCTTGCCGATAACAAACATCTGGTGGGAGCATCTTCCCTCATGTGAGAAGGAAACTGACCCACTGCAGCATCTGGGGCTCCGTACCTCAGCAAAGCCCCGGAGAGCCTCTGCTATAAAACCCACAGGGGAACCTCTGCCACTTTTATCTTTTGACTGCAGAAGTGCTACATGGAAAATGAGGCTTTACTGCAGCCCACAAATGAGGGCCTCAGTAGTTATGACTTTCAGAAACAGCATGCAAGGAGCTTGTGACGGAGGTGATCTCCTGACGTCCACCCCAGCAGTACCTTTCTAAGGATCTTTAGATTTCCCAGCCCTGACCTACACCAGCTTTTACTCGTCCATCAACTCAGCAGAAAGCCCTCAAAGTCCAAGGCTGCAGGCTCCCAGATGAGGCTGCCTTGCTGTAGACCACTGACACCCCCTGTGCTCTCTCTCAGTGCTACACAAGTACGAGACTGAAAATTTACACATCTGCAGATGCTGCCACCCCACTGCATGCTGCAGGCATGTTTGTAGGCCTTGCTAAGCTGCCTACCCAGCCACCTGTAAGGACACAAACTCCTCTGTGCCCACAAAATAACACAAGATCAGAAACCTTGGTGGAGATCCATCTCTCTGAACCTCTGAGTCCCAGTCTGCCAGGCAGAGGGGAACAGGAGCAGGAGAGAAGTGGCTCTGCTTTGCAGAGAGGCTGGTTCACCTCCAAAACAACCTGCAGGGAGGCTGCAGCCCTGCCTGCCTGGGCAAGGGCTCCCCGAACCCGCTCCAACATGCCAGAGCCCTGCTCGCCCCGGGTCGGCGAGGGCTTGGAGCCCTGCTCCAGTAGCAGGAGGCATCGCCAGCGGCTCCTATGTGCCCTCTCCAGAACAAGTAAGGACAGGGGCCTTTGTGATTTTGCCCAACAAGTCTGTATCACCCCTGGCACAGGGACCTCAGGCAGAAGAGAGGAAATTAAAGCCCAAAATCTGCGACAGAGGGAGGTATGAGAGCCCAGCTGCAGCTGCTGTATCCTTTTGGAGGCAGCACGCGCTCAGGGAACGGGTACAGGACCCACTGTAATCCCACTCTCTCCCCCCATTGCAGAACTGAGAGGGATGTGCATGCTGGAACAAGTTATTTTCCCTAAGAACGAGGACAGATAGGTGACACAGCATGTTTTTTTGACACATTACCCACCCCTCGGCCTGCCTACTTCATCAGGACAGAAACTAAGGCAGTAGCTATGTCTGTGCTTCTTCGTGGTCATTCGTGCACAAGGAGTTAGATGGGACCAACAAGCACTGAAGAAAAATCTTTATCTATGCAGCTGTCTGGCACCTCCCACTGCCCTCCTGCTCCAAAGGTACTTACTGACCCAGTGAAGAGCCAAGAGAGCCCAAATACTGCACTAGTGATCTCTCCTGTATTTAAATTACTTGCTTGCAGAGAGCAGAATGAAACGCACTTGCAGAACAGAGGAATCCTGCTTCAAACAGCTCACTGCAGAGCAGGGGAAGGAGTCATCTTCACCGAGCCACTAAGAGCCTTTGGCAATACGATGCCATTAAAACATTTCAAAGCATTCCTCGGTGCAAGATGCCTCCAACTGCAGCTGAGGCCTTTGCTCACACACAGCAGGACGTGGCCATGAGCAGCCCTTCGAGAGGGTCTGCCTGCATCACAAACACACAAGTGCCAGAGGAGGATGACTGTGCCCACCTGCTCCCTAAAACTTAGTGCTCTATGTCACACTATCTCTTTTGAGAGATACTTCCCCATTTCCTTATCAAGCCAGGCTCTGCTCATGTCCCACGAGCAGCTGGTTATCATTCAGACTTCTGTACTTCTGTACATCCTTGCCTTGGGTACCAAAAGCCAGCGCCTGAGCAAGAGGAGCATGGTCCCAGGATCCCAAGAATGAAGGTACACAGCATTTATGTAATCAGATCGTTTTGCTTGCAGTGTGCATGTTTACTACACTGTCTCTTTGCTCTCCCAGCTGTCTTTCAAAGCACCACACCACGACTGAAAACCAGCTGACAAGGGGAACTGAAGGCAGCACTGGCTCCTTTCCTCCCCCTTCAGTCACACACTCCTACAGCTCTCCATTGCAGCAAGACACTACCAACACCAAGAGCCCAGTGTGGGGCTATCAGGAAAATGGGATCTGCCCTAATCTTCAGCCCTGACATGCTGAGTGACCCCAAGGCACTCATGTTCTTTCTCATGCTTTACTTTCATCTCCCATCCTGCATTTGTCCTGCTGTTTTGAATGAAGATATAAGAACTGTCTCCCACTACAGGTTAGCACAGTGTCTAACACAGCCGAGTCCCATCCCAGCCTTGGTTACACCTCTAGACCACTACTGCAATTCAGCAGGGAGGAAGACAGCATGGCATGTCTTCCTCAGGCTTTTTCCCAGAGAGCCAATATTAAGAAACCTCTACTTATCTCCAGTGCTTAAGCTATGCAAAAATTGGGTTACACTCAAATTTCTGTGGCTGCTGAAATTTTGGCTTGTTTTCTTGGTCACTAGTTTGGGAAATTTTTGTAAAGGTGGTTCTTTGATGTGGCTGGGAGGTTAGGGACGTCAGCAGCCATCCCAGGGGAGTCAGATGATAGGGCAGAGCGCAGGTTAGGTGATCACACATCAGCATTAAATATGACCTGCCTCCTTGCTCTTGACATTGTCTTCTTTATGCTTCTTTCTCCTACCAGATCTGCAGCCTAGGAAATCACAAGGAAAACCCAACTGTTTATCTAGCAAGCACTCTGCTGCCTAGCTTCGTGCAGTATGTAAGAAATTGACCCTTGCTTGCGCAGAAGTCAGCAGATCTCACGGGGCTATCAGTGAGGCTCCACAGGTTGTACTGCATTTGTGCACCGGGCAAGTGCAGCTAGCTCTCACTGACAGACAGTTGCCTGCCTCACAAGGCACAGGGTTGGCCCGTCTTCATCACACAGCTGCATACGTTACTGACCCCAATTCTCCAGCATCTTTCAATCCAGTGAGCTAACACAATGCGTGGTTGCTGAGCACAGCTGACTATCAACGTGAGGCCTCTTCCCTCTCTGCAGGGATGGCAGGACGACGACATCCAATGGACTTGTGAAGCAAAAATTACATTGCCATGCGAGAGTAGGTGTTTGGGAATGATCTGTGCAGCTGCTACATTGGTGACAGTGGGACCATCCCACAGATGTGCCAACTGTGACCTTGTATTTAAAAGCAAGGGGAGAGCTGTCCAGTCTCTCAATGCACACATCTCAGTACGTGTAATTAAGTCACCCCAGGTGCTTTTGAAAAATCCCACCCAGCATGTTTTTGAACTGTGACTCAAACCCACCTCTTCAATCTGACAGGGCTTGGGTTTGTTAAACAAGCAGCGTTCATTGGGAAAATAAAAAAATAAATCACATTCCCATCATCTCAGATTCAAGGGGCCCAAAGGAATCACTCGCTGACAGTGCCAGGCTCTGGAGAAGTGGGGCCAGCTCGCCCTTTCTACCACCCACGGCTGAGGAACGTGCAGGCAAGCACTACCAGCCTGCCCCAGAGGGGGCTGCCATCCAGCAGAGGGTTGGAGCAGCGAGAAGGCTTCTCCACGTCAGCTGCAGCTCAGGGAGCAACTTGGAACAGAAGGCACTAGATGAAGTAAATTATTATTCGGCATCCAGAACTCTATTGGCTTCCAAATAATTGTCTATTTGTGTGCGTGCATGCACAAGAATCCTCGTTCCATGGTCTCTGCCAGCGTATTCCCAGTGCTGTCACTCTTGGGGGACAAGGCCCATACTTGTATTCAATCTTGGCGTTGGATCTTGAACACTAAAGTTTCAGATTTTGTTTTAAAAAACATTTTCTCTGGCAACTGGGCTGTTAATGGATTATGTTTTCGCTCTTGCCTCCTCCCCACCTTTAAAACCTTGGCACCAAAGGGCTTCTTTGAAGATAAAGCCAAATTTGCAATTTAAGGGGTGGAACTTCATAAAGCTAGACGTGAAAGGATGGAGAGGAGGGGGAAAAAAAGAAAACAGGAGCCACTCTTCTCGTTGAGATATACACTGTACAGTACATAAGATTACAATGGCTTCTCTGTACCACTGCTGACTGGAGTCATAAATTCGCTGCAGCTGCAGTGCTGCTACCTACACTAGACTCCCCAAGGGTCAAGCTCAGAGAGCAGCTTGACACCAAGCCTACCCTCCCGACCAAAACCAGAGCCCACATCCACCCCACTTGCACGGATGGATATCCCCAGAGGTGACCGCAGAGCCTCCCATCGGGCTGCCAACACCACAGGAGGCTCTCTGCTGAAACCAACAGTGCTCCTAACCAGAGAGCCTCTCAGCAGCCAGCAAAGCCACGGTCTCTCTGCATCTCTACACGATCTACTCTCAGCTCCACCAGGAGGCAGGGAAGTGCCACTCACAGGTTCTCAGGTGGAGAGCTGAGGCAAGAGCAACTTGCCCCAACCTGGGTAGAAGTTTGCAAGGCAGAGAGCAGAACCCGGCTCTCCTCACCTCCCTACAGCAAAAGCATAGCTAAGCCAGGTGGCCACTCCACCTAAATGCAGCAGAATAAAACACAGTGGCATTACCAGAGGCACGTGCCTTTTTCATATAAATGCTATATTCCAGATCACATTCGAGGATTATTTGTCAAATACTACCTCTGTAGGTTTATATCTGCATAAGAACACACTCAACGTTGCCACCATGGGGCTTGGGACTTACTGCCTATGCCACAGGAGCTCACAACAAGTGACTGGTTTCCAAGCCACCATCTGGCCTTCACAGACATAGAGTGCCCACAGCCCCAGAGCCCTGTGATCTCAACAGCAGTGGGTTTTCACAGGGGTAACGTGCTGCTGCATGGTTTGGACTTGGCCCAGCCACCTCCAAGGACACAAGGTGCAGTTGCACTCCCCAAATCTATTTGGGGGGGTGGGCGGGAGCTTAGGGGAGGCTTTGGCCACGGGTCAGCAGCTTCCCTGGAGCAGCCAAGCTAAAAGCGAGGGTAAAGTTTGGCTCTCACCTCTGTGCTGGCATGCTGCCCACAGAAAGGGCGAAGAAGCTTGAGCACGTCCCACACGCTCCCCGAAGCGCATTTTCCTCCATTGGTCCCACCAGAGCCAAAATAAATTGGCTCTGGCTCTTACTGGAGCACTCTTGCAAGGCAGGAGAGCAGCCCTGAGAGCCCCTCTCAGCACAGAGCCCCACTGCGCCAGGTGCTCTGCTAACGGTTCTGTTAGGGCCAGCTGAGTCCCTCAGCCCGTTTGGCCTTTTCCAGGGACGAAAAGAGGCCATTTCAATAAGAGGAGCACGCAGGATCCTCAAGGCAGCGGTCTGCTCCCTGTTTGTGTACAAAATCCTTCAGAACCATGTGAGCGCTGAGGGCTTTTCCCCGCAACAACAGCTCTCAGAGCTGCTCAGCCATCCCACTCCCACTGCGCTCACACCATTTCTGTCTCTGCCTTCCACCAGCACTCCCGCAGCTGTGTTGCTGGAGCCCACGCTCCCATGGAGGGGAGATTTTAAAAACTCTGAAGCGCAAATATGCACACAAAGCAGATTTTAAAAGCTTCCCATCCTGCAAGCGCTGCCTCCAGAAATGAAGCTCTGAGCGCTGCATTCAGCCAAGGAAGCAACAGAAACAATGCCGTATGATTCGGGGCCAAGGAGGATGAAACCAAAGAGCAGGAAATAAGAAAAAGCCGTCTGCCATGCATTTTGCCCAACAGTCACCCAAAACACAGTTAGAAAAATGGAAAGTGATCTCCACCAGGACCTGCAGCTCCTTTGTTCGTTACTCTCCTTAAATTGCCCTTGTGGCCTAGGCACTGTAAGAAGCCACAACCTTTTAAGTTGGGACTGACCACAGGAGCACCAGAGTACACAGCAGCAGGTTTCTCCCTCAGGATGTTTTCAGTCTAACCAGAAACAGGAAGTCTGCAAAGGTTTTGCAAGAGAGCTTCTGGGCTGTGGGATACCCCATCCCAACAGCAGACTCCACAGTGCAAAGTGTTTGGCCTGGAAGGCAATGGTTTGAACCAAGAGATCTGCAATGCCTGGTCCATAATGCGCCAGCAGTAACGCATCAAACCTTCCATGTATGTAAAAGAAGTCCTACGGAATTGCTCCTCACTTTTCCATCAGAATGACCAAACTACCATTATTTACTGCCCAAGAAACTTCAGTTAAGTTGAAGCTACGCTGGCCTACTGCTGCTGCAACTTCTTGTGGGCTGAGACACTGAGACTGACCGAGCTGGAGCTCTGCTCTGAGAGACACAAGGGCTGATGCCACAGGCTGGCACAATGATGCCAACAACTGCCACAACGCAGCGCTCACACCATCTGCACAAGGTTCTGCATGGTTTTCTGCAGTTGGAAACCGAGGCACGTGGCTACAAAGCTGTTTAAGCTCGTGCAATGCACACGCATTGGCTGTAGACAGCCCAAGCAGGTTGACATTCAAATATGTGCTTCTAGCAGAAGCGTGTCCTTCTGCCTCTACTGCTCATCAGTCCACGCAGAAGTAGTACAGTAGTACACTTAATCAAGTGTAGTCATCCAGTAACAATGAAGAGAAACTACAAAAATTCAGATCTGCTCTTCGCTGAGGAAGGGAAGCATCCCCTCAGATCTCTGGCTAAGACAGGGACCAAGTTGGCTACTCACTTTCCTCACCCTACCTGCATGTTCTGTAATGGTCTGGAGGCTCCGCCAACTCACAAAGGGCTGTGAGTTTTGAGAACAGAACAGAAATTCAAGAAGTGAGAGGGCAATAATTCACCTGTCCTCTGAAAAAGTCCAGCCCTGAGTTGTTGAGCCTTGTACCCGACAGGCTGGAAAACCTCTGCAAGACATAGGGCACCCAGCCTCACTGCGCAGAGGTGAAGAGCCTCTTGCAACGTGCTCACTGGGCTATCCTGTCAGCACACAACACAGAAAAGCTGTATTTTTCAGTCCACAGGGACACAGAACACCCACGAGACACACATGCCTGTCTGTGGCACATACATTGACCTGTAAAATTTCTTCTTTGCCTCATGCACAGAAGAGACGTGTGTGGATTCAGGTATTTATGCTGGGATTCCTCTCCAAAAAAGGTCCTATGGGTATGCACACGTATTAGAAAAGGAGAATACAGGACTTGCTTTGCAGTCTTCAAGGACCTTTGAACACCCTTCAGATGAACTTGCCTCATTTTTCCCTAATGGGAACTATACCAGCAGGGAGGACTGCTGACTTCAGCCCTCACAGCAAACACTTTCTGAGGTCCTGTCTGTGTTGTGCACAACAGATAAAGTCCTCCAATTGTATCAGGGGGAACGGGTGTTTCAGAAAAGTATATAAAACAAAACCTGTTTATTTTTTTGTCAGAGAGTATCACGCATTCAGCGGGGAGCTCACAGCTCTCCCTAATTGTCCTATTTACTTTAGAAGGTCCCAAGATGACTCCTATTAGCAAAGGAAGTTATTTCACCTTCATTTCTTTAGGTCACTTAAATAAACAGAACAAATCTTCCTTGCAAACCAATGATATGTTTCTGCTTGAAACCCTTCCCAGTGCCATAAACCTCAATGTCCAACCCATTAAAAAAGGTCCTGTGCATGCATGTATATTTAAGTGCCCCCTGTATAACATAGGCACGTTTGAGGCAGGTAGCTTCAAAAGAAAATAGGTTAAATCTGTACTTGAAAAAGCACCCACGTTTTCCTAGTATTTTCCATGGTTATTTTTCAGCCCATGGGAACAGAAATTTAAAGGCAGGCTGCAGATGCAGTTATCAGAAAGATACCGTAGTAGTGATGTAGAAGTGGACACCAAGAAAATCAAACTGCTTAGGACACGCCTGGAATTACGGGCGGGCACACAGTGTGTGTGGAAGCCTGTTATCCCACTTGCATAATGCTGCAGAGAGGTCAAGAGAGTTTCTTTAAAACAAACAAGAACAAACAAAAAAAGACCTTTAATAGACCTGAACTGTCTTTCCCACAATGCCAGAGAAATCGTACTTGGGGTACCTGAACTAGCTGAGCTCAAAGATGAATGATTTCTGCTAAATGTCTCTTGCCCACTGGGGCTATGGGGAAGAGCCTATTATTATTTTTCAAAGTAAGGATCAGTACCTGCAGGGCATTTATGGAGGTTTCATTTGGTACCAGCCCTGCATCCCGCTCTGCCCCCACAGCACGCTTTCCATCTGCAGTCACCACCAAGAGGACCTGCCGAAGTGAACAGCCCAAGCGGCGAGGCACATAGGCACGGGTCCTTCAGCATCCCACCGGAGCAGAAGACTGCCGCCCCTAACCCGAATCACAACTCATCCTCGCACCAGAGTTAAAAATCCACAACCACACAAGGACAGGACAGAACCCGCGCACACACGCTCCGGGCCCACCACGAAAGCCGCCTGGCCGAGGAGGAAGGTCCGGGAGGGGACGGACCCTCTCCCCCCCCCCCCCCAAACCCACCTGCGCCAGCGCAACCCCCGGCCCCGCATGGCAGGGGCTGGCGGGACGTCGCTCCTCTGTTGTCAGCTCCTCGGCGCGTCCGCTGAGCCCTTCCCAGCATCCCGACAGCAACTTCCCCAACTCCAGCACAAAGCTTCACCGCCACGGCCGAGGCGTGAGGAAGGGAGGGAAGCCCCGCGCCCCGCGGCCGCCCCCGGCCCGCTCCCCTCCCTCCGCTTCACTCACCGGGGGCTCGGGCGCAGCAGACGGAGGGGAGGGGTTGGAGTTGTGGGGGGGGGGGGGGGGGGGGGAAGAATACGGCCGTGCCCGGAACGGAGGGAAGCAACAAAGAGGCTTAACTCCAGGAGCTGGGAACTTCCAGGCCGGATCTGCGGGGAATTCAGCACACAGAGAGAGAGAAAGGGACGGGGGGGGGGGGGTGGGGGGGGATAGTAATAATAACGGGAGGAAAAAAAAACAGAGAGGGAGTGAAAGGAGAAAGGTTGTTTTGGGGAGAAGGGGAGGGGAAGGCGGGGGCCCTGGGCTTGGGGTGCCGGCGGTGTTTTGCGCTGGTTATATGCAGAGCGGAGGAGCGGCGGGGAGAGCAGAGCGGGCGGAGGAGGAGGAGGAGGAGAAGGAGGAGGAGGAGGGAAGGGGAGCTGAGGCACGGGGAGCCAGACCCTCCATACGGGTGACAGCTTTTGGATGACTGAACTCCCAAACAATTCCCCGCTCCAGCTACTCCTGCTCCCGAAGCCTCCTCCCCTCCCCCTGAGGAGGAGGGAAGAAGAGGAGGAGCCAGAGGGGAGAGAAAATACAAAATAAACCCCCTCACCTAAAAAAGCCGAGCTGCGGCCGACTTTACCCCCACCCCTCCGCGAACCGGCATCATCTGCCCGCTGCCCGCTGCCCGCCCCGAACGGCGCCCGCCCGCTCCCGCTCCCGCTCCCCCTCGGCCGCCGCGCTCCTCCCGGCAGGCGGAAGCGGGAAAGTCGGGCCGAAAAGTTTGGCCTGAGTGACATGGAGGCCGCGGCCGCCTCTGTGGGATGAGGCGGGGACGCGGTGATGCCGGGGTCGCTGAGGGCAGTGTTTGGGCTGTGAGAGCGGGATGGAGATAAACACGAGTGGGGTGCGCCGCGGTAGGGCTTCTGAGTGGCCTTGTTGCTCTGTGGGGAGCGAGCCTGGAAAGGTTTGGGGGAGCAGCGCCAAGCACCTGTTGGGCTTCCCGGGGACCGACAGCTTTCCTGTGGTCTGCCACATCCCAGAAGGCACCTGCCAAAGGGATGTAAGGGCAGGCTTGGGCAGGTCCCTGTCGTCACCACGTGCCTCAGTTTCCCTATAGTCCAAATGCAGTTCAGACACCTGCATGGCTGCCTCACAGACATGAGCAATGGCTGTGAAAGGACCAGACGTGCTTTGCTTGTCTGTTATCACCCACAGGCTCATTCAGTCCTGGATATCCCATTTGTGCTTCTGTGGGACACAGGACAGACCATTTGGATGTCAAGACATCTGAGTCAAAACTATAGGCAGAGAAAAAGTGATGACTGTGTAGGAGACAAAACTTTGCAGCCATCCAGGTGAAATACAATGAGCCCAACTGCTCATTTTAAAAACTACTGCAGTTTCCCCCCTCAGTGCTGGGGTTAATAGTTTACTGAATTAACAGAGTGCCTTCCAACGAGGTCAAATAATCTAACTATGTCATTTTTAGCCAGCTGGTTTCAAGGAAAGTGACCGACTCCTCTAGCTGACCTGTAAGTACATCTTCTCTGAACATGATGTGAATGAAGAACCGCAGGACAAGAAAGAGAAGAACTGTTCTCCCAACTGTCCCTCCTGGCAGGTGCTTGGTCTCAGGAAATCATCTGAGGTACACACTTTCAAAAGAAGCAATAACGCCAATCCCTGAGATTGCACCAAACCAACTCCTGCTCACTGCCTCTCCTCATCCCAAAGGACATACACATTCCCAAACCCAACAACATGCAGACTAGTAAATCTACCCAAAGGTGCAGATAAATCCTCAGCCTTTCAAAGCCTTTCAATAAAGGTGAGTTTAAAACAAATCCACTGATACTGCAAAGTCAGACTAGAACTATGAATGCACAATGGTAAGGTTTCTCACACCTTTGCCCTGTGCAGAGAACAGATGATAAATATGATTTGTAGTTTCTAAATCTGAAGTCCTTCAGTCAAAGAAAGTAAAAGAGTTAAAGATTATCCTCACTTTTTCACTAGGTTTCAGAGTTATTCCCTTTCATCTGAACCTGTAAGAGGAATCGATACTCTTAGCTCACTCATTTCTCACGAGAAAGGATGTTCTGAAGGATTTTTTATTTATTATTATTGGTTTTTTTATGCTTGGTTTTGGGTTTCTCGTTTCTTTCTTTTATGACAGGGGTACTGAAAATGTCAAAACTGATTTTTTCTGCAGGGTTTCTGGAGTGCCAAGGGAATACCTATCAGCAGTTCTTCAGCTTGCACCCAAATGGGCACACTTAGCAAGTTGAACACAAACTTCCTTCCTCCACGTTAACTTTGTTGCCTAATTATCTTCTGAGAAACAGTTTCTTAGATTCCAAGATTTTCTTTTCGTTTCTCAGCAGTACAGTCCTTAGGTGCTAAATCCATATGTAGACACCTCACTAAGTGGCCTAATTTTACAAGTGCTGAGACCTCTAGCACCTGTCTTGTCTGAAAAACGGTGGTTTCCTAATTTAGAGCAGTCGTAAACTGTTCTAAATTAAAACAGGAATTGAATTAGCCCTGACGAGCTTTAGGCTTACAGAGGTGGGAAGAAATTGAGGAAGGAGAAGAATTAAAGCTACCCTGTGCCGAGAATTGCCCCAGGGCTTGTTTAATGGTAGGAGAAAAGGCCAGGATTGCAGCTCTGTAGGATTGCATTCCCTGTACGTCCCTGGGGGAGGAGGAAGTGTGGGGTGCAGCAGCGCCCTTCATTTACTGTTCTTCCCTTGAAAAAATACCTAGAGGATGAAGCAGAATAATGGTTTGTGCAGTTTTGTCCCCTGTGAACCCCCAGATGAGACAGCACCAGTCCTGCTTGTGGACATCACTATCTCACTGTGCTGAGGACACTAGCTCTAGGCTGGCACCCATTTATTTCAAACCGACCATCAGAACTGTCCTCATGGTGCCACTGACCTCGTTAAAGTTCAAAGCAGTGAGAAAGCCCAAACCTCTTTCTTCAGCCCCATTCCCTGAAAGCTTTTTCCACAGGCATGGTTCGAGGGGGACTCATCCCCCTTGGGAGTTGCCAGAGCATCCTGATCCTCAGCCCCAGCCCTCTGCAATCCCAGGCAAAATTCCCACTGCTGCTGCCATCGTATGCAAAGCCTCCTCCTCGGGGCCGGAGGAGCTCCAGCTGTTTGACATTGTGCGGAGCGAGGCGGGGGGCACTGAGGGACTCCGCATGAAAGGGCGAGCTCAAAGGAAACCAGACCCTGGCATGTCGGTACGATACTCAGTGGGTAACAGGCTCAGTTAAGTTTGCTCATTCAGCCAGCTAAGAAGGAGAGTTTTCTCATCTGCCCTGCTATGTTTAATTCATCCACACATGCCTCCCAATTACGGATGGAACGACAAACAGAACGGGATGCTGGGGGTGGGGGAGAGAAGGACAGCCTACAAGCCCCCAGGACTGAGCTCCCCGAAAACCCGTGACCTGCATGCTGCTGGGGGCTGTTGCTATGGGGGGAACCCATTGGCACTGCTGGCTCCGAGCTCTTCTACATTTTAGCCCAAACTCAAGCCTATTTCTTTCCAGAAGCACGTACTGCAGGTGGTGTGTGCACAGAGCGATGCTTCCACGCCAGCCTCTGAGTCAGAAAAAACACCCAGCAGAAATTAATGCACCACTCCTGCCTTCATCAGGACTCCCGGGCTTGTGCTCATGTTTTTCTAGCTCTTAACCTTTGCAAAAATGGCATACTGATGGGAAACACTGCGCTACAGAGTGAAAGGCAAGAAGGAGAGAGCTCTCCTTCTCAGAGCGAACTCACAGCCATGAGCCTGTCTCGCTGGAAACTCATAGCGACTCTGAGAGGAGGACAGGAGGACAAGGAGGCCGTGAGTGCACTCCAGGAGCCAGCCGGTCCAAGGGCAGCAGATTCCATTCAAAATGGGGAAGTGAATGGAAGTCCTTGGTTCAAAGGAGTTTCAGCATGAGTTTTACTTTGTTTACCCTCTTGTAAAGCTATTTGTTACTTCGATAATCCATAGGAAGTGGGATCATTTCTCTCCCGGCATGTCAAATTAAATAAACAAATAAAACCTTGTTTGGTTGGTGAAAAGCTTAGAAAGAAAAGTGTATTTGTACAGGGATTGAGGATCTAAGCATCTTTCAGGAGCAGAAGATTAAGAAGGTAATCAGAGAAACAAAGAAGGAAGCGATTCAGTCATCAAAACTCAAGAGAGACAAATTAAAGAAGGGGGTGGGACAAGGCAACAGGAGATAGGGCCTGGCTATATTAGGAAATCTTTGCCGGATTGAACTGAACCAGCTTGAGGTCAGCTTAGTTTCACCACTAGGGCCCAAGTCGGGGACGTAGATTTGGATGTGAGTAGCTCTCTGATGTCAGACGTAGATGTCCCATGTTCGCTCAGACATTATTTTAAAATAAACAACAATTTCTGGTGTAACCTTGAGGGTAAACTGCAGATTGCTTTCAATCATAGAATCGTTGAGGTTGGAAAAGACAACTAAGGTCACCTAGTCCAAGTGTCTACCCATCACCACCATGCCCACTAACCTTGCCCCTCAGTGCTGCATCTACACGGTTCTTGAACACCTCCAGGGACAGTGACTCCACCACTTCCATGGGCAGCCTGTGCCAGTGTTCGACCACTCTTTCTGAGAAGAATTTTTTTGCTAATATTCAGCCTGACCTTCCTGGCATAACTTGAGGCCATTACCTCTCGTCCTACCTCAGAAAAGAGGCCAACTCCCACCTTGCCACAATCTCCTTTGCCTTGTTTGGGAGAGGGGTTGGCAGCAGGGTGGTTTTACAGGTACAATTCCTGTATCAGGCACAACAAAACCAATATATAAGGAAGATGCCCCTGCATAAATGTCATTCTCCCTTTGCACAGTGATGGGTATACTGGTATAAACTGTTACATATGGTTGCAGTTGTGCCTGCACTCTGGGTGTCACACTGTATGCATATGGGGGACTTCCTTAGGAAGTACTGTTCCGTTGGTAGTTGGTTCATTGACATGAAATATTTGGACAGTTATTGGGCTCACAGGTCTATGAGATGATCCAGTTCAGACCCATTTGTAGTCAATGGAGCCTAATACCCATCGCTGCAGACTGCACTGCGTTTAGGATTTCGTGCTCTTTACTGATTCCCTTAATCTGAAGTAAGTCATTTGGGGTTTACAAATATTAACCGTCAACGTAGGGAGGCATCCTAAAGCTGTTCCAGGTTAATGCAGAAGGCTGAAAAGATCACTTTAGTTGTGGTACGGTTCCCTGGGTAATTGCAGTGATTTTAAATAGCTACCTGTCATGTCTATCAGCACGGGAGCTTACATTTTAAGGCACGCAGATCTCTCTTTACACTGCATTCTTTCTTTGTGGCAGTCCAGGTATTCACCTGTTATTTACCCATAATCTCCTCTTCCACCGCTTCCCTGCACACCTGTTGCCTTGCTTTCCTTCTTTTCATTGCCGTGGCTTGCTTTGCCTCTGCCTCAGGAAGAGCCCTCCAAAAAGTCCTTACCTCCATTAGGTAGGAAGGCTGTGGGTGCCCAGCCTGCCTGTCCCCGTGCTCTCACCCATACTCCCAGCCTGAAAGCTGACAGATTAACCTGCCGCAGAGCAGGCTCACTGTGTTGTGCGGTGCTGACAAAAGGCAGCTCTGATGGGCTCTGTCAGGGAAACAGCCTGGAAGAAATCCCTGGAAAAATTCTGCGAGCCCACAGCCCAGCCTGCAGACGGTGGTGGGTCTCGCTAAGGATTCAGCCAGCTCTCACAAATACCAGAGGTGCCACCCTTCATAATCTGACCTTTGTTCATTATTCTTATTCCTTTCATATCATCCTCAGCAATATCCCCAGTGTTTAGACTCGCAGACTCCGACTTCCGAACTTCTCCTTAAGTGCCTCTCCTGTGGGTTACTTTGGCTACACGTTGCCTGTTTTCAGTATCCCTTTGACACAGCCTCCCCTCCCAAATGCTACTTCTTGTGTGAAACTGAACACCCTCACCCTCCTGCAGTCTGCGAGCCTGCAAAGAGCCGCTCTTACAGCTCGGTGCCTCTGTGCACATATGCCCGGGTTTGTCCTCTCCTTAGGCTCTGCTCACGTTCACTGCATTTCGTGGAGCAAGAAAGCTAAGCATTTCTTAGTAACTTTAGAAACCTCTTTTTGAAAAGGAATCACAGCAGATAACCAAGGCCACAGCGCTCAAGGGCACACAGTTTTTGAGGACAAGGGTTGGAAGGGCTTTAAAAGGTTACACAACTCAGCGCTCCTGATCCCTTTTTTAATCCAGAGAACAAACTAACCTTTTTGGGGCAGAAAAAAAAAAAAAAAAAACCTGTCAAAAATCCTCAGACTCGTTTGTGGAGCGATACCATGTAGCAGCCAGCATGTGCAAGCCAAATAAAGATCAGGCAAAGCTTTGAAATTCTGCTTTTTTTCATTCCTCCCAGCTGCTTTCATTCACCGCCGTTTCATTTGGCTGCATGTGTTAGATATTGCGTGAGGCGTGAGAGTGGGGGAACGGACTTGGAGGAGGATGCTGTACTCCGCTTACAGACCACCTCCTGAGGTCTTGCAAGCTCTCAGCACCCCCGAGAGTCATGCAATTCCATCCTGCCATGCCCATGGCTCCTGTGGAAAGCAGAATGGCTGTAGTCTTGTCCGTGCAACTGGTGGCTTACAGCTGTACACAGCCCGCCTCACGACTTCTGGTACTGTTACTCTGGACCAGCCCTGCTTACTGTTTCCAGATCTTTAATCCTGTCTGTTGGTCAGGCTCACTCTGGGCCCCATTCTGCCTCCACATCTCAGGTGTAAGTGCCCCGAGTTCCCGCCAATATGGAGGCAATGTAACATGAGAATTGTGTGAGGCCCTTTCCTCTTCTGGCCTCCCCTCATAAATCAGCTCCTATAACAGCACCTGAAGTCATTCTGGCGAGCCCAAAGCATGCATCAAGAAGCTTATGCAGTGAGGCTGGGCAGATGGAATGGTCTTTGCAGGTTTTCTGCACCACACAGCCTTGCAGGCTGCTTGGTCGGGATTGCTAAGTGGTAGGAGTACTTACAGAGGGCACTCAGCCACCCAAGTCTCTTGCATGATCTGCAATAACAGTAGATCCCTCCTCCCACCAGTGCAGCTCGTGAAGCCCCTGCCTGTTTCTCTTGGTGTCCCAGCACTGAGTAACTCCGTGTGCGGGGGCATAACGTGTCTCCAAAACATGAGAAATGTGCCAGAGCCAGATTTATAGGTACCTATACCCTGGGAAAACTGAGCAAAAGAGAGGACTGAGGTAGCCAGCATCACCTTATGCTACTGCCTCAGGTATTATGTCGCTGGTATCAAACACAGTCTGGCCAGTTTTGTTCTTGCTACTCCCATTTCAATCACTGCAAAAATAAATACTTTTCTACCCAAGAGATGTTGGTGTTGAAGTCTTTGTTTTAAACACTCTTATGAAGGGTTAATATATCGGGAAAAGCCAGAGCTACCTTGCATTCTGATAGACAGATCTGGCTGGTGTTCTGTGACATGCTGGGCTGGGATTTCCCAAGGACCACGAAGCAGCTGAATTTCCTCATTAAAACTCAGTGTGAACTGAGGAGGGGGCTCTTCCCTCCCCGCACAGACTCAGAGGAGCACTCCTCAGACATCTCTCTCTTCTGCTTGTCACTCTTTGCCCTGTTTGTTTATTTTTTGCACTTCTCACAGCCCGGACAAGGCAAACAGTCTATTGTTGGTGTGCATCTCTTTCGCTGTAAGCTTTGTTTATGTCTTAGCACAGTGATGCAATATTTGGGTTGAACGCTTCAAGGGGAAATGTTTATAGAACTAAAAAAATATTTCCATTTGATTTGTTTATAGGAAGTTTTTTCTTGTGGTCTTTGGTTTTGAAAAGGCCTTCGCATGTTTTCTTTTCCACCTCCCCACTCCCCCGACTACCCTTCCACAGATCTGAAGTCTGGAGCCAAATTCAGCCACGATAACGCCATGACTGACTCTTTAGGTATTTCCACTATGCTCAGCACTGTGCCATTGGCGCATTGTCCTCCCGACCCCCCAGCCCTTCTCAGCACTGCCAACCTCCCCATGTGCCCATGTTCCTCAAGCACAGTGCGGGATGGGGGCCTCCAGCCCCAGACTCCCACAGCCACCCCTTGCTACTGAATTGTCCCTACCCAGGGCCAGTCCCTAGGCATGGCGAGCGGCACTCCAAGGGAGCACTGGAAGAGTTAAATGGCAATGTTACTGGGAAGGGAAAACAAAAGAGTAATAGGAAAGGCATCTTCGTGCGACCGAAGGCTTAACCGAAACCAGGCCTTCTTCCTCCATCCCAGTCGGGAGCACAGGGGATGCGTGCAGGCAGAGGGTGAGCCTGCTCTGCACGCGGTAAGGCATGATCCTGCTCCTTGCATCCCCTGCTGCCATCTCAACAACTTGCCACATGTGTCCTTGCTGGCAGGGAAACAACAAAGCAGGCTGGCTGCACCAACAAGTCTCAAACCCCTCACACCAACTAATAGCAGCCCCCTGTGTTTCCCCCATGTGGCCCCACACCTCTGTCACCACCGTTTCAGCTGACAGCCCCTGAGCCCAGGTGCAGATCACTTTCCATGAGCTCACCAACCAGCAGGGCTCCGTTTGGCAGCAGCCAGCCAAGGAAAAATTGCTCTGAGGTATGTTTTCAGCTACCTCCAGCTGCTGCCTGTGCAGGAATAACATGAGATCACTGTCTCAGAGGACGCCTTGGCTACCCAGCCCCTGGCCATCAGCAGGTGGCCCTGGAAGGGAAAAAGCCTATGAGCTATGGCATGGGCTATCTGGCGCCCGGGCGGTGGGATCGCACCCAGGTGAGTAAATAGAGTCCAGGCCCCTTGCCTTGCAGGCTAGCAGCTCCGTAGCATGAGAGAGAGTGAACAGTGTTTGGTTTTCTCCCAGCTCGACATGCGCCATTTCAGAAAACAGAGTGCCCTTTCTGAGAGCCTGACAGCTCCACTGTAAGTACTCTTGCCCTATCCCTTCAGCTTAGGGCTGAGGCAGCCTGAAAGCCACAGCCTCCTGTGCATCCATCTACCTGAAGAAAGCTAGTGAGGAGCACAACTGGCCTTTGCCTCTGCTGAGAGCAATACCAGGGCTTTCCTCAAAGGCTTGTTCAAGGCTGGGGGAAGAATACTGAGGCCGATACAGTTATCTGTGACTTCAGGATCCACAAAACACCTATGAGCCATCATAAGCAATATGTGCTGGTGTGTCTTGACTCCTCGAGTAACAGAGAGACACCACAGCATCATGCTGTGGGATTTTAGTACACTGAGAGCCTGGTGGAGCAGAGCACCACAAGAAGATGAGGACAAGTTAGGGCAAAGTGCACTTACAGGTGTGAGGGAAAGCCAAGAGGGACATCACTCACAGACCGTGGCAGGCTGCTCACCTCTCTGCTGTGTTGGCCTCTTCTTGTACCTGATAGCCTCATCCTCCTGGCAGGGAAGGTCTGTGAGGCACGCCAGCCTGGTACAGCAGCTGAGCTCCCTGCTTTATGGGCGACTGTACATCTGGTTGTGTGCTGCTGTCAGTTAGTTGCTAGACGGTGGTTCCTAAGAGGGGTAGAAATAGTTTATTCTGTTTGGCATCTATATCCATTCCTTGTTATTTCTCTCTTCTCCTCCCAACTCATAACCCCCTCCCCCAAAAGCCAAGCTAATGCCTTCCAGATGAGGTGCTAGAAGCTGCTAATTGCGCCCGGATCCGTCCTGATCTGTGCTTCAGTCAGCGAGGCACCTCGCTAATGGATCTGAGACTTGGCAGTGGGCCTGGGACCCGCGTCAAAGGAAATAGATGAGAGAGAAAGAGAGCAGAGCATTAGAGGGAGAGCTGGGAGACCCAGAAAGGAAAACAATCGCTCCTCTTCGCAGCGAGGGGCTGAATCCTGATAAGGGCCTGCGGTTCTCCTCAGGCGAGAGGGTTGTGGCAGAGCCCAGCTGCCTTCTCCTTGAGGAAACACACCGCCTGCCCTGGTTGCTGCCCACTCTGGGGAAGGCACCTGTTAGTGGAGGCAGAGCTGCTGCACACTAGGCTGGGGATGCTGGACCACCTGGGAGCCCTGAGCACAAAGACCTTCCTATTGACTATGTACCTTAAGGGTTTCCTCTTCAGTGGCTTCTCAGGAGCTACCTGAGGTGCAGCCTGGTTTCTGGATGCTCAAGGAGACTTGAGCAAAGTGCACAAGCAGCCAGGAGTAGGATAGGACCTCTCCTGAAGGTTCCAACCGACTGGGTTCTATTGCACTTGGTTGCTTCTGGTTGTCCTGTTTCCCTGGTTGTAGCACATTCCTGGTGATCATGTAGAGGGAGTCCTAAGGCTGGTGACACTGGGACATTTATTTCTAGGTAATTCTTCACAATGCCTGCCACCTCAGCTTTGTCTGGACAGAGGATCTGAAGGCTGCAGCCCCCAGGACCTCCACTTCTGCATCACAGCCTGGGGCTGGGGAAATGTGTTACTAAGTCTTTGGAGATTAGCTTGAAGATGGCACGAAGCAGCATCTTTTCTGAGTGCTGCAGGGCCCAGGAGACCACACAATGTTTTCTCTCCAACATTTAAGCCCAGTGTCCTCCCTAAAGCATTTTACAAAAGGGCATTTATAACACTCACTTTACAGGTGGAGAAAAGGAGGTTCAGAAACATGGCGTAGGGTCTCACACAGAGCCTGGGCTGTCTCCCATGGGAAAGGACTTGTGGCTCTCAACTAGGGGCTATCTTCTCTGCTGGATCAAGTGTTGAAACCAGAAGAGAGCCACGAGGTCATCGGAGAAGGAATTAAGGTTCAAGGGCAGACTGTACCGGACAAAAACTTGCCTGCTGGAGAACAGAGAATACGCTCAAACTCACACTGGTGATCTGGATGGGCACTTGATCTTAATGAGTTCTCTTTGTTGCAAAAAAGCAAAACCTACGTGAAAAGAAACAGTCAGTGCACAGCTCCCAGGAGGGCCCTGGGGATGCAGTGCAGCATCTGGTAATGAACTTGATAATCCTGGGAAAGATTCTCTGTGTGGAGGAGATCTGCCAGGCTGAACGTGGAAACGGGACAACCAGAAGTAACCAACTGCAATGAGAACCCAGTTGGTTGGAACCAGTAAGGAACCGTGCTAAATTCCATTTGGCTGTGAGTCCCATTTTCATCAACTTTGCGATTCTTGGCAATGATCAGAGGGAGTTTCCACGAGACTGTGATTCATTTGGTGAAATCTGATCTTGGCCAGCAGGGGAGGGAAGCAGTCAGACAGACTGACAGAGAGGCAGCGCAATATGAGCAGAGGCGAGGCTGTCAGGCCTCAGCAGAAGGGGCAGAAAGAGACCTGTTCTGTCTGATAGGGATCTCAGTGGGCAATCTGCTGGGGGAAGAGGTAAGGCAGTAGAAGAGCAAATAAATTACAGACATTGTGTGTGTTTGTATGTGTCTACAGGCTGATTAGCTCATGTCTCCAAAGCATTTGGAGATGGAAACCAGTTAATTATCATTATTAATTTTTCCCCTTTTGCGGTCCTGGTTATTTTTGGAGACCATTTGAAAAACAATGCACCACCCAGGTGCTGGCTGCCCCAAAGCCTGCTGGAATTCTCTACATGTCTTTTCCTTCCCTTACACAAAGGACAAAACCCAACAAGAACGATCCCCGCTTCTTGAAACGAGAACAAATCAAAATAATGAAAAATGTCAGGAAAAAATAACTTATCCCTAATGGCATGCCTGCATCATATGATGCATGTCTGCTTCTCTGCCTGTAGGAGACAAAGACGAGGTGGGATGCCCATCTCTGCACTTGCTATGATCCTGGGACACTGTCAGATGGGTACTGGGGTACACCAAAACCAAAAGCCTGATCACCATGCAGCACAAAGTAGTCCTAGATTTAGTTCCTTCTGAATGTGACACCCACCAGAGTACACTGAGGGAAATGCTAACATGCTTTCTCAGACTTTTTCTAGCAGTGGAATTTCAGGCTTCTCTGGTACAGTAGGACATGCTATTTTCCAAGGCTACTCAGAAAAACTTGGTTTTAAACTTCATCTGCCACTTAATTCCCATTTCCTGGATTCAAGTCAGCTTGTGTGAGCTTTTCCTCTCTTGTTAGTGACCTGGTCACCTGGAGATGGAGAGATGGAGCTCTGAAGCTCATTGATGTGAATGAGGGTGCTTTGGGATCAGGCATTTGGGAATTGGCTATGCTCTTGCTTGTGCAGCCAGTGGCTGCAGGGTCACCTGGGGCTGGGTTTGCTTGGTCCCAGCCCCATAGCCACCAGCCTGTCCTGGCAGGCTGTGTCCATTGGTCCCAGGTACCTCAGCCCTTGGCCACCTTTTTTGGGGCACCTGTGCCAGTTTCAGTACTCTCCAGGAAAAAAGTATGTGCTGCAGGGCTGGACAACTCAATAAGGAGTGCCCACAAAATGTCTGGCTGTGGAGCCATCTCTTTCCTCTCACTCCTTGTTGGGTCTTGCTGCCCTAAGCCAGGGTTCTCCCTTGAAGCCAGGTGTGATGCCAACGCTCAAGAACTGAAGATCTAGCAGTATTTCAGTGCTGTGCCAAGGTAGTAAGCACTGGGAAACCAGACTGTGCACACCATGTTAAAATAAAAGGGATAGCTGAAGACTTCCAGACCATGACAGGTTTGATCTGGTTTGTTTATTTTTTGGCAGGAGGGACCAAAAGAGGCCAGGGTAGGGACTGAGCATGTGTTGCATGTGCTGGAGAAAGCATGTCTCCTCCAAGTCAGCTGTCTTCTGTCTGCTTTCACATGTGGCCGTTCAGTCCCACTATGGTGCTGCACTTTGCCTGGTGGGTTGAATGAAGAAACATCTGCACCAGGTCCATTGCCATGTGATTTATGAATCCTCTCTGAGGTCTCATCTTCTCCTCCTCCTCTTCCTTTCAGGGATCTGGGGATTTGGTAGTTTTGGGGGTTGTTTTATTTTTCAAAGAGCACTTCAGTTGCATAGAAGGCAGAACCCCTTGATTTACAGTGCTTTGGTTTCAGGAACAAAAGACTTAAGGGGGGGGGGGGGGGGGGGGAAGAAGCCATTCAGGTTTTTGAGCTGTTCTTTCCTGTTATACCTCAGCCTCCCTGTGCAGACAGAAAACATGCCATTGTGCAAAACCTGATTACTGTAGCACTGGGAAGAACCCAATTCAGTCTGTGCCACCAATGATGGCTTAGAAAGACCTGTTTTCTCAAGCGTGGAGTCAATCCTTCAAAAACTCAGATCTCTGTGCTGTACTGCTTCCATACAGCAGGGTATTTGCTGAGATCTTGCACCCCTCAAAGTCATAATATAGGATTCTGACAACACACCCAAGCAGTGGTGTCACCAATGTACAAAACAGTGAATGAACGTGACGGACAGCCATCAGCATGGACAGTCCTCTCGGGTTGCAGAAAGCATGCAGAACAAGGTTTGCCTTTCACCACCTCTCTCCCAGCATCACATGCTGTTATTTCTGAACCACCACGGTCACGATAAAACATCTGCATAAATTCAAAGACCTTGGGACACCTGCTCAGAAAAATCCACTGCAGGCCAGAATAAGATACATAGGGCAAAATCTAGCTATCTTTATATCACTTACATAACAGCAGGAGGACACAAGTAGGAGCTGGTGACAGACACCGAGAGGCAGGCTCTGTCCCAAGGACTGCAAGGACTCTGCCCCAAGGCCGTGCAAATCTTCCTTTCAGCTAGTAGCTACTCCTAACTTCAGTTCCTAAAATAGCATTGCAGTACACTTCCACAGCTGCTTGCCTTCCCCAGATCCAAAGGGCATGGTAGGGCACCCTGGGTGTAAAGGATGAGTTATGGAGCAATAAAATAATGAGGAGCGTGGCTGTATTCCTACACTTTGTTTGTTTTGGGTGTGTTGTTTGTTTGTTTGTTTGTTTTCCTGACGCCTAGGTTTGTCTTAACTGAAAACTACATCTGTTTGTTTCTTTCTGCTGCAGCATATCCAAGCCTAGAATCTGTCATCTCCACTCAAGACACCTTTCACAAGAGAAAAAAACTGAGTGTTACAGAAGAGGGAGAGGGTTGGATACCTATTAAGTTAGAGAAAAAGCACACACTCACGTACATAGTTTTATTTGAGCCTCTCAATATCCTGCTGACAGAACTCCGAGCATCCAGGAAAGCACTGTGGGAAAAATGCACGTGGATCTCTTGTCCTGTAAGAATATCACCAGATAAACAAAACCTTCTGCTAAAGCTATCCCGTGATACAGCTCAGGGTGCCTCGCTGCACTGGGAAATCGGAGATCCAGCTTTAACAGTGCTACCAAATGAGTTAAAACCTCAAGAGTAACTTTATACCTACAGTTCTGCAAGCAAGAATTGCATGTGTTACAGGAAGCAACAATAGCTTCAGAGCTGAGTGGTGCAGCTGGCTGTGTAGCAGAATCAAGAAACCACTCCGAGTTAGGGTTGCATCCCACACAGCACTTGGGGGTTGAAAACTGACTCCACTGGGAAAAGCAGTCTGTGCTTACAAAAAGCCCTATGTTGGACCTTCTGGCTGCTGTGGCACCAGAAGAAATCTCAGTGGTACTCAGAACTCTTCCTTGGGCACAGGCTGTGGAAAAGGGTCTACGTTCTCCCCATCCGTGCTGGGAAGAGAATGGAAAAGATGCAAACCAAGGGGAGCTGGATGGTCATAGACAAGAGTGCCTATCACAGGATAGGAGACTGCTGATTTATTTCGCCCAGCAAAACTCAGGCTGAGAATGGATATGATTGTTCTTGGTAAACACATCAGAAGGATGAGCACCAGGGAGGGAGCAGAGCTATTTAAGCCTTGGAACAATGTTGGCAGCAGAACAAGTGGGCATTCTCTAGCCAGGAATAAATTGAGACTGGAAATAAGAAGAATGGCTTAAGCCTCAGAGCTGTCAAGCTCTGGAGTAGCCTGCTAATTGGGGTAGCGGGTGAATCTTAAAACTTGTTAGGATTGTTTGGAGCTTCATATTTGTGAGAAAGATTGCATTATGTGATTGCTGACAATAGCAAGGGACGAGATGTGGTAAAATAGGAGATCCCTTCCAGCACTACATCCCTACTGTGAAGCAGTCAGGATTGATTTCTTTCTCATGTGTCCATGCTAAGGCAGGAGAGCTGCAGGATCCTTTGCCCTACAGGGAAGCTGTTCACAAGCCAGCTGTGAGCCAGAGGACGAGGAGGACACTTTCTCAGATGGCTGAAGATGATATGACAGTTCCTACTAACAAGCTGTGAAGAGAAACGTGTCTCTTGTCCCTAGAGGAGCATTGCAGACACCACACCAGGCCGCAGTCGGTCAGGAAGATAGAAACAAGCAGCAGAGACAGATGACTGGAATTCCAGAGAAGACCAAGTGCAGGCATTTTCTCATAGCAGAGCATGTGATTTCATGTCCCCATTGTCTTCTCAAAGGCAGCAGAGTTTGGAAAACGACCTATAAAAGGAAATATGCGTGTCCATTTCTGCTGCCTGATGCTGTGGCATATCCAAGCACTAGGTTCACCTCACCTGTTCGAGCCCAGAATCAGTCCCAGCAAAATGGTGGTTTTATGCAGTCATGTATGTCCATCTCTCTGCAAGGAGAAGCACTCCCACTCTGGTTACTAGCCAGCTAAAACCACGTCCTCCTTTTCTTCATAGATACAGATACATTAGGTTGGAAAGGACCTACAAGATCATCTTTTTTACCACTCTCCACTCATTTCAGCATCTTTTAATGGAAACAGAACTGTGCAAACTTTGATGATCCCACCTAGGGACTCAGGAGTTTCTCATTCAGGAGTGAAAACCAGAGCATTCATGTTTGGCCCCCTTAGCTTCCTGCCACGGGTAACCCAGGCCATTGGGCTCATCTTGGGCTCATTTAATTGCGCCTAAGCAGATGGAGAAACTTGTGATAGAGGAAAACAGTGGCCTTTCTCATCCACGCAGATCCTACCTGAGGCAGTGGAGGGGATGAAAAGACGAGGAGTAACTCCTTGGGCATTTTAGGGAGGGAATAAATGTGCCGGCTGTTTGATAACTCACAGGCGCTCCACACAGGAGTGATAAGATCAAGCTCTAAATTCCATTTCTTTAGTTCACTGCACTCACTTACACTCCCCCTCTTCTCCTTAGGAACCGAGAGAAAGGAAAAGCAATAATAAAATATTTCAAATGAGAGAGAGAGAAAGAATTCTCCATGATTGAGAACATTTAATGGGAACCAGCTGCCTGAGTGAGACCAAAAGCCGGTCCTGCTGGGGTTTTGTTGACAGGGTCACTTTTCACAGGTACCTGCTGAGGAAGAGGGAGGGATGCTCGAGAGATGGTGCAAAGGAGGAAGATGAATGTACAGGAATATCTGGTTTTACACTGTTTTACCTCGGTGCAACCCCGGCTCCCCCTTTCTCTTACAAGAAGCAGCTCTTGGAGAAGAGCCACGATGGGACGCAGCGGGAGTACGCGTGGTGTGAGCGTGTGGGTGGCTCTATCTGAGCAAAAAAGGCGGGTGGGAGAAAGAGGGGCCTGAAATTTCAGCACATGAAACAAAAGCCAAAGCTGGCCTTGCACTAACCTTCCCATCCTTTCTCACAGCCAGACAGCCACAATTAAGACGTAACTGATACACTGAGAGCTGCTCCTCTGCCTGACTGTCCAACTGTACTGCCTGTACTGCCTCAGTGCAAACCAGCCACGCAGAGCCACAGACACACCCAGAGCAATGGACATCACCCTGGCCCCAGCCCATGCTTGGGGTTCTGCTCTTTTGGAGATGCATGTAGCCCTGTCCTTGTCCTGCTTGTCCATGCCCAGCTCACAGGTTGGAGACCAACATCGTGACTGACAGAGAACAGAAAGCTTGCCAGCCACCTTACCCTGAACAGCAGGCTTTGTGCTGTTCACTGCTTGGGATGTACAGAGGGCTGGAGCTATCATTTTCTCAGTGAAAAAGATAAAAGCATTAAAAAATGCTCTAGATCATAGAACCATAGAACCGTTCGAGGAGGAAGGGCCATTTAAATGTCATCTAGTCCAACTCCCCTGCAATGAACAGGGACACCTACAGCTAAATCAGGTTGCTCAGAGGCCCATCCAGACTGACCATGAATGTCTCCAGGGCTGGGCATCCGCCCTATGATAACAGATGTTACTTTGTGTTGGGTGACATACTGTGGTATAGATACTGGTATGGAAACAGTGCTTCGTTGGCTATCTAGCAGTTGAGAGACAGTTGCTTCTTCCCTTTCTTCTTTATATGAAAGTCACCTTTCAACTAGAAGAGGTAACTCATATTGATAGCGTTCCTGCCTAGCGTTTCCTTGTCTTTGTCCCTCATTTCTGCTTGCAATGGAGTTTTTTCTCTACATGGTTTCCTCAAAACCCAAGAGTCAGTATTCCCCACTACCCCCACTGAGGAGTTTATCCATGATATATACACCCCTAGATATATTCCAAATCAGTGGGGGCAAGCTTCTAAGCAGCAAGGATTGGTGCAGTAGAAAGTCCTACAGACCCAGCTGTCAGCAGTGGAGTGTCAGCAGCACTAATGAGGCGAGAGGGGAGGCAATGCCACCTGCGTCATAGGTGAAGCTGTCCTACAGACTGCAACATGGCAGCACTGCACTGACTGTATCTGCTGCCTGCTGGCGAAAGAAGCTGTCACGAAGTGTCAGCTGATGAAGGAGCAATGGGTTGATGGTTGGACTAGATGATCTTAGAGGTCTTTTCAAACTTTAATTATTCTATGATTCTGTGAAGCTCAGGGGAGGAGATGTCTGAGCAGCCTGAGGCCAAGCGGAAGGGACACACCATAAGAGGTGACATGGGTATGATTTCCCATTCAGAATCCACATAGCGACTCAGAACGTGATAAATCATCACAGAAACAGCTCACTAGCAGCCTGACATTTCCTCGTGGTGCTCACAAAGTGTGGAGAGCTCTCTGCAGAGCGAGGCCCACCAAGGGGAAGGCGTGTGGCTGGCTGTTCAGAAAGCAGCCCTGCTTGGTCAGGTTCACCGTGCTCACACCACCACAGAGGCCAAGCTGCTCCCTGTTCGCTTAGTCAGCTGTCTAACCATAGGTCAGCTCCTCCTGCACTGAGTCCTCCCATCCCAGCTTCCTTCCCTGTCAGTCAGGATTGCTACGTGGGTTTCCACAGGCTTTCTCTCTGCCTCATCTCCCCTTTCTCCTGCCCTGCTTTGATGTTAATTGTCTGCAGGGCTGGAGCCCTCCTTGGCTGATTAAGTCCAAGAGTCCTCCCCGGTTTTGTTGGCCCGTGAATGGGGGCCTCTCCAGTGCTCAGTGGAGTGCGGGCTCCTCGCCCCTCCTCCTTCCTGGCGGGGCTGATGGATTAATCCCGCTGCGTGGAGGAGTAGAGGAGAGAGGGGTGGGAGGGAAGCGAAACACAGGAATGGAGAAGGAGAAGAAGAGAGCAGGCAGGAGGGCGAGCTGAGAGCAGCATCTTCAGCAAACGCTTGCCCACCTTGTCTAAAATCACAGCATGCACTGCAGCTCTTCACCTTTTCAGCAGTGGCAGAGCGTGGGACCTGTCCTCCTGCCACTGTGCTGCTGCTGGCATGGCATGGCATGGCATGGGGCATCTGCAGTGCTTTTGGTACAAAGATAGGCCTCTTGTTTCCTTAGTAGTTTTTTAATTCTTTCTTTCATTCAGAGGTGAGATTGAAGCGGCCGGGGCAAAAACAGCTCAGGCAGCATGGGCTGGCTGAGCAGCCTGCCAGCTGTGCCAGACTTGCTCTTTGCTCCTCCAGGCGCATCCCAGATACAAAATGTCACCCATGCAGCAGTACTTACTGCTGACTCACCTAAGGATGCCTCCACACCTTCTCAGCAGGCACCGGGAGGCCAAGGGAACCATTTCTGGGGAATGATCCTTCAGTTCCAGCTCCCTGCTGTATCCTCCATGCTGGTGTGGGCTGAGCCCCACAGCACTGGCCCCCTCCCTGGCTGCCTTCATATCCAATGCAGAAATGCAGGAAATGAAAAGCCTCTCCCGAGGAACCTTGTGCAATTTTTCCAGCCTCTCCCTCCTCCCCTGCTTCCCGTTCACCCCCCTTTCCCTGGCCCCATCTTTCTCTCGCTGGTCACACAGAGGAGTCAATGGTGCTGGCACCATGCGGCCAGCTCCCTGGCACGCTCACCCAGCCATTCTGCCAGGCTTTTCAGGGCTCACTCTCGCTTTCCAGAGGCTGGAAGTGCAGTGCAGGAGACAAGCTCCCTTGGCAGCCTCACTGTTTCCAAACATTGAAAGGCAGAGAGAAAAGTTGGCTGCTCCCAGCTCACCAAAGCCACCACCAGCATGGACACTGGCCAAGGTGTGCTAACAATAACTGCAGTTCTACTGGACACGTGTGCTCCTTGGGGACAAAGGGGGACCGTGCACCTGGGGCAACAGGGGCTGAGCAGAGAAAGGGAAAAAAACATATTTTTTTCCTTCATTGCTCATCTCAGCAAATATATGAGCCTGTGCTGTCTCCAAGGTGCAAGACAAAAGTGACTACACACAGCTCTATCTCTTTGTTCTGTGTGTGATCTTAGAGGAGCAACCCAGTTGTCTGGAGACAACATCTCTCCCATCTCCACCTTCACCTCCATCTCCGTACATGAGCTTGTCTGCCTGTTCCATCGGCACTATGTGTGCTGGGGCACACCAGGACTTCCCACCTGCCCATGTCCACTGCTGGTACAGACAGCGAGCCTGACACTGAAAGTAACCTCTCCAAATGCAGCACAGATATTCTGTGCTTGTGAAGATTCCTGCCACATGTTTCTACTTGGAATGGAGGAGTGAGAGGAGATGTAAAACCAGCTAGGTGAGCTATGGTATTCTCTTCCAACCCACCGTGGCCAAGACATCTCTCAGCCCTGGCCAGAGGTCAGCACAGACAACACATCCAAGTACTCCTCTGGAAAAGGGGCAAGGGTACCTGGGAAAGCAAAGCCATATTTTACCACCAGGAAAAAACATAACCTGGATGTGTTGAATCCACAGTGGGCTCCAACAGTTCAGGCTGTCCACAAAGGTGTAAGATGCCACCTCTGCAGCCCAAGTCCTCACCAAATCACAGAATCACAGAACTGCAGGGGTTGGAAGGGACCTTCAGAGATCATCGAATCCAACCCTCCTGCTGAAGCAGGTTTCTTGGTGGGAGAAAACTGGTTACAGCCAAAGGCAGAACAACAGTGTTGTCCAAGGCTGGTAGATCTGTGGAGAAGCCTTGCAGAAACATGGCTGAGGTACAAGTAAGAGAATGAGAGTTTCTCCTTCTGGCACACAAGGCTTCTTTTCTTTCAGTTAGAATAATTCAACAAAATCAAGGTGAATTTGCTAAATGTTTCAGGTGATCTAAATTTGGGAGGGTGGAAGGCACACAAACATCTTCCATGTGAAAGCTATGTTGCAGCTGAACCAGTTTGCCTTAGTCTAAATCTGAGAGGACTGGGTTTTTTGGTGGGTTGTTTTTTTTGTTTGGGTTTCTGGTTGATTTCTTTTTTCTCTTTCTTTGTGGGAGGAAGAGAAGAGGGTTTAACAAGGGTTTGGCACAGTCAGTCTCGGTCCCAGCAGATACATATTTGTTTGTCTATTTACAATCAGGACAATCTGAACCCATTAGCAGATGCAACTGAGTTAAGGCATGAACATGAATTTAGAAAACAATATGACCCATCACTGTAAGAAAAGCTCAGAGGCAAAATCCAAGTGATTGATACCATAAATCCTTCAGGACATTGTTGCAGGATGTTTGTCACGTCAGAAAAATCAGGGCCACTGGCTTGCATGTCTGCACCTATTTTTGAGGCATAACCCTGGACGTTCATGCTTGAAAATGTTCTTGTATAAGTAGGGGCAGACATCATTTGGCATTTGTTCTGCTCCCGAGGTATTTCAAAGGATAACTGCCAGATCTGTGAGAAACTGCTAAGTGCCAAAGCTCCAGTGAATGATGTTTTAATTTGGTCTGAGGGCTTTAAAGAACATCTTGAAAGACTTAGACGAGTCTTAAAGAGAGTATGAGAAAGAGACTTAAAACCAAACTATAAAAAAGCTATATCTGATGTAATAAGTTATTTAAATGAGGCATAAATTGAGCAAAGATGGTTTAATTGGTAATGTGGAGAAAATGTTGAAATGTTTAACTCTGCAAAATAGCGTGGATCTGTGACAATTTATGGAGATGATAAGCTGTTCTTGACTAATTCATTCCAAATGGCAAGGGAGGGCTGGTTTTGCAAGGTGGCGAGTGGCTTTTTTTCTTCTTGTTGTTGTTTTTTTTTCCCCTCATCCAGAAAAACACTGAAATACACACAGAGCACGCCAGCGTGGCTGTGTGCTCCCAGGGCAGGATGCCACATGAAGGCAAAGCGGAGATCTCTGCCTGATCGCTTGGCTTCACCACATGTCCAGTGCTGGCACAACTCTCTTTACTTAAAGGTCCCTTTCCACTTTGAATCACTTCCCCCTGCACTCTCCCAGCCCCAGGTTGCTTCAAGCTGGCTTTCCTCGGCGCAGCCCATCACAAAGCTATCATCTTCTCCCCCTCACCCCTCCTCCTTAGCCCAGGTTGTAAAATAACGAGTTTCTTGTTATTCTTGTTATTGCTGAATGGCAGAGGTCTGGAGCTCCGTGAAAAGAAGGGGGCAGCCTAATTAGGGAAACGAGAGCCATCCTTAATGAGCACTCCTGACTAGGTGGGGATTTAAAGAAAGAGGCGGGGACAGGGGGGAGAGAGGTCAATTTGTGGGGCTTTCTCTTCCCTAGCCTTCCCCCCCTGCCTTGCCTGCCTGTAAACCTACCGCAGCTTGGAGTCTGAGCAAGGGGTCTTCTCACCATCATTGTTGTTATCATAAAACGATATTCTCCTCTTTTGCCCAGCTTCACAGGGAGATCATTTCACTCCACCTGCTTTGCTAATGCTATTCTGTGAAGGTTTGCTGAGCATGGGGCTGCTTCCAGCCCTGGCCCATATAGCAGTTCTGCTCTGTTTGGATTCCCTCCAGCAAGGCCCAGGGACTGTGCTGCTGCCTGGGCCTACCTATGCAAGAACTGCGATTTTGGGTAGGGAGGGGCGATGCAGGAGATGGGTAGGATGAGAGGTGGTGGCCTCTAGTTGTGCCAGGGGACATTCACGTTGGATATTAGGAAAAACTTATTCTCTGAAAGTGAAAAAAGCTGACCAGGGAAGTTGGTGGAGTCACCGTCCCTGGAGCTGTTCAACAGCCGTGTGGATGCAGCACTGAGGGACGTGGTCAGTGGGCACAGTGGTGATGGGTTGGACTTGACGATCTTAGCGTTCTTTGCCAACCTTAACGATTCTCTGACTCCATGATTCTTTGCTCCTTTGCAGCAGACACCTTTGTCAGGACAAACCATGAAGCAGAGCAGGCAGCATAGCCTGACCATCAGTGCTTCAGGTGTCACAGCTGGTACCCCATAACTCAGTGTTACATGTTTGACATGGCCTCCCTTAGCAGACAAAGCCTCTCTGAGTTCACCCATCTTGTATGTACGTTGGCAGGAGCTGAAAGCCCCGTGTGTGGAAACTCACTCACAGAAGCTTTCTCATTCCACACCCACCCTCTTGAATTTCTCTCTCGTTCTGCTTTCGCTTGCCCTGGCTGAGCAGTAACCAAATGCCTCCGGCCTTGGTGAAGCTTCAGCTCTCAGCATCTCTCCGTGGATCACAGCCCCATAACTTCTCAAGGGAGGAGAAAAGCAGGTGGGGAGATGCACCCCGGCCTAGAAGATTATGTGGAGCATCTCCGGGGAGCCTGGTGCTCAGGGAGAGCTGCAGGAGCACAAGGATCTACATTCGCCAGCCTGGTTCTCCTCCATGTGCCCCAGGTCAGCATTAGGCAGTCACCTCTAGCAACTTCTGTGAAGTTTTCTGCAAAGATCTGTCAGAATCCTTTCCCAGTTAAATCAGCACATGCTGAAATGCTTAAACTGGCTTCCAAGGAGCAAGCTTGCAGCCAGAAGCGTGGGAGGAACGTAGTCTGACAGAAAGGAAATAAGCAGGGAACGTTTTACCCATAAAAGCACTTTGCTTTCTCTTTGCTTCATAAATCAGCTTTCTCTGATCTCATCCAAAAGAAGGCAGTTAATTCCCCGCTTCTCCCTGCCTGGGAGATGTATTCTTTTCTGTATTTGGATCTTGCCTCGGAGAAATTAAGAGACCTAATTGTTTCCACTGCTCTTTCCAAAATTAGGGAACCAAATAACATCAGGAATGAAGGCCGTGGGCCACACCTCCCAAGGTGCCAAGCTCCTTTGCTTTCCAAGGGCAGCCTTGAAACATTTGGATTGGGTGTCATAGCTGAAGGCCAGGTTGGGCCGGAGGAGGAACCATCTTCCCACCAGCTGGGCAGACAAGTATTCACCAGCAGGGGAGAAAGACAGTAATCGATGCTGTTATCAGTCCTGGAGCCAAGGTCTGTGCTCAGCCATGCTGGTTCCTGCTGCCATGGACTGTGCACTTAACATTCCTCCAAGCCTACAAGCAAAGCTGCTCTTTATCAGATCTATTTTTCTCTCTCTGTTTACAGTTTGAGGACGCCAGGGCGCCACTGGACTATGGTTTGAAGTCATTAGTGGTTTTCTGTGGGTGAATTTCTTGGATTAACAAGACAATCTCAGCACAAGAGCCAGCTTCTTTCTACTCCTGCCCTGACATGTAAGCTCCCTGTGTTGCTTTCCTAGCAACAATGACCTCATGCATCCAGAGCGCTGCCTTGGCTTAACTGCCACCTGCAATGACCATGCAAGAACAGGTTGAAGATTGGAAACACAGCAAATTCAACCAGCACTGCTGGTTCCAGAGAACATGCTTTCTTAACCCATGAACCTCTAACTGCAGCACATTCTCTAATCCTGATACATTATGGCTTCCCTCCTTCCAAGGAGGCCAGGCACACCATCTCACCTCCATTGGCTGCTGGCTGGGCTTTGTAGCTTGTATTGTTCATATGTGAGAGTCCCACCAACAACGTGTTGCCCTTTGCCCAATGTTTGTCTAGCAAGAGAAAGTTTGCACAGCTTGCATGGAGAAATTTTAATAGAAAATTAAACCACTGCTGCTTCTTCATCCCAACGTGCAGTCACCAGGCCTCTCACCCTTTGGTTCCCTACACTTTCAGGGCTGTGGCAACACATAGAAGAATCTAGAAAATCTCTGCTGCGAGCCATTTTCTGTCCACTGTAACCAGAGAGAAGCGTGTTGAGCACGATGTTCACTACAAGGGACTTTTATGAGTGTGGCTGACCCTCCCCGAGGATAGGTTGGCATATCGTGCTTTAAAAACACAGTGGATCAGGCACACAGTGTTGGCAGTAGTTCTGTACAACCCTTTTGGCCCAAGAGCAACACGTCTGCTGTGGCTCCACTAGCAGGAGGTATACCAGTGTGTGGGGCCCACGGCAAGTTTCCCATTTGCAAACCAAGCAGATGCAGCATTCAGGAATTACCTCACATATTCTTTTTTTTTTCTTTTTTCTGTTGGACACTTTTTCCCCAGTAAAGGAGAAAAAAAAAAAAAGAAAAAAGAAGGCTCATTTTCTCCCCATCACAGAGTGAACCCCAACGGCCAAACTTCAACATTCCTCACAAAGCACAAGCCTTGTGTTGCAGCCAGCTGAGGAGGGAGAGGAGCTGGATTGGGGTGTTTGGGTGCTGCGGGGTCAGGGGAGAGCAGTCTGTGACAGCAGGTGCACAGCATGCGTGCATAAAGGTGTGCACCACCACCTGAGAGCTGCCTGGGGTGCAGGCCGATGCAAAGCAGGGCATGCAGGAGAGCTCTTCTGCCAGTGTTGAGGCCTGGGGAGGGTCCCTGACAAGCCTCCTTTTCTGTGCTGAGACTTCTCGTGTACTGGGCTCTGAGCTTGTTCTGGGCCTCCCTGCTATACTTGCTTGCAGACCCTGCTTTGCTTTATAAATTAGCTCAGTTCTTATTTGCTATTCCCTCCCTTCCCTCTTCCCAGCTCCCTTTTTTGTTATTTTTTCTTCTCACATTTCCTCCCTCTGCCACTTCTCCTCTCTCTCCTTCCTCGCGCCCAGCCCATGTACCCAGCTCCCTGTTCTCCCATATTGGGCTCCTCTCCATCCTCTATCTCCCTCTGCTCCCCGCTGCCCCATCTGCTGCCATGCAGTCCTTTGTTCCCCTCCTTGCCCCCTCCACTCGGCCTCTCCCCTGCTCTGGCCTCTCTACAGCCTCACTCCTTCCCTTGCCAAGAGGCACAGCCCCGTGCGAAGGCCCTGGCTGCCAGCCAGCCTCTGGCGAGATGAAGGGGTCCCTGGCACACGCTCAGCCTCGTGCTCCATAGGGCATTGTAACCGCTGGTACCAGGGCTGTAAAACCTTTCGTTTCTCCAAAAAAGATGACTGTAAATTCTTCAGAAGTCCCATCGCGGGTGTAAAGATTCCCCCCCCCACTCCTTCCCCGGGCCCCAATGAAAGGGGCTGTGTGAGCCAGACAAGGGGCTCACTCCTCCCTCTGCCTGCGCCCCAGCTCCGCTCGGCGTTTCAGCAGAGTGTGGCTCTCCCCGTGGACCTCAAGGAGAGATTTCAGGTACCTCGCAGGGCAGAGAAGCAGCTCTGGTAGCTCTCGGTCATTTAGGTATGTGACTTTATAAACATGATTAAAAATGCTAAGAAAGCTCTGGCGTGGAGGAGGCCTCCTCTCTGCCTACTGAGTGAACAGAAACACACGCAGCATTGTCAGGCGCTGAAGGACGAAGCAGCGAGGGAGAGCGGTGGGGCATTAAAATGGTTCTCTCTTGCACATGATGGATTCCCTTGATCAAGACTTTTTTAACTGCTTTCCAACCTGGCGAGTCCCAAGTAGATCATCTCAAGGGCTTCTGTCTGGGGATACCTCTGAGGCTTGGCAAATATTCTAGCCCCAGAGGTCTGTGTTTCTCAAGAGTCAGACCTGGTTACTGCCAGGCCAGCAGAAAGATGGGACTGAGACACAAGTCCTCGAAGAGCAGAGCGTTGGAGCAGAACAGGCCACAGTGGAATTTATTATCTAAGGTATTAATTTTCCAGTGATAGGCTTGGGAAGAGAGAGCACCTGGCTGCTGTGTCAGGAGCCACACAACAGGCCGAACACACTGGACGCTCCTGCCTCCTGCTCCCTCCAAAGCACCTCTGTGCTCCTTTGGCACGTGGGACACATGAGAGGCCGACGTGGGGCAGCCTGAGCTGCATCCAGGGGCTCGCTGTGCCCAAGGCTCAGTACACTGAAGGGCAGGTACCTCTGAGTGAGGTCTTGCAATGCCAGCCACAAGAAGGATATCTGGCTGGGGCTGCTGCAGAACAAACAATGGTGACCACACCAAAGAGAATCCCAGAATCCTGGAGTGGCTGAGGTGGGAAGGGACCCTTGGATGTTCAACCCCTGCTCAAGCAGGGCCAACCAGAACAGGCTGCCCAGGCTCATGTCCAGGCAGCTTTTGAAGAGGAAGGAAGAGTCAGACAGACCAAGGCCAGCAGAAGGGATCTGGATGTGCCAGAAGCAATTCAACAGCTCTGTGAACATCCATCTTGTGCTTTCTTACAGGTTGCACTTCAGCATAGAGCAGGATAATAAATTCCCTGGGGCTTTTAGGTCACTGCTGGAGCTAATGAACCAATCTGTGACTTCTATAGACCATGATTTTTGAAAAAATAGCATACGTGAAAAACAACAGAGGATTTTGTAGGTAAGGAGTGCTGTGAAGTTGGCAGAGACTTGCAGAAGGCTGTCCAGGGCGCCTGGCTCTTTGGGTATCACTAGAAAAGCAGATTTGTTCAAAATGGAGGAAAGCATTGAGGGGAAGTCGCAAGGCTATTTTGTTCTGCTGCTCGCTCCCGCTCCTCCTTGCCAAGAAGTGCTCCGTGCTGCTTCTGCTGCAAGGTAGTTTTCCACATCTCCACTTAGCTACAGACAGCTCCTTTCATCTTCCTCTGCAGCGTTTGAGCGTATTCAAGCCTCAGTGATGGTCGTTACCTCCAAGGGCTCCCCTGAACTGTGAGACTTGCTGAGCTGTTGTTTCCATGGGATCATGCGGACCAGTTCCATTGGGCCAGCTTCAGCATCTTTCACTTCGCAATAGGCGGAGGTGTTTGTTCAGCTCTCTGGTCATCTGCTGTGTCCTAGCAGGTACAGTCATGGAGTGAAGATCACAGGACCTAAGCTTTATTTTCAGCTAGGCCAGGTTTTAAAGGGTGATGTTTTGGATCGAGTCACATCATTTCTGCCTCAGTCTACTCACACGTAAAAGAGGGTTATGTACGCCAACTCTTTTGGCAACTGATCTTATGTCTGCTAATGGAAGGTGTTAGCTATTTACTTGCGCAGAACTGTGGGACTCCTTTTCTAGTTTTCTAGAGCTGAGAGGATGTTCTAGAGCTTGAAGCTGAGAGGACTACATCTAAGAAGTCCTAGCTGTGCCAGTCCAAGACAATGATGGGCAAGTGTGTGCCCAGGTGTTTGCACCCATTCCTGCCCTATGGCTCAGCAGAGTAAGGCTGCACTAGAGGGGGGCTAAAGAGAGGGGCTGATTTCACTCATCTTCACCCTCAGTGCACATCCATCTCTGGGCTCTCTCTGGGCTTCAAGATGACTTGGTCAGCACAGCCAGGAGGTGCAGGGAGGGGGCATCCAGGTGGTGGTGTGTGTCTTGCATCCTCCCGGTGGCCCGAAACCCTCCAAAACTCATTTTTCAATAGGCCACCAAAACAACCACTAGATGTTTAATGACTTTCGATCTCCCCTGCCCCAGACGGGCTTTGAAACAGTAGCTCAGATGCCAAAGTCCCAGTAGCAAAGTGGCTTTTTAATGACACGATTCTCGCTCGAATTCCAGGCACAGGGGGAAGCTTTGACACTGCTGTTTGTTTTCTTATTGGAGAAGTTCAAGAGAAGCTCAAGGCTTAAAAGCAAACCCTTGAAAGCAAAGCATTCCTAATCACATAAAAGTGTCTGCACAGGCCAAGGCTGAAGAGGGGGCTTGTGACTTTAATCTTTGCATATCCCTTTCTTTCTTCAAGCATCTCTCTCGCTCCCTCTCACAGACACGCACACGCACACAAAACTCTCCCCAGCGCCAGCAGCATAATGCTCCAGGAGAGGAAAGCAGAGGAAGAGGAGGAGGAGGAGGAAGCCGGCCCGCCTGCCTGCCCCCATGCTGAGCCCAGGCAGACTTTGTGAGAAAGCTCCTCTCCATCTGCAGCCCAGCCCGGTGGGAGTCAATTAATTCTGAATAACCTAAACCGACAGAGGTATTTGCATTCACAACCTGACTGATGACCGTATAAAATTGATTTATGAATTGAAGTACTTTCCCTCCCCTTATCCCCGATTCAGGCCATAATTGATTATACGTGCTGCAGCGAAATTAAAGAAAAGAAAATTAAAAAAAGAAAAGAAAAAAGGGAGGCCCCACAGACGCTGCTCTATATTCTCAAGCTTTCCCGGGATTAGCCGATCTATTCATCACTTATTTTTTTTTTTTTTTATTTAAAAAGTTGCTTCCTCTCCCCTCTCCACCGGCTCCTTCATTCCCCAGCCCCAGAGCTGAGAGGAGGTGCAGCACCCTCGGCACGCAGCAGCGTTCCCACCGCACCAGGGGTTGGGGATGGCAGACCCAGCACCCATCCTCCGTGTGGAGCCCTTTGAAAGGAGAGGGAGCGTGAGCTGGAAAATCTCAGGGCTGTGGAGACCAAAGTTCATGCTTAACTTGCTGCCCTGTAATTGCACCATTGTAGGCCATGGTGGGGTGGAGACTTCTCTTGGTCCTTCAAGCCAGTCATCCTGAATGAGAATAACACTTGTACAGTGCTTCCGATTTACCTATATAGAGGCATTTTGTCAAAGTGGGCACTGTTAGTAGCACAGGAAAGGCTTGGCTGGGTCAGCCCCACAATCCACTTAGTGTCAATGGGAACTGCAAGAAATCTTGCTGTATGACACAGCTCTCCAGAGCTCCTAACAGTATACAAATATTGAGCTGAATCCTGCAGCATGACATTTGATGACCCTTTTAATCCTTTTCCCTCATGACCCACCTATACCTTCCTGCCCGTGATACCATTTTGCTTATCTGCTTATCGCCTTTCTTCCCATTCTGTGAGTGGGGACATAGAGGAGCAGAGCGGTGTGGGGACCAAAATAAACCCAAACAGCTCATCCATGGGAGCATGCCAGGCCACCTCTTAGTCCTGCTCTCTTTCCTCTCTGCTTCTTTCCAAACCTTAAAAACTCATTTTTTTTAAGAGCATGCCCTTTTATTTCCTTTCATTTGACTGGGAAGGGACAGATGAAAACAGTGGTGAAACTCAACTCTATATGATTTCATCAAAAAACATTTGCCTCCCATGTGCAGTAAGGCTTGCAGGCCTCTTGAGCATGTAGCTTTGCACAGCTGTGATGTTCATGGTTTCTTTTGTGTTAAAGAAAGCTACAGTAGACGAAAGAAATTAAAATCTTTTAAGCAGCTGGACACAGGATGGCAATGCCATTTGAGCACACTGCTCAGTGAAGCAAGGAAAGCTGTGATCCAAGCGTATCAAAGCTGGGATTTTTTACCTTGACCATTTTTAGTGCCTATGGGGCCAACATGAATAACTCATCTATTTCAACCCCCCCTCAAAGTTGTGTTGCTCCATTTGGATAATGCTGAGCAGAAGAAAAAGGTCTCAGTGCATAAACATCAAATAAGACCCTTTCCCTCAACTGCTCTGAAAGGCTTTCAGCAAGGAGCTTGTCCCCCTCCTGGCAGCAGCCGTGCAACAGGTGAGAAGCACACTGCTTGCTGCTGACAAGCCTAAAGAGGACCAGGAGGAACAATGTGGGGCCCCACTGCCCACAAATGAGGCACAAAGCAGGAGGAACAAGACCTGTGCTCCAGCTGGGCCTCCTCTGCTGCAGCTGCCTGCCTCCCACCTTCGTCCCGCACCACGGTGACTGTGCCCAAGCTGGGGGCTTGCAGGTGTCTGACCTCATTGTGCTGGTTGAAGGGGGGCTCCGCGCAGGTAATTAAAGCTGAAAACCCTGGGTGGTGCCAGGAAGCTGAGTGTTAACTGGCAGCTCCAGTGGAGGCTCAGGAGGCATGCTGAAGGCTTCAGGGGAGAATTCAGGAAATAACACTGAAGACTTTGGTGACCCAGGAGTCAGGTTGAATGGAGAAAAAAAGCCCACATCTGCGCAAATAGTGTCATTATGTTGTAGCCTAGGACCTCGTTTGGGAAAGAGCTGTATGACTCCTTCAAGAGTTTATAGGGCCATTCCCCTGGGAAACCATTCTGTGGACACCCCTGTTATTAGCCTGGTCTGGGACACACCACTGGGCTCTGTCACACTGCTGGTCTCCTCCCAGCTGTGAGGCTTGTCAGAGTTCTGATGCACATGGAGGATCTTCTTTACCCTGAGGTGCCACTAGGAGCAAACCCATTGCCCTGGCTGTGGAGGTGTACCCCAAAACCTGCAGTTTCAAACAGCAGCACCTCCAGTGCTCGGTAAAGGACTTCACATGCATTCTAGCCTGGGCCCTTATGCAAGCTTCTGCTCTACTATAAAAACAACTCTGGCACGTCACAATGGCTCAAAGCAAAGCCCATGTCCATTTTTGTTTCCACCCTAAAAGTGTCTCTCAAGATGCCATCATGAAAGTATGGTTTAGTTCCAAAGTAGTGCTTGCGAAAGTTTGACCTATGCCTCTAATTAAGCCAAGTCTTATCAAGAATGTCTGCCCAAATTAATACAAGCCCACAGCTAGAGGATCTGATGGCAAGCCAGGTGAGCTGATGAACCACCAGAAAACAGAGGGTGTAGACCCCATCCTGGCTCATGTTGAACCTGGTAGTTGGAAATCGACATCAGTAGGCAGCTTGCTGTTGGGTTTTCATCCTGGACCAAGGCACTTGGCTTTGGGAAGGGGCCCAGGATACTTGCAGCCATCAAACCCCACAAAAGCACGCAAGCGGCAGGGACGTCAGGGCAGATTTACATCCCGAGGTCACCACGTCCTGAGTGGTAAACGGGTGGACAAAGAAATTAATCGAGGAGTCAGAAAGGGCAACTTGGAGAGGAGCGGCAGCTGGGAGTGGGGAGGCAGAAATCAAGGCAATTAGCAGGGGGAAGAAAAAGAGCGACAATCTTGCATGCCTTTCCAGTTTTTCCACTTGGAAAGAACAGCACCTTATTGTCTGAAACCACGTTATTTTTTACTGTCAGTTGAAAGAGGGCAAACAGGAGGTTTGGGCTGATGTCTCTATCTCTTTCTTCGTGGCAGAGCAGTGCCCAGCTGCGAGCTGCGAAGCAGTGCCAGCCCAATTCGCACCCTCACAGGAGGGGCTTGGCATTACATGTGTGCTGGGGTAATTAATATCACACGTTAATACTGTACCACACGAGGTCTGCGGTCAGCAGAGCCCTCAGTGCAACCATTACGAGTGGCAACAGGTGGGTGCAGCCTGCAGCTGCACTGGCGCTCATGAAGCACAGAACCGAAGCACATTCCTTTCCGAGCCTTGACCATCTTTTTGATGAGCTCAGGCTGGAGCTAGAGGCACTGGGTGTGCAGGCAGAGCTGCAGTAGCTCCTGGATGGAGCTCTCCCCGTCCCTCTGGGGCATCTCCGTCCTGCCCCATCCCCTCTCCCCCCAGCCAGGCCCGCCGCAGCGCGGGCGCACGGCCCCGCGGGCACGCACAATGGCGCTGACAGGCGCCTTTATCCCCAGCGCCGCCCGCGCAGCCCCCGCGCCCGCGCTATCCCGGCTCCCAAAGCCCCCATTGCTGCCAATTCGTTACGGGACGCCGCCGGGATTCAAGGCTGACAGCTCCGGCAAAGCAGGAGAAATGGGCTCAGTGGGGAGCGAGGGGGCCTGCCCTCTCTCTTCTCCCCCCAGCCTTTTTATTTTATTTTTTTTGCCGCCCCCCCACAAGAAATACCTTTCTCAGCAAGGCTTTTTAAGGGCCCCCCGTGCCGCTGGCCGGCGCATGCACGGGGGCACCGAGGAAAGCCCGGGCAGGGGTCAGGGACGTCCCAGGGAGGGTCTGTCAGCATCGCCTTGCTCTCCCCCCTGCCCCTCCACCTCCAGTGACAAGTCCCTGTCTCTCTGCCCGGGACAAGCGTGACATCTTATTTCCCCCCCCACCTCCTCCTCCCCAGCCCGGCGTCCCCACCCGCGCTGGCTTTGTGAAAGCGGGAGGGATGCTGCTGCTGGGCGCAAGCAAAGCACGGCTCCTCTCTGAAACACCTTTAAAGGATGTGGGGTCCGAAACGCAGCTCCTCTCGGCCTGAATACAGCACACGGAGCTAGCGGGGAGCGGGCAGCTGAGCCAGTGATCTGGAGGCAAACATTTGTGCTAGGATGTTTGGGAAAGAAACAAAGGCTGCGACGGTTTGGGAACGAGGGGGATCATTAGCCAGACCACGGAAATAAGATACACCTCGGGAGAAGCATTCCCACACTTCCAGCCTTGGGAGAAAATCCACCTCAAGTGCTGGCTTTTGTTACCTAAAGCAGGGTGTGTTTCCAGTGCACCCCAACTCTGGCAGCTCTGCTGATAGCACTTAGAAACGGGCTCTGCACTCTCCTAACTTAATCTCTGTTAACTGTGTCCTTACAGTCAGGTTGGTTTTTTTTGCTGGGCACGGAGGCTCTGGTCCACATCCAACTGTGCAAACCAATCCATGTGGGTCAGAGAAGGATAACAGATGAGCACAGCAATTGTTCCCTCGTCCCTGCTGCAGCCGGTTGGCACACCCTTTGTCAAAGCCCCTCGTCACCCACCCACCCCAGTTACCAACCCCCTGGCCCTCAGCCTCGTTGCCTTCTGTCTGAAGGGAAAGCTACACCAGCGTTTCACATGCCCCTTTGGGCTAAAGCTGTTCTTTCAGCTGACACACTTCCCACTTGGAGATAAAGGCAGCTCGGATTCAGTTTCTTGGCCAGAAAGTCTCTGCTGAAATTTGGATTCTGACTGGACCAAACCCAGAAAAAGAGCAGCAGGCTTTTAGTCTGGCTACATCTGAAGTGTTTAGTGTGAGCCCACAGGGCCGAGCCTTGCACAAACAGCCTGTCCTGGGAGAGCACTGCTTCCTGGAGAGATGAAATCTTTCAGAAACTGAGTGAGGAGAGATTTCAAGTCCCCAGGAAAGGGCCCTTCCTCCCCACTCCCACCCATAGCTTGGCGTCAGCATGGAGCCGTGAACCCCTGTCCCATTCCAAATCAGATCAAGACAGCAAGCTCTGGGCTATCTCAGTGGGAACGCAGAAACTTAAAGCGTCCCTGGGAATGGAAAAATGCATGGATGTCTCTGAAGTGCTGGCCAGGCCCAAGTGGCTTATTTATAATGAAGGCAGAGCACTGGGGGAGTCACACATTGCTTAAATTGGGTGAGCGTTATTATTTTCATGCTGTTGGTCCTGGGGAGCAAGCAAGGCAGCAGAAAGTCTCAGTCTTACAAAGGGTAGAGAGGTGGTAAATAGTTCACAAGAGAGGCTGACAACCTTGTCAGGCCACCAGAGGAATAAGCTGTCCAAAGAAGGGCTTCTAAATGAAACAGCCTCTGTGCATTTTCTGCATCTGGACAAAGGAGAGGTTTATTTTGGATGTGCTAGCACAACTTCTGTCTACAAGCCATAGGGTCACACAGTTAAGGTCTGGCCGGTGTCTGGTTGGGAAGCACTCCTCTCTCAGGGCCTCCTCTCTCAGCAAGCAATTTTAGGCCTAATAAAAACTAACAACATATTCACCATTTCCCAATGCAACAATTGAACTTCATGCTACAAGACAAGTAGGTTTCATTCTTCTTAGTAACAACATGCTCTGGAACCTGAGCAGGAGATCGATGATGGTCAAGGATTTGACAGACGTTGCCACATGGGAAATGAATAGATTGCATCCCACAGTACTTCCTTCCGCAGAGCAGGGTGGACTTTTTATTATGGGCACCAACTGTTGGTGTCATTGGCAGACCATCAGAAAAGACAGTAACACACCTGAAAGTGTGAACTCACACTACTCATTGGGTCAGGATTCTGGTCCATGTGACTGCTGCCAGTAAGTGGTATGCTTACATCTAGCACAAGAAAGGAAGAGCTGAAATGACCCTGTGCTTGGTACCTAAGTACTGAACTGCAGTGACACTTATTCCTTGGACATAAGTGTGCCAAGTAAAGGCTAAAAAGCAGTCAGAGATGCCCAGTGATGTCTCATAAATAAAGGAAATACGCTGGTGACACAAGGTAGGAATGAGCCAGGAGACAGTGGCTGCACAGCAAAGACAGTTGGCCTCGCATGGTGCTGGCTGGGAGGCTGCTTTGGTCACATGCAGCCTAGTTGGCTGAAAGAGGTGACAAAGAGAGTCAGAAAAGTCTACTTAGACACTTTAATTATCATCTCTACAACAGATGAGACAAGAAACTACCTCCCTTCTCTACTCCTCCGCTGCCAGCTCTGTAGAGTGCATTGTACTGAAAGCAGCCTCTGGTGAGAGATGCTCATCAGCATTTCCAAGTGTATCGCTGACAGGGGTAAGAGGCCCACCTCAGCACCTCTAGGAGTGGGTGAGTAACAAACTGGCTGCTGCACACAATGCTACAACAAAAAGGTAGAAGTATTTTGCAGGATGAAATCCTCCCAAAGTAGCCCCACCGAACAGCTGGCTCTCTTCCATCTTGCATGCTAATGCAGAAACATGAGTTTCTTTAGCAGAGATGAAAGGAAAACACGTTCTCATATCACAAGGGACCCCTGGGACTGGGATGTGGGGTAGGAGGATTTGAGGCAAGAAAGGAGATCTTTCTTCTGCTTTCCATTCCCATTAGCACTGAGCGCCACACAGGAAGGAGGAGGTTTGATGTCTGAAGAGCCAACTGCTCTCCCTGCTTTTGCTGATGGAGATACGGGCCTGGTAGAAATATCCCACCAGCTGACACACCAGGGGGGATGGAGTACCTCACTCGCCTTGCTCGGGCAGATTGAAGAGATTTTTTCAATTAGCTTTAATTTGCACTGGGAAGAGGCTGGAGATTGCTCAGAGCCCGTAAAAGAATGAAATCCTTCTGAAAAGTGAATTTTAACACATCTTTGGATGAAAGTTTTGTAGTCTGTATTTACCAGGGGTTACCATGCTCCTTCTGGGGACAAACCATGCATTTACCACCTGAGTTCAGAAAACTAGGAATAAAGATCTTTGCCTTCACTTGTAGCTCTGCGTAAAACATGCAACTGTGTTTAGCAGGAAAGGCTGCCCAGGCAGTTCTTCTTTCTCCCTAACCTGAAAGCTCTTGAGGAATGGCTACACCTGGGAGATGGGCCAGTGGTGAAGAGGCAGAGCTGGAAAAAAGGCTTCAGGTCCCACAGACAGTTTCCCCGGCCAACTCCTTCCAAAGAGGTGCAATTAACTCTTATTTTCACAAACATCATGGAGAAGGAACTCAGACTCACTGAAACAGGGCAAGGACAGAAGTCAAGAGCTACATGAGCACTGATGGTAGAAAAGTGATCAAATTTGGATGGAAACCCACATGCCATTCTGCATGAGTCTGGTCCTTAATAAACACAGAAACAACACCATGCTGCAGAGCTTATAAACAAAATAAAACAAGGCTGTAAAATGTAACAGTGCAGGGAAACAGCTATTTACTGCAAAGCTGGGTGAAGAAATACCTTCATGCTTGGTGAGCTTGAGGCTTCATCAAAACGCTTTGCTCTTTTTGCAGCATACTATGACAAAAAGTTGAATTCTGAAAGCATGTGGTTGTAAACCTAAAGAGAATAAGGTTTCTGCGTAGGTTGCTCTGAAAATAATGCCTCCTATTTACTGTCGTGGAAACAACAAAACACACAAAGAGTACAAAAGCAGTATTTGATAGAACAAGTTCTCGGCTACAAAACACAATTTTTCAACGTGGTCATCACCACTGGCTGTGCATTTTTACTAGTGATGAACAAGAGCCTGCGTACTGCGCTCATAAAAATCTACATGGCCATTTGAAAGACGATTTGTCTTTCATGTTGCTGTCACCACTGCTGAAATGCACCACCCGCTGCCTCACTGTGCTTATGTCTCCGTACATGTTCAGCAAGCATCAGTGGATGTCATTTTCTCGGCCTGGAGGAATTCAGGGACACACCTTTGCTCCATCTGCACTCCCATGTCAGATGCCATTCTGTTGGACTGCCCCTCTGCTGCCATTTGTCACACAGCAACAGCGTGGAAGGGAATGTTGGTGGGAAGGTTCAGCCTCTGCTGCCATACCAACATCCACCTCTGACACTGTGAGCCAACATGATATAAAAAAGGAAGCATTACTTTTGGAGTAGCCCTCATAAAAAATAAACCTTTATTCTCACATAGAAATGATTGTGCTTTGTCCCGAAAGTTAACTCTGTTCCTCAAAGACTGGTAACAAAAAACACACTGGCCACTAACACCACTTTCTGTGACTCACTTGGCATGTCACACGTGTAACACAAATGGCAGTGAATTTTGCCTTCACTGCTCATTTATATTAAGAAGCAGCATGCCCAGGGCTCACAATGACCACCAGAGTTCCCCAGGTCTTGGCTCCTCCATCAGCGGGTGTGTGACCGTGACCACGTCTGCCCCAGCTGCAGGTGAGCAGGCAGGAGCAGGTGCAGATGTCACAGGATATTTAACTCCACACAGTTCAATAGGGAAAGGTTTTGGCATGAGCTGCCATGGAGGTGGGATTTGAAGTCTGGACAACCTGCCCTATTGTGTGCAATTTAAAAAGCACAGTCTCCTCAGTGTGTCCGAGGAGTGATTTGATCTACCAGCACTTCAAGGGGAAGAGGGATTCCCGGTATCAAAGAGCCCTTTAATCTGGCAGAAAAGGGGCATGATGAGGACCAGCTGCAGGGAGCTGAAGCCAGACAACTTCAGACTGTGAAGTCAAGGTGCACTTTTTTAACTGTGAAAATAATTAATCCGAGGAGCACATTACCCATAAGGGCAGCCAGTAAATCAGGACCAGATGTTTTTCTGGAAAAGATGATATCACCTAGCCAGGGACTGCTCAGACTGCAAGGGGAAGAGTCCCAGTGGTCTCCGATGCTGGCTGTAAAGCCTACGCTCCACACAGGAATGTGTTTTATATATCTGTATGTGTGCACATGTATGTGTAGCTGTACACGCACACAAAGCCCCAGTTGGTACAAGCCAGCATCACCCTAAGCCAAAGCTCTAGCGCAGCGCAGCTTATTGATTTACCCACCTCAGTTTTACAGCAATGCACGAGTGTATGGACTGGACTTGGATCCCTTTGGGTGTTCCAAAATATCTGCAGCATCCCCTGCCTCAAAACGGCCATCTCATCAGCAAGGGATGCCGCAGCCCTGCGAGTGCCTTTCTTCCAGCATCGCCCAGAGCCTCCATTGAGAATCACTGGGTTGGGCAAAATCCCGCATTCACCCTCCTTCCCCGCCCCCGGCTGCTCACCCAGACCTCACAAAAAAAGAAAAAAAAAAGAGAGAAAACAACCCTCCACACTGCTGACAACAGCAGCAACCAAGCCACAGGGCCTGTAATTGATGGCCGCAGCAGAGGGACCCTGCTTGTCTGGCTGACTCCCTCGCCCTCAGCTCCTCCATCCTCCTCCTCCCCACCCTTTTCTTGTTTTCTGATAGTTGTGGCCTCATCCTCCGTCACATTTATTCCCTTTCTCATGAAATAAGGATCCTTAAAAAGTTGTTTTTGCTATATGCACGTGGTTTATCTTTGGGTATGTCAGCATCTTTGCATGAGGGAACACGGACGGCTGAGAACAATGTCGGTGCAGTGGGGAGAGGGGGGCAAGTCACAGGGGGAATAATGTGAAAGGGAAACGCTGCCGCGCACAGGGCAACACAGATGGACAAAGTGCAGTGAGGCAGCTTAGTTAAAGGGCTGCATTAAAATTAAACAGAGATGGTGCTCATTTTCCAAGGCGACAAGGCGGCTGCAGGAGGGCTTCCTGGCCTTCGCGTGCCTGATGAAACAAAACCCAAGCAAACCTTTTGCTCCACCTCACGTCCCCAGCAAGCCTCAACTGGGCAGCTCCACTCTCTTCATTCCACCTGGGCCAATGGGAGCCAGCTCTGAGGGGATCCCAAGCTCCCTCCCCTGCCATCAGCTCATGTCTCTGTGAAATGGAGGCCCTGGCACAGCTGCCCAGAGAAGCTGAGTGCCCCATCCCTGGAGGCGCTCAAGGCCAGGCTGGATGGAGCCCTGGCAGCTTGAGCTGGTGGGTGGCAGCCCTGCCCACAGCACAGGGTTGGAACTGGGTGGACTTAGAGGTCCCTTCCAACCCAAACCATGCCATGCTTTGCTTAACAGAGGCCGTGCACCTGAAGAGGGCAAATGGAAGACGTTACCAAAGTGGGACAGAAGAGCAGCTCATTGGCAATGAACCCTTTCAGGAAGCTGTTGATGGTTCTGCCTTTAATTGAGATGAATGAAAATCTGTATCTCTTGCTCCATAAAGATGGAGCCATCGACATGGTAGACTCTACGTAGCTACCTGAGGAAGGACAAAGAGCTGTGTGGTCGTATTTTATGTATCTTATTGTTGGAACTATATCCATTCTGCAAACTCCTAAATCACTAATCAAAACATTTATACTGCTGTAAATACAAATTAACCAGACTGGTTAATTTGTGGCAGGTGCTGGACTAGTAACTCTGAAACCCAATGTCATGTCCTGTGGGAAGTCTTCCAGAACAGCCAGGGTGCCTTGTTAGGCACTGCAGGCTGTGGTGCTACAGCCAGGACAAGGGTGCTCATTCCAAACAGAGGCTGAAGGTCAAAGATTTCACTTCTCTTAATTCCCTTTGAATTACCAAGGTCTGGATATGATTTAGGGTATGTGCTAAAAACTCATTACGACAGACTTACGGATATTACCCATGCAGGAAACATAAATTATTGCACATTTTCTACCTTCAGTATAAACAACTCTTTCTCTCAGCTCAACTTAACAGCTCTTCATTTCTGGAGCAAAGAATATTCCGAAATTAATGTAACTCTGGGATGAAAACAGAAAAGACAGCAGCCCATCTCCAGGGGTTGTCCTCAGACACTTGAGCCCTCCTGGCTCTTGCCTGAGGTGGTGGAGTTCTGCATGTACACGGCAGGCTCATGTGCTGGGAGGAGCTGCAGTCACAGGGTGCACAGAAGGGAAGGTAGCAATGGATTACAAAACTGTCCAAATAAATAGGAGAATTAGTCTGAAATCGATGAGATGGAAATCATGGCAGAGCAAGCACAGAATGACACAGCAAGGTGCTGGGATACCAGTGCAAGGCAGGAACTAATTGGATAAAGAGCACTGCTGAGGGACGTGCTCCCAGTACCACAGACAAAAACCTTGCCAATGCTGTCATACTGTTTCAAAACAGACACATTTCTTGATGGGATCCATGAATAAGAGAATCATAAGACAGGCATGGGAGAAAACAACCATGCTGTAGTTAGCACTGGAAGACGCTTCAGCTGGATGCTGGGCACAGCACTCTCCATGGGTAAACAAACTGGGGAGCACTCTGAGATGCAACAACAAGCATGATAAAAGCTTCAGAAAACAGTCTTTCAGAGAAGATTGAAAGAATTGAGTTTGTTTAGTCTAGTGAAGAGACAACTAAGTGGGAACATAACAGTCTTTCAGTACATAAAGGCTTGTGCTAAGGACTATTGAGTCCAAGGGAGAAGCATGAGGAGGACTGGGTTTGCAGCAATTATTTAGGCCAACTGAGCAGTAATAGGAGTCTTTGGAACTATGGATACTGTGGGCTCTCAGCATGCTTCAGGAGAGGACATCTATGGACCATTATCAAGCACTGAGTGGGACAACAAGAGAAATGCTTCTGGAGTGAAGGAAATAATTCCTGTCTGGTTCAGCAGTGGCAAGATTGTGAAATCCCCAGTCTTGGAGGTTTTCAGAACTCATCTGAACAGAGTACTGGACACTATGGTCTATTTTTGAAGGTAGCCTTGCATTTAGCAGGGGCTCAAAGGTAGACAGGACCCTGGTCCTGTCTCACAAGAACAAGAATACTAAGAGTATTCTAAATGGCACCTATGCTCTTGGCATCTGCAACTGCACCATGCCACTGATGCTTCATGCATTGCTGTCTCTACCACGCTGGACTTTATTCATGCAGACATCTGCCCCATGAGTCTTTATGCTCTGCAAAGCTGGATCCCCACTGCTTGCATCAGGCTCCAACCCATTGTAAAGCACTATGTAATAACAACATTTCGTGATCATGATTCCCAACAATAGCTACCACCCAAGTTCTTGGCTCAGGGCGCAGGCCAATATCTAACAGTATTCAGTTCAGCCCAATATTATCTGAATCCCCACCCCCTCTGACTCCAGCTCCAGAGCTTGGCCGGCTCTGAGCCCACGCTGCTCCTGCCTGCAAACCCCAGGCATTCTGAGTGCTGCTCAGAACGGAGGGCGAGCACTCAGAGATGAACTTTTCACAGTGCAAATTCGAGGGAAGGCTGAAGTCCTTGCTTGTCTGTCACTGATTTATTGATGTCTCCCTAATTGCGGAATGCCATCCATACATGGAGATCTGCAGAAGGAAAGGACTTGGCTTGATGGAAAGAGAGGTCATTGCAGGCAAATCAGACACAAGCACCAAGAAATGTTTTGTTGTTTTTTTTTCCTTTGCTGCTGCATTGAATGTAATAAATGTGCGTCTGCTGGGCTGTTTCTACACACAGAGCTCTCCCTTGCTCCAGATTCAGCCTTAACTCTTCTTCGTAACCTTGATCAGTGGAGATCTGCCCACTGAGGTGTGTGTGTGTGTGTGTGTGTGTGTGTGTGTGTGTGTGTGTGTGTGTGTGTGAATGAGAGAGAGAGACAGTGTTCATTTCCAAAGCAGACGTTTTTCATCCTCTGCCAGCCATTTTTTTTGGATGGAGATATTTTTTCCTTCAATGTTTTTGGTCATAATGTAAGCATATATTTGAAAATGATCTGCAGAAGAAAGATTTAATAAGCACACTCATGTAGTAGTGTGCCAAGAAAACAAAAAAAGACAGCAAAAATCACAGGCCTTTTCTCTAGACCTTATCTCCAAATGTATGCGGGGGTTTCATTTGTAAGTTAATCTTTAGCAAACCCTGGAGAACATTTGTTCATTTCTGAGACGAACATCTGCATTTGTTCCTCGCAGACCACTCTACCACACATCTCTGTGTACCCTCATCTCCATTTCCCTCTGGTTCTATTCAGCAGCTGGCGTCTGTCACTGATTACAGCAGCAGAAGGTTTCACCTCTAAGGAGCAGAGTGGGAGCAGAGCTCCCTGCATCTAGCTGCACACATTTCCCTGAGGTAATTTCACTCCTCTCACCATCACTCCTCCCTTCTAGATCTGCTCTTCCCTCACATCAGCCCTCTTCCCATTACCCCATGTACTCAGAGGTACACCGTGCTTGTGAAATGGATCCCGTGTTCTCATCCCAGCACCAGAACTAAGGAGCATTGATTGATGCCATACTGGAGAAAAAGTGCAGTTTTCTTTACACTTTGGTTTAACCACTCTAACTGTGCACGCTGAATCTCCCTGCTGTGGCATGGCAGACAAGCTGTTTCTGGGCTGAGGCTTCCAAGTCAAGCTATGGCAGCAACACTCTTGGTAAAGCATTTTATTAATAACTTTTGTTAGAGAAATCTAAGTCTAAAAATGCCACTGCTTATAATGGCGCTTACATCTTGCAGCATGGGGTTATTTTGTCATGCACACATCAAGCTGCTTACTCCTGCCCTGCTTTGGTTACCACACTATAGCTTGGTTTACTGACATAGGTTTTCACCAGCGCAGACCCAAGGGTTCAAGCCTCAGCTGTAGTTCACATACAGGCAAATGAGCTTACCGGAGTCAGATTAGGAGGAGAGAGCAGGTCGCAGGCAGGCTGACCAAGGCAGAGAGCCTACACAGCTTTGGCTCGAGCACAGCCAGCTCTGAGGAGGGAAGATCTGCTCACAGGGCTGGAGCGAGGAGCTCCAGGCTGTGTGTGGCAAGGTCTGTGCTGCACAGCACCTTCCTGCGCCAAGCTTGGACCCCACGCCTGGAAACTTCATGCATTCCCCTGGCAACAGATTCACTTTCCAAAACAAAATGAACTAAAACAGAATCATTTCCTATGAACGAATTTGGGACGGAATATAAAGCACAGGCGGGGAAATATATATGTGACATATTTGAAACAGCAGAGAGAATGATTTCATCTAGCATTCAGCTGACTGCTAAGGAGAGTCAGCAGCCCCCAGAAAGAAAGCCATTAACACACAAACATATTTTATGCTGGACAAGGTGAGAAAGGAAGAGCTGTAGGTACAGAGGTGACAGCTACTTTAGGATCAAAGGAGAAGGCTGAGAGGAAACTATAAAACTAACTTCAGATCTGGATGGGGGAGGCCGTGTGAACACAGGAAAACTTAATTAAATGTGGCAGACAATGACTATTTTTTCTGGGAAAGGAACAGTGGTGATTCTACTTCCAGTATAGCACACCTGAGCAAACATTATCCAAAGATGGCCCAAGTTAGGACTTCACCACCAGCATCATTAATATAACTCAGAGAGAAAACGTGGCCATCAACAGTATAGGGTGGTCCGTAGGTCACCAGATGTAAGTCGCCTCCCAGTGACAAGTCTCCTGCAAAACATCAAGCCAGGAAAGAGCTGCAGATTCCGACCACAGCCCAGGCTTTGATAGTAAGGGAAGACAGGTCTTTTGCAGCCAGCTTGTTCCTGGGACGGGAAGGCACCAAGCTCTACACTAGTTCAGAGAAAGGAAAAGGAGTACAAAAAAAGTCCAGCTTGACTAGAATGCTGCTGTTGAACTCAAGAACAAGAAGGTTATGCATAGAGAGTGGAATCCAAGCTAGATTACTAAGAATTAGTATACAATTATAGCAAAAACAAGGACAGCCAAAATCAGAAAGTCTTTGGAAAAGAGGAGCTGAGGAATTATAGATGAGTGAATTGAATATCATTTACAGGAAATAATTCTGGAATGAATAATGAAAATATATATTTGTAAGGAACTGGAACGTAACTGGATGAGTAAAAACCAGCATTAGCTTCACAATCTTGATGGGTTAGTCTTGACAAACCCATCTGATTTCCTTTCAAAACAAGGAGACAGACCTCATAGGCCAGTAAGAAGAAGCAGATGTCAGTGTCTTTACTTGTTAAGTCTTTCAGCACTAGCTTGCCTGAAATTCTCATAAACCAGCAAGGAATGTGTGGTCTATTGATTGTGGAGCAAACTCAGTATTGGTACCCAGAAGCTTTAGATCAGGACTTGCCCTCCAACAGAGGAACACATTGAATAGACATCCACAGGTTTCTCTCTGGGTCTGACTTCCATAAGTTAGAGATACAGACTCTGAATTCAAAGAAAGATGATTAAATGCACCCAAAACCAAAAGGATCTGCAAGTACACTGAAGAAAGGAACAGAACTTATTTCTTTTATGAATTAGAGAGTTAGGAAGAAAAAAGAAAGGACACAGAAGGAAGCCATGAAAGGCTCTACAGTAAGGAATAACTGACTACACAGAAAGGAATAACTGACTACACAGATATGAATATGGAACTACTGGAGCTGGGGTTTAAAGCAGGTTAAAAACTGAACTGTTTGTCATCATTGCTATACTCTTGAAAAAGACAAAAAAAAAAAGAAAAAAAGTGGCCTAATCAGATACAGTCCTGAGGAAAACAAGAAGAATCAGAGGTCTAGAGATCATAATCTGTGAGGAAAACCTGAAAGAACTGGTGAAGTTTAGCCTAAAGAAAATAAGGCCAAGAAGAAGCACAAAATGCCTTAAGATTGATACAAAGGGAGAAAGGTGCTAGTTAGTTCAACCGGCCTGTAATGAAGATGTTGAGAGACCATAACAGGCTAAAACTGTAAGAAGGATTCAGGCTTGATGTTATGAAACCATTAGGGCAAATAGATGGAAGCAATGCATGAAGTATCCAGCTGTGAAGCCTCTGTGAGTGGAATGCTTGAAAAACAGGCTGGATGGCTGACAGGAATGACATAAGTGTCCTGCCCCGGGGATCTGGAGGGGGAACAGAGATTTGGTGGTAGTCTGTGCCACTTCTGGGGGAGGCTGAGGACAAGGGCTGGGAAGGGTCCATCCAAAACAGAGGACCTTGCTAAAGGCATTCAGTGGGGCAGGTAGGGAAGTACACCAAGTTGTTTCTCTTTTCCCTTCCTCAGCCTGCTCTTCATAAACATCCTGCCCTCTCTGCACTTTCTCCAGGCATAGTTACATGACTGCAGGAGGTGCCTCAGACCTTTTTGTGCATCTGAGGAGTGGGGAGAGCCAGCCCAGACTACAAGGAGGTGGAGGAGGCAAGGGCAGGCCTGAGGGCATTATGAAACCAGGAAAGTAAGGGCCTGCTGCTCCCAGTGCCATTGGGTGTGATGGGGTGGGGAAACAGCTCTTGCTGCTGCAGAAAGAAGCTCCCCACAGTCAGAACTGCAAGTGATGACAGGAGCAGAGGTTTATGCCCATAGGAGGTGAGAAACCAGTGGTTGCTTTCACATTTTCCCAGTAACCAGCACCCATCTCTTCTGGATGAAGCAAGGGGAAAGGTGGTGAGTCTGAAACCCAAGGCAAGCATCTATGTTGTGTGTGCCTTGCAGCACTGTGCAGACCCCAGTGTGAGGTGTTTGTTTTTATTTCTTTCTCACAACAGGCATTACAGTATACGTCAAAGACAATCTGCATCTCTAGTCTGATCTTAACAAGGTTCTTGCACTCATTTCAGGGCAGCAGTGTAAACAGAAGATTACTGGTGACCACAAGGAGACACAGGCAGAACAAACTAAGAGCCAGAGAACTAGAAGTTACCCTGGTCTGCATGCACTGCTGTGTTAATTCTGTTCCATGAAATACCTCCACTTATAAGTTTAGAATTGCACTATGGGAACCGTGATTCTTTCTGTATTTTCACTCCAAATTCAAAGTGCAACTATACTCTGTCCTGACAACCGAGCACTTTAGGACCTCTGAATTGTGCTTTCAGTTATTTGCAATCAGCAGGAAATTGTATGATGGTAGAGACTCAGCATTTCAGATGGTAAGTGGTAGCTGAATCACTTTGAACTGAGAGCTACAACACACTCTTAAAACAACGAACCCAACCCCAACACTAAATGAGAAGCTAGCCCCTTAAAACATTTAACGTCAATAACGACCAACAGAAAACGTAGGGTAAGATGTTCAGCTCACCTAAATTGTCTGATTCAGATTTAATTGAAGGCAGAAGTAGCAGCACATCAACTGAGAACGTACGTCAGCTAAGCAACCTGGCTCTACAAGCACTTTGAGCTCAATCTGAACGACTTGCCTTCAGTGAAAGGGGAAGATAGGGTTTAAGTGTTTCCCTGGCCTTCTGAGTGCTAACAGACCATTTGTTGAATGTTAGTCTCACATTTGTTGCTAATTATTACTACTAATAATTTTGCCTTGCATTAGCAGCTCATCAGAAATGCACATGAAAGCATGAGTTTTCACTTCCCTTTCATGTTTTCATCTGCAAAAAAAACCATCTCTGAGTATTTTAATTCGACTCAACACCGGTGATGTGTACAGACCACGAAGACAAAGAGACTTCACAATACAATATGTGCAGCAGGTTACATTCCTATAGGTCAAACCCTCTTCCAGCATTAACCAGCACTCCAGTTCAGTAGAGGTACAGTGGTTTCACACACAAAGGAGCCATATCAGATACCCTCTTTCTCCCACTTCTGCCTTACGGGCCACATCCAGAGCACATCACGGTGCTGTACCTCCCATTTCACCTTGGGCATGAGCACAGTATGCTGTATTACTACACAAGCTGTTGGCTCCTGTCGGGCCCCAACTCCTCGCAAGGATGCTCTCTCCCTATGTACCAAGTGTCCGTGTAAACAAGCACATTGAGCCAAACTCCAGTGCATCCAGGGGGAAATGACAAACACCCTTTGTGGCAGGAGTGGCCCCATTGTCAGAAATTAGAAGAATCATTTCCCGGTTACAGTAGCCTTCAGATATACTGTTGATCCAACTTCAGCTCCCAAATAAAGACACTGAGAGTGATATATTGGCTATTCTCTTTCAGTGACTGACCACTCCAGAGCAAGAATGCAGCTCCCAGAGGCTCGACACAAGGGCCTGAAGAGCTCGGCTGTATTTTCTTCCACTTAAAACTGGAAGAGGTGAATAGCTGGTGAAAGTGGGGAGGAGATTGATGGCTTTGGAAACTGCAAGGCCCTCTCCCTGCGTGGGACAGCTTTGGTACAGCCAGTCAGCTTCAAGTTTGACCTTGCCCTCTCTGACCTGACAGCAACCTCAACCCTGACCTTGAAAAGACCACCCTTCTCCTGGCAGAAACACAGATTAGGGAATGAGGGAAAAAAATTGAGTAGGGATCAGGTCAAGATAATTTTATTCCACAGGAGAAGGCATGTAGAAGCTGGGTGTCCTTCTCATGCTTTTGCACTCACTCATTAGCTCCAGACATGGTCTGAGACCGACTGACACATCACAGTTGTGCTTGAAGCACCTTCTCACCTCCTCTGCTGGGAACCCCTCTTCCCTGCCCCATGGATGTCGTGAGAGCAGTCAGACAACATTCCTGAAGGAATGCAGAGCCCCTAATTCTCCAAGAGTCATTAAAAAAATCCCAAACAGGCTCTTTCCAGATTGAAACCTTTCAGAATCATGAGCCCAAATCCATCTTGTAGCTCTCTGTTCCCCCCACAAGGAAACCAGCCCCTTCCCCAGGAGTTGCCTCCCCTCTGCTTTCCCTTTCCCATAACCAGCCATCTTTCACCCTGCTGTTTCTGTAAAACACTCAGCACACACGGCAGCTGGGGGGGAGGGACCGAGGGACTGGTGGAAGCCACTCAGATTTCACATTTATTTAATAGCCATGGCTGTGCTTGTTTGATTTATCTTCACACATACATTTGACAGATATGGTCTCATAAAAACTCCACAGAGTAAAAACACCAAAAAGGCCTGCAGCCATATTGTGTTAGCACGCAGTCTGGCTCCAGCTCTGCAGCAAAACAGAAATCAAGCTTGCTACAGCTGGCAATACTGCAGAAACAGAAAACTTTGGAGTCTGTAGCTCCCAAAATGCAGCATGCTCAGCTGGAGCTGGACATGGGTTCCTCAGGTGGTGGTAGTGTCTGCTCAGAAAACAGACAAGGTTCCAAACTTCCTCTTATCTTGGAATATCTCACTGCACTTACGTAAATTGCTCCATGCAAATAAACTTGCATTTGGGGGGCTAATCTCATCCTGCTCACAAATCTTGTGGAATACTGCTGCATTCAGAATATCTCATGAAAGTTTATCATTCTTACTGCACTTTTCAGAAGCTACAGCATGGAAGAAGCTTGCCTTGCCCTAAACCTGCAAGGGATTGTATTTGTACTGTTCCAAAAAGTCCCCTAAAAATCTAAAGGTCTCATTTAGAAAGTTCCCTTCAGACTGGCATGGTTCTGATAAATACATTTTCACCAGAGCAGAGCTGACTTTGTACGATTTGTGCACAGAGACTCTATTATATAGCACAGACTCTACAAAAGCACAACCTACTGTAAAATATGCATGTTTCAGAGTATTTTTTGTTAAAGGGAAACACACCTGAAACTCTCATTCCAAGCATCAAGAGAAACAAAGTGAAATAACTGTAAATGAACTCACTGGAGTGTTAATGTTGCTCAAAGGTAGGATTCCAGGTGCATTCAGGTGGTGTTTTATTATGCATATAAATAACAGGCCCTCCCCACCATGTCTCCAAGCTGGCAACACTGTCTGGAAGAAGGGGCTCAGGGCTGAGTGAAAGACCCTGTGTTCCAACCTGTTACTGCAATGGCTGCTTTACTTCTTTGTACACTACACATGTATAAAATAACACTCTTAAGGCTTACCCATAGCAGGGATATAGCACAACCTCTGGTCTGTTAACAAAAGCATATGTAGAGAGCTGGGTATCAGCCCCATAATTATCTCAGCTGGTGAAAACCACTGAAGAAAATTAGTGGTAAAAGCTGTGACTGTTTCTCTGTGGGCAGATAAGATACCTGCGGTTCCCCCTCTCATTTGGGACAATTTTTTCTTAGCTGTGGAAACATCATATTTTCTGTTTCAAGCAAATAACTACGAATCTTGCAAGCATCCCTGCATTCAGGACAGGTTCTTCTGACTTGCAAAGGCTGGACTTACTAAACAGGGATTGCAAGGCTTTAGCTCTTTCTCCTCCTCTTGCTCCATTGCTGGCTGTTGAAAATCTTATGTTTATATGTCACTCTCATACAGAAAGCCAGCTCCCACCACATACCTTCCTCTATTTGGGCAGAGATCACCTGCAGAAAATTTATCAAATATACCAACTACAGCACCTATTGTTGTACAAGTTAGCATCATCACACACAAGTGCCCGCACTTGTAGGGCAGCACCTGGGCTTGGATGCTCCAGGCTTCCTTGGTGACAAACCAACAGCAAAGGTCAATGGTCAGAAACATTAAGGCTGGAAAAAATATCACTGAAATCATCTAGTCCAACCATCAACCCATCACCACCATGCCCACTATGTCCAACACAGCTCCTTTCAGGAAGAAGCCAGCCATTGCCAGAGGCAGTTCCTTCCTCACCCAGTGCTAGAACAAAGCGTAAGAATCTTCTTAAGAAAGCTGCGAGTGACATGGAAGGGCACAGGACAGGCACTGAAATGACCACGAGTTCAGGCTGTCACAAGAAGGGGGACCATATCTCACACGTACAGAGACAGGAAGGGAGGCTGCTGTCCCACTGAAGGGGCAGGTACCTACTGGGCATCCCTTCCTTTTCTTTTTGGTTACATATAGAGCCATAAGCAAAGCACTGACAAGCAGTCAACGGATCCAGCCGCCGGTTGGCTGTGCAGGACTTGGGAGCTGCGGGGTGAAAGTGATGCATGGAAATTAAGCTAATTTTAAACTGCAGGCAAGAGAAGAGACTTGCGAGCAGTTACTTAAGAGAAGCTGCTGACTGTTTGAATACCATTAAGAAGATTAATGTCAGCCCGCAGAACCACTGAAAAATTAGGGCTGAAAGGGACCTCGAAAGGTCAGACCAGTCCATCCCTCTCACCCAAGGCAGGATCACCTAGGGCTCGGGCATCTCTGACAGATGTTGCCGAACTTGATCTTAGAGCTCTCTGCTCCCCAGGCAGTCTATTCTTTATTACCCCTGTCATTAGAAAAATTTTCCTAACATCTAAATTGAGCCTTTCCTGCTGTGATTTAAGCCTTGTTTTTTCTTTTTTTTTTTTTTTTTCCCCACCCCCTCTGCCATAGAGAAGGAGTGAAGGTTGTGTGCTTTAATGGGCTTGTAGAGTTCATTTCTCCTCTCCTTTGGGCTGGAGATTTCAGTGCTTTCAAGCACTCCCAGCAGGTAACGGTTCCTCAGCTTCCATCTGTTCTCCCTGCTCTCCTCTGGGGTGGATCCAATTTCACCACATCTCTTCTCATTTTCCATCACCTCAACACTGTCACATAGCCGACTCGCACTCAGCATTTGATCCTTTTCCTGAAGGACTCCTCGCTAACCCACCACTTGGTCCTCAAGGACCCCCACTGCTGCTGCAGACTTTCCACTCAATCAGCGAATGAGTATTTGTGCCTTCCAGACTATTTCCCCAGTTTGCCCAAATAATTTTTACTTCTAATCCAGTCCAGCGCCACATCCAGTTTTGCTTTAAAGACATAACCCCCCTTTAACCCTTCTGACGGAATAAAACTTCAGCTGGAGCCAGCTGATCACGGCCCTGTAGCAGCCGGGCGGCACGGCCCGAGGCTGCCCCCTGGCGAGCCCGCTGGAAGCCCGGCAGCTGCTGTACCGGAGGGGCCCCACATCCAAAGGTACATGTCACCAGCACGCAACGCTAACAACTAGAGTAATTAACTGTGAGCAGGGAAAGATCTAACCTGTACACTGAGAGGATCCGGTAAGAGACTAGAAAACAGATGAAGCCCTACCTCGTTGTCACAGGAAAACCTTCCTCCAAACCAGCAGGTTTCAGGGCTCGCAAAAAGAACAGCTTCTATGATGTCACCTCCATCTCCCATAGCAACGCTGCTCCCAGTGCCCTTAAGGTTTGGTGCCAGACTCGTTCCACCTGAGCATCCTCAACTCTGTGTGCTGTATGCTGTAGTGCCCAGGTAAGGCTTAGTCAGCGCTCCCTCCAAAGGGCTGCCTTGTTCAGGGAAAGGGAGAAGTCCAGAGGAGATGGACAGTCTCCTTTTGCTGTGTTTGAAAAAAATGGACATTTTGTGTAAGCACACTCCCACAAGATGCCAAGTTTCCTTACTGACAAGGACAATGGTTGAAAATCAAAGATTAAGGAGGGGTAGAGGTCACTCCCATGCAGGGAAGAGGGGCTTTACTAGCATTTCTGGAGGCAACACAACCATGAAAGTAGAAGAGTGATAGGAACTCAAGGCCTCTCTGACAGCAGTGAAGGTCAGCCTATCACTCAGCATCCACCTCCCTCCTCTTCTGCCCACCTGCTATGCCATGAGAGCATTGCACAACATTCACAGTCCCAGAGTAGTAAAAGGGTTAAGTCAGTAAAAAAAGCACACATGGCACTGCAGCAGACACGCAAGAGACAGAATCTAGCACTGTCCTTGCTCTCTTGATAAATCATCTGCATCAATGCTATGGATGCTTTTTTCCCCCCTACACTCAGGCTCCAAGAGATTCTTTGGGCTTGCAGATTCAGGCTGATCTCAGCTCATCTCTTTCTCTTGCACTGCCTTTACTACCTCACTCAGCTGGCATCCAAGAGTACTTCATGCCCCCAGCCCCACTCTGTGCCCATCCTGCCAGCAAGCACAGCTGTGGCTCGGCTACCATTCCCTGCAGCCCACAAGGAGCCCACCTGCCTGATAGGGATGTGCCTCCCAGCAGCAGCAATTAGCAGATGCAGTAGAGGACCCAGATAGGCAGGCTGCACCCCTCCTAATTGACTGAAAGAAGAACACTTGAACTTGCTCCAAAAGGAAGCACAGGCTTCAGTCTCTCTTCATTCATTTAGTTGAAAAGCTTGTCCTAACCCGCATGTAGGCAGCAGCTTGCAGACAAGCAATTCAGAGGAAGCAGATTCAGGCCAGCACAAGTCAGTTGGAGATATTGACCCTTCTGGCACTTTGGAGGCACACCTCGAGCTCAGCTTCAACATGTCTTTCTTCCCCACTCTAGGGGAACTGGCCCTTCTTTTCCCCTTCTCAGCCATTATTTTCTTTGGTATGACTCATTCCAGCTACAAGCCCTTTGCATCCCTTCTGCACTGTCTTTTCCAGGCTCTGCAAACCACACCAGATAGAATCCCACGTTAAACAAATCGGAACACTTACATCCCTTCCACACTGGCATTTCTTGGGGAGAAACATACTATCAAATATCTCATTTCTGGTTTTAACCACACACAGATTTCACCAAAACTTTTCCATTGTTACACAGGTTGCAGCAACTCCATTTAGCTTAGGTCAATACAGAAAATAAAATCAATGTCATCACATAGCTGGGAGTTCTGCTTCCAAGACTATCACAGACGGGGGTTTTAGCTTAAAAGTCTCCCTATATCCATGACATAAGACAAAGTCTGCTTAGCAATGGATGTAAACAGTGCCACAGAGCAACGACAACTGCAGGTGCAAAGGAGGAATGCTAGAGGCACGATAGTGCTTCAATGTTTATTTTCCCCTAAAGACACATAAAAGGATTAAAACACTTCTAAAAACCACAACACTTGATAATGCCGTACAATACATAAATACCAACTGCACTTCCCGCTTCAACTAAGCAGCAGGAAAGTCTTCCACTCGGGCCTTTATGTCAGTAGTGCATAAAGCTGTTTAATTTAATTCAGGTACAGAACATGTGACAGGAAAAATATAAAGCGGAGTCACTCCAGTTTAGTCCAAGACTGGGAAATCCTCCTGAGCGGGATGTTCTGCTGCTGGTTAGAAGCCACACTCAACAGATAACGTTCGCAATGAGCACAGATGTCTGCAGTCAGCCAATTTGCCATGGTCTGTGTATGACAGCACAGAGGCTGTGCTAGGCTACAGGGCTCCAAAATAACAGGTACACTGGAGCAGGAGAGGAAAGGGAAAGGAAAATAAAAGGCAGGAAAGTAAATCAACCTAGGTACCTGTTGGTGGAAAAAGTTCTGTACCTTCCCTTTCCTGAGTCCTGATCCAACCTTGCTAAATGATTTAGCTAACTGGATGGGTTCAAAGAAGCAGTCAGCTCCACTTGGGAAAGCTATTAGGTACCAGAACAACTTCATTTAGTAACACCTTTCTATTGACTATTAGTATTTCAGCAGAAGGGCTAGCTAAAGTGTCTGTGATTCATCCAAGGTCATTCTACAGCATATGCTGCAAGTCATATTTCTTTGACCTCTGGAACTATGGCAGTAAGAGTCACTCAGAACTCTTCTACAGCATCTGCACCATGAGCCAGACCAAGCTACCGTCAGTGCTAACATCAGTAGTGTACATTGGCCCAATTTTTGGATACTGAAGCACAAGCTTTTGAACCAGAAGCTGCCGTGACTGTTTCAGATATATTAGAGAACAGTTTCAGAGAAAATTGATTCCTGTTCACCTCATACAACATACACAGGATTTGGAAAGAAGAGAACAGATATATGATTCCAGTTCTAGACACTGCATTTATACTCACAAGGCTTTTTCCACTCATACATGCCAAAAACTCACTTAACAATAATTCCCCTTTCAGGGACAAATAAAAATAGAGGTGCCTGCATGCTGGGAGGAGGACTGAGAAAACCAGCTGTTGCATTATCTTCAATTAATTATACCTTAGACTACTTGCATATCTCAGTTCTATGTATGGACTCTTGGGTTGTACGGAAGTACCCTGAGCTGTTGTGGATATAGAATAGTGTAAGTTTGGGAAATTCTCATACAAATGTGCCTTTCACTAAGAACATTCTGCATCTGAGTGCAATACTTCCTAAGAACTGCAGATGAGTTAGACCAGTCATTCAAGCACAACATCCAGTTGACCAGAACGAGACTAACTACCGCAATTGCATGCACAGGTAAACAAACCTGCTGACAAGCATCGGGTAACACCTGTCCAAGTAAAAGCATAACAGCCATCCTAGCTTACCTACAACACTTCCATTGCTCTATTTCATGCAGCAACTCCGAGCTCTTCCGCTCTTGAATAGCTGGGTCATCTTCTCCAGAAAGCCTCAGAAGTTTTAAGAAGTGAAGTGGGAGATGTACACACATTCTGAAGGGCATGGACATCTAGAATCACAACATGAGTCACCTGAGTTCTCAGGGAAACCCTCCTTCATAGCAGAAAAGTTTGCTTGGCACGTAGTTGATTTATTAGTGCACTTAGAAGATAAGCATTAATGCAGTGAACTCCCTGACCCTTGCATAAATAGAGCACAGAGTAATCCCAACAACTTTACACAGGATCAAAGAAAGAGGAGCCAGAGCTGTTTCAGCTGACATGCCTTTCTTTCCTGGCTGTTTTTGCATCTATTATTGCCCCTTTACTTAGAAACAAGCTAGAAGATAGATTTGAAGTACCAGTGGGATGAAGGAAAGCTTCCTATGACTAAGTGAAGTGCAGAGAAAACAGAAAAATGTTTGTCGTAAAGACTAGACTTGCCTTGATGCAGCAGTCACAGCAGACAATGCTAAGAGAAAGAAATACCCAGCATTATATTTGAGAAAAGCTCAGAAGATACAGGTGCTGGAGTTAAGGATGGCTTACCCGGAGCCTTAGCATGCAATTCTAAGCAAAGTGACTTGAAAGCAAAGTGAACAAGTCTAGAGTTTTCTGTTCAGTTTGCCAGCCCTCCTATGGTATTTATAGTACTTTAGGTCATCTGAGACACATCATCATTTGTAGCTTGAAGGCTTTAAATGCCAGTGCCCATTAACTTTCACTAACAGCAGTTACTGAACTACCTGCTGTTCAGCTGTTGCTCGTAACCAATACAGCACTCTGCTGCTGCTTCAGATAGACTTAAATGAGCCGGGATGAGCCTGAAATTTCTCTTTTCCTTTTCTATGACGAAGAAGAACTCTGACAAATCAGTTGACAATACTCGGTCCAATTTCTTTCCTAATCACAAGGTCTGGAGCCTGCTTTTCTAGACCTGAACTGAAAATTCTGCTGAAAGGGCTCTCCCAGAACCTGCAAGCCCTTGACTGAAGTAAAATCCAACCAACAGAGCAAAATGAGAACAGTAATTGCTGAAAAGAACTGAGTGCTATGCTTACACAGTAAATTTGGACATCGCTACCATACTACTAAGAGTCAATATTGAGATACCACTTCAGAGGTAAGCTTTCCCATGTTCTCTGCAGCTGTGGACACGTCAACCTAGCTTTTATAGTAAGGCAGAGCTGAAAGGCTAAGGAACCCATTACAATCCAAGGAATGAAACTGTCTGAATTCTGAGTACTTTCACTGCTATTCTGTTACTCTTTCCTCCATCATTCAGTCGTCTTGTACCCACTCACCTGCTGCAGAGGTAACAGCTGTAAGGCCACTTAAGAAACATCTGCTTATGGCAGCTGAAACAGATCTGCGGAATGGAAAGTTACTTGTGAATGCCAACAGGAAATATCTTTCTACCAACAGTATCCACTGCCTGCCAAAGAGCGAGCACATAAGCTAACCTTCTAAAGGCTTTAGATCCACATACAATAACAGATCCATTGAAGGATAGCAGAGACACAGGAATTAAAAGCTAAAAAGGCAAAAGAGGTCTTATTTGTAAGCCTGTGTTTTTATGATGCAGAGGTTTGGGGCAGCTGCCAGACAACAGGAGTTTAAAAAAAGGCTCTTGAACAAACAATAGCTGTATTGTGCAAGAGTGTAACAGTAGCTAGTTAAGAGAGGGAAGAAGAGAGACATTCTTTGAGGTAGACTGCAACAATCCCAAAGAGATTAAGTCAGGGCAACTTTGAATCCAATCCTGAAGCAATAAATGAGTCATAAGGAAGCTGATGAGTCTCTTGAACTTTATAAAAAGAACATTCATACACAGCTGGCAGTCAGAAGTTATATTATCTTGAGAAGCAGAGCTTGAGAAAGCTAAAAAAAAAATAATAATAAAATAATAATTCAACAGTGAGAACACAAAGAGAGTAAGAAAGCCATTTTAGAATAAGCAGAGAGGAGGCAAATTAAAGCAGCATTGGTAAATGAGGTGAAAAGAAAACAGATTCATGAGCACAGGAGTGGAATTATCATAGCACCCCAGCTCCATATGTACTGATACATAAATGAGTATAAGAAGCTGACCCTAAAGCCTAGCAGCATGAATTTCCTCACATCTGTGTTGCAAAGGGCTTGTACTGAAGACATCTGCTCTAGAGGAGCTGATGGGAGCAGGCCCTCTAGAACAGGCTGTGAATAAGTAAGCAGAGTAGACAAGCAACATTCCCTGCCTCCCTCATCTCTCCAGCCTTTACATTCACCACCCAGCAGGGTGGCTTAAATCAGCACAACTCTAATACTAGAGTCTGAATTAAGAGCCTCCGCTTCTCTGTGTACCTAATTTCAACCTATATCGTTGTGAATTCAGAGCTGGCCAACAGAGACAGCAATCAGCTGTACTAACAGAAAGAGCAGACAAAATATTGAGTGAAGGCTGGGCTGCTGCTTAGGCAACTTACACAGCCTAAGCTTGATTAGAAGCCACCACAGCACAAGTATTAAAAGACCTTAGACAGCCTAAAGCCAAACACAGACCAGCTGCATGAACAGGAAGGACTGAGGCAGAGTACCTCAGCAGTTCAACACTAAGAGACATGAAACCAGGCAGCTTCTATCAAGGAAAGGACAGCACTCTACATGCAGAGGGAAACATACCTTTCCTCTTGGAAAGACACCATCACTACCTCCTTGGCAACAGCCTTCCCTTTGCAGCATTATCATTGCATATCTGGTTCCAATCAGTTCAGCAATGGTTGGCGATTGCTTTGTAGTAGGAAAGTAACAGTCCTGTCCAAAGGCAGAAGTTTAAAAATCAGGAAGAGCTGAAGAGACACACACTGGAAAAGCTATTCTCAAAACTCAGCCCCAAGAGGCTCTGCAGTATCTGTCTTCAGAACTCACTTCTGCTGGTGATGGGCTGTTTATGTTACTAGTTGAAAACACTACAGGGAGTACTGCTTTAGTTTTTTTAGATTTTAGCCAGAAATTCAAATAGTTTCCTGAAGCTGCACTAGGAGATTAAGTCCTTTGGTCCCCATAGCAGTTAATCCCATCTCCAGAGACAGCCTCCAAGGGTCCTCTACTACCCTCAGGTACAGACAGCACAAATGGTACCCATGACTCTCCTCACCTGTGGTCAAGGTTCTCTCTCCACACCACAATGCTCTTGCCTTATATCTTTCCCAAAAGACTCACTGGCCCCACACAAATAGCAGCTATTGTCTAGTTGTTGAAAAGGAAAGAAAATGGTTCTTATCTAGGTGAGGAGCCCAGCCCACCTGCATGCCCCACACTATGCTGCTGAACAAAAAGGTCAGGGTTATGATAAGATTAGAAGTTTATCCAGGGTGGGAAAAGGAGCAATACAGATCTCCACAAGGACACTACAAATTTTTTACTGCCTCTAAGTAATAAATAAATAAATAATACCCCAACTTCAATTGAGCATACAGTATGGCCTAAATAAAACCAACATAAGATGCTCACTACATGTACACAAGGTTCAAGGTGCACACTGGAATAATCAACAGATATATTAGAACAGGTTGGCAGCTGATATTGACTTACAAGTTCCTTGCTCTGAAGGCCAGTGTCCAAAGACTTGGACCTTCCTCTGCAAGGATGCAGCTGCTGCTGGCCAGCGTTCAGGAAACCGTTAAGCTGAAGGTCTCCTAGCATGGGTGTGCTCATGGGAGGAAGTGTATGATCTGCAGCAAGGCCTGGGGAGAAAGAGAGAGTCTCAGACCACAGAAAAAAAGATGATTGACAGCTTCTAAATGTTCTCCCAAAAGCTCAACAGTCAAGAGTATGACAGTGAAGATAGCTAGGCCTGCATCTCTCCTCAAACCCCATTAACTCAGATCACAAAAAGCAGAAATTACAGTAATTATGCTTGTCAGGAGAAAGTGATGAGCCTTCATTAGCACCATTTAGTTTAATAAAATCAAATGTTCTGCTTGAACATTCAAAAGGCTTATTAAGCTTTTCCTGTGAATTCAATTACGCCTTTTGGGATATGCTATCATTGTTTGGAAGCTGCAGGAGATGTGCAAGCATCAGTCAGCTGCAGAGGAATGGGTTTTTAAGGACATCTCCCCGGACTCATTATGTACTGGGGAAGCGTCTTCTGTCAAGTACCTTTAAGTGATCAGAGAAGTGCAGTATAGTAAAAGCCCTAACTTAAGTTTACAGCAGCCCAGCAGGCCACTGACACCGACTGTACTTCATCACCATCTGATTTACGTGTGTAGCAAAAACAGCACTGACCTGTGCTGTTGTAGGATGCTACTGATGACCTGGCTGAGGCAAGCTGGGTGCTGGAAGGCAGCTTTGGGGTCACTTCCTGTAGACCAGAGGACAAGGTATTCTTAGGCTTGCTCAGATTAACTACTACTAAACAAAACCCAGGACTCAGAATCAACGAGAAACAGCATACAGTTTATCCAGAAGTAGAAGGAAGAAAGAAAATAATGCAGAATATTTAGAAACTTTGTGTTCTAAGAGGCAATTGCAAGTAAATTCTTCCCAACAAGAAAGCTCCAGTCAAGCTGGTTAAGTTTCAGATTCATCTGTTACCTCCTTCAGGCAAGTTCAATGCTGATTTTAGTCCCAGATTATCAGTGGGTCAGGAACCAACTTCACTAGAGCCCTCCTTTACAGCTTTCAGAGTACTTTGCCATTTTTCTTCATTCTGGCTCACTCATAGCAACATTGGAAAAGAGTTAAAAGTCCAAGAAACCTAGTTCACACCCGGCGCTATATGTAGAGAGCATGGTTTCTAGCTTCTCTAGAAAAGTAGAACAAAGCTTCAGCCTCCATAGAGGAGGTCTTTCTAGTTCATGATAATACACCAATAGTTCTCAAGCACTGAACGTTCCAACAAGTTGCACATTCTCATGCAAATATAGCTAAGATTTTCTGCTTTTATTAATTCATATCCGTTTTCCTCAGTTAAGCAAATGCATTTCAGACAAATGTTTACAGAAAACAGATTCCTGTTTGTTTGCCAGGGCATCTGCGCTAGACATAATGTGTTGGGGCTTCATTGCTGTCCCACAGAATTCCTGACTGTGCTCAGATTGAATCCCAGAACCACACAGTCAAGCTTTTCATGATCAGTCTGTGGAGTTAAAGAACTGAAAGCCTGCATAGCCCAGTTGACTGAAAAATGGTTCTCCTTTAGTTGCTCCACAGGCAGAAGAGTGGGAATTCACCAGTAAAGCTGCCTCCTGGAAATGAATCACATGAATGGAAATGCATCTAGCATCAGTTGCCTCACTGTGAGGTAAAGTAGGAGAAATTCTGGCCCATACTGGCCAAACTCCAATGCATATCAAGATTTTGATAATACCTAGTTTTAAAGACAACAGCAAACCTTAGAGTTATAGGCTGCAGTCATGCCACAAAAAAGTGTTTAAATATCACAAGTTTCTGTAGAGTTAAGGACTTCAACAAACATAATATCATGTTTGTTTACTTTGGAGGGACAAGGTCGCTGACACTAAGATTTGAACTTGATATTTTAAGATCCATCTCTACAGATACAATGCCTGGAACAGACCAAATTATACTCATCCATCCCTTTCATTTAAAGCCTTACCTGAACTCCTGATCTTGCACGCTGTGCTATTGTGTTGACAATTTGAAATGCTGCATGGGCATCTTGGGATGTTAAACTATCATTCAGAGATTTCTTCAAGGCAACGTTTGGAATCACAGACATTTCTGGAGAGGTGAGGGAATTGAAAGAAAAAAAAAATACACACACACAGTAAGATATTATGTTGTGGCAAGAAAATGAATCACCTTATACCCACATATCAAAACTTGGTATTTTCCTTATTATTTACTATTCTAGTTTTAGGAGATTATTGAAATACTGTTCTCTAAGTTAGGTGACAAATTCAACTCTGCTTAAAAAAAAAAAAAAACAAACAACATGAAGCATCTTCAAGACTTAATAAGCCACAAAGAGGCTTTTCTAGAAGTATTCTCATGCCATATCATCTTTACAAACAAAGTCAGCGTGTAACATAAGGGAGGAAGAAACACAATCTGTTCTTTTTAGTCAATACTGACTTCAGCTGTCTGCTTGATAAGGACACTTAGTTGCAGATACCTTTGGGCCCCCTGCTGCTTTCCCGGACTGATGATGGTTGAAGCTGCTGTGGCTGTTTAATTTCTGCCATGAGCTGTTTGTGTAAAATAGGCTCCCGTGGCACACAATCTTTCAGCTTCCACTCCAGCACCTGCAGGCAGAGCATAGCACTGCAAAGAGCCGGTAGCTAAAGCACGGAGGAAATGGTGACAGAAATGGACTTGCAGCAACGGCACTTTTACAAGTGCCTCTCACCCAAGAGGGCACTGAGCCCCCTACACCTGTGCTTTTCATACCTCATTTATTTGGTTTGGAAAGAGGCACATGAGAGAAGGTTTAAATGATTTGTTCAAGAACATTTCAGCAACTTTCGGATTTGAAATGAGGCTTCATCAAGTATTATACGAGTACTTTCAAGACCACAAAGAGTTCAGGCGGAAGAAGCAGCAGTGGAAATAGAGACTGATTATCTTCCTCTGAAGATTTGCCACCTCCCATTTTCCTAATCCCATGTGTTGGCAGAGGGTTCTGCCCAACATCTAATTACAATTTATATAGCCCTCTCCTAAATCCAGACCATTAGTTAAGACATTAAATCCATATTTCCAGAAACAATCCTGTCAACTCTGAAGTTATCTTGCTTTGCTGTTATTAGATAAAGGACCAAGTCACCTACAGGTTTCAGATGAGGCTTGGGAGCAGCTACAGCATTGCTGAGGGTTCTGCATTTCTGCTCAATGACCACCTGAAAAAGCAGAAATAATGCTTAAGCAATAACGTTCTTTCTCTACTGCTTCTACACCTTCTTATTCGCAACAAATAACTCAAAAAATTGAGAATGAGGAATGTGAGAAAGAAACTGGAGAAAAAAAAAAAGTAGGGAAATGTAGAATGATGAAGCCTGCTTAGAGGTTTTTGGAAGAGACAGCTTTGCCTATGGCAGGAGGTAATCAGAAGCCCCACCCAATGGAGCACACATAGGAAGCAGACAGCACTCTAGTCCTAGCAGCTCAAAATGTCCTAAGAAGCCACTGAAAGCTGTTGTACTCAGGTTTTAATGTCAAGACTTGATCACAACACTTTCATCAGTGATAACTTGGCTCCAAGGAAGAGCTACTGAATGTATTAACAAAACCATAACAAGACCATAACAAGAACTGTAGCAGCAGGCAGCTGTATGGATAAACTAGAGTCCCAGACTGGTTTCCAGCCCTACATAAATTAGGAACAATCACAAGATAGATCTGCAAAGTAGGTATTTTCGTGAGGCAGATTGTTTCTGTCATCAAGGCCTGTGCTTGCTGTAGAGAGGACAGAAAAAAGTCAAGTTGAACATGACATGTACATCTTTATCTGCCTTGTCCACTTATTCTTACTTTGAGGCAATGCCATTTGCTTTTTCCCTATGTGTACTACTGCAGAATACATGAGTGCAGGTGGAGCTCCACTAGCTGCGCTTTGATTGATCTGCAGATTAGACCACTGCTTGCTACAGAAGCTTTAAAGTAACTCTGCACGTGGGGAAATCCTTGTTCAAGAGCCTTCACAAACAAAGGCCTAAACAGTAAGTACTCCATGCTTTCTCCCAGCATTCTTGACAAATGCTCTCCAAAGTGAAACTTGTGCTTCTTGTCAGCCACAGGAAACAAAAAAGAAATCAAGAGCCAGTTCATCCTGCCACCTTCAGTTGTGTTTCTGTACTACACAGTGCTTCGCTATGTGCAACAGTATCAATGAAATGAGTAGCTGTGAATGTATTTTCTCCTTTTCATTATCATTCATGTATTTCTGAAGAAATTAGTCTCCAGATAAGTATTAGAGTCTTATCTGGAGGCTGGCGCCACAATCAAGAAAGTGAGAGCTAGGGTCTTATGAGGGTTTGGCTGAAGATTTGAACCCCCTCCACTCTAAGAGTGCCAGAGAGGAGGAAAGAAATATCTTTATGTCTAGCATGGTAAGCAGACTTTTCACTTTTTAAAATATTGGTCTTTATTATAAGTGGGGTTGTGTCTCATCTTCTGCCAAGATGTCTGTTTGCAAAACACACCAATGCCACAAAGCCTGATGCTAGTGTTTTAGATCTGCTCATCATTCCCAGCTCAAGCTGCAGCAAGTAAACAGCATCACAAACCTTCAGAGGCACTCAGTCATTTTTATATCTGTGCATCTTCATCAACATCAACATCGCTGGAAGCCTTTACCACTTGAGTCAGCACCACAGCTGCCCCTGGAAGCAGTTCATCTCTTTTTTTTCCCCTCTCCATCCTGCTTAAGCTCCTGCAGTAGCACATATACACTTCTACAGGCCTCTGCCTTAGGCTGAGCACTAACTCCGCAGTGATTTTACACTTTCACACATCTCACAGCAGCTGAGAAGGCAAGAAATCTAGCAAGAGATGCCAAGCACAGCACAACTCAAGCAGCCTGTAAAGACAAGTGTCTGAGAACAAAAGCATGAGCAGGCAAGAGTTTGTTTAATGGAGTTGTTTTGTGCGAGGCAGCTTAATTGCACCAGAGAAGGAACTGACTGACCCCTGGAGGGGAAACAAGTTTGCCATCCAGCTTCATAAAAGCTTGGCTGCCCCAAATTAGAAAGGTACTGAAAATGAAGTGTTTGGTTGGATAAACAGAGTGATCAAATGTTGAGGAGCTGTAGCTGAGAGGGAGCTCTAAACACTTTTGGACTGGATGTACTTTTGAGAAGGACCTGAGGAGTGTCTTTCAGTTGAAAGAAGTCTTGTTTAGAAACCAGGTGGTTTCAAAATTGTCCCGACTGTGGTCACTCACCTTCCGAAGCTTGTACCTCTTGTGCCGAATATCATCTAGAAGTAACTCATAAGGGGAGTAGGTACGTTCTTTCAGAGGGACAGGATGCTGTGGTCGCTCAGCAGCCTTCCTCAGCTTTACACCATTCTGCAGCTCACAGATGATACTGGGCCACGGGGATGCCTAGGAGAATCCAGTGAGAAACAAGTCAATGACTGGCTAGAACTCATGGAAGACCAGTCCCTCCCTCCCTCCCTGTTAATAGGGCAAATTGAGTAACTGAAGTCTGGCAGAAACATAGAAGTGCATTCTTAACAGTCCCCCTTTAACCCACTTAAAGATTGGGGTATAGATCCAGGTTTACCCCTGAATTTTGTCATCAGTTTTATGAATGAACTTCATCAAACCACAGCTTCTGTTACCAGGTAGTTAAGACCCATTTTCTTGAAGTACTTCCTGCAAGTATTCCATGTACCACAAGAGTTTTTGTTTTGTTTCCCCCTCCTCCTTCTTGTCTTCATATTATCACATTCTAGGAAACACTGAGAATGAAATCCCAAGTCCTACCATTAAAATACTCTGAACTTTTGGAAACAAAGTCGGAGGGCCCACAAACCAGAAGAAGACAAAGGGAAAGAGATCTCTGACAGCAACTTATGTTAGTGGTTTCAGCCTGGAGACATAAGCAGATAACTGATATTTTCTCATCCTGTTCCTGTATTAATACCTGTTTCCACAGGATGCTCAGGCATGTAGGATAGCACAACAAAAGTTAAAGACAGGAAAAAAAGAACCATAACCCATTCAATAGCCTGTTTAGACAACATTGTAATGGAAGTGCAAAGTCAACAGCTTATTTAGCTCCCAAAGGCAATTTAAGCATGAAAGTGATTGTATTATAAACAGTAAGAGGGAAGCAACACACTTTAGAAAAGTGCCTCAGAACAGAACTTTTGATTTAAATACATATCCATCTTCCATTTACAGAATGAAGTGTCTTCTCTCAGATTATGCCTTCAGATATCTTAGTATAATAGCAGAAAATTTTTATGTAAACTCTGACTGATAGGCTGCCCTCAAGGAGAAAGACATTTAATTGGATTGTTTTAGCTGCGTTTTGGGACAGTGGTTTTCTGGAGTCGAGATACAAGAGCAGTCCAACAGTAGCCATATACTGACCATGTCTCCTTGACTATCATATTTATTGTGTGGGAGAACACACACACACAAATCTCTTAAAGTTCTACTGACAAAAGTCCTAGGAAAATAGATTGGTATCTGTCTTCTGTTCAACACTAAACACTTGCCATTCTGTTCAACATCTTTAAGTGGTAATATAGCTGTTCCCAAGAGATCTTGGTGCATAGATTTCAAGGAGAAGATTGCCTTGTGACAGATACAAATTGCTCTGCTGAGATGAAACAACCCTGCATGATATCAGCTTGCAGCCTGTGTTTCAGAAAGCCATTTCATAGCAGTCAAGATGGAAAAGTGTGGTCCACAGACAGCACTAACTGCCTGGCACCACTTAAGGCATCAGCTCTGATCTGTGGAATCCCAGCAAAGTTGGCACCCTGGTTATTTTAAACTCAAGAGTTTGTCAGAGCAATGCAATGAACTGGTGCTTAGGGACTTGGAAACTAGAGGCAGAGAATTTGCAACAGACATCCTGCTTTTGGAATTCACGTCTCCTGAAGGAGCAGAAGCCAAATACACTGGCCTTCAGGCCACATGTCAAAGCCCATGTATTTATTCATGTATTCCCTGCAGAAAAGCGCTGCAGCGGTTGATGAGTTTGTGGTTTAAGATAGCTTGCCAGCTTATTTTAATAGATCACAAATTTGAGAATATGCCCAAACACACATTTCACAAACATTTTCATACGAATAGTTTGAGCACGCTTCAAAGCAAGTGCTATTTAGACAAAGAGAGCAAGTCCACAAGTCTCTCGGGGCTTGCTGTTTGCCTCCACAGACTACAGAGCATTTGTTTATGCTGGGCAGATCTCCAGCCAGAAGAGCTATTTGTTTCTGATGAGCCCTGACTGCATAGGGCCTTGGAAAAGTACAGAATGAGTTGCTTTCTCTGCCCCAAACACATATTCCAAGATCTACAGAAGGATAGAATGGAAGGACAAGCAACACAGTAAACAGAAGGTAGGAGACATCCCCAGCCTCACCCTCCTTCACGCCTTTGTTGAGCTGCTGGAGCTCCACAACCATAAGGATGAATGGAGTTACTTTTAGTCCCCCCCCAGCCCTGAACTAGCACAGACCCCACATGATAGAAGTGATCTATAGTCCACCTTGCTCCGACCACCAACAGGAAGCCTTCTGGGAGCTGTCAATACAGCTACAGAAAGGAACAAACTGCTTCTGACAGGTATCAATTGCTGCCAAGAGGTGGAGTGTGGGCCCCTTTTTCAGGAAGAATCAGCATGAATAACTACTTACGGATACTTATTCCAAAGAGTGACTCCAATTTCACTTTTAGAAGTGGTTTAAGTTGAACCACAGAGAGGCTCTTTGTGCAAAAAAGCATCCACATGAGGTAAACACATGAAATAGCTTAACTTCAAGTTCACTCTCCAGCTTGTTTTGCAGACAAGTCTTTAACTACTGAAGCTCTTGAACAACCTAACAAGTGTTACTGATGTTCAAGCTCTATTTTTGTTTGTTTAAACAAAGAAGTCACTGGGAAGCCTCAGAGAGCAAGGCTACACAAACAAGCCCAACCTTCTCTAATGAGGGAATTAAATTCCTTACCCACTGTTTTTCCTTCTTCTGCATGTGAGTTTCCAGCAAATCTTCCTCATCCATTTTTTTCAGACACTAAGAAGTGAGCACATGAGGTCATCACATTGCGCTGTCCAGTGCTTTCCCATTTATCCAGTAGAAATGATTAATGTTGACTTGAAAAGTTTAGAAGGCCCAAACATGCAAAATCTACAATACTTCCGTGGTGCAGAGACAAATGCTTCATATCATGAAAACCATCAGCTAGGTACTCCATCTTCAGTGCAATGGGAAGATTATAACTCTATGGAGGTAGAAAGCATAGTAGATAAGAGGTGATGTTAAATATACCTCTTTGGCGGACTGGATGATGGACACAAGCTTCTGAAGTTCCATAAATTCAGTAAAAAGACTCCTACAGGTCATTTTGTAATGGCTGGTAGCCTCAGAAGGCATGGACAGGTGATCCTCACAGGCCTGAAAGAAGAGGAACTAATTAAATTAATGATCTCCTTGAAATAAAAACACATGAAGGTTGAAGAAAGCAAAATTCTTTTCTCCTCAATCTGTGGTTAAAAATAACTTTCCTCATTGACCTTTTTTTTTTTATCATTTTGTTTTATTGTAGTTGCAGTGAAGCAAAGAAGCAAGATGCCAAATCTTATTTTTACAATAACTTCAGTATTTGTGTGACTTTTATACACCCTGATCTCCACAAGCTGCACTTTGAAATAAGTACCTGGAAGGGAAAGCTTCCAAACCACAATAAAACACAGCAGGAGGAGTCACTTGTCCTGTTATTCTCCCCCTTGTTTCTCCACCTTGATTAACCAGGGCACAGGTGGTTTCTTGTTTTCTAAAATAATGGCTGAGAGGAGGCTATTCGTTTGAGCTGTGACATTCAAATCCTCTTGCAAACCAAATACTATAGACAAATGACTTGTTTCAATATCTGTAGTCTTCTAGGTTTTGAACGCTACCATTGGAGACTACGTACTGAAGGACCCTGAAGATACAGCTATGAGAGCCATGTTCAGACTTCCTTCTTAGTTCTTTGTCATAGATACTTGAGTGCATCTTAGATGTTTTTTTCTTTCCACCTCTGACAGAAAAGCCACATCTTTCCCCTCTGCCACCTAACAAACTACCTAGCTTTTCCCGAGAAACAGACTGTCACCTCAGTTAACAGCATGATTAGCCCTCAGCTCCTCTAAAGCAGCTGTGCTCACTGAACAAGAAGAAAACCTTGATAACATCCTGCAGAGTGACTGTTGGCTTCATTCCCTCATCATCCAGTTTCAACATGAGGCAGAGCAGTCTATCCAGCGGATCACTCAGTTCTCGCTCCACTTGGCTGTCAATTCCCCAGTCCAGGGCTTCATAGATCACCACTCCCAAGTACTCCAGCAGCTGCAGACAGAAGCCAAGAAAGCAGTGCAGATCTAGAGCCCTCACTTCTCTTTCGCTGCTGCCCCACAGGGCTGAGCACATCTCTAAGGATGAGAAGAGCTCAAAAAGTAACTGAGTGGTCCTCAAGTAGCCTAGGACACTCCCCATCAAGCTATGTTAGGCTCTTAAACGACCTCATCTAACACGTCTAAATGATGTTACCAGCACAAAAAGTCTATATGCTATTCCACAGCAGCAGCATGGGTGCATGCTGTTTGCAGGAGACAGTTACACCCACAATACGCAGTAAATGTAAATACCTTGACAGTTTTAGGTAGCTATGTGCCTGCATCTCCCATGCTGGCTTTCTACACAGCAGGATTACATCCGCACATATACCAAAGCAAAGGCACAGGCTTACCTTGTCCTCTGACTGCTGTATGTTGCCAGCATCTGAAAGGGAAACAAGAGGAGGTAGGGCAAGATGATAACTGCACAGGTATTGATCAACAACTTTTAGATAAACAGGCTCACTTTTCAAAAACCCTGCCAAGCAATGCAAGATACTCTATTTACTGTGAGCATTAGCCCCAGTTTAAGCGCTGCTGATTAATTTCTTTTTTTTTTTTTTTTGTTTTGTTAGTACGTATCTAACCACAAGGAAGGCAATAGATCTTCATCTTCATTCTTTACTACCCACTCTTGTACTGCGGAGTGGGCCTAGCAATGATCTCCACAACAGAGCAAATACATCAGACAAAGCTCGTTGCTGTTTGCTAGCTACACATAACATTAAAAATAAAGTAGAACTAACAGTCACAGATCTGCCTTGAGAGTTAATACAACAGCAGAATAACAGATTAGAGCAGGACACAAAATAAAACCTCAAATTACGTGTTTCAAATAACAGAAGCTGTAATTAACATTAACTCCAGCTATTCCCTGGAATTAAATGACATGCTAAAACATTACTAGAAAAGGCCGTATATCTGCATTACCCCTTACCTACAGAGCTTTAGAATAAAGCATAGGCATAAGAACAGCCAATGTTGCCAGAATAACCTAAACATATGGAGAAGGAGGGAGGAAAGAAAAAGTTTTTCTCTGCTTTGTCTCCAAATTTCAACCAACTACAGAAAAAATACCAGGCACCCATAGCTACTTATGCTCTTACCAGACTTATGATGCACCCGGAAGGAAACAGTGCCATCAGCATGAATAAAGATGCTCCCAGGACCTTTTATGAACACAGAATGGAGTGATGGGTACAGCCCCTGGGCTAATTCTTTCATTCTGCAACAACACTGAAAGCAGATAGCCCAGGCTTGCTCTTCACTTATAGGGTGCTCGAAGCACCTCAGAATCTCAGCTAGAGAGATCTTCACAGTCTTCTGCTCACAGCATGGAGACTCCATATTCACCTTTAGAACTCCTCTCCTAGACTAGGAAGCTTAACAACCTTGCTCCTAGGACAAGAGGAATGCTCAGGCACCAGCCTTTTATCAGTTCTAACCCAAGGTTTGCTCCCTCACACACTCTATTCCATGCAGGTGTGAACGCTAACGACAATTTTGCTCTGGCTTTTTAAAGGCACGCTGCCTTTATTTGCACTGGCAGGAACTCTTTGAAGGAAAATCAGGAAGCACATAACAAATCGGATTCTAAAATAATGCGACAGGTCAAAATTCATGCTCAGTTTCATATGGTTGTCTCCAGCAACTACATTAATGGATACGCTAGTAGGTGCAGGTGAGAGAACATTCATCTTTGGCTGAGGTGTAAGAAAACAGTGATAGCGGTAGGACAAGAGAGAATGGTTTTAAACTAAGACAGGGGAGACTTAGGTTGGATGTTAGGAAGAAGTTTTTCATTCAGAGGGTGGTGACACACTGGAACAGGTTTCCCAGAGAGGTTGTGGATGCCCCATCCCTGGAGGCCTTCAAGGCCAGGCTGCACGTGGCTCTGGGCAGCCTGATCTAGTGGTTGGTGACCCTGCCCAGGGCAGGGAGGTCGAAACTACGTGATCTTTGAGGTCCTCTCTACGATCCTATGCAATGCCTTGAGATGCGGCCTCACCAGCGCTGCATACAGAGGGGTGATGAGCTCCCTGCTCCCTGCTGGCTCACGTTTAGCTGCTTGTCAGCTAACGCTCCCAGATCCTTTTCTGCAGCGCAGCCACCCAACCCTTCATCGTAACGCTGCCAGGGACTCGGGCTGGGACCAAACGTCCACGCCGCGCCTCTCCTGCACGGTCCCGCCCCGCACAGCACCGCCCCACACGGGGAAAAGATGGCGGCGCCCGAGGCGGCGTGGAACCGCGTGGACGTGCCGTGGCCCGCCGGCAGCAGCGCGGTGGCCGTGGCCTCTCAGCACCCCGCAGGTCCCCGGCTCGGTTGCCGGGATGGGGGGTGGGATGGGGTGAGGCGGGGCGGAGGAGCCGGAGCCGGGGGACCACAGTGGGGGGGAAGGAGGAAGGGGGAAGGGGGAAGGGGGAAGGGGGAGCCCGCTCCGGGCGCGCGGCGGGAGCTGAGGCGCTGCTTCCCGCCCTTTCGCAGTGAGCTGCCTGCCCTCACTGCGGCGGCTGTGCGGCGGAGCCCTGAAGCGGCTGTCCGAGTCCGGCCTGGCCGCCGAGGGACGCGTCCTCCGGGCCCTGCTCTACGTGTACCACAGCAGGCTGCTGCGGCACCGGCCCTACCTGGCCATGCAGCAGGTGAGCGGCGGGCAGCCGGGCTGGTTTCTGTTCCCCATCACAGAACTGTAGGGGTTGGAAGGGACCTCTAGAGATCATCCAGTCCAACCCCCCTGCCAAAGCAGCTCCTTAGCCCAGGTTGCACAGGTAGGCGTCCAGGCAGGTCTTGAACATCTCCAAAGAACCAGACTCCACCACCTCTGTGGGCAGCCTGTGCCACTGCTCCGTCACTGCGCTGTGAAGAAGTAATGCATCATGTTGCATTATCGTAGAATATCTTGAGTTGGAAGGGGCTTATGAGGATCATTGAGTCCAACTTCTGTCTCCAGCACACAAACCTGCGATTTGCTATTAAACTGATAAGGGAAAGGTGTCACTTAAAATAGTGACTGCTATTAGACAGAGGCAGTCATGTCTCAGAACACCAGTCGAAGGACTTCCCTTTCTTTTCTTCTCCTTTTTTTTTTTTCTTTTTTTTTTTTTCTAGGTGGAACAGTGCCTGAAGCGCCTGTGGAAAATGAATTTGGTGGGCTGCATTGAAACCCTGGCAGAACTGATTCCCAGGTAAGTGCCGTGACCCTGTGTGCAATACTACCAGTTGTTCAGCCTACAGAACTGAAGGAGGAGATGCTACATCACAGACATCTCCTTGCCCTTGTCTCTCCACAGGAAAAATAAAGCCCAGGCCCAGGTGGAGTGCTTAGTTCCCAGCCAGCCTATGCTGGAAACAGTGGCGGTGAAAGTACTGGGAGGCTGCAAGCTCATACTGCGTCTGCTAGACTGTTGCTGTAAAGCATTTCTGTATCCTTTTTTCGCTATGTAAACATTCTTACAGTTCACCTGCAGCATTTCGTGAGGCCAAAGCAGGGTCTGCTGTAGGCTCTGTGTTGCTGTTGGACTCTGCTGTGGAATTCATTTGTGCATCTGGAAGTTTCTTTGATAGCCAGATATCTTACTTTCAAGTTGTTACCTAGGAACCTCAGGCTGTTGGCTGGCTGCTGTTCCAGCCATGAGCAACCCAACGTTTGGATACACATCTCCCAAATTATTCAGGAGATTGCCTTGTGAATTGCCTGTAGCTGGTGTGCTCAGCAAGTTTCAGTACATACTGTTTATTCTTTAACCTTAACTGGTGTAATCTTCAGCTTGTCTGTTAAACATCTTTGTTCAGAAGAATTCATACTTTTGAACACTGTGGCTTCAGGCTTGTTGAGCCGGCTATGGTTTGTGTATATGAGAGTCATTTGTTGTCTGTTTGACGTGCCTGTCAGGGAGAAAGCTTGTGATTAGAGCCTTGCTGCTGAGTGAGCTTTATTCAGCTGGGAGGGAAGGGGAAAAAGATGCTCTAAATCAGAGATCCCTCCATCCTTTTGGATTCAATTCTAGCACCTGAAGAGTTGTGTGAGTGGAGAGAGAGTGCTGTTTTGGAAGGCTTTGTTCTCAGTTCATTGTAAGCTTTATGGAGTGCTGATAAAACCACGGCATTACTGCCAGCCTGCCAGACACTGACATCTGGTACACTTTGCAGCAAGCAGTACATCTGCCTCATGCTGCTATGGAATAGGCGGTGATGAAGTTGCTCTCTAATACTGCTGAATTTTCCAGGAAAATCATTGTTCTGGTCAGAGGGGCATTAGGAAAGTGCTGTCTGTAACAGGAAATAACAGCACTGTGCACAACAACTCGCTAAAACAGTGTTCTGCACAACAAATCTTTTCTTCCCCAGCAAACGCGAAGCGCCAGTGCTAGCACAAGTGTCCTGAGTCCACACACACCTCTTGTGAAATGATTTGTGCATGATCTGAGAGCCTGCACTGCACAAAGCTGTAGGGAAGTGAAGAGGCTCCTGAGCTGGCTTCACCAGTCACATCAGTGCTGTGCTGTGGTCTTGAATGTGCCTGAAAGGTGGAAGGTGTTTTGGCAGGAGGAGCTCAGACTAGTATTAAAGGAAAATGTGATGGAATGCAAAGAGAGGAGCCTCTACTGAGAGAACAAAAGTTCTTGCTAAGGGAGGCTCTACACCTTTGTCTTCTCCCTTCAGGATTCAGTACAGGTGTGTACTGCAGAGCCTCATCTCCCTGTATGGTGTGCTGTCAACGACACTTCATCTGGTGTCTGAGACCCAGCAGATGCCTTACATCAAGGGATTTACCTTCCCTTCTGATATCACTAGCTTTCTCGGAGTTAACCTTCCTTCTGAGGTGAAGAAACAAAAAGCTAGAATGCTTACAGCAAAAAGACCTACCAGCTGGCTGAAGAAGCTCTTCCCAGCCACACCAGAGGCAGTGTCAGAGCTCAGGAAAAAGAGAGGTTTTGTGACCTATGCGAGTGCTTTGGACAACCACAGCATCCCTGCAGATGACATTGGAGAGCCCGTTCTGGCCACCACAGACAGCACAGGTAAAGCCTTTTGCCACAGTGCTACTGGTTTCTGAGCTCTGAGACTGGCTACAGCTTTGTCCAACAGAGCCAAGCACCACTTCTACCCAGTGGTAGTGTGGTTCTGGTTCAAACTCCCCTCTCTTGTCCTTGGAAGAGGTGGAGAATGCTGCATGCACCCTTGATTTCATAAAGCTGTAGATCACGTCAGTACTGGGGAAGAACTGTTTTTAAACAACACAGCATGGAGAGAAGCAAGTAATGAATGCAGTGTACAAGGTCCTGTATTTTCCTGCTGCTGTATATACGGGGCCCAGGAATGGCTAGGGAAGCCAAGTCCACACAAGAGCATGTAACATTATAATATAGGGGGCATGTAGCCCAAAACTCAAGTCCTCTCTTGCATTCAGGCATCTGGATGTGTGCATGAAGCTTTTATACAAGCAGGCTCACCCTTACAGTCATCTGTAAGTCTGCATCTTCTTCATCCCATGCTAGCTGCCACACAAGACGAGGAAATGCCTGGAAGTATTGAGTACAGACACGAGCATGTGGAGACAGCAGGAGAGCTGAGAGCTCAGCAGGGCAAAGCATTACAGTCTCTTTGTGCAAGGACTTAAAATTCTTAATGGGAACTCTTCTCTTTCTGTAGGCAGCCACCTATGCCTTGATGTGAAGAGCTTGCTTAGACCATTTAGACATCCAATACAAGGGGTTTGTATGCTACCATTTTACACAAGTTTGCTTTTCTGTTGTTTTTTTTTTTTTTCTTCTTTTAAGTGATAGTTCTAAAGACCCTGGCACTTGAAACACGATCCCTGCATGATTGAAAACATCCCCTTTCTTTACCTTATGTTACTTGTGTAGCAGGCTGTTTTATTATGAGAGCGTTTGTTGGTATCTCAAGTGAAGTGAGCAGAGAGGAAGGCAGCACACAGGAATACAAATGCTCATTGTGCGTCTCTCCTTAAGAAACGTTCTCATAAAAAACACCCTGCTTTGCTCCTCTCCAGCAGACCATCAGGCACGTCACATTTTTAGAAAGCCAACTGTTTTTGTTACTCTTTGTTCCAGGGTAAATGCACGACGTCAAAACCCTTCAAAAAAACGTCAGTGTCGCATTCCTCTTCCGTGGCAAAGCTGCAGCGTGCTGGGCCTCTCGTACAGATGTTCCAAACAGCCGCATCTTTTGGTGAGCTGTCAGAGGCACTCAGAAAAGCTATTCTGTGGTGCAAAGGCAACAAACTCAAATCGGCGGCGTATTTTCTGCGCAACAAGTTGCTGAAAAGCGATCGGCTGCACCACGTGGAGGCACGGGGATGCAGGTATTTTGTGTGAGCGTTTTAACTTGACGTGTTTTGCTACCACGTAGAGAAAAGCTGTGGCCTAACGTAATTTTTTGTGCTTGAACGCTGTCGCACCTTCAGGTTGCTAGAACTGCTGATACAAATAATCTGTTTAGCTTCACTTGTGAGAGGATTTAGAAGGCTAAAAAAAGCTGTTCTCTTTTGTCCACCTTCTTTCCCTTAAGCTTGAAGAAGAAACTGTGCTGTGTCAAAACAACACTGTGTAAGTACCTCCTGCGTGGCTCACAGACCACGCGCTGGCTGAGGCAGTACCGTGGGGCGTGGCTCTTTCGGAGGAGGGCGAAATTCTCCAGGTGCTCCAAGAGAACTCTGAAGACTGTTCAGCAAAAACGTTGTGAGCTTTTTGGGGAGCGTGGGAGCGGTGTTTCACCCACCACGAGGCCTTCAGGTCAGAAAAGATGTCCCATCCTTCACACAGCCTCTGTCAAACTAAGTGCAGCAGGGACTCCTAAGCAGCTGCTGCTAAAAGAAAGCCCCATGTCTGCACACAAGGATTCTGAGAACGTGGATATTGATTCTATTTTTGCAGCCATAGGTGTCTGATTCTGCACTGGGAAGAAGAAACGCATCTTGTTGATGTAAATAAAACTCAGAATGCCTCTGCGTGACTTGGTGCCTCATACACTGAGTTCTGCCAAGAAAGGAGTAACCATTAAAAAAAAAAAGTTTTCTTTTTTTACAGAACAAAACAGATGAGTAATCTTCATTCTTTTACCCAGCCTTGTCCAGGGACAGCAGCTTTGAGTTACTTCCTACTCAGTTCCTTTTCTGTGCTTCTGAACCACTTGTTATTTGTGCTGTGCACCTGACAGCACTTTACCACCTAAGGCAGAAAGATCTTCCCACTCCTCCCTTGCTACTTGTACAGACAGCAGCCTCCACTTGCAGTATTATCACCATTCTACACTTGTTAGCCTTGTCCTGAAAAGAAGTTATCTGAATCCTGCTGCTTCAGAAACAGGGCAAAGCACAGCTGGATCCTGCCGAGTAAACCCACCTGTGAACAAATCTCCCGGTGTCCTGAAGTCTTTTCATCATGCCATTTTTGCCTGCTTGGCAAAGCAAAGCGTAGCTATTCCAGCACATCCTTATTGCTTGCTCTAACATTATTTCACGTGCTCAATGCTTTCCATTGGGCTCTTGCTTGTAACTGCCTGGCGATCCTGATCGTGGGGTTGGCTGCATCAAAAACTTCTCCAAATGAAGGCAGATCAGCTTTATAGTGGAGCATCTGCCCAGCAGGGGCAAGGGAAGGGTCTAAGTGCAAGTAAACCTGGAACAGGTTGATTTCAGTTCTCTAAGCATACAGTAGAAAACAGGAGAGCTGTGCCTACTAGGACAGAGGTAGAACCTCAGAGCCTGTGAGATGCTAGAGAAGCCCACACTTTTTTATGGTCAGTATAACTTTAGTCTATGAAGAGTGAGCACAGATTTGAGCTGCTTTATTCAAGGATTATATACAGAGCAGAATGCAATAGTTTGCTCTTAAAAACTTTGTCCAGTTAGCCAAGATCTACTTTCCAGGTTTCCAGTCATCAGAATACCTAGCAATAACAAAGGCAGAGAACAACTTGGCACAGGCCTTCTGGATGCCTGATTCGACAGTCCTATTGCAAACAGACTTCTCACCTTTAAAGGATCCTTAGAGCTCGTTTCTCACATTCACAGAATGGTATAAAAGCACCGTGAGGTATTGTGCAATCAGGTAACAGCTAGCTGCTGCAATGCCTCCCACAAGAGGCTGAGGGGCAGGGCAGGTAGCCCAGCAGCAATGACCTCCATGTCAAATAACGCCTCAAAGCAACACACATGACATTTCTTCCTCTTGAGCAACAGGAGCCCACAGCATGCCCCCAGCCTGTACAGAGAATCAGGATCCATAGTTTGCTTCATCAAAGGCCTTTCTGGCACGTTTCAGTTCTTCGTTCATTGTCAGAAGGTCTTTAACTCTGGCAAACTTGCGGGGGTCCTTGCGGATTAGGAAGACGATATCCTCAACCTGTACACGGCCCTGCCGTCCAATTGACATGGCCTTGTGTGTCTGCAAGAGAGAAAAAAAATCAGTGTTTCTCTGCCCCTTAGGTTTTTTCACATCCCAATCCCACTGTATTTCCTATCATTTTTTAACATCAAGAAGGCAGCAAGTGCAGGATCTGGGCACCACCATCCGAGTCGCAGAAGAACTTCCAAGTGCAGTCCCACACAATGCACTGGGTACCACTCTATACACACACAACAGGAATGTCTTCAGAACTGAGGCTGGACTGGGGAGGGGGCACCTGATCTGCAAAGTGCTTGAGGAACAACAGCACCAAGCAGAATCTGCGTGCAGTGTGCAATGCGTGCTGAGGGTAACTTCTCACAAGAAAGGGGATCCACATAACACTACCTTTGTTTATTACTGTGTTCAAGCGGCATCCAAATGTCTGGATCAGCAGTGGCTCTAGAGCCCGAATGTGTGCATTTATTTTAAGGCGTGGGACTGTGTTCCTATCTGTGTAAAGGCACTAAGAGAACTCAAGAAGCACGTAACCTTTCAAAGTCGAGCCATTTGTCAGCAGAACACAGTACACCACCTACAGCCGACTTACCATTTCCGTGATAAATTCTATCACCAGGTCCTCAAGAATGTCCACAGATTCTGTGTAAGGGTTCTGGTCGTCCCCGAATCCGTACATCATGCACCTCACTGCAGGAAGACACACAGCGTGAGGCCTCCACCTGCTCAGCCCATCGGCAACTGTCCCATCCTGAGCTCCCGCCCAGCAGGACGGGGCCCGGTAACGCCTCGCCTCGGCAGCCCCCGCCCGGACTCACGTTCTTTAGAGAAGAGCCTCTTCCTCTTGCCCTGCCCGCCGTCCAGGCCGCCCCCGGCTTCCTCGGAGTCCTCCTCGAACTGCAAGGACACAGCGGAGGAAAGGGACGGTTATGCGGAGGAGCCGCCGCTCGCCCCCACGCTAAGAGCCCGCACCCAGCCCTGCCGCTCACCGGAGCGTCCTCCTCCTCGTCAGCCATTGCTTCCGCAGCCCGACACCGCTTCCGCACGGCGCGGGAGGGATTCCGGTGCCCGGCCACGCCTCCGGCGGGGGCTGCGATCTTGCGCCGCGTCGGTCGCTTGGGGGCGCTGTTCCAATGGGCGCCGCCCCGCGTCAGCCTGAGGGCGGGCGTCCGTGAGGCGCGGGAAGGCTCGTGAGGGAAGACAGGCAGCTGAAGGCTGCGTGCGGCTCACCACGCCGACTTTTGATCGCTTGGGTAGCCGCAGGTGTTCTGCTTGCCTTTGGTGGCTTTTTCAGCTCAGCCTCTTGGCCACTGCTGGGTTCTGCCTTCCCTCTTCTGCCTTTTTCCTCACAACAGCCCTGGGGAAAGTTGCTGACTTTCTCCTTCACGCTGTGGGCAGTGGTTCAGCAGCACTGCGTTCATCACTGGGGGGCTGCTGCCTGGGGAACAGCTCTGGCACTAATAGCCACAGGGGGCACAAATGGTACAGTGAATTAGCAGAATACAAAACACGAATTACCATCCGCCCTGTTTAACTGAACAGTTGATGGCTGCTCAATAATTACATTACTGAGCACAACAGTGTTCCGTGTTTACATATTTGAGTAGCTATATATGAAAGAGTTAGAAATCCAGTTTTTAACAAGTGCTTGAACAGTTGTTAAACTAGTATTAAAATAGAACAGCGTCCAAGGGCTTAATGCTTTGGCTAATACAGTCAGAGAGACAGTAGTTAGGGAATCCAGTATTACAAATTGCTTGTGCACATAAGGAAAAGGCACGCACTTCTAACTGGTGTTGATACAGCTGGCAGTAAATTAAAATAAAATCCAATAAAAGGCTGTCACATGGACTGGTTTCAGGATCTCTCCTTCAGTTTGCTGCCAGGCCCACCATTAATTAGTGAGTGAAAGAATGAGACAACTTTGGTGTCCGCAGCCTCAGAAAATGCAGTTCTTCGTTCAGCAACACAGCACATACCTAAGAACTTGGCAAGAAAGTCTGCTTGCCAGTGTGTCAGACACCAGTTTAGTCAAAGCACACACTAAAATGTACGTTTGAACACTTAAGTCCTGCTTAATTTGATTTTATTTACTGTCATACCTGCCACAGAGGCACTGATTCTTGCACATAACAGACTGAGGCCTTGACAATTACAGCTCTGATGACACTAATGTTTTTGAAAGATGCTGGTTTTAAGATACTAACACAAGATTATTCCTGAAACACTTGACTTGCACATATTCCATCTCTCTAGGTCCTACTGTATTTACTTCTAGAAACAGACACCCACAGGCCAGTTTGCTTTGCAGCATTTTGGGATTAGAAGCAAAACAGTAGGGTATTTCATTCAGGCTTGATCTCTGCTTACATGTAGAAACTGGAGATCCACATCTCTACTGTATTCCTCACATTGCCACTTCCTACATATCTGCTGGAAACAAACTTTACTTCAAGTCCGATCTGAGAGTTACAAGAAATTCCTTAATGTAACAAACAATAGAAGTACCACCTTCAAGCCTCAGAGTGGCTTATGAAAGAATGACCTTGTGATTTAAACCCCTAAGTGTAACTTAACTTGAACAACTGCCTGCATACTCAGAACTGGCAGTCTTAAGACAGGACAAGATGAGTGCCAGAGCATGACACAGGCACTTAGTAGCTCTGGTGTGAATTCCCATGTACAACTACTGCTATTTAATGGCAGTCCTTTTTGTAGATTCTGCACCAGCTCTGGTCTCTCCCGCATCGTGCCCTTCACCAAATACAGCTGCTGTGCGACCTCAGTGTTGTGCTCCAACTCCCAGGGCAGGACAGATGCAGGTAACAGACCCATCTCTGATAACTCAGCTGAGGGCAGCTGCAAACTTGGTGTAGGATTTAAAACAGAAGGTAGATGCAGCACTGACTGATGATAAAGTGCAGGAGAGGGTTCATTTATCACCACTGTTTCAAGCCAACGTCCAGCAAGAAGACAGACCCCATGAAATAGGTTTCTTTTTCTGCGTCCACCAGGAACAGGGACAGCTGATGCACACAAGTGAGCCGTGCTATCACACTGAACCTATGGAATTCACAATGCAGAGGAGTTACAAAAGGGAAAAAATACAAGTTTCCCAAAAGCCTCCTGCAAACAAAGCACCGACTATTTTAACCCTGCATAGCTGTAGAGCAGGCAGCGTGCCCATGTGCTAGTTTAAATTTCTAGCTGTCACTCAGCTTAATAAGGCAAGTTCAGTTCACTTAATACAGGGACATATTTTTTTGTTTCTCATTAATAAAAGGGCATTTAGTTTAGATTACTGGACTATCTGTAGTATTCTAAATACAGCAGAGCTTACGTGGGAATCAGTGAATTTTTGAACATCTACCTGGTGGGAGATGGAATACTTTATTAAAACCTAGCTTCTCTCTGAAGGTTCTCTGATTTGTTTTTCCTCCCTTGACACAAATGCCTAGGTTTTGTGTTCATTCACTATGCAAACTTCCTGAATTAATGAGCTCATCTTAAGTGCTTCAGGTTCTTTATGACAAAAATCCAGGCCTCTAGTTACGGTACCGTTTGTTCCAGATGAGCTGAGCAAATCAGGAGCTGGACTTTTCAGCTGGCCTCTACAGTAGGCAGGTTTCCAGTAACGTGGGCTACAAAACACCTTAGCAAGTGGACTCCTGAGAAGTCCACAGAACTGTGGAAACAAAGGAATGTATGTTCAGTGACTGATGCCTTGGAGTAAGACAAGCAAACTCGACCTCTGCCTGCATTAAATTACATCCCCACAGTGCAATACAACCTTAATAGAGTAAGCTTCTCTATGTAATCAATTACAGCTAACGTTACTGCTAACACGGCTCCAGGCAAAGGTAGCATGGCACGTGCAAATCATCATCCACAATCAAACAGCAGCAACACAAACGAGCTTTACCTGACCAAGAATAGCTGAGGAAAGCATCCCTGAGTTTTCTCCTTTACAAATTCCTGGATTTTGAGAACATTCTTTAACAACAGTCCCTTGGAAGCTCGGTCAATTTTTGTTACCACCATCTGTATGGATCCAGAAAGGGAAGATTGAGAGAGGAAAAGATGAGTTTTCTGCTAGCCTGGAACACCTGGAAGAGTTCCTGAAGCATTTTGCAAGGCTGAAAGCTCTGAGTCACAGCTAACTGGGAGTGCAGTTCACCAGAACACTGCCACAGCCTGCACAGGCTGTAGACTTCTTCATGTTCTTTGAGCTGAGCACTGAAAAAAATGTCAATAAATCCAGCAAAAAAAAAAAATAAAAATAAAAGCCATCAGATGCCCCCAAACAAAAATGTATTTTATTATCAATGAAGAAGGTGGAGTGGATGTATTACTAGTCAGGTTGGGCAGCTTGCAGAAGCTCAGGTAGGAGGTACATTCCTTTATACTTATATACTAAATAACCTTCTTAAAAATGAAGCATCACTCACCACATAGGGAATCCCAAACTCCTCCAGCATCTCTACTGCAATCAGATCTGTGCTCTGGATTCCTACCACACCATCGACTAACAGAAAAGTCCTCTTCAAGCTGTCAGAAATAGAGGCAAACTCATAAGCAAGAACAAGAAATGCAAGATTTGGAGATAGAGAAGCCAAGAAAAGCCATGCACGGCGGCTGAGAGCTCAGCATGGAACAGCACCTCCACCTCTTCTGCTGTTTTAATCTAAGCATGAGTGAGTGACTGACTGACTGGTGGTCACCAGAGTTCCCTAGGGAACAACTCATCAACACGACCAAAGCTGCTACCTCTGTGTCAGTTTATCATCTGGTTACATGACCCTGCACGTAGGCATTCATGTCTCACTGCTGCACTGAGGCACAGTAAGTCCCTTACTTGTGCCGCTCCTGCAGATAAGCCTCCACCATATCCACGAAGTCTTTTGGGGCACGGTAGCCATACCCTGGCATATCCACCAAAGTGAAGTACTTCCCTATGTTGAAGAAGTTCATCTTCTTCGTGTGGCCCTGGAGAGAGGATTTAGAACAGAAGAAAGAGATGCTAAGATGGGCAGCTAGGAGAACCCCTGGAAACAGTCTCGCATGCACCAGAGAAGGCTGCAGAACCGCTGCTGTTGCTTTAAGCTGTCATCACCTCCTCTTTTCACAATCCCATACGGTTCTGTGTTTAAAATAATCAACTAGAAATACCTTTACACGTCTCTTGGTTCTTCCCAAAAGGCTCTAAGTCCCAACTTATAAAACCGGCAGCTTTTGTGCCGGAGGTAGACGAGTTACAAACTTACAGGGGGCACTTACAGGAGTTTTTGACACCCGGACCTCCACCTCCGGAGCGAGCGCGAACAAAGCCCGGATCAACGACGACTTGCCCACGTTGCTCCGGCCGATGAAGCACACCTGCGCTAGAGAACAGCGAGCACCTCCACACACCCACCCTCACGCAGCGCTGCTACCGCTGCAGCCGCACCGCGGGGACAGGACGGCATCGCCGAGCCCTCCCCACCGCGTCCTGACCTCGGGCAGCGCGGGCAGCGGGGCGTGCTCCATGCGCTCGGCGGAGCTCACGTAGTCGATGGCGTGGCCGCGGCCGGAGGTGAAGAGCGCCTCGGCGCGCTGCAGCGCGGACAGCTCGGGCTGGAACAGAGCGAAGGTCGCCTCCTCGGCGCCGGGGACCAGGTTGCGCGCCAGCCGCCGCAGCGGGAACACGACGCCGTCACGGCGGCTCCGCTCCAGCTTCAATACCTGCGAGAGGGCGGCGAGCGGATGAAGAGGGGAGCGACCCTGCGGGGCCCGGGCCCAGCTCCGCGCTGCCCGCAGCAGCAGCATCGCGCCGACGCGGCCCCGGAAGGCGGCGGGCGGGGCGGGGCGGCGCTGCCGGGGTTTAACCCACGCGTGTCCGAGCTGTGGGCTTGCCTTCCCGTCGTGAGAGCTGGCTCCTGTACCTTGGAGATCCAGGCAAAGCGCTACATGCAGGCTATCGTTCATTGCTGGCAAAAATAGAGCTGAGAGTCTGCTCTATTAAATAGTGTTGTCGTGCTCCGTTGTAGTTTCCATGGATACAGTTAGGAGGCATTACTTTGGGAGCAGCCGAATGATAGGCAGCCCTAGGCAACTCCCCTTCGCTCCGCGCGGCGCAGGCGAGCCGAAAGGTCGGACAGCCACATAGGAGGAGGAGCTTCCCAAGGCGTTGCTGTTGCTCGCTGAGCCCACGAGGTGGAGGTGAGGGTGCAGGCAGTGTGTGCACGAGCAAACGCCCTTCCACGGACCGCCTTCCCCGCCACGCGAGGCGACGTTAGCCAAGTGCTTCAACTGGACACACCAGTGATGCTCTTGCCACCGTACTACCATGCTGTGTGGCTCCAGGGCTAAAGGAAGATGGAAGCTGATCTTTCAAAAAAACACCCCTCGCTCCACCCCATCCATTCTGCTCCTGTACAGCCTTTCCCTTCGTCACAGCCGTGCAGTAACTTGATGTGCTGGAGCAGCTTGTAAACCAAACTCTGTAAGAACAAGATGCTAATTCGGAGAATGTCAATCTCAGTGTTGCCAGTTTTCATGACTCAGGCTGCTTTTCTGCCTGTGCCTTTTGGTGCTAAGCTCTGCCACTCACAAGAACGTGGCTGAAGCTCCCATGCGGTAGAACTGTCTGCATCAGAGAGTTAAATATGCTCTTTTCATCTTGGGCTCCCATCTAAATGTAGTAAATGCTTGTTGCACATGACCTCCAAAACACAAGCATTGACCAAGGTAGCTGAAGTTGCTTGTCAAATATTTTGGAAATAAAACTGCAGCAAGAGCAGAGGTGAAACTTTTGGTAGATCACTACTGTTAGCTATTCTGAATACAGGAACTGACTGAATACAGAATCAACTCACCCAACTTTACCTTTGTGTCATCACTGGGTGCTATGCCCCTTCTCAGCCAAATGATACTTGCAATTTGGAGGGAGTATGGTGATGAGATGTCTGCCTTCTTGCCAATGGTTCTCTCATCAGTGGGTGCTTTGTGTCTATTTGACCACAGGACTGAAGCCCTTTCAGGCAGGCATGTTTCAGCACAGCCATGGACATCTGTAATACAGCTGTTAGTGCTGTGGGGGAAGAGAGCTCTGTCCCCTGAAGAGCAGGCAAATAGGCAGCACCTCATTTCAGCCTGGTGGCTTGAAGAGTTGAGGAGGCTAACACTTTGTTGACAAAACTCCATTCAGTGTATTAATTTCTGGACAGGTTCATCTTATATCTAGGGAACGTACCTTTGTTGGTATGACAGCAGGGTTAATCTCCTGGACAGGCTCTACCAACCCACCTTCTCTGCCTGGAGGGGAGCAGGGACTGGCAATACATTTTAGGGCATAAAGGTCAGTGTGCTTATACTTTGTGCAGGTTCTGCTATACAGTTTATCTTCTCTTAGTAATAGTATGCAAAAGTCCAGCGAACAGAAAGCAAATACCATTTCCTCTGCGCTGACCAATTCACTGCACAGGAAGAAGCTTCTTGAGATGCATAACCATCAAGCCGTAGATACAGTCAGGGGTCTGTATGAGCACAGGAAGAGCTGTGCTAACTGCTGCGCATCCCTAGCAGGGGAAGATGGGGACCTCACAGTTAGCTGGATGGTGCAAGAAGCCTGTGTCACCCATAAACACAAGAGCTGCCTTGGAACTTGTCAGGAACGCCACACGGACTATCGTTCTGCTGACCATCGCTGCAGTCACGGGAGCTACAGGTAGTTCCGGCACCATTTTGGTTAAATGTTCTATTTACTCTTCTACTTTTTCATTTTTCATTTGACAGCACTATAATCTGGGAAATTGGTTCAGATCAGTTTTGGAGTGGCAGGACAGAATCTGCCACTTGACCTGATGAGGAAGGCTGCTCACATCTACCACAAAACGGGGGGCAGTGTCTTTGCTCCGTCTTCTCCTGCGATGCTGAGGGAAAAGCACCCCAAGAGACCTTCCTGTGCCAATGGGCTCACCAGCCTTTGCTTCCATGTTACTCATCCATTGGTGTAGGGAAGGGGCTGTAGAGAGGACAGAAGTAAAACCAAGGACAAACTTTGGCAAACACAGGCATGAAGTGGGCAGTTTGTTTCTGTCTAAAATGAGACACACAGCTCTTGGGCTGGCAGAGATAGGATCTCACTCCAGAATGTAATGATGCTGACGTTTCCCCACGAAGCACAGCTAAGAACTCCAAGGCCATAAGTGACATCTTTGTGCACTGTTTCATACATCCTTCTCTTTCCTTGTCTCCTCCAGGAAACAACAGTGTCTTGGCATACCTGGGTCACAGCACTGTGATGACTTGCCTTACCAACACAAATATAACTATGGTAACATGGAAAATAAGCCCCAAGACCGGAAACCTCTGCATCTTGGCATACAGGATTGATCTGAACAAGACAGAAAGAACCAACTGCAATGACAGAATGAACTGGCGATCCAGACCAGACTGGGATTGGGCACTTAAGATCGACCAAGTGAGAACGGCTGATGAGGGAAATTACACCTGTGAAGTGGTAAATGAGGATGGGAATTTCCACTGCTATTATCACCTGACTGTGCTAGGTAAGGGTCGCCTTCCTCATTTCACTGTTCTCCAGGGGACAACGTCCAAGCCTGGGCATACAGAGCTCCTCTCCTTGTGCACAGGAGGAAGTGTGCAGTAAGAAGAGGAGTTTTCTCATGGGAATAAAGGGTCATGTATCTCATTTAGAGTTAGCCTGTTTCTTCCTTCTCCTTATTTGCTCTTTCCTGCTTCTTTCTCCCCTGTAGAGTTATAAGTTATGATTGTGAAGCAATTTCCAGTACTCTAAAGAAGGACTCTGAATGAGCACACTGTTATCCTGCAGTCACTCAGTAACATCTGTTTGGGACAAGTCTAATTCAGCCCTGTATTCTGGAAAATTCCCTACCTCCATGTCCAGGGATACCTCCTCTCAGGGCACACAGCTGTGGTAGCTCACTTGAACACAAAATGAAAAAGATGCGCCATTGTTGTCTCTTCTTGCTTTGGAACACATGGCTGTGACGCAATGGCACTTCCACCTCCCCTTTTCTCATTATGCCCCTTTTTGGTAGTCAGCAGAAACCTCCTGTCCCACTGCAGCAATCCCCATGCATCTCCCCCCTTCCTGGTACTTTGCAGTCTCCCCAAGAGAAAAGTTAGCCTTATTCAAAAGTACACGGCAAAGAATATTTTCTAGAAGGTGTCATCCTATCAGAGGCATACGGTAAATGGTTTGTGAGCTGTACCTAAAATAGCTGTTTCTCTTTAGACTGCATTGCATGGTTTTGTCAGTGTGTCATCAGCCTTGCTTGTTTGCTGGCCTCCTTTTTCCTTTTGGGTGCTCTTCACCACTACATACTCCTTGATGCCAGGTATGTGCAAGAAGACATGCACAAAACCCTTTTGGTCACACCTAGAGAAGTTTACAAGGGATTCTGGTGCTATTTCACATCATGTGCAGTCATCTCAGAATCTGTCACAGATTCAGCATGTTTGTGCAGTTTTATCAGAAGTCTGTAATATCACAGCTGCTCTTAGAATCCGTTCATTAGTGCTAGAAACCCATGTCCTGCTGCCATACTTCTTCCAGTAGCAAGAATACAAAACAAAGGGTCAGTTCTGTTCCATAGATCAGAGAGAAAAAAACAGGATTACCAAGCTCTGAAGATTAAGTGTAGGCAAAATACCTTTCTATGTTGGACACAGACATTTGGACAGTCTTGTCTTCCTCAAACATAGGTAAGGAAGGCAGGGGCAATGCAGAAATGCAGGAAGTATTGCACTAGAGCGGAATCAGTCTGCAACTGGTCTAGAGTTCTGGCAGCTATCTGGCAGCATGGCCAGTTATCTGAGCTAGCCTCTCTGCCACAAGGTGCAACTGCTGTCCAGGGTTACAGCACAAATGAGTAATGCAGAAACAGAACTAATGTTACCTCACATGAGATTACACATATATAAAGCCTTATGTTTCTGAGATTCCCCACCAAAATAAATAAATAGGAGGAATTCCGTTCTTACATTCCTAGAACCCCACACTGCATTCCTCAAAAATTCCTAGTCCTCACATTTACAGTACTGATGTCTTGTTTTCCAGAAGGATGAAAAACACATAAGAGCCAAGGCATCTCCCACATGCATAGCTGCCCTGGGCTATTTCTAACTCAGCACCTGAGCAGAGATGCAAGAAACTCCCCATATGCCTCATGCAGCAATGTGAGATGCCACAGTGAATCGTAGTGTCAAAGCATTCAGGAAGATGAAGCAAGTATCCATGAAGCAGCCAATGTAACTGCAGAAATACAGCATTCAGGGCAGATCCTACCTGACCTTTGTCAGCCTTCTCTTCTATCCTCTCTCTAAAGCAACCACAGATATCATCACCCATGGATGCAAGCATCCTTTTTTTTTTTTTTAATAAACACAATAAGAAAGTAATTCATGTTGTATAAAAGGAAGTCACTCAATTTTAAATACATGATATCCTAGTATTCAAGTATCCTATATTACTGGCTCAGATAAATCAGAAGAAATATTTTTGCATCCTAGCAATAGCAGCTTTCCCAAGATGGTTATGCAGGACTAAAGCTAAATTTGAACAGATTTATTATTTTAATTAGAAGAATTCTGTATTTTATTAGAATGACTTATCACCACAAACTACTAGAAAAAAAAAAGAAAGATGGAGAATATTTAACCTGAAGCATCAAAGATATTACAATCTGTATTTTATTAGAATGACTTATCACCACAAACTACTAGAAAAAAAAAAGAAAGATGGAGAATATTTAACCTGAAGCATCAAAGATATTACAATCCTGAGATCTCAGCTTCACACTCTCATCTCTACCTCTTTGCATAATCCAGAGAGCTGCAGCCCACAGAACACAGATAAATCTGTATCAGTTTCTTTAAGCACATCTTATTGATTCTATCACAAAAGATTTTGTGTGTGTAATCTTCCAGTTGATGATACGCTGCCATGACTGGTGTTGAAATGAGAACAGAATCATGGAATCATTTGAGTTGGAAGGGACAATTAAAGGTCGTGTAGTCCAACTCCCGGCAATGAACAGGGAAATCTGCAGCTAGATCAGGGTGCTCAGAGCTCCATCCATCCTGGCCTTGAATGTCTCCAGAGATGGGACATCCACCACCTCTCTGAGTGACTTGTCCCAGTGCCACATCACCCTTGTTCTAAAAAATTCTTGCTTATATCCAGTCTAAATCTCTTCTCTTTTTGTTTGAAACCATTTCCTCTTGTCATGTCACCACAGACCCTGCTAGGGAGTCTGACCACTTCTTTCTTATAGCTTCCCTTTAGATACTGAAAGGCCACAGGTCATCTCAGAGACCTCTTTTCCACACTGAACAGCCCCAGCTCTCTCAGCCTGTGCTCATATTGGAGGTGTTCCATCCCTTGGATCATTTTTATGTTCCCCTTCTGGACACAATCTGACAGGTCCATGTCTCTCCTGCACTGAGGACTCCATATCTGGATGCAGTACTCCAGGTGAGACCTCAACATCGCAGAGTAGAGGGGCAGGATCACCTCCCTCGGCCTGCTGGCCACTCTTGTTTTGATGCAGCCCAGGTTATAGTTGGCTTTCTGAGCTGTGAGGGCACACTGCCTGCTCACATCCAGCTTGCCATCCACCAGTACTCCCAGGCCCTTTCTGGCAGTGCTGTGCTCCGTCCTTACATCCTCCAGCTTGCGGGGGATATACTGATAGCAGGGGTTGCCATGACCCAGGTGCAGGACCCTGCACTTCAATTTGCTGTACCTCATGAGGTTCACCTGGGCTCACTGCTCAAACCTGTCTAGGTCTCTCTGGATGACGTCCCATCCCTTGGGCGTATCAGCTGCACCACGCAGCTTGGTGTCATCCACAAACTTGCTGAGGGTGCACTTGATGCCAGTGTTGATGTCACTGATGAAGATGTTAAAGAGCAGCTGTCCCAGTACTTACCCCTGAGGAACACCACTCATCACTGATCTTCAGCTGGACATTGAGCCGTTGACCACCACTCTCTGGGTATGATCTCATAACCATTTCCCTGTCCATCAAAAACCAATCACAGAATCACAGAATTGTAGGGGTTGGAAGGGACCTTTAAGATATCATCTAGTGCAACCCCAAATCCATATCTTTCTGATGTGGAGAGAAGGATGTTATGGGGGACCATGTGAAAGACCTTACTGATTGCCAGATAGATGACATCAGTGGCTCTTCCCTTGTCTAGTGATGCAGTCATGACATCATAAAAAGCAACCAGGTGTGTCAGGCAGGCCTTGCCCTTGGTATATCATGCTGATTATCCCATATTACCTTCTTCTCTTCCATGTACCTTAGCATAGCTGCCAGGAGGATCTGCTCCATGGTCTTCCCCTGCATAGAGGTAAGGCTGCCAGGTTGATAGTTCCCTGGGTCATCCTTTCCACCCTTCTTAAAAATGGGTGCAACACTGCCTTTTTTCCAGTTACCCGGGACTTCACCTGACCCCCATGACTTTTCACATGTCGTCAAGGGTGGCTTGGTGACTGTGTCAGCCAATTCCCTTAGGACTCCAGGATGTGTCTCATTGGGACCAATAGACTTAAGGATGTTCAGGTTCCTCAGGTAGTCATGAACCTGATCTTCACTTACAGTGGGAAGGGTATCACTCTCCCAGTTCCCACCTTCTGAATCACTGTCCACTGGTGGACTGTGTAGAGCAGTTACCAGTGAAGACTGAGACAAAAATGCTGTTGAGTACTTCAGGCTTCTCCTGTCTGTTGTTACCAGCCTGCCTGCGTTGCTCACTAGGGGGGGTACACCCTCCCGGGATTCCTTTTCCAGTTGTTGTACCTATAGAAGCCTTTCTTACCCTTCTTTGCACCCTTTAACAAGTCCATTTTCAGTTGGGTCTTGACCTTCCTGACCCCATCCCTACACAGCTCAGCAGCACCTTTACACTCCTCCCAGGGTACCTGTCCCTGCTTCCACTGCCTCTGCATTTTCTTCTTGCTCTCCATTCTGACCTGCAGGTTCTGGTTCAGTCATGTTGATTTCTTGCCTTCCTTTCCTGACTTCATACACGTGAGGATGGGGAGCTCTTGTGCCCTCGTGAAAGCTTCCTTAAAGATCTGCTGGCTCTGCTCCATTCCCTTGTCCTTGAGAACAGGTTCCCAGAGGATTTTGTTGGCTAACTGCCTGATGAGCTGGAAGTTGGCTTTCCTAAAATTAAGCTTCCTGATTTGACTCTTTGTCTATTTAATGTCCCTCAAGAGTGTGAACTCCATCATTACATCCCTGGCAGCCTCCAATCCTGATCAGCTCACCAGGTCCAGCACTGTGACCCCTCTGGTGGGGCTGTCCCTGGCCTTCCCTTGGTGTCATGCATGCCAAGTGCATCCAGATAGATAAAAATAAGTATAAACCATTTTGTGACGCATAACTGTTTGCTCATAAATCCTAATAACTTGGAAGATCTATTGTTCTTTCCCTGAATAGCAAACCAGCTTGGCCTCCAATTCCTAGCTGAAATCACTAGTTTGTTCACCACTACCTTGCTTCTCAACTTTTCTCAACAGCTGATAACCTCCTGGAAATTGCTTCCTGGGCTGTTTCTGTCCACGACACTTGATGAACACAGCTGATGTTTCTTTTACATGCTCCCAAATACAGCCCCACGGTGCCCATCTGCTGTCACATATGGCTGTTTCATCACAGCAGAGCTTTAACTTTGCACAGCTGACACACAGTGTAAATGAACTCGGAGACAAGAGGAGAAGAAACATTCTGCATGGCTAACCAAATTACTGCTAATTCATTGTGGTAACCTAACTGCCTTATCAAAAGCCAGCAGAAAACCACACTGACTTTGATATTTGTAGTTATCCTGGTAAGTTTCCACAGTGTGCATCAACTGGTTGCATGCAAGTAGTACTCAGCTAAACTGCTTCTCTACAGCAGCATAACAAGCTCTGTGCACTTACAAACCCACATGCAGACACACAGCTGCTCCACCAATGGTTGCATTTTACCTTAAGACAACCTGCAGAGCTGCCGCTCTGCTTGACTCTTACTAAGTAAATTACAGACAAACAATACACAGAAAAGACTCCTCTTCCTTCTCTCTCTTCATCAACTGTAGGACAAATTAGCACTTCAGATATGCAAAAAAGATATCCCCTAGGTTAGCAATATCACACCGGTGTCAGCAGCATGCATGACATGAATCTGAGACTTTCTGTTTTGTTTGGGGCTAGTGTACGGTATTTGATTTTTGCCAGAAGGAAAAATAATGAGCACTCTGCTGCAGTTTCCATTCAAACAGCTCAGAGGGATGAGGCTGGACTCTTCTCAGCAGTGTGTGGTGACAGGATGAGGGGAAATGGCCACAAACTGAAGCATAGGAAGTTCTGCACAAATGTGTGTGTAAGAACTTCTTCACAGCGCAGTGACGGAGCACTGGCACAGGCTGCACAGAGAGGTGGTGGAGTCTCCTTCTCTGGAGACGTTCAAGACCCTCCTGGACACCTACCTGTGCAACCTGGGCTAGGGAGCTGCTTTGGCAGGGGGTTGGGCTCCATGATCTCTAGAGGTCCCTTCCAACCCCTACTGTTCTGTGATTCTGTGATTCTCTCTGTCCTCCTTCAGAGATGAAAGAGATCAAACTCTCACACAGTAGAATCCACAGCTTTATATGATCAGCCTTGCCACTATTCCCTGGTCTTTTTATTCTTAAAACCATCACAAACATCACAAATCCTTCTGCAGAACTGAGGCTAAAGCCACCTGAGCTTTCTACATTCTGAGTTTCAGTTCCATCTCCTGGGCAGCTACCAGAACAACCAATAATGTTTTGTCCTTTCTCTCACCAGATGCCACATCTTCTCATCGGCACATTTGCTACATAAAGAGCTTTGGCAAGAAAAGATTGCTTGCCTTTTTTGATTGTCATTGGTTTTCAATATACCAGTTTTAAATTATTGTTCTCCTCCTTATATGTAAAAAAAAAAAAAGAGGAAATAATTCTAACAAATTCAGAGACCGTGCTAACTTTTCTCACTGCGCCTTTACCCCTAAGTAAGAAGTGACTGCTTTAAATATCAGCACCGACATTCTACTGAGAGACCACAAACTGACCTCAGGCTCTTTCTTTTCTTGCTTGCCAAGCCTATCCCAAAGTATTACATAAAACCCTCTCACATCCTGTTCACTTGCAGAACTGTCAGAGAGTTCTCCAGCATCACCATCTGTAGCTCTTCCGCACTGCTAGTACTGAACCCCTAGTACAATTCTCTTGTTCCTAATCCTGTTTCAGCATGGTTAATGGAACAGCGGGAGACAGAAAGATGTTCTCACTTTCACAGGGTATTTCTGAAGTTTGGTATGAAGATACAAACCCAAGTCCATTTCCCTGATGAGCTCTCACACCGATCTGTAGAGTACCCTGCTTTTCTTCTCTGTGTTATGACTCATGCAACCTGTCTGATCTACACCAAGATTGCCATAAGGGAGGAAATACTGCAGCAGTGGTGAGGAACAGCCAGGGAGGGGACAGGGCAAGCAAAGTAGAGGCTGCTTGGTCCTCTCAAATGCTGATGGTGTTCCAGCATGAAAGTGATGCCGTGTTCCAGTTGGAGGCAATAACTCTTCTTAGTGGCAACAAAACTGAAGAGCAGACTGCAAGGGCAGGCATGGCTAAATTAAAGGAGCTATTCTTGTGTCTAAAGATGAATGAACAACAGGCATTTCTACTTAACCCTGCTATTCAGAGTCCCCCCTATTCTGGAACAGCTGCTTTCTCCAAAAGCAGTCTTAAAACCCCTGTTGTTACTTTTCTGCCTTTGGACACGTTCAGGCATTGGCAAAAGAGTGCATTGTAAAGAAAAAGATATCAGCTGATATTAATTTGAGAGAGGAATAAGCTGACATCATGCCTGGACACTGATAACACTGTGTCGTTACTGGAGGAAAAACATGTTTCCTCCCATCCCCGAGCATCTAATACGAAATATATATTCACCCAATTGTGTGTAAAGAAGGGACAAGCAGAAGTCACAGTCACTGTTATCTATTTCCACATGCTTTCCCAGACTGTCAGCACAAGAGGCTTGGTGCTGTGAGGAGGGATCTCCAGCGAGGACCAAGGCTGACTACCTTTCTGAGTATGTAGTTATTCATGCTGGAGGTCAGGAGAACATGCAGCCATTTGCCTTTGCTGTCGGACTCATGCCTAGGTAGCACACTCACATCAGACAGCAGCTTCAATGGAAAAAGGACAGAAGAAAATTCATTGCAGGAATTACAGAAAAATAGGAGCAGGCAGGAGTTTGCTCCCCAGATTTTCTTTTCATGATGCCAGTCAGCAAACTGACAGCAGAAAAAGCATCAGCTCCACTGCTGGGCAGGGCTGGGGGAAGGAAACAGTGAAGGATGTTTACTTCTAGTGTTGCTTTTGTGCTTTTTTTTTTTCCTGTTTATTTTGTTGTTCTTGTTTGTTTTTTTGGAGGTGAAAGATGTGTGGGAAGGAAGTGGCAGAAATCAGCTTAGGAAATGTGTAGCTTTTCTTAGGAAAACAGCAAACCCAAGTCAAGAGGTTCCAAGCAACACATCAACACGAACCAGTTACTTTGATAGTGCTTTTTGTTGATTGGTATAATTTGATATTTCCCGGGTCTTGAAGGCAGTCTTCAAAACAGTTCAGATAGATTTTAAGGGAGAACACTGTGATGGCAAGCTCACAGCTGAACCTGCTTGAAGAAATGTGTGTAAAATTGCACATCCTCCTGCCCCACCAGGCTGAGGATGGGAGGCTGGTGTGGAGCAGATGGCAGATCCAAGTAGATGCTTGCTCAGCTCATCAGGGCACAGGGCAAGGAGCAGAAACCAAGGCACCTTCACAAGGTGTACCAGGAAATCCCCACACTGAATCAGGTGCTGTTTTGGCTCTGCTTCCATCCTGAAAGTTTAACTATTTGCTCAACATTGAAGTTGGTGATGAAAGAGCTGATAGTAAATTTTAGAACTGTTATCTTGGTTGTACGCACAACAAACACGTCAGAGAGAATATTAGCATGTCTATGTACTCTCACGCACCAAGATAAGAAAAAACAGATAAACAAAATATCTGGAGGTGTAGCAAGAGGTGTGTTCACACGGGAATGTATGAAAAATGGCATTTTCAGTCTACATTTGAAAGAGAGCAATTACAACTTGAGGAAGAAACTTTGGAGGCAAACGCCATAGCTGGGGCTTATAGCTGCCTGCACAAAATCCTGTGCCTTCAGCCAAGAGGTTGAAGGTGAAGACAGGATCTTCCTTCATTCCCTCACATTTGCCTAGTGCTTAATTATTCTGCATGCTTGCTCGTGTCACAGCAGCGAGGTACTGTATTAATTTGACATCTGGCATTGTGCTAGTGAGTGCAATCCTGGGTGAATTACTGCTCTGTGTTTGCAGTTATTTTCAGTACTCCTCTGAGGAATGGTACAGCCTCCAAGACTTGCAGCACCTGAAATTTTCATGTAACTCCAGAATCTAGGAGTTAATTTTAATTTGATCTTTCCTTTTCTCTTCAAACCCAGGTATTTCCCCATTCTCATCTGCAACAATAAAAGAAACAATGGCTTGTACACAAGAAAGCCATAAAGTACATTTCTTCAGTTCCTACGTATTTTAATTGCAATTTTTAATTGGAAACATTTTTTTCTGAGATAAAAATATGGATTTTGCCACGGATTCTACTGGAGTAGGGATAGCAAGCATTTTCTTTTATGACAGAAGAGACCAAACCTGTCCTCTGCAGAGAGATTCCATAGGAACAGCTCCCACCATAAAATCGGGACTAAGGGAAAACATTAGCATACAGCAAGCGTATAAGCCTTTGGGTAGAGCTATGAGAAACTAAATGTGTACCTATTATCCTGATGGAATTTGTTTGTCATTTCATGCAGAAGTCTCCTTTAACACCCAGTATTTCTTCCTGGCTGGCTTTCACAGATTATTTGTTTGTTAAAAATAACTAGCTTACAGACAAAAACATTTTGACAGAGCTGAGGAACAGAAGTTGGAATGAGGTGAAGAAGAGCATCTTTTTAATCTTAAATGCATCTTAATTTCTCAAGTTTTTCTCACAAGCCACATTCCATTGGGCAGAACATATTTACTCTCATTCACTCTAGCAGAAAGTTCTGAGTTCAGCTGAGACAAGCTGAAAGCAGTTTTCAGGTGAAGAAGTTATATATTTGAACTTCAGTTCAAATTCCTCTTTTAGAGTTGCTGCTACTGGGTTCTCGGTAAGCAATCTGTTTTAAGGCTACAAGAGATTTAGGCACAGAAAACCACACTGACCCAGCTCGCATTTGTACTCAACACTAGTGAGCGAGTTTCCTCAGTTAAACAAACCAGCCCCAGTGAAAAGCACCCAACTGATTCAAATCAGTTGATCTTTGCATGCATTAATCATGACACACCTCGCCAACAGGTGTATTTGCATCTCATTCTACTTCATGAAGCCAAGCTACACTCTACAGCTGGGTGTTGCTCCTAGGCTGGGGCAGAATTTCACAAATGCCACACAGAAGTTGCAGTGATCGTTCTTCACCTGTGCCTCCTGGCCTTATATTAAAGCAGCAAACTCGCTGCACTCTTACAAGTGACCAGGCAGAGCATGAGAGAAAAGAAGGAGCCAGCACATTTTTAGTCAGTTCCTTTTTATGCACCGAGCCACAGGTTTCACTCTCCTCAGCACCCTCAAAGCTCAGCACTGCACTCTGGATACCACACCGTCACAAGCAAATCTGAGGGTCTCCAGTTGCAGATAATCCATTTCTGAACTCCCTTAGAGGAAATCAGAAAGACTAGAACCCAGAAAGGCAGACAGCACTCTGAGTTCCAGCACGGCGTCTTTATGTCAACTGAAAAACAATCATTCTGGCTACCACCAGCATTTCTAACAGCTGATCCCCCTGCAGTTGCTTTTCTCCTGGAGACCCAGCTTGTCTCAGCTGCAGTCAGTGCAAGCATTTGCCCAGCAAAAGTTGGGCAAAAAATGACATCACTCACTGGTGGTATCTGAATACCTTTCCCTGTAAATCTGTGTACATGTCACATGGTCATTAAGTGCAGGCTGTAGAACAATGCACATATGTTACGCAGTGTTTTCAGGGTCTTTCCTTACATCTTCTAACAGCTTAACTTTCAGACCAGTGTATTTTTAACATGATTTTCTTCTTTTTTGTGTTTTCTTCTATCTGCTTTACCTCTCAGTGTAATTTATAGTAATGGTACGAAGTGAGCAATAAGTAGGAAAAGCTTTTTGTGAGAAAATCAACCATTACTTCTAAATTTCCATTACCAAAACAGAGATCAGTAAGTTTCAAGTCTTCCGTTGCCACACATGCTTAGCTGCAAGACAGCAAATCTGTGACCACAGGTTCTTTGAATTTTACTCACTGTATCTGTCCATCTCAGGATTATGAAAAATCCACCCACGTCCTCTCAGTATGTGAGCTCCCCAGCGACCTCAGTTCTACCTACCTCAGGTTAGCAATACCTTGCTCCGGAAGCACCTCTTAATTTTCTGTGTATTTACTCACACCATAACTCCTTGAATATGTATGTGCTTATAGTCAGGAAATTACAAGCAATTACCTGCTCGGCAGCAAACAGGAAGTCTGAAATCTGGAACAAAGCTGATCTGAGCTTGTGCTACAGACAGCGTGGCATTTGAATCCATAATCCCTTTCTTCCACACGATACGACAGAGAAATGGTTTAGCAACCTCTGGCTAGTCTCACTTTGGAAGAGGTTAAACAAAGAGGAGAGCCAAAACGGAGCCTAAATTATTCATCTACAAATGAAATGCTTCAAATATGCACAATTCACTTTGACCAAACTGCACTGCAGTGTTTGTTTGCTTTTGTTCTGGTTTTTAGTTTTTGTGAGTGATCTCTGTGCAGAAGCACGGGTGGGCGCCTGTAAAAAGGAGTGGTTAGATCAGTTTTTAAGAGTATTTCTCAGATCCATGAAAGAATGTTTCCTACAATTCATTATATTGCTAAATGTTACAAGTTTGAGCTGATATTATGTCTGGTAGATATCTGCCTCAGGCCAATATTTGATTTTTTCCTTTAACTTTTACTTTAGATCAGTAACTCCCAAGAACATTTTGCTTGCACCAGAAACTGTGGGCAACCTTTTATTTGAAAAGCTGTAGCAATGACACATTTTACATCGAATGGCAGCACTTACTTTTCTGTCATTGCTATGCTGTGCTGAGTCCCACAAAGGCTTGGTCACTCTCCCGTCAGCAGCCGTGTGTCAGATTTTATACTGATGTAATCAATAATTTTGACCTTTCGTTAAAAGAGTCTTCTGCACGGCCACAGACATGTTTTCTTTTTTGGAGAAGAGTTAGTTAAACCAACTGAAAGATATCACCTAGACACACAGGTTTATATGTGTGGGCAGTACAGTTTCTATACAGTCTATACCGTACAGAGCAGAAGTGTGGTGTAAATTACCCATCAGAGCAAAAACCTGCTTTTCCTTTTGCAGTGAAAAATGAGAAACAGCATAAGAAACATTTCACTTGAATAAACTGAGGGTGCTATTAGTTCTTTGTGGTAACATAACTGAAAGCCACACGAGCAAAACATGTATTTTAAATTAACATGAAGATCAGGTTCACAGAGTGAAAGTGATCCCGCTGCAGTTGAAAGGTACTGCTTATTATAGATCCGTCTTTGCAGCAGAGCAACCTGAGCTCACATTCACTCACAGAGAATGCATACCTGGCTCTGCTCATGCAGTCGGAGCTGTTCTCTGTTCACAAAAAGAATTTACACTTCAAGACCTACTTACCCCTCTCTGAGAAAAGATGTAGTGCTCTAAGCAAAGGGGATACTGAATATTTTATGGTACCATTCTTCAGTGTTTTCATGCATAAGATCGTGGGCTTCACCATGATTTCAGATATCATCAGAGAAACATATATTGTTCTCATATAAATACTTTGTCAGCAGCTTCCTCTGAGTACCAGCCATATTTACATTTCAACCACAAACCTTATGTCATCATTTATGTTTATTTCATTTGAATTAGTTTTCTCTGAACTGAGTGGCTAGGCACACTGTACAAAATGCATGGCAGACTTTTCCCTCAGAGATCCAGAGATTGCCTTCAGTTTTTCCCTATCAAAAGCATCCAGTCAACGAGCTTTGAGACTTAAGTCTCTTTCACACAGCAAACACCCAACTACAAGCTTTGTTATTACTACTGTAACTCATTACTCCTTGCCAGCTTGCCCCCCCACATCACCTTAATGTGCATGACACCCTCACAGGGGTAAGCTTTCTGCTGACCAAAGCGTATGCAGATCAGAAGTTATCTTTAATCTGTTGTCTAACAAGTGACCCTCTATCACTGAGGTAAGCAGGTGCTTTTGTCAGTACTTTAGAGTTGGGGAGCAAAGGGTAGATGCATAAGATACCCTGCAAAGCCTGGGAATAATTGACAATTGATAGAAGTGAAAGTACTGACAATAACAAAAAGCCCACAAAGCGAAGTTTTCTCCAGCAGAACTTCTCGCTTGAGTAAGGATGCAATGGACAAGACAGGCTGATGTATGCTAACTTCTCCCTCAGGCTACAAATTTATTTCTAATCGTGGTAATTCTCCAGATAGATGGCCTACTCTAGGATAGACTGGCACCAATTCCCAACATATGAGGAGCATTTCGCTAACTTCTCCCTCAGGCTACATATTTATTTCTAATCGTGGTAATTCTCCAGATAGATGGCCTACTCTAGGATAGACTGGCACCAATTCCCAACATATGAGGAGCATCTCCCTCATTGCTCATGTTCTCTTCAAGGAGGTTTCTTTGTATGTGGTTCCGAACTATGCTCCCACTAATGGCCAAACACCTCTTCACTGGAAGAAAGCAGCAACAGTGCAGATGTAGAAAGGCATATTTTGTCAGCACTTTGCAGAAGGTTTGGGGAGGGGCTGTAAGATGTGAGCATTTTCAGTGCTCAATGAAGGATATGTTTCTACCACCAGCTCAGAGCAGTAATTCTCTCTTTGATATGAGACAAGATAAGAAAAGACTCCTCTCCCATCAGAGCTCTGCTGTAGGGCTTATCAGCCACAGATCAGCCCTGTGAGGAAAGGCTGAGCTAAGAAGGTACAGGAGGTCCAGCTCTGCAAAAAGGTATGGACTGGAAGCTCCCCAGCTTCAGCAACCTGACCCAAGCTGTGAAATGAGTGTTGAGTAAAGCAGAGGCATAGCAAAACTAGAGATCAAGTAGAAAGCAAAGGCCCACATTTGGCTTTTAATGGGGCTCCCATCCCATCTGTGAGTAGAGGCTCAGTTTAGGCCAGTCAGGACCCCTAACAGCTGTTAGTACACCCTGAACCCAACCGCTGCAAAGGGCAGACTAACTGCACAGGGATGAACTTCGTTAAGTCTGTCCAGAAGTGTGGTTCATTTGCTGCATCAAGATTTACGTAGAATGCAGTCACTCTTAGGGACTGTAATGTAAGCATATCTACAGAAATGGGAGAAAGCAGATGGTGTGAGTCCTGCATCACTGTGGCTGCCACAAAATGGTTTCTTTTAGACTGTAAAACAGGCAGCATGTCAGTCACAACCACCACTGAGCAAGACTGCCTTGTTCTGGAGGGCAGTGCTTACACTGAACACCATGGTTTGCTTGCATCCAGACCTTCACTCACAAACAAAATTGATTCTTGCATGCATTGGTTTGTTCTTCCCTGGGATAACAATGAGCCTGGAAAGAGCCCCATACAAATCTGTGAAGAGATTAAAAATCTACAGCTTTTAGTTTGACCAACAGTGCAAAAATATCCACTAGGTGACATAGTTTTAGTGACAGGGGACTGTCCAGTGCCAAATCTTAAGTCTAAAGTTGCAAACATTCACAATACAAATGGTATAAAGGCAAAATAAGTAGGGCTTGCTTAATCTTCACTTACTTCCCCCTGTCTTCCCATCCAAAGGCTGACTAGCACAATGTTTATTGTTACTGCATGTGGTATTTGCACTCATGCACGTGAACTTTTTCCTATTAAGTAGTTTGCTTAACAATTGTGCATCAGAAAGTTATCTTACATTACATCAAATACGGTTTGTTCATTTCATGCATTGCCTGATGATGTCGTCAAAATGCAGTATGTTATGAAACTGGGCAACCACAAGGAACTCTCTACACCAGTGAGTCTCAGGCCTTGCAAGTGGGTAGCTCATTCTACTAGGAAAAATATTCAATTATGGAACTCCTATACTTGCTACATCACAGTAAGAACTGCCTCAGAGATGGATTTGAAAACCACGTGGACTAGAAGTGTATGTGGATGATAGTATCTTTGTAAGAGAAAGAAAAATGCATGAGAAGTCAAATCACAGCTGTCATGCGCATCCAAGATAACACAAATACCTCCTTATAGGAAACTCAGTTTTGCTTATTTCATGTTTTGTGCCATGGGAGGAAGTAGTAATTCTCATTATGATAATTGTCTTGTCTGATTTAATGAGGAAATCTCCTTAATTTTTCTTTTTCTTCTCATTTATCTTGCTCTCAGAGGTATAGAAGAAACAGTTTACTTTCCTTAGACAAAGACAAATCTTTACGGGAGTCTAAATGCAGCAGTCTACATTTTAATTAAATGTTTTCATTTAAATATTTTAAAATAAACTGAAAACAGCAATGACCCACCATTATGCTATACCTAACTCAAGTAATTACGTTAGATAAAAGTCTCCTTTCACGGGAAGTAGAACTTCAAAAATACATTAAAAATACAAACCCTACTCCCCTGAACAAATTAAATCTTTCTGCTAAATAACATATTTTTTTCCATCCCAAAACATATTTCTGAAAGGTGAGTGTCATCTGGTTAGGCCACGAGGCAGGGATGAATGACCAACTCATGTTCTCTCTCTTTTTTTAATCTACTGAAGTTATCCACAGGTTAAATGTACATCATCAAAACTATATAGTCTTACAGACTGGACTAGAAAAAATGAGATGCAAAACTAATAAGGATTATCTGACACTATGTTTTGAAATATCTGTGAAAGAAATAAAGCAACATTTCAGTTCACTGTGCATTCTAGATTAACCTGTGAGACAGAGTGGAGAAAAGGAGACAGTTTTCTTCTCTAGAGAAAATGTAACGCCTCTCTCTTTACTATCAGAGTAGCTGAAAAAGTAGGGTGTAGTGTAAGTAAATACAATGGGAGGACCGTACAACACAGACAAGATATTCCTTGTAAAGTCACTTCTGGTCTGTCTGTATTTTTGGTGAAACAAGATCTTATGACATGTTTATCAGCACAAGACATCAGCCAGGGAGAAAAGTAGGCCAGTGGATTTGCAGAATAATTATTCTCCTAGATGGTATAGATGACCCACTTTATTATGCAAAAAGTCCATTCTGAATGTGGCTAGCAATGCAGGAAACCTTATTCACATCTGCTGTGTGCCATGTTATTTTTAAAGTAAGACCCCTTTCATGATTTCTCACATGATTTCTCAGATAATTATTTTTATGCAATGTCTCTGAAAATATTCCACTTTGCTTTCTTCTCCATCCTCTTTTCTGTTTGTTCTGAACATCAGCTCAAATCCTTGATTTTCACAGAAATCAAATATTAGTCTGTGCCAAAAAGCTTCCATGATTCATTAACTCTACATGACATTTCATATTGAACCAACTCACTTCAGAAAGAGCCTGGGAAACTTCAGCTCTTCAAAATATAATGACATAAATAATTCCTGCATCCCAACCCACCCTCAAAGCAAGCAGAATATTTGATCCCAGAAGATTTAGTCTAAAGTTGCATTTGGTGATTGGGATCACAGCAACGGATCAACAGAATGGTCTTTTGGGAAGAAAACTGCTGTACTGCTGCATACTTACTAATAGAAACAGCATTTGTTAGTAAGCTGCTGTTGGAATGTGCAGCTTATCAGGAAAACCAGACACTCTTTATGGAGCTCCAGTTATAAGATGCCATCTTAATCAAAGGGCTCAAGGTATCAAAACCTGTCCCCAAATGAAAAGCTTAATTCCCTCCTTTTGTCTCACCAAAACTAGAATTGCATTTCCTGGATTTTACTGCTGTTTCATTCTACATCATCATTTCAGCATTTTCCTCCCAAATAGCTGCTGCAGCAGTTTCTAAAGAAAGAACAGAGCAGTGTGAGACAGCATGTCACTGCTACTGCCCAAGTTATCGTTTCTGAGCTTTGAACTCACTGCCTTATTCTCATGGCACTGGAGAGATGCAAATTTCACATCATCACTTTTATTCCTCAATATGTAGAACTTCTGAGCTGATTAAAACATTAAAAAAACCCTAAACTTATTGCAGCTACCAGAATTATACTATCTTGTTCTTTTTTTTTCTTTTTTCTTTTTAAGTCTGAAATGTTCTCAGTAGTGCTAAATTCCCAAATTAAATGATATTTAGAGTTCCATCCCATGTTTTGTGCCAGATAGGCCTTGCTGATACTGGTGTAACAAGCTGGGCCGATTCCTATCCACATATCAGCACCAGAAAAAAATGAACAGTTTAGATCAGCAAATCTGCTCACCTGAGAAAAGTCAATATGTTCTCAACTTCCAACACATGCACCTGCATAACAACATCAGCATTATATGTATGTAACACATGTAGCCTGGGGAATTGACACAAGCTGTTTTTACAGTCCACTGGCAGAACCTGCAGAATCAGCCAGTGGCAAAGCTGGAAGAGAGATCTTTACCTCCAGCCTGTCCTGATCTCTACAAATCAAGCCTCTTTCTCAAAAAGTGGTGAGAAAAGCACCACAAAACATGGAAAATCCATCCTGTACACTAAAAACATTATCAGGAAAAATCATTCAGTAAAGAAATAGACTGAGCTTTCTGAAGTTATAGTAAGAGATTCATTTAGACTCTGGTACATCTTGATTAAACCAATTATAGCTGAATGATTTGCACCTAATACAACTGCTGTAGATTAGATTTAGCTAACAAATCGCCCACTCAGCTGCTTGCTTACTCCCCTCACCCTTAGTGGGACTGGGGAATTAAAAAGGAAGAGAAGTAATGAGTCATGAGTCAAGAAAGAAACAAGGAGATTTCTTACCAATTAATGCCATGGGCAAAACAGACTCAACTTGGGAAAATTATTGTCAGTTAATAACGTGGCTAGTAGGAAACAGGAAGAAAATATTAAAGTAACAACGTTTCTCCCTGCTTTCCTATCCTCAACTTCGTTGCTGACTCCTCTGCCCCCCATAGAGGGGGGTCTTATTTTCCCACTATAGCTCTCTGCTTTGTTTGTGTTTGTTTGTTTTCCTGGAAAAATAAGGAATAGCTCAGAGTATCCTAAAGCTGAGAACACATAACTTCTCTTAATCATCTGCAGACAAGATCCATCACTGCTACACAATTTACTACCACGTTGAAGACTGATCCTGGGAGGAGTGTATAGATAAGTATGAAGGGTGTTTCAAATGCCATGGGAAGCTTCCTCTTCATCTGAAAAAGAGGTACTGCCAGTACTCATTCTCAGTGGTAGGAAAACCCAGGCTTCAGTAGAGTACTTTCCTAAGAAGGCAGCTTGTTTTTAACCTGAAGGCACTGAGGCATGGGAATCATCACTTCCTACAGTAGTTTGTTCCAACACTTAGTCATACTCGCCTAAAAAAAAAAAAAAGTCTAGTTTATGGTTTGAATTTGACTGGATGTAACTTGGTGGGTGTTGCTTCTTTTTTACTCCGTTAAAACATCCCTTACCACCTGCGCTTTTTGTCTGTATATGTTTCCCACATATTTGCATGCTGACATCAGATTAAATTTAATCTGTATTTTCACTTGTATGGTTCTTCATATGCTATTGTAGTTATCTCACCAAAGGATTACAGCTTCCAGAAAAGCATTTCTTGCTATAATTGAGGAAATGAATGTGTACAAGCCAGGATAACCTCATGGCTTATTTCACAGAGGTTTCTTCATACCTTGAGACAAAATTCCTGTGAAACTAATGAATTTGACAACATATAGCTTGTAAAATGTGGCCTTTTCAGGATCAGATTTATTAATGAATACTCTTGGTTACTTCAACCAGAAAGAAAGACAGGAAGGCTCCATCTCTTTTCCCCTGAAGTTCCACTTATCTCTACCTAAAATTTTTAATGCAAAGATAATTTTACATGGGTATCTGATGGATTTTTGTTTTACAGAAAAATTACTAAATTCAACTATTGATGAATACTATGATGAATCTCAGTGGAATTTCCACAGTTTAAGAATTATTTTGAGCTGTGAGTTTACTGTGAATGTCTCTGTGATAAGTTGAACTTCACAGAGGAGAGAGGCCATCCTAATAAACCAGAAGAACTGGGAGAAGTTTCCAGTGTTCAAAGATAAGATGTAGAAAATAACTGCTGTGAATGGCAAACTTGAGATATTGCTAATTCTATGTAGCAGTATAACTGGATCTGGGAAGCTTTTTTTGGTGCAAAGGCATCAGTCTAGCACAATTTTTTAAACAATATTGAGACCATCCTGCACATAAAAGTTCCATTTGACTAAAATTGTTTATAGACAGCAACAATAGAGAGTTCAGGAAGGCCTTTCATACGGTCCCCCATAACATCCTTCTCTCGATATTAGAAAGGTATGGATTTGGTGAGTGGACCATTAGACAGACAAGAAAGTGATTGTGAGACCATACCCAGAGAGTGGTGGTCACTGGCACAATGTCTGGATAAAGATCAGTGGTGAGTGGAATCCCTCAGGGGTCAGTACTGGGGCAGCTGCTCTTTAACATCTTCATCAGTGACGTCAACACTGAGATTGAGTGTACCCTCAGCAAGTCTGTAGATGACACCAAGATGTGTGGTCAGCATACCTGAGGGACAGATGCCATGCAGAGAGACCTAGACTGGCTCAAGCAGTGGGACCAGGTGAACCTCATGAGGTTCAGCAAATTGAAATGCAGGTTCTCATATCTGGGTCATGGCAACACCATACACACACACACACATACAAGGCTCACTCCTGCATGCCTTGACTGCAACATGGAAAGACTAGCATTTTAAAGTTACAGTTGTTCAGATCCAGCACCGCTTTCGGTTCTTTGTCTTTTTCCAGTTGCAGTGTGAAATACATTATGTATCATCAGATACCTCAGACTTGAATCATGCTTCTGTTAGCTTCCTTTTTTTCTTTCAGCTTTAAGTCATAATTTTTATTTACTTTCCTCCACAGCTGAACATATAGCTGTGCAAGACTGAAAAACAATCTGTCTTACAAGGACTACAACTTAACTAACATGCCAGAATCTACCAGGCCATGGCATTTGATACTCTCTACAATCTGTTGATCTGTGATCTGTGTTTTTCTTGCCGTGGCCTCCAACACTAGCCCTTCTGAAGCAGGAAGAACATAACAAGAGTAGCTTACAGCTTTTAGTGTTAAGAAGTTAAGAACCTAAATATTGTTCATGCTTAGCATATGTGCATTTCTATATTCCAAAACAGTTTTTAATAAAGTTAAAAAGCAGTGGAAAAAAACTACCCTAAGAAGTCCAGAAATTGCCTCTTAAGGTTTTCTTCCCTAAGTAAAAGAAAACATCAGGTTTCATTCTCCTCAAGTTCGCACCTTTAACCAAAAACTCCCCACATCACAACCACAAGATTGTATTATTTATATTCCTGTGACTCTGTCCACCAGAGGATTACACAGAGACTTGTCTCCTGTCTGCAGGCATGATTTTCTTAAATAGACAGCAACCTGGTGTTGGCAGCTTTAAATACCTGAGGTTAGGATCGTTGTCACAGAACTGAGCACATTTCCCTGTGAAACAGGTGTCTGTTGCCATCCATCCATGTGAAACCAAGGTGCACGCAATGTGAATCTCTATTGTTGCATCACACAACAATGACGGCCACAATGGTGTCTTTCTTACCTGTCTCATTCCTCAGAAAGCTCTTGATTCTAAAGGGGACCCTTATTTTGGCAAACAGTTGCGGCAGACAAGTGGACTTGTACCAAAGTATCTTCAGGTGAGAGGCAATCCCGCAAGCTCACTAGAGACCTAGACACCCAACATAGTGATATGGAGGATGAAGTCCTCTGATCCTGATGGATAAGAATAGAGTGAAGAGTGCTCAGCTTTTTAAGGAATCAGAGAAGTGAAACATCTTCCTGTTGAGAAAGCAGAGCCTTAACAGTGTCTTATTTCTGTACAACCTCTTGCAAGATTTTCCTCCTGACCAAAGGAAAAAAGGGGCTGACTCCAGTTTTGGATTTCCAGCACAGAGGGGAGCTAGGGCTCATCTACAAGTTCCTGCACACCAAACATCTGTCTCTCTCATTTAATACGGTCCTCTGAGTCACTTCCTCCCCACTTTTCAGAAATCTGCCCTCAGTGCACTTCTCCAACTAACCCAGTCTTTTGCAAAATTTGGAGCAGGGTTCAAGGCAAGTCTTGCTGGAATGTGGGCTACAATATAACTGAAGTGTATCATGGGGTGAAACTCCTAAACATAGTTCGTTATGCAAGAGCTCTGAGACAGTGAGATCATTTTTTTTTTTTTTTGAGGAATCTTAATGCTGAAAAAGAGCCACAACATTTCACATCAACAGGAACTCTGTGCATGTTAGTGACTCCAGAACTAGTCCCGAGTAAGCTGACACACCACTGGGTTGAACACTCATCTCCACAGGGCAGCAGTTAGTTGCACAAACATTGCCCCATGCCCTGTTGAGATGCGGTGCTGACTTGCCTGTACCTCCTCCATTTCTAAAGCTAGCTCAAAGCCAGCTCAGGATGCTTTGCACTATTAGAAATTGTGAAGCATGGTCATTGCCTGCAGATAGTTTTGAGACAGGAATTCCAGGAGCCATGGGAAGCAGAATTGCAGACTAGGCCGCAGTGAAGTGGTTAGTGCACTTAGCTCCCCATGCAGTGCCCCTAGAAATAGTTTAAAACGTGGGTAGAAAATTATTTACTACACGTTATAAATAAGTGTGCGCAATAGCTCTGAGCTCAGAACTAGGCCCTCCAACTTCAGTCTTGCTATTCAATGCGAGCTTCCCTGAAGGGAGAAGGACTCTGGGAATGTGGGCATCATCTCAGGTTTACCTACGCTTCAGTAGGTGTTGTGTAAAAGAAACCATATTCTCAGCAGGACTTTCAGGTGTGTGGGTGGTGTGGGTGTTTCCAGGAATAAACAACACTGAACCACAGAACAACCAGGAAGCGCTTTATAAGCATACCATGTCACTGTACTGCTACAAAAAATAGAAATTTTATCTCCACAGCCAGCTATAGTGCTGTTCTACCAGTGCACTTGCCTTGTGGTGGGCGAGGAAATGACCTTGGTGCACAGTATGCTGAAATGACAAAGCCTGCAATTGCAAGCATTCAGATGATCATATTTTGGAGAGGTCTGTCAATCACACTGTAGGTGTGGAGTGTGATTCCACTTACTTGACAGATTCCCAGACCAGAGCATCGTATTTTGTTACCAGAATGTGTATTTAGTCTGTAAGACAACTCTCATAGTAGCACAGAGAATCCCAATTCTTTTCCAGAACCACTCTCAGCTTCAGAGGTAATTGGATTCTTCCATATATGTGCAGCCTATTGTGCTATCTGTACGGCTGCAACACTTAGGGTCCTCAGCTGACATAGAAAGACATACAACAGGGAGAATTCTCATATGGAGAAAAACATGGCAGATCCCCAAGAGGATGCAGGCCACCTTACTAGTTTATACCAGCTGTGGTGCCAACACATTGTTGGGAATGAAATTCCTGAAAAAAATTCCATTTCTGTCTGTATCTTGATACTTATAATCCAGCTTTATACTTCTCCATTTCTTATTGAACAAGTGATTGGTGTGGAATCTGCTGTCAGCAAGGACAGGCTGAGTAAAACCACTTCAAACAGAGCAGATCACAGACAGTGTCTTTGTCAAATAATATCTGATAACATTATGATAATTAACATAAAATGGTTCTGCAATAACCCACACTGAAAACCACAGGCAAAGCCCAAGTCTATGCAGTCTGTACACAGAAGACGGAATGTTCAGACTTGAGGAAGACTGTGATCGCTCTTCATGCCACCTTAAACAAATGAGCCCCTGCTGCTGTATAGAAATGTGTGTTCACTAGAAGTGTCTTTACATACATTTTGTTGGCAATTTTCTCACCCTCACCTATGTCTTAGGCTTCAGCCTCAGCTATTACAATCAGTTTATCCCTCTCATTCTCCTCCTTTTCCATCAGATGCATTGTTCATTTCTGACCAATGCAGCCAGCAATCCCTGATACCTCTCCCCCACATCCACACATTATTTTCCACCTAAATCATCCTCTGGCCCAATCTAGCCTTTCTCGGGGTTGATTCCTCTGTCATGGAATCCTGGCTTCCAATCCGTAACTGAGAGGATAGGAAGATGAAATTAAGGATCCACCACTTCCTGTGGTAAAATGATATTTTCAATAACATCTCACTGCAGACTTTGCACATTATATGTCCTAAATTCTATTGTCTATAGCAGTATTTTCATAGGGATAAAAAAAGGCACTGTGGCTGTAGTTTCCAGCCTCTGTCATCCTCAGATTTCTGTCCTACCTTCTCCTGTGAGGCCCCACTTGTTCTTGAACACCCAGGTTTGAAGCAGAAAGTTTTTCACAAGGCTTCTTAGTGGCATCTTAAATTATGTTTGCCTAGCAAAAGAATCCAGCTGTCTAATTTCTGGTTCCAAAGGAATTTCTCAAGGAATGGCAAAGACCTTTAACTGTGGCAATTTAAACTAGGATTTTCATTATTAACAAAGTAGTTTACTCTCCTAAAATCTCTTCTATCCCAATGCATCTTTCATTCTTCCAGTATTTCTGTTCATGCAGCGATCATCCAGTTTGCCAAATATAGAATCATAAAATTGTTTGAGTTGGAAGGGACCTGTAAAGGTCATATGGACCAACTGTCCTGCAATGAACAATAAGGGACATCTACAGCCTGGTCCAGACTGCACATTTACACCAATTCAGTTTCACTTTGCCTTTGCAGCAAGTTTGATCTTCATTTATTTCACGTTTAAGGCCTCATACTTCTTGTATGTTGCCCAATTCCTTCTCCCACCTTATATCTTAATCTTGACTTAAACAAACAACTCCCCTTCTCCATGCCTTTGTCTAGGATTCAGCTATGTGCTATCTAGTCACATTTCTAGATCAATGTTAAACAGTCAAAAAATAAACCAGAGTGCTACTGTGAATAGCATAGTGAAAACATCAAAGTAGTGCAGAGAAGTATCAGAATATTAAACTGAATTTAAAAACGAAGTGGGAAAAATGTACTCCATGCAAAACAAACGTGTAGTTGATAGTAAGACTCTAAGACCAAGAAAATGGAATTTCTGCCCTGTCTGATCTTCTTCATGTGGTCATAATTGGTCTTTTTTACCTATTCACAGAAGACTTTAATTCACACTCATCTTCCCAGAGAACATTAATGCAGACCATTTTTGATCAGCTGGCTGATGGACAAAATTATCAGACTACTGTCATCACTGTAGACTGTTGATGTCCAAAAGTGCTGTGCTGTCTTAGCTCCTGAAAACCTCAATTTCTTGCTGACTTTGATCTGTTTTCTGCCTTTACTGTTTTTGATTCAGTCCTCAGTGATAATTATTCTGACTGGTACTCTGTGGCAGCTGAAAGCCTCTCTACTGCTGGCTCACAGATTTGTGCCACAGAAGTGCTGTGACTTAAGGAAAGAAAATAAAGCTTTGAATCTGAAATGACTAAAGCAGTAAGGAAGTGAAGAAACAGGTACAGTGTTATCAAAAGAAAAAACGCTATTCTGAAAAAAAAAAAAAGTTTTCATTGAAAGATATGGGTCAGCTTCAATTGGTATGAAAAATAGTATTTCTTTCTTCTCACTCAGTTTCTCCCCCGAGGGTCTCAAAAGCCTTGTTGTTCCAACGGAAAGGGAGAAATCCTTAATACAGGAGGAGAAATTTTGTATAACGCAGTGTCAAAGAAGTGCCAGACAAGTAGACTAGTGGTAGTAGACGTGACAGAGAGGAAGAAAAAGTTTCTTACTAGCTCCCTAAGACAAAGATTTTCTTTTTCACATTAAACTCAGTCTTGAATAATCTCCTCCACTTTTACCCCATCTGAGATCCGCTGCACGGTTTATCTTTGCTCATCAGCCTCATGAGGAGAGCCAATGAACGGAAGGCAGAGCTGCTTAGTATGTTTCCTCAGCGTTCGCCTAGGCGCTCAGCACAGGAAGCCTAGTGCTCAGAAAAGTCAGAAGGAGGAACCTCTCCAGCTTTGAGGAGTCAGGCAGTTGAGAGGAGTAGGAAGAGGGAAGAGGAGACACCAGCATTGGCTGCTGAGGATGTGTTGGCAGACAAAAAACATTCCCCATGACCACAGCTAGACTGGCAGCAAGAGCGATGGAGTGACGGAGCTGTCTGAGCCATGAAAGCAGGAGCTGATATGGAGATTACTGGAAAGGCTGTGTGTGTTTTTGTGCTGCTCACAGTCACCAAGCTCAGAAGAACAGAGGGTGAGTCAAACTGTTCTCTGTAAGTGATCAGGCATCAGGGTGGAAAAAAGGCAAATGAGTACAGGTGTTCTCCTAAGGATTTCTGCTAAAGAGAGAGGTGGTAGGCACAGTGAAATATGGCAGAGAGCTCTTGAATCTTTCTGAGAAGTGGTGAAAGATCACTGGTATGCTGGCAGTAGGGATCAGCTCCTGGAATTTTGCTCTGAGGTTAATAGGAATGGCTGCAATCAAGCATGGGCAGGGCTTTGGTGCCAAACACAGTGACACTCCTAACCCTTTGTGTCAGTGTCGTTGACTTAGTTTTAATGTATTCTAGCTACAGCAGTTAATGTCTTCTAGATACTATTCATTTGCATTTACAGAGTTTGTGCTCTTCCAGACAGCAGTAATCCTAAGATTCAACCAATGAATTAAGAATTTGAGCAGCAGTTCCAGAAACCTAAACCGTCAGCTGCAGACATCTCTGAATAACACATAACATGCATGTGTCCATCTCTGTTATGGACAGGTGGAACTAACTGCATGGAAATGAGTTACTTTATTCACTTGAACGAAAAATGAAAGTAGCTCCTTGAAGATATTTTTGAGCAAAGTGGATGCAGTCATAGCTGGCAGTGAGGGAACACCGCTCGGTAGTGCGTTTCACAGATCAAACGGGGGATCTGAAATGCTAACCTCAGTGCCAGTACTTGGAAAAACTCCAAGTATTAAATTCTGTGGCACACAATAGGCACGCTGCAGGTAAAAAAAAACCAACAAAACAGCTGCCCCCGTTCTGTCAGAACCAAAATTATCTGAGAAGAATGCTGAGGAACTGTCCTAAGGTCATGAACACAGATTATGGTAGCATCAGAGGCAGTCTATGGTCTTAAAAAGAGCTGTCCAGAAAGTGAAGGAGTATGGACACATCACAAAATGTTAAAGAAAATGGGGGAGACAAAGGAGAACCATTCTGGCAAAATTCTATTTTTAAAAATGAACTTTGCTGGAAATATAAAAAAAAAAACTCAATACCAAAAAAGTTCTATTTTTTTTACCCCAAAGAATTGGATTATATCTTTTTGGTGTCTTGAGTCAATAACATTCTCCTTCAAAGAACACTCTCACACACACACACAGAAAAGATGTTTAGTTAAAATTCAATTTAAAGTTTGAACCTTCCCACTCTCAACAAAACCAGCACACTTTTGATAGTTCTTAGCTAACATTGTTTTTAAATATGTTTCCTTAGTGTGACAGTTCTGAACAAGATGTAGTGACGAGGTTTTTCACTTAGAGATCTCAGGCCAACTGCGTACTGATGATGATGATGATCTGGTATGTGTACTCTATCCAGAGAATCTGAATGCTCTACGAAGCTCAGAGGGAACTGTGCTCCCTTTCTGATGACCAGAGCAAGTTACTCTGAATGAAATAATGTCAAGCAAAAATTGTTATGCATAACCAGACTTTATCTGTGTTAGTACTTTCCTTAACATTTCCTTAGCATCCTGCCTCATGTGGCTTTGGTCAGTTTCTACAAATAAGAAAAAGGACAGCTTAGCAAAGTCACTTCATGATTGCCATATCTAAATCTGCTCCCGAGTGGGGCTAAATCCTCATAAGTAGTAGCAGTGGAAATTACTCAGAATTAAAATCTTGATGGCAAATTTTAAGACTTTTACTGGTTTCACAGAACAAATAAGGCACCTCAAGTGGCTGTATGCATACATACTTCAGAGGAAAAGGATAAGGGAGGGTGAGTTTTTCCACGAGAGATTCATACAATAAACTCTTTATTGGAGTAACATTTGCGGTGTTGACTTCTACAAGTCCTACATCTCCAGTACTACCCTGTGACGAAATATATGACTTAGTGCTTCAGAGGAAGCTGCGAGAAGTCCATTCTCAGGGATGAGTTCTGATTCCTTATGGTTAGTTCACTTCTAACAATAGCAAAAACATGCAATCAATGTTGTTGCATCAGTGCTATAATTAGAGTGAATGAGGTAAATAAAACTGAAATAGAACATCAGAACAACCTTCCTAGTACAAGTTCACCTACAGAAGTTCTTGAATGCAACTGCTTTCAGCTATCACCGAGCTTCTTTCTTTAACTAAAATATTAATTCTCCTTTGCTAATTTGATAGTGTTTTACTGCCTTGTTACTTCCACTGACTTGGTGTGTTCCCTGTCCTTGTTACCTCCTGTTCTACTTTACTCTAGAATCTTGTTCCTGAAATAAAAATCATAGGCTAAGAAAGTATTTGGGTAAATTTACATTTGTCTTTGTTTCACAATTGCTCTGCTGTTCCTTCATTTCTGTGTGCTGGAATCACTTTAACTTCTTTTACAATAAAAAAACCTAAAACACCGTAACTTGTTTTTCTTATCAAGATGCTTAAAATACTATTAAATTTACAAAAATAAATAAATAAATAAACAAAATCTCAGAAGGTATCTAAATTGTCCTAACACAATCTTCAAAGCATGTTCATGTGACATAACAATTTAATTTGCTATGGTCCAAACACTGCATTTGAAGGTGTCTAGTTTCATAACTACAGAAACAGAGAAGTTCAGTTTTGCAAGTTGACCACATATTCCATCACTACAAAGCACATTTTCGTGGTAATGAACTTACAGATGTACATGCTACTTAAAACTCATTTTATACACAGTGGTACAATCATTCAAAAAAATAAAGCATAGAGATTCTTCTTATGCTGCTTTATTTTTTTCTAAGTAAGAAAATACTAGAAAAAAAAAAAAAAGCTGAAGCTGAACACTAAGCAAGGTATGACCAAGATTTTAATTGTATAAAGATGAAGTTGTAAGCCTATTTTCTCAGCAGCTCCTTATCTGCTCTTTGCAAAGAATGAAAAAAGAGGCATTCTGCAAGGATAAAAGATCTACTCATTCTGCATCCAGAAGTTGCTATAGAAAGTTTAAAGTTAACAGCCATAGTTATATAAAACATGACAGCTTAAGTTTAGTGAAGATTGACGATGGAAGATTTGGTCAAAGGTGCTAATTCTGCAGGCTAGATTACGCTAACACATCACTTCAACACCACCTCCCCCTAAATTGCCCTTTTTACAGGCACTCCATCATGAAACTCTTCTCATAAACAATTGAAGCACTAATAGAAGAGAACAGAAAAGAATCCTAAACATGTTGAAAGGCTGCTTTTAATCCAGATTGAGGCAAGATACCCTTCCAATTTCCAGCATATATTTGTTGCACTTTTTTATTGTTATTACACTTCGAGCTGATTTCAGTGCATATCTACCATTCCATTCATGAATGATGCCCAGTTATTCTTCTAATGCGTTTCTGTAATATTATATACTTTCTGCCCTCAACAAATTTCCTCACACATTACAGATACAAATACCAATTGCAATTATTAAAAACGTTACACAGAATTAGTGTAAAACTTGTCTGACGAAAAACATGATTAGCAAGCTGCCTTCAATGTGACACTTCCTTTCAATACTACCTTTTGCTTTCTCTCCTAGAAGTAGTTCTTTATCCTTCATACTTCCCTCAAACTGTCCCTCTTTTTATCATCTTGAGATTTTTGAGAGGACAGTGTATCAAACCTCATTTCCAATGAGGTGAGATTTAACATCTTTCCTTTGCCTACAAAATCAGCTGTCCTGAATGACTGTTTGAAAGGATGCTGAAGAAAGCGAAAGAGCATGAGGAAATCGTAGAAACTTTAGGAACCAAGATTTGGCAAGTGCAAGGTTATATTTTGTCTTGAATGTGAAAACTGAAACCTTTGGTACTTAATATTAAGTTCTGTCAGTGTTATTTGTCTTTCCACAGGATATACAATCACTTCCTGATATTAAAGTTCTCAATCTAAAAAAATTCCAACCATGCTGCAGACAATTCATAATGCAAAAGTAGAGTTTACTGTGAAACAGTATAACTTCCTGGCTGTGTTTTAAATTGGCCACTAAATTTGGTAAGACAGCAGGAAAGAGAGACATGCTGCAAATGACACAGTAATTGTGGTAGAAGAGAAATGTGTTGCAAGAACAGAAGAACAACTTGGGTATAAGGAAGAATGGAAATTTTGACAGCAGGTAAAAGGCCTAACTAGAATGAAAGGGGAAAAGGATACATTCAAGGAATAAAATCAAAGATGGATAAATGAGGGTTTGAGGGAACTTAACAATAAAAATTCAGTCTTCTATTGTGTCAAATGCTGCCCTTCTTTAGATGTGTTGATGCTGAAAGAGCTGTGATGGCAGCTTGAACGGACTGAAGTTTTGATGTGAATTCACATCAGTCCAAGGCAGCTGGTTGCATACAGCTGGCTGTATTTCTATTGCGAGACTTACAGCACTCCAACTACTAACTACTTACCCAGAATGCAGGGCAGATTTTCAATCTGCACTTTATCCTATGTTGTTCTGGGTGCATTCAGAGTCAAAAAGCTGCCATATAGAAAATTCTGTCAGTAATTTAGCAATCTCTATCCTAGTACAAAGACCTGTTATTTGTTTATCTTTCACTTCATTCTAGACAAGACTTTCTAAGTGTTCACAGGCACTCTATAATGGTAGAAAAGGAAAATGGATGCAGAGTTCAATCAATTGTATGTGGCCTCTTCCAAGTCTCTGTTACTGCCTTTTTCACCATAACTTGCTGTGACTAATATAACGTATTCATTCCAAGATGCCGTTAGTCATTTAATTGTGGTTTATCAGTGTTTCAGTTCATCATACCTCTAAATTTAATGTGTCATTATCTCAGGGAGGGGGGTGGGTTGGGGCTGGGATGCTCCAAAACACAGTTTTAGATTGTGACAGCAAGAAATAAAGATACAAATACTCAAATAGGATCGTGCCTGAGAAATTAAAGTAGTCTCCTTACTTACAGGGTAAAAATCTGTTTAGCACCTGAATTTCTATAGGAGCTGTCATGGAACTTGAGTCATTCTGGGGGTAAGAAAAGGTTTTACCTGCTGTAAAGAATAAAGAGGCTAGAAATTTTTCCTACTTGAAAGGAATCAGAAGTGTTTTCACGCTGTGTAGCTCTCTTTGATTTGGCAGTGATTCCTCTGAAAATTTTAGTGGTTTCACATTCAAATTTTCCTGTTTTTAAAATATTTCTTTCTCCTTTTACTGTGTGAAATACTCTGAGAAACAAGAGAAATGACTAAGTGATACTGCAAAAGAACTGGTGTAGCTAATTACCCATCAGAGCTGTCAAACAGGCTACATAAACCATGTTAGAAAAACAAGGCAATTTTTTCCCCAATCTTTTTCAATTACAGTAATCTTAGCATGATAACAGTAACCAGTACATTTTTGAAACATGAATACCAACTCCTCCTTTGACTGAGTTTTTTGTTCCTGAGCTAGTGTATGTCTATTTTTAAGCTGGAATTTGTCAGTACATTGGAATGCACACTCAATACACTGGAATAGAGCTCATGAACATCCCCAAACATTGCTTAAAATATATTCAGCAGTCAAGGGGAGACACAGAAAAGATGACAGTGTTATTTGAACTTTATAAGGTGAACTTCAGAGTCTGGAGTCAAATTGGAGGACTTTAATCTGGTCTTCAACCTTATCTCCAACCTCATAACCGGTCAGAGGAGGCTCCAAAGTGAAATCTGCTGATACAGGATTTGTGTCAATAACTACATTTGGGTAGTTCAGCTTGGAGCTGTACAGAACTCTCTGAACATGAATTTCCTATTACATCAGAATGATTGACAAGATGTTCTCCTGGGCTCTTCACCTTCCAACTAACAGAAAAAAAAATGATTGCCATTTTCCAGAGTTCACTCATTTGTGAATAAGACTGAAAATTAGAAGTTATTTAGAATGTGTAGATATATGATCTGCCATATAGTCTCTCTTCGATAGAATGAAATCATTAACACGGCTGACATTTAATTATCACCCTTCTGTTATCAGTGTGAGGAGACAAGCGTGATAGCTCACACCTCTTCTATTTTTCTTCTGGTCTGGAGGCTCACAGAGAAGGAGGCCTTTGCTACACTGATTAGCCCTTTTTCAGTTGCAGTAAGCTACCAGTTCAGCTCGTCTCAGTTGCAACATGGGATTTCACCTTTTGAGAAGTAGCAGTGCAAGGTACTGGCTTGATTCCAATCTATCATTCAAATAGCTAAATGCTGATGTGTATGGCATATATGCCCTGATACTACGGGTTTTAAACCAATCAGCTACCACAGAGAAAACTTTAGTAACTGACTGTTAGCCATTTTACAGTATGAAAGCACCTTTCTGGGGAACAGTAGTGCAGTGACCAGTTTGAATTTTTATACCTACAGTCTGCACCTTCCCTCTGGAATAGTTTTTTTTTGTTGGTTTTTTTTTTTTTTTTTTTTTAGTTTCCCTGCACAGCAGATATACATCCTTTATGTTTAATTAAATCACTGGAGGGAGGCTGAGTCCTCCTCCAGAACTGCTGAGCTCACACCCAAGAGTGTGGGCAGGGGCAGGCTGCAGAAAGGCGTCGAAAACAAACTGGGAGACAGAACCATGCAAAGGATAGGGTTGGAATAAATCTACTGGAAGACATAGAAGGGAAAAAAGAAGACAAGAAGAGATTGTGTCAAAACTGTGCAGCCTGACAAATCACTGAAAGCTGATGGACTACAAAAAAGCAGTAGGGGACAGAAGCCATTTTGTAAGAACATTTTGTTTTATGAGTACAGCCAACAGCTATAAGTTACCTGAAAACTTATCACCTCTTTGCATTTTGGTTTATGTTCTAATAAAGCATACTTTTAGAAACTAGAAGGCTTGTGGAATGCTCACTAGAAAGAAGAGGTTTGGCAAGACCAGTAAAATTCAAGAACTTCTTTTGTGCTAGTTGTTCCCATAGCTCATGATGTCCAAACTTTTGGTTTGTCAGGCTGCACTGAGTGAACAGGAACTATCTAGGGCAGCCTAGCCACTGTTGCAATTCTTACTGAGTTCCCAAGATATTCGTCAGATTTTTGATGAAATTCTACTGTCCTGTTGCTTCATCCTTGAAGATAGTTGTTCACAAATGTACATACTGCTAAAAACCGATGACACAAATAAGATGTGGTTGTTAAGTGAGGGTTATTGGTCTCTAAGAGAGGACTTTTAAAGAGATATGATCACATTTTTGAGTTGAATATTTGATTACAACTCTATACACTCGACTTGAAAATTCACAGACAAATGTATTTATGTCAACTGGAAATGGAGTTGTAAGTATAAAAAGATTGATTTTTTCATCAATCTTGAAACCTGCTTCCATATACCTACATCACAATGGAAAGCACGTCTGCTTATTATTCACTGTTCACAGGACTGTGTTCAGCCAATCTACCAAAGTCTGTATGTTACTGGCCATCTCTTGAGCCAGCACCACACTGTGTCTCATGTCCCAGTTTCAGCCCAGACAGTGCCACTCGCAAAGCGCTATGTGATTGTTGTGAGCAATTGGTATGTGCCCAGGGCTGGGCCAGGGCAAGTGGAAGGGCAGAGCTGCCACCATGATGAGGAGACAGGGGGTGGCTGCAGGGCAGGTTGGGCTGGGCAGTGGGTGACCCAGAGGCTGTGTGTAGGACATGCCTGCCATAACTATTTGCAGACTCATTACAGGGCATATATATTTTAGTCTGCGTTTAAATAAAGCTAATTCTACAGTAATGAACAGAAGTTCTTGATATCCCATTAGACTGTCTTAGCCTGAAATAGAAAGAAAGGCAAATCCTGTTTTTATCAGAAACTGTTTAGAAAATGTCCAACATTGTTCCTTATATGCTCTTGTTTTGCAAATTTTCATCAGGTATTAACCACGCCCAGTCCTAATTTGCTTGTGAACTGATAAATTTTAACTCATTCAGATTAAAGCCATAAGTTATCTGAACTTGATCCTATGCTCTGTGGTAAAGGGAATCAATGCTCCTTTTTGCATCTGCTTTCTTGGGAGACTGGCAAGTATGCTGGAATATTTCTGCACCACATGATAATGTGAATGAGCACCTACAGGAATAGTAGCACTGTACCTCCATATGGCTGACAAGCAGGGCTAATGAGCAAAAGCCTAGCAGAACCATCAGCGTGGCTGCACTAGTTTTGGGACTAGTTATCCATACTAGATATTCATAGCATCATAAAAGCAACAAGCTTCTGTAACACATCAAACCAGAAGAGGATCAAAATAGCTGCAGTTATGCCTTGCTCCTTTACCATTTTCTCCCTTTCTCTGTCTTCAACTCAACAAGAGAAAGACAGAGTTTTAGACGGTTCTAGGAGAGTACTAATAGGGTCATAACATATGATAAAAGCTTTTAATAATATGCCTCTGTTCTACAGAGGGAAAAACATCTTCCTTATTCAACTTTAAGAGAGGGTTTCCAGTCAGTTCAGAAACAGAAGTCAACCAAACCTTTCACCAATTTTGGTGTACACATCCTTCTTCAGTAAAGAAAGTCTAAAGATTATGATTCTAGCAACATACGTGACCAAAAAAGGAAAGCAAGCAAGAAAGTATACAACTTCTATTTATGCAAATGCCACTTACCTACACTCTAGTAACAAAAGAGGGCAATAAAGTAAAAGCAGTTTAAAATTATGATATTTGTACTTTAGTATGCAGGTGTAAGGATAGGACAAGCAAAAGTATTTTTTATTAATTAATCAATCATCCAGAGGAAAAAAAAATAGCCTCGTTAAACATGATACAGGGGAAAACAGAACCCTTCTATAAATTTATCATAAACCTAAAATTGTACTTAGATATGACCTAACAGACTTTGAGCTGACTCATGTGGCTTATCATTTCAAAAGAATGGTAACTGACTAATTCTGGGGAGCCTATGACAGAAAGGCGTAACAGAAAGCACTACTTTTGCTCCCTTTTTCTTTCCAGTCTTGAAGCGTGCAAGCTCATGTTGGGGGGAAACTACCCAAAACAACAAGCTGCTTGGGAAATGCACAGTTGAAAGACCATTAAATTGATATTTCCATAGGACACACGTGAAAGCGTACACCATTAAACATGCACAAGATTATCTTTCCTAGTCAGCACTGCAAACAGTATCTAAAACAAACAAACAAAAAAAACCCAACAAAAAAAGCCAACTCAGCTCCAACATATAGTCTGTCTGAATGCTTAGGTTTGCTTAGTCATTTTCAGATGAGGTCAGCCATACTGATGACATGATTGAGAGCTCTGAGGCACTTGGCCTTGTTAAGCTGGCAGAGGAAACACTTTGTTCTCCAGTTTTCAGAGACATTCATAAAGCTCACATGCAGAAGCCATCATGAAAGAAAAGGCTTTTTTCAGTTCCTATTCTGGTAAAATAGCATGAGTTTTAAACATGCACCTCACAGTTTCTTGAAATGACATTTAGTAGAAAAAACTCATTTAAAACACCTTCAGTGTAACAATGTATCATAGAATACTAAATAACTGAATTAAGACAACAAGAATTTGTAGTGCTGGTGTATAATTTGTGTACCAGAAAACTGTTGATAATTAGCACTTTTCATTTTCAACAGTGTTTGGAAACAATAGCTGATTAATTCTGTGAGTAATAAGCAGCAGAAAGCTTATTACTATTATTTAATGAAAATTAGAAGTGGATAGTTTACTATCCTACCTCCACAGTTTTCGTCTTCTACAAGATAAAAAAAAGCCTATCAGAATTACACTCTGACTTACATGTTATACTGCTGAAATAATTAATACTTCACAACATTGTGTAATGTAGTAGAGGGCAATATTGCAGCTACATCTCTGACCAATCTGCAGGTGATAGGTCTAGGTTTGGAAAATAATTCACCCAAAAGATACTTAATCCTCAAAATGAAACAGGAAAAACCTTTAAGGGAATCTGTAAGTAAGACAGTAACACAGTGAACTGTGTTAATTTTGCAAGTGGGAAAATATATTCCAAGAACTCAGTTAAACAGAAGAAAAAGTGGTTGGTTTGGAAATGATCATTCATTTAGATTCCAGAAGATAATGAGTTATCAAACAATATTATTAAGGCAGAACCAACTGTTGATTTCTCAAACAAACTAAGAGTAATGATCTGACTAATAACTTTAAGTTGGTGCTCATTAGGACCATTTATTACAGTGTGGTGTATGTTCAGGAACTTGTCTTCGTATTGTGTTGGCAGAGGTCACAGAATTCCAGTGCTAAGCAGGGGACTGAGAAACACAGAAAGGTCAAGTCTGGGGAAGACTTTGGCAAAGGTCTGAACAATCAAGCACAAATTAGGTCTTCTAATTCTTTGCATTTAGAATAGAATAGTGTAGTACAGTTGGAAGAGACCTTCAGAGATCATCTAGTCCAACTTCATGGCTAACCAAAAATTTAAGTATGTCCCTGAGTGTGTAACACAAATGTTCCTTGAATGCTGACAAACACGGGGCATCAACTAGCTCACAAGGAAGCCTGTTCCAGCATTGGGTCACCCTCATGATAAAGAAATTTTTCTCAGCATCTAGTCTGAGCCTCTCCTAGTGCAGCTTTGGGCTGTTCTCTTGTGTTCTAATGTCACTTAACCTAATTCTTCAGTTTATTTATACATATAAGTACAGTACTATTTTTTTGTTTGTTTGGTTGGTTGGTTGGTTGGTTTCTCCTTCAACAGGATGCAAAGAACAGAAAATTCCCATCCCGTCCTTAGCTGTTCATGTTGTTTTACTATCCATGCCATGGGATTTTGTTTTCTCTCAATCTCGAAAGTGCCTCACAGAGGAAGTGTGCTATACATGTCATAGCATATATGGAATTAATCTGAAAGAACAACTACAGATAATCTCTGAGTGCTTGTCTACATAAATATTTACTGTGAACAACACCCATCACATATGACCTTATTAAGGAAAAGATCCCAATGTGGCTATTTGAAATAAAATAAAAGAATCCTCTGTCTCAAATATGCCGTCATTTTGAGAGGCTTCACAGCATTGTAACTGCCAAGAAAACAGTGAAAGTTTAGAAACCTGATCCCTTGGATGTGTCAGCTGAAGACACAGGCAGATGAGCAGTTATAAGGCTGGTCAATATAAAAAGAGCTAACATTCAAAAAAGATTCAATCCTGACAGCTTGTGGAAAAAGTAATTCATGGACGCATAGGAAAAAACTAAAATAAAAAATATTAAAAAATGGAAGGCAATCCTGATTGTACAGCTACTTGTCTACCATAAGAAAATCTTACTTGTCTACATAATACAGAGGAGCCATCATAATGTCCTGGCTGTCCCCTTTTCAATGGCCAAAGTGATAACTTACAGAAAGGACATGAATACCACACCCAGGCTTTTTGCATACAAACATTCTTCAAGTACACAACTAGGATCTTGAAAAGACAAAGACAAAAGGCACTGTACATGACGCCATGCAAAAGTCATCTTTGAAAGCCCATAAAAAGGCAGAGTCGTAGAAAGAAAATCAAACAAAAACTAAGGGAACGTGTTTCCAAGCAAACCAAAAACAGATCTCATGAACAAGACACAATATTAGAGTCAACACAAGTAGATGCACCAGCTGAATAAAGTTCCTTCGCAATCTTAGCCTGATGAGCAAAACGAAGAGCAAAAAGAAGACACCCCTAAGACATAAGGCAATAAACTTTCCTCTTGCAGAAAGCTCCCCCATTACTATCTGTGCTGTAGTCATGTCTGAGAGGCATAGTCAAGGTCTTTGCCACAGTGCTGGATTTATTTTGCGTGAATGCAGATGTAGAAGCTGCTTACTTCTTTGGTAATAACAGTTCCAGAAAAAGTCACAGTCAGATGGTCAAATAAAAAGTGGTAATAGTCCTGAAATGTTAAGGCACATTTCTACAAGGATAGTGGGAAGGGACACTAATGAGAGGCACATATAAATCCATCTATCTTTTGAATCACTGGTTTTCATATGCAGCTAATACCTGTTCAACTTGTCTGTTTCTCAAGCTTTGTCCTCCCACACCTGGCAAATCTTGTCCTTAGACATGTCAAAAGGAAGGCCTTTTTTTTTTCTTTTTAAAGTCCCAACATGCAAATACTTGCTAAGAACAAGAACACTGAATATGTGGTGATCACAAGGCATTAGACTACACCATCTACAGCTAGGAAGTCTAATATGATGCAAAACTGGGGTTTTAGGCAACTTACTGGAAGAAATTTAAAGATACTCAGAGCTTAACTCATGGGTGTCCAACCTTTTGGCTTGCCTGGGCCACATTGAGTGAAGAGGAATTTTGTTGGGCTGCATATGAAATATATTGTATAGTTAGTCATAGGATCACCAAAGACAGAAAAGACCTCCAAGATCATCCAGTTCAATCATGCACCTACTGCCAATATTTCCTTACTAAACCATGTCCCTTAGTTCAACATTTAAACATTTCTTGAACATCTCCAGAGACCATCTCCACCACCACCCTGGCCAGCCTGTGCCAGCATCTGACTACTCTTTTAGAGAAGAAATCTTTCTAACATCCAACCTGAACCTCCCCTGCTGCAGTCTGAGGCCATATAAGAAACAAAACTTCTTTATACATATAAATAAATAAATAAATAAATAAATACACATACACACACATTTGTTTATTAAAGCCTAAAAAATGAGGACAACAAAACATAAAACTACCAAGTTGGACATGTATGGTTTAACTCAAATAATTAATGCTGATTTTGCCTTTCTGTGAAATCTCATGCAATAGAACCTCATTCCAGTGCTTGCTTTTAGGAATGTTCTACTGAAGTTCAATAGTTTAATGTAAACAGTGCTGTGAAAACATGCATGGCCATCATGAACAGCCATAATCCCTGTATTTACCCACAGATACGGGCCATATTCGAAGAGCAGTTTCAGAGAAAACTGAAGAATTTAATTCCTACCTAAAATCAGACAAAATTAATTTCCTTTTAAGAAGACATCAGCATTGCTTTTTGGAATAAGACACCTAAAAAAATACTAATCTCTTCTGAATCAGAAGAGATCCAACAGATATAACCACATCCCACCACAAAGACATCATTACTCGTATCCATCCATCTTCCCTGGGTATTTCTCTGTTATGGCGTGTTTCAGGTCATATTGTGGTACTGCATTACCTGCAGAGTTGCTCATTTTAAGATGGCATTAGAAGAGAAAAAGAACTAAGAAATATCCTGGATTGCATCTGAATACTGTACAAATCTTGAAGACTCAGAATAAGCTTTCTTTTCCTGCTATAGTATAGTCAGCAAATCATGATACTAATTATAGCAACTCAGCCATATTAAAATTGTTCTTTTCTTAGTGTTGAATTTTTGTAATGGCATCATGATGGAGTAAGCAGGAGAGCTGAAGAAAGTCCCAAATTAAAAATCTAATAAGAGGATAAAAGACATATTCAGTTGAGGAAAAAAGATAAATATGTTTACTGTATTTCCCTTGGTGATAGACAATACCTTAAGAAAAGGGGAAATCTCTACTTCCAGTACAGGAAGATGAGATCAGTTTGTATCCCTGCTATCCCATCAGGAGAGTAGAAATTGATGACATTCTGAGGAAAGATTGCTACTAGAAAATCTGAGTCAAATAACAAAAGCAAACAAAAGTATGTTCCAAACCTGGAAAAGTAGCAACTATATAGAGAGTATGATAGAAAGCACAGATGCATATGGCTAACAAGAGGCAGGAAAGTACTAAATGAATGCTACCAACAGAGGTTTAAACACTGAGCAGTCATTTGAATGTATCTGAATAAGATATTGATCTGATGAAACCAATGTGCCAGAACACGATCTTCCTCCAGTATCACTCTCATCCAATAAGATAAGTCCCAGTGGAAGACATGTTGTCAGAACAGGTTGTCGTAGCCCTCTGGCTTCACAACCCACAGCTGTAACACCAGATGACAGACAACTTGTGGATAGGCAAAGACAGGGCCTCACTCCACAACATAACAGCACTGACATTTCCCCATGGAGCACAGCTAAGAACTCCAAGGCCATAAGTGACATCCTTGTGCACTGTTTCATACATCCTTCTCTTTCCTTGTCTCCTCCAGGAAACAACAGTGTCTTGGCATACCTGGGTCACAGCACTGTGATGACTTGCCCTAGCAACAAGAATATAACTATGGTAACATGGAAAATAAGCCCCAAGACCGGAAACCTCTGCATCCTAGCGTACAGGATTGATCTGAACAAGACAGAAAGAACCAACTGCAATGACAGAATGAAATGGCGATCCAGACCAGACTGGGATTGGGCACTTAAGATTGACCAAGTGAGAATGGCTGATGAGGGAAATTACACCTGTGAAGTGGTAAATGAGGATGGGAATTTCCACTGCTATTATCACCTGACTGTGCTAGGTAAGGGTCTCCTTCCTTATTTCACTGTTCTCCAGGGGACAATGTCCAGGCCTGGGCATACAGAGCTCCTCTCCTTGTGCACAGGAGGAAGTGTGCAGTAAGAAGAGGAGTTTTCTCATGGGAATAAAGGGTCATGCATTTCAATCAGAGTAATTCTGTTTCTTCCCTCTCCTTATTTGCAAAATCCTTCTCCCTTCTCCCTTTAGAATTACAAGTGACAAGTGTGAAGTAATTTTCAAGACATGAAATAAGGAGTCTGCATGAGCAATTTGTTAATCTTTAGTAACACCTCTGAGTACCAAGATATTCTATCAAATACATGATAGGAAGAAAAGCATCATTTCCTCCTCAGTTCGCATTCATCCATTTTAAGCCATGACTATGATGACTCTTGTGAGAAAAGTCTAATTCAGCTCTGTATTCTAGAGAATTCCCTACCTCCATGTCCAGGGATGCCTCCTCTCAGGGCACACAGCTGTGTAGCTCGCTTGAACCCAGGGGAATTGCCCAAAATGAAAAAGATGCACCATTGTTGTCTCTTCTTGCTTTGGAACACATTGCTGTGATGAGATGGCACTTCCACCTCTCCTTTTCTCATTATGCCCCTTTTGGGTAGTCAACAGAAACCTCCTGTCCCACTGCAGCAATCCTCATGCATCTCCCCCCTTCCTGGTACTTTGCAGTCTCCCCAAGGATGGCTCTGTACTGCGATGACCATGGGAACCCTGTGTGCGAGGCAGAGACAGTGAATCCAGCTGCTGAGATCTTGTGGATCCCAGGGAGCAATTCCACGCCCAGAGCACAGAGTCATGATAATGGGACAGTGACTGTTCTCAGCAGGTTTGCAGCATCTAGCACCAATGGGAAGAATCCTACCTGCACTGTGTTCCATGCAACCCTGAACGAGACCAAGTCCATAGCCTGCTCCTCATGTAAGCTTCCCTTTGTGTGCTCTGTTCAAAGTTCTGTTTAGCCCTCTGTTCACTTTCTTGCTCTACAGCTACAGAAACCTATAATGAAATCCTATACAGATGAGTACCATCTTTTATCACCTTTGCTCAGAAATACTGAGAGTTTGTTTGTGTTCCAGACATTATTTCCAAGTGGTTTCTTCCCTAAGAAGGAAGCACGTTAATGTTGTAGTCTTCTTTTGGTAGTTGAAAAGCTGTAGGAAGCAGCCTCAGTGCAGATACACTTTTACTGTTAATGTAACCATGTGGAAGAAGATCATCAGTAAAATTTGTTGAGATGCAACAGATCTCCTGCTCAGATCATGGTAAGACAGAGAAAGAGGCCCAACTATCATATATCTAGCAGAAACAAATACATCATTTTGAGTTGTGAATTAAGATATTCTGTTTCTACTTTTTGGATTTTTTTTAAATGGGACAATTACATGTGAGTTGCAATATGTGCTGAGTCCTTGTGAGAGGCTCATCCACAGCTTAGCGTGTAAATGTCATGAGTTGTGCACTTTGGAATTAGGGGAATCTGCTTCTTCTTCTGACACAAACTACATTTTTGTTGCTCAGATAGCTTTCATTACTGACTTCCCCTTTTGCTAAAGGTGATTATATTTTACAAGCATGCTGAAAACCCATGTGCTAAAGCAGCTTTAAATTAATACTGAAATAATAAAGAAAGAGCAGTAAGAAGTCATACCTAAGACAAATTTATTGTGTTTAGCATCCAGAGACCTTATCCTGTGTGTAGCCGTCATTCTTGGTTTCCTGATCATCATCACCTTGGTGGCTGTCATTCACTATTTAAAGCTCCATGGTTACAGGTATGTATAATATGAGGCTAAGAAAAATATGTCTAGTGTTAGCAGAAAGTTTTAAACACCGTTTGTGTCTTGAAATCAAATGATTCTGTCACTCTGTGCTCCCCTGGGTAATTGCTATGGGTGAATTAACTATATCAAATATTTCTACTGCCGTAATTGTGCATTGCACACATCCTCACTGAATAATGCCACTGGGTAAAACATAGATGTTGGCAAGGGATCCTCATTATATTGCATGCTGTAATGAATGGAAACTCTTCATTCTGACAGGAATCTGGCAGAGTAAATCCATCTTCAGGTACTGTGAGAGCCCATCGGCGTCTCTCTTGTTCTGATCAGGGGACTGGTTTATCTGCCACTAAGCTTGATCAAGTGCGAGAGAATTCATCAGTAATATTATTCATCAGTAATATTCTGCCATGTTAACTGAAGGGACAGCAGATTTTCTATGTATTTTGAAGAAGCTCTCTGGGGGAAGCTGAACTCTAGTCCCTTTAGAATTGGGAGTGGAGAAGAAAGCAGGACCAAGAAAAAAAACACAAAAACTACAAAAACAATTTGTGCAGAGAAAGGCTAATGAGCACTTCAACTGAACATACCTGATAAATTCTGGCTGTCTACTATTCCCGAACTGTTTTTTGTCCCAACTTTCTTCCAGAGATGAACAATTATTTCAATACAAATTCACAAGGACAAATTGTACATCCTTCCAGAGGATTTTGATGTTAATTTGCCTCCACTCCACGTTTAAGCTTCCAAAATATCAGAATTCACCTGTAAAGAAAGCCAGGGTGCTTCAATTTCAGGATCAAGAGTGAAGGACAGAAAGACATGAGAAGATATTTTTAGTTTTGTTCTTGATGACAAGTAAGAAAAATGCTCTATAAGCTTGTGATCAGAGAAGCTCAAAAGTCCCTCCAGCCAAGTCTGCTATTGAGGAAAAAGTACTAATTCTTACTTTCTTTCTCATAGATTCTGTCACAAAACCAAACCTCCTGATATTATTCCTACACGTTCCTCACAGGTAAGTAGAATAACAGGAATCACCAAATCAGGGGTCTTCTCATTGCCCTGAAAACATGGTCAAGTAAGAGAAACTGTTAGATTTTAGTTTTGCTGTGTCTCAGTATGAAACAGCCTATCATCACCATAATTCTGACTTGGAGCAAATACTAGCAGCATATTTCAACAGTAAAAACTCAGCAACTGCCATCTTTTATTATTGTAAGGAGCAAGTCCTACAGCATCTTCCTGGCCATATTAGATACGCTGATCACAACTGTTCTACCAACAGTATTCAGGAAGGGAGGCAATACTGCAGGTTGGGGAATACTAAGAAAGCTATTAGTACGTAATATGAATAAACAACAAAACACAGGAAAAAAATATCTCCTGAAGTTCAGAATGAAAACATGCAAGTTGTGAAGGTCATTCTTTATCTTGAATGGTCAATCCACAAAGAGACAACTGTATTCAAATCAAAATATTTCCATAAAACAATTGAAAGAGTACTTCACTCCAACTTTGGAGATATTCTTGAATTCCCTATGACGTTACAAACTTATTGCATAGCTGAGAAATTCACTCATCATGGAGTAATCAATATTGGTCAAGACCCTACCTAGTTATCATAGAATCACAGAATGGTTTGAGTTGGAAGGGACCTTTAATATCTAGTTCCAAGCCCCTGCTATAGGCTGGGATGCCTCCCACTATACCAGGTTGCTCAGAGCCCCAGCCAGCCCGATCTTGAATGTTAGGGTGGGAGCATCCTCAGCCTATCTGAGCAACTTCTTCCAGTGTCTAACCACACTCACAGTAAAGAATTTCTTCCTAAAGTCTACTCTAAATCTACCCTCTTCCAGTTTAGAGCCATTTCCCCTTGTCCTGTTGCTACAAGCCCTTATAAAAAGTCACTCCCCAGCTTTCCTGTAGGCCCCCTTCAGGTACTAGAAGGCATCTGTAAGGTCCCTCTGAAGCTCTCTCTTCAAGCTGAATAGCCCCAGATCTCTCAGCTTGTCCCCTTAGGGGAGATTCTCAAGCCATCTGATCATCTTCATGGCCTGCCTCTGGACCTTCTCCAACAGCTCAGTGTCCTTTTTGTGTTGAGAAGCACAGAACTGGACAGTACTCTGGGTGGTGTCTCACAAGAGCAGAGCAGAAGGGCAGAATCACCTCCTTCAACCTGCTGGTCACACTTCTCTTGATGCAAACCAGGATACCCTGCCCTGTGAGGCCCCTTTGGGGGCCCCCAATACAGGAAAGATCTAGAGTTGTTGGGGAGGGTCCAGAATAGGACAACAAAGATGATAAGAGACTTTAGCACCTCTCCTACAAAGACAGGCTGAAGTAGCTGGGCTTGTTCAATCTGGGGAAGAGAAGACTGTGAGGAGACCTCATTGCAGCCTTCCAGTATTTAAAAGGGGATTCTAAAAAGGAGGGCAATCAACATTTTAGTCGAGTAGATAGTGATAGGACAAGGAGGAATGGTTTTAAGTTCAAAGAGGGAAGGTTTAGGTTGGATGCTGGGGGAAGTTATTTACAGAGAGAGAGGAGAGATGCTGGAACAGGCTGCCCAGAGAGGTTGTAGATGCTCCGTTTCTGGAGGCATTCAAGACCAGGTTGGAAGGGGCCCTGGGCAACCTGGTCTAGTACCAGATCTGGAGGTTGGTTGCTCTGCCTGTGGCAGGGGTGTTGGAACTTGATGGTTCTTGGGTTCCCTTCCATCCCAAGCCATTCTATGATACAATTGGTCTTCAGGGGCACACTGCTGTCTCATGTTTAGTCTTTCATTAACCAACACCCCCAAATCCTTCTACTCATAGTTGCTCTCAAACCATTCTCTCCTCAGCCTGTATCTGTGCTTGGGATTACCCTGACCTTGCACTTGGCCTTGTTGAACTTCATGAGGTTAGCATGGGCCCACCTCTCAAGCCTGTCCAGGTCCCTCTGGAAGGAATCCCTTTCCTCTAGCATGTCAACTGCAACACTCAGCTTGTTTGTTCTTTCTAGAGAAAGGGACCCTAATAGAAAAATTTCCAGGCCAAAATAAGTGGGTGAGAAGGGGAAGAGAAGGAAGAGGAAAAGGAATTACAGGAAACATGGTAGCTTTATCCATCAAATCTTTGAAAGAAGAAGCAATGTTGTTTCTTTGGTACAAAAATCAGAAGAGGGTAGTCTTGTTTTTTTTTTTGTTTTTGTTTTGTTTGTTTGTTTGTTGTTGTTGTTGTTTTTGAGTCAAAGAGGAATAAGATTGGGAGCATTATTTCCCAGTTATGTTCTTCATTCCAGATGAAAAGCTTGCAGATACTTGCCAAATTAAACTACTTCCTGTATTCACAAGTTTTGGTTTTGTTTTACTAGGATGACACAATGGAGGTGGAACCTTATACTACTTACGTGCAGAAGGAAAATGTAATTTACAACTCAGTGTCTGACCTGACAATGAGGCACAATCTTCCACAAGGAGGGTCACCAGCAACATGAGGATTCAGCAACACTGGAAAGGAGAGAGATAACTTCTATTACTAAGACTAGTCATAGAAATAAATTTATCAAAGTATTTTGCCAAACAGGGAGGCAAGGTGGCTCACTAAATCTCTTTCAAAGACTTGTGTTTATTCATGAGTTCTCATAGTTCATTTTTTTCCCCTTTTTTGCCTTCTTCCTTGGTAAAGGAAGGAGGTGTCCTTTTTTCCTAGGAAAAATCCGACTGACCTTAAGACATAGTTTTTCCTGGAAAATATATTTTATGATTGGTTTTCCCCTTGCTGATCTTGGTTTGGAGATCATAGTTTTGGTGATCACTTCTAGGCATTACTTTGATACACTTGACACTATGTTGTATACATTTGGGAGATGCGAAGAGTGTTAACACTCTTCAGTTAGCCACTTTCTTGTAATTGACAAATGACTTACATAATGGCTTTGAGTACTGATCATCACAGAATATTTTGCCTAGCAAAAAGTATCAGTAGAGAAGACCTTTAATCTCTCTATTTTGAAAATGGAAATGAGTCATGAATTTACAAGTTCATTGACTAAAATAGAGACATCACTAGCATGTTGATTTAACTTGTTAGATTTATGTTCAGTATTTCCACTAAACACGTTCATTTGGTATTCAGATTATTGTTATGATTACTTTTCCATAAGATTCTCTGGAGGTGGGGTTTTCTTAAATGTATTGGCATTAAGGTACTGTAAAAGAATTATGTTACTCAAATCTGGTAAGCTATTTTTAACCAAAAATAACATAAAGTATTTAACAATGAAAAGTTCAAATATAGTATCTGTAACTGTGCAATAACAAATTAAAGGATAAAATTCATATTTATTTTAAATACAACCAGCAATATTATCACTCGTGTAGATCTTTTATTTTTTTTAATGTAACTGCAAGTTCCTTTGCTGTATGTAAATTGGCTTGTATATCTTAATGTGTCTCATGTTAAGGTGATTTCTTCTCATCTTCCCAAAATATCTTTTCAGAATAAGTAAAAAAACCAACTGTATATTAGCAGTTCTCAAGACTGATGTCTTACTAGCTAAAGTATGAACTGGCCTTACAGTAACAGTAAAGAAATTATTTGTAAATTTCCATCTACTGCCTTTTCTTTCAGTATTTTAAAAGGCCGAATGAGTAGCTGGCCTATCGATGGTGGGACCAGAAGAACGGGATTTTTCCTTTAGACTGCAGAACTCTCTTTGCCACATGTTGCTAGAGTTGTCTTTTGTGATAGCCTCCTGAGGGCTATGACACAGTGCTTGGAAAAGAGACTTCTAAATTGACTGAAGTTCCTTGAATGCATTACTTATGTAAACTGGTGTAAGGGATTATTAATTTCACATTCTATGAACTGTGAAACAGCAGTTTTTGTCCAAATGTTCATATGTATGCAAGTATTGCTTTTCTCCATTTCTGTGTGTCATTCTGAAATGTTAGGGATCAAAGCTGCAAAATGTATTTAGGGCATCAAAATATAAATCAGCTACAAACATAAAAGTCTAAAAAAAACTTCAATTTCCAATGTCTTCCCAAAGGAGAGAGCCAGTCAATCATGGTCCTCTGAAATTTCCCACTTTAAATAGGTGTAATACTGTCCAAACAATCCTTCTTTGCGTTGCAGACAACCGCTACTTCAATGATTTTTTTCTATGGACTGGAAAGTTGTTTATGGCGTTCAGTGTCCATAAATTTGGGCTCATCCTATAGGACAGCAGCTTTTGATTTTTTCCAGTTTATATGCAATATATTAAAATTATCAAAATATAGAACCTGTTAATCTGCTGCTCTGTTGCAGGGTTTTAAGATTCTTTACGGGTCCATTACACTGGACTAAACATGTATGATTCAGACCTAGATTTTACCAAGTTGCTAACTGATTGTTTCCTTTGTCTTCTACTTTGTTCCACGATCATGACTGCTACCATGCAGATTGTGGCTAGCATAATGTAGGCCGTTGATGGTGGCACGAATGTTTTCTAACCTGAAGCCCAGTGCAGCCAAGTGGCTAGAAGGCCCAATCAGTCAACACAGAAAATAACTGTGCCACAGAATTTTCCTTCCTCCATTCTTCATTCTCTATCAGGGTACTTGCTGTTTCTCTTTGCAGTGTACTGCTACTGTGCTACAGTCACCCTTCATGCCAAAACTTCTGTGTCTATAATGGTCACAGTCCTACCCTCTGAAATTCCCCAGCACATTGCAGAGTCCAGGAAGAAAGTTAGCAGCTTTTCAACTGCCTTCATAAACAAAACTTTTGGTTTTCACCACATTTATCAGTCCTCAAACTTGTGCTGCAACAATTATTTTTGCTTAATTTTATCTCCCACCTTTGCAGCTGTATTGTATTTACACACACACACTCCAGACTCTTGTAAGTTAACATATTCCATTCCCACTCTAATCAAGCAGTTAATAATCATGGTTACCTTATGACCATAGGGAACCCTGAGCGTTGAGCTTACATGCACTGTAAGTCAGCAGGTGCTGTGCTGCTCGCTGAAGAGTAGCAGCTTCCTTCAGAATAGGGGCCCACTTTGTAAGATAGTTCTGACAGTATGAAAAAATGGATGCACAGTAAGTCCTGAGACTGATGAAAGCTGCAAAAAAGTTACTGGGCCTCTCTAACCAGAAATTATTTCATGGGTACAAAGTCAATCCCATCACCACTCATTACAGCAATACATAAAATTTCATTAAAACACAACTTTTAGCAGATTATTATATTACTACTTACCTGCTTCACACAGTGTTCCTAACATAACCCATTAACTGTTCGGCACTCCAAAAGGTGTCAGGGATTATAACTCCTCTCTCCTGCCAGTATGTCCTCCTTGTACTTGTGTTTTACTATTCACAGTTTAGTTTTTAATCCTGATGTCCTTTGTAGGTTCCACTGTTCAGTGTGTGGCTGCCCTGCTGTTCTGCCCAGCTTACTGCCAGATATGAATTAAAATGACTTCAACATCTTCTGTTTTCATCCCTCTGGAAAAGAAATTGAAGTTTTGACATTAGAGCTGGATGTCTTTCACATGAGCACTGACATAGCGACTTAACTGCAGTTGTAGAAAGATCTTCCTTAAATATAAAGAGAGACTGACTGTATTTCCTTATACAAATCTAGGAAAATCTATTGACAAGGGGTTGCTAAATAAATAAGTTTCAAAAGACATCTATTAAAAGAAATTCAAAAGCTCTGAAATCTTTATAAGCAGTGTAAGAAATCATATTCAACTTGTAGGGGAAAAGAAGTATGCAATGCACTTTGTCACAACTGGAAAGCAAAAATACATTTTCAGAGACAAATTCACAGGAATTATTGAGCAGATATTATGTTCATTACTGAGTATGTTTCACTAGTCAATCCATCAGAAGGGCTTCCATAGCCTGTTCTGTTCTCCTCTACATTCACTATTGAGAAAGTATCTCTCTCTGGCTGACTAAAGGTGACAAAAGTCTTCAACCACATGTTAAATTTAAAAATAATTAAACTTCTGTTTATCAAATTTAATCAGATGAGACATTCCTTGGTTAGGAAATTGCATAGACATTTAGTAAGGTACCTCAGTGTTTTCAGTCACGCTCCAAATAAAATCTTTGTATAACTTCTGCAATGACATCTTTTCATTAGAAATGACATTATTTAGAATATGGGCATACCTGATTTACTGCCTACTGCACAGATCAGATTGCATTGTCACTCCTTTATGGTATCCAAAATCTGCCTCTGTCATCATAGCCCTTTTATATTGTTAAAACTGTAAGCATTACAAGGCAAATGCTATACTTAGGCTCTGAATTCGCAATCAAATTTTACAGAGGGATCCAAATTCAAAACAGGATCTCCAACACAGTGTGAAAATATAAATAACACAAAGAAGCTGCACACTGAGCTAGATGGGAAGTATGTTTACCACATATTATGACTCACACTATCCCTTTTGCTCAAACGTAGATCTCATCTGAGTACATGTTTCCTCACTGAGAAGTACCATGAATCTCACCATACAAAAAACTTGAGAATTCACAACTATTTCTGTCCACCACAAATTCTGCTTGGAATTGGAATTGTTTCACATATACTGGATACAGGTAGCACCTGTATCAGCAGTGCTACACAACAATATTCTAGCCTGAGTCATCAAACACTGCTCCAATTATTTTCATCTTTGTAGGAGCATATTCTTATCACATTATGTACCAGTCCCACTTTTTTTCCACATTTTCTCTCTTAGCTTCAGTCATTATTATCTAGGTGTTAGTATTAGCTTTACCAATCACTAATCTGTAAAACATTAATTAATTAACAGGGCCATGGTGAGCAGGTGCACATTCTCAGCTTCTGTTTGCCAATATGAACATACTTGCACCACAGTAGCCTTTAAATAGAGTGCTGCACTCCAAGATCTAGGAGCCTGAGGCTGTGCCTGCTCAAAGTACATGCAGACTCCTGATTTGTCCTTGTTTTGCTGCAGGTTTGCTGCAGCTCAGTGAAGTCAAGGCACAGAAGAAGACCTGTGCCTCTAGGCTGAAGGCTCTTCTCCCTTATAATCTATGTTTGGCCAAATGAAAATACAGCCTTTGTGCCACTGCCTTATCAAAACCATCTTCTGGGGTGAGTTGCTGCTGTTAAGAGGAAATTTTAAGCTCAGGCTGACCCACAAAATGTAAGATCTAAAATGGGAAGTTCTTTCTATGCTCTATTTTGGCATCAGTTATCTCGGTCTTCAGCCTCTCACCAGTAAGGCAGAAGCTCATATGTTATGTGGTAAATCATGAGAGAGAGAGGAAAGAGGGAGCTCACAGCCTTGCTGCTCATTAAACTTGTTTCTTTTTGATCAAAGGCTCTAGGGCTTTATTTTTTTTCTCAAAGCCTCTCACATCTTATTTACTTATTTTTTAATTTTCCTAGCTTAGTACTTTCAGGTGACATATCCTGGGAATAAGAAACATTCCAGCTACACTCAAATGAAAACAGCTATTCAGGAATGTAAGTTAAAACCTGTTACAACCACTAGATGACAGTTTCACCTCATCCTCTGAAAAACACTGCCATAGGAGAAATATTCGTTCTCCACATACTCTCTCATTGGATTTGGGATTCTAGTGATTTATTTTCATACATGTGGAGCTTCTTTTGTGACACAGAATTCTCAACAACATTTTCCTGAGCGTGACGCAATAGTGCATATATGACAATGGTAGCATAAAAGGCAATTCTGAAAGCAACAACTGTGGCATGAAATTCACCAACGAGCTAATTCAAAACTGACTGATCACACCTCTATGGTATACACAAAACCACAGTTTTTAAGTGTTTTTGTTTTGTAGTGTTGTAAGTTCTGAAGGGAAAGATGAGAGAATGAGAAAAAGCCATCGGGACACATAGGGGTGGGGGCATTAAAAGGCATATTAGGAGATGGAGGAAATAATGAAAATTCAGATGACTGCAGTTAAGGGCAGGGAGTCCTCTCCCTTTTGAGAACCCCACCTTCTCAACGGGAAGGCTCCTACTCCTTTTATTACAGGAATCCAAATCCATCTACATCCTGACACACACAGAGCAGCTAATTCTCTCGTGCGACCCCACTGGTTCCCGTACCTCCTGGTCTGCTCCCTCCAGAAAGGAGGCAGGTGGGTGTGAGGTCCCAGCAGAAAGGCAACGGAGGATAGGGGTTTATGGTCTAGCTACTCCTGTTACTGGTAGGATCAAAAAGGTAGATCAGCACTAAGAACCATATGAGAGAACCCATGCCTTTAGTAATATTCATCCCCCTCACTGCCACAGACCATTCACCTCAGTGCAGATCATAGAGCAGAATGGCATCTGCTCCAGTTGTTTTTCAATTCAGACAATTGGTGCTTATGTTCCAGATAAAGTAAACAGTCAGCTCAAATTTCCTACTCTTTTCCCTCAGCACACACCTGTAACCCAGAACACCACACAACATATGAACAGATGGAATCCTATTATGGGATCCACTGGTACCATAGCAAATGAGTCATGAGAGTCATCAAAACCCGATGAAAAGCTTGATGGAGAAAGTACACAGGGGCCACACTTTCTGCCTTCAAGAAGGATTAAGGTGGAGAGGACCTTGGAAACTACAGGAAGTTTATGCTGCCTTCTAATTTTAGGACTTAGGCATTTCCACGCTGCTAAGCACGGTCTTTCTTTCTAAAGAAAACCCTATGAAACATGTCCAAGAAAGCATGAGCTTACAAACGTGGTAGGAACTTTTCTGTTACCAACCCTTTGCCCTTTCCTCTGTATCTTTATGGCTCTCTCACACTGAGAAATGTGGACAAAATATTTTTTAAGTCTGCATCTCATTGCAGTCACATGTCAGTCCTGTTTACATTTAGATATATGATGTGAAAAGCTGTATATTCAAACACAAAACAGATGTCTGGGCCTGGATGTGATACACCATGCTCCTTGGCATGCTGTTTCAGGAAAGGGAAATAGGTGAATGTGAGGTCCCAACAAAAAAAGAGACTATCTAGTCTAGCTAGTTCTCTTTCTGATAGGACCAAAGGCATGGATCTGCAGTAGAAACCTTTGAAGAAGTTATATGACAGAAGCTTAGAGATTAATGACAGTAGAAACATATGTTTTAGGAGTGTTTACCACTGCCAGCCGTTGCCTCTTTCCAACTCCAGGATCCTCAAGGCAGAAGAGCAACTCAAGATGCAGCAACAGTAGGGGATATTCAAACCAAGAGGATGCTGCAAATATAAGAGCTGCCAGTGCCACAGCAGAGCAGCATGGGAGGTGATACGAAAAATAGGGCTTTTGTTTGTTTTTTAATTAAAAAATTATTATCTGCACCAAATTCATCCAGTGAGGTTGATGTAAATAGGCACTTCTTGACTTAGTATTTGAAGAGCAGTCAGAATACTTTAGAAGAGTAATAACACTGCCAGTCAGTAACACTTTTCGCCACAGATTTTACAGCACTTCACCACTATTTACATATTTAATCTCATAGATGCCCTCTAAATTATCACTGGTATTTTAAATACTCAGGAACATGAAGGGTTCAGTAATCAGCATATAATCACCTAGGACTACATTGTGCCCATTCAAAAATCAGGAAAGATCAACTGCAGTAGTAAAGAAAGATTGTTACAAAAGTAAGCACCCTTAAATCCATTTTTAAAAAGCTGACAATTCCTTTAGAAGACATCGGCAAGTTTCTTCAACTCTAAAAGCCCCACTTTTCCCTGATGTAGAACAGAGTAGTGATGCCAATCTACTTTGTGACCTGCAGGGTCTGCTACTTATGATACTGCGTAGAAACTAAGCATCTCTTCTAGCATCTCAGCTTGACCATAGCTAACTGAGAATACTTCTAATCCATTTAAAAGAACATGAAGTGAAAACTGTAATATCAAATTGAAACTGCCAAACTGAGTTTAGATGAGTAAACCTTCCCTCCCCCCCCCACCTCCCTCAGTATTTCCACCATTTCACAGATCTGTGTATAACATTCTTACAGAGAATAATGCTGAGTTTTTAAGGAATAACATTTTAATGTCCTTTGGTATTTGATTTCAGCCGTTGCCTTGCTGTAAATCATTGCTTTTTCTTCATGTATTAAGTAACGCTTTCCACAGGACACTGGCTTTTGTTTGCTTATTTGTTTTCCTATGGTCTCTTTATTTCACACTGACCAGTGTCCAGCAGTGTTTGAGCTGTACAAGCTGATGAGCTCATGCCCTAAAGTGGAAAGGTTACACAAGACTCAGCTGCTAACACTCTGAAGGCTGAGAATCTACAAACACTGCCACGTGTATGCAGGGGTGGGAGAGTAGCTTTAAAAAGAGTGGGAAACAAACTGCAAAAACAATATATAGCATTGGGACTTTGGTTGTATGTCATCTGCTTTCATTTACCATTTCAAGTTCTACTGCACCAGCTGAAAGTAAACATTATTTCTACTCTTTATAAACATAATCATAACCGTAAAACAAGACAAAAAAAAATCACTTAGATGACTGAATGAGAGTGAAAGAGTTCAAGACACTAGATGTAAGGAACTATAGCATATGTAAGTATAGTAGAATAATTCAAAAGAATTCTTAAATATTATTCCAGATAGCTATTCATTCCTGCTTGACTCCTCTTGTCATCAAAAGGAGAAAGAAATTTCTAGTTACTTTTTGGGGGTAGAAGAAAGAAAGTTTGTAAAAATTTCCATTGGTGGCTTTTCAGCTTATAGCCAGATTCCATTAACCTTATTCATCCCATAAAGGGAGCAAATCTCAAGTCACATACAGTCCAACATATGATCTCTTAATTGCTTTTAATGCAGGAGGATTGTATTTCTCATGCCTTGGCTAAAGATCAAAAGAAAATTGTTAGGGCAGGAGGTAGACACCAAAATGTCTTTTGATGCCAGCTCTTTTTTTCCCCTTTTTCAGACTTTCATCCAAAACATGCTTACTTTGGCAGCCAAACCATGAAATCATAAAGAGCCACTGTCCAATTCTTACTTCTGCAAGACAGCAGACCAAATCTAATCCCTGTAAACTGTAGCTATTTTGATCAAAACTGTTTTGCCAAACTATGATTCTTTTTTAATTATTTTTCTTTTTTGTTTTATTTTTTGTGTTGTCATAAGGATCTGGAGGTGTTCAGCAGACATATTTTTCCCAAGGGCTTTTGAGCTATTCTCTTTTGCCTGCCTTTTAATTACATCAAGAAAAACGACTGGGGATTGCTGGAGAGAGGGGGAGAAAAATGACTTGTTCTGTTTAAGAACTTGCTTTCAAAAGACTGAATGAATGGCTTGAGGGATAATGAAGACTTGTTTCTATGCTGGTGGCTCAATTCTGAGGTGATTGAAGATTATTGCTCTTTTATTACCTATGTGTGCCATAGTAATGTCTAGGGACTAATAAAAATTGACAAAGATGCAATAAGCATAAACAGGGAGTCGTAGACAGCCTTTGACCTTAGGAACTTAGAATTTAAACAGACACACCAGATATGAGAGAGCAGGATATTATCAGAGACGTCTGAAAGCACAGGCAACGTTGGCTGTGTGTTCAATGCTTTAATGCCCTGTTAGACCTTTCTGGACTAAAGTTAAGCTTTTCAAAAGCATATAAATGTGTAAGAAACATGAATGCATTGAGAAAGGTCACTTCAAATGGCTAAGTCTGCAAGCTGATACACAATTTCCATTTCTGTTGCAATATCCTATTAAACAAATACCAAAATCTTAGCCATTCGAGCAATAAAGCAAGCTAAATAATTGTATATCTCAGATAACAGAAAAAAAGCAGCAACCAATTCTTATGAGGACTTTTCTTCAACAGATATCAAAGCAGTTAAGTTGAAGTATGTAAGACATATTCCTGCTGTGGAGAGGAGAAGGCAGGCAGCAGATGGAATTCAAGGCATGAAATAATGAGAGAAGCAGAATAACTCAGAATTAGACCAGTAGGGCATAATTCATCTAGAGCAAGACTGATCAATATTATCAGAAATCTAATAACTGCAAGTACAGTAAAAAAGGATAGGTAGTTATATGTAAACTTAAGTGGCACATTTTCTGCACTAATTCTCCAATGGATCTTTGGATGCACTAAGTTCTCCCTTACAATCATGGGAATCACAGAATGGCTGAAGTGGGAAGGGTCCTCAGGAGGTCACCAGCTCCCAGCCCTGCTCACACATGGATGGCCAGAGCAGGCTCCTGAAGATTTCCAAGGTGGAGGCTCCAGAGTTTCTTTAGGCAAGCTGTGCCAGTGCTCTGCCATCCACACAGTAAAGATGTGCTTCCCAGTGTTCAGATGGAAAAAAGCTAAAGTAGTGTGGAAATACAGGCAGCAATTTAGAATAGAGAATGCTGTGCAGAAGTCACATATGCAAGGATCAGTATTGGATTTCTGTTCTCAGGGAGGTTTACAGCCCTTTTATGTCATCATATTCAGATATTAAAGCTCTATGAAGTCAAATCCTAGTCACTACAGTCTTCTAGGTGTTAACAGATGATGCTGTAATGCATTATGAATTGTATTCCTCTTTGATCTTCAACATAAAATCCTCCATCTCTCAGTAATGTCAGAATTTGATCTCTCAGGGAAAATTAAGAACGGATTAGCTAAAACCTAAAACAAGTAAATAATGCCCTTTGGGGGATCACATCTGGTGGTTTACTAAGGAAATTCAAAAGTATAAATATTTACATTAGGAGGTACACAGACTTCTCGTAATATTATATAGCTGATTCCAATTTGGAATACATGCTGTTTTGCTTAAGTTTACTCCATCTGCTTTTGAAATCTGACCCAATCCCCACATATAAACTTCATTATTTGCTCATCCTTTCTGTCCCTATCCCTGCTCTGTTTGTTTTTTCTTTTTTTCTTCTGGGTTGGTCCTTTATTGGAAATTCCATGTGCTTTTAAATTTTATCAGAGAATTGCTTTGATGAAAACTGTGAATTAAAAAAAAAAGGCAGAGTCTTAGATTGGTATTTACAAAATAGTTTTGAGTTGTATATTTAGGATATGAATAAACAAGTGAATGTATATAATTCTACTATTATTTAACAGGATTACTAGACAATTTAGAGATGTTAGTGAAAGCCAGGGATAAAACCCTCTTCCTTGTAGAGTTTACAATACAAATAGTCAAAATAGACAGGGTGGAAGAAAAATTGCCAAGCCTTCATGACAGACCTGTACTTTCAAGCTTTTTTACTCCATTCCAGCATCTCAGAAGTAATTTGTAACTTCAATAACACGTTGGGTTTTATACCCATCAGTAAAAAAATGTGTAATATGCAGGGCCAAAGAATGAAGCCATTGTCAGCACAGTGTGACACATCTGCACTGGGGGTTTGCAATAGCATTAGTGCACCAGGGCCCCTGCAATAGTGCAAGGAAGATCCTAATTAAAGCAATCTGTACAGCTCTAACTAGGGCTGGGCAGACCCCAGACTATGCAGAGATTCCCAACAGCTTTTAAGCACGCAGATGCTGTCTGGGTCTTGCTGAATGAGCTCCATTCAGATGTGTCTACCCTGTGTCTACAGCTCTCATACAGTCAGGTTCCTTCGATGGTTTATCGCTTCCCATTTCCAAAGCAGAAGTAAACTTGAAACAAATTCTTTGAAATGCACTTCTGTCAGATTAGAAGAAGTTAACCTGAAGCCTGGAGCCCAGATTTCATCTAAAATGTTTTGTCCTCTTTTATAAGGCTGTATCACAAGTTACCAGCTCACAGTCTGGGAACCTGAATCTTTCACAGATGGATTCTTCTGAATCAATGTTTGATTATGGGAGGTAGGTGAAAACTGGAAAGAAAAAAGGGGTGTTGGATTTATTATATAACCTAAGGATGGACATTCATTCTCGGTTTACCATAAGCTGGAAACTAAGGGCACAGGATCAGTTTCCAAATCTAAGTTCACTGGGCTGATAATGTGATATATTAACCTTGCACTGGAGTCCATGGATTAAACAGATAAACAGCAGAAGGTATACATACAGTGGAGAGTATAGTTACTTCTAGAGCTTGACACTTTTCTGAAGAGAATGTGCTGATGCTAGGCAGTACTAGAGAACATTTCATTCCTATTCTCTGCAATAAAATTACAAACCCCAGCACCACTAGAATTCTTGGAAAAAAATTACTTTTTACCAGCTTTGCATAGAAATATTCAGTGCCAGATACAGGTGTATCCATAAGTACATTCCAGGGTCAAAATCGTGTCAGCTTTACTCAGTCTTATTGTGCATATGTTCCAAGGATATGTATAGACAACTGGAAATGCCCTGAAAATGCAGCCTTAATAGATTTGAGTCAGGCCCTATCTGAAGACCAGACATATAATCAAAGTAACGATGCTTAAACTAGACATTAAGAAATCAAAAATGTGTCCTTGTCCTGGCCTCATCTTATTCAAAAGTAATGTAACTGTATTATTGGAAAGATCCCTAGATGGTTGCTAAGGAATTTAAATAAGTTCATGTTATCCACTGCAGCCTTAGGGGTCTAGGAATGTAAGTGAAAATCTCATGACTCTTAATTAGTGACCAGCTTTGCTTTTGCCGGTCTATCATCCTATAGGCCAAGCAACTTATTTTCCTCATGGTCTATTTAAAAAAATGGTTTGTGGAGGAAACCACAGCAAGTCAACAAAATCCTGAGGATTTTTCAGGGCTTGTGTTATCATTAAAGCCTACAGAAACCTGCATCTGACAGGAAAGTGGAAGCAAATGGAGGGTCAGAAACATGCAGCATATTAACCCTGCTACCGTTTTCAGAGGGACACGTCTGGATCTTAAAACTGCCTTTTATTGGTATAGATCCCAAATGAGTCCATATGGGTCCAAATGTCCTGGTTGGCCTGAATCTCTAAGCTGAGCCAAAGCTAATACAGATATTTTTGTGTTCTAGGTCATGCTCTATATGTATTCAACGTACAGAACCAAAAAGGTAGAACAAGGTTGTTTCTGTGCACTGGGAATCCCCAGCTATTGGAGAATTTTTCTTCAGAGAGTTTAACACAGAGCCAATAGGTGACCCAAGACCACAGCCTAGGCACCAGAGAGCTTTATAGACTGTTTCCAACTAACTATAGTGGTGTATAGAAGACCCCTCTGGACTTCTGCCAGATACAGTTCAGGCAATCCGGAGAGCACGGGCCAAGCTGTACAATGCAGGTCTGTGGTGGTTTAACACCCAAGGCACATGAATACTGTGAGGTTCAAAGGGATGCAGGGCAAAAAAACCCACACACACAAAGCACAAAGCAGTATCTTTCTGTGGCTGCAAGTTCTACACCTAAAAGTTACTGCCTTGTCTCAGGGAATAACCTGCAGGCATAATCAGCTCTGATCTGTTTGTTTTCATCTCCTCCTGGGAGCCATTATACAATATTAACAAAATAAATCAATTTTAAATAACTCAGTGTGTATACTCACAACAGAGCAGTTCTTTCTGGCATACCTCAGGGACATTATACAGTCCTCCACCATTATGAATGAATGAATGGGCCTTAGCTGTACTGCAATAGAGTAATTTGTTTTAATAATGTCTGAATATGCACTGAGGTAATATTTGTGCAGTCCCTAATAGCGTTCTCAAGGTAAAAAATCACATATTAAGGGAACAGTGTTTATTTTCATTTAAAGAGCAGTTATGGGCAGAAAAGAGCCTCTAAAAATGACTCCAGGAGAATCATATTTACTCTTTCCCCATGGTTTCAGTTCAGACTTGCCTGATGCACAAGTCAAAGGTGTTTTCTTTCAGATGACAGTTACAGAAACTTCACATAGGATTTGAAAGACATCTGCTTTTCATTCTCACGCACAAGGGAGAGCAACTATATTTAACTGAAGAGCTGGCAGCAAGGAGAGACACCAGATGCCCAGAACCTTCCTAATCCTTTACAAGAGAGTCCTCCTCCTTTTAAAAAAGGAACATTTTGGTTGTCGGTAGGTGAATGTCATATATGAATTAGTAACACCACAGAAAGAGCATTGTTTTAAGGGTGGGAGTGTTTTTTGGGAGTCTGTTTTCTAATATTAATTCCTTCCACCATGAAAAATGCCAGGATATGCAAGAAGAGTGTTATAAGGTTTTCAAGAAGTCCTTACTGGGTAAGATGAAGATGTGGATGAATCCATGGGTAAATCCTTCCTGGGTTGGATAAAGACATGTCAATGCCTTTAAGTCAGGTCTGAATATTGCATGCTTGTCATTTTTTTATTTTCCACAAGTATGCTGGAATCAGTGTCTCCTCTCAGTCAAATATTAAGCTGTTCTGAAGGTATTTCCTATGCTGACTTGTTTCTGCAGAGATTCTACCTGTTTCTTTTTAATTTATGATAACTCTTCGGAACATTTAGTTCTGAGCACAAGAGAAAATGTTTGTAAAATAACAGCTGAAATTTCATTAACAACATGCAAACATAAATTGCTGCAGGCCAATATTCGAAGGCCCAATTTCCCTGTTAATAGCCAACCATTCACAGTCAGTTGATAAAGCCTAACCTGTATTTCGTTCTGGCAGAACATCTTGTTTGGCTACACGGTGTTTCTAATGATAAAAGATTAGCTGCTGAGATTTAAGCAGTATGTGTAATTTTTAGTTATTTATTTATTTTGAAGGAATGCTGTTGACTGCTTTCTGTTCTCTGGGCTACCTGCTTACTAGACAGTACCTTCCCTGAAGTATGGCTTCAAGACATTTTTTGTTGGAGTGGTTCATTACATCATAAAGACAGGACTGTGGCTCCTGGATTACTGCTTCAACTGCAGTGGAGCTGAGAGCACAGCAAAAGCATGATGCTGAAGATGAGACTGACATGGAATTTCCAGGCTCAGCACTGCAATCAGTTATAGCCATCTCTCTTTCCAAACAACAATATCCCTTCTTGGCAGCAGTTATTGATGTTTGGCTTTGACTCAGAAGCAAATCTTTGCAAGGATTGGAAAGTTTGAATGTAATCATTTGGCTGCCTTGCAGTTATCTCAAGTGAACAAAAATGTTTTTCATCTATTAGGAACTTTGTTCAGCTCAAGGCAGCTGAAACATCATCCCAAGGCTTCACAAACCTACATGCTTCTCTAGTATTTTGCTTTGTCAGATTCATGATCTAGACTCTCTATAGAAACTGCTTAACAAAGTGAATAAAACCCAAATGCTTGGCACTGTTAAAGAACCCGGTTTCACTGTGGGTGACAGCCCTATACTTCATTTGCAGATGACAGATTCTGTTAAAGCTATGAACTACAAATAAAAATTATCCTTGAGGAAGGAATTTAAATAACACAAGCAAAAACCTATGCTGGGAATTGCTTAGAGATAGATGTAAACTGTTCAACTGCTTGTAATACAAGCTTCATGACCATCCACACAACAATCTACATGATATATGGCAGGTTTTCATTAACACCCATTAACAGGAAGATCAGAAAATTTATGTCCAAAAAAGTTACTACATGAAAAGCACACAATATAAACTAGGTTCACTCCTTTCAGAAATTATTTTTGCATTCATTGGTAGGTTATTATAATACCATAAATAACCATTCTTAACTTCATAACAGTAATTAAATCACATTAAGAAATCTCATAAAAGAACTGTGAGACTGACAAAATAAACTTAAGTTAACATCCTAATTAGGGAGTTTCCTCAGGTACTTTAATTTGAACACAAGCATCTTTCAATTGGAACGGTCTATCTCAGTATACATTTCCTGATGTTTTAGAAGAGACTACTGGAGGAATTACATTATAAAACTGGAAGTTAATAGCTTTTGAATATTTCCAATTGCTTTTCAGCACATTATATTTGTGCATGGACTAAACCACTGCATTTTCATTAAATAAAATAGAAAGTCCTATTTATAAACAAAGATAGAAAGTAGCTGATGCTTACATCACTGCCGAAATCTGCCACTGTATCTTCTTCTCTGTGCAGAAGTACCTGAAAACATATCTAGGCTATAACTACAGGTCAGTTGAAATTCTTCTAATGAAGAAGAGCAGTAAGCAATGCCAGTCTACAGTGGATAGTGCCAACTATCAGAAATTTAAACTTGCTTTAGTCAAAATAACTTGTACAAAGAACTACTAAAAACAGCAGGTTCAAGTTTGTTAACACTACAGCTCAAAAAAATAATTCCTCTCTTCTATGAAGCGCAAGTTATTTTTTTTTAGTTTTTTTTCATAGTGATAAACTCAGGCTTGGCCTGATTTAAGAGTGCATATGTCTCTTTTTAAGAGTAAAGTAAGTTAAGAGTACAAATAAACAGCTTAGTTTTCACAAAACTCAAGCGATGTTTGTTAGTGTGATGTTAGCAAATGTCAGAGTCTGAGCCAAAGATCACAGAAATAAACTGAAGCCTTTTTGGCTGACTCCAAGGGGCAAACATATTATAATCTACTGATGATATATTTTGTTATTATTACAGGCATCAGATGTTGCATCCAGAGGGTGGAACGGTTTCAGTCAGAGGGTTCTCATCAATGGTTTTGTGTCCAAGTGGAGGCCGGTCATGAGTTGTGCTCCCCAAGGTTCAGATTTGGGACAGGTGCTCTTCAATATCTTTATCAAAGACATAGAGGGATCAGATAAACCCTCAGCAAGTTTGCTTATGACACAGAGCTGAGTGGTGCAGTTGACATGACAGCATCCAGAGGGACCTGGACAGGCTTAAAATGTGAGCCCATGAGATCCTAATGAGATTCAACAAAGTCAAGTGCGTGATGTTGCAGTTGGGTTTGGGCAATCTGAGATATGTTTATAGACTGGGAAAAGAACTCATTGAGGGCAGCCCTGCAGAGAAGGACTTAGGGATTCTGGGGAATGTAAAGCTTGACGTGAACCAATAGTGTATGTGCTTGCACCCTGTAAGGGCAGCAATATCCTGAACTGGATCAAAAGAGGGGTGGCCACAGAGTGATGGAGGCGATTGTCTCTGTCCTTGTGAGGCCTCATCTGAAGTATTGCGTTCAGGCCTGGAGGCCCCCAGGACAAGAAGGATGTGGATCTGTTGGAGAGGGTCCAGAGGAGAGCCATAGCGATTAGAGGGCTGGAGCACCTCTTCTGTGAAGAAACATTGAGGGAGATGGTGTTGTTTTGCTTGAAATGGTTTTAAACTAAAAGCAGGAAGATTCTGATCAGATGTTAAGAAAAAATTATTTACTCAGAAGGCAGTGAGGCACTGGCACAAGCTGCCCGGAGAAGCTATGGATGTCCCATCCCTAAACATGTTCAAGAACAGGCTGGACAGAGTCCTGGACAGCCTAATCTGGTGGGTGGTAACCCTGCCCATGGCAGGGAGTTGGAACTGGGTGACATTTACAGTCCCTTTCAACCCAAACCATTCTTTGATTCTACACAAAGATCCACCTATGATTTGCACAGCCACTTCCAGAATGCTCTTCCAGGAAGAACAGTCAATTCTAGAATACAAAGAACAACTGACAACAAGCAAGACAGAAGGCAATACCCTTTCGCATAACTTCTTTTCTGTGCTAAGGGAAGTTGAGCTGTATCAGACTGTGCTTCGAGACAATGTGTTTTGGGAAAGTATAATCTGCACCTCCCTTTTCCAAAATTAGATATAAAGCTATCCTACCTCACTGGAAAAACAAAGTGTGACAATATGCACAGTTCACTGTATCTAGTTAGAATAAATCTTTTCTATTTTTCAGACATTCTAATGTATTTTGCAACTCTTGTGCTAAATTACAGGCCTCAGGCCTTTTTGTTGTTGTTGCTGTTGTGGTTGCTAAAACTGGCTTTGTGGTCTGGAGATATTCATCATGAAGATTCTCCAACCTAACCCTCACAGGCTATGCCTTCGTGTAAACAATTTCCAGGACAAAATATTGTAATTAAATGGCTGACTTTACTATCCTTCCCTCCTCCCTTTTTCCTTATGTTGAAGCATGTTTTGTCTGGCTGTAAGTAGCAAATGAATCACTGCCAGCATCTGTAGAATCAGGTACTAATTAAATACTAGCAATAACCAGCAATGAAAATTCTACAGGTCAATTTGAGCTACAGAATTTGCTCCTGGATCAAAACTTTCCGCACTGTTTCAGCTCACAGGAACCACAGGAATTACTTTCAGCTCAACTTGACTCACACCAGGCAAAACTACATTGCATTTCATTACAATATTTTATGTAATGAGTGCTTATTTGTGTATCAGGAGACAAGAACTCTGTTGGCTGCAAGGATCAGTGCCTATGTGGATAAAAGCCAGTGTGAAGTATCAGAGAAAAATCTTCTACCTGGTGCTATGCAGAGAGTACTGCCTCCCATTTGATTCTCTCCTCAAGCAAGTTAAAAACAAAACTGACAAAATTAATCTCCAGAACTGTAGTAAGACTTAGACAGATGAGAATGATACCATACAAAAACAAAACTCAGTGACAAAGAGCTCCAGCAAAACAAAAGAACAAGTGATGTGTTCTGGTTTGTAATAAATAGAACAAAATGTCTGCAAAAAGAATTATTTAAGATTTCCAGCTTGCTAGGGGGAAAAAAATGAAGTGCTTGCAAATCTAGATGTGTTCCATCATAATTTTTGTTTCCATATGTAATTCCCAGAGGGCCTCTATCCCAGACAGTAAGTTAATTTGTACAAAAAAGAGTCACAGGTTGGACAAAGACTGTAGATGCTTCAGAAGAGAGACAGTGCAAAACGCCTGTTGCTGTTGGACTCTGATTCTATCTGAAGGCTCTCTGTATTTCTGATAGAAATAATACTAGTAATAGTAATAACAGTTGAAAACACATGCTGTTAACTAAACTGGAGGCACCCATGTGTAAAACTATAGTACAGTCAGGAAACCACAGAACCAAAATATTAAAGTTGGAATGCTGGAGATGAAAGGACAAAGAACACAGGATGAGCACAAAGTCTGGGTTGGGAAACACTGCTCTGAACACACAGACTTTGGGACAGGAAATAAAATCTCCTTGAAAGCTTGGATGTTTTAGCAAAGCAACACAGCAAACTGGTATGATTTTGCTCCACTGAAGAGTCCCAGGTACCACCTCAGATTTCTCTTGCTTTTTTTCCAATAATGGTTCAATATGCATGTGATTGGATTGATGATTTCTCTGTGGTTGTGAGATGGAGTATAGGCCTTAATACTCACTACTACAATAACTATACTATCACTTTCAACATAGTATTTCTTAGTGGTAATATATGAGAAGGGACAGAAAAAGTTCAGCTGGGTTTCCATAAAAAGCAGACCTTGCCTGTTTTGTTTGTGCATCTGGACAAAAAAAAACAGGATGGCACTGAAGATATTTAATTCATTCAGTGTCATTAGACAAGATGATGCTTTCTTCAGAGACGGTGAAGTCTTACAACATTCATTCTTATGCATCTAAGTTCTGTGCAGAAAGGCAGATGCTCTGATAACCCTCTTTCAGAGTTTAACTGCAGGTTTTAAATAAACTGGGAGGTCTCCATTAAAAGCTCTTGGTCTTTAGTAGAGTTTTGGTACTCACCCAGAGCTGCAGCTCTGTATAGCTTCAACACTATGAAACATGGAAATCTGCAAGATTACACAGCTGCAAAGCCAAAGGGCTGATTCAATAACACACTTGATAGACCCTGTGGTCTCCAAGCGTGCATTAAAGGATATTCAAAGACTCTGGAATGACTGGACTTGTATGAAGTCAAGCTAAAGCCATGCCCTTGGCTCTAAGGTAAAGCTCATTTCACTGTCACCATCTCTGCTCCTCATTTCCATGGAGTTTTGCCAATGGAAATTCAGCACCACCAGACATGGTGTCACTGCTGCTGCTGGGCTGGACCACGACAGTTAACTTTTCTGGGCCACTATTTGATGTAGAATATGTGCTGGTACTGTAAAAATCTTTGCTGCTGGACTCTCAACTAAGTGTCAAGTCAGCTGATGGAGATGGTGATGGAGCAGCTCCAGGGACATACGTCTCTCTAAATCCGCAAAGTGAGCCTTGATGTCTGCAGCTGCATTAGCACAGATCTTGCCACCCACTTCTGACATAACATCACAGTGGCATTCTAAAATCTTTTTGGAGCAAAATCAGATTTTTTTCTGAGATTCACTCTTTTTCAGATTCAACACAAGAAGATTTTCTACTTTTCATTACGACAGATACAGATATTTAGTATATAAAATCACATTCATTATTCAGATAAACATTTCAGTTTATCTTTTGGCTTATTTCATAGCTGACCACTTCTAAAGCTGTTAGGACATACACAAACACAAAAGGATTAAGGAAGCTCGCTGGGATTTATCGTGTATAAACAGACGTTGCCTTGCAAGGAAAAAACATTCTTGATTTTCAGTGACGTTTTCAGCACTGTTACTGTCCCACTCGTTGCTTTACTGAGCAAATTGGCAGCAAAAATTATTTCGATATCTATGAAGCAACAGATTTAAGGAAATTGAGATGTTCCACTGAGACGTTTTTGTCAGAAAGTCAGATGAGAGATCCCAGTGTCTTTGCTAGGGAAGAAATAACAAAAATAATCTTCATGGGCTTAGAAGGGAAACCAGGGGCCCACACTTTACAATCAGCTCACTACAAGGTTGTGGAGGGAATGTGCTTTCAGTAAAGGAATGAACAGTTTCCAGACAAGCTCTCCTTCCTCAGAGGCTGGAGATTGACAATACATCTATATTAACAGTGCTGGGAACTGCAAGTGTGAAGTGAAATGAAATATTTATGATGTTATTGCAAGTGCTACACACATATAAACTGCAAGTTCCTGTACCTTTCACTGGAGAGCCTGTTCTCTGCTCCACACAGTACAGGTTTATAAAGTCCACAAGCTTCAAGGGCTATGTTTTAAACTCCAGAAAATAATCTTTCTGTCCTGGAGAAGGATAAAAGCATTTGCAAGATAATGTCAATTTTCCTGTCACAAACTTAATGTTTGCTTCACAGTTCTAAAGATGAAGGTCCTATCTGGAAAAACAAAGCTTTCACACATGTGATTTCTACAGCACAGCTCCTAAAGGCAATAAGGAGAGCTGCCCAATCCTCCACTGCCCCATCTCATTCCTTTTGCTTGAGAGTGTGTTGCCTCTAAAACACCACTGGTTCTTCTGGAAGTGGGACTCAAGCGCTGCTTTCAGACACAGGTTTCAACATGAGTGCCCAACTCCCACCTATTTGGCTCAATTGATCACAGAGAAAGAGTCAGGGGCAAAATTTCAAACTAATTTCCCAATTCTTGTACCCATTTCAGAGCCCTTAAAGTCTGGGAAATACCAGGTTGGGAAATCATTCCTTTCTCTCCTGGCTCATAATGCAGCAGCCCCTTGACAGTACCCAGACAGATAGTAAGAGAAAGGTCAGAGCTCTGTAGCAAGAGCTGAGGCTCCAGCAAACCCCTCAGTGCAAGGCACTTGGAAAAGCTGCCTAGTAAGTCTAATTCTAAAAGCTGAAAATCAACATGGGTATTTGGGAACTACTCTAGAAGGTCCCGTGGCAAGAATCTGCCTCATCTTTATTTTGTAAGTACACAGCATATTTATATACCTACGGATGTATTTCTCTGACTATGAACACAAACTCTTCAGAATCTTTTGTTCAGTACTTTGTGTGATTTTCATAGAAAAGAGATGATAGTAGTTATAGTGCCTTCTGAGCTCATGAGCTAAACATTGTGGCAAAATGCATAAAAACATTTCTCAACTTTCAAAGATAACAAAAGCACCTCACTTTCACCTTCCATACCACAGTGATCACAAATTCTGCATGTATAGTATAAGAGAAAACAAATAAATCTGCTGGGCATGTCAGTGTGACTAGCATGCTCACAGGTAAAATGATCAGGAGACAGGAGAGGAATTTTTCCCCAAGTCAGGCTCATACAGCACTGGAGACATTTTCTTTCCCCCTGAATCAGACATACTTATTTGCCAGAGCTGACTGCAGTCACCAGCATCTGTTGTAAGAGCACTCAGCAACAGAACAGTTTTCATTTTCCTATTTTCAGAGTGCAGCTAAGGACAGTTAAACTTTCCAAACGCACCAGTGCTTGCAGCATAATTAATCTCAGACTGAAGAACAACCTTTTACATAGGCAGAGAGTGACAGAACAAGAGGGAACAGTTTAAAACTAAAATAGGGGAGTTTTATACTAGCTGTAAAACAGAAATTCTTTACTGTAAGGGTGGTGAGGCTATGCAGCAGGTAGCCCAGGAAATACATGAATGTCCTCTTCCTCTTAAGTGTTCAGGGCCAGGCTGGACGGGGCCCTGGGCAACCTGGTCTAGTGGGAGGTAAACAGAGGGTTGAAACTGGATGGTCTTTAAAGTCCCTTTCACCCCAAATTATTCTGTCATTCTATAACGTGTATGAGCAACCCAACCCAACGGGTTTCATTGTAATGGAGGAAAGATGAAGTGGTTTGATGGACTCAACAATTCTGGATAACAAGCAGAAACTCTACTACAGAGACTAGTATTGATCTGTATAGATCAAAAAGGGAAAGGTCATGTGTGCCTAGTGACATCAAAAGACTTACAAGGAGAGGGCACCAGGAGCTATTGCACAAACTGAGCGTCCATCCAGCTGTAAGGTCTAAGGAAATTATCCTAACATCTGACCTCTTCCAATGAGGAGTTTTATTTCCCAGTGTGACAAAGGATTCATTTTATTCATATGCTTCATCAAATGCCATGCAGCAAGTGAAAATAGGTCACAGCTTAGAGGAAAAGCTGTCAGTAAATAACCAAAATATTTTTAAGTCAAAAAGAACATTGTGAGTTGCCTTTCCCTCTTCCCTCCCAACTCTTCTTGTTTGTCATGATCTGGGATCACAGACCACCTCACAAAAAAGATCTGGAAAAACCTTTCATCATGATCTGTTCTCAAATTGCAATTAATTCCTCAGCATAATGCCTGTGTGGTTTTGTTGTTTTTGTTTTCATTTCTTGCTAAATAGAAAGAATTTTAAATCCAGAGGGCAGCTTGCTTAATTTTTACATAACTGAGAAGTTGAGTTTTATTTGATGTGATCTCCAAGTGAAGTGTAGAGGGAAAACAGGATACTGTATCTGGCATCAAATATGTGGCAATCACGCAAAGTAAACTTTTGATACGTCTGTAATCTCTTTGTTGGCTTATCCCTGATTCAATTTAAGGCTCTGGAAAAAGCCACCAAACCTCTTCATCTGAAGTGTGAGATGGAATTTATTAGTCATGGCAATTTGTTTCTCATGGGACTCCGGCAGTAACAGAGGGCAGTGTAAGGAAAGAAATAAACCTAGAGGTGAGAGTCCTTTGTCTCTTGGTCCTACTTAGAGCTGACAGAGTTCCAGGTAGTTTAACACAGAGAAGCTAGGCATATTAAGGTACACCTACAGGAAAGGCTGACTTTTAAACTTCTGTCTTTTGATTTCCTCAGCCCTTAAGATGCAAACAAACCCACACGCTTTAAAAACATCAAATCAGATGGATGGAATGGGAGATTGCAGACTGTTACAAGGATGTCGTTCTGTAAGTGCATATAGCAGAATTATGTTCATCTTTCCACTAGGTATCATTTTGTCTTGCACCTTTTTCATTCTCTTTTTTTCAGTTCTCAGATGGCAAGACATTATTCACTGTGAAAAAGAGACTCATCTGTATTTATTTTCAAAAATCACATTGTCTACCCTATTCCTACCTCATTCCCAGGGATGAAAAAAAACTTTTTCACAGGCAGGTAGTAGGTGCTTCACATTCTTACACATCCCATTGGCCTTTGCTAGAGGGGATATGAGAGGCTTTCTAGAAAAGGTACGTTGGACAAATAAAAAAAAACCTACAAAGGAGCAAGGAGTCTAAAAGAATCAGCCAGAGGGAGCAGGAATTCTCTCCTCACAGAAATACCCCAAACATCACCTAACTCGCATGTAAGGTGCCCCTACAGCCTGGCTGCAGGGTTAATTTGTGCCTGCTGTGATGGTACAAGATGGGAAATGCAAACGGGGCCTCAGCTGTGCAGTGGCCCTCTGTTCCCTCAGGGTCGCTCTGTTGGTCTGCCTGGGGACAGAGCAGGTACACCCCTCTCCCACCTTCACAATAGCCCCAAGGGACTCACAGCCACACAGCCACCATCACTGCATGTGGAGTCCAGGTTGCCCCACGGTGGCCTCCTCAGGAGCCTGGCTCTGCCCCAGGCCTTCCTTCACTCAGCTGCTTCCTGGGCCTATCACCCACAGCTGCGGAGCACTGGAATGTTCTGTGGCCTATTGCCAGTAGTTAGTTGCTAACAGCCAACTGCTAACTCATTAGCTCCTGCTACAGGGAGCTTGTCTGGCCTTCCCAGTTCACAGAACCTCATCTCTCCCCCAGGCCATACAGGGCAAGAGGCAGACTCCCAGCAGCAGCCTGTCAAGACTCCACCACCTACTGTAGACCCACAAGAATCACCCTCACATCCTAAGCTGTGGGCTGAGTAACTTGCCCTTTGCACGGCACAGGAGGGTTAAGGCAGGGCTTAACGTAGTGAGAAGGGGTGGTTTTGTACAGAAATCCAAGAGTGATTGAAAACAGCCCTATTTTATTCTGTCCCGGGCAGCCCAGCTCAGTGCACTGCCAGCTGCAGTGTTTGGGATACTGCTAACAACACCGCCTTAATGTAGTGACAAAAATAACCGAGAACTGAATCATGTTTTCCTTTTCTTTTAACATTTTTTCATCATAAATAAAATCAGGGTATTTTACGGCATCCCTTTCAGGGCACATTTGGGTAAAGAGAGAAGTGCTTCACACACACCCAGACACCCACCAGCAGGAGACCATTTTGTGGGGTGGAGGTTGGACTGGACTCATGCCCTTGCCCAGAGTCTCCTGCTCTGGGGCATACAACTCAATGCAATGGCAGCCATCCATCTTACTGCATGTCGACACATTTTGAGGTGAAGAAAAGGCTTTTGTAGAGATTTTGTTTTTCATGGTTTGAAGTTATTTAGTGAAAAAGCAAACTCTTGTAAAGCTTCATCTTGTTTTCTTAATCACTTTTTCGTTTTCCTCCTTTTTTTTCTTCCTTTCTTTCCTTTAAAGGATGCTTAATTATTTTTGCAAACTAACATTTCACTTATTAGAAAAATAAAGGAAGAAACTGAAAAATTTCAAGTTAAATGGAAAAAATATTTTTGTCAATCTTTAAGGAAAGCAATTCCAAACATTGACCACGCTTTAAAGTGAAATCCTTTAGCTAATTTCCCTAAATTTTTGTTATAGGACAAGTTGAATAAATGGATGGATAGAGGATTATTCTTGATATTACCCAGAACGTTTTTGTGAATTCTTAGAATTGCTGAATCATAAAAACATTAAGGTTGGACCTCCACTTCTGCTTATATTTCCTTCTCCTTGGTTAAAACAGTACCAAAGGGGGCCTCAAGGAAAATTCAGGATTCTGCTGAAAAAGTGGCCATGGCCTGTGCAAGAACAGTGCATATCCAACAGCTCTTTTACACCGTGCTTAACAAATTAAGACAGACAGAGCAAGCCAAAGCAGATGGGAAAGATGTGATACACGATACAGATTCTAGTTCTCACAAATTCCAAAACGGACCATGAAGACATATGTAATCTCACTTCAATGTGGGGGAGCCCTTGGGCATCCCTATGTGAGGGGCACACAGACATTAAGGTAATTAAATATGAAAGAGGAGTCATAGTGGCACAACTCTAGTTGTTGTTCCCTTCTCTCTGGCTGTTCTTTGCAATTCTCTTCTAGGTGCAGCAGGAGTCAGCCCCAGAACCCCCATCTTCCTAATTGACCCTAAGAATACTCCACTACTTCAGTAAATTCTGTCTTCCTTAGTGACTCAAACAGCAATAAATATATATTATAATGTTCTGATACAGGCTCACTCCAGACATCTTTGATTAAGAAGAAAACTGTTTTTTCTTATATGACTTCCCATATTCTCCAGTTGTCTCACATTTTTGCTCTTCCTGACAGAAGAAAAACACCGATCTACCTGTCAGTGCCATCCCTCCTTCAGTCAACTGCTTTACATATTTGTTCATGCAGGCCTGAAAAATGGGCCAGTACAACAGTCCCAAGCAAGAGAAAAACTACCAGTAGTTACAGCTCCTCAGCATCACACATGTTTCTGAGTGGGACTGATTATAACTGCTCTTATTAACAGGGGAACTGTGTTAGAGGTGCTGTATCCTATAAATTAGTTTAAGCTGAGGTAATGTATGTGCCAACATATAACAACATGCTTGCTAGCTCAACAGATCTGGTAAGCAAATGTCTGGGAGAAACAAGACCTGCAACATTTCCAAGTGTTTTCCAAGTGTTGATTCTAAGACAAAGTTTCACAACCAAGTGGGCCCTTACAAATGTCCACATTTCTATGTAGTTTCTTAAAGCACTAAAAATCATTGCATTTTCTTTACGCTGGGTAAAAGAAAGAAAACTGGGGAAAAAAAAAAATAAATGGCACGCAGACTCATTTTAGCTAGACAGTATGAATAGCCTAGTTCTCCAGGTGTGGCATTTGTCACTGGAGACTCCTAAATTTTAATCCACCCCCTCTTCAACCTGTGTAACGCTCTTTAAAGTCATTTAATTCTAGTCTAGACAGCGCATTTTGTATGTTGCTGAGCAGATTCATCTTAAAAGTGTATTTCTTTCTGTAGGACTACTGTAGGGTGAGTACCCTGAAAGAACAGGGCCCACACATAATAATGAAGGCAGAGAGTATATTTTTGTACAGCCTACCCAGATGGTATAAAGACAACCAATAAATTAGGAAGGGCTCACCTAGAACTCCACAGGGAAAGGATCTCCAGCAAGAGATCCATCCCTGAGTGGTGGTCAGCCCTTAAATGGGGTCTGGGAGAGGTGGAGCTGGACTGCACCCCTTCCAGTCACACAGGCACATTGCCTTCACCTGTGCTCCTGTGGCTGACTCAGTGCTCACCTCAGGTGATCCATCAGTGATTCAGGCTGTGGTTCAACAGTTCCCATACAGACTACTCATATGAGCAACTTATCAGTGTGTCTGGGAGGCAAATCTGACCCTCTATATGGAGTCTTATGAAGAGAGAAAAAACTACCACAAATGTTAATTAGTTGGACCTTCATGGAGAAACAATAGTTTCCTAAGTAACAGAAACCTATATGCTTTAAATGTGATTGAACTACACTGTGGAACTGCAAATGAGGGAAATCAAATAAAGCCATCTTAGTGAGGACACATAGAAAATGAGTCAGCAGTGCTCTTCTGTTTATAGTATTCATAGTATCTTTCAGCTAGTGACCATAACACCTGAGAGAAGAGCACCATTGCCATGCAGCAAATCTTGATACATGAATCCAACCACAAGTAGTTCAGATTTGTCATTTCTCTTTTGAAACAAAACTGGAGTGTTGTTCCATAGCCTTTGGGAGCTTAAACTGGAACTGGACCTTCTTCAAACTTACTTTAATTAATTAATAGAGAACTAACATTTTTCTCTCCCTGAAGCTCCATTTCCACCTGACCTTTTCCAGCACTGTGTTGTGAGTCAGTTCAGTTTACCAGCCTGGTTAACAAACAGTTAGTGGCCTGTACTGAAACTGAGCAGGAACAATTTCAGTTCCAGATAAAACTGAACTGAGCTCCTGATATGACATATCCTTGCTTGTGCTGGGATTACCTAATCATGCGGATTTGCTTAAGGAAAATCTGATCTGAAACAATCCTTCCTTCAGAAAACTGATGTTTATGCACCACTTTAACTTTCTGTTATTGTCTGTAGTTTATCTGTGTCTTTACTACTTGCCTTTCTCCCACATGATCCCAAAATACTAGTTAAGACTCTCGATTCCAGGGAGATACTGGTTTGTTCTTCCGTAAGAAAAACAAGATGTTGTACAGAGCACTGAAAATAGGGCTGGAAGAAGGATGTGGGAATCCCGGTGGCAACTCGTTTCCTTGTCCTACAGTTCGTTTCCTTGTCCTACAGTTCACTAAGCAGGTGATGCTTTAGCTACTTGCAAAGACTTCCTTTGCTCTATAAAAAGCACAACAGGCAGATTAGGAATAATGCAGCCCTCAAGAGCACTGACTCCAAAAGCACATGTTCCTGAGCCAGGCAACAGCCATATTTCATGCCAATGACCATGTCCAAATAAGATTTAATACTTTCTTCCTTCTTTTTTATTTCCCAAAATAGGAATATTATGTAGATTTTCTGGATTTTGAATTAGAGTTATCCAGACCTGAGTTCGAGCCACAAAAATGTATTTAAGCAGGAAAGTGTGTGACTGAAACACTGCACGGATTAGCATCCCAGTGGTAGTTATAGTTTGCATGAGATGATATTATGTGCTATTATCAGGTTTTGATTATGATATTTGGATGACTTATAACCATAAGGTTGCTTTTTCCAAATCTTCCTATCCTCATACTGAGACTGGGGGCAAAAGTATGTGAAGGTGAACTCAGTGACTGCATGCAATGCCCTGTGCTGTGAAGAAGAAAGGTCTCAGCTTGCTTGGAATTTACTAAAGTTACCAAATGCTAGAGGATATGTACCATAGTTAATTCATTCTTTCCATACCAGAGAGGCCTCCCTCTGATCAAAGCTTATTCCATTTTCCATCTGGAAATATTCCCCTTTGAGAAGCCAGTGACTTGATAGAGGGGTTATTCTCGCTTTGGAGGAAATAAATGAAAAGCTACATGAATTCCAAGGACTTAGTGTCACTGATGTGTTGTATTATCCAGAATCAAGGAGATTACTTGCTATTTACACTAAAGCCTTTAGCATCGCTGAGGCAGAATATTACAGTTTACCTCACTTGCATATTCCTCCACTCATATGTTGTCAATAGCTTTAAGAAAGTGCCTTAGACTTAATAAAGTTGAGGTCTGGAGTTTTTACAAGCATGTGTAAGCCAGCAGACCAGCTTCAGGACTCTTCTCCAGCAGAGTATGTTTGCACCATCCAGACACCAAAACTAGTTCAGAAACAGTTGAGTTGTCATAGTGTGGAAGTCCACTGGGGCTAATTGACCTCACTGAGTTTATGTAACAGCCAGCTCAGGTCTCTCTCCAGCATGTATGTTGCTTTATGCAGTCCAAAGCCAGATTGGGCCTGAGAGAGCTAATGCGCTGTAAATACTATGTCACAGAAAGTTCACACAGGCATCCAGCATATTCAGATACACAGCATGAAGTTAACAAGGTGCAAGAGACTGAGAGCTACAACTGAAAAAGCAGCTGCTGGGCAGCCTGTGCACAGGGCTGTCCTTAACACTCAGGAGTGTTAGGCCTGCTTGGAATTTGCAGAGGAAAACTGGAGTTAAAAGAGGGCAACAATTGCATGTTTTGTGCAGTACTTGGCTGCACTGCCGATGAAAGGAAAAGCAGACTTGGGCTCATAAGCACTTTACCGATCCCTTGCTTTGTTTTCCCTTACCTCACCCTAACACCTTTCAAATTACCTTATTAACATAAGCAACTTGCTACATTACACAGACGTTTCATATTTGCAGCAGTTTTAAGGAGGGGTGTTAGTCACATAATTGCATCTGCAGCAGACTGTCATTTATTTATCCAACAGTGTTTTCTAGTCTCTTGCCCAAAATCAGAACAGCAATCCTCTCAGGGAATGCAGTGCCAAAAGCATGCATACATGCGAGGCTGTCTGAAATTTTAATTGCACGAAGGTCAGGAAGTTCAGGCTGAAGGTTCCCAGAGCAGCTCGAGCCCCCTTCCCTTGCATGTCACATTGTACAATGGGGTCTTTCACTACATAATCTCACAGAACAGGCAATTCAGCACGCTGCTCGACACGTATAATCATCTCATATGCTGCAGAGGACTTCCACTCCTCTCCTGTCATCTCAGAGGAACTCCTCTACCTCCTTCCATCCCTAAGAGTGCTAATCATGCTCTGAAAAACCCTACACAATCAGTTCGAAGGCAGCCTATATATCTAAGTAAGGACACGAATTCAACAAGGTGCCAAGTACATGTACATCTTGTAGAACACTCCTGGACCCATTGTACACAAGCTTTTACTTGGGCATATGTTTAAACAGTGGTCAGGTGAGTCTCAGAATACTGAATGTGGAGGAGGAGACTGATTCCAAGTTCTTCTAATTCTTGCTGTGATATACAGAAGCCAATGAACTTCAATGATAACAAAAAAACAAAACTGTTTTAAGGTGGATTTGTTGAGTTTGTGAGCAGTGTTAGGAAGACTAGGGGGGTAATGACAGCAAGAGACTAGAGTTAGAGAGTCTTCAAATCTTACCCAGCCCCGTGGTTCTCTTTTCCTCTACCCTGACTGGTTTATGCACTGGTGATTTGCTTCTATATCAGCAATTTAGGTGTACTGCCACCTCACAGCAATTCTGGACCAGTTGCAAAATCTCTGCAGATTTGAAAAGCTATCAGAAAACATTTGAGTCATTTTCCATGGGCAAATAACCAAAGCCAGACTCTGCCCATACTGACAGCTTTGGTAGGTCTGACTCCTTCACCTGGAATGTATGGAATGCACAAAATGCTTATATGAAGCCCTGATCGTGGAAAAGATTCTTATTTTTTCCATATGGTTTATGTATGTGGTCATCCGGGGAAGAAGAGAATTAAGTGATTGTTCTCTGTATTAGTTTAAATTCTCCTAAAAGGACAGAACATTAAAAATAAACAAACAAAAGAACCCACGCTCAAACAAACAAAACAGAGAACAGATTCTTATTAAGTCATTTCGAATTATGATTATGTACAAAAATAAAATTTGACAAGTCTTCTTTTCTTATGTCAGCTCTCAGTTCTACTGTAGCAGAGCCTGGAAGCTGCAACTCAGCCATCGTATTGTGCTGAATTCTCTAATGAGATGAGGAATGGGATAGTCCCAGTTAGCAGCACTAAGATTATTTTGACAAGACAAGTGTCAGAAATTTTATAGATAGGAAAAGGAAGTGTGAAAAGAGCAAGTGGTTTCTTTCAGGTCACATAAAAAGCCTGTGGCTGAGCAGGACCTGATGTACAATTTTCCCTTGCCTACATTCAAGTAATTGCCTTAGCCAGTATAACTACCCATCAACCCACGCTGCATTTAGGTCAGATTACTCCCCACATTCTTTCAGGAGCTAAATGGGTCTCTGCTAGAGAATACCCAGATACTGCTGAGAGTATAGTTTGTTCCATGTTCTGCCCCAGACAGCTGGCATAGAAATAAACTGTACATATAAACCATACCAAACCTGTGTCCAGCTTTACAGCATTATCTACCTCAGTGTGCTTTGCACTCTCAAGCATTCTGACAAATCCTCACACTGTGCACAGCATGTAATTTATGTCACTGAATTAATCTGATAAAAACATTATCTCAGTGAGCTGCAACACATACCTTGTTGCAGGGATTTTGAATAGAAAGGGAAAATAACTTAAAATATCAATAATATCAATTATAACTAGGGCTAGAAGGCTGCCATGTAATTCTAGAGGAGGTGAGAAAGGCTGCCATGTAATTCTAGAGGAGGTGAGAAAGGATTCAGCAAAAACACTGTCAGCCATTTCTTGAGCAGGTTAGTCTTGAGTATAGCTGTAAGTCACACTAGACCACTTGAACTGGGAAAGGTACAACTGACATAGACGTATTGACATGACCAAGTGGAAGGTTGTGAAAATGCAAAAGAAAAGGAAAATATTTATCCTCATTAAATTGATTAGCGTTGCATGTTAAAAATGAGCTGAGAGGTAAGCTACCTCAACCTAACCTGGGTAAGCTACCAGCTTTAATCAAAGCAAGTGAACACTGATGCCAAGTATGACTTACACACTTTGTAACCAAGATGCTATGCATAAAATGGAAATAAGTTATGTGGAGTGAAAAATAGAGTTAGTCTCCTGGTGCTATTTCTACAGCACGCTATAGCTCAAGCACTAAAGCAGGATTAACTTATAATGCCCACTGATTAAAAAAGAGAAAAAGAGCAGACCTTACATCACACAAAGCAAATGACTGGATACCAGCCAGATGTTTGAACAAATGTCTACTTCCTCCACTAACATGCTGCCTCTAATTCTCTGGGAAACTTTTCCTAATGGCGCTGGTGTGACAAAACAGGTACTTAGTTTATTCATTCTTCCCAACTTAGTCACACCACACTCCTATGAACTCTGATGCATATTCCCTATCTTCATCCTGGCACTATCTGTAGAGCTTGACCACTGCTTTATGAAGAACTCGTAAGCAGATCTCAGGAAGAATTGAAATTTATGGCTTGCATGTAACATGTGAACAATCCTAGCAGAGAAATTTCATGAGATCTCATGACCGAAAATCAATGTTGGGGCAAATTCAGACACATGTAATGTGACAACAATGAATATGAGGTACATCAATCGTTTGAATAATGAGACTAGATATGTAATTGGCTTTCCTGTACTTGAGAACTTTGATTCATGACGTCTTTCTTGAATGTGAGTGCTAGAAGAGTTGAAGAATCTGAAGAAGAGATTCTTGTGAAATCTTAGGCTACGTAGAATGGAAGACAAGTAATGAACATAGTTTTTTTACTCAGTATAACATCTATTTACTTATCTACCAGATACACAGAATCTTAAGAGACTCTGTCTCCAAAGGTCGACATGAATATAGATATTCCCACTTAAAAACTATATATAACACTGAGACAACTAATCACGAAGCATTCTGTGTTCAGGAAACTGAGAAAAAAAATATAATCAAAGATTTTCCTTCCAACTACAGTGCTGTGATTCATTTCTACCTGTTGAATGACATTTTATTATTGTTATTTATTTATGTCTCACTTAGTTGTGAGCTATTTCTTGCCAACAGGCCATTTGGGCAGTCCAGGAAAAGCATAATATGTGATTAGATCTCAGTGTAATAGAAAACAGCTTTCTTCCCAGGAGAAGAGAGAAAATGAGAAATTCAGCAAGTGCTGGTACAACTGCCTCTAGTTTGAATTACTAATGTGTGATGTAATGTACCTTGGCTCTTCCTTTCAGCCTGAGCACAGTTCAGGTTGCTGTTTCAGGCAGCAAACAGCCAGAGCTGGCACCACACAAACATAGGCGAACTCATACCCAGGCAGAAGTTGTGGCTGAGGTCAGGGCAACGTTACAGCCTCTACTACAGTGTCTCCTTGTTAATCTCAGTTTATCAGTGGTGTTGATCAACTCCGTGTAACAGCAATCAGGTCTAGACTGTAATTCAGATAAGGTGCGACTCCACACACACCTTTCTGACTTTGCCCTATAACGCAACTTCGAAATGTTAGACATATGCCAAAAGACAAAAATTTAGCTGAAAAATCTGACAGACACTTTGTAAAGCAGGGGCCCATATCATCTTGGTCTTGAGCCTTCTGTAACAGATCCCATGTTTATACAATTGAATCTTCCAGAGGCCTATGGCTAAATCCAGAAGAATTCAGGAGGTGCATACACGAGGCCAAGAATGCACACCTCACTAAGATAAATGATCAGTAAATGTATTCCTTTTCAATTTTGTTTAGCACTGGTCTGACAACTTCTCATATGCTTTCACTCTGTTATGAAAATTATATAGGAGCAGTGTAAAACTGTACAAATGCTACTTTAAAAATTAGTTTGAGGGTTCAGTTGTCTGTAGGTCACACACAGCCTGCCCTGCAGTTGGAGCTGGTAGTGCTTGCTATTCTGTGGCTGTGCTGGAACTAGAAGGAGCACGAAACAACAGAACAGACTAGAGAGTAGCCAGGTTCTGTTTATCATGTATTTGAACTATTGACTTACAGGTGAGAAGCTCCTTATGTTAGTCTTCATCCCTCTCACTACTTCTCCCTTTTGACAAACTGCTCTAGGAAACTACCTTTTTTTTTTTTTGGTGGTGTTTCTGAAATCAGCTAGATGGACCTCGTGTGTTGAGTGCAGAGTAGTTAAAGGCTTTAGTTGAAGAGAGCCTTCATCACCTCAGCCTTTAGCAAAGTGAACAGCAAACTCTGGAGTTAATCTCTTCAGATAATAAAGATAATAATACTGACAGAAAATAGGAGCACTGAATGGAACAAATAAAGGAGAAGCAAGCCATTGAGGCTGGATAGGAGATATACAAGAAGTCTCAATGGGATTAAAACTCTGAATGAATGAACTGCAAATGAAAAAATGATTTTCTCTTATGCACAGTTTCTGTGATGAATGACTAAAAGATAGTGTTGAATTACCTGCCTGTCACCTAAGACTTAAAAAATCCCCACGTTTATTACATCAGAGTGAGGAATAATGTACTGAATATTATAAAAGTGTTACATGAATCAATACTCCCCAGTAATACTCTACTCATCTCTAAAAGATAAACAGAGGAGGTTCCAGAGTTAAGTAATGAATGTGATCAGGAGCAGAAGAAAATTTCGATACAGAGAGAAATTGCAAGCCATTTAGGTCAGGATGAAAATACTCAAGAAAAATCAGGAAACAGAGCAAAAATGTTGGGTCCTCACTGGATACTGGATCAATACTTCACAGGCTGTGTATATCTGTAACTTCAGCTTTGTGCAGCTTTGAGAGAATGCTCTTGCTGCTGTATATGTGCAATGATTTTGAGAAATGTCAGAGTGAGGGAAAAGTGTCTGAGATTAACATCAAACTGAAGTATTAGTCTGAATAGGTAAAGTCCAGCTCAGTTCTTAAAAAGGAGAAAAGCAGAATCTGGGCACTCACTGAGGGAGTCACTGAGGCCAGGAATTCAGCAGTGTAGAGGAAAGAAGTGGAAATTTCCTAGGGAAAGAAAATACACCAAGGCAGAGGGTGCAATCCAGAGAAAAACCTTTGAAGGATATTGTGCTGTGCATAACCCATTTTTCACAGGTTAAGAGAGGTGGAAGGAAGTAATTTCAATCAACATCAGGTTATTTAATAAGTATTTGCTACTGAGACCTTAACAGCTTTTCTGAAGCAATTAATAGTGGCTACATATATGGATGCAAAATACCAGAGTGTCTAATCTCATGTGGCAATGCTTTCATTTTTGGAAGTAAAAAAGTAAGTTACAGAAGACCAAATTAACTATAACAAGTGGATAAAAGACATACATTTGTCAAGAGCACTGCCTAGGATGTCACAGGTTATTTTGCAAGAATTCAAATAAGCTGAAATTTAAGGCATTACAAGAACTGCTCAAAATCAGATAAGTCACATTCTGTGTTCAGGTACACCAGTTCAAGCTTATGGTTTTCTCCTGTGGTACAGGTATGACTGAATGGAAAATAAATCTCAGTCCTGCAAAACTTACATCTTGACACACTTCTCAGTAAATGTTTTACAAACTTTACCAGCAAAAAGAAAAGGAAGAACCACTGCAGAATGCACTTTATGAGAGAAAATGAAGTCTCTTTTGGAGTGTTCACTGACAGAATTGGAATCAATTCAGCTGTAGTTCAAACGGGAAGAAAACAGTGAACTACCACCCAAACACAGCTGAAAGGAACTGTTATATAGCACAGTGCATAATTCCCAGAGAGCCTGTGTAATCATATCTGTAGCTCCAGCCCTGAATTTCAATGGCCCAAATTCTCCCATTTGCTACGTGTGAGCAGTGGCTTCAAGGGACTTTAAGTAGGAGAGATTTGGCCAAAATAAGGTAAAACAGATGGCTTGACCATTTTACCTCCTTCTGAAATAAAGAAATAAATAAAGTGTTCACTGCAAAGCAGCTGCCCCTCAAACTCCTGTTCAGCTTAGAATATACAGTAGTCTCATTCCTAGCCAGTGAAGTCAGGCTGTAACCACGACAGCAGAGAGTGTAAATCTCCACTGTATGAAATGGCCCAGGCTGATAAAGCAGATTGTTGTGCAAGTACATCTGTGTCTGGGTCTGTGTCTAGGGAAAGTAAGAAAGCGTATGGCTTGGGGTGGGAGTGAGGGACAGGAAACAGCCCACCAAACCCTTTACCAGAGCAGCTGTGGGTGAGCTGCCAGTTGGATGAGCACTGCAGGAGGGCTGAAGGATGCTTCTGAGCATGGGGTGTGGAGGTCACAGGAAGAGGAGGCAGACAGATGGGAAAGGATAATCCAGCAAAGGAAGATCACCCTGTGCCAGCTGATTCTGGCATCATACAGTGATGCTATTCCTCAGGGGGAAAGTGCTCAATCCAGCCTGACCTCAGACTAATCATTACAGTTGTTGCATAGAGAAAAGATCAGAAAAAGACAGCTCTTTTGCTCCAGCCTGCACTCCTGACTTGACAGACTGGGGTCAACGAGCTGGCAGCACACACATCTATAAAGATGGAGAAAATAACAGCCTCCTTTTAATCATTCTAAATCTGGCACCAGGTCAAGCTTTTCTTTATCCTTTTCCAGTGAAACTGGGGCCTTCTTTCTTTCCTTTCATTAAAATAAATGAATGTATGACTGATGATCCTGGAGCCTGATATCTCCTACGTATACAAAGATTAGATACAACAGTGGCAATTGCCAGAACAGCACATGCTGATATATTCCAACTCTCATCTCCAGACACCCCCTCTAAAGGGAAGAAGCCTGTTTCCATGCCTTGTCACCCACTGGCCTCTCTACTGCTGTGGAGGTAAAAAAACAGGGGTGATCTGATAAAGAAGGGGCCTTAACCTAAAGGTTAAGCTGTGGCCAGCCTGCTTATCCTAATGAAGCTGATGAGAGACAAGGGAGCTGCAACACACTGACTTACACAATAGTAATGCAGCAAAGCACAGCAAAATTGAAATGAAAATCAACAGAGGAATTAAAATTCTTTCTCTTACCATCCAAGCACATTGGTACACATGAGAATGGGCAGTTCCTCCAAAGCTTAATTCCATTTTGGAGAGGCTGTTGAACTGAAGCCAAACAGAAAATCAGTTTGAACCAATATTTTTGATCTCAGACCACACAAGAACTTATTTTGATGATTTTGCTGATGCTGAGCCAGGGTGGAGCAAACTTCATTTTTTCTGGTTCAGAATAACAGCAGAATTTGACATTGTCACCAGGGATCTTCCTGTATGGGAACAGCTTGTGTCTAGTAGGGCCCAAACCTCACAGCTTTAGGCATTCGATGACTTTCCTGTCTCTCCCAAATGTACATTGTGATGCTCTTTTGCCATGCAGCAGGCTGTTCATCAGAACAACTTTTTCACTTGTCTAAATTGATGTCCTCTCCAGAAAAACCAGGCAATTTTCTTTTTAGCTCTGTGTGAAGTTATCTAGGAGCTGCTGGGCCTCCAGGTGAAATTCCTGGATACACCCTTGAATGCACCTTATATCCCAGATGTGAATGCACATGTTTATGCACTGTACAGGCACAGGGGAATCGGGAAAGAAGTGTCCAGTCCTTCACACACGCAAATATCCCTTATTTTCCCTTCCATGACAAAATAATGTAGCTACCCACCAGATACAGATAGGTACATAGTATAGATACGTAAGATAATAAGACAAGATAGGTAAGATAAAGATATAGAGAGGTACAGAGAAACTGAACTGACAGAAATGTATCACTGCACCTGTGGCAAAGAAGCAGATTAACAAATTCTTCCCTGTCCTGAGGCTCGGCACGTGCACGCTCACTGTAACTGCTCACTAAGAGCTCTCAATAACATCGATGCCAGATGACAGATTTTTCTGTGATCATTACGCTTTTCTTTTTATGTGTTTTGCATCACCCTCATCCTTGCATGTAGAACTGCCCCACTGTGGCCACACACCTTTCTGGGCTCTATCTATTCAAATAGATGATGAGAAACATGGTCTGAAAACCAGTGGGTCACATTAAATGACAGGATCACAATATCTCTAGTTGCCTCCCCCCAAAATTATCATTATGTTCCTTATTCACTCAGACCTGTGCGTTCTGTATTGCTGCAGATGTCGCACAAGAAAGCCTAGAGATTTACATTTAAATAAACAATGGCTCATAGATGTTTCTGAGGGCTGAAAAGCCCAGGAACAAAACAACATATTCAATCTGAGAAATGTCTCCCACTTAAATGATTCTGGGATATTTCCTTCCTGTTCCCCTACAAAGACAGACAGGTTTTCTTTTAAGAAATTCACTCCTCCTCAGTTGGATTTTTTTACAATGAAAACTAAACAGGAGCACAAAGCTGGAGTTTGTGGGTAACTGGCAAGATCAAACTATGAGAGTTGTTTTAAAAGTTACTTGATACTTAATGAATTGCAAACTCAGTAGAGTACCAGCTGGAAACAGCTAAGCCATTAACCAGCAAGAGATGGGAAAGAACAATGACAAAATGAATCAATAAGCCAGATATCCTGGAGAAAATACTTCTGGCACTGCGGGACAACATAAGCAAGTGTGTTATATATATAACCGATCCTTGCTTAAACACACCAATCTTAAAGTTGACCCCAAACAGAAGCCTAGTGCAGGCACAGAGAGAAGTACATAGGATGGCTATGTGGTTTGAAGCCTGGGCTGTGAGCCAGGAGTTTCCAGTTTCCTTTTTTCCCAGTTCAGCTTGTCTGCTGGTCCCCAGTCTTTGCAGGTAAACAGGCCACAACACTGAGGAAGTTATGATCTGTAGGCAAATGATTCGTGGCTCTCCGTCAGCCAGCCAGACCAGAAGCCCTGGGGTCCTTGTCTCAGACCACATGCTCTTTGCAGTAGAGGTTGTGTTTTTCTTGCTCTGGGAACACTAACCTTGGTTGTATGCACTCCCTAGCATGAGTGCCAGAAATTAAAGCAATCACCTTTTAGACTGAAAAGGAGATGAGGGTTCTGTAATACTTTGTCTACAGGCCTTTAGTTACAGACCTTTTTCTATGTTTAGGGCCTAAAATCTCCCCTACATGCACCATTTTGCTCTAAAAATATTAGGTGCTTATATCCATACTAGATCATGGAGGATTAAGATGTAGGAGTGATTTATTGATGCAATGAGTGTTCTAACGTAGGTCCAAAACGTTTGTTTTCTTTTTTGTTGGGGAGGACGGGCTGAATTCTCTGTTTTAGAGTCAACGTTGCTAACAGAATGGGATTTTAAATATGGCTCTTGGCAATATGGTTGTTCTGTAAAGTAGAAATGTTTTTGGATTCAGTTCTGTACTTCATAAATTTATGATTTACCCTGGACAACAATCTTAAAAAATGATAATACAGTAACAAATTACCAATAGTCAGCCAAATGCTTTGTTTCTTAAGCAATATTTCCCACAGTCTTCTTTTATGCTCCATTAAGAAAAAAGTTAAGATGGCTCAGAATTTGTTACTTCTCAATAAACAGCACATAGGAGTAGCAAGATTTAAAAGGACAGAATTACTATCATATTATTCAGCTTCAGGAACAGCTGAATTTGAAAGAAGACGGTCTTGCACTAAGTTATATCTTTTTGTTCTCTGGATCTTGGATGACAACTTCTTTGCCAAATTTCCTTGAAAGCTGAAACAAGATGAGTACAATTTACACCTTTAAAGATCCTTGCAAATTTTTTCAGATTTATTACTTACTCTTTCATATATCTAAAAAAAAAAAAAAAAGTGAATTTGAACAAAATTGACTTTGAAACAGAAACACATATCTCCTAAGACAAGGAACAGGTAAATGTCATTCTCTACCTTTTCCTGGGGGCAGAGGAAAGTGTCAGTGTTTTTCCAAAACTGTTTGATTCACTTCGCTGAAAAACTGTAAAAAAAAATACTATTTAGTAAGACTTCAAAATAAGACTCTTTACCCTTGCATAGCTGCAGCAAAATAATTTTCCACAGTCCCCACTATAAAATGGTGTAGGGAACCTGCTTTGACAGGGGGGTTGGACTCGATGATCTCTTGAGGTCTCTTCCAACCCCTATGATTCTATGATTCTATGAAATGCTTTCTGTGCTCACCTTGGAAAAGAGTATTGCAGATGAAATAAAATGCATAGAGATTTCTGGCTTCCTGTGTCTCCTTCATGAAAGCATTACTTTGGACCTCTTCTCCTTAGCAGATGATTGCCAGAAAAGTTGTGGGAATACAGTTATCTTCAACATTTCCAGAGGTTTCAAGAAGTGCTAGGTGAAAATAAAAAGCAAGATTACCCCACTAACTTAGTTGCAAAAAGAGAAAAGAAAAAAAAAAATGAGAAAAAAAAGTTCATGTTAAGGAAACACTGTACTAGAGAGAATTTCCATGAGGAAATTAAAGCGAATGAGGGTAAGTTAGATGCTTAACCACAGGATGCAAATAACTCAGCCATTTTTTAAGTGCAGGAGACAAGGCAATGAGGGCTTCCAAGTCCACATTCCCTGATGACATAATTTCTGCCATGGACAGATGCTCTGCTGATATTAAGCCCAAAATCAGCATTCTCCTTTTTAGATTTGGTTCATCCAGCTAAGGAATATTTAGAGAGGTTAGCAGTTTAGCTGGAAGTATTTCACTCAACGCTGATATTCACAGTGAAAGTTTCATCCTTGGGGCTGTAATTTCTCCATGACTTCAAACCAAAATTATCTCAGTTTATTTCAGCACAAATAAAGGCAATGAAACCTAAGGAGGTAGTGATGTCTTCTCAGATGTCAAAATTAACTTCACTCCTTTTTTTTTCCAGTTGAAATATTTCAAGCCACTGGAATGTTTTGTAGTCTAGAACTTTTGTGCATTTGGGATTAAAAACAGCCAAGATACTTCATTTTTTAAATAGTCTTCTGTATTGTAGAACTAATTTTTTCCCCTTAATAAAAGTTAATCACAGTCTGCTGGATACAGCTGGATTTGTTTCATAATGCAGAACAGCACGTGAAGTACAGTTCTACCACAAAAATTCTCAGTTCCCTCTGCTCCTTCTTTTACTTTTGGCTTGGGTTGCTTTTGTAAGGGAAACTTCATCATGTGAAATGCGCAACAGGATAAATTCTGCACTCAGTCCTCCCCATTCTTCCCCATCCAGCCACTTCCACAAAAAAGTGCCCACATTTCACAAGGATGTTCCTCTCAAGCAAGCCAAACCTGCTTTGGAACTGTCACAATAGAAATCTGGGTGATGAAGCCCAGAGCTGCAACTCTGATCTCATAGAATTTGTTGCTTTGAGATATTCAAGCCAGCTGTCCAGTGCTCTGAGAAAGTTGGCTTGGCAGAGGAGGAGGAGACACTTCATACCTCTGCCACCACCCAGGCTGATTCACTCTCACTGGCCTCGCTCACAAAAATGTCCCCGTGCAGGGAGGTGCGGCCCAAAGTCTGTTCAAAACTTGGCTGCTGACAAAAGATGTCATGGAATGTGCTTGACAACGTGCATGACCTCCACCAATGCAGCAACAAATTTCTCATGGCACACTGACCAAATACTCCACCAGCATTGGCAAAAGAGCATTTTTCAGTGTCAAATTCATCACAGCCTCAGCTTCACCTAACAGCAAAAATTGAGGGTCCTCTGTGTAGTTCATAGGAAAATGTGCATTCATGACAATGTACAGCTCATTTGACAGCTATCAGCTTTACTTTCACAATTGAAGCATCACCCATACCCCAGTGACCAGTCTGTTGAATATTTACAAAGTGACCTTCTTTTTTTATCTTTAGATCTCAAAGCAACTTACAAAAAGAAGAGAAAGTCTTTCTCAGAGGTCAAGAACTTTTACAGAGGAGGAAGCAGATGCATGCTGAGATAATGTAAAAAAGGTTAGCAGCGTAGGCAGAAAATTAGAGGCATGGTTCTCTTGAAGTGGAGTATTTCATTCTAAATGTTTCGAAACTACAAGAACAGTAGAAAGCTCCTATGTCTTTTTCTTAGTAAATCCACCACAGGTCAATCTGTGCTTTCGGAACCTAAAAATATCAGATCATCTGGTTCTTCATCAGCCGTGGAGTACATACTATACCAGTTACTGTCATTTCCTAACTCTTCAAAGGATTTAGTACTCTCTTATTCACTCAGTCCAAAAGAGAACAATAAGGCCTGTAGTGACATATTATTCAACGACATAGTAGAGTTTCCTCAATAAAAGACATCTGGTACTGCACACAACAACAGCAAAGCTATGGATTAGCATGATATTTGCAGTCCTGTACTTTTAAGAAACACATTGCTGTATTTAAGCAGAGTGCAAACCAGCACGAGTCACGACATGAGAAAATAAGATGTTTAAGATATAGCCCTCCACAACCTTTTACAACTCTTGCTGAGGTTTAATCCCAATGTGAACAGTTGTGCATACTACATTATTTATCCCAAACTTAGAAAATAAGCTACTATCAAGATCAGAATCCATTAATGTTATGAATGTAACTTGCAAGCTATCTGACAAAATATGAAAATCAGTATTTTCCTCCCGTACTATTTTTTTTTTGTAAGAATACCTTGTGATTGTTTCATTGCTACAAGAACAGGTGCTTTTTTCTGTTTTAGAATAGAACAAAATCTATTTGTTTACATCCTGAAGTATGGAAGATGGATCAGTTGGCTAGGAAACTCTAAGCTTGGGTGACCCTATAGAACCTCTTTTTCCCATGACTTCTCCAGTGAGGCATTTTCACATTTCAGTTTTCAAATAACTGTGAATTTACTGGGGAAAAGCAAGCAAGCAAGCAAAGAAACAAACAAAAACCCAACCAAAACAAACAAAAAAATGAAATGCATGCTCCATGTAAGCTGAAGTTCAGCAGGGGGTGAGCTGAAGCATGGTGAGTTGCGAATGTTTATATGAGCCCTGAAGAGAAACATCATCTTTAATGGAAAATGAATGGAAGCCAAGCAAATTCATCTGGAATACAAATATGAAAATCATAGGACAACTTTGGGTAAATAGTGATGTCATCAGGTGGCCAGGAGAGACATTCCAGTGTTCATTTTCAGCCCACAGGAGGTCACAACAAATAAATCCAAATGAAAGCTGAAGGTCACTCATTCATGTCTGTGCAGTAGAATAATTAATGAAAGGAAAGATTACCAGAGTATCGTGTAAGGTTAGCCACACTGCTACTATTTATTGATGAGGTTATTGCTTTCAAAAACAGCTAGATACAGTGCCCTGCTGTGACTGGCAAAAGAGGGAACTTGTTCTGTGGGTGTAGTGGTTGGAGCTTGGTATCATGATGTCAGCACCTGGGGTTCTTCAGAACAGCAAGCCAGCCATTCTGCTGGTCATGGGGGATACTCCAGTTCTCTTTTCAGAAAATGAAATAAATCATCTTTACTGATGTGACTGGAGCCTGATGTGGGTGGGTGCACTACATTCTACCTTCTGCGGGTAGCCTGGTCTCTGGTCTCTGCTCATCCAAACCACCAGAACTTGGCACTCAGATAAAATGCTTCAGATTATTGTTATCTCTTCTATGAGAAGTAGGTTTGATTTGATGTTCAAAACCTCACTGGTTTTGATTTTGTTCTGTTAGTTCAGACATGAGACTGTTCATAACAGGGTTCTTTTATAATTAAATCTCAGTGGTTAGATGGGTAAGATAGCAAATTCCAACCTTAGGCTGTTGACTTTACATGAAGCTAATTTGGGCTACTGAAGTTATGGTTGAGTTCGTCTTGTTATGACTTTGAGGAACTCACATTTCTGATCTTCTGAAATGGGAGCTATATTCTCTATTTAAATGTACCTTCTCAGGCTTTTCAAACAGCAGAATGTATAATGACTAGTTTCTCTTCTGTGATAGGAACAAAAACGTTTAGTGATGTATTCTTTTCAATTTTCTGCCATGTAGAAAATACTCTTGAATTTCTCAGAGTAAGACCACACTTGCAAGAAACTCATTAAGATTTAATTACCCATTAAAAAGTAGAATATTTTATGATAGCAAAGGCAAGAAGTGGAGACACGGAATCTTTCTGAGGTAGAAGTTCAGTGCAATTAGCTGAACTATGCCATAAAGCTTTTCCATCTTTAGAAAAGTTGTTTCAGTCAGTAAGATGTTTCCCAACACATCCCAAGAAAAAAGTGCTTTTAACCAGTGAAGTTGTATTTCTTGTGGCAGGACCTCGGGGCTTCCATTAGCTAGTTTTGCAAATGAAACTACCCTATGGTTAGATTATACAAATAAGCTTTAAAAAAAGAAAAGCAGAAATAAGCACAAGCATCAAGGCTTGGCTTTGCTATAAATATTCACCTATGTTCTGTGCAAATATTTGTAATACAGAGAAGACTGTTTTCACCAAATATGTCCAGGAACTAGCAAATCATCAGATCAAAGGTTCTCAAAAATTGTTCCCTGGCAAGCTTTTGCATTTGTCATTCTCTACGGTTATTGAAAAAAACCTTCTTAGAGATAACTTCCCCACCTCCTGACAGGTTCTTTCACAACACTGTTGACTCTGAGTATCATTGAAGTGCCTCTAAATACTCAGATACATTTAGTGTGTATAGCCAGGTTTTGATTTATAGGGCTCAACACACTCACCAAAGAAAGGAAGGAACAGACTTTTATCATCCGGATGGGGAAGATTCTTATCACATAGACTTTTACATCAAGAAAAGATCTTTTACTGCAGCTAGCTAATATCTTCTCTGCTAAGCAGTACTGCTCATGACAGCAGGCTGTTTGCAAAGCAAAGCACTGTGTAATATGGGCAAGAGCACTGCAGTCAAGCCAAGTGCAATTTGTTTAAACTAATACAAATATGTATGAGAGCAAAGTAGATGGATTCTTGAGAAAAACAGCAAAAATGCCCAGAGCCAAAGAAATATTTTAAGAAGATAATCTAATGACTATGTGAGTGGGTATTGAACTAAGAAAGTGGTTAAATAAAAAGGACAGGACAATGATGTCCAGTGCAGAGGGAATGAGATGCACTTCTCTCACTGTAGCAAGAAAATTGAATAGGCTATAGTGGATACAAAATGTACTGGTATCAAAATTGGTAAAGTGATTTCCCCTCCTCTTTACTGCTTTTGTGTCCCCGAAGAGCCAGGTTTGGTGAATCCTGGGACCTAGTTAAATTCTTGTTGAAGAAGGATTTAGGAACATAGACTAACAAATTTTTAGTATAATCTTTTTATTTAGAGAGGTTCCATTTCACTAGGCATATCAATAGTAAAATTACCAGTATATTTCTTCCAAGAGAAACGTCTTCTTAACTCCTCTCTTGTTCCTACAGATAAACATTCTCTTCATCTCAATCACTCTTTAATTTATCTGTTTATTTTACTGCTTCCTCCTCATCATCAGCACCATGTTTTTCCCAGCATTGGAAACCCTATATGGTAAAATCCTTTCTTTAAGCCCAACTTGCTTCAGTGATTGACCTGGTCAAATTACAGTTAAGCTAGCATACTAGCAATGGCCACTTGTCTTCACCTGTAAAATAGATAGGACTAGCACATTAGTGGAGTTATTGGAAGAAATGCATTAATGTTTGTGAGTAAGTGTTCAGCTGTTGCAGAAATTGTAGCTCACATTTGAGTGCTTTGTAGACTGAATAGCTAACCAGTGCTAAATGCTGGAGGCAACAAGAGGTTGGTAGTAGGCAAGGAGCTGGGGTTTTTTTGCACAGTGATTTCTTTGGATAGCTATTTTTTTAGTCATATTAGCAGAGTTAATCCCAGTGATATATTTGGAATTTAAAGGTAATAGCTTTTTTTTTTATTATTTTAATTGTCTCTGTTCTGGCATATGACATTATGATTTTCACTAGCTGACAATATGTGTATTTATTGGCATTATCTGCTGTTGACCATGGGAATCAACATGATTTAAAATCCTCACAGGGGTGAGGAAAGAAATTTTACTCTCACTGAGCATTCTTTAAATAATCTCCCCATATCATATCTCACCTCAAATAAATACTGGAAAAATTATACTTTCCTCGGGTTCTCAAATACAGATTTCATTTTTGCTCAGATATTATGAAGGAAATTCATCATTACAGAAGTAGAATTAGTTTACATACTTTTCTTTTTTTCCTAGGCACTGAAAATATTAACACTGGCTCTGCCTAAATAGCATTTTATGTCAGCATCTTGTCATTTTCAGCCAAGTGCAAATACTGATTTTTTAAGGAGTCTCCAGTCTAAAAAATGGCTCTGTGAATGTGATACTGGGATACTTTATGTTTGCTCCTGTTTACCCTGCTAAGAATGGATAAGGGTAGAGGTGATCATTTTTTATTTTTCATCTGCCAGTGTCTGAATATGAAAAATATCAGAAATTTTACCAGAAATAAACTAGAAGTCAGTTGACAGTCTGATTGATGAAGAAGGAGTAGAAACAGTGGCAGGAATGTCACCAAAAGAGCAAAGACTTCTCAGTAGCACAGATTTCTACTCATCAAACCAAAGTATCCCAAAGTACAAAGAAAAATCTCAAATTCTTTCAGTACCACCTTTCCCAGCTATGTAGCAATCAAAAGGTTTTCTTTTAAACATCTTTACAAGTGTTGCCTTTCACTTTTGCTCAAGTCTTCTTCCTTTTACAGAGGAAGCCAGGACAAGCAGCTGTGCGCTACAGATAAAATAATATCTGAGGTATATATACAGAAAGAACACACAAAGCTTCAGATGAGACTTTTCTCTCACCACTAAACTAAGAAGCAATGGAAAGATACAGAACATTTTTTTCACTCCCCTCAACCCACCATCAGAGAGTACATAGGGCACAAACATCCTCAGCATAAGACGGTTCAGGTAAAGGCTTTTAGATCACCAGTTCTGAAAAATGAGCACTACTTGCAAACATTTGAAGTTCACCTTCAAAGATCATGGCCATTGCTTCTTTCTGCTGTGTGAAGCAGCAAAGAGAAAGGAAGTAAAACAGGAATGAAAATACTTGGTGGTGATGCTTCCTGAAATAAACTGTTTACCTAAAAGATGACTGTTAAATATTTTTAAACTGGCACCAGCTAATTAAACAATTAACGGTTGCAGAACTTGCCCTAGATATAGGGTGAGGTGCTGAAAGACACTTCTGTAAATGGAGTAAACTGATGTGGCTACATGAAAAGCTAATTATATGTATGAACACAAGCCCTCAAAAACTACTCCCATGTGAAGGACTTTTAGAAAAAAGTACATATGTGCATTCAGGTTAAAAATCAGCCAGGAATAAATTCTTCTCTTACTTTTCACAGTTTTTTTCCGTGCCAATAGCAATAATAAACTGCAAACAAAAGGGCTCTTTAAAGCATTTTTTTTTTCAGTTTTGCATCTGTTGTCCTAGGTGTGACCAAAAACATGACTTCACATGATACTTCCTCATCAAAGTGGCTGGAAAATAGAGTGAGAAGATCTCAGAGTAAGTTACACAACTTGACATGAGTAATGTGGTCTGTTACAATGACAGAAACAGCTTGTTTTGTCAGGACACTCAGTTTGGATGCAAAAGAAAAGAGAATGAAAAGTCAACAACAATGAGAAGTACAATTGATCATGCCTTATTGGACTGCACAAACTTTGGAGTCAGCTGACAGGAAATGTTGAAATGTTGAACAAAATCACCTGCAGAGGTGACTGCTGAACCGATCTCTTTGAGAGATCTTGGAGAATGGGAGAGGTGTCTGAAGACAGGAGGATAGCCAATGTCAATCTGGTCTTCAAAAAAGGCAGGAAAGAAGATCAGGGAAATACAGGCCAGTCAGCCTCACCTCTGTCCCTGGAAAGGTGATGAAACAGCTTGTTCTGGATGCCATCTCCAGGCAATTGGAAGAGAAGAAGGTTATCAGGAGTAGACAGCATGGGCTCACCAGGGAGAGGTTGGGCTGGACCAATCCGGTGGCCTTCTACGATGTCATTACTGGCTGTATGGACAGAGGAGAGCAGTGGATGCAGTCTACCTTGACTTCAGCAAGGCATTTGATACTGTCTCCCACAGCATCCTTATAACAAAGTTGAGGAAGTGTGGAATAGATGAGTGGATGGTTAGTTGCATTGAGAAGTGGCTGACTGGCAGAGCTCAGAGAATTGTGATCGGTGGCACAAAGTCCACTTGGAGGCCTGTACTTAGCTGTGTTCCTCAGGGGTTGGTGCTGGATCTGATTCTTTTCAACATTTTAATCAATGACCTTGATGAGGGAATAGAGTCCACCCTCAGCAAGTTTGCTGATGATACAAAGCTGGAAGGAATGGCTGATATGCCGGAAGGCTGTGCTGCCATTTATAAAGACCTGGACAGGCTGGAGAGCTGGGCAGAAAGGAACCAGATGAGGTTTAACAAGAGCAAGTGTAGAGTCTTGCAGGTAAGGAGGTATAACTGCATGCACTGGTACAGGCTGGGGATGTCCTGCTGGACAGGAGCTCTAAGGAGAGGAACCTGGGTGTCCTGTTGGATAACAGGCTGGCCATGAACCAGCGGTGTGCCCTGGTGGCCAAGAAGGCCAATGGTATCCTGGGGTGCATTAAAAAGAGCGTGGCCATCAGGTCAAGGGAGGTGATCCTCCCCCCTCTATTCTGACCTGGTGAGGCCTCACCTGGAGTACTGTGTCCAGTTCAGGGCTCCCCAGTACAAACAAACCTGGGACTGTTCAGCCTTGAAAAAAGAAGACTCAGAGGGGATCTGATCCACATCTATAAATACCTAAAGAGTGGGAGGCAACGGGACAAGGCTGAACTCTTCTCAGCAGTGTGTGGTGATAGGACAAGGGGAAACGTCCACAAACTGATGCATAGGAAGTTTCACACAAATGTGTGTGAGAACTTCTTCACAGTGCAGTGATGGAGCACTGGCACAGGCTGCACAGAGAGGCGGTGGAGTCTCCTTCTCTGGAGACATTCAAGACCCACCTGGATGCCTACCTGTGCAACCTGGGCTAGGGAGCTGCTTTGGCAGGGGGTTGGACGCGGTGATCTCTAGAGGTCCCTTCCACCCCCTACAATTCTGTGATTCTGTGAAATAGAATTGTCTGGTTAGGATAACTAGCCACTGTATTGGAAAGAATGGAAAATGAAAATGAAGCAGCTGTACTGAAAGGACTTAACCTACACACATGAGCAACAATCACAGATCTCTTAGCAACCTGTGGCAGCAGAATTCTAGACTGTATAGGAATTGGCTTTTCTTGTTCCGTGAACAACTTCAAAATATTTCACAATCTGCATAAATTGACAGAGGACCGAACACTTTTCATCCACCAAAATTATTAAAACATTTTCTATTTGAATCACCAAAACCTTTCATTATGATACCTGTGAAGATTTTGAAAGTGTAGTTAAAAAAACATATTTTGCTTACCTTTTCAAAGACTAGTTCTTTTGCATTTGAAAATGTGTTTTGTAGCTTTGAAACTTGCATTTTTACTTTTTTTCCTGTAATGTGAATCAAGAACTTTTGAAACCAGTGCTTGCAAAGTTCTTACAAGAACTTGGGGGATTTTCCAGCAAAACTAAACTTTTAAACCAGGCCTGCTCTAAAGGAGCAGATGCCTCCCACCATCATCATCCATGTCACCCATTTTAACAAGACCATCCTCGGAGAAGAGGGTATTTTCCTTTCTAATCATGCAAGACCCTACAGAAATAAAGGTTTCTTGAACTAGCTGTTTCTAAAACACTACAGCATACCTCTGATTTGGTTATCTAACTGTGTTCTGTACTTTCTAAGGCTGTAACTAAGCCAGGAGTGTGGTAGGCACAGTCCTTCCTTCTACACAGCTCACTGAACAGAGCTCTTTCCGCAGAAGCTTTTGTGCTGGACCTTGAAATCCTGTCCCCTCTGCCCAAGTGCTAATGATCCCATGGTGTGTTTTTCAGAGTTTTTGGGGTTGTCCTTAAACAAAATCCCACTTCATTTTCCCTTTTTGGGCAGAAAGCCCGGAGCTAATTGGATGCATTCTCTCTCTTCTTCAGTGACTAAATGTAATGCTGATGTGTGCATATAATGTGGGAATCACGTTAATCATAGGCGCACAGATTTCAAAGCCAAGAGTGCTGGTTGTGATGACCTAGTCTGATCCACAGTGTAACACCAGGCATAGAATTTCTGCCAGTGATTCCTGCCTCAAGCCCATGATTTTGCACCTCAGTTCCCATCTGTATAAACCTAGTCGCGGCTTCCAGACACTGGGTTTGTTATGCCTCTCTCTGCTGCGTAAAAGAGTTCTTTGTTCCCAGAAACCTTCTACCACACTAAAGCCTTATGGGCTGTGACCAAGTCACCTCTTCACCTTCTCTTTGCTAAAATGAATAGATTAGGCCTCTTATATCTCCACCCTCAAGGTAAGGTTTCCAGGCTTTGAATTATCTATGAAAAGACCACATAGACCTATGCTCTTGGTATCTCACAGAAATCTTGAAGATACGAGGCTCCTGCAGTGTGGGCTCTTCAAAGGCTGCACACCTATTTATTCAGAGGTTAGTCATTTCAGTGCTCCAGCTGGATCCACAGCCTTTGCATTTATCCACAACCCAAGCATTTACGTTATGTTTATAGTTTTCTCATCACCTGGTAATTCTCAATTAATTCAACAGAATTTCTGTAATTTTAAATGAATCCTAGCATCTGCATTTAAGCAGAGTTGTGGATTCATATTCAGGGAAAGGCTTGGAATCTTCAGTGGCACCCATAACAGAGGGCTTAAAACAGAAATGCTGATCAGTAAGGAGAGTTTGAGCAATTAGGTGGCACATCACACAAAGCCTTGGCTGTCCTGTTTTAGATGCAACTTTTTAGTTTGTCCTGTTATTATTGACTTGGTCCTTCAAAAAGAAAACTTGGCTCAAAGGGCTGCTTGTAGTACTTCCTGTTACCCTGTTTGACCTGCCATATGTGTATATACATCAAGTGCCAGCTTACCAAATGTGCTGTTCCTGTAATTACTAGCAAAAGCCCATGTAATCCATGACAAACCAGCCCTAATTTTCATGGCAAGATTCCCAGGTTTTGCAGCAATCTGATGACAGAGGTATCTGAAGTATTTTGCACACATTGAAAAATAGTGACATTGTCAAGGGATTAATTGTGAACTTCATAAATACTACATGCAGAACTCCCTTGCTCTAGTATCCTAGTATCTATCTTGGATGGATATATACAGATATATACACACAAAACTTCAGTTTTCATAATTCTTCCACTGAACCGCACTGTGAAAATCACAGATTTTAAGAGAGCAAGCTAAATGTGGAGAGTTTAACAGAGATTATTAAGGGCTAGATAAGTTGTTTAAGCTGTCTATGAAATCAAGCAGTCCATAAAAGGTGCAAATCATAGGGCAATGTCAATAAAACAATCATATATATTGCTCTAATCAAGATGAGTATTGAAAGTTCACTCTGGAAAATAAATTTCAAGTATTTGCTTTTCAATGTTCTTTCAATCCACAGCTTTGCAGTACAGAGCATTTTCTAACTGTTTATATTTACCATATCAGTATTTTTTTTAACTGGAAACGAAGGGAGGGAGGAACATGGCAAATAGAGCAAGCAAAACATGATCAACTTTTTTTCACTAGAAGTGTTTTTCATAAACACGTTTTTCAACAAAGCGCATTTGTAAAAATACTGTCTATTTTTTTCATTTTATCATTGAAAATGCATCAAGTGTAAGTACAGTAAGTCATATATGCTGAAGCTGCTATTTCAGGCTATCTGTAAACTCAGAAAAAGCATGAGGGTTACTTTCATATGCAGCAGGATTCGAAATTTTTTATTTTTCTTTTCTATATGTTCAGGGATTCTGAAGTCCCGTTCAGAGGTAAGAGATGGACTGTATCTTTGACGTATGAAATGTCATGTTACCCTAATGTTACATTTTCTCTCACAAAAGTCTGAGACACAGAATGCATTGTCTGACTCTGTACTGAATGTGAGGTAATGCTTACATCCACTGGTCAAGAATAAACTTAGGAATCAGAGAGCTGCTTTTTCAGCACAGTTGAGCTGGTGTTTTCATTTTCAACATGCTTTGCATTAAACATCACTAAAGCCCTTTTACTAATTCCGATCTTGTGATTTTTGCCATTGAAGAACGGGAGCAGAACTCAGTAGAGCAAAGTGATGTAGCATTAGGGTATTATTTCAAAAGCAACATCCAAATGTGACGGCTGCTCCATTGTCTGGCTCTTTAAACCCAGCTCAGGATTTTCCTTATGGGACAGTGCTCCAGCAAAATAAATAAACAGGCTGTAATCTAAACTCCAAAGCTCTCTATAAGATGTTATTGTGTTCCAGGCCCTGCAATAATAGGAGAGACAGTACATTGTGGGCAAACATCTACTTCTGCACTTTTGGAAAGATCAAAGCTTGTCTTGTCTGCAATAACTTTGGATAGATACAAGATAGCTTGAGCTAGCATAGTCACACAGTAAGGGAAAATGTTATCAACACTCTACACTGTAATTTAAATCCCATTTTTTTTCCTCAAAGCATCAACAAGAGGAAAGCCTAAAAAACAGTATACTTGCATGGTAGCTATAAAAGCTGTGTTAGAGGTGGAAGAGCAAGTGGAGGGTGAAGCACCACAGAAGTCTTACACCTCCAGAGGACACTGTAAAACGGAGACAGAAAGAAGGTCACATGTCCAAGCTGAAATGGTTTAAAAAGGACTTAATTATCAGAAGGCAAGTTTTCTATGGATCAGCATTAGAACAAAAAACTTCCCCAGATCTTGACCCATGTTCTCGCAAACAGGCAAGATTTGGGCAGATGCAGTTCAAGCCAACTGGAGTAGCCATTACCAGGTGCAAATGCAGGGCTAGATATTCACCCACAGACATTTGTGTGGAAGGAGATGAGTGGTCCCAGTTCTACACTACCTCCAGACTCCCAGCTATGGCAAGATACTGTGCTTGCCATTTTTTCCTCACCTACTTTGCATCTTCTTCCACTCACTGTAGCAGAAGTTGAGTGAGATGAAGGTTTGAGCTAATACATCCCATCCTCAGTACAAAGTCCGTATCTGGCCTGCAGATCTCCCATGCTACTTACAGCATTAGGGCAGTTGGCAGAGCCAGGAGCAGAGCTGAACCAATGAATTTACCCACAATCTGCCATGCACAGCTTAATGATGTTGTAGCAGACTGGAAACACCACCAGAGTGGTCTCAGACCCACAGCTGAGTCTCAGGATCTTTTAAAATGGCATAACTCGACTTTGATTTCTGAGTTCTCCCAGCTTGAGGGTATTAGCTGTAGAACACGAAGGTGCTTTGTGAGCTCAGCTCCTGCCTTGCCAGGCATTGCTCAATTGAAGATCAGGCCACAGCATTCCTGCAAGGGGCTGCAGCCCCAATAGGGTCAGTGCCCAAGCCCTGGTGGGGATTACAGCTCCAAGGCTGAGACAGGGGGGGATGCCATGGGGGCCATGGGCAGCTTGCCCATCTGCAGGCAGGGAGCGAGGAAGTCCTGGAGGGGGTCCCCAAGGGCTGCCAGCTTCCCCACAGGAAACCTTGGCTGTATTTCCTGCTATGCTGCATGTTGATGTGTGGGCTGTAAATCTGGATGTTAACACAGGAGCATTATGTTCTCCTACACGGATGGAGGAGCAACTCAACCTTTTCTTTCTCATTAGCCATTGTAATGCCTCTGTAAAGTCAAGCACAAGATTACTGTGACTTGCTCAAAGACACTGCCATTAATCAGGACACATGATTCTCCTCCTTTTGCCTCTAATCTGTTTCATTCAGGGCTGAGCGCTGATCTCACATAGTCTTTACAGAGTGCCAGTCCTGCCTCACTGGGCAGCTAATGTAGGCTAGCTAACACATAAGGTCTAGTTGCATTATGTGTCTTCAGTCAATTCCTTTCAAGACATCCTAGTTAAGCTATCTAAAAAATGCAAAAATGAGTATGCATCACAATGTTTTCCTCTGAAGTATAAGATCCTACTGCTGACCAGCCTCTCTCTGGCAAATGCTTCAACCACAATAAGTGTGTACTTCATGCAGCATTAGATAACTGAAATACTTCATTCAGTTCAAAAGATCAAACATCCCTGTCTTGGTCAAGGGCAGCCACAGATAGAACCAATATAGTTTTTGAAGACTGAGGATAACTATTATTATTGTACGTAGTAATTGACCTGCATCATCCTTTGGAGCACCAGACAAGAACCTTACTATGGTAGATGCTGTACAGAAGTAGAGCAAGATTTGAAGCTTTATTTCCCTGAGAGTGGGGGTAAATAAAGACAAAAATGTTTTGCTCACATTTAATATAATGAAGTTATAGAAAGAGAGCTATTTGAGTCTACAACCACCCAGTGTTTTCACCTGGTAATATGAAATGGCATGAGAGAATAATAAAGGAGGGAGAAAAAAAGTGGACTGCAGTTGGCTAAAAATGTTCAAGACTAAACAGGAAATTTGTATTGGTAGTGGTACACAATAGTGTGACTGGAAACTCAGCGAAAGTTTGGGATCTTATTTCTCCAGTTTTCAGTGCTTCAGCTCATTCTTGTGAGTCTCCTACATAAATAATTTTGCAGGTCCCTAGGTTGTCAGCACTCACCTATTCCTACAGCTGAAAGGTTTTTTTTTTTTTTAAATTCCTTTCTGAAAGATCTAACACAAGTCTTCTTTGCTGAACTTACACATTTTTTAAGGCTATCGTATTTCCCACCCCTGCTCCTGCCATATTCTCTTCTTCTAGACTAAACAAAACTGATTTTCTCAGTCCTTACTCACAGGTCATGCTTTCTAAGTCTCTTATCATTCTTGTTGCTCCAACAGCAACCCTTTCATGTCTCTCTACGTCTTACTGACAATACAGTGCATCCAACAGAGAGGTAAGTTAAAGTTTAGAGCTGATTTCCAAAGAAAAGATAATATTCTTGTACTGTAAAAATTACAGCAAATTAAATATCAGCAGTAGAGTAGTGGGAGTTATCTCATACTGCCAGAGATTGATTAGGTGAGACCAAATATATTGTTTCTACCTTTGTTTCTTCTGGAGTGGAGGTAGATGGAAGTGGCTGCAGTGATGACTGTTTCATTAACTCATACTTTCATTATAAAGTCATTACTAAAGCTCCAGAAAGTGGTCAATACCATATCAGTAAAAAAAAAAAAGTGGCAGTAGAGTCAAGTAGACTGTGGCTCATAAGCTTTGTTTAGTGGCACTAGAAAACTTGTCAGATGAAGAAGTAGGATGATATCATACCACAGGAACACACTAAGTAAAGCAAGATTATACATATACATATCATCCTGATCAAAGGAGCATATTGGAAAAGACCCCCATCTGGTATGTGCCCTGCTGGCTCTGGAGCAGTTGGCAGTACTGTTATATCCAACATTTTTGTGGGAAAAAGGAAAGAATCTCTGTTGTGCCATCCTTCAGGTCCATAAAGGATGTTCCTTGTGCAGCTTTCCAGCCTTGCCTAGTGTCAACCTAATTCAGCTTACGTTTATTTGAAGGTGGTAGGTTTGGAGTGCTTCTTGCAGAATGGAACCCCAATGGCAGATTATCAGCTAACCCACAGCCCATCAAAATTACTTATGAAATTTTTTCCCTAGTGTTCTTCTTGTTTGCTACTCTGTCTCTGACAGTGGTGGACCCCAGCTGAGGAAGAGGTTCCATTCCCCACTCTCATTTTCCCCTTGCAGAAAAATAAAAATACTAATTATCACAAGGACACACCCAGCTGTGCCCCATTCTACTGTACAAGTTCACTGGGTCTCTTGCTGACGCCATTTATCAGCATCAACTCCAGGGAGGAAAGCCTGTTCTGTTCACAGAACAAGTTGGAAAAATACAAAAAAATGAGAGCAGGGGAAAAACAGACAAAAAACCCCACAACTGTTTTTTCTGTAAATTCTAGAGGAAAGTTTGAGCCTGCAGTTTGTTTATCATTTGATTTTATTCAAACTTTACTACAGGAAATAAGAAAGGGGAAAGCTAGGATTTTCTGAAATAGGCTTATAGCCAAACTACACTACTGAGAAAAGGAAGAAGGGGCAGAGTTGCTACATGTAGACAACTAATTCCACCAATTCTTCACTTCACATAATTCCTCACCTTGTACACCTCAATTACTGCCTCACCCATTTCATACTGGGAGTTATCCAGTACTCCCACGGGCTCAGCTTGATTTTCTGCTCCTCTGTTCTTTAATGATTTATACCAACACCAAGAGTAAATAGGGAAAGTCAAGAGCCAGAGCTTCATTTAGTGGAAACCACATTATCACCATCAGCATTATCAAGGCTGTTCTGGGTCTCTCTGCTATTGCACATCATTTCGTGGGACAGGATGCTGAGAAGGAGGTCTTGGAATTTTTTTCCAATCCCACCTTAGTTTACCTGGACATGTACCAGCACTTTCCCAAATGCCCCTTCACTTGTCTCTCAATTCCCTTTTTCTTACTGTCTCTTCTCTGCAGCTCCCGCCATCTCCAGTAGCATTTGTAAAAAGCCTGACTCCTCAACTCTTCACCCCATAAAAGTTTCCCCTGCAGTGCCTGCTATTCTTTGTGTGTCAAGGGAAGGAAGGTGTGCTTCAGGTTCTCCTCCTGCTTTGGTCTCATTCTGTGACCCATCATTTACAGGAAACCAACAACCAAACAACCAACAACAACAAACAAAACAGAACACAGAGCTTAAGTAATAATGCTATTACAAAATAGGTAAGTCTATTCTTCCAGAATCTTTGTTTTAATCATTTACAGATGGAAAATATGGACATCTTTCTGCATATTATTTTTCCCACTGCATTTTATTTGGCAACTCAAAAACTTATAGCTGGAAGATGGCCATATAGTTTCAGGGTTCAGTTCAAAGCCTTGTGCTGTAGCAAATCATCTGGTGTTTGACCTTCACACAAGCTGAAAGCCTTGGGAAGAACACCACCCTCAGATTTTACGATCCTTTAATAAAATCAACAGCTTTGTGGCCACAGTGCACATATATACTGCATCAGAAACACACTAAGTTCAGGTCCTGTCAGGGATTAGGACCCCAAATGACACCATCAACAAGCAACAGCAACAAGAAGCTGAAATTCCTACACAGACCACACTCACTGATGCAAATCCATGTGACAACTCGGGTTAATTAGTCAACATATGTCAGGCCTTTCACTGAAGTTTGAGCTAAAATACAGTAATTAACAAGTTAGGCAGACTGCATCATACACAGTTATGGCAGCTCAGCTGCTTTGAGATAATCAGGTAAATGTTGATAAGCTGACCACATGTCTGAGCCAGAAGGTGCTCAGTATGGCTCCATAGGGACGAATTTTAAGATTATGAATTGAATTCAGTCTCCCTATTGCACCTAGCCCTGTGCTCCTTGTCTAGCTGGGGAATAAGTGTGCTTCCAAGGGCATTATTTGAGATGTATGCGTAGAAAGCATCTACATCTGTGTTCATAACCTCCAAGTCTGTTTTAGGCATACAAGTCTGTTTTAGTCAGTACACATGCCACCCTCTCCTCTCCCAGGGGCCCCTGGGATCACACATAATTGTCAGCCAACAAATGTTGTGTTTTTCTACTTATATGAGCCAGAACTCTGCTCCTGCCAACGACCATTCTTGTTTATTCTATATCTGTCTTTCTTGGCAATGGAAGTTGTGGTGCCTAAGAGGCAGCAAGGCACAAGCACTTGGAGGGATGAACTTATTTCATTCAGATATCCAAATAGTCAGCAGGTGGGTAATGGATTTTGATTAAAAGCCATGCTAAGAACGTGTTGAAAAGGAAGGCTTCATGACTGGCTACAGAAATTAAAGTACCCAGTCTTCAATTGAGACAAGCTTAAATAAGTCAAAATCTTAAAAATCAAATTCCTTGGGCACTAGAGAAATTCAGATTACACCTGGAGTTCAGGATTCACACTGTGATTCCTTCTAGGTGACACAGCATGCTTTTATTCACTTACTTTCCTCAGAAACAATCACTTGATGTTTTAGGATAAACATCTGTCAGGAAATAGATCATATCCTATAGGAACAGAAGAAGGAAACTAAGCTTTGTTCATGAAATGCTAAGAATGTACTTTTAATGACAGGGGCCTGGGGGAGTTTCCCATAATTAGTTTACAGGAGTATGTCAGAAAGTCTCTGGCAGGGTACACAGTGCTCATAAATCTGCATGATTGTTAAGTGTTCCAGGGTTCCTTCAAAGGGACTGGACCAGAGGCAAAAATAGCAGGATACCCTTCATGTGGTAATCCCAGGCACTGCATACCAGGAGGTACCGGGAATCTTAATGAGGAATCCACTCTCTGGAGACTTTTACCTCTAATCTGCACCACAGGCAAGGAGGGAATGAAGGAGGGAAGTAAATAAACAGAAGTGTGCTCACATTCTTTGACAGAGCCAAAATGGACTTCCAGACTCTTTAATGTTCCCTCATTGCTGACCAGCAATGACCCTCTGAGACAGAAGAAGTAAACATATTCATCATTAAAAATAAGGTCAAGTTCTCAGGCAAATTTAAATGCATCTCTACTGGTGCCACCTGCACTTTCCTTTCAAAGACCTGCTTCAGCGAGGTAAACTCACCCTCCATCTGGCCTGCAGCATGTGAAAACTGTTTAAATAGGAAAGAGTGTCAACTGCTCACACTCCTGGGAGAGGGAGTCTGGCTTCATCTCCAGGAAAGACCACTGTTGTCCTAGTCCAGTGGTTTTAGAATGTGAAAGCGTTTTCTTCCCATGAAGGCACAATCATTCATTAGACAAATTTAAAACTACAAAAATCAGTTCATTTCACTTAACCTGGGGCAGGGGGTTGCTTTGCCTTGTTTTGTTGTCCACCTTAAGGAATAATGGAGTGACAGTTATTATCTCTTTTGCTTGTCTCCAGAAAGATAAGAAAATATTTCCTTATTCTCTGTTTGCCATTTCCTCAAAATAGAGATAAAAATCTAAAGACATCAAGACTACTACTATCTCTCTTGGTAACCTCCTTCAAACCTTGTATCCAATGACTCTGTATTCCAAGTTCAAGCCTTGTATTCCAAGCTGAGAAACTTCACACAGCCCAGATTTTGTGTGACAAATGCTATTCCCCTTTTCAAAGCAAGAGGGGCTAAGCAAGAAAGTAAAAAGCACTCTCCCCAAAACTTGATCCGTGTTTTAAGCAAGAAGTGGATTATTCTGAGAATTTTTTTTTTCAATACCCCAGTCTGCGTGTTAGCATTGAGGTAACTAAGAAATGGAACCCCTATACGAGAAATAAGATTTCCAGTCCCAGTGCTTTTTGGGAATATGGCATGACACGGGACAAGGAGAGTAATTTAAGTGTATTTAGTGAAATTCAATAGTGAAAAATCCTTATTCAAATCATCTCTTTAAATAAAGCGAACAAAGTTTCTGCTCAGAAAGCTGTTTCAGAACATACAGAGAACATATAATTTCAAGTCCATTCTAAAGTATTCATACAGAAGTAACACAGTCTGTGTATCACAGCATACAAAGGAGTCAGACTTCTTCAGTCTTTCATTTCTCCAGGCACTGTTTCCCACAGTATTCTCCTGGAGAAGCTGACAACTTGTGGCTTGGACAGGTACACACTTTGCTGGGTGAAAAACTGGCTGGATGGTCAGGTCCAGAAAGTGGTGGTGTATGGAGTTAAATCCAGCTGGCAACTAGTCACAAGTAGTGTTCCCCAGGGGTTGGTACTGGGACCTATCTTGCTTAATATCTTTATTGATTATCTGGATGAGGGGATTTAGTGCACCCTCAGTAAGTCTGCAGATGACACTTCTCTCTGCCTGAGAGAAGAAGGACCCTATAGAAATATCCGGATAGGCTGGATCAATGAGCTAAGGCAAGACCAAGTTCTGGGTCCTGCACTTTGGTCAGAACAATCCCACGCAATTCTACAAGCTAGAGGCAGAGTGGCTGGATAGCTGTGCAGGGGAACATTGAGGCACTGGAGCGTGTTTAAAGAAAGGTAAGGAAGCTAGTGAGGGTTCTGGAGCACAAGTCTTATAAGGAGTGACCAAGGGAACCAGACTGTTTAGTCTGGAGAAGAGGAGACTCAAGGGAGACCTTATTGCTCTCTACAACTACCTGAAAGGAGGCTGAGGCAAAGTGGGCTTCAGACCCTTCTCCCAGATGAAGAGCAATAGGACTAGATGGAACAGCCTCAAGTTGTGCCAGGGGAGGTTCAGGTTGGATATCAGGAAAAATTTCTTCTCAGATGGAGTGGTTAGGCATTGGAACAGGCTGCCCATGGAGGTGGTTGAGTCATTCATTGTCCCTGGAGGTGATCAAGTACCATGTATATGTGGCACTGAGGGACATGGCTAGTGGGCACAGTGTTGATGGGCAGACAGTTAGACTAGACAATCTTAGAGATCTCTTCCAACCTTAATGATTCTATGAAATTGTCATAGTTCAATCACAAAGTCACTGAGACTGCACCATTGACACAGAAAAGAAGCTTCACATGAGGACCTATACCAGGTTCCATAATGTTATCTGCCCCTCTATTCTATCAATTTTTCCTTTAGCAAAATGAAAACATTTCTACTTTGTACAGCACTTTGAAAGTTACGGGAAAAAAAAAAAAAGATTGAAAGGCAACACAAACCAACATCCAGACTACTTATCACTATACAGACTCCAGGATACCAAGACATGATACCTAAGCAATGCCTGCTGAATCTAATAGGATTCATCTTTCAATCTGAGCCAAGGACATTGCCTAATATTTTGCATTTACACAAACTACAAACAACTAAAGCCAGCACAAAAGCTTGAGCAACCCTAGAAGACCACTGTCTTTAATTATCCTTATATACAGAAAGGCAGGGCCCAGCTGGGAAAGGCAATCTGCTAACTTCTTACCAGATGGCAATAAACAAGAACTAAGTGTATGCAGAGTGAGTGCTTCACTTTCAGATGCCTGAATGAAGTAATGTTCTACAGTGCTAATGTAAATACAGTTCGATAGAGGATGCTGGCAGGAAGCCACTGTAAGGATATAAATTCATGATGCTGGAAGATTATCTTGGCTTGACTTGCAGAAGTAATTTGCAAAGAAATACAGCATTTCATATATATATAAACTTTATACCCAGGTAGTAAACCAAGAGAAAGGCTGGATCTTTTTATCAGATACCATGAGTGAACAGATGGTTCCATTTCCTCCACAACTTACCCTCATCCTGAAAAAGAACAAGTGAAATAGAAATGGTTCTCAGATATGTGTGACGTATTTCAGCTAGCCAGGTGAGCTGAACAGCATACAAAGCAAATGAGAAGCTACTCTTTTCATGCTCATTCTCACTTGCATCACTCCAAGTTGATTAATAATGTCCCAAATTAGGAGATTTGGGCTGTGTATATGTCTATTAATGGTTTCTCCAAAGAGTAGTTCTCCGACTGTACCTCCAAAGAGTAGCCACTGAATCTTCTGAGATTATAATTTATTTGTGTTTCTCTAGCTTTCCTGTTTGCCTCATGTAAGCTCTTTATACACACTAAATCTGACAAATACTTGGGAATCCATCCAATGACTAGTTCACTTGTCACAAGAAGAACGCTGGTGGTTGTTGATGGCTGTAGGCATTTGCACTCTCTGGCATCTGCAGATTGACTGATGAAGGAAATCTGAACCCAGTGAAAGCAAAAAGGGGTTTCACGTTTTTGCTCCTGGCAAATCAAGTAGCTGTATCTTCCAACATCAATAATGGCTTATGCCATTGAGTTAGTGTTGACTCAGAGTAGTTCTTCAGTTTCCTTCACTACTTGTAGGCTACTATTGAAACCTGTCATTTTCAAGAGGTATAGGGCTATGTTTTAAAGCTTTCTATTTCCTTCTTCAAATCTTTTATTTGTCTGTAAGACTTCACCTCAATTTTTCATCACCTCTCTCTCACAACGTCATATTGTACTGCTGTGCTTAGCAGGGCCCTTGTAGCCACAGGGTCTCCACTTATATCTGGAGCTGACATAGTGCAGTTCACAGTCCTCATCTTCACCTTGGACTCTAATTGTACTCCTGACCTATATAATAATCTCCATAAGTAACCACACAGACTCCAAAGTGGGACAAAATCTGGGCACTTTTACCACGAATACAGGTATTATTTTTGAGAGTCTCACTTTGACTCAAGAAGCAGGACCAGATTTTACGTTAGGAAGAATAGAATGAATAGCTAATACAGTAGCTAATTAGCTATGAGATACCATCACAAGGGACCTGGATTTCCCAAAGCACTAGGCTCTTACCCTTAATAGTCAAAAACCTTTGAATACACATTTGTTGAATAGTAGATAAATGAGGAAGTTTACAGACCCAGTCAAAACAAATGTGAGCTCTTTCAGAAGTCATTCACCTAGGCCAGATCTTCAACATACTCATTCTCCTTTTCCTCATCAGAACTTCTAATTTGCCAACAGTTGAGATTGAAACTCTTGAATTTGAGTCCTCAGGTTTCTTATATTTGGGAATGTCATTGCCATCTCACATATGTTGGAAGAGAGGCAACAATACATGCTGCAAGTGGTGATTTAAGATATAGCTGTTGCAGAGGCGGAACTGAAATGGGCAAGAAAATTAACTTACTAACCATTCATAAATACTACACTCCCCCCCACACAAAACAAACAAACAAACAAACAAACAAACAAATAAGCTTTTTATATTTACATTGAGAGTTAAAACAGTAGGGCGTAGAGAGCAACATCTAAAACCAAATGAAGAGGATGCGTTTCTGAGAGTGCAAGAGCTCTCCATCCCTCAGAATAAGAAAGTGGGCAGGGGAGGCAGGAAATCATCATGGCTTGGCAAGGACCTGTTGGTCAAACTGAGGGAAGAGTAAGCACATACAGGAAGCAACAAGGTGTCCGCAAGAAAGATGTGGAGCTTTCGGAGCGAGTCCCGAAGAGGGCCACCAAGGTGATCCTAGGGCTGGCACACTTCTCCTATGAAGACAGGGTGAATGAACTGGGCTTGTTCAGCCTGGAAAGGACAAGACTCTGGGAAGACCTCATTGTGGCTTTCTAATATTTAAAGGGAGTTTATAAACATGAGGAAGATCAACTTTTTACATGGGTAGATAGTGATAGGACAAGGGGGAATAGTTTTAAGTGAAAGGAAGGTAGATTTAGATTTAGTCAGTAGGAAGGAAAAGGGAAGGCTTAGTAGCAGGTTGTAATTTGTATCCTCTGTCCTGTCATAAACAGCCAGTACATGGGTCAGTGTGTTCCTGCTGTGGTCAGCAAGGCAGCATTCTGTAAGCCCACCTTTAAAGCTTGTTCTCTGTTCTCCCCACTTCTTTCCTAGCATGATCTTAGTATGCCTGCCCAGTTTGCTAAACTCTAAATCCCTTCCATGACACCAGTGCTGCAGTTATGGCTGGCTCTCCAAGCAACATGCTTTTTCTCTGAAACAGTGGTCAGGCACTGGCACAGGCTGCCCAAGGAGGTGATGCAGTCACTGACTCTGGAGGTGTTCAAGAAATGTTTAGATGTTGTACCTAAGGACATCATTTAGTGGGAACTATTAGTCATAAGTGCATAGTTGAACTGGATGATCTTGGAGGTCTTTTCCAAACTTGGTTATTCTATGATTCTATGATTTATGCTTATGAAAGGGGAGCAGGACAGTTCTAGATTCCTTTCTGTCATATATTTAACAGACAAACCAACAACTAATGTTGTGCATTCTATGGAATGGAAAAATGACATGAATGAAAATCCTAACTTTTGTGGCTAAGAACAGAAAAGGCAGAAATATACAGATGAGGTGATGAGAATCCCACTAGTAGCAGCAACAGAAAAAAATACATTTCTGAAAATGAATCGTACATTCTAGGGTGTGAAATACACAGTGTTGTAAGACTGGCTGGTTTTCATGGGACATTATGGTTGTTTATAGGCTATGCATTTTACAGTTGAAATGACAGAACTTGTGCCATATGCTTAGGAACCTTCCCAAGGAAACACACAAGACTGTAGTAACATCCAGATGTTTGTTGGTGTAGTTCCTCCCACCTCTGCATAGTCTGCTGTTTATTAACGAGAAGAGCTGAAAAGGGATAGATCCACGTTCAAGAACAATAGCTCTAAGTTTGTGTCCTGTAGAGACAGAAAGGGAAGGGGATATGACATTGCTGATGTCTGTTCCGAAGAGCAAATGACGCATCAAACCACTGAAATTTCCTACGCTTTTGTTTCCGTATTTGCAAACTGAGGCTACCACAAAGGCTGTCATGAGGCATGTAGTTCAAAAGTGCCTTGACGCCACTGATAGCAGAGTCCTGGATATTGCTAAATGTCAGCTTTCAGTTTAGGATCTCAAATAGGAAATAGCAGAAATAGACAACATTATCCTGTGAGATAGGCCACAATGTGTGAAACAAAAAAAAACAGCGCTGCCACAACAGCCCCTTTGTGAATGGCGCGACAGGGACTGAGGCTTGTATTTATACAAGTCTGTACAGATCCCCGTATAAACACTGGCCTGAGATGGGTCAGTGAATGCACTAAATGAAGGCACCATGGCATTATTCTGCATTGTCCTACTGATTCCAATAAAAACACTTACCAGTGCCTAGTCACATGTCTTTCTGACCTGCTAGATAGCATATTATTACACTTGCTTACTGGAATAACAGAAAGGGAACGTTTTCTACAGAAGTGGGTTTGTGGTCAGAGAGTTTAGAACTGAAATGGGTTTCTCATACAAAGAGGCCTTCTTGTTGTCCCTGTGTCACACCCTCACTACTTTTATTCAAGAAGCACCCAGAGCGAAGCACAGGTGAGGGAGAACTCTCTTGCTCTGAATGTGCTCATTTTCTTCCCACATACACACAGAGTGAGAAGTTTTTAAGCACTGTTTTCTCCTGTATGAGTTAGATGGCCTCTGCCAGGTGCTCCTATGAGAAAAGCATATCCCTTCATGGCTCTGTCCTCTGGCAGCAGCCAGCTAGCAAGGGGATGAGGGAAGGAACATCTGTTTCAGATTAAGGAATTGTTCCAAAACTTTCTGTTTAATGCAAAAAACACAACACCACCATGAAACAGCCAGAATCCTTCGAAAGGGAAGGGATGGGGAGAACACAGCAGATGCAAAGTAATTCTTGGTATGACCTGTCCATGGATGGCAAGAGGAGAGCTACATTAAAAACAGTTATTAGGGTGAAAATTAAATTACAAGTTTGCCACAGGATAATAAGGGCTTTACCATTCCTCAGAATTAGTACATTTTTCAAACATATGGTTTTCATTAATCTTTTTTTTTTTTTTGAAGTAGAGAAAAAAGTATGAGTACCAAAGTAAGAAAACACAGCAATAATTCAACATTTTTCAAAATATTAAAACTAAGAAGTATGAGGAAAAAATGATTTGTGCCTTTCTAGACAGCGAAGGATTATGGAAGGAGATTATTGGCTTGCCTAGATTCTGAGTTGTTCTTTTTCCCTCTTATTCCTCATAGATCCACAAAAGTTGGAAGCTTACTATGCAGTATGCTCATCAAATGGTGAACTTTCCAGTAACTTCTCAGGAAGACTTCAATTTCAATAGGCATCTGATTAAAGGAGGGATATTCTAATTTTTCTCTAAAATAAGAGCACAGATATAAAATATGTTTATCTGGGGGCAATTTTGAATGAACCATAAATCGAACTTTTTGTTGTTTTTAAATGATATTAAGAGCAGAGGAACATTTGTGCAATGCATGGCCTCCCACTGAGACCTGAAGCTGAAGTGAACAATGTCCAGAAACAAGCCATTGCTTCAGAGTACATTTTTACTTTTAATTTAGAATAAGAAAACAGTATCCTATGCATCAAATGCTCCTCTCATATCTTCTAGTCTAATTGCCACTGTGGATAAATGTAAACATTTCTTTTTCTTACAAAAAACATGTATGTTCAATTCAGCACAATAAAATCAGAGAAAAGCAAGAGTTTGAGGGGGTTTGAGGCATCTATATATGTCACTAGATGGCGTTGCAAAACAGTGATGGTATAGCTTAAAGGCAAATCACAAGGCTGTGAAAGTTGAGTAATAAGCTGCTCCCGTGTGATACTCTGGAGAACCTGCTCATGTACCATGTCCACTGAACCAGACTTGGGTACCAGTTCCCAACAAGAGATGCTACAGTGACAGACTATACAATTGGCAAACACACATAAATCACCAGTTTTATTTCTCTACAGCTGCCCCTACATAGTACTCTTGACAGTGTAGTGAGACCTTCAGTCCAACCAAGGCTAATTCACTGAAACTACGGAGAGAAGCAAAGTTAGGGCTATTTCCATAATGAACATGGTCCTGACTTAGGAAATCTGTTGTGCACATTTCCAGCTTTAAGCAGATGGCTGGTCAACTGCCCTCCCTCAAAGCCTGTGCTGTAGCTGTGCCTTAGAGTGAATTTCTAAAGTTGATATGAAGAGGTGCTGTATATATTAATACGTATTTGAGATGAGCTCATCAGATCATAACAGTTAGAAAAATAAATGCTAGGAACCAAACTACCACACTACTAGGAACTCTGGGAATCAAGCCAGTCATCCTATCTTCCACTTTACCCAGCCCATTGCTCTCAGCTGAGTTTAGCACTGAATTATGACTGCACTGCCACTTGCCTTCCAGCCTGCCTACAGTTGCAGCCATGTAGCTGCACTGGCAGCATTAGGACTGGTAGCGATGAGATTCTGCCTTTGCAGTTCACTGAAGAAGTCTGCTGATTATGAGTGAGCTGTAACAGAGCCCAGCTCTCACCCTGAGCTGTGCATGTTCTCCAGGGCTTGCAGGGACAGAGTGAGACATGTTTTTGTCACTAAAATCAGAAGGCATTTCTCTAACTCCCCAGAGAACCAGAAGGTTTACCAGATAGAGGATCTGAAGGTCTCAATATAGAATTGGAGAAGCATGTGAAGCTGGAGCTTCCTATTTTACTTCCTTCTGCACAGAATACATATGAGTACGAGTATGTGTATAGAATATGTTCCAGGTCTGGAACACTAGAATTGGATGGATGAGATACAGAAGGCTGATACGGTCATCTAGGACTTATTTCCCTGCCCATAAAACATTCCCTCATGCTCTGCCCAGTCCAGATTTAGGAAATTCAGATACAACAAGTACTTGCCACCTCCCTTGGAAAGTTACTTGCAAAGATTTAATACAACTATTTCCATGGCCTCATACCCTTCACTCTAGCCTTGCCTTTGTCCAGTGATCCTATTGCCCCAGCCTTCCCTGTAAAAAATCTCCTTTTCCCTGGTTCTTCATATCACAGCTCACTTTCGCTTATCATTTGCCCAAGCTTAATGTGTATGCTTCTTTCATTCTCTCTTCATCAGTCAGTCTCTCAGTCTCTCTGTCACTTACGTTGTTCTTCTCAAAGAGAATTAAATTTCTCCCTCTATAAATAGTGTTGGTTGGTGTTCCAGTCTGCTGCTGATCTTTCCATTACCAAAACTTGTCATTTTATAGCTTACCATCTGCTGTGCGTGATGGCATGCAGATGTTAGTCATACAGATGTTAGACATTTTTGGCTACCAGTAAAGCAATAAAGAAATATTTCTCTAACACAAAAACTTGAGAACTTGCCTTAAATGAACTAAGTAACGGAGGGTTAGTTCTGTCCCTTTGCTTCATGTTGTTGATGAACAAAATCACATTTTTTCACTTACATTTGGGGAAAAAAGACTCATTCTTCTCCTTCATAATGTTCTATAAAAACTCCCTAAAGCCTTCCCTATGCTAAGATACTCGTACACCACTGATGACTGACATGTATTTGGCCACTTGTGTGCTAGCACAACAGCCTGGCACTACTGCCTCTATTGCCTCATTGTTCCTTGAGGCCTTGCATTTGTCTGCATATAACCACCTATTGCCTTCAAGAGAGATTGCAGTTTCCATGAAGAACTTTTTTTGACCCTTCAGATCTTTGATTGCTTTTACAACAGCAACCTGGTTACTAACAGCTACCATGGGTATTATTAGTATCACCTAGGAACTAGATGATCTTTAACGTCCCTCCCTGCCCAAGCCATTCCATGAAACCATCAAGCCCTACTCCTTTAATTCTTAGCAGTTAATTAGAATAAGTTTATAGCAGATGTTAATACCATATTTCCAAGGGTGAGATTAAGGGCAAACCCAATCAGCACATCAGTCACAGTTTTAGCATCAGACAACAATTAACTATGGATATTTGTAAAGAGTTTTTGAGAGGGAAAGCATAAGTGGAAATATGGAACTTGCACATTTCATTCAGTAGATAAATTTTGATAAATCGTAATCTTCTTACTCCATAACAGTATTCATTTGCTTTATGATTTCAGTTTTTTGTTGTTTTTTTTTTCCCTCTAGTTAGAATGGCAACAATAATGTAGTAATACAAACAATAAAATGGAGAATAGAGTTTGTGAAAAAGGAACTAAATTAACTTTGTATCTGGTCACCAGCTTTGTTTCCTGCAGAAATGTGACAGATCCCAAACGACTTTGGAAAGCACAGATATTTGGCTTCAGGGTTCTGAGGATTATAAAATTTTTCACTATGGGAGCTGAATTGAGTTGGCTTCTTTGTAAGAATCAACATAATGTAACCATTTAATATTAACTGTCTATGTAGAAACAACAGTGAAGAGAACTGGAGGCCCCAATACAGTGGCAATTCCAACACCAGTTAATGTGTTGTGCCAGATACTTCCATAGCTAAAGGTGGTATAAGAGTAAATTAGACTTCCTAACTCCAACAACATGGCTCTCTAAAATGCCTGCAGAAAATCAGACATCTAAATCACGTTTTAACCACACCTGCATCATTGTACACTTTTTCAAGACTTGATGCTTAAAACAATCTGTTATTGGTGAACACTAATTTTCTGTTTTTCGCTTTCCATTTTGAGTTCGTGGACATAAAAATTTATATTTGACTAAATGACATCTCGATTCTCTCAGTGCTGACATGTTTGTGTAAAGCAGCTTTAGCAGTTCTGGTCATTTGTGTGTTAAAATTTCTATTATTGCTGGATAAAAACCCAGGTCACCTCCCCTCAGTGAAAGCAGGAGCTTGCTGTAGTAATCATGGAAAAACTAACAACATCCAGACATGAAATTCTGGACCAATTATTTCACCTGGGATCTCTTTCACAACATATTTACTTTCTCATTTCTTTCTCCCTTGTCTTTAATTGTTGGAAGGCTGTGATCTCCCTTAAGTTTTCAGTTTAATCACATCCTATAAATACGGATAACATCCAAGAAATTTTGCTGATGACAGGAACTTTGCCATTGATTTCAAGGCAGCTGGTTCATATATCAGGAACACGTGTGGGCCTCTCTTAAACAAGAAAATAAGAATGCAAAACAAGAAATGGAAATATTGGATTTAATTGTATATTTTTTTCTGAAGATATCTACTGCACACATTTCCCTCTCTCTTGTTTAGCTCATTTTGGAGATAATTAATTGTCCAGGAGTTTTTATCATTAATATAGCTCTCTGAACAAAAACATTTTTTCTGGTCCTCTAGGTCTGCTTCCTGCTTAGCAGAGCAAGTGTGTTGCCACTGCTTCTCTTGTCACAGCACATTCACTATAAGGAATTGCAATGTTGACAACACTGGACCTTTTTATTTGGAAAGAAACTGTCTGAACTGGGATGTCACTCTCCACTCATACATCACGTGCAGAGGTAGCAGATTCAGTGGTAACAACTTCCTGCTTCATAGTAATATTAGTGCTTCTAGAATATGGGCAAAAACAGCTTGCAGTAATGATCTACAGAAGGGCAGAGACAGTATGTCTCTGAAAGCTTAAAAATAGAAATGTACACAGTATCAGTATATTGAAAGGGAACCAGATCCAAAAACGAACCTTGAAAAGCTATCTAGTATATAGCATATCAGATGCATCATTTCAGATGTGAGCCTCTGCAGGAGTATAATCCAAGAACAGCAGCAATGTATTAATAAAACACACTTCAACCACTTTTTCTTTTTTTTTTTTTTTTTTTCTGGCGAATAGTACTTTTGCACTCTAGCCCAAAATATATAATGAACTCCAGATCTCACTAGTTGCTGGAATGTCCTTTGTCAATAACTGTGAAAAATGTCTCTCACTCTGCAGCACAAAACTGAGCTGTGGAATTTATGTGCATAAGTTCTTCCACTCTTAAAATGCATTTTATATCCTGAATGAAAATACTGATGTTGATTGTGCACGGCAGAGATCATTCTCTGCCTCTGTTTTCTATGCTAACCCCGTCTGCAACTTTTTTGTTTATGCGAGTGTATTGCTTGTGAAACAACCTCAGAAACCCAGCTTTTTCCTATTATCATTTGATTAAAAATTAATACCAGTGTTATTGAATAGGAAAGAGATAAGTACGCACACCTCAATATGAGATACCAATCAGGGACTAGGTTGTTGTTTTTTTTTTTTATTCTTTGCTTTTCTTGGTGAAAACCAATTAAGGATTCAACTGCATTGTTAGTCTTTGGCTTTGGTGGAAGCTTATCCACAAGACATTGGCTTGGCTTTGGCTCCAGTCTGAGATGAGTTTAAGTCACTGACCTAAATAAGTGCAAAACGTAGTTCTCAAACCCTTTGGACCAGTGTCATGTCTCAAGACTTCTCACACCATTTTGCACCCTCTTTGTATGTTTTTAGTTGAAAATACCAGAATAGTCAGCATTGTTGTACTGCCAGCTGCTGACCACTTGCCATTATTTCACAGATTATGGTTTAAGAACTAGCTGCCTACATCATTCTGCACATATTTCTGCTTCCAAAAGTAGTGCAAAAAAGATGACTGATTTATGTCCTTGTACACTGGTGGAATGATGAGATTAAGCAAATTAGCAATTCATCCCCTCTCCCAGGTGAGCAGTTTTTGCTCCACAGCCACAGAAGGAAAATAAAAGTCTGCAAGAACTGTATTCACCAGCCAAAGTGCATACCCAAAAGGCTGGCATGGGCCTTCTTAGAGACAATGAAGACTCTTAAAGGAGGCTATAGATCCTCATTCTGCTCTGAATGACTCCAGAACATTTGACTCAATTTTCTAAATATTTGAGTTTAAGCAGATATTTGCCCACTTCTTCTCTGTCTCCTAGAGCACTCATCCAAGGTTTTCACTTCCATCATTGAAGGCCCATCTTCTCCTGTGTGTCTGGACATAGTTGGGCAGTAGAAGATACTGTTGTAGTAGGCGTGTCCGGGGACACAACAAGACACTTGTGCTGGATTCAAGGAAAGAAATTAAGAGCCTTGGGCTTCCAACTACTTATATTCCTTTTCCTCATTTTTATGAACTAGCTTGTGGAGCATCTGCTCACCTGATGGTCACATCTACAAACAGGTAGCCATTCACTAAGGAAAGATTCAAGAAGTGTGTGGTAGAGAAGACTAAGTTCAGCCCAGAGTAGGTAAGGGATAGCCACAGGCTGTCCCTCAGCTAAACATAGTAGTGTCTGCTTCTCTTCATTCATATAAAGAGAGACTTTACAGAAAATGAAATATGGTAATATTCCTAATAGCAAATAAGGCCATGAATGCCTGCAAGTGAGCATAAACAGCCTGACAAAAAAGCATGGTGCATTATCTACTGGTAGTAATATTTCCAGCTGTCATTTTCAGGCTTGAAGTGTCTTCAGTCTGAGCTGAAGCAGAAGTATAGAATCATTAAATTCTTATTCCACTTTGGTGCCTTGCCTTGTCTTCCTTGCCTTCTGTGCCCTTCTCTCTACAGAGCCATGAGAGTTACCAAAATGAGATGAAACATCAGTATATGCTTAAATGTTCATCTTGTAACCATAGGAAAATCTGAATCTTTGCCACTGGCTAGTAAAACGTTAGAACAAGAATGTGCAGCCATGTAACTAGTCATTTTTATATTCATCCACAAAGCTTTCTGAGATATAATCTCTGAGAGTGATCACTGAGCACAACCCTGTTTTGGAAGGCTCTTCTTCTGCTAAGCTCTAGCCCAGACTGTTTTTTAAACAGGATCCTCCTTGATTCCAACCCCTTCAATTTTATAATCAAAACAAGTCTTTAAAAAAAGAAGAAACCAAACAAATTTTGGACTTAAATTACAGGGTGAAAGAAAAAGGTTTATGAACCATAATATTTTAGGTTAGATAATAAGGCCTACAAATATCTAAAGATCAACCTCATCTGAATCAGTGGGCTGTTTTATGACAGAAATTCCTTCAAGTTTCTCTGCCAGTGTAGAGGAGAGCTAAGCCTTCCCTGGTAACTGAATAAGCTGATTGTATTGCAGGTCAATTTCTACTTTATCTGCTTCCACGTGTGTAAATCCATAAGCAGTTGCATTTGGACAAAATAGTTACCAGAGAAATCAGACCTAGGAGCTGAAGTCCTAGCATTTGTGCAAAGAAGTTGCATAAGCACCAGCTTCCATCCTTAAATAGCTTAAATCTATTTCATACCACAAAGCAGAGCAGCAAGAGCCAGGAGAGAATCTTCCCTCTATCCAGACAGGAGTGACAAAGGCAGGTTGGAGGAGGCTGCAAGAATCAATGTTCAGTCCCAGTATAACTTTCTGTTGTGAAGAGGTACAAATGTAGGAAGAGAAACCAGGCCCTTACAGCTGGTGAGTTCACTGTTGTTGCTGAATACATTTAGCCCTGCAGGCTTATGACCTGGGAGAGGTAATCGGTTGTGCTTCATGGGAAAATTCAAAACCTCAGCATCATAAAATGTCCTCAGTACAGCTTCCCTGCGGGGTTATACTGCTCCAATAAAGAGAATTTGGCCCCAGTCATCGATCACAGCTCATGAAGTCTCCCTTTCCCAGTAAGACCAAGAAAGGAGACAGAATCCTCTACATCAGCATCTGTCTCACCAAGAAGCCAGCTGCAGCAGGCTGCAATGGTTCTAAGACTCCTACTGGCTTGTGACTAGTAACACAGTTTGCAAGGCCGGCAGATGGCAATCTTTGTATTCATTTGCTCTCTATGAGCACTTTGGTCTCAGCATACATAACATCAGTTGCATCAGTTTGGAGTAGAGTTTGTGCCTGTCCTGGCCAGAAGATGTTTTGTTCTTCTTGGCTGACACTTCCATCCCAGATGTCAACCAGATGCAGAACAAGAAATGGGTCTATGTGAGAGCCTTTCTCTCACCAGGAGGCCCTGTAAACTGGACAGAGGTGCTAAACTCAAGGTCACCTTGCACACAGGACAGTACTAATAATCAGACATTAGAATTTCACTGCATCTTCTATAAAGCTAAAACCTATGGAGCTGCAGCCCTGTTAGTATCTTATAGGCTTAACCTCAGAATTAAACATTCAGTTTTAAAGTTTGTAATATATGTGTCACATTGCATCATCAGTTTCTAAGCAACACTGCTGGGGGACTCTACAGAAAAATGTACATTCTAAAAGTGAAGACTCCACTGGGGCCTCCCTATTTATCAAAAGCTCCTATTTTAGAAGCTTGATCTGACTAACCAGGCACTGCTCTTTTTATTATGGGTCATTGCTTTTGCAAGCCTCCCTGTATTGACTCCTTTTCCTGCTTACAAATAGGAGGCTGCAGCACAGGTCCACTGTGTACACTCTTGGTTGTTATTTCCCCAGCTGCTGGATGGGCTATGACCCCAGGCACATCACTAATAATAGCTTCCCTCCTTCAGGGGAAAGCAAAGAGCCAGAAGAGTTCAAGAATCCTGTCCCTTTTCAGAGGAGCAACAATGTCTGCTTCCCAGAACTCAGACTCTGGTTCTCTGTCCTCCAGTCACCCCCACTGGCATCCACAGGGGATCTCCACCTGCTCCTCTGGCCTCCAGCTTCCCAGTACAGCGTAGCTGATGCTGGTTTTCCCAAGCCTCTTCATCTCCTTTCACCCTCTGTGTAAACAATTTCTCACTCTCTGAAGGCTTCCCTGTTAATTCCTTCATAGCTAAAATAGTGCATTTGTGTGGACAGCCCCTCACACACTTGAGCTATATATATATACATATATAATTCTGATGCCTAAAGCAGAATATAGAAAGACCCTCAATACAATTTTTCATAAACAAACATATTACCCTTTTATGGACACAGCATTAACTATCACTTTCTCATTAAAACTACTCTGAAGGCTACAAGATATACCTTGTAGCAATTCTACCTTTCTCAAATAGCAAGCTTGTGTTAGCAATAAGAACTGATTTCATTAAGTCTCTGAAGAGCTGCACTCTTCAGGGGTTGGCAACATTTTGCTCTCAAATTTCCCAGACTGATGTGTCCATAAGGATATCTTTCCATCCTTTCACCACGTCTTCTAGTCCACCTAAGATCTCCTACAGTCATGGTTTGAAGAAATGACAACAGAAAACAACCACATTCTTGGGGAAATTATCTCAGGGGTTAACAGAGATCACCGATTAATAAAAAAAATGCAGTAATTGCCAATTACTTCAAGTCTGCATTTGTCGAGATTTAATTCCTAATCCTTTTGCCATCCTTTGATGGATTACAAAGGTATTTTCTTTCAAAAGACTATTTCCTCTGAATGCATGTGGAGATTGTGCCCAAGGTGTGGCTGTGCCTTCACCACAGTTAACATGACCTTTTCCCACTTCTGTTTGCATAGGATCATCATATCCAGATGTCACCTCACTTTTGAACCCCTTTCAACCCTTTAGAAAAGCTTGACATACATTGATACTATATATTAATTCCTAACTTCTCACTGGCATGTGGGTAGACACTTCCTCACTGCAGTATCACAACAGATGCTTATTTCCAGTGGCTTACCTACTCTGACCTCTAAGTTCTTTACCGAATAGCTGCATTCTAGGATATTTTTATTCACCCCATGCATATTTCACATATTTTTTGCTTCTTGCTCTATGACCTTGCATTGATCCTGTAAGACATAAGTTTACTTTACCAGGAATCCCACACTGGCCTGTAAAAATTATTTACCTCCTATGAAATTGTGATGCCAAATATTTCCAGCAGTCATTTCAGGTTTCATTCCTCACCTTCAATAAAAATACCAAGAATCTTCTGCCTTGGAAACAATTCCTGCAGCTCCAGCTCTTGCTGTGTGACAGTCCACCCCTGCAGGTGCCTTACAATCTGTCATCTTTGGAGATCTGTCACCTTTTGATAAGCTTAAAAGAAATTCTGAAGCGCGCTACTTTTCAGTCAGGCTTTGTAAGAGCAAAACAAAGTCCTCACAGAGATTATTTTGTGAATCTATTATTTGATAGGATAGACAGCAGAGAGAATCCCTGTTTCTTCCCTTCAATTTCATGTGCTGGATGTGTTTATCTGGGCTTCGTTCTATGCAGATAAATGTTTTGCCTCTGTGTGGCTTCAAACTGTTACTAACAACAAGAAAATCAAGGTAATTCAGTGGGAAAAAAAATCAATTGCCCCAAATTAAGCATTTGGCTTCAACTCTATGATTTCTTTTTAAAATCTTTGTAGTAAAACTGAAGGAAACATTGAAATGAAAACCTCTTTTGAAGTTCGAGTTTATTTTCTTTAAAAAGTCACAATGAAACGGAACTGCTTAAAGACTTATTTTTCCCTTTCAAAATTAATAACCCAGCAGATCTGCCACTAATGTAAGTTTAAGTGGAAAATGTTACCCAATCCTTGCTTCACAGAACTCCACTTTTGTGATCCTTCTGAGAGGTACAATCCTCCTATTTTGTAGCTGATGTGGGATATGATATTCTGGGAGGGGCTGAGCCTTTTTCCACTCACATTAATGCGAGCATAGGCATGCACCATCCTCCCTTCCCTCCACACGCACCACAGGCCACTGCACTAACAGCGCACACAAATTAGTGTGAAGTAAAAACACCACTAGCATTTATCAGTGCATTTGATAACATAAAGTTAAAATGAAGCAAATAAGGAAAGAGAAAGAAAAGGAAAAAAGGAAGTGTTTAATCTCTGAAACATTCATTTCAAGGGAAGGAAAAGGTACACCTTTGCCTCTCACCACAATAATTCAGATCAAGTGCAGTACTTTATCATGACTGTGAGAATGCAGCAGCATCTCTGTAAATAAGTGAAATTTTGGAAAACTATAAAAGGAGTATTAAGATCCTGGTTGTTTTAGGTTCTTATCCATCAACTACAACTAAGTGGTGTTTTACACTAAAGGTTCATGACACACTGAAGCTAAAGACCAGGTGCTGGCAGTGTAGCCATGCCAGTTTACATCAGCTCAATAGAATGGTGTCATTTACCCCATGAACAGAGCAAAGGACATGACCCTGTCCTTAGCCATGTCTCTAGGTATTTCTGCACTGTTTTTTTCAATGTTTTTTACTGCTAGTGTGTGTTCAAGGGAAATGCATGTGATGCTATTTTTAGTACCCTAATGCAGTATATCTCTTTAAAACACTTAAAAAATGAACAAACAGCCATGCACATATATGCTTACTGAACAGACTACAGTGACACATCCATGAAGATCTGAAAGTGAAATTGGCTAGAAAGTGAAGCAAAATAGGATTTTACTGGAGAACTCCCAGAAAGCATACAAACAGGGAAAAGGGGAACAGAAGGAAAAAGTAATAGGGTTAAAAAGCAACTACTTTTAAACAGCAGAGTGGTTTCTGACACAGATGGGGAAATACACTTCTCATGGGACTCTTTTTCATTCAGACTGTGTCTTTTTAATGGGAAGAAAAAGAAAGATGAGATTGGGAGCGCAAGGGAGCTTGGAAGTGCAAAGGAAAGAGTTAAGGCTGGAGTCACCCTCTCTGAAGTGCTCTGTGATGCTGTGCAGTGTTTCAGCCCCCAGAGCCTTCCTCCTCCCTCCCTCCCTGTGTCAGAGTGGGGAGGAGGCGGGTTCTGCTGAGCTGTTAAATCCTGAGTGAAGTTTCCCCCATTTCCAGTGGCCACTGTTGTCTGAAGCTGGTTCTGAGCAGCGCTGGGGTTACCCTGACATTTCTGGGACTGTAACGAGCCAAGAAGGAAAGGAGACGAAAAGATAAAACTTATCCAATTTACTTTTGTCTAAGTGTGGAGAAAGGAAGCATCTGCTTTTTTTTTTTTCAACATCACATTCCTGTGTTTTTCTTCAGCCTGGAAAATTTATTAATGCTTGTGCTTTCCTTTCTGGAAACAAAGGAACTAAGCTGGACTGAGGAAGCACGGAGTGGGAAGGAGGCTTGGGGAAGTTTGAGAGAGACTCAGTGCAGCTGGGAGTTCCCTTTTCTTAAATGAAATCCCTGCCTATGTGGGTAACTGGTACAGAAAGAAGCCAGATCTGCAGGTAAATGGAGAAGCTGAGATCCCAAAGGAAATTTCCGCTCACCTCATCCCGCTTGTCAAGAACGTGAAGAAAAAAAAAGATACACAAGTAGACGGACAGGCTCTGGGACCTGCTGGGCTGTGTAAGGATAAATCACCGCGCAGCAGCAAAGCCGTATGGCATTTGTCTCCTTTTAAAGGAAAAAGACGTGAAACCTCGTCTCTGAAAGGAGGACTTCCCTGAGAGTGTAAGTCTCAAGTCTAATGCTTGGCTTCCTGCTTTATATACCAGACCTATTCTCATTGTGTGTTTGCCTGTGTGGATGTGAAAGCGTGAAAGTCTGAGAGAGAGAGAAGGATGTGGATCACAATGTACTTTTGGATAGACAGAGTTGTGTTACAGATGGATGATGCCATTTTTTAATAAAATGATCCATTTCATGCTTTTACAAAAATAAATTTTAAACTTTACAAAACCACTGGGGCAAGACTGAGGTGTAACCAGTACTCTTAAATCCCTAAAACTATCCAGACTCTCTTTTGTGGTTTTACTTAATCACTTGTGCAAGGTATCATCATATTTGTTAACACCTGACTTTCTCTCCTCCCTCCCACAAGCAGATTGCACAATGAACTGGAGGCCAGCTCTCAGCTTAGCCCTGCTGTGGGCAGCATGGCTAGTTTGCGGCTCTGAGAAGACAGGGAGGTTAGCAGAGAGAGGGAGCCACGGAGTTAGGAAAGTGCCCCAGACTCACAGGGCTCCAAGCAGCCTCCTGAGAAGATCTGGAGCATCCCTAAAGAATTTGACCCCGAATCTCCAACATCCCGTCGCCAAGAGAGACTCTTCAGTACCTCCAAATGCACCTGTCAACCTCCTGAAAGAGGAAGCACGTTCCCAGGCCAGGAACATAGGCACCAGAATGAGGCGGTTACAGAGACTCACAGCTGCAGCCAAATACTCCAAGTCTGAGATGATTAAGGATGAAGGGGTATCTACTGCCTCACAGTCACGAGCAGTACGTTTCCCTTCAGGGTCAAGTTCCCCTAATGTTTTGGCCAGCTTTGCTGGGAAAAATCGGGTGTGGGTCATTTCTGCCCCCCATGCCTCAGAGGGCTACTACCGGCTCATGATGAGCCTGCTGAAAAATGACGTTTACTGTGAACTGGCTGAGAGACACATCCAGCAGATTGTGTTGTTCCATGAAGAAGGGGAAGAAGGAGGAAAAGTCAGAAGGATAACCAATGAAGGAAAAATCCTGGAACAGCCACTGGACCCTGCTCTCATCCCTAAGCTCATGAGCTTTCTCAAACTAGAAAAGGGAAAATTTGGCATGGTGCTGCTGAAGAAAACTCTGCAGGTGGAGGAAAGGTACCCTTATCCCGTAAGGCTAGAGGCCATGTATGAGGTCATTGATCAGAACCCCATCAGAAAAATTGAGAAGATGAGACAGAAGGGCTTCATACAGACTTGCAAAGCAGCTGGGGTGGAAGGACAAGTGGTTGAAGATGACAATAACAGGGGTAGTACCCAATCTAACATTGGTGGAGGACATGTCCAAGTGTCAGCAGGAGGGAGGAAGGAGGAGCCAAGGAGGAGCAACAACCAGCCAACAAGGACCAAAACAGTGAGGAAACCAATGACAACCACTGTGGCTACTCCTCTGCCTACAGTAAGGACCACTACCCTCCCTACCACCACCACAGCCACCCGGGCCACAACCCGCATGGTGACAACAGCAAGCAGGCCTACAACAACGACTACACCCCTCCCCACCACGCAGAGGACATGGACCACAAAGTCACATACCACCACAGAGTACCATAGGCTGCCGGCAGCCCCTGAGGCCACCACACCACGAGTCGTGGCCTCTGAGGATTTCTATTCTCCTGCGTGGAAGGCAAATCGCAGGGATCGGCAGCGAGGCCACTCAGATAAACACCTTGCAGCCACACGGAAGCCAAGCAAAGGTAGCCGCTATGAGAGCTTCACAGAAGCCCCAACAGCCCCCTCAGTGCACTACACAAAGGCAAGCATGAGTAGGTTTAAAGATAATCGAACAGATAGGAAGGACTATAACCACAGGGACCTAAATGTCACTCCAGGGCAACACAAACCAACTAAGACTAAATCACCAAAAAAGAAGACACAAGAAAAGATACTGAGTAATGAATATGAAGATAAATATGATCCAAGTAAGCCCGCTAGTCCTCATTTAGAGGAAGAGACTGCAGTGGGAAGTATTCCCCCAAAGAAAGGAAAAGAATCGAAGAAGCATGAGCGAATGGATAAACCTGAGAAGAAGAAGAAGAAGGACAGACCTGACAAGCTGCAGAAGAGTGATAAGCAGTCCAAGAAGGACAAAGCCGAGAAAAAGAGTAAGCAGGATAAAGACCGTAGCAAAAAAAACAAGAAGGGGAGCAGGACAGAGAATGAAGACTTCCCCAAGCCCAACAAGAAGCCTTTCTTCCAGCCTCCCAGGAAATCGGTGACCAACCTCCTGGACTATTTTGAAGGCAAAAGGCGGCTCATTGTAAGTAGCTTGTTTATCTGAATTTTATTTCATAAATGAAGTAATGTCTCCTTTCTAGTACAAACACACGGAACAGAAAGTTTATGGTGATTCTGTGTTACTCTTTTTTGTTGATTTTGTTTAAGAGATCAGATCTCTAGACCTGGAAGATCATTTCCAACATGGAAGTTTTTGCAGCCTCATATCGGAAATCTTATGTACAGTACAAACATCCATAGACAGGAATTCAGTTAAAACCTCTTCCCACTCACTTCCATGAGTCATCATATAGCCATGAGATTATTGTGTTTACAGTAGATATATAGGTATCAGGATTCGTACAGCTATATTCAATAAAATGAAGTTCATGTGGATTTCAATCATTGCTTTAGGGTACTTGTCAATGTCACTACATTTTGATGCTAAGCATGTCCTGCCAGCTGGCAAACCTGTTTTGTATTGGTGCTGGTGTCCTAAAACTGGAAGTAAGCCAGATGTTTTTGGCAGTATTATGCACATCTGACTAAGGATATGCACAAAGGCATATGACAAGATTGCCCTGAGGTAGGACTGTTACATGTGCCATTATTTCTCGTGGGAATTTGGCATTCAAATCTCCTAGATATCTTCAGGGATCCCATACAAACTTTGTTTCCTTTTATTCTCCTGCTGTTTTTATTAAACAATAACTCTATGGTTAGTTTTCAAGTCTTAGAAACTCAGCATGATCTGGAGTTACTTCTTTTAGGGTTTAATAGTGTTGTATGTTTTTCCAACTACTTATCTAAAAAAACACTTCACCTGCAACAGGAAACAGTTTTAGCTGTAGTACAGATGTTTTTCCTGGCAGATGGCACATACCCTGAAAAGGCACACTTTGAAAAATAGCTCTTTAAAAATATTATTATGGGAACTGTTTTCTTGCAATTATTCCACTGCAAGCTGACTTCTTTGACAGCTATTGTTCAACAGTCAGTGTCACAACACAGTTTTGACTTTGATGCCCCATATTTCAGTACAAATACCTAAGATGCCAAGCCAAGATTTCAACCACTGGAATTTAATTAGTCATTCTGTTGATGATTCACAAACCTAAGCAGAATCCAACTTTCTTCTTCCCGTCCCTATTCTTCCAGCTTTAGTGTCTGTGCAGAGTTGAAAGGAGAACACTCCCCAGAATGTTGTGAGTGGAGAAGAGCAATCACAGAGTGGTTTGGGTTGGAATGGACCTCTAAGATCATCTAGTTCCAACCCCCTGCTATAGGCAGGGACACCTCCCTCTAGACCAGGTTGCTCAAAGCCCCATCCAGCCTGGCCTTGAATGCTCCCAGTGAGGGGGCATTCACAACATCACTGGGCAACTTGTTCCAGTGTCTCACCATCTGCACAGAAAATAATTTCTACCTAACATCTAGTCTAAACCTACCCTTTTCCAGTTTAAAGCCATTTCCCCTCTTCCTGTCACTACACGTCCTTATAAAAGGTCCCTCCCCAGCTTTCCTGTTGACCCTCTTCAGGTACTGGAAGGCAGTTATAAAGTCTCCTTGGAGCATTCTCTTCTCCAGGCTGAAGAGCCCCAGCTCTCTCAGCCTGTCCTCATAGGGAAGGTGCTCTAGCTCTCTGATCATCATCTTAGTCCACTCTGGACCTGCTCCAACAGCTCAATGTCCTTCTTGTGTTGGGGGCTTCAGAACTGGACACAATACTGCAGGTGGGGTCTCACAAGAGAGGCAGAATCACCTCTCTCAACCTGCTGGTTACAATTCTGTCAATGCAGCCCAGGATATGGCTGGACTGCTAGGCTGCAAGCACACAATGCTGGCTCCCATCAATCAACACTCACAAATCCTTCTCCTCAGGGCTGCCCTTAAGCCATTCTTCGCCCAAACTGTTTTTGTGCTTGAGACTGCCCTGACCCAGATGCAGGACCTTGCACTTATATTTGATATATTTGAATAATATTGATTTATTATTCAATAATATTATTAGCAATATATTTGAAAATTTCGAACTTGAGTGAATTTTGCAAATAATGCTTGTTAGTTACATGTTAATGTCCAGTTAACCAAACCTAGGAAGTTCGGAATCTTTGAAATTTGGTCATATACTTCAGTGTTGTGACTTCCAAGAACATGTCCACCATCAAGACAAATTAAAAAAAAACTTGTAAAATGTCAAAAGCTGGGCCTATAGATGTTAAAATTACTATAGCAGAACAGTCCTGGCAATTTTAAGGCCACAGAATTGGCTCTACTTGAGTAGAGCCCCACAACATTGCTATACCACTGTCTTTCAGACACTTCAGTAGACTGCCTCCCAAAGACGTTGTTTCTGTCCTCTCTCAATACAAGAGAATTTTAAGAGAGTCATGGGCTTTTAAGGCTTACACATTGTTAAGGATTTCAGTTTGCAGATTTCATCATGCTTTTCAAATATCTAAAATCCTGAAGGCTAATTAGGTTGATTAATGACAAATATAGGATCCACCTGCAAAAACTGAAAAAAACCATAGAGTACTGAGGTCTGCAGCCCCACCAGTCTACACTGAGGGTTTTGTTGCAGTCTTACTAATGTTGGGAAATCTTGGCTTACTGAGCTAGGCTTTTCTGTTTATTTTTCTGTTTATTTCTCTATAGTGATGAAATGCAAGCTGACAGTTTATATGTAACACTCAATCTATACATACATGCACATATATGAATACACATGCACATACACATGCTTGCAATTGGCTTAGAATAAAGCTTTGATTTGAAGATTGCTTTGTCTTTCAAATGCTCGGTGTTTCATTCTGGAAGGTTTGATGAAATACATCTAATTCAGACTTCAGTGTGTGTTCTCACTTACGGCGTCTAAAACTAAAAGTACAATGCAAACCAATTGTCTTGTTTTGATCTTAGTCCTCAAATCCTTTTCATGATCCTTTTTTCATTTGAAGCATTTCTGTGCAATTTAAAAACCATGTGTTACAGGTTATAGCCCAGAAATCAAACTATTTTTGTGTTTGATTCTTATTCACTCTCATGTCCCAGGGCTGTAGTCATGCCAGGGAACCTTTCTATAAACTAGTCAGATTTTACCAGTTGATAAATGCCTCCTACATTTCAGTATAATGATTAACATTGATAATGAGCATACAATAAAAATTAGCCTTCAGGCTCTATAAATACAAGGTAGATAGAATATGATTGTACCTGTTACAGACTGAAGCACAAGCTTGCAATTGAGGGGTTCTGGTGAGTATTTAATATTTTAAACCATAGAATTCAGATTCTAACTCCCCTTGTGTTAGGAAGAGTGACTGCAGGTTCTAGAGTGCACTGCACTGACAGCACTTAAAATGATTATGTTGCTAGAGTGGATTCATCTCCAAACTTCTGGAAACTGCTGCATAGAACTACCACACTCTGACCCAGACCATAGGTTTGCATTGTCCTCGTAGTTTCAGAAGCCATGAGTAAGAGCACACACTGAAGTCTGAATTAGTCCTATGTCATCAAAACTTGTAGAACAAAGCAGGGAACACTTAAGAGACAAACACCCTTCCTGGGATGTTTGGATTCTAGTCACTGATGAAGGAGCCACATTATGTGCTTTAAACTTCTCAAACTTTTAATTGTTAGGAGTCTTTGAAGCGAACAGAGTTCGCTTCAGAGTTCCTCCTCCTGCTTTTCCTCCATAGCCATGCCTTCTAATCAAATAAAAGATCCATACGACAGCAAAGTGACTTAAAACAAATATATGATAAATCAGCAATTTTCAGGTGAGGTCACAGTGGCCTTATCAAGTTTTCAAGTTCTTCTTATATGACCATAAATTATGTAATGTTTCAGTAAGTTCTAGTTGTACTTGCACTGTCATAGTCAGCCACAGGAGCCCTGCCTGGAGCATGACATGAGGACAGAGTAACTGCCAGACTGCCATGTTCCCAGTGCTCCTGCTGTGACCGGGTGGAAGGGATCCCAAATACGTTGCACCCCTGAAGGGTGGGGGGAGATGTGGTAGGGAAAAGGATAATAGGAAGGTTGAGGGTTTCCTGTAAATTCTAGTGTCATTGCTCCTACCAGTACTGTGGAGAGGCAATGGAAGAGCTGGTGCCACCAGCTGGCCATGCTTTCTGTGGCCTTCCTGGGACTGCTTGAACACCTCTGGGACAGGTCTGGTCCTAAAGGTACACTACAACCACAAGCAAAATAAAACTACAGAATTCAATAGCTTTATGAAAAAGAAATCCAAGGTTGCAGACAGTGACTAGTTCTCCTTCAGTGAAATAGTAATCTCCTTCATTTCTTATATTAAACAAGCTCTTTTGTCTCTGCCACCAACCAGCTGATTACAACCCCCAAGGCGGACAACACCATGTATGTTCAGCAGCGAGACGAGTATCTGGAGAGCTTCTGCAAGATGGCAACAAGGAAAATCTCAGTCATTACAATTTTTGGCACCATGAACAACAGCAGCATGAAAATTGACCACTTCCAGCTAGGTTCCTTTTTTTATATAATCTCTTTCCATCTTGTGGGCACATTTACAGACAGCAAAGGGAGAAATTTCCTCAGCTTGGGTCAAAACCTAAGCAAGACCATTTGCTGTGGGGTAGTAGGACTTTCAAACCCATTCCTCCTCCCTCCATGTTGACTACTCCCATTCTGTATTTATGTAAAGGCCTCTAGTATTTTCCATGCTTAGGCTTCCAGTGCTGTAACTTCAGCTTTGTTTGTGGGAATTCATAAAGACAGTAAAATAGTGAAACAGACAAAAAGCCTGGAAATTTGATGAGGGCAAGGGACAGAAGGGGGAAATGAGGCTGAGTTCTACCAGTGTCATGAATACTCACCTCACTATCATAATGGCTATTCTAATACAGATGCACTACTGTTTTTTTCTAAATGGTGGGTGGCTAGATATTTGCTAGCATGTTTTAAATACAGTTTAAAGAAACAGTCTGATGTCACAAAGGAGAGAAGAATGGGTACACAAGAGGCTGGAGAGAATGTCTGGGATGATAATTCAAAACTTGGTCTAAACTTATTCTGATTTGAAGTTTAACACTGTTACCTCTCTGCCCTGCCACCTAACATTTATGCCTTTTTACTCCACACAAGGCCATGGAAAAGTCTTAATTTTGCACAGGCACATACTCACTGAACCCAAGACTGAGTGAGAAGTGTGCCAGGTAGACTCCTTGAAATGAGTTCTTTTCCTTCCCAATATCAGCTTTTCTGATAGGCTTTTCTAGGACTAACAGATGATTTTGAGATGTTTTAAGTGAGTATTTTCCACCATAGGTGAGGTCCAGGAACATTTTCCTCTCACTGCTAGTAAAGAGAAATTAAGGAGATTTCATTGATAATTTCTAGGTATGGGCAATGTTATAAACATGTACCAGCATACCTGATGTTAAAAGGTTTACCATTTTAATTTGGATAGCCTCTCTTTGCCCATAAAGCAAGATACTCATCAGTGTGTCTCTTTATTACTGGCTGCTACAAAGAGGTTAATCTTTGGAGGCACTATAAATCACTGCGCAAGTCTTGCAAAGCAGTCTTATCCAGTGCCACTTTCTTTACACAGATCCCATATCTGCAAATGGCACAGGGCATGCAACTCGTAGGTAGTTTGGAAACAACTGGGGTCAGCACTCAGGTCCTGGGGTAACCCACCAAAACCAGCAAGAACCTTTCCTTTAATTATGGTGGGATTTGGACAAAGTCCCAGTCCAGCAAAGCACCTAAGCTTAGGTGTATCTTGAAGAATGTACACAATCCCGTTGTTGTCTGTATCTACAGCTTCACACCAGTTTAAGTGTTTTGCTGGACCAAAGCAAAGAAATAGTATAAAAACTTGTAGTTTTGCTTATTACTGACCATATTGTTCCTTTGAAGTTCATATGGTTTTCCAGACCTTAGAAGCAATGTACGATGGAATGGAAAGCTCTGGAACAACACCCGTCCTTCAGATCTGGGACAAAACTGGTCAGAAAATGATGGAACTATGCCTGGATTCCAGCCATGCCCCTGCTACTGTCAGAGAGATGGGAGCTAGCTGGGGAACCAGCAGACTTGTCTCTGAACAGCAGGGACTGACATATACAGACTATCCATCCATACACTTCTCTGGCAAATCTGGAGTGGTATAGAATTTTCCACATCAGACCAAGGTTACTCAAGGTCACTTTTTCTGTACTTACACCTATCTGTCTGTCAGTGGACTGTTTAGGATTATATTTAGCTCCAGTCTGGCTAATAAACAGACATTCACTCTGACACAGACCATACTCTTTCAGCCTCTTCCAAACTTAACTTACACCCAAACTTTTTCCAAACCACAAATGTGTATAAGAACTTAATTCTCATAGGAGAAATTAACTTGTTGAATAAAAGCAAGAGACTTAGAAGGGTATAAACTAACCTTACATGAAAAGCTCACCTTAAATTTTTGCCCAGAACACCTAATCCTGAGCTTTTTCAAAAGTTTCAATAAGACAAACACTTTCTTCTATTCTCCTTCCCCTTTTCCTCTACCCTTCTTGCTTGCATGACCTCTTAATGGCTCACTCTCTGTTGGCATCAGTGTCAGCAAAAACTCCTACCAAATAGTTTGTTCACAGTATTTATGCCACAGTGTGAAGACTTAGCAGCCAGAACGATGGGATCTAATTACACTGCCATATCCTGGGTGCGCTGAACTAGTATAAACGACGAAAACAGAAAGGCCCACATAAAATACTTTTTCATCTGGAATTTCAAACATATTTAGAAGCAGTTAATGAAAGAACTTATTAACACTGTTTGGCCCAGATTGGTTTATGCTGAAACCAAAGACTGTTTGCTATTGGAGTGGCAGAAAATCAGAATACTCTTCACCTCAAGTTAGCCATTTAGTCTCTTTCTCCCATATCCTGGGAACAGGGTTTCAGTACTAGGCTACTGTCCTTCCACAGCAACATACTGACATTCTTTGAAACCTCATTTGAATGATTTGTAAAGAGTATCTCATCTTTCCAGCCTATCTGGCTGCTAAAGATGCACTGAGAAAGGATTCTACACCCTTTCAGTGACCTTTTCAGAAACATCAGAGAGAATTTTGCTGGCAGTGGCAGACAGTCTCAACTGTGTTGTTCTTCAGGCTGACCCCAGATATGCTTTATGACAGTGGATTCTAGGGACAAGTGGTGAATTGGCAAAAAGCTATTAATTTTTTTTTCCTCTCCAAAAACCACTTCTAAGTTTGCAAGTTTGCAAGTTAGTCCTTCTGGATTTTTCCCCCTCAAAAAAGAAAACATTCCAACAATGAAAATCGAAAGTGCTATCTTCATGTTGTTATCTGCAGTCTTCAAAGCAAAACAGTGCTATGAGTCAGGTAGTCTAACGTAATGCACTATACAGCTGTTTTCCACTAACCTCTCTTGCATTACTCTACCTCCATACAGATCAACAAGATAATGCTGATCTTGTTTTGGGATAAAACTGCGGGCATAAGTATGAATTTTGGTTTATGTTTTAGGAGTCATGCTTGACATTAGTAAGATGCAAATCGTGTTTACGAAGCATTAAAGCATGAATGACCCATCTAATGGGGAATTTATAACATTACCTATAATCCTTCACAGAACTTTAAACTAAAGTACATATAACCATGTAGAACCAAGTAAAAATGTTGTCTATAGAATTAATTAGTATAACCAAATTATAGCACTTGATGTTTCTTCTTTTCACAAGGTATGAAGTTTAGGTCAGGTTCTGATCCAAACATCTTCCCAGAGATTTAATTTAGAAGTTTCATCGAGTCTATTATGAAGGTTGGATCTCTTGCAAAATTTGAATCTTTTGAACTTGCTCCTGGAGGTTATGGATATTTAGACAAAAAAAAAAAAATCCTTATTTTTTAAATAGTAAAATATTTTCAAAATATACACTTCTTGAAAAAGTATTTTCTGTTGCTGCACGTTCAAATCAGTTCATCTCATGTCTTTTTGCTGGTGAATAACAGTGAAGCAGGAGACAGCAAAGCTGAACCTCTGCACTGCAGTTCTTGACTGGCTGTGGCATCTCTGACTTCAGGCAGATCACTTAGGCCATGGCTGAGATCGCTAAGTGAGGTTATGAATATTTATGATCCAGTGACGTTTTAGGGCATGAACAAGTAGTATTTGAAGACAGCTCTTTGGCCCTCAGGTGCTTTATTTTATTCTGTGGGTGACTTTGCTGGCTTTTAGTTCCCATAGCTTGTCCATAGCTGCATCTGGAGGCCTGTTCCAGCACTGCTGTATTTCTGTAGTGCTGTTCTGGATGCTGACACTGAGCTGATGATATGGAGGCTTTCAGAACTTGACCCTAATACACTCTGGCTCCAAGGAAGTTAAGGATCCTCAATACCTCTGCGGGCATGTCCTTGTAGACATTTCAAATCTCCGTCACAAATCACGTGGATATAACTTTGAGAACAAGTACCCAGAATTTCTTTTGGTAACTGTCATGAAGTGATGATATATCATTTGAAAATGGTGAAATGGGTAAAACTTTTAGGTCGAAACTGGAAGCATCAGATTAGTCATTTTTCATGCCAAATATAAGAAAAGAGGCATAACGTTCTGAAGAGGGCATAAAGTTCTGAGTTAGTTAAAAATCTTTTCTGAATGTTTGGTTCTTTTCCATTTGAATAATTTGGACATTTAATAATTCTGAACATTTCAAAATGAAATCACTGTCTGCTTTTTTTTTCCTCCTCATGCTTTGCTAAAGTTTTCTTAGTGTAGAACAGTGAGTATGCATAAAATCATTCTCAAAACTACTTTTTTCCCCCCACCATTGTGCTAGAATGGGAAATTAGCTTCAGCAAGCAGGTGGAAGAGTGCCATAGCATAGTATTTGAGCAGACTCAATGCTAAAACTGCAGCATTCAACATATGTTTAAGTTTCTGGTTTCTTGTAGTCAATAAACATCCCATGTAATTTTTTAAGACTGGAAGATACTGTAGATTCTGGTCAGCCTCAAGCTATTCTAACTAGATATTACTGACTCAAATTCTTTATGCTTTCCAGCCCCTATAGGAAAGTGTCAAGCAGTTTCTATTTTCTATCGCAGAAGTGACTGCTTTTCAGGAGCTGCTGAAATGATTAATACACATATATTTATGTCTGAAAAAATCTCAAACCCCTTTCCAGAAAAGGCAACCAAAATTTGTCAAAAGCAAGTAGAAATGCTGACTGTTGAAGTACATGAGGCCTAGGGTAAACTCATTTTCCAAAAATACTGAGACAGAAAACTGAACAGTGAATAGCCACAGTGGCATAGTGCTGTTTTGGATGACCTTGCCAAGGTAGTAGGAAGAGGGTTTCTGGAAGATTAACTTCCCCCTTTCTTGCAAGGGGGAACTGAAGCCAGCTTGCTGTGAAATTCCATGACCATTTTTATTTCTTCTCTGTTTTGTATTAAGATAATGAAAAGCCCATGAAAGTGATAGAGGATGAAGATCTTGTGGATCAGCAGCTCATCAGTGAGCTGAGGAAAGAGTATGGGATGACGTACAATGATTTCTTCATGGTGCTGACAGACACTGATATGAAGGTCAAGGTGAGGATTTTGACTCTTGAAAAGACATTGAAAAATATGAAAATATATATGAAGTGATAACATAGGCTTGCATGTCAAGCACATAAGAGACTGTCATTGCTGGATGATAAGAAAAAGAACAGTAAGAGAATATGTCAAGCATTAGGTAATGATCTTCATAATCTGCAGATGGGAGGATCTCAGGAACTGTGGCTTTCTGCTGGGATGGTGAACTGATACTGCTGGAACAGAACAGCCTCTGGCAGGGATGTTAATGCAGTACCTGGTGTTCTAAAACACAACGTGATCACTCACCAGGATGTCAACATATTTTATATGAACAATGCTCTACAAAAGCATATATTGACAATGTGTTGCCTGCAATGGCCTGGCCTTAACACACTGGACAAATTATATGTCATTTCCAAGTAGCAGTCTGACTGCAAAAATAGGAATATTTCCATAGTTTATCATTTATTTTAGGCCTTCTTACCCGTGTGCATATGAGGATATATGCATCTCTGTATATCCTACAGTGCTGTGATGCATGCAGAAAGAATGCTAATACATGGACCATTTTCCCATCTGTTCTTTTTGCTTTGCAGCAATACTATGAAGTACCCATAGCAATGAAGTCTGTGTTTGATTTGATCGACACCTTCCAGTCACGAATTAAAGACATGGAAAGACAGAAAAAAGAGGGCATTGTCTGCAAAGAAGATAAAAAGCAATCCCTTGAGAGCTTCTTATCCAGGTATTACCTTCTGCTCTTAACTACTGCTAGTCCTAGATGTAACCATAGCTGCACGCAGTCTTGCACAGAGCACTAGAAGTCCATGTGCATCTTGTCATTCCTGACTGTCTGCACATTTTTGGACACTAACTTTCTGTATATCAGTCTCCCCCAAAGTCCGCCCCATGCTATGGAGATAATAACACTGATTTGCATTAGAAGAGCAAATAAGGATTAATTCACAGATGTTAGCTCAGTGTTTTGAATGTATAAAGTACAATGTTGATGTTTCAACCACCAACAATCTCATTAATCCCATTCTAATCCTTTTCATGTAGCTCAATTCAATAATTCATTTGCTGTAATTTCCTTCTCATCCAGCTTGAGATAACAGTTGGCCTTTGCCAGAATTAGTCATGCATTAAAGGTCTTGCAAATGTCTCTTGTAAAATGTCTGAGAGACCTCCTGTACAAAGACAGTTTTGTCTGTGCAGTCTCTATATTGTATGTTACTGGTCTCTACCTGTGAGACCTAAATACCGTGAAATAAACATCTGGACTGTGGGAAAATTCAGACCCAAAGAACAGCTGTACAGGATAACATATTAAATTAGGGTTATCTCATCACTCTAGGCTTTAAGTGCTACTAGTGCATTCTCCTTGCCTGCTATCAGAATCCATTGAGGTACTCACAGGATGATTATGACATGACGGGGAATGGAGCAACAGGCAAATTGGTTGGTTGTTTGTTCATTAACATTTTAAAATCCTATGGCTACTTCAACAGAAAAAGAACCTTTAACAAGATGTACTCCACCCTCCTCACCACCTCCTGTTTAGATCTCAGTGATTCATCCTCAAGACCACCAAGAAGAACCACAGGTTGAAAACAGCTGTCCAACACAAGAAAGAGCTTGTATGCTGAAAAGTGGCAGTTCCAAATACGGTTTTGCTTGCAAACAGCCCTAGTAATAAACACACGCTAGAGAAACAGGCAGGAAAAATACAGAATGGTGCATCTATAAACAGAACTACTGCTGCACAGAATGTATCTGTTCTCTGTGGAACTGACATCAGGTTTAAGTATTGGGTGGATGTCATTAGCCATAACTGGTCAGATTCCCAGCAAGATTACTTCCAGCTTTGTCCAAGATTATCTTCCCAGCTGAACAAGAGTCCTAGTGTTGCAGATCTGGGAGGTCAGTTGTACATGGGTCTCTGAAAGTAATGCTTCCTGTTTATTTCCATGGAAATTACAACAGACACAAAGAGCACAGTAACACTATTTGATATAGCAAATTCTCAGCTACAATACACAGCGTAGGCAGCACTATTAGCTGTGCACTTTCACCAGTGATGAACAAATGCCTGCATGCAGTACTTGTAAAAATGTGCACCAGTGGAGGTGACCCACTGTCACTGTTGTCACTGCTGAAAAGTACCCCCCAAAACCTCACTGTGCTCACATCCACACTCTGGTCTCCAAAAATGTTCAGCAAGAGTTGATGAGTGACAATAAGTGTCATTTTTTCCACATGGAAGAATTCAGTAACACACCTCCGTCCATGTCAGATAGCAATTTGTCAGATTGCTCCTCTGCTGCCATCTGTCATGTGGCAACAAAATTTAACAGAATACTGGTAGGAAGTTCAACCTCTACTTCCATACAAACAACATAACAAAACAGGAGACATTAGATTTAGAGCAGTCCTCATGAAATCGCAAATATTGTTCTTTTCAACTCTGGTGTGAAAGAAGACCAAGAGCCAGGCTTCCTTGAGTAATTCTTGAAAGCCACATGTATCAGCAGGAGATCCTTGAATTTCATTGTGGGAGTCCCCCTGTAACCCTGAGACACTGTCCGCGCTGCTTTCTGGGCTCACAAATCAGAATGAGAAGTAAAACAAGGTAAACGAGGAACAGGGTGCACAAAAGGAAGGTTCTTCAGGACAGGAATATTGGTTGTGTTTCTGATGTCAGGAATAAGGCATACATTTGTACGTTAGTGTTTGTAAACCAACAGCTGTAAAGGACCAAATAAATTGTACTGTAAAAGTACTGGTCAGATGTGACCTCGAACATGTGCACCAGGTATAGGACTTGCCTGGATAGAAGGATACACAACTCAAGTCATTGTTGCTGTTTTTCATCTCTATGCATCCAAAGCAGATTCACAAAAATGAGCAAGTAATCACTAGAGTATCTTAAAGCAACTCACAGGTACTAATTTATGCCCTAGACAAAACATGATCTAACGTTTACATTCTCTGTCCAGGTGTTTTTGCTATACAGAGTATAACAAAAAAAGAGTCTACTCTTCAGAAAAACAAGAAATTTCCTCTCTTTCCTTCACATCATACATACGATTAAAAAAACAGCATCAGTCAACCAATAAGATAAAGAATTAGGCAGGAGCATCCCCTGCTCTCTTAGCAACTTCTGTGACTTCGAGCAAAATCCCATCGTATTTTCTGCTTTCCCAAGTGAAATAGCGTTGATCCACTGCATTAGTTTTATTTTGAGATCTTCATGTAGTGCTGCAGAAAGGCAGACTATTATTGTAACAGAGTAACATCTGCATCCGTTTAAAAGATCATTTCCTGCTATAAAAATATCCCTGCAGCTCTGCAAATTCCTATAAATCTGATTTATTTAGGTTTAGTGGAGAAGTACCTTTATTCAAAAAGTGGTTGTTTGGAGAGTTTTAAATAACTCTGTAGTTAGAATTTTTTAGGGTTTCAAGTGTTCCTATGGCATTCCCCTTCTCTGAGAGGACAATGGAAAGCGATCCTCAGCGCACAAATTTGGTTAGATGAGACAGACCCTGTTAAAGAAAACTCCAAAACGTATTCTGCTGCCCTACAGATGGCTTAAATAGTAACAGTCTCATACAGACACATATATGTAAACAAGACTAGATTTAAGAGAACGTTAGAAGTATTTTGAGTGAGTGCGTGTGGTAAAAAAGAGATCAGCGACTATTTACATAGAAGCATGAGTTATGTCTGAAATGAAGATACACCCTAATTCTCAGACAGCCTTTGGACTGCAAAATAACAGAGCAGTTCCAGCAGCAGCGAATGACATAAAAGCTGAAATGTCTAGTGAGAAATTTTACAGGAATCTCTCCTGTGCTTGAATATGCAGGTCTCAGCATTGAAATATCCAGCAGAAGTGGCTTGCAGCAAAGATCTTAAGCTCTGCAGTATTTGTTTGGTGAAACTGCAGCAAAACTGCAAAAGTTTGGTTTTTTCTTTGTTTGTTTTTTGAGTTTTGGAGCTGTACAACTCCAGATAGGCTTTATCCTCTCTCAGTAATGAATGGAACTGGGAAGATCTCCCAGTAGCTGTTACTTAGAAGTTGTGAAAGATGTCATATCTCAGCCTAGAGTACAAAAATCCTCAAAGTACTCCAGTCACATGTCATGATGGTTCCTTGTTGCACTTCTTTTTCTTTCCAGGTTCCGATGGAGAAGGCGGCTAGTGGTGATCTCTGCTCCCAGTGATGAGGACTGGGCTTATTCCCAGCAGCTCGCTGCTCTCAGTGGACAAGCCTGTAATTTTGGTGAGTCAAAGGAAATTACTCTCTTGCTCCCCCAAAACCACATCCTTCCTGGTGATGTGATGGATTCTTTTGCTCAAGTCTGAAACCAGACAATCTGAGGAGTCTCACAAATGCTTGCTTGTAGCTACTCCAAATACAAATGGAAAATACCACAATAAGCAGGTAATACAGCACAGTCAGATAACAACACTAAACCAAGTGTTCTCTAGAATCCTTTGCATTAGGCAGGAAAGGTTAGTGCTCTGAAGCTTCTCTTCAGGCTTATACTTCAGAAGATCTACCGTACTGCATGAATTAACAATGCAATGCCTTGGGAAAGCTTAGAGCTATGTCAGATAATCAGGGAGATGCATGGGTATCAGTTTGTTTTTTTTCTTTTCCTTCCTGCTCCATTTCCTAAATCTGTAAAAAAAAAATAATCTTAATGGAAGCTACTTCAACCCAAAAACAACCTTCTCAGCTCCCTAACTCAGCACTTAAGATAATCACTAGAGAGATGGACTGCTCCAGGAGGCAGTTGAGAGCAAGACCCAAAATGACCCTTCCCCCTATTACAAAAGCCTACAGAGACTTGCTCCTTCACTTAGGTTCCTAGCAATAACAGCACGATGCAAGGCCTACACTTTATCCTACAGAATGAAACAGGACCCAATTCAAAAGCCATGATTTCAATACATTTCAACACTGTTATGGCTACACTGCCTGTTTACTCATAATAACCCAGCTTACATTTAGAGCATTAGCATCTTCTTATTTGGTAGCTCTCAAAGTAAACTGTGTCACGGACCATTGTAAACTCCTTTCTGGAGAACAGAATATGGACATAATAGTTAATTCCATCTGCACTTTGGTAAGAATAGCCTGAAGGAGAACTAGTGAGTTCTTTAAGTGTTTGTCTTCAATCTTTTTCTTAATTAACTGATGTTTCCAAGCATCTTATATCCACATCATAAGACTTACATCAGAGATTTTGTAGATCATGTAGACTCACGTTTCATGAACAGGCTCTGCAATCCCTAAGGTCTTTCTTCAATGCATAGGAAACTGTCCAAGCCTCTGCTCAGAGTAACTGAAAGAAGTGAATGCCTGTCCTAACCCATATAGTGCAGTGAGCTGTAGTTTAACTGATTGTTGTATCACCTCTAAATAGGTTTCTTCTGTATGACAAGAACTTTACCCATGAACAACAGTACAGAGAGATTCTTAGTCTTGGCAGTGGCCTCTGCAGGTTTCTTGTATATCAGTATGCTAGCTTATCCTCATTTTTGGGTCCAGATGACATGACTGGCAGAGACTCCAGGGAAAATGCAATTCAGCTTCACAGAGGGCTGCTGAAACTGACTGCTAATTTAGCAAGCACAGATCTGGCTGAAGTAACTGAAGTCTGCCTGAGAATGTGCATAAAGAACTGGTGTCATTCAAAATCTCCATCATTTCTTCCACAGGTCTGCGCCATATAACTATCCTCAAGTTGCTAGGAGTTGGAGAAGATATTGGAGGTGTCTTAGAGTTGTATCCAATTAATGGTAAGTGATGTTTCCAGTTTATTCAGTACTACTCATGAAGAGCATTATGCAGTACTGTTTTTTGCTGAAAGTTCTTTAGAGGGATGGATATGATTGAATTATGTTTGCTGTTTTTTGTTTTGTTTTGTTTTGTTTTCCATTTATTAAAAAAAGAGGTGGCACAAAAGCAAATTAAAGTCTTTCTTGACATACCTATGCTAAATACCATATAGCTTCTATAGGACAGAAAAGCCCAAAGATGACATGGAAGGCATCCTCACATCATATTCCAAGAAAATACAGAGTCCCAGATACACTCTACATAAATTGCTACCATTAACAAAGGGATGTACATGCTTAAGATTTTGCAAGGCTAATATCTAGCAGATTCTCTTATATAGAGTTTATTAGAGATTTTCTAATATAGAGAGCCATGCCACTACCCCTCCTTCCTTACCTATCCCTTCAGAAGAGCATACAGACACCAACTGCAGCACTACACTCATGGGAGCAATCACACCACGTTTCCATGTTGGCAGCTAAGTCATAATTTGCTTGCCACACAATGCCTTTCAGCTCCTTCTGTTTGTTGGTTATGCACTGGTGTAGATGCACTTCACCTGGGGCTCTTGCCTCACTCCCAGTCCCATCATCATTTCCCCAGGCTCATCTCTAGCAAGCCTGGTTTTTAACCCCCTCCTCCTTCACATTAGTTTAAAGCCCTCTCAACAGGCCTGCAGCTCCCGGGCTAGGATCCATTTCCCCCTTAGAGACAGGTAAGACCCATCAGCAGACATCAGGCCAGGCACAGAATAAACTGCCCCATGGTAAAAAAAAAAAACCCTCAAAATTCATGCAATTGCACCAGCCTCAGACACACATTTATGAGATGGACCTTCCCACTCCTCTCAGAGATGGAGGAAAATATGACCTGTACATCCACACTCTCCATTAACTGCCCCAGTCCTCTTAAGTCCTTTTTGATAATTCTCAGGCTTCACTCAGCAACTTCATCGCTGCCAGCTTGAATTATCAATAAAGGATAATACTGAAAGGAGTGAATCAGATATAGTTCTACACCCTAATAGCCCTCCAAGATACCTTCAATGTGCTTGCTGAATCTCCCTTTGCTTTCATGTTAACTTCTAGCATCCACACTTCCCTGTGAGGAGCTCCACAAACCTGCAAAGTAACTCTTTCTTGTCCTAAAAATGACCCCTATGGGACTGTTTGATAACACTTACCTTTTCTGTGGGTAAACAGTTAATTCTTATCCATCCCTGTAGTGATATTCACAATCCCATAGATCTTCCCCAACCCACTTACAAACCTATGATCATCCTTACTGCCTTGGATTTTTTTTCCAGTTCTATGATACTCTCTCAAGGTGAGAGAATCAGAAGCATATGTAGTGTTCATGAAGAACACAACAGGATTCCATAGTGGCATAATATTTCTGTTTCCTTTTTGTATTATTTTCTTCATAGCTTCAAACAACTGTTTTGGCTTTTTGACCACTACTGAACAGTGAACAAGCCTTTCATAAACCTAAGCTCTAGCCTAGAACAGTACCAGTCCCAGTACAGACAGCTGTGAACTTAACTGGTTACAGAATCACAAAATTGCAGGGGTTGAAAGAGACCTCAAAAGATTGAGTCCAACCTCCCTGCCAAAGGAGGTACCCTATAATAGATCACAAATGTTAGCTCCCTGCACTATAGGAACTGATCATATATTATTCCTACCCTGTTTCTGCCTTCCAACCATATCAAAGTTTATTTTGAAGCTGTCTAGTAAACTTCATCACCTGTATCAACCCAACCACCCTCAGATACCCACTTGCAGAACTCCTCTGGAGACTCTCAAGAAGTCTGTAAGCAGGATGCCACTTCATAAATATCCTGGTATTACATCAACTCTTTTATATAGGTGTACTCTCTTATACTTTCTACCCATTTACCTGGTACAGGCTTCATATTTATAAGCCAAATTCAGCAGATCAGAATGAGAACCTATTTTATGAAGTGGACATGACACCTGACACATGTCATATTTCATATGGCATTCCAGCTCAAGAGTGAGGCTCTCTTTTGCTATTAATGACCCACCAAATTCATCCTGCAACACTTCATATTATCACACTTCTATTCTAGTGATTTCTTTCACTGTGACTATTTTTCATGTATGCCTTCTGCAGACATGAACTCAAGCTGCATGAGAAACAAAGACACACATGCATGTCAGGTGAGGAAAAGGTGTGCCACATTACAGTAGCTTCAGTCTGGAGGACAAAGACAAATGTACTAAAACTGTTAAAAATGCATCTTCAGTTCACAGTACAACAGCCTTTCATTTCAGAACTAGGAAATACTACACCGTAAATGTCAAGAACATTACACTATCAAACACTGGGCTGTATCTTTTCTCACACTGCAAACTCACTGAGTTACTAATAATCATCACCATTGCTTACACAAAATGCCAATGCTGTTTTATGTGATCACTTTCTAGGAAGCGCTACCGTAGACCGAGAAGATATCCCAGCTAATCTGGTGAAAGACATTCGAAATTATTTCCAAATTAGCCCAGAGTATTTCTCCATGCTTCTAGTTGGGAAAGATGGAAACGTCAAATCCTGGTATCCTTCTCCAATGTGGTCTATGGCAATTGTATATGATCTGATCGATTCCATGCAGCTTCGGCGACAGGAAATGACAATTCAGCAATCGCTCGGCATGCAGTGCCCAGAAGACGAGTATGGTGGGTATGGTTACCATAGCTATCACCAGGGATACCAGGAAGGTTACCAAGACGACTACCGTCACCATGGAAGTTACCACCATGGATATCCATACTGAAAAGAGCAAGTTAGCCTCTGACTGCCCTGTGCCTGTCTTCTAATAGCTATCCAAGCAATAGGTGGCCACTTGCAGAGAGTTTTTCCAGGCCATCTAGATATCCATGCCTCCTTCTTCCACTGTTCAATCAAGGGACTTTGGTTATTTGCCTTCTCAAAAACGCAGAAGCCTTTCTACAGTGAAACAATTCAAAACAGTAGTATTGAAGCTTTAAACAATAAAGACTCCTGTATATTTTTAATCCTTTAAAAACAAAGAGCATCAGCAGTTGCTGTTTGTCTGTATTAAAACCAAACAAAAAGTCCCCACTGCCTCAGTCCATGGACACTACGGTAGGGCAGGATATGAACAGTCTGACAAATATTGCAAATGCTCTTTTTAGTATTTTTTCTAAGGAGAAAAAAAGATAAAAAGTATATTTATTGGAAAGTGAGAATTTTGCATTGTGCTGATGAAGATAAGCTAAGAACTTCAGAACTTTCCCAAAAAAGGAAATCTTATCAAAGATGCATTTGACGAGTTCTTCAATAATAATTTAAAAAATCCTTTTGAAGTAGCTTGTCTAAAAACAGCATCCCTTCTACAGTGCATCAGCATTGTAATTTGCTGACTTTGCCAATGAAAATAAAAATCTATGGTTATGGCAGTACTTGTTCCAATACAGAAAAAAAGTTCTCTTAACAGCAAAGCTGGCCGCACAGCCATCTATTCTTTTAATTGGAGTCTGTTCTTTTAGGTCTTACCCAGTTGGCACTTAATTCTAAGTTAATGAGAGCTAAGTGAAAACACCAGCCATATAGTCTTGTCTGAAATAAACTGAAAAGCATTATTTCTAATCGGGGAAAAAAGAAAAGAAAAAGAAAAAAAAAGGAAAATGCTGTCATTCACATATTTTAAGTAAGTTGTACTAGCTCTCTACTGTAATGTTATGTAAACTATTGTTCTAAACTTCGAATTTCCTTCTACCTCCTCTCATATCCTCCTCCTTGAAAAAAAGTCCAGATGAAATGTTTATAGAACTGTTTGGCTATAATTTGATTTGCTACTAAACCAGCTATATTTCTGCCACACTTTCTGAAATGTTTTTCTTTTCCCTTCTCACTGATGCCTTCGGGCACTGGATCCACTGCACCACCTTACTCTGTTGAAGTCAGCTGCAGGAACTCCTTGCACAGCCATGTTTTCAGTACCATTTGGATTAGGTTTCAAAACGCTAAAGACTTAGCAGCAAGAATATCAGGAATATCTTGAAGTGAAGGCATCATGCAAATCTTCATAGTGGTACAATAGCGTCTTCCACTGTTTCAGGCTCAGTCACTTTTCTTTCTTATAATCTGTTACATGGAAACATGCCAGGTATGCATTCATGCCTTTCATGCATATATGCAACAGGGCACTCACATGGTTCAGTCATCAAAGCAGCAGCACTGGAGTAGGTAGAAACTACAACTGAAAACTGGACAGAGCATGCTCCACCATGTGAGATTTATCATTGTCCTTTTTACTGTTTTTGTTTTGTTTTGTTTTTCCCAGTTGTGGATATATATATTTTTTTTATTTCTGGTGGAATGAGGGATTTTCTGGGGGGCAGGTTGGGTGGGAAGGGAACAAACAATACAAAACCGGGTAAAGCAATGAGTTCACCTCAAACCAGATGCTTTCCTTAGAAACCTAGTCATAAAAGGTCGTATCTTGCTTGCCCTTCTGAAAGGCAGACAGATGTCAAGAGGTCACAGGGCCTGGCCAGCTGTTCCTTTACACTAGTCCTAGTCACCCTGCAGGGCTGGCTGCCCTCTGCCACAAGGTCTAGCCAACACAGGATACTGCTTCTGTCTTAAACCTCTCAGGTTTGTCTCTGGACCTAAGTGGGCAAAAGTAGATTTCTGACAGCTATTCTGAGAGGACTGCTGCCTGCAGAGCACTTGCAAGCCTTCCCTTTGTCTACAGGATTTCTGCAGCTGAAAGCAGTGGACAGAGAAAATAAAACACAAAGAGGACAGATTAAAAAAAAAAAAAAAAAAGTTATAGAACTTTCAGTTCTATACAAAAAAAGATCGAGTCCCATAGCTCAGTTTTAGAAAACAAGTACTTACTGCACCTATGCATTAAGGTCAGTTACCTAACCATCACTGCCTAAAGCAAAAGTAGAGGACAGTGTACTTAACAGCCTCCACCTGTTGACAAAAGGAGAAACATCTCTGGAGTGTTTTTCTTTCAGGTGTTCATTTCAACTTTTCTGTAATGTTATTTTTCATGCAAATGAAAAGATAAAAGCCCTTTTAATTGACAGTACAAAACACAGAACCTAAACAACCTGTGCCAAGCAAGAGGAAAAGACAGTAAACTTACAAAACACAGGGCAATGCCTAATCCAAGTTGTGCAAGTATCAAACCCAGCCCTAGTTGTGGGAGTTGCACTAAGAAAGAAAAAGCAACTCCAAACAAGTTGTCCACTGATAAGGGAGGTTGAGATGTGCTCTTAATCAAAACTGTACATTTCAATATTTCTAAATCTGAGACACTCAGTATGATTCTGCCTTCTGGTGTCAATTTCTGTCTTCATTACAAACTTGCTCAAAATTACTAACAACTTTTAGCAATGGTTAAAAATCCTGATTTTGCAACATACCTCTCCCTATGGAAAACTAAAAGCAAAGCCTGGAGGAATGCTAATCATTTTAACAATAATATATAGTCACCTCAAGTATCACAGAGATAGATATCTCGAGACCAACACTTCATTTTGCCAAATGCAAATCCGATAAAAGATAGTGCATCTGTGCCTGCAGCACCAGTCTGAGGACTGGTTTATTGAGATTAAGGCTCTATTTTTACAGTTCTGAGTGGGAAGTTTTGACACCATGAAGGAAAATTTCAGAACTTTTCTCTCCTATTTCTGGATTTTGATTCAGCTCAAGGACAGATGTTTTAATCCACAGGCTGTCCTGCAAGCATAATGGCTCATTTTCTACATTCACAAAGTAGCTGAAAATAAGCAAAATATAAACTGCTTTACCAAACTTGTTATAAAGAAGAAAAACACAAGAGATCTCTCTTCCTTAGAGGTTTTATGAACCAATTCCTTCCACCCAAGGGAGGAATAATCATAACATTCCAAGCAGTGATAAAGTTCAATCATTTGTGAATCTGGGCTCTGAATCACAACTTCAAAAGAACTCTTTGTCCAACACCTTTGGTAAAGTCTGTCATGCCAGCTCCTAACCACTAGACCAAGAGCATTAACTCTTTAACTCCTAATACACTACACGATGTCATAATGTGGAATATCAATAATATAACAAAAATCATAAAACCATGACGAAGTGTCAAAGTCATACTGATCTCCAAAAAACTCCTAATAAAATACCCTGTTGCCATTTGAGGAGAAAAGTAGTAAGTTGGAAGAGGAAAAAAAAAAAGAAATCTTTCTGACACAGAGGAGATTACCGACCACATGGTGGAAATACTTAACCACTGTTACTGCAGTAGTGGTCGCATGATCTATTTGCAAGGTACAGCTCAACAGAACAGTGTCACTTGCTAACCAGAGCAGTTTTTCAGCTGACAGTGGCTTACAGTCACTTTCTCTAACAAACATGATACACACACCACATTTGACTATTGCCATGGGCAGTATGACTGCACAGAACTGCAGTCGTATTTCTGAATTACTTATACACTTCTTATTGCTAAGGTTATACTAAGTCCTTACCCATTTTTAGTCAGTTAATGTTCCTGTCACTTCTGAGAGGATGCACAGCTCTCTTCCATACTAAAGAAACCTGCCTGGCCAGTCCAATAGAATCACTGCAACCCGTTCACCTGAAGACAACAGAAAGATTCCTACATGTTAGACAGCACCTAATTCTACATGGAAAGTCAATCAGATAGATCAGTAAATCAGTATATCAGCATACATTCACAGTCATACGCCTGGTATCTTCGTGCAATCTGAGAGTTTAGCAGAAGAAGTCAAGTGTGACAATATCAGTGAAACATATAGGGAAGAAATGACTACAGATGATGAGCTGAATTCAAGCCTAAATACACTTTATAAAATTTGCAGTCATTTCCAACTCTTATCTCTCTTAAGGCAGACATTTCATGCAGGAAGGTCAAATATTGTTTTTAAGACACTCATCTTCAGTTTGATACTCTGCCATTTAGAGGTATGAAGCTAAATTCTTGGCTGTGACTTCATGTAAGGCAAAACAGTCTGTGAAAGTCAGCTACCACTCAATACAAAGCAATCTAAAGCCAACAGTACTTTCATTTTTCATGAAAATATTTGCTACAAGATAGTAGCTGTGACTGAAAAAACAATAAAACAGTGAACTCAGACAAGTATATACTGCAAACCTGCATGCAATGGAAAAAATAAGAAACTGTCTTATTGCAACTAAGTCTCAAACAGTTTTTTTGTTTGTATTTTTTTTTTAAACATTGAACTTTCATTTCCCAAAACAGGACATCATACACCAATGAAACCATGTGGAATTTACATTTAAATATACTTTCTTATTCATTCTGTACAGATCCAAACAACAAGGGCTTTTGTTGTTGAAATGAGCTACTACAAGCACAAAATCAGCTGTAAGAAGTTTTTCAGCTCAACACTACTTACAAGGTTAGCTCGTATAAACAAACCACAACAGTAATTTCTTTTTGTATAATTACTCTTAAAACATGCTAGAAAAAGCTTACACCTCTGGGAAAAGAAAAAGGAAAACAACAAGATTTCACATTCATCATCCAAAAAAATAAATGAGAATAAGAATTTCACATTCGTAGTTTACAACAGCCATCAGCCACAATTGGAAACAGGCTGCCCGTCTTGACGGATCCCTGACAGGAGGTATGCTAATTCAGTAATGAGCCATCAATACAGTATGCGTAAGTTAGCTGTTAGCACACAGAGCCTGGAAACAGGGTAGCAGAAGGGAACAAAGACAGAACTGTCCTCAGACCACAGAGAAATGCATTACTTTATTCTGTGGTATGAGAGTTTGATGCTGAACTTATTGCATACCTTCCTAAGAATTCCTTTGACAGTATCTTTCCAAGAACACATCAGCAACTCTTATCTGCATTCCTATTCACTTTATCCTTCAATTTTTAAGATTCACTGAATTACTTGGAACCTATTTCTCATCTCGCTCAAAATACAAGCCAACAGTTACTCTGAGAGCACCATCCCTGGCATTCTGCAGAATAACTTCTCTCTCTACAAATTAAACACAAACCTTTATCAGTATGAGTTGGTGGAGCAATATCAAATGATACCAACACCTGTACCCTCCTACTCAGTCCTCCACATGTTGTTGTGCCTCACTGCAGCTATATAATGTCTGCTTTCAGATGGCAGCCCCAGTGTAAAGCCTCTGTAAACATGTTTTCCACATACAGAAAAGATCCTATGATACATTCAATAACACTTCTGTTTTATTCAGGCTCTTTCAACATTAGGCCACATTAGTTGCATGTAAAATACACTACTTTCTACGAAGGCATTCCCCAGACACTGGGAGACAGGCACAAAACAGAATCATACTGGAAATGTGAGAAAGCTAGTGGCTGAAGTCAGTGAAATCTGTTCTGCTTCAGTCACATCGAAGAATCAAAAAGGACTCCACAGGAGCCAGAACAGAGTTACACTAGTGTAAAAAAATAGGAATGAAAATGAAATCAAAACCATTCATACTGAAATCACACTCTAGAGATTCCTCTCTTTAACCCGAATTATCTGATTTGTTATACATTCACAAGTCAAGGTTTGATGAGATTCTTTCAGGGGAACTCTTTCACTCAGCTAGGGATATTTCAATCTGATTTGCCAAAATACAATAAAACAGTCAATATGCCTCATTATTTATAAGGTTATTAGTACCAGCTTAATTAGAAGATGCTATTCAGTCCTCCTACCACTTCTGCAAGATGGACAACAGTTTAATCACCTCTGTTTTGCTAACCAAGCAATTCATACAGGAATTTGCACCGATACACAACAGTCAACCAAAGTGATGAAAGATATATGGAGGTATATTTGCAGCAAGGACTGCCCTCCAATGCAGCACGTCGCCCACATAACTGAGTCCACTGTCCAAGTCTCTTCTTGTTCACATCAATTATAAACTTCGTTTATTTCAGCAGATTTTAAACTCCTCATTTGCAGAGATGGTAAGAGGGAAAACAGCTTTAAAAAATGTATGGTTCAAGTTAAAGTTTGAATGTTTTCCTCATCTATCTCTGATATTTGGGCCCAAAGAAGTCTCAATCATTCTGCAAAAAAGGGAAAAAAGGAAACATGAACATTCTCTCACTATGAGTAATAGCATTCTTCTCAGCCAGCTCCATGCTAGAGCGAATCTTCATCTGTTTCAATGTCACTGCTTGGCTTGTTCAGTCTCTCAAACTCTTCTCCATCCTGCAAGAACCAGAAGCAGGAGAGAAAAACGTGAACAAAAGTTAACTTGTCATCAATACATAAAAAGAAAAAAGAGAGATGAAGAGAGTTTATTTTTAACCAATCCTATGATATCAACACCCAGTAATTTATCTTTTACCAGTGTGTTGAAATCTTGCTCTAGTACACATATGCTTGTAAGGGACGAGAAAAGTGTTCCAGCACTTTTCTGTGGCTTCATCCCTGAAAGTTTGTAGCCTACTTGCTCACACAGTATTGTTTGTTTTTACCACAGATGCTCACTTGTAAATGCTAAAATAGATACTGTTTGTTAAACAAACATCTAAAAGGGCACCATTTGTAAGTTTCAGAAAACATCTGTTAAAAGCTTAACGTTTCCTAGAATAAAAGGGAGACAGCGCTCTCTGCTGGTTGCAAAACATTACAGACAAACATATGACCTCACAGAATGTACAGATATGGAACCTATTTCTCAGGTGAATGAGCTTGGGCTCAGCTGACCTAAGGGCAAGCTCTCTGTACCTCATTCTAGTTGTCTAGATTTCCTCCCTAAATGGAAGGAAAAAGAAAAACCAACAACAAACTTAAGGCCCTGGAGATAGTGAAGCAGATATTTTAATTTTCGTACATAACAACGTTATCTTTCTGTCTGCAGTTATCTTTGGCTGTTATGGCAGAAATAAAATCAATAACAAATATTAACTTCTTCATGATGTGGGCCTAGCTACACAGAAATTTCAGTTCTACTTAAGTATTGCTTGTTTCCAGGCACCAATTCCTATTTCCATATTCCCGGGGACAGCAAAAACCTCCACAGAGGATTTGTACAAAGCTGAAGCTGCTCACAACGCTGTCACTGCAGATAAGCACTGTTCATCTAGGATTCATGAATTGAAAAAGTGCAATGTGGAAAGCAATACTAAATCACTTTTGAAGATTTTTAACAAATGCCAAGGAGTTTTGGTGTTTCAGCTGAGGAGTAAGTCCAGACAACATAAATAGAGGGGAAATAAGAAAAATCAGATAAGACAAGTATGGAAAAGCCTTACCCCACTTGACCTCTCCCATGTGTCTCCTTTGAAGAGCTTGCCCCTTTCCCTCATAGTGGCATATTCCAGGCCTCTTGGTTTACTGGCATTATAGATGAATATGGAAAGAAGCACCACAGGAGCTTCCAAAAAGAACTCTAAAGAAGGCCTGAAGTCAAAGATGACAAAAGACACAGTGGTGATGATGACAGTGGTGATCTGAGCTGTCATAACATGGAACATATTGTCTCGGAACTTCAAGATGAAGGCTACAGACAACCCCAGGAAAGCAGTGACAAATATGAGAGCCACTGAGAAGACGTTGTGCCCATAAAAGAAACCACAGTTCCCTATCTGCCTCCGGTCTTTAGCCTGTAGGCCCAGCATCAGTCCATTGAACAACACCCCAAAGGCATACAGTTTGCTGTTCTGTGTGAAGATGCTTTCAGCAAGCTGATCCCCATCTTTCAATATCTTTTCATTGTAGATATTAGCCAGGGCAGAAATGAAACACTGCACTAAAATAAGCAGATGTCCCAGACTGAGACGTAGAGGTTTTAGTGCTCCTGCCATGGTACTTGTGACATTCCACTGGAAGACAGGAAGGAATCTTGGTGCTCCACAGCTACCATTTTCCATGCACGCTTCCTCTGGTCCATCAGAAAGAAGGCAGTGGTTAGACGGACTGAAAAACATATTGTGATGGAACCCGTGTACAGCCAAGCTTTGCTGATGGCCTCCAGTTCCTAGTGTGAGGGCAACGATGGACAGGAATAAGATGACCAGAGATGCCCACTGTACCCAAGAGAGTTTTCGCCTAGGAGTAGATAAAAAAGCAATGAACTTTAGAAACATGGTTGTACAAATTAAGTGACAGGAGAACAAACCCTATGAAGGGCACACAAGATATGCACTCGTCCACATTTCCTCATCTGTGGCACAAAGAAAAATTTTGATTTTTCAGAATTGACAGGAAAATGACAAAACATAGCATAATTTTTCATGGCAAGGAGATCCTAACCTGGTGGTTACAGAAACAAGGAATGGAGAATAAATGTACGGATAAGGAAAGGAAAACCTTTCAAGATAAAGTTAGTTCTAGATGCTGTCTGCCTGACAACTAAAATCAACTGTTGTCAACAGATTTGAAGGATTAAAACAAAGTCATACATTCAAATAATTCTCTCTCTGGTAAACCTTTACAACATTTCACTTTTTTCCCCATGATTTTGTATACTTTTAAAATATTTTATGATGCTAGACTTCCTGTAATGCAGAAATCCTAACAGTCTTTTTATTTTAACTGTTCTCTCAAGCAAACCCTGTTTGAGGGGGGAAAAAAAATCAGAAATTTGGAAGATTAGGCAAACTGTGACATCACAAGAGATAGAAAACTAAAGAACTGAGAAAAAGCACTTTGCCCAGACTACCAGATGCTCGGTTGGAATATTAACACCATCTTTGTTCAAAGTTCACTACAAACAACTTTTCAGGTAGTACGTGAAAGCTAATATCCTTTTCCCATCACTTGAATAACAAAGAAGAGATTTATCCTATACCGTTAACCAGAAACTCATCACAGTAGGAACAATATTACTGAAAACACCTCTTTCACCCTCATGTATGTCATCCTTTCTTCTTAGAGTACCTTTACATTCCATTGAGAATTACATCAGACTGGTAAGAAGTACTACTTATCGTGAAGTATGAGATTTAATGCACAAATGAAGGTAAACAAACTCAAGCCTTAATTCTGACCATTCAACACATATCACTCGGCACTGTCACACATGACCAAATGTGGAGATATCCAGATGCCCCTAAAAAGCTATTACATACAACATCTTCATGTGTAGAACACAAAGCCATTTCTCTAAGTTGGTGTAGCCACAAGAAAACAGTATTACTTTTGCTATCAGACAAAGAAAGACTGTAGTGTAACCACTGCATCTAGGCTAGAAAGACAAAACTTACAGTTTTGTTTACCTTATTAAGTACTACTTACTTTAGCACTATCCTGAAGAGAAGAGCTGTTGTTATAATGACAAAATTTGAGAAGAGGACAGCCATTGCCTAGAAAAAGGAGAGGAATAAAGTTATTACCCAGACACACTGATATCAAAAACCCACCAACTTTCAGTGACAGCTTAAAGAAAGAAGACCAGAGTGGAAAGCATCACTCTAGTACTGAATCCTTCCTTCCTTAACAAAGTGGTAGGATAGTATATCCTTAAAATAATACCGAAGTGCTATTTTGAAGTAGCAAGCAAAGCACAGACTCTGTTCCACTGCAGGGGGGAAGAAGACTGTGCTGAAACAAAAACAACAGGAAACTAATTCAGCTGAAAACATACACGATGAAAACAATAATAGTCCACATGTCTCTCAGAGCAGTTCCCCAGCCAGGTCGACCAGTCAGAAGTTAGTTGCTCCAAAATGAAAATAAAAATAGGAAAAGAGGCTGCTTTTAATGGTAGCTTGCAGTATACATGAAATCCCAGACTTGGACAAGGCACTTGTAAAAAACAAACTTAACTGATGTACAGTGCATTTTCTTTATTGATTATAAAAGATGAGGAGGTGCTCAGCTTAAATTATCAAGACTGCAACCCTTCAAACCCATCTCTCTTCAATTTAGAGATAAGGATGTAGTAGAGGAACATGTCAAAGGTCTTGCACAAGTCAAAGCAGACAACATCAGTTGCCCATCCTTTGTTCACTGCTGCTGTCACTCCATTGTAGAAGTCCACCAGAATGGTCAAGCATGATCTGCCCTTGGTGTAGCCATGCTGGCTCCCTCAGATCACTTCCTCACAAAACTGCATGACATGGTGTCTCAGGTAAGCTGACACATGAAACACCTGCCTAAGAAATCACAGCTTCATTTTATGCTTTGTGAAATTACAAGTCACTTAAAAACCCATGTTAGATGAACATTATGGAAAAAGAAAACATGGAATGAACAGATGAAGCTGGAGCTGGTAGAAACCGTTCAGGAAGAAAGAGGTCTGACTTAAAATTGATGTACAAATGACTTGCAAAACAACAGCTGAGTTTCATACTGAGTTTCAGGGTTTTGTAACTCCATCAAGGAATTCTAAGTTACAGATATTTAGTTATCTCATTTACTATTTATGTCTGGTTAGCCATGATGGTGTTACAGTTTTACTTATTCATCAGATAAACAACACTAAGAATTCCAAAGGAGAGTAACTGTAACTTTAGTGCGCGTGTTTTGAGAAGTTTTACATATGAGCACATGTGTATGTGCATGCAATACAGAACCTGCAGTGTACATTTATCAAAATATTGATCTAATTCAGCCAATTCCTGCTGCTTAAGAAAGCGATAATATTGTGTAACCTTTTAAATATCAGACTTTGCTATTAAAATTTAATAGCTGAATTTCCTTTCCCCCTATTGCTCCCCTCCATAAAAAATGGAGAAAAAAAAAAAAAAAAACAAAAAAATGACATCTACTTAATTCTAAGACACCAGTTAATTCATTTTAACCAATTTTTTTTCAGCCAGCTCCTGTTCTAGACTCTGCTACGTTCCTACCAGAAATATACATCTAAAAGTGAGCTATTTTAAAGAGGAAATTCTGAAAGGGAATGAACAGACACAGTTCTGTAAGTTTTTAATGATAAAAAAGAGTAACTACAGTATTTTATAGCAAGCAGTAGCCATTTGATTCCATGAAATTTCACATGGATTCTGAACCAAAAGGTACTTTAGCATAAAGAGAGAGAACACAATAAAACCGTATTTCCCAAGTATACATAGATTCATTCAGAAGGCTTCTTGTAGCTAGAAAAAAGTATAAATTAAACTTAATTATGTTTAAACATGTTTCATCTATTGTTACATAAAAATAAAAAGTACAAAAATTGAGTCAGTATTATTCCTTCCCTAATCACTTCCTATTACACTTTTCTCACTTTGGTGGATTACATTTATTCGATTTTCTTTGGAATTGTTGAGAAAGAAAACAAGTCAGCATGTGAAGTCGTGTAAATAAAGTGGCAGATGCCACACAGAAAAAGGCAACTCAAACACTAGCAACATGCATTGAGAGAGAAATACAGAATTGGAGAAACCAAAGGATGGAAAGCACAAAAAACCTGCCCCACATTGAAGAAATTCAGTTATTTCTAAACCACTTAGGATGGAGAAAATGCAGAAACATCCCTCTGTTGAGTGCTGTTGGACGATTGGCAGGAGAAAGAATGATCTAGCTGTTCAGATCATTCATTTACCTGCAAATCTCTTGTACTGTCAATGTACCAACAGTAGATAGCCTACAGTCAGTCTTGTTTATTATTAACACACTGAAAGATATTTCACTCAGTACACGTGTACTTACCGGCTGGAGGTAGGACAGCACGTAAAAGACAATCAAGTTATCCAGAAAGTAAAGAAAGGCAGGAATTGACCATTTCATGGAATTATAAAAATTCTTCCAGGAAAGACATCCGAATGGATGATCCAAGCAGCCCTCTGGAAGGAAATAATATGAGAAACAACTTCCTTATTATCAAAAGTTCATTCCAAACCCCTTGAATGTTCTCTAGCAACATAAAGGACAATCCAAGGCAGAACACACAGCTAAAGCAGCAATCTAGTGTCTACAAGCATTCACATTCTTGTTTCACTGGGGAAACCACCAAGGAGTCACAGAATCACAGAACTGCAGGGGTTGGAAGGGACTTCTAGAGATCACATAGATTGTGTCTTCATTACGCTTCGTAATTCAACTTACCGTCCTCATTTCAGCTATCATACAAACAACTCGATAACATCAGAATGTAATGCACAAATTTCAATAAGGATAGTTATTAATTGTGTATCGAAGACACAGTCCCAGAGAACATTACTGTCAGGAGTTACTCCATACCATTACATGTGAATCTATTACTGAGAAGAAGAAAAAAAAACAAAACAAAAAAAAAAGATTTGAAGTACAGTACAGATCTTAGCAAGTTAACGTATTTTAGTTACTTTAAACATATGGACTCACCTTTTTTCTTAACCCATAGTGCCAATATCACACACAGGAACAGTTTTACTACTTCAGAACATATGTTCACTGTTGTAGGAAGGTAATCGTATTTGTTATCTGTGGGATTCAGCAAATTGTAAAGAGTACACCATCAGATTCTGTCCCTTACATCCATAAATAGAAAAATAAAGTATTTTAACCCCTTCAGTCAGAATTATAGTCCCTGCTCATGAACATAAAGTGTCAGCATTTCTATTACAAAAGTACTTGTTTCTTGACCAGTCAGTTGCCCTTCTGGGCTGAAATCTTTCCTCACTTGGTCTCAATTTACAGTAAACTTTTTTGGAAGAACTAATTATCATTCCCCCCAAACAGTGATGTAGTATGTTTTCCTACTAAGAGAAAGCTTCCAGGATGACACAACCGACTTTTGGGATTTTTTATTTGATAGCATATCTTGCTAACACTTGCTGAAAAGAAAAGCAGTAAGACAGTAAAAGCTTGCACACTATTACACTATCTTCTCCTAAAGATGTTGTGAAACAAATGGCTTGGTCGTGCACCACCAACAGCGTTCATGCAACTTAGTCTTTGAAAAGTAGCTATGAAGTAATTTATTGTCTCATGTTTTGAGGCTCATCTTCAACTGGATCATGTATCTTACAACCTCAAATTGTTATTCTATGTCAGACCCAATGAAATTTATGTCTCGGTTTATGTAACGGAAAACTTGGTGGAAAACTAGGTTTTGGGGTATAACGACAACTCTTATTTGAGGTTTGTTATGTTCGCTGTCCAACAATACCTTCATTAGCAGAGTATTTCATCAGGAGGATTCGACTCGAGCCCAGAGCAATGAAGACTCCCCCAAGTAGAAAGGTGTAGATGGTTGTCTTGGAGCAAACCGCAGAGCGATGACAGCACTTGCTCTCCATTCCGCTGCCTTGCTGTCAGTGCCCTTTGGACAACACAAAACACATACATCATAAACCATACTTCCAGAAACTGATAAGGTGAGGTGAAACGTGCGCCTTTTATTGCTCTGTGTTATCTTAATCAAAACTGTTTGCGCTGAAAGCCATGATTGCATGCTACGGATATCATTTTATGTACAAGGGGGAAAGATGTACTATGAGGACCAGCAATGAGGGAATAAACACCATACATACACAGCGACAATTATGGAATACTGGCTAGCTGAACGATGTCAATTACAGCGTTGCTTCTCTATAGGAATTTTAGGTTTGAATACAGATGCATATAGTACACAGAATGGCTGGGTTGGAAGGCACCTTAAAGCCCAGCCAGTTCCAACCCCCAGCCGCGAGCAGGGCTGCCAGCCAGCAGCTGCACCGCGGCTCCATCCAACCTGGTCTCGAACACCACCACGGCGTCAGAAACCGCTCCCAATCCCAGCAGACGGCCGCACAGCTGTGCGGGGCCGCACAGGGCCGCCCGCGGCTCACCCGGCACCAGGCGCGCTCCGGGCGGCCGCTTCCGCAGCTCAGCCTCCCGCTGACGGAAGACGGGAAGGCGGCGGCCCCGGCCCCGCCAGGCACCGGCCGCACCGCAAGCTGGGGGCGGGGACGGCGAAGGCCGCCCCTCCTCCGCCGCCTCGTTCTCCATGACAATCGCCCACGTGATCCAGGCTTAATTCCGGATCTCGCCCCCCCCCCCCACCACGTGATTCCTCACGTCGCTTCCGTCTTGCGTGCGCGCCGCGTGCGCGGCGGGGCGCGCTGCGGGGAGAGAGGGGAAGGACGGCGGGTCACGTGGCCGGGCCGCGGGGCGGGGCTGCCGGTGCCGCCGTGAGCGTTGGCTGCGGCGATCGCTGCCGCGGCCCTGTGGCGGCGGTATGCAGAACGTCATCAACACGGTGAAGGGGAAGGCCCTGGAGGTGGCCGAGTACCTCACTCCCGTCCTCAAGGTGCCGGCCTGCGCGGAGGGCAGGGAGCGCGCTCCCTGAGGCGCTGGGGCCGCTGCGGGAGGGGGGAGGAGGCGGCCGCCCTCTCTGCGAAGGCCGCGCTGACGCCCCGGGGATCCCTAGGGGGCTGGGCCGCCTCTGCCGCTTGGCTTCTAAAGAGGGTCGGGGCAGATCGTGGGGCCGAGCTGCGCTTTGCGTCCCGTCAGGGCGGGAGCATCCCCTGGGGGGGTGGCAGGCCGCGGGAGGCGGAGGGTTGCACGGGGAACAGCCTGTCTGACATCTGTTCGTGCTGAAGTGCCTGAGCCGCCGCTGTGAGCAGAGATGGAGCCTGAGCGTGCTGGTGTAGCGATAGGCTTTGAGCGTGGCTTCTGGGATGGGTTGCAGCAGGTCACTTGGGTAGCTCAGGTGACAGAAAGAACATTATGTATGCGGATAGAAAGCTGCGTAGCTTGCTGGCTGGCTGCATCAGCATTGCTAAATAAATGGAAGCGACTGCACAATAGTAGAAATTATTGATGATCTGCAGTAATAATGTGCTTATAAGGGTGTACAGCACATCTATTCCTGCTTGTTTAGTTAGGCAGGAAGTGTTTTGTTTTTTTTTCCTTCTCAAATTTGTAATATATTCTACTTTCCATTTACAAGTATTGCCCTCTTCAGAACTCAACTTTGTATGGAAATATTTAACACTTCAGCAGCTCTCTCACCACTGCCTTTCAGACTCATCCTCGTTTATATAAAAATACACGGGTCACTCTGAAAGTAATGCCCCCTATTTATTTCCAGATAAACTGTAACAGATGCAAAGAGTACAATAACACTGTTGAACAGTGAAAATTCTTCACTCCAAATCGTGATTTCTCAACATAGGCACCACTGTTAGCTGTGTGTTTTCGTCAGTGAGCAAGAGTCTGCATGCTATTCTCATCAAAGTCTGAACCAGTGGAGATGACCAGCTGTCACCTACCGCCTCACTGAGTCCACATCCACTGTTTGGTCTCCAGAAGCACTCAGCAAATGTTGAATGTCAGTGGGGGCCACGTTTTTCTGCCTGAAGGAATTCAGTGACACACCTTTGCTTCGTCTGCATTTCTTTGGCAGACACCGTTTTGTCAGACTGCCCCTCTGCTGCCATCTGTCACACAGCAGCCAAGCACAATTGAATATTGGTGGAAAGGTTCAACCCCTACTGCCTTATCACTTATGTCTGACACCATAGAGCAACGTAATAGAATAGGGGCATTACTTCCAGAACAGCCCTTGTATGTCTGCTTACAACAGCAAGCACTCTGGCTGTGGTTTTGCTGCATGACCTTGTACGTGACTTGTACTGTGCAACCTGGATCCTCAGACAGAAGTCAGTGCTACACAAACATTAATTGAACTAGCCCCTTTAAAGCAAATAACGTGCTCCTGCCTGCATGGCACATCTCTCTAGGTTTGACCACCAGAGTAACCCATCTGCTGTGAAGCCGTGGTGTGGAAACGTGTCTTGTTCATGATAGTATGGCTGTTGCACAACTGGTATTTTATTATTTCAATAGTGGAAAAATTTTTGTGCTCAGATGTTCTGGGGGGCTGTGGAACTTCTCACATGTGGGAGGTGATGATAACATGTATGTATTCCCTTTACAAGATGATTTAAGCAACTGCTCTGATTTCTCTCTTTAGTTACTGTATCTCATGCTAGGCTTGCATATCACAGGATGCACATAGATTAAAAAAGGAGACCTATTCACCATCAGGGAACAGAGAGTGGTTATTTTACAGTTTCCTAATCTAATTCCAGAAGCACAAGCTTGTACTTGTTGCAAGTACAACTTGTATGGATAATTTTGAGGTTAAACAGCAAGTTGGCTCTAATGTGGTATTGCATAATACGTTACCAGGAATTCTCAAATTTATAGTAATCCAAATTGCTAAATTGTGGTTCTTTAGGTTTCTTTGATTTTTGTTAACTGCACATAGCAATGTGTACTGTGATGTTTACATGACAACCAGTTTGTTTATCATTAATCATTCACTTAAATGTCTTTTCTTTAGAGACATAATGGGAGGGAAGGGAATCAGGTGTATTCATGAAATAGGTGTGCTTGTTTTCTTTATCATAGCACAGGTGGTAGTGTGCACCAGGGTCAGGTGTCAAGAATAACTAAAGCAGCAGCTGGTTTTCTGTAGTGCTTTCCCAGTGCCTGAACCTGCTGAAGTTGTAGCCAAGCATAGAATCCTTTGCGTTTGCTGCTTTTAGTCTTGATGGAAAGAATCATGGGTTCTTCAGGGTGAGAAGTTATTTAGTAATTGATGGCTTGAAAACTGCACTATGCCATCCCTGAAATTTATAGTCTTTCAAAAGGAAATAGTATGCTTCCTAGAGGCTTTTCTGAATGAAAAAACATAAATGAATCATTAACAGAATATGCTGAAAATGTAGCCTTAAACTTTCTTGTCTTTGATGCAAAAGTTCTTAATTTTTCAGTGCAAAAGTAAATCACGTGGCTGTTTGCCATCTGTTGTAATCGTAACTGGTTCAATGGGGTGTATAATAAAGACACCAAAATAAAATGGGTACAGGAAAAGCTTAAGAACAATCATTGCAACTTTTCTTACCATGGGTGAGAGTTGGTTCAGTCCTTCATTTCATGACCTTTCTTACCTAGAAACCCGCATATTGAAGCATTGCACTGTCATTCAGTGCTTCTAACAGTCTCAAAATTGTTATCTGAAGATCATTCTTTCCAGCTGTTTTCCTGTCTCTAACTGGTAAATGTAATACGGAGTGTAAGGTGCCTTCTTTTTATTATTGTTAACATAATTGGCTGTATCAAAATCAAAAAATAACGAAGGAAAAACCACTAGCAACAAAACAATTTTGTAATCTTTTCCTGAACTTCATTCCCCTCCCCCCCTCCAACTCTGCTACAAAGTAATTTTATCAGGCCTTATGTTATAGGATATGGAAGTATCCGCATAGGCAAAGGCTGCCTCCAAGCTGCTCTGCAGATCTGTGTGGACTGAGAAGATATTTTTGTCACCAGTAAAGTGAGTATGCTGATTTGCCAGCCAAGCTCAAAATTTCTACCTCTTCTTTATTGCAGGAGTCCAAATTTAAAGAAACTGGAGTAATTACACCTGAAGAAGTAGGTATTTAGAACCTTTGAAATACAGTTTACTTCTTTGTCAGTTATGTATTTGTTCTTGAAACAATTTCTACAATCTGAAAGCTCTAAACAGCCTTTTTACAATACAGGTGAAGTAAATCGGCAGCAGGATTTCTTGAGATCTGAATGTGGGATGTCTTTTACTGTATTATGTCCTAAAACACTAGTAAGAAATTTTTGCTGGGTCAGCAGCTCCATTTGTCCTGGGAGTTAATAGGAATACGTTTATTTCAAAGTCTTTTACTGTAAATGTTTCAAGGCAGAAGTTAAATTGCTTTATCTTGGAAGCAGTCCTTGCTTGCCTCACTTTTGGTTCCTTCCAAGACTGTGGCTAACTCATTATATGTGCTTGTCCACGGTAAGCATTCAGTGCTTTTATTTTTCTCCCTTTTGTTTATTTATTTCCTCTGTAGTCTGCTTCCTGCTGCCAAGCAGTTGCAGTTTTTAAAGAAGAAACAAGAAGAATTTTTCTAGAATAGTAAAAACACTGATTAAGCAGTGCTAGTTGGACTTACTAATTATGCTTCTTCTAAGATTAAAATTCTACTGTTCTGAAAACACGTTGTCCTTACAGAACAGTGCTCAGAGTGTTAGGTAGAATGAAACAAAAATGCGATGATGTACAAATGTGAAGATAAAATGGAACCAGTTACAGCTTGCATGAGCAGGAGTGTTTTTCCTAATTGTCTGTAAAGTTATACTTGTTTTATACATAAAACGTAAATGAATATGCAAGTGCCTAATCCCTTCTTAATCTGAAGGAGAGAACTTTGCAATAGAACTGAAAAAAGAATGTGGCGAGAACCACTCTATGCTACGTTAAGCAGTTTGCAGCATTTATGTACTTGTAAAATACTGCAAAAAAAAAGTATCATCTGTATAAATGCTGAAGCTGATGGGATGAATAAAATGAACCTTTCAAAGCTGTACTCAAGAGAAATGGTTATTCAGCAAGACAAATTATTTTCTTAAATTTAAGCAGGCCTGAAGCAGGGGTCTGCTCATTGTCTCTTTGACAGTCTTTTCTACTCACTGATGATTTCGATCTTTACAGAGTAGTGATTGCTAAAGAGTTGAAGTCACCTGTGGTGATGCTATGGTGTTATCTTTGAATGAGTTTGGATTTCCTGGGTAATTAATTTCAATTTCACTTAACCTGTTTTTCCTGCATCTTAGTCTGAGTCACTCGCTACTGTGGTAAACTTTGTGAGGAGGGACATGACTTAGTGGGCATGGTGGGAATGAGTTGTGGTTGGTCTGGGTTATCTTGTATGTCTTTTCCTACCTTAACAATCCTATGATCTTGCAGCTTCCCTCTGAAGATGAATCTCTTAGCAGCATTCAAGGGCAGGCTGCGTGGGGCTCTGAGCAGCCTGGCCTGGTGGGAGGTGTCCCTGTCTATAGCAGAGGGGTTGGAACTAGATGATCTTAAATGTCCCTTCCAACCCAAACCATTCTGTGATAATGAGACTAATGATGACTAACCACATTCAACATTTGTACTCTTTTTTTTTTGTATCTTTGTAATTGATTTAATTTTAGCAAGTTCCTGCCTGTTTTGAGCTTGTGTTACTTAATAACCCACAACAATAGCCATTCAAATTTCACATGCGAATATGAGTAAATTTTCAAGAGTAGAGGTAAGGTCCTAAAATTGTTCTCTTGACACTTTTGTGTTACCATTTAAGGTATGATAGCAGTAGCACAGTAGAAAGTGAAACCACCTTGTTTAATCATGCTGTCCAAGCTGAAGAAAAATGCAGATGAAATTTAAGTACTGTTTTAGGTTTTTTCATTACTAGACCTGCAAAGAACACTTTGAATCTTTTCTTTTTAAACAGTGTCTTTTAACAGTGGAGTGGTATGCACTGTTCCAGTTCTCTGGATGGAGAATTTTAGATGATTCTGGAGTTTCATGTGGTATTTATTATTGTGTAAAGCTTAATGTTTTGTTTTTTTATTTCCCTCTGTGTTGGAAGGGGATTACTGTTTTCCTTAAATTGAAAATTTCGTGCCAACTTCTCTTGAAAAATGGTTGAAATAATTTGCTTTTGCAGAGATTAAATCTGCTAACTCATATGCAGTATGTGTTCTGGTGTTTTGCACTGTGTGCTGAGCCTTGCATTAGAAGGCACAATAAGAAAACAGCTAATGCTTATGCTACAAGACTGTTCTGTCACTCTGTAACACCATATGGGCGGCTTACAAATATGTTGTAAATGGCATTTTAAGATAAGAAAACATCTGTGGCATTAGGTGTACACCTTCTTTTCAAATTGAACCAGAGTGTGGAGCACACGAATCATTATTCTTAAATCCCCGTTTGCTTTTCATAATTTGTGCAGAAAATTTGTGCTCATTGGTTTAGAATTGGCTGGGTAGGTTTTGAGTTGGTTCAAAGTTTTTTCATGGTGTTACAGATATCACTTCCAATCAGTGATATGATTTTAAAAACAGCTGTAGTCTTTGATACTAAGAAAACGTAGAGTGAAGATTTTTAAAAGCTGTTTATTTGAAACAATGGTCTACCTAAGATTTTCAGTTTACTGAGTGCTTGGTGATCAGTATCTGGTCAGTGGTGAAATATGGTGATGCTCATTGCTTAAAACACACTGTTTACTCCTCTGTTGCAGTTCTCTCACTAGTTCAATGAAACAGCGACAGTCCCACTTCTGTTCTTGCTGCAAAATTGCTTTAAACACTCTGAAAAGAATTAAACTTTTTTTTTTTTGAAGCTGAAACTCAAGTAAATATACAGAAATATTTTTACTGGTTTATTCTGGAGGGAAAGCTTAAGTTCAGTTATTCATCTTCCCACATTAATCTCTTCAGTGTCTTTGTAAAACGTTGAAGAGTAGCAAATAAAAATAATGTATTCATCACAAAGTCAAGGATATAACTTGGACCGGAGGCAATGGTTAGTATGCATTTTCTTCAGGTCAAGTTGATTTGGTTTTATAAGTCATTACAATTAGTTGAAAATTAGTTTAACGAAAGCATCAAACTAGTATAAACAGATTAACTATGTAATAAGTGTCAGAGGAATATGCAACTGAAGTATTATTAATGTTGCAGGACTTGAATGTTGCTCTCTTATGCTATGTTTAACAGTTCTTTAATTTTTTCTTGCCTTAACAGTTTGTAGCTGCTGGCGATCACTTAGTTCACCACTGTCCTACTTGGCAATGGTAAGTAAACTGAAAAGAATAGTGTAAATTTAGCATTCCTACCTGTGCTTTGATGTGTTCCTGTTAGTTACAACTATACGATTGTCTCATTTCAGAATAGTACTCTGCCTCTTGCAGTACAGTTTACACTATCTCTGTGATGAAGATATATGAACTTTAAGTCAAACAGGTCTTTTTTATTGTTCTTTGTAGCAATAGGGGAAATAAGGGTTTGTTTGTGTTGGGTTTTTCTGGTTCTCCAAAGGCTCTGGAGGAAATAGACTAGTACATACCACGCATGCTTTCAGTTTTTATCTGCAGTAGCAGTATCTCTCTCCAAGTTTGCCTTGGCGATTAAAAAAAAAAAAGCAAAGACCACGTCCAACCAGAATTGCTAAGAACAAGTTGTAATTGGTATGTTTTAAGCAAGAGTTTGGTTAAATATTTTCAAGTTGCCCCACACTGGGATGCTTTGTGCTGTGCTTGTCCTTGGACATCCCTTGTTATTCACACATAATAAGGGTGCAAATAAGGTACTTTCTTACATTTTATTAGTATACTGCATTACAAAACTATTAATCTATGCAATTGGTATAATGGACCATGAACAGATGAAGGAAGAATTACTATACTTGGATCAATTTCATGCCTTTCTTGCTGTCTTCAGATAAAATAAGATGCTGAATCAGATCCGTGCATAAGCAGTTTGCAGCAGGCTATTTAGAAGATTAGAAGGCTTTTATTCCAAACCAAAAAGCAAGGAAGGTGAAAGAAAGTGCTTTGAATAATGTAAGCTTAGCAAGATTACTGGAGCTCTGATTACTGTGGACAGGTATATTTCTTTTTCTGAAGTTGCTTTCTACAGAAGCTTTGTACTATTGTTGCTGATTCTAGTATGTTTCTTATAGACTAGATTGTTCTGTCAAGCCATCTTTGCTTGCCTTGAAGATGGTTATTGAAGCCGTAATCCAAGACTTAGTAGTTTAGGAGTGACCAACGGTTTTGATTTCATACCAATATCAAAGTTTTCATATAACCAAGAGTAACGCCATAGCAAACAAATTCTTCGAAAAGTTCAAAAGGAGCATATAAAATATTCTTGATATAAGTTGAAAACAGGGTTTTCTTGCTTGCACATCGTCAAATTCTCAACTTTTTATGGTGCACTTTGTTTTGCAGGGCTTCAGGAGAGGAGCTAAAAGTCAAGGCTTATCTGCCAACAGACAAACAATTTTTGGTAACTAAAAATGGTAAGGCTGAAGTTTAAATAGAAATGTTTCTAGGGCTGATAGCATGGATGATTGTGTTATCAACTCTACTTACTGTCTGTATTGACAAGAGGAGCGGATTTCTGTTGTTTTGCATATTTTGACTTTGTGATATTAGAAGTTTTTCCCGCACATCTGAAATCATTTTCTTTTTTCAACTGTTACCAGGACTTTATACCAGCAATGCAGTTTCTCTTGATGAAGTAATAATGAAGCTTAAATGCCATAAACCTCCTTGTCTATCTTTTTTTTCTCTGCCCTCCAGCTCATAATTGGTTGTTAAGAAGAAACATGTTTATCTTCCTCCTTCCTTTGGAAATCTTGGGTTATTGAAGTTCCCAGAATTGTGACACTAATGCTTCTAGATGAAATGCATGACTGATGTTACTGTCCCTTTCAATAACGATTATATGAAATACAGTTTTAAATCAGCTTTCATCAGATTCACAGTTGTGTGTACATATAATATTTGTGATGACTAACTTATTAATAAAATACAGGAGAGAGGTAGTCTTGGCACAACCATGGCAAAATTGTTTTTGTCAAAGATAATATAAATTTAGAAGTACCTGCAATACTAAGAAGATCGTGAAAAGTTTTCTACCTGTAGCAAATTGTATTTCATGCTTTGATGTCACTCGCAAGCTTTTGGGGTCATGCAGGGAACTATAATCTGAAGATGTTACTGCTAGTGTTGTACATACTTTTGTAAGATAAGCCTTGATAGCTGAATAACCAGGTGATCTACTTTGTTTTTCTTTTCTCCTCTTTCCATGGTACCACATTGCTGTGAGCTTCCTAGGTCACATTTTAAAGCAATATGTTCATGCCATTTCTACTGGTAGTGACACACTGGCCAAGCACCCGAGTAGAAGTTGTGGGCTAAGGGTGAAGCCAAGAGCCACGCTACAGACTTCATCTTAGAAGTCTTTGGAGAACCTTTTCATGGAATCCTAGAATCATAGAATGGTCTGGGTTGAAAAGGACCTCAAAGATCATCAAGTTTCAACCCCCCTGCCGTGGGCAGGGTCTCCAGCCAGTAGACCAGGCTGCCCAGAGCCACATCCAGCCTTGCCTTGAATGCCTCCAGGGATGGGGTATCCACAACCTCTTTGAGCAACCATTTCCAGTGCATCACCACCCTCCGAGTGACTTTCAACCCCCCTTCTCTCTTTCTGAAAATTAGCATTTTTGTTTTACTGCTTCTTTATGCTGTTGGAAAATGTCTGCTTTGTCTTAACCAGGTCTTCATTTTCTGTTATTATTTTCTGAAAATTATATTTAAACCTATGCTTAAATGGTAACATAATACATATGTCTGAAGTTACATATTAATTTTAACCTATTCCAAACTTGAAAATGTTAATTAACATGATAAGTTAGGTGTGTTTAACAGTAAATATCTGCTGCAAACTTTAGAAGAATTCTAGAGACAAAACAGCTCAGTAAAGTGATGGTAATATTGGCAGAGTTGTACTTGGGTTAGAAATACTTCAGTGTTTTGCAATAGTTTAGCTGTTTGCAAATAGGCAGCAGAAAGACATGAGAAATTAATGTCTTTCTGATATTTGTGAGTTTGGATAAAGTTTTAATTGGTAGAAGAAGAGTGAACTCGTTTGAGTAGCTGCAGGTGATGTGCTTACAGCACATCAACATAATTAATTGCATTTTAAATATAGTTCTAGGATTCCTTAAATAAAGATACAAGAGCTAACTATATTTCAGAAGGGTTAGTAGAAAAATTTCTTCTGTCAATCTGGTTTTGTATAGGAATGACCGCAGTCATCTTGTTTTGCATTTTTTTGCAGTACCATGCTACAAAAGGTGCAAGCAGATGGAGTACTCAGATGAGCAGGAAGCAATTATAGAAGAAGATGATGGTGATGGGGGATGGGTAGACACCTTTCACAATGCAGGTATTCAGTCTTGCTTCAAACTTTGCATTTGGTAATCAATAAGATTATCAGTTTCCCTTATTAGAAAGTAAAATCCTTCTCATGTAGATGACTGTATTCATATCTAATCTGTAGGAAAGGATGTTACTGTGCCAGCAACCCACGTGCTTTGTGTATGACTACTTGGGTATTTAACCATATGCCTATATGTGTCTGAAATAGGCTGCTTTTCTAAGATGTCAACAGTATTAGTTATTTTTGTATTATCTTAGAAAGGTTATGGGAAGTTACTGGGAGAGAGGAAGGTAGGAGCTATATACTGGCTCATTCTTCTCGTAAAGAGAATGCTGGTTTAAAATATATTTTGAGGATATACAAATTTTCACTTCTGGTAAGTTTGCATATGAAGGATTTTGAGGTCTTGATGATGTCTCAGAGACTTAGTGATTGTAGTATTTCCCATTTTGATTTGTTGAGTTTGAATTAAAAAGAGGAATGATTAGAAAATAGCTCTTAGCCCTCAAATGACATCAGACACTAAAAATATTGTTAGTTAAGGTGATCTGTGAAAGATGGCCCTTCATTATTTGAAGTCTTTAAATGAGCTTGTGTTTATAAAGAAGACTCAAAATTATTGCTTTCACAGGTCTGTCTCACTATCCTGTCTTGCGCAGCTTCTAATAAACCACATTGTCCTTTTCAGAGAAATGTTATTTTTATCAGTTTTAATCAATTTCTTCTTGAGCTGTAATGAATTAATTAAATTCAGTCTTTCAATTACTTTGTCTTCTACTGTCTCCAAAGCTGGATTATATTTCAGTCACTTTTACTTTCTCCAGTCTAATTTCTTTTGCTGTACTTTGGCAGATCATCTCTCACTAAATAGTCTAGCCAGTCTGGGTAGAGCCAGACGTGCAAGAAAATGCTTTTGCTTCTGTGAATGTGTATTTTGATTTTTGGCAATTCTTCACTGTATTGCTCTTCGTAATTGAACACCTCACCCCAAAGAAGTCGTGTGAGACATAGCTTTGTCATATTCTTGAATTAAGTTATCCTTCCCTGCTTTGTCAAGTTTGGGTGGGATTATTTGTGTTGACCGATTTGGTCTCTATGGTTTGCTAGTACATCTATAAGGCTTTTAATTAGATCTAGCTGGGTCTTTGAACACTGTCATAGGAGATAAAAATCTATTTCCACTTATCTGTATTGATATGTTTTATAACAGCACTTTTTGGTGGGTGGGGCAAAACTGCATGTAAACAATCACACTGTCATTATAAATGCATTGTTTCTGAGCAGCATTCACCTGACATCCGTTTTCCCGAAGCAGTTAAGGTCCATTCTTGCATTTCTGCAGGGCACTTAATTCCAAGTTCGTTCTCCTTAATGATATAACTTCTCACCTGAGAGTTAATAGGATTCATTTACTGTGTGAAAGCAGAATGTTGTCATGTATCCTGAAGAGCAGAGAATGAGTGCTGTAATAAAACTAGAAATCTAGTGGGAAACAAATGTTGATACTGCTGTGATTTGGGGTGTTCTTAACTTCCACTTTCTCTCAGCTGAAAGCATTTTGTGCTACTATGTTACTGCTTTATTGTGAACACTTTGCCTTCAAAGTGCTTCAAAACAGCTAATGAAGCATGCCTAGCTTGTGAAGCTGAGAGATGTGAATGCCCATCCTGAATCCATATTTTGTGCCAAAGAGCCTTAAAATAAAAATCCAAATAACTTTGCAGTATTCCATCAATAATGTTTATTTGCTGTGCTCTTGTGCTGCGTGTTACCAGCATGGTCTGTTTATGGATGTCCATCTCGAGGCGTGCTACCAACACCACATAAACAGCCTTGCAAATATCTAGAATTGTTACGAGATAGGAATGATCGTATGCTGCTTTCTGAGATGCACTATCTCACTGTAGTGCTCTGTAACAAGGAAACATGCTTCTTTAATGCAAACTTATCATTCAATTAACAGGTATAGTGGGTGCAACAGAAGCAGTTAAGGAGATCACACTAGACAGTAAGGTACGTACTTTGCAGTTTTTCTTTTGCTTTGTTATAGGACATAAAGGTAATAGAAATCTTACCTGCAGCAATATAATATTGCTTCTGAAAGTTTAGAATGCCCTTTATCCCTAGATGTGGTGCAGATATTCATTGATTTTCATAGCTCATGATACTAATTTAAGCATGTGCATTTCTTCATTATCATGTGTTTACTAGAGTGGTGTTCTTGTTGGCATGTGTTGAACTCATGTGTTCTTGTGCCAAACTTCTACAAACTGAAAATGCAGTTGGGATTTATGGTGATAACTCCCCCTTATTTCTCAACAGGCTAATGTTTGGTGATCCAGTATAAAGAATTGTTTTTTTGTGGAAAAATAGTGCAGGCATGTGAAGTACTTATTCATAATCTTTTAAGCTTTACTTGCAGTAATATTTGAACTTCTGTTTGGTAGACTTATGCCCTCACATTCACTGACATAATAGTACTGTTTAAATATCCTACAAAGTCATCTGTTTCTGTATGTTTCCGAAAAATCTCTTGGTAACAGGGTCCAAGTCCCAAACTTAAGGGCACATGAAACTGAGAACAGAAATGGAGATGGATCTGTGTAATAGCTAATATGCTTAAGAGATGCAGAGAATGTTACGGGGAGCAAAGTGATTTTAACAATGAGATGAATGCTTAAGTGGAGTTCTATTTGTGCCCTCTAAGAATCTGTGATACCGTCCAAGCACAAATCTTGATTCTGAAGATTAGGTGGAAAGAGAACAGACATTTGTAAGCAACTCAAACACTGTTGATGGGATTAACTGTGAAATTCATCCAAGTGACACTTTACTGAACATTGTAAAAATACTGCTTTTTGACAACTCAGTTACATAAGTGTAGAAGAAACGCTCTTAATGATCACCTAGAGGTGACTGCTGTTTCTACAAAATGTACTTGTAGAATGTTATTGGATGTGGAACTGCTGTTGTGTCAAGGTTTTCACTTCAATTTTGTACATAAAAAAAAAATCTGTTGTTGTATAGTACTTTATTTCTTGGAGCACAGGGCCAATGCAGAATGACAAATCTTTTTTTGCTTATATACTGTTTGCTAAAGCACTCAACAACATAGTTTTGTACTGATTATATTTTATTTTGTTTTGTTTTCCTGCGAGGAAACTTATAATTAGAGCAGCTTCTAATTCTGATCATTATTTTGAGTATTCTCTTGAAGTCTTCATGAAATTGGCATAGATTGTGGCATCCCTCTCTGAATTTCTCTGGAATTGTCTGTTGCATTCAAATGTTAGCCGTAGGCACAAAAGTCGTTTGAGAACTTGTTTGTGGCTTAGTTTTTAGAAAGTCTTAATCAACATGTTTAGTTGTAGGCTTTCGTTTGAGGCCAGTGGGTTATTTGAAAATAAGTTACAGCTGTGTAATACTGTGATTATTTTTTCATTGGAATAGAATCACTCTGGACTACAAAGGAGAAATTTTTAGTGGATTTTTAAAGCAAATGTTTGAGTTCAGTTTAGTCCTTGTTAATATTGCAGATTTTTTTTTCATTTTGCATAGCTTTTTTGACTGAACCTAAATACTTCAGATTTGCTGGGGCTACTAGATATGTAGATGCATCTTAAATGTGGCTGTCTTTAAAGCAGTGCTTTCAATTTAATTTCTAAAGGATAATATAAAAATACCAGAGCGATCAGCATCCTGTGAAGATGATGATGAGGAAGATGAAGGAGAAGCTGCAGATATGGAAGGTATTTTCTTAATTGGATGAGATGCACTTTATTTCAGGCTTTTAGTTACAGTTGTATACTCTAAGAGAATGCTCTTTTCACAGAACGCATGCTAACAATAATTAGCAGGCAGATGTTCTTTATTATCTTCTGTATAGTCGTACTGATGCATGTTTAATTTGTGTGATGAAATCTTAATGACAGTTGACAGGCAGATTTGAGTAGCAGCACAGGTGTCGACAAAAATTAGTTACATGGCTACACTTAATCTGTCAACTGAAAAACACTTGTTTAAGGATTGTTTATCATATACTTGCAGACTTTGTCACATTTGCATTAAAAAAGCGTAGTCTGGTTTGGGGGTTGGGAAATCTAAGTGAATAAAACATGTTTATGTGCATGTGAGAATGAGAAATATGGCAACTAGCTATAAAGTGAACACAATGTTATGGGTCTTCTTTTCAGAGTATGAAGAAAGTGGACTATTGGAGACAGATGATGTGAGTGAACTGTTCTGTGTTGTCTGTTACAATGCTTCTCACCAATATGAGCGCAAGCAAAGTAAAAATATGGATGACAAGTGGCTCACATTAGGTTGTTATGAGCAGTGTGATTACTGAGCCTGGTCTCCTATGGATTTGTCTCCTTCCTCACTACTTTAACTCTTTTGCTTTCTTTGCTGTTCTGCTTTGCTTCGCTTACGTGCTGCACTCAATTCACAAGAACTATAAAGTGCAGTGGGTTGTTCTAAGGCTTGTATGTGGTGGATGTAGAGGCTTATAGGTTCATTTAATTAGGTGCACACTCCAGAATATAATGAGGGAAAACAGGGCATCATTATTTGGGGGTACTCTCCTGAGGATCTCATGAAGCCTGCATAATCTGAGACACTGTGAGACTTGTGAATTCCATTGGGATTGTCTTTTTGGTTTAGAAGTTTTTGGTGGAACAAGGGAAGAGGGTGGGACAATGTAGTACCACCTTTCTTTGATAAATTGTATCTTTAGAATAAAAGAAGTGGAGACAAATTGATATGCCTACTTTGAAGATTAAAAACAAAACCTGTATTTCTTAATGTTCACTGAAGAACATTAATTTTTGCAGCTGTACCTAGCTACTCGGATGGGACAGTAGGGAACAAGACTGTACTAATGTTGTAATTTTCTCCTTGAAAACCAGGCAACGCTTGACACGAGACAGATTGTAGAAGTTAACAAAGCTAAAATTGATGTTGGAGGGGAAGATGCTATTCTACAGACTAGAACTTATGACCTCTACATCACTTATGACAAATATTACCAAACTCCAAGGCTCTGGTTATTTGGATATGATGAGGTATAGCAATGTTTATTTTTAGTTGTTTTTTTTCCCAACTTGTGTGAAATTAGACCATGTCAGATAACAGGGCTTCTTTGCTATTACGTTCTAATTCATGGTTTGAATTCAAAGGAAGAAATGGTGAGGAAGCCATTACACAGTCAGGATTGCAGGTGGGGCTTTTAGGGTTTCAGGAAGCAGAAATTATTTGGCCGAATAATTGTTCTTGATAACTAAGCACATTTGGGAAAAGGGGATTGTTCACTGTTGTTTTTTAACCTGTAGCTCTACAGAGCTAAGAGAAATAACCCCTGTCAGTTTAAACATCTAAGCAGATGCGTTTTTGTTATCTTTAGGATAAAAAAAAAGATTAAATAAGTAAATCTCTTACCTTGTAATAGTTAAGTTTCTTGAGTTAAAGTTGATGGGGGCTTATGAGTCAGATACCTAGATGGGAACCAAGATCTTGGTTATCACATATAACGTTTGCCATTCACCTCATATACTAAAAGCAAGATTTTATGTTGTACTATTTTGACACCATATGAATTTTAACACAGTCTGTATTTTCAGTGTACTTTCAGAACTCCTGTATATTAGGTACTTATGACTTAGGGTACTACATATGTTGATGATGCTAGAATTACTGAGAAGCAGTAAAAGATTCTTTGTTAGTAATGCATTCAGTAGAATGTTTCTTTTTTTCTTTGTAGCAACGGCAACCTTTAACAGTGGAGCATATGTATGAAGACATTAGTCAAGATCATGTCAAGAAAACAGTGACCATTGAAAACCATCCTCACCTTCCTCCACCTCCCATGTGCTCAGTTCATCCATGCAGGTAAGTCTTTGTTTCTGGTGTGATTTGGGGTGGAGATATAAAGCCCTCTGCTGGTCTTGTTAAGATTTTGATTCAGGTTTTTTGCACTTGATTTCCACAGTTAGCTGCCACAATTGTCTCTTAGCTTCTGAGGGAATATAAAGTAATAGCTTTTCTCTGAGTTTTTCCACTGCTCGCTGCTGTAAATTAGAGCTGCAGTTAGAGCTGGCTGACTTGCTTTTCCTTCCCTTTCCTAGAAACTCCAGAAGATGGCAGACTATTAGAACTCTCTGTAGAAGAAAGTTCTGTGTTTTCATCTGCTGTTTTTTTGGAGGAGGAGAAGTATAATGTATATTTTGAGAGCAGAAAATGCTATTTCAGTGTGAAAGAACTCATTCATTACTACCTTCTCCCCAGCAAGTCATTTAAATGGCTAAGTAGAAGTCTTGCAATTGTCACACTGAAACACTTTTTTGCACTTATGTTAAAAAAAAAAAAATAAATAACACAGGATCTTTTCTGTTGCGTTTCCACATTTCTTGTCCAAGATACAAGGAGTCTGTAGTTAGACTACATGCACAGATATTTTTTCTAACGTGTTTTTGGAGATGGCTTGTATCTTAGATATTGAGTAACTCCTCAGCTTCTTGATATTGTCAAGATCTTGGAGATGAGTTTGAGCTTTTTCTTTTATTTTTCATTAAAAAAAAAATAACCTGTATCGTGTACATGTTTACTATAAAAATAAATAGAAGTTCTGATTGTCCCTTTCACTCCTACATTTCTTTATGCTTGAATAAACAATTCTGGATTCTGTGTCACTAACTAAAATATCAAGTAATTAGCTTGTCATTGACAAGCTTGTGGTAACTTCTTCAGATTCAAAACATTCTTGTTTCTAAGTTAGGCATTCTTTGATCAGACAATTTGTTTTGGGAAGGGTGTACCATTCCTTATAGAAAGTGAAAGCTTTGCACTGTGGATGGCTGCTTTTGAACCTTTGAGGATGTACATCCATGTACGTTGTATCTTGTTCTCCACATTTGGGTTCTTTAACCCCTGCTTTACAATAGTCTTTGCTTTTAACAAACACTCAAGCTTATGCCTGCACAATACTGAGCAGGAAAACCATTGTACAAGTGGAAAATAGCTTTTACCCCAGTTCAGCTGATGTAGAGAAATTTAAGTAATGAACTTCATTGTTGGTCTTTAAATCACCAGGTTTAAGTCTATAAAGACCTCCCTAAAGAAGCCTTGGTACTCAAGAGTAGTATAGGGAGCAGATACAACTTTGAAAACTATTAAGAAAGGAACAAAGACTAGAACAGAAAACATGAAGTTTCTGCTGTTAATCTACGGGATGACCCATATGTTGAATGCTGTAGTACAGCTGTTACCATCCATTCTGTAGTCTTTGAGATGAAGGAAGAGGTACAGATAGGGTGTCAGGAGTAACTGCAGTTATGAAGCTTCTTCCAAATAAGAAATGATTTGAATAATCTGGGACCCTTCAGCTAGCAAAAAAACCGAAGAATGAGTTCTGATTTCAGTGAATTTTATCATGAATGTCACAGAGGGACAGTAGCCAGTAGGTGTTTCTTTTTATTTTTTTCCCCAATAATAAGTGTGTATTATTGAATGGAACTCAATAGTGGCATGTTGAAAGACAGAAAAAGGAGTAAGCTCTGCATACATCTAAGAAACCTAAATATTAAAGTTGTTAAGGAAGTTAATGAAAAAAAAAAAAAGCTGTCACGAGTTATCAAGTGTAGTTACTGTTTCAGAGTTAGGAAGTCTCTCATCTGTGTACTGCTGGAGACTTGAAAAATTTGAGGGAAGCACTACTAAGTGCATGCTCAGGCCTCTTATTTGAGCATGTGCTATGTATTTGTCAGATAACGAGGAGAAGGATGAAGACCTTTGGTGTGATCCAAAAAGGAATTGCTGTAACTTATATAAATATACCAGACTACATATGTTTTGCTGTAAGCAGGAGTCAGGAAGAAAATAGTGTACGCAGTTCTTTGTATGACTAGTGATTTTCATGGACTATCAGATGGGGTGAGTATAGGAAGGCTTAGCAGTCGAGGTAATTAATCAAAGCAAAGAAGAAAATGTGCCTGAAGCGGCTTAATTTAGAGGACAGTGAAAGTCCTGCTAATAAGTAGGTTGTGCAGAAGCCTCTGCTGGTGGATGCATGTTGGAGGCCACTCTCAAAAGAAACAAAGATGACAAAATATTTTGACATGATAACCATTGCTGACTACTTAAAGCTGCGGGGTAGATACTGGGCTGTGACTACAAGGTGTTCTGTTTAATTTTGCAGACTTCTTTTTAGAGTAAGAACCAGTTTAATATTAGCCTATGAATTTAAATTGAATTTTTTTTACAGAGGAGAGATGTGAGTTTGTGTGTTGTTATTCTGAAGTGAACAAAGCTTCAGTGACTTTGTTACATAATGCACATCTACCCTTGGAGAAACAGCTTGCATCGTGAAACTTGTAATTAGTCTTTTAAGAAAAAAGAAGATCAGTTTTGCAGTGAGATCGGTTTGTGAGTAGTCGTAAATATGGAGGAAACCTTCTCACAAACAGGACAAGGTGATCTAGTTGGCTGGCAAAGGCTTGACATTGTGTAAGTTAGTTGGTATTGTCCTGAGAATGTGAAGAAAGTGACAGATAGTGTATCTGAAATGGTGGTTAAAACCACCATGGTATTCTGTGAGACTGGTAGGTACCAGTGTTGTAAAGGCTTTGTCTAAATTAGGTTGTCTCATGCTGCTTGATTCTTAAAGCATTGAATAAGTTCTCTTGCTTATGAGGACAAACTATTCCATCTCCTTAATTTAATAAGGCTGGACTTTTGAGATTGTATTTATTTATTTATTTTCAAAGGTCAGAAAAGTTTTGCTGTTTATTTAATGTTTCTCTAGCTCTGCTGCTGTTGCTTCCCTACACATTACATATATTGTGTAATGTTGGGTATTTTTGTGATCCTAAACTGACTTGGCAGTCTCTTGCAATGCGTATATCCTTCTGTCCTGCGTCAGAGAACAGGAAGAAATGGGACAGTGACATGAGGGCGACTGCCACTGGCAGTGTCTTAAGATTGCTTCTATTTTAAGTAGTTCGTTGAAAGTGTTCATCTTGCAGCTTTTCTGGAAGTTGTATTTTTTATCAGCGTTTTTATGATACCAGCAGGAACACATTCGACTTCCTCATTAATTGCTGGAAACTGGTTAAACCACAGTTCTCACTATTTATGTGCATTTTATGAATGATCATTTGGTAACAGTCAAACTAGTTAACTGCTAAAGACATTTACAGTTAGGTTTGAATTACGTATACCAATTCTGAGGGTATATTTTCCTCTTTCAGAATGGATAGTAATAGACTTTTGAAGTCTTTTAACCTTACTTATTGTAAGTTATCAGCAGGGAAGTGATTGTAAGGCTCAGGATAAATGAATCGTAGATTTTACGGTCAACTGTCAACACTCTGCAAGTTTGTAAAGATGACATCTGTGTATTTTTTCTACCAGTGTCCTTGTGTCTGAGCAGTTACAGACACTGAGTCGTATTCACAGATAGCTTTCTCTTGAAAATACTCTGTCCTAAAGAGCCTTAAATTCAGCTCTTTGTTGTAGAAGCTTATAGTTGTGCACTGCACTGAAAGTCCTGCAGAAGGCCTTTTATTGCTTTAAACTGTGAATAATGGATCGTTTCTGGTAATGCAGTTGGGTGTTTTGTGGGTTGTGTTTTCCCCCGATAGGTCACGATATTTTTTTATTATGTGCATTTTCTTTCCAGTGCTGTAAGTTTCCCTTTCAGCTGAAACTGAGAAAATATCAGTATGTCACCTGTGCTGAATTCCATTATTAGGTTACTTTTATTTATTTATTTACTTACTTCTGAAAGATTTTAGTTTTTTCCAAGGGGAAATGGGCATGAACTGGAGCATAGGAAGTTCCACACCAATATGCAAAAGAACTTCTTCGCGGTGATGGAGCACTGGCACGGGCTGCCCAGGTTGTGCAGACCCCTTCTCTGGTGATATTCAAGACTCGTCTGGATTGCCTGCCTGTGTAACCTGCTGTAGGGACCCTGCTTTGGCATGGGCTTTGGACCTGATGATCTCTGGAGATCCCTTCCAACCCCTGCAATTCTATGTCTCTGTGATTCAAAAGCAAAAGCCTCCAACAATGTAAAAGCTAATGAGAGTGATCTCTGTTTATTTGTTTATAGATTTAACTGTATTTATCCCAATTTCTTTTCAATATGAACAGTGATATTTTTTACTTAGAATATGGATGTTAACTCATATTACTTGAAACACATTAAGAGTTGGTAATATATCAGTAAGGAAATCAGGAGATTTTGTGGGTGTTTCAAATCTGTGATCTACTTGTTAGCTCAAGTGATATACAAACAGGTCCTGAAGCAAACATCAGTGAACATGTAGCATTTACAGTTACCTTGAGTGAAGACAACCCATTATTCCCAGAGGACTAGTATTCAGTAGTAATAATAACAATCTTTGAGATTTCTAGATAGGGTTTTTCAAATTAGACTTCTCCCAAAGTTATCTCATCTATTTTATTTTTAGGATACATATTCTTCATGTTGTTTTCTCAAAATTTTCTTGTGGAAGGAGGAAACTAAGTTTTGAATGCTTCTAATTAACAAAATTTCTCACAAGGAACTGTACTACTGCAGGGGTTACCATTATGTGGCTGTTAGAGAGTTCCAGATATCTTTTACCAGTCCTTAGAAAGATTAAAAGAACAGTCCTCATTAAGATGTAGGAAGTCGAGACAGTATCCTGAAAAGACTTAAGATAGCTGTGGGGTGACTTGTATTCTGTGTCAGTACAAAAAATAACCCACAACAGGAGCTGTGTGATTACGAAGAAGCACAAGGACATAGGTACCTACATGAGCATAAGTTCAGCAGTGGCATAATGAGGATCCAGAACTGGAATCAGCTGTATTAGTTGGTTTATAAGGACCAACAGCACAGTAAATGACGACAAATGCTGACCTTTATTATTTCCCAGATTTACATGTTCCTGTTTACAAAGTGTCTTGGTAACTTTGCAACAACTTCCCTCCTTGTGTTTGCAGTCACTGTCAGCATGAGTAACTTTGGAGATAATTACTGAATGTCACTATTAGTCAGTTATTCAGGCTGTTTGGGTTTGCATAGTAATGTCAAAGCGTGTTCAGTAAGTTATTCAGACTGTGCTTACTACTCTTCCTGGTTCTTACAAGCACGTAGTTTGTTTTGGGATGGGTACTTTAAACTGCTACTGTTGACTAACTTGCACTGTTAGATGGGTGGGCATATGTACCACTACATGGCCTCTCTGATCAGGGCTGCCTACAGAATCATGAATTTAAAGTTGATGGATAGATGAAAATGAGTAACACAACCTGTGGGTTTGGATTAATAAGTTATAACTAAAACTTCAATTAACTGTATAGTATTTCCCTCCTCTGAGTTGCTATGTTCTTCACCCCTTAGTTTGTGAGCTAGAAGAGTTGTCTTGAACACAAGACCATTATTTCTGAGCTGTAGCTGATCATTAAAAGACTTATAGCATTCCGTAGTGATGGTATTTAGAACAAGATCAGACAGGATCCTGAGTGATATGTTCTCCTTGTGCAGGAGAGGCTGGACTTGACAGTACTTAGGCAATGACCTGAAACTCTTCTAACCTCATACAGATTGTGATTCCATTTTATATTCTTATGATAAGGTTTGTGTGGTTCATTGTAGGTCTGGTAAGCAGCCGGTGGCTTGATCTCAAAGTACAGTAACCTGAGGAAAGGTTTGTCCTTCACTGCACAATAAACGCCTGTTTTAGAGCGCTTGTCTGAGTAAAACTGGGCATACTTGTAGTCATGGGTGAGCAGAAGCTAGGTTACAGATTTATTCCCAGGTTACAGATGTAGCCAGAGAAAGTTTCCATCTTGTAAGTCAGTCCCAGAGCAAAAAGGTGTTTCATGCAGGGTTGATTGGCTTAGCCTGCATTTCCAAGGAAGCTAGGAGTTACCTAAGTATTTGATATTTCTTAAGCACATTGAAAATCAGGAGAGGCAGCTGAAAACACTGTAGTGATTTCTAGGTCACTTTCAGTGATCATCTGGGGACTTTTGGTAGCTTGCTGCATCTAGTGAGGATTGCCTTCTAGAGACTTTCATGATGACTTTGTCATTTTACAGTTAATGATTGTACAAGCAGCAAGCCAAATATAATGTCTTGCATTGTGCCACTCAGTCTACACTGTAGCATAGAACATTCTTTTTTTTCTTTGTGAATGTAGGAAACTGGCAAATAATATTATATTCATCACTTCAGTATTAATATTTCAATTATTGTTGGGATTTCTCCATTAATATATTGAATTAATAAATTGAAAGTTTCTTCTTGCTGCTCTGGAGCCGAACATCCAAAGCTATTTAATTTGCACATGATGTAATTTTATTAAGATGAAGGAGTTATTTTTTTCTTTAAAAGGTCTTCACTGTTTCTAATCTGTTTTTCAGGCATGCGGAAGTGATGAAGAAAATAATAGAGACTGTTGCAGAAGGTGGAGGAGAACTTGGAGTTCACATGTATCCTTTCTCATTAATGCATGCTATTTGTAAAAAATTCTTTCAGTGCAAGGAGCTGTTACTTAAACTCTAGTTCCTAAACTAGAATCCAATGGAGTGTGAAAGCAATAAACACTTGATTGTGGTAGGACTTGACTAGAGCTCTGGGATGAGCTCATTTTGTGTAAATGAACACTGCTACTCCACTGGAGGGAGGGGGGTCAGGAACCAGTGGGGAAAACAAGTAGTATTGAAGGGACGATATTGAATGTTTGCATCTCAATTAAGGAGGTAGCTATGAGTATGCAACTGGTGGGGGAGGATGTATTAAGAAAATATCCTGTTCAAAGGGAAATTTCTGAGCTTAGAAAAGCTAATTTCTCCTTCCCTCATAAACAGTAAGGAGGTCTTCCAAGGAGGTCTTCCAAGGGGTGTTTCAGAACAGCAGCTTACTTCCTTTTCTGAGCCACTGAAACTGAGAAGTCTGCTTTCCCTGCAGCTACAGGAAGATAGCTAGGAATTGCCTTGCTAGGTTCAGTTCACCTTGGCATTTGTTAATAACAAATGTTAAGTAGGTAAATAGCACTGAAAGTTTTCGTGTGGTATTTTTAAGAGGTATTGAAAGTAAGCGCTGGTTCCCCTCTTTTAATTTGAAAAAGTAAGACTTGTATGTTCGGGCAAACACCAGATGTTATTACTAGAGATCTGCTGTATTAATTTCCCAGTCTCTAACTTTAATTTCTAAGTGCTATTTTACTGTTAGCAAGAAAAACAATTGAACAAATCATTGTATGTGACTTCTAATTTGTTTTATGGGATTTCCAGCTACTCCAACTCTTCCTTAACAAGAAATTCAGGTACCTTCTTATTTTCTTGAAATTTGTACAGGCAGTCATTCCAACAATAGAATATGACTACACAAGGCACTTTACAATGTAACTAAAATAAAATATCCTCTATCAAGTTTTTTTTGTTTTTTTTAAATAACCCATCCATGTGACATACATGATACACAATTTATGTAATAAACCTTTTGTCAAGCTGATAGATTAAAATAAAATGTTCCATTACCAGCCTTTTTAATAAACGTTTTTGTGTGTAATAAATAAATCACTTTCATTCCTGTATACATACTGCAAAAAGAAGTGGAATTTTTTTGTTTGTAATTCTTTCAAAATAGTTGCAACAGAAGACTGTTTTTCCTCTATACTGAAATTTAGTCTGCTTTGCTAGTGGAATCCTTATGCTTTTGGCTTTGTTGCTAAGATGATTCTTGAGAATGGGATTCACTTATTTTTTTTTAATTTAAATTCACCTGAAAGCTAATGTTTTTTGATTTGTTTTCTTCCTTGTTGTGATTTGTTTGTTTGTTTTCCCCTAGTTTGTGAATGATTATTTTTACTCTAACTGTAGGAAGATTTTGAAAACTGGAAGAAATTAAGTGAGAATCTTGATAGGATGATTTTACTGCATCTTAACCCAAGGTAGCTTTATTTATATTCACGTTTTAGCAAGCTTAGCATTTTGAGATGGAATTTTTGGGAAGACATAGAATATTAGTATGTAGTCTATTCATCCGGTAATAAAGGCAAGGATGGTCTCGTTGAAAAAATTCCCGATTGGAGGTGGAGGGGTGAAATTGCTATGATAGATCAGAGTTCAGTCTTGGTAACTTGTCATGACCTAGACTAGGTTAACTGGGACCTTAATAGCATAGTTTCCTTTTTGGAGTTAACTGTATATGGTACTGTTTGTGAATTCAGATATCGCAGATACGCCCAGGTTTTGGTAGCCATTTTTTACCTTTTACAATGTTAAGTTATTTTTTTCATTGATGAAGATGGGGAGAAAGGATCGCCATGTATATGTCATAGGTTCACTTAAACCTGTGTAGCCACCACAACAATGTAATTGTCTCCCAGATGTCATCCTGCAAGAGAATTTGAAGTTGGATATTTGCAGCTGTCTGAATTCACTGTTGGAGAAGAAGGTGGGCATAAGGGATCCCTTTCTTGGCTGTTCTCTGTCGCACGCTCTTAACATGGAAGTCTGTGACCAAATTCTTTCTTCTGTACTTAAATTAACTTTCTTCTTTTGATGTCCATCTTCACTTCCTTCTTGGACAGAATTTAAGCAACGTCTGCGTAAGTGAACAGTAATGCTGGCTGAAACCACACCCACTGAGTCATGGAATAGAATTTCCTTACCAGATTAATTTCAAAGATGTTTTGGATTTTTTGGTAACGGAGGAAATTGTTGTCCTTCACCCAGTTGATTCTTTTTTGAGTGTTTTTTTGTTTTGTTTTGTTTTTGTGTGTGTGGGTTTTTTTGTTTGTTTGTTTGTTTGTTGTTATTTTTTTAAGAGGAGGAGACCAAAGAGATAGTACGATCTAAAATTAACCAGCACTGATATATAGTTGTCCCACATTTGAGAATAAGCAAATAGTTGATGACTAATATGTGTGATGCACTATTTGGCTGCATATCAAAGTGGCTGTACCTGACCTGACAAGCTGATGCGTATACACGTGTAGCAGTTACACTGTACATTTATATTTTCTTCTGTTTGGAACTAATATTAAAAATTCCTTTATAAGTGAAGATTGCTGCTATAGTATCTGCTATAAACTTAAACAAATATAGGAACATCAGTTGCAGCTTCTAGCAAATCCTTCATGGCCTGAATTTTTCTTCTACGTCAGAAGATTTACTTAGAACTTATGCTCTTCTGGAGTGCTTTTTTTGCTGCACGTTTTATAGTTCTTTTCCTCCTCTTTTTTGCCTCCTCCTTTTCCTTCTGATAATGGGTTTTGATTAAAAGAGAAAAAACATTAGCAATATTAAATATCGTCATATTGTGTCATTTCCCCAGTTTATGTGCTATATTTTGAAAATACAAAAACTCCTGCTTCCAGAAAAGAAAAATTTAAATCATTAGCTTCCAACGAATACGTGAAAAGAACATTTATTTATTTAGAATTTTGAAAGTGCAATCCATCTGTTCCTTGTAAGTGTAGGAAAGTACAGCTAGTTTAACCAGCTTGGTTACATACAGCCTAATCAGTTGCTAGAGAACTAGAATGCCTTGAATTTCTCTGGGTGTTATGTGTATGTGCATGTGTGATTATTCTATAAGAGACTTGCTTTTTTGGAGTCCATTTTCAGCTCTGTCGAGGACTTGTGATTTAAAATTCCTGCAGCCTTATGTCACCTGTTTAACACTGAATTGAGAGCACCTGTGTTCCTAGTAATTTTATTCTGTAGAGAAAGAAAGCCAGGATGGATGTGCTGCTACGACTGACCTAGCGTGAAGGCAGTTGATCCTATTTAGCAAATCAGTTGTAAGACTGAACAAACAAAGAAATCCTAGTACAGAAGTCAAACAGATACACAGAAGGACTGAAAGTAGGAACAAAATCCTTTTTGGAGTCAAACTGAAAATTTTGGGGCAAAAATAAGTTTAAAAAAATTTGAGTCTGACATTACTAATGTCAATTCTGAAGAATGGAAGGTAGTTTTTCTTCTTTAATGTGAGCATTTTTCAGACCAAAAGACAGTAGTGTCAGACAAATGTGTTAAACATTTTCATTCTGCATTTTTACTGTCCTATAGCGTGTGTGACCACAGGTGCTGTGTGGTCATATAAGAACTGCACAGAACGTATTATGTGTGCTGCCATCAAGTAGAAATCATGTAAAGAGTTTCTATACACTATCTGTTCTCATGGTATGCTCCTGTGGCTTTCAACATAGTACAGCTACTTCAAATTTGTAAAATTACTCACTTTTAACTTTTCTAAGCTTTAGTGCGTTGTTGCAGGTGTGAAGATATTTATTTGGTGGCTTCTCATAGAGTTGTGCCTGGTAGATTTGGTAAGTGCCCCCTCCATCTTTTACCTGCATTCAGAATCATGTGTTTGTTGCTGATCAATAATTAACTCACTGTTTGCCCATAGAAGTCCTTTCACCTTGTGCTCAATGAAGTATGCTCACAGGGCATGTTGTGTGCTTGGTTTGTGTGCTTGAATGAGAGAGGGAGAGATCTATGTGAGGTTATTATTAGCAACCAATTCAATAATTGCTATATGATGATTTCTCTATGCTAGCTCCCTCTTTGTCACTATAGTGTGATGGTTAAAACTGATAACAACCTTTGGGATGTGGCTGCCTGGGAGCACTTAGGACAGGACAGTGTTTGAGATAAAGCAGAAAGAATTTTGCTGTAGGTCCTAGCCTGTGATTTGTAGAAAGATGAAAACAATTTCAGATGGTTTTTGTTTTTGTTTTTGGTTTTTTTGAAGAGTTATCTGTTATTGATTGCACAGACTCAGTCTAGGCTATTCTGCTTGGATAATTGACAGCACTAATTTGTTCTAAAGGTCAATCTACAGTGCTACTGTTTCAGTATGTTTCTGTTTGTAGTACAGCAAGTGCCAGGACCATAATTACTAGGTGTTGGGATAGACAATAAATTTCCTCAGTAGGAAGTAGCCAGCTTTTATTATTAGAAAATACTGCTTATGCTTCTCTTTCCGTGCTTTGTTTTTATGGAGCGTGTAAATATCAATACATCCCAAAAGTACTGTATAGCTTTTGAGAATAACAGTGTTGATAGTGCTACACTTTGTTTTGCCAGTGTGGCCTGGATCCATGCGACTCCATGCATGGCTTTTAACCACAAGATCTTTTGATGTTCTTGGTGTTGTTTAAAAATAAGGGCAAGCAATGATGATAAAGCTGGATGCCCATACAGTGTTGACAAGGAGAATTTAATATAGTAGCTGTGTTTATGAATAGGCAATAAATTGCATGGTCTTGAAAGAGCTGAACCTGAAAATGTTTTTCTGCATCACTTGTAACATTATTAATTGTATTTTGCAGACAACCAATGCTAACTGAAAAAAAACCAACAACGATAAAAAAAACCCATCTGTATGTAGTTAATAGGTAGAAAGAAACAAGGTCTTCATGTTATTAATGCTGATGCTCAAAACATTGACACTTCCCAAAGCCTGGAGGACACAGTGAGATACAGTGAATTTTTTTTAAATGACTGCTGGCAAAGAAACAAACTAACCCAGATGACTTCAGGCTGCTCAACTTTACTTGGATCTTATGAGATGAGGAAAGTGAGGAGAAAATAGGTAAATAGCCAATATGGGACTTAGAAAATTCAAGAAAGCTGATGCACGCTAATAGTTGTAGCTTAATGGGGGATTGGTCTCATCTATTTTGTTCGCTCTTCTTTTAGAACTGTCAGTTTTATCAGCCAAGTTTGTGAAAAGCAATTTTAACTGATACAATACATTTTTGATTCCTAATATATCTGATACCTTTAACCTTTTGATTACTACTTCATGATCCGTTGTCTGAGAAATTAAAAAATACAACCACTAAATTCATGCAAATGGATAAAGCAGAAGTAACATATTGATTATCAGCTTTGATTCCAAGCTCACAATCACAAGAGAAGAGTTTTGTAAGCAGGTATTCTGGGTATTAATTTTTGGCCTAAAATATTGTTTTTGTTTTGATTTTTTTTTATATACAAGGAAAAGTTTAAGTATTAGAAAAATTCAAACAGTTCATGAAGCAATGAAACAGTGACTCAATTAAGTTGTTTTAGTTTTGTCTCATCAGCCAGTCATGTGAGAATACAGAGAGATCTTTGAATCCCACTACAGTAAGGAACTTTTTGAACAGTATTTTAAAGTCCAGAATTGCAAAGGATGGAGATTGGATGTAGACATGAGTCAGTTTCTTCTTTGACAGAGGGATGTGTGGTATGTGCTGCTGGAGATGAGGCAAACTGACTTAAAAGTGAAGATGATTTAGTTTTAACAGAAAGTGCATGTTTGCCAGAAATAATTTTTTCATAAAATCCAAATTACAGTTATTTTTATGCTGTCAAACTCTTATCACTGGCACTGAAGGAAATCCTTAGCCAGAGGTAAAATCAGGACGAGAGCAGAAGTGAGACAAATATTATAGCTTCTTACTTTAAAATCATTGAAGCAGTTTGCTAAGGATTGTGGTGGATTCTTTAATTTAAAAAAAAAAAAAATCACTTAATAATGAAACACTACTGGACTGTATATCTAAGATTTTCTCTTCAACAACAATGCATATATTGTAGTCCAACCTGGTTGTTGCTGGACTCTGAATTTTTGATCAAGTTCATATATTAATCAAAACAACTCTTGGGGACATGGAATTAGCTCCATGCGGGTGGATTAGGAGGTAAACTATTTTGTCATGCCTGTAGTCTTTTGCTGTACAAGTTGTTTGTGATTGTTTTCAGGTTTAAGCACCGAACTATCCAGAAGTTTAGTAAGTGAACATTTAGCTATTAGTCATGTCTGATTTATTTATTTTTTAACTGTTTCCCTATCTCTTCTAAGGCTATGTCATACCTGTTTGGATAGAGTTATCATAGAAGCTGCCAGTTAAGCCATTCTGCTGTTGAGCAAGGAACTGTTGAACCTGGAACTTACCATGTTTTGTTTTGAAGTGGTATAAAGTCGTTTCATCCTTATTTTTATCTGACTCGGGAATGAAATTATTTCTTTTTTTAAGTATTTTTCTTGAAAACATTAGCAAGACATTCTTGAAAAATAGTTGTAAATTTGTATTCATGGGAAAAAAAGTAGAGATTTTTCTTTTTCTCAAATCTCGGTTCACAGAGATCAAATTTAACAATTTTCTTGTTGTTTTGACATGTTTTTAAACACTAGCAAAACCAGGGAAACGCCTTTGTTGATATAGTTGACATTTGTACAGAGCTTATCAGAAGGTACTTTCCTAATAATTTCTCCTTAGATAAATTTCAGCAGATCTTAATGAAGACTTGATTAGAAGGATTCTGATTGCAGACAAATCTTCAGGCTGACCTGTTAGCTGCCAATGGGAAGCCATTTCATTATCCATTATCTGAGTTTCTTGAGAATGTTGTGAGAACCAAACTGAAGTTAATGTGTTTGGAAATTATGAATATTCATAGTATGAGGTAACCTGAAGTAGACTTGAAATATATTTAGCTCTGCATCTGCTTCCAGTCCCTGTACCTAATCCCTCAGCATTTTGTTCTTTCAGAAGGAATGATTCCTTATGCTTTAGGAGATGTAAAATCTAACTGGGAAATTTCCACTATGCTGACTATTTTGAGTTTTTCTACCTTCTTGGAAGATGGAATATGTTCCCCCTTCTTCCTAGCCAAGTTAAACATCTTGTAATTGTAAGTAATCTAAGTAATTGTTTCCTGCTTCTGATATCCTGCTGCTTCATTAGACAAAGACCCATCCGTAGTCTGTAGGGAGGCTGAAGCAGCTTCTCCTTGGTGCATGTCTCTTTGTGAAAATGATGTGGAGGAGGGGAGTGAAGGTATGAAGGTAGTTTAAACAGTTCTGTTTTTTCTTTTTTTATCTCTACTGGATCCCTGTCAGCAAGGGGAGGAGGAGGTGAAGAGCAGTGACCTGAGTGTAGTGAACAGTGTTACCCTCTTGCGTCAGGATTATTTCATTTCTGAGGGGAAGTTGGAAGCTGCAACGGCAATAAAAGCAGCAGTTTCTGCTTCATCTTCCAGAGCAGCGTAAGCAGGCATCCATACCATGACACTCCACTGCATACATCTGTTTCTCTTGCTTTTGCTCAGTTCATGGTTGCCGGATTCAGAGAAGCACATGGTGGGAGCTGTGAAGGTCAGGGAGCACTATATAGCTGCTCAGTTCACTATTTGGACCTACAAACCGGAATCTGAGGAAAAGTCCAGGTAACAAAGTACAAGATGGGAAGGCTGAAACTAATCCTGCTTATGACTGAAAATGTTTTTAGTCTCCCATGGAGTTTTAGAGACCAGGAATATACTTCAGTTGATTTTGGAGGACTTGTGTGATCTGAACTGGAACCAATGAAGTAATAAAAGCTTTGATAAAATATTTTTTTTATATTTTCAGAGCACTTTTGTTGCATATATTTCAGAACTTGATTTTATTGTCTTCTATATCTTTACAGGTTTTTTGTTTTGTTTTGTTGGTTTGTTTTTTGTTGTTCTATTTTGTTTTAGTGTCATTACTTTTAAATATATGGATTTTGTGGACTGCTAGAATTAGCAGTAGTTTGGTAATACTGTGAAGGCTTTCAGACTTTAGGAAATAAACAGCTTCCAATTTGGGTACTCTTACTTTCACTTAAAACAGAGCCTGATGAACTTTGGAACTAGCTGCTGTTGTTTCTGAGTTATTCAGTAGTTTTTGTGAAATGTTCATCCTGGGTTCTGCTGAGCAAAGGTTGTAGAATCAAATACTGCTATTTAAGTGAAAATACTATTTTCAAAATTCTTTTTTCATATGGCATTGCATACTGATAATGCTACACGCATATGTGGATCAAGCTTATAAAACAGCTTCTTTGTACTGGCAGGATATACTTATGATAATAAACACTGCAAGTGCAGTGGTACAAATGACTTGCACCTTCTACAGAATTATTTAAATTATTTTCTTATACCGTGTTCAATATATAGCCACAATACGCAGCTTTTATTTGTTCATGAATTGGGGTGAAATACTACAAATTACTTATCTAATACTGAAGGATGTATTTTAATACTACTGTATTTTTTTGTATCAGTGCATGACTTGTTTTCTTAGTCTGGTTTTGTGTGTGTGTGTGTGTATTGGATTTCTGGGTGCTAAATCTGAACTTTCCAGGTAGATTTCAGTTTTCCAAATGTTTGTTTTTCAAGATTAATTCAAACAAATTTTCCATGGTTTCTAAAACTCAACTTGGAAGTGTGATAAAACTAAAAACTGTTATGACCTTAATGCCAATCTGCCAAGATAGAAGAAAATGGAATTCAAGTGTAGGTAAATGAAGCCAAATGTCAACTATGGTCCTGGGCATGTGGATTTAGTGTTTAGAACTCAATTCTTGCCTGCACTAAATGTGTCAATATAAACATTACCTACAATTTCATTAAACATCACATTTTAGATAGATTATATTTATGCAGTGGATACCATCATGCCTCAAACCTCACTTTGAAGTTTTCACTCTGTAATGTATGAGTTTTTCCATATACAATGCTTATTGAAACAATATCACATAAATACTTAGAGCAACTCAGTATTGAGTGGATCTAATGAACTCTGTGGAACCTCAGCTCAGAAAAGAACCTCCAGAAAGATATTTATTGCAGAGGGGCTAATGGCTTGAATATTTAACTTCTCTTCAGCTTAGAATAATAGAATGACTTGGGTTGGAAGGGATTGTAAAGATCTCATAGTTTCAGTCCACCTGCTGCAGGCAGGTTTGCCACCTACAAGCTCAGGCTGCCCGGGCCCCATCCAGTCTGGCTTTGAACACCCCCAGGAATAGGGCATCAACAGCTTCTCTGGGCAACCTGTTCCAGCATCTCACCATCTTCTCAGTGAAAAAGTTCCCCCAACACCTAATCTAATTCTTCCCTCCTTAGTTTAAAACCATTCCTTTTCATCCTGTCATTATCTATACATGTAAAAAGTTTATTTCTCTCCTGTTTAAAATCCCTTTATATATTAGAAGGCTGTGATTAGGTGTACCCAGAGCCTTCTCTTCTCTACAAGCCTACCTCCTTCAGCCTGTCTTCACAGGAGGGGTCCTCCAGCCCTCTGATAATTTTCTTGGCCCTCGTCTCAATGCTCCCTAATCGCTCCTCATACTTCCCGTGTTTGGGGCCCAAGACCTGACACAGCATTCTAGATGGGGCCTCAGGAGAGCAGAGTAGAGAGGGACAGTCACCACCCTCACCCTGATGGCCCTTGGCCTTCCAGGCAGCCAGGGCTCACTGTTGGTTCACACTGAGTTTTTCATCAGTCACAATCCCTAAGTCCTTCTCAGCAGGGCTGCTCTCGAGGAGTTCTTCTCCCAGTCTGTATACACATCTGGGATTACCATAACCCAAGTGTAAAATCTTGCACCTTGCTTTGCTAAACCTCATACGTTTTCTGAGGTATCCGTTAAGCAGAATTGGCATGTTTTGGAATCTTTATCCTTTTAATATTTTTTGTAACTCTTCTGGTTTCAGATCGACACATTTGGATCCTGTGTTTAAGAAAATTTCTTACAGAGAATATGAAGTGGATTTTAAAAAAGAAAAGCCAGCAAATAAGGCCACAGGTAAACAGGAAAGAAGATGCTTGTTTGCTGCTTGTCTTAAAGCCAGTAATACAATCACAGTGATAACACTATAAATTCATGTACAAGTAGCTCAAGGTCTGAGAGCAAATATGTTTCTGATAGATCACTGGAAGGGAAAAAATAAACCATGAGGTCAGGTGTGAAAAATAACTCCTTTCCTCTGCTTTTTTTTTATTACCTGAAGATGCTTTAAATGGATGGAGGCAAAGTCTCATATTTATGCTATATTGTACTTGTATTTTGATACTTATGCAGAGTAATTATATTGTCTGTTCTTCATATTGATGAATAAAATAACTTCTGATGTTAAAAGCATCTAGATTTCAAAGCAAACAAGTGTATGTCAGGTTGGCAATATCAGATTGCTTCAAGTGAGCCTGAACAATCTGATTCTTTCCAGATATGTTCTGTTCTATTTTCTGAAAATGTTTCTTATTTAACAGAGAAAGAAAGTCCCAAAGTGGCTTACAGTAAAGGAGACAAACAGGTGAAAGATTACCTCAGCAGACTTCTTCCATTGAGGCTTTTTTTAATATGTTTTTGGTTCTTCAACATGAGAAAAAGTTTAAGTCCCTCCTAGAACCACTTGCAGGCTTTGCATAATGGAATTTTCAAATGAAATTTTGAACTGTAGAATACAGTTTTGGAACTTTTTTGTTCTTTGACAGGTGGCATAGAGAGTGCTACTTAAGGAAATATTTTATTGCCCTTGTAACTCGAATAAGAGTGCCTTCCTAAAAATATCTGACTAAATTGCATGTGAAGGAATGAACCCCAGAAATCCGCAGTGAACCACAGCAGAAACCTTTTAATAAATATGCAGTATCTGGAAAATAGCTGGAGTGGTACTCACTGGGTATGCAGTCTATAAGGTTACTGACTGTGAACTTCAGGTTTTGCAGCCCAGTGTGCCTTTTTGCAGGTAAATCTTTTTTGCGGTGTTATTACGTTCCTGTCTATAGTTATTGCAATTTGCACTTTGAGAGAGCTCTTATTCTTTTCTGGATTAAGACAATTCTTCCTTTCATTAAAGAAATGTTTTGTTCACAGTTTTCTCTCTCCTTATCTTGACAGGACTCCTTGGGCCAACTCTACGTGCCGAAGTGGGAGATACTTTAATAGTTCACTTTAAGAATATGGCTGACAAGCCCCTGAGTATTCATCCCCAAGGCCTAGTTTACAACAAAAAGGCAGAAGGTAAATGCTGTAAAATCCCTATATTTTCGTCCTGTAGTCTAGAGAGAGAACCAGACCAATGTTAACATCCTGGTGGGGTTCTGTAGATCTCCTAATGAGGATGAAGAGACAGACAAGGTGTTTTATGAGCAGCTGGCAGAAGCTGCATGGATTGCCAGCCCTTGTTCTCATGGGAGACTTCAATTTCCCTGATATTTGCTGGAAGTACAGTGCAGAAGAAGCAGTCTAGGAGGTTTCTAGAGTGTGTAGAAGATGACTTGGTGACACAGCTAGTAAGAGAGCCTACCAGTAGAGGTGCGCTTCCCGACCTGCTGTTTGCAAACAGAGAAGAACTGGTGGGAGATGTAGAAGTTGGGAGCTGTCTTGGACAGAGTGACCACAAAATGGTAGAGTCCTCTGCTTTTGGTGAAGTCAGGTTTGGGGGGGGAGAGAGGGAGCAAAACTACTACCTTGAACTTCGACAGGGTGGATTTTGACTATTCAGGAGACTGTTGGGGGGGGTAGGTCTCTGGAGATTCAATCCTGAAGGGTTAAAGTGTCCAGGAAGGCAGGTCAATCCTCAGGAGGGAAGTTTTAAAGACATAGGAATAGCCTATCCCTCTGTGCTGCAAGATGAGCCAGCAAGGAAGAATACTGGCATGGCTGAACAGGAGATTTTTTCTGAGGCTCCAGGAGAAGGAGTTGTCCCTTCCTCCTGTGGAAGAAGGGACAGGCAGCTTTGGGAGAGTACAGATAAATTGTTGGGATATGTAGGGAGAAAATGAGAAGGGCAAAAGCCCAGCTTGAATTCAGCCTGGAAACTGTAGTAAAAGAGAACAAAAAACTTTTTTACGAAGATATTAACGGTAAAAGTAGAGCTAAGAAGAATCTCCATCCTTTACTGTATGTAGTAGTGAACATACCTGTTGAAAATAAGGAAAAGGTTCTCAGTGCCTTCTTTACATCTGTTTTTAATAGTCAGACCAGTTGTCCTCAGGTATTCAACGCCATGACCTGGAAGTTTTAGGTGGGAAGCAGAATAATGATTCAGGTGGAAACAGTCTAGGTGGAGGAGCAGGTCTCTGTCAGAAGTTCATGAGGCCAGATGGCATCTACCCAAGGGTGCTGAGAGACCTGGCAGAGGTGATTGCCAAACTGCTTTCCATCATTTCAATGTTCCTGATCAACTGGAGAGGTCCCAGAGGATTGGAGGCTTGCCAATGTGAATCTCATCTACAAGAAATGTTGTAGAGAATATCTGGGGAGCTGCAAGCCTTTCAGCCTGACCTTGGTGCCAGGGAAGGTTATGGAGCAGATCAGTGTGTGCAGGATAACTGGGGGATCCAGCCCAGCCAGTGTGGGTTAACAAAAGACAGGTTCTACCTAAACAACCTGATCTCATTCTGTGATTGAGCCACCCTCTGGTGGATGAGGAAAAGGTTGTTGATATGGTCTACCTCGATTTTAGCAAAGCCTTCGACACTGTCTCCCACAGTATTCTCCTGGAGAAGCTGGCAGCCCATGGCTTGGACAGATACACTCTTTGCTGGGTAAAGAACTGGCTGGAGGGCTGGGCCCAGAGAGTGGTGGTGAATGGAGTTAAATCCAGCTGGTGACTGGTCAGAGGTTCTGCTCCCCAGGGGTATGTACTGGGGCTTGTCCTTTTTAATGTCCTTACTGCTGACATGAACGAGGGTGTTGTGTGCACCCTCAGTAAGTTTGCAGATGACACCAAGCTAGGAGGAAGTGTCAATCTGCCTGAAGGCAGGGGGTCCTACAGAGCAATCTGGACAGGCTGGATAGCTGGGCTGAGGTCAACAGAATGAGGTTCAACATGTCCAAGTGCTGGGTCCTACATTTAGGCCACAACAACCCTATGCATTGCTACAGGCAGAGTGGCTGGAAGACTGTGTGGAAGAAATGGACCTAGGGATGCTGGTCAATGTTAGGCTGGTTAACATGAACCAACAGTGTGCCCAGGTGGCCAAGAAGGCCAATGGCATCCTGGCTTGAGTGAGAAATAATGCAGGGAGGTTATTGTCCCCTGTATTTAGCTCTGGTGAGGCCACACCTGAAGTACTGTGTTCAGTTTTGGTCCTCTCACTACAAGAAAGACATCGAGGCCCTGGAGCACATTCAGAGAAGGGCAGAAAAGGTGGTGAGGGATCTGGACCTCAAGACTAATGGGTAGCAGCTGAGGGAACTGGGATTGTTTCATCAGTAGAAGAAGAGTCTCAGGGGTGACCTTATCGCTCTCCACAACTACCTGAAAGGAGGTTATGTCAAGGTGTAGGTTGGCCTCTTTTCCCATGTAATTAGTGATAGGACTAGAGGGCCTCAAGTTGCACCAGGGGAGATTCAGGTTGGAGGTGTTATGAATAAGTTCTTCTCTGAAACAGTGTTCAGGTGCTGGAGTGGGCTGCCCAGTGAGGTGGAGGAGTCACTGTCCCTGGAAGTGAGTAATGGTTAGATGAGGTACTAAGGGACATATAAAATTCATCAGGGCTATGAAAATAGCCTGAGCCAGGTGGAGAGATAGAGTTACTTATTGAGAAACTAGCTCTTACAGAATGAAGGAAAATTAGATTCAAGACTGTGCTACAGAATATTTATTCATAAAAAGAAAAGCATCTTCAACTTGGGGACTTATACAGCCTTTGAGCCCAGAAACCTGAAAATTACTGTAGATATGATTGTATGGAGCAAAAACAATTCTGTGCCCCTCCTTAAAGAGCTCTAGCTGTTGATGTTTGAGCAAGGAAGAGAGTGGCCTAGAAGAGTGTTGAGGCTAGGGCTTCTTGAGCATTTTTGGACTTTTCTTTCTGAAGCATATTTTGGTGAAGGAAGTGAAAGAGAGTAGGGTTCTAAACTGGAAGTTTTTTAGAGCAACACTAATTTAGAAATGCAGAGAACATTGAGAAAATATTGAGAAAATTCTCCATGATTGGTTTTTGGACAGTATGGAGGGTCTGACAATTTTGTGACCTTCGAAATGAGTAGGTCATTAACTGCTCATGAAACAAGTGAAACTTGGGATATTATCTTGCTCCCTCACATAATCTTTAGGAGTGAACACATAAAGTTTTAAAGAGAACATCATCCTACAATTGCAAAGTAATCTGCTTCAGGAATTGTAAACTCATTTATACTGTTTGTCTCTTTTTGATAGTGTCTAAACTGACACATAAAATCCTGCTTCACCACAGGGTGAATCTCTGTGATTGCCACTGCTTCTTGGATTGCCTTGCCCTAGGTGCTGAACCAAAGCTCTGACTTTTCTGTTTCCAAATTTATTCAAGGCTTTGTTTGTTGAGCGGATACAAAAGCTATACTTTCATCTCCTGGGGCATCAGATAGGTGTGATAGGTAATTCAGTTTCACTGTTCTGTTAATGTGCCTTCCTTCTGCACCTAAAATTTTCATTTTTTGACTCCCCTTTGTCATACTGCATTTCTTTGTTGCTGGTGGTTTAGATATGCAGTATTACTGTTATTTAGATATGCAGTGCACAAAATCTCTGAGGTAGCAAGCCAATGTTAGCCTGCACAGCGGCTTTGTGAGAAGTGATTGGAAAGCTGTCAAAGTGAGCAATATTTCTACTTCTACTGAATAGCTTAACCCTGTCAAGGCCATTCTGTCTCTTTTTGACAGAAAATTTTGGATCTGTAAGAAACAGGATGGAGAAATAGGTACTTTCGCACATGCTACTCTTCACAATATAAGTGAAGCCATGGTAATCCCTATGAATATGAAGTATCAAATTTGTAAGAAAGATATCAGGCCTTTGGAATTGATTGTGGGAACTTCAATTATCTCATACTTTAATTACTCAGTCTTCATGTCACCCTACCTTCTTTTTTTGGCAGGCTCCCTGTATGATGACAGAACATCGTCTGTAGAAAAACAAGATGATATTGTGCTTCCAGGCCAGGTCTACACATATGTGTGGGATATAACAGAAGAAGTTGGTCCAAGAGAAGCTGACCTTCCTTGTCTTACTTATGCATATTATTCTCATGAGAACATGGTAGTGGATTTTAACTCCGGTCTGATTGGAGCACTGCTTATTTGCAAGAAAGGTAACGAATATGAAGTTATAAATAGGGACTTCTTAGTTAAAGCACTGACTGATTAAATTTTATATGAGAAACAGGTAGTCTTAGATCAACAGCAGAGTTTCCTTTCTGCAAGAAAACAGGATTTTGTTGCTTCTCGTAAACATAAAAGAGTTACATTTAAGGTAGGTGCTTCGTTCTAAGTAGAAAAGTCTGCATACTCCCGAAGTTTTTAGTTTCTGCAGTCCAAATTACATCTATTCTAGTCTTAAATTATGTACATTTATTGAAAGTAGCAAATGGATTTTTTTTTTATGTGAGCAATCTATAGAAAGAGCCATTATTCTATGTGGCAGGTACTTATGCCCAAAATGAATTCTACTTTTTGGTAGAAATCTCACCTGTATGACAGCCTCAACAAAATACTTTCTTATAACTGATCCAATTATGAAGTATTTGTGAGTCTTTTGTATGCAGAATTTTTATGCTTTTTAAAGGAGCTGATGACCTCATGTTGTTTTTGAAAAGGCAGTGTTCAAACTGCAAATGGCTCAGCCATCATTCTCCTTGCTTTGTAGCCTCGGTAGAGAAGCCAGGGTTTGGTCGTGTCCAAAAAGCTGCTGGATATTCTCCTCTTGGATATTAGACTTTTGATTCCATGGTTAGATAAAACAAAAAGCATTTTCAGAAATAAAATCACTTTGTGATTCTTAAGATCCTTGTTTTTTGGGGCTGATTCAGGCTGCAGATTGTAACAGAAAAAGCAAGTTAGTTAAATACAAATGCCATTGCATTGGTATGGAAATGGCTTCACTTCATTTGAGATTAACACCTTTTATTTCTTTATTCTGCATAGGAAGCCTAAATGAAGATGGGTCACAGAAACATTTTGACAAGGAATACATACTAATGTTTGGTGTGTTTGATGAAAACAAGAGTTGGCAAAAATCAGCATCACTTAAATACACAATTAATGGGTATGCTGATGGAACGTTTCCAGGTACAGTACAAAGTCATGTGACATGACATGAATATTAAGGCAACATTCAGCCTTCATCTGTTAGGTAGATGAGTAGGGTACAGCCTTTTTCAGAAAGTGTTTTTAATCATCTTATTTCTGGAAGAAAGCTGTGCCATATTGCTAATGAGGAAAACAAGATTATTAACTTTAAAAACAAACCACCCCTATTTTTATTTTTTTTAACTTGGCTAATGGGGAAGTAGTAATGTAACTTGGTGAACTTCTGATTTTACAGCACATGGAATATCCCAGATGAAAAACTTCCTGAAAGTGGAAAAACAGTTAGAATTAAATCAGACCATTAAGTGAGAAGACCAAAATGGTGATAATAGGACTGTTCTGTTAGCATTTTTCCTTGTTCTCCTTTCTTCTTATCTCACTCCAGTCCATTGTGCAAATACACAGGGCTGTTTAGGGTGCTGAGTTTTCATTAAACAAATATTAGAATAAGGTACTTAAGTTCACTACACACAGCCTTCATTCTTTAACTTTGGTCCTTCTCATTTCTCTCAAGTGAGGAGAGATTGGCTCTCTGAAAGAGGCTGATGATTTTCTTCCTTCTCCCCCAGTTTGCTGCAAGTCAGATTGTCATTTGCATGTAAGATTTAATACTGGACCTGCTGCTCACCAATGCAAGTGAACTGATTGGTGACATCAGAAATGGAAGCTGCCTGGGCTGTAGTGATCGTGCAGTGATGGAGTTCACACTCCAGAGTGGTATCAGACTGACAAAGAGTAAAATAAGGATGATAAATTTTAGGAAAAACAAATTTCACCTCTTCAGACAGTTAGTTGACAAAAACCCCTGGGAAACTGTCCTCAAGGACAAGGGAGTGGAGCAGAGCCAGCAGGTCTTTAAATAAGCTTCCTGTGGTGTACAAGAGCTGTCTATCCCCAGGTGTGGGAATTCAAGAAAGGAAAGCAAGAGACTAGCTGAACCAAGACCAACTGGCCAAACTGGAGAGCAACAACAAAATGCACAGGCAGTGGAAACAGGGACAGGTACCCTGGGGGAGGAGTATAGGGATGCTGCTGAGCTTTGTAGGGATGGGGTTAGGAAGGCCAAGGCCCGCATGGAACTGGATTTGGCAAGAGGAGCAAAGAAGCGTAAGAAAGGATTCTTCCAGAAAAGGAAAGTTCAAGAATGTGTACCCCATCCTAGTGAATAATACAGGCAGACTGGTAACAACCAACAAGGAGAAGGCTGAGGTACTCATCAACGTTTTTACCTCAGTCTTCACTGGCAACTGCTCTTCACATGCCACTTAAGTGTGTGGGTCAGAAGGTGGAGACTAGCAGAGCTGAAAACAAAGATCAGGTTGGACCTGAGGAACCTATAAATCCATACATCTATGGGTCCCATGCATCATGGAGTCCTGAGGGAATTGGCTGACACAGTCACCAGGCCATTCTCAGTGATATTGATGGCAGACAGATGATGTCCCTGGTGACTGGAAAAAAGCAGTGTTGCATCCATTTTCAAGAAGAATAGAAAAGGCAACCCAGGGAGCTACCAGCGTGTCAGTCTCGCTTCTGTGCAGGAGAAGATCATGGAGCAAATCCTCCTGGAAGGCACATGGAAGACAGGGATGTGATATGGGATAGCCAGCACGGCTTCACGAAGGGCAGATCCTGCCTGACCAACATAGTGGCCTTCTGTGATGGCACAACTGCATCAGTGAACAAGGGAAGAGCATCTGATGTCGTCTATCTGGACTTCAGTGACACCTTTTGTGCAGTTCTCCAAAACATCCTTTTCTTCACATTAGAAAGATATGGATTTGACGGGTGTTTGACTGTTCAAAGGATGAGTAACAGGTTGTGAGACCATGCTCAGAGAGTGGTTAATGGATCAATGTCCAGATGGAGATCACTGACAGCTGGTATCCCTCAGGGATCAGTACTGGGACAGCTGCTCTTCATCAGTGACATCGACACTGGGATCAAGTGCACCCTCAGCATGTTTTCAGATGACACCAAGCCGTGTGATGCAGTCAACATGCCTGAGGGATGGGATGCCATCCGGAGAGATCTAAACAGGCTCGAGTAGTGGGCCCAAGTAACCTCATGAGGTTTGGCAAAGCCAAGGGCAAAATCTTGCACCTGAGTCATGGCAATCCCCACTAACAATACAAGCTGGGAAATAAAGGACTAAGCACAGCCCTGCTGAAAAGAAATAGTGGGTACTGGTAGCTGGCAAGCTGGACGTGAGCCAGCAATGTTTCCTTGCAATTTTAAAAGCCAACTGTACCCTAGGCTGTATGCAAAGAGGCATGGCTAGCAGGATGAGAGAGGTGATCCCATTCCTATGTTCTGCGCTGGTGAGACCTCACCTGGAGTACTGTGTACAGATGTGGAGTCCTCAGTATAGGAGACACATGGACCTGTTAAAGCACATCCAGAGGAGGGCCACAAAATCATTCCATCCTATGAGCACAGGCTAAGAGATCTGGGTCCATTCATCCTGGAAAAGAGGGCAAACTCTTTTGGAGGGTATGTGGTGAGAGGACAAGGGGAAATGGTTTCAAACTAAAAGAGGGGAGATTCAGATTGGTGTAAGATTATTTTTTTTTATAGACAGTAAAGGTAGTGAAACACTGGAACAGGTACTCAGAATGGTGGTGCCTGCCCCATTTCTGAAGACATTTAAGGTCAGACCGTATCAGGCTCCAAGCAACCTGATCTAGCTGTAGGTATCCCTGTTCATTGCGAGGGAATTGGACTAGGTGACCTTGAAATGTCCCTTTCAACCCCAGCACTTATGTGATTTAAAAACCTATTTTCTACTGACTTCACCAAATTTTGTTACCTGTTTTGTTTACAAGCTTCTGAAACTTCTTGAAAATGCTAGTCACAGGACTCAGAGATGTTAATGTTTTCAGCGAAGATTCACTTCAGACCTACTGCAACATAGGGAATTTGCAAGTTTTGCTTATATTCTGAACACCATTCTCACTTCTCTTTCAGATTTAGAGGCTTGTATGTATGACAACATTAGCTGGCATTTGATAGGAATGAGTTCTAAGCCAGAAATTTTCTCCGTTCATATAAATGGCCAGGTCATGGAGCAAAGACATCACCGAATTTCTACTGTTAACCTAGTGGGAGGAGCATCAACCGCAGTGAACATGACTGTGAGCGAGGAAGGAAGGTGGCTGATATCTTCTCTTGTCCAGAAGCACCTGAAAGGCAAGAAAATGTCTAGTTTTCATTTTCTTCTTTAAGTACTAAAAAGCTTTTGTCCTGCAATGGTAAAATAACCATATTTCACATGGTTTTAATTACATTAAAAAAAACACTGGACAATAGAGCATTCTGTTGGAATTAGAACTGCAAGACGAAGTAAAAGGCATTCTGATCTGCAGCTTTACTGCTGTGTGCAGATCACAATATAGCAGTGAATCAGAACACAAGCTTCTAAGTCTCTGCAAGATATTCAAGTGATCGCTGTTTCAAAATGAGTGAGGAATCACCTGTTTCCTGAGAAATTGAGCTCTCTCAGCTATGGAACAATCTAATCTAATGAAAATATTTGCTGTTCATTGTTTGATAGTAGTGATCAAAGCTCTGTTTGAAAGATTGAGAAGAATCTGTCATAGGAGCTGAAATACATGTTTTGGGAAAAATATAGGAAAAAAACAACACCAAAGACAAAACAAAACAAAAACAGGCAAAAAAGTAGCTTTCTATCAATTCAGCTGATGTTTCCAAAGGTGACTAGCTGAGAGAGCTGCTGTATTCCATTTGATTAATACAGGCTCCTTGAAGGCTTCCCAGCCTACGTGGATGCAATCTTTTTGAGCCTGAGAAGATAGGAATAATGAACCAAAGCTAGCAGGCAACCATAGGTAAAGAGAAATGAGAAATGTGATTCAGGTGGTAAGAGCTCATAAAATGGGAAATCACTGTGGTACTCTGTTTCTTTTCAATTAGCTGGAATGCATGGCTACCTTACTGTAAGAGACTGTGGAGACAGAGAGGTGAAGAAGAGTCGTCTGTCCCTTAAGGAACGTCGCATGGTCAAGAACTGGGAATATTTCATTGCTGCAGAAGAAGTCGTTTGGGATTATGCCCCAACTATTCCAGACAGCCTTGATAAGTAAAATAATACTTTTTCAACATAATATGGAATGATAATATGAAATCGCACAGTGATTGAGGTTGGAGAGGACCTCTGAGGGCTGTCTCACCTGAATTTCCACACAAAGCAGAGCAAACTTCAACATTCTATCCAACTGCAAAGACCAAATTGGGCAGACCCAATCTGACTGAATTTTCATTCTCTGCACCGCTGGCGACCTCTTAGCCTCTCCTGGGTGTCTTTTCAACCTCACAATGAAAAAAGTTTTCCTTATGTGTAATCAGATGTTTTAATAATGAGACCTTTGGCCATTGTCACTCATCCCATCATTATGCAATTCTGAAGAAGTGTGTGGTACTGTTTTCTCTGTAGTCTCTCATTTCATAGCTAATGGTAAAAATAAGATGCTTCCTTGACCATTTCTTCTTACAACTGAGTAAACCCATCCTTTCCTTGTATGTCATGTGCTTTGTCACCTTGGTGACCCTCCACTGCACTCTCTTCAGTGTGTCAATGCCTTTTTTTTATTTTATTTTTATTTTTATTTTTATTTTTTTTCTGGGGAGCTTAAAAGCAAACACTTTCTTTTACCTGTAAAGGGGAGCCTAAAACATGCAGATGACTTAGGAAATGCAGAAGATAGCATGCAAGCCTGTCTTCTAAATTGCTTTTCAATGTGAATTCTGCTGAAATGAATGATCCTTAGTGTAGAAAGGCAATATTTCTAAAGAATCAAGGCTTTAAAAATGTTAGCATGATAAAAAAATATGTAACAGGAGAAAGAGCAATTGCTCTATAAATGACCTTTGCATGGTACTAAAGTACATGAAATAAAAGTCATATTACATAAGTATATTCAGTTGTTCTGTTCAACTTAAGTACAAGGAATTGGAAGGAATTCTGTAATAGACCTGACGTTGTAGTGCACTACTAGTGCACTGTAGGGTCAGATAGGGCCAGCACTGTCAGTTCCTCACTGCTGTAGTGGTGCTGATGTCCTGGAGAAACTTTAAGGATTTAAGCAGAACATGACAAATACCTTATCCCTTATGGGCTACCTCCTTAGAACATAGTTTCAACATAACTCTTCAATATACCTTCTACTTTGGTATCATTTGCTTCAGTCAGTTCTCATTTGCTCACTAATTGTATGGGGCAAACTAGTCTTTACTTTTAATCTCATTCTCTGCCAGTTATGTGGCATCCCTCAACTGCTACAGTGCTCTACTTCTTTTGTTTGAAATTTCAGCATTCAGCCCTGTTCAGTAGCCTTTTTTGAAGGGCTGATGACCACAACAAACATGTTACTCTGTGTTGCTTACAAATATTTATCCTAGTTCTGCTCAGTATTTTCAATGCTCTTAAACCTAAATATTTCACTATTTGTTATATAGTGCTTGATTGGAGTTAAGGTTATCTGAGCACTGTTCCTGGCATGGAGTGTTTGCTACTGTAAGCAGTGTTTTCCCTATATTTGTCTATGCCCTTTTAAAATAACATCATTTTCTGTTAATTTATCTTGAAAATGTCAGTGCTACTTCAGTTTGTCTCTTTTTTGTATGTATTCTCTATTAAGCTCAATGAAAGCCCTGATATTAATTGGTTGTACATGACCCTAAAACACAAATAGCATTGCAAGCTTTTTCTTGTCTGATTTAGGTTAAAATTTGAGTTGAGGATCATTAGATCAGCTCTGGGCTTGAATTTTGTTTCAAACAGAGATTTCTACTAGTTTCTTCAGTGCCAGTTCTGTAATTGGTGTCACTATTTTTTTGTTGATCCATTTGTCTTTTCCTTTATTTTAAGACGCTACAAAGCTCAACATTTGGACAACTACTCAAATCTAATAGGTAAAAAGTATAAAAAGGCCATTTTTAGACAATATACCGATGGCAGCTTCACCAAACGTCTGGAAAATCCTCGTCCCAAGGAAACTGGGATTTTGGGTCCAATTATAAGAGCTCAAATCAATGATAAAGTCAAAGTAAGTACTGTCAGTTCATAGATTAATGCTATAGGTTAATTTTCTATATGGTAGAGATATGTAAGAACTAGTTTGATTTGTTGATTTTTTGTTTGTTTGTTTGGGGGTCTTTGCCAAATCCTATTGTTAATTTAATAAATACTTGTCCTATTAAAAATATAATTACAAGTGACAGTCTGTAGGTTAAATTTTTCAACGTTCTGACTGTAGTTTTCATGATCGTTCATTATTTTATGAACTTAATTCTTTTACACTTTTTTGTAACATGTATTTGTATGTTGACATTGGTATACAATGAAAAGATAGCTCAAGTTGGACTTTTAGGGAAATTTAGGTCTGAGGCTAAACCTCATGAGCCATTTATTCCTGATGTTATTTTTTATGGCTGTTTTTAGTCAGTGTTACTCAGTTTTCAATAGTGAAATGTTCTTTCATGGAGTTATTAAATGAAACAACAGAACACTACAAGACTGTGCTAGTGTTTTGTAATGTCGTGTCCTCTTGCCTTTTTGTTGTCACTTAGTGATGCATGAATTTATCAAAAGTCTTTTTTTCTTGTAGACAGGGTGTCTTTTCTACTCACTTCCCCAATTGAGTCCTGGAGTCTTGGAAAATATTTTCTTTTAAATCAGTTTTCTCTTGTGCTGAAGGCTGTTAGGCATTTCAGTCAATAACGTCATATTTCCTGGGGCAGTATGTGCCTAGAAACTGGAAGAACAAATGCTTTCTAGGCATTAGGTGTGAAAAGATGAAGTTCACACTGTGGGCTCTACAAGCCCAGCGGAAGCAAGATCCCACCAGGTACCAGCAGAATTTAGACACTGAATTTATATTGTAAAACCATTTATGAAGTATCCCTTTTGCCTTTTCAGCTCTTCCAAGGCTGAAAGCAGGCAGATTCTACTGCAGGTGAAACTTGGTTACATGTTCAGACACAGATTTTTGGAATACTAAATTTTTCTTGTTATTTCATCTATTGATATAGATTGTATTCAAAAATAAAGCCAGCAGGCCCTACAGTATGTACTTCCATGGAGTGACACTTTCAAAGAATGCAGAAGGAGCTGATTATCCTCAAGATCCCTCAGGTAAGAAAATTGTGGATCATGTTTTGAGTATCATTGACCATTGTGGAGGGTTCCACTGCTTTCAAAGAGATGCTGTAGATTGGAATTCATGGCCTGAATTCTGTGCTCTGCCTCTGCTGACCTTTTGGGCTGCCTTGTGGAGAAACCAAGGTAGTATCTGCAAAACATAAACAAATAACTTTTCTTCATTTTAGTTTCTTTCTTTCATCTTAGTTTTCTGTTTGTGCTGATGATTTTAGAGCCAAAAGCTCTTGCTGAACTTCATTTATCTCAGAGGTAGTTTGAAATGACAACTGCACCAATTTCATCAAAAGGTGCAGTCTGGCACTAAATAAAGATCTGGCTTGAAGTTTGTATTATCTTTGTTCTCGCTTTTTATTTTTCCTTAGGCAACGCCACCCAGAGTAAAGGAATTCAACCAGGGAGTACCTACACGTATGAATGGCAAATTGCTAAAACAGATCAACCCACTGCACAGGATGCACAGTGCATTACCCGGCTCTATCATAGTGCTGTAGATACTGAGAGAGATATAGCCTCTGGACTGATTGGCCCACTTCTGATCTGTAAAAGTGAAGCACTTACTCAGAAGGGTGTCCAGGTAATATGTCTGGCAACCTCTCAAGAGAGATTTTGCTCATTAATATTATTTGATCTACACTGAAATTTGTTTTTACTCTAAATTAGAGAATTGTCTTGTAGAGACCAGTCAAACTAATAGGTTCCTGAAGAAATTATTTGAAGCTGCAGTCCAACTGTCAGCTGTAGTAGAGGAATTATATTCTGATTTTCTTAGCAAGAGCAACATTCCAACAAGAAGTCAGCCTGATTTGCACATCTGTTTCTAGACTTGAAAATAAACTTTCTTGTTACTATTACAGCTTTACACTTCTTCAGTCAGATGTGAGCTGTTCTTTCTTCGTAACACACGTAACTCAATGTGGTCTGATGATCTCCAGCATCACTGATTCTAGAACAAACCAGTGGTATAGAAGAGTTCTGGGAGAGTTTCTCTATTTGCCATCTACTTCACTTTAAAGAAAAAATACAAAAAAATTTGTGCTCATATGAAACCAGAAGCTGATCCTTTTATTGTAAGCCCACTTGCTGTCAGTAGTGCTAGTAGCTGCTCAAGGCTGCACCACAGGCTGGTTGCTGCAGTAGAGTGTCTTGTTGATAAGTTCTAACCCCCTATTCCCTTTTGTTAAGCCTTTGAATCACACCACAACTCTGTTGAAGCTTATGTTGCAGGTAAGTAAAATAGAACTGAGTCGTTACTGTTTCTGCTCATAAAATGTAATTGTGCTTTTGCTGGTTGTCTTTCAGAAAAAGGCAGATGGGGAGCAGCATGCAATGTTTGCTGTGTTTGATGAGAATAAGAGCTGGTACTTAGAAGATAATATCAAGGACTACTGCAGCAACCCTGCCACTGTTAGAAGGGATGACCCCAAGTTCTATAACTCAAACATAATGCACAGTGAGTAGGAAAACAAGCTGAAGATTATGAAAGTCATGTGAGATAGAGTGTTCAGAAATTTCAGTTTTCAGATGTAGTGCAATTGCGGATTTTTCTTACAGGCACTGGGCTATGAGCCCTGAAGCAAACACAGGAGTTATTTAATTTTAATGCAGCACTCTGCTGATTTGAAGATACTTTTTCTAGAGCTGAAATTTCCATCCAAGGGTATTGTGGTTTCAGCCTTGTGCCAGTCTCTCTCTGCAAATATAAGCCCAGTAAACTGTACTGACATCCAAGAACAAGAGGCTTTAAAAGTCTTTCACTTTAGTTTTTATATTGGTGAGGCATGAAAATATTAAGACCGTCTTTATTTTGCTTTCATTTTAGCAATAAATGGCTATGTGTCTGACAGAAATGAAATCCTTGGATTTTGCCAAGATAATGTTGTTCAGTGGCACTTCTCCAGTGTTGGCACTCAGAATGAGATTGTGTCTATTCGCCTTTCTGGGCATGCTTTCCTGTATCAAGGAAAATATGAAGATGTGTTGAACCTTTTCCCGATGAGTGGAGAATCAGTCACAGTGGAAATGGACAATGTTGGTAAGAGGCAAGACTGCAGTGCTCATTTGACAGCTCCTCTAAGTTGTCTTCTAAGTGCTGGTCCATAATAATATACCAAAACAGAATAAAAACAAAAAAAATTCTAAACTTTACCAAAATAATTTACCAAATAGATAAACACAGCACCAGGAAAATATTGAATTGCAGTCAGTTGCAACTCGTGTGTATGAAGTTTTGTTAACTACTTGGGCACTTAGCACATAAACAGTTGTATGTGCTAATACTAAGGCTTATTTAGTCGTTCTTTGTGTATTTTTTTTTTTTTCCAATTCACAATTAGAACTGGGGTTAGCAACAGTCATTGTAGTTTTTCTAAGACTATCCATGACAACCATCGAGTATCACCTCCAGTGTTTTGATTCCCAACTCTGATTCCCAGCTTCTCCATCTTAAATAATTTAAAATAGCCAACGCTCTCAAATTACTCTTGTCACTGTTGAACAGAGTGACTACACATTACCTCAGGTTATTTTTCATTTAGCAACAGTGAAGTCTGCCACTCTGAATCGGGTCACTAGTCCAGCAGTATCTTTCTCAATATCTAACTACGTTTAATACTAGACCTTGAAAAAATGATAATACAGTTCATGTAGTCCACGTTAAGGAATTAGCTGTGGAAGGACAGAAATTTATTCCTCATTGAAGATTCTGAGTGTCCAGTGATTATCTTAAAATCCGACAAGATTTAGGTGTCTTTATTCTATTCAAAATACCAGTAAGCTTTTTCGTTGTGGTTATTGTTGGTTCTTCTTTTTAGCTTTTTTATATATTTGGATAATTAATGATCCTTTGTCCTCTGAGCTTGCTTTTTGGTGATCTTGCAGCCTCAAGACCTTATCAGTTAAAAATACATGCTAAAAGATTTTTTTTATTATTATTGCTTAGGACCAGGGAATCATTAAATTTCCATCAGACTTGATTGTACTTTTGCTTGGTTGTGGTATGCAATCTGTTCTTCCTATCTAGGCCATGTAAATTTACTGCTGTTAGAAATAGGAAAAACTATGTAGGTTGTTTAAATTCTGTGGGGAAAAAAAAAGAAAGTGATTTCTTCCTTGAAAGTTTGTCTTTTTCAGACTCTGTCTTTCTGTCTTCTGTCACTTCTGCTAATTCCAAAAAGCAAGTACACAACAAGCAAAGAACCTGATGCCATTTAAGGAATCAGACTGTACTTTATTCTCTACAGATCCTAGTTTCAGATGGAACATTTCATCTTGTAATTTCAAGGTTTTAGTAATTCCTCTAAAACCTAGCCATTTAGATGCTGACTGACAGCTTAATATCTGTGTGTAGATTAGAAACTCAAATTACTTTAGTTTTCTTTTAAAGATCATCTTGTATGCATTCAAAAGCTTTTAAAATACAGTGTTCATCAAAAGTTTGCCTACATTGTCTCACAGTGTTTTGTTTAGAATTCTTTGTATGGCAATAGATATAATACCAAAGACAGCAAAATTAATACTTTATCTTAAAAGATCAGTATCTTAGATACAGCTCTAAATACAGGATCTTTCATATAATTTTTCTTCCATTTTTATATTGATCTTTTTCTTGGGATATCTTTTGACTCATGTCCTAGGTATACCTTAATCTTTGGAGAAGATCTCCAGTTCTTATTTAAGTGTGTGTTTGTTTGTTTGTTTATGTGGGCTCCTATTTATTTACATGTATTAATTATTTTTCATTGCAGGGTAGCTCATAGCAAACTCAGATGAGGATTTGCACTCTTCTATAGCATATGCTACAGGGAAAAAATGCAATTTGCTCTCATTGTTCACATGATAGGCAGCATTCTCTCCCATAAATACTGCATATTGGAAAAACATTTTTATTTTGTTTGCAGGCACTTGGCTTTTAGCATCCTGGGGTGCCACAGAGATGAGTCATGGCATGAGACTGAGATTCAGAGATGTCAGATGTGACTATGAGGATGATGGCTCGTTTGATGTTGTGGATTTCACAAACACCAAGACTGATAAAAAGGCTCTTTCCAGCTCAGTTGAAGAAGATGTAGGAGAAGAAGCAGAGGAAGATGATTCAGAATATCAGGATATGCTAGCTTCTTTTTACTCCATCCGAAGCTTGAGAAATACAGGAGAAACTGGAGAAACACAAAACCTTACAGCACTGGCCTGGAGACAGTATGAAGACATTGATACTGCAAGTTCTAAGGTTGCCGTTGACTCAGATCTGACAGTTACAGATGGTAGTGAATTGACAGAGTTCTTAGAAACTCATACTGCCCCTCCTCTCCAAGTTGAGGTTGAAGCATTCCAGTCAAATTATACATCAGTCACAGCAGAAGAATACTTACTTTTAGCTAGCACAAGTGATGGAAAGCCTGAGTTAATAGTTGAGAATAGAAGCCAAAGTGATTATGCAGTAGATCATGGTAATTTGTCTGGAGGTGAAAGCTTGCTGAACAGTGGAGAAGCCCATGTGAAAGCTGGAGAAGAGCCTCTGACTGATGGAAAGGACAGTAATATTTTTACTGAAGAACATCAAGAAGAAAGCACAGGGAAAGGAAATAACAGCATTAATAGTAAAAGGAAAAAGCGAAGCTCAGTGGCCATTAAATTTTACTCTGTTCAGAAGATGAAAGCCCTTCTGAATTATGTAAGAAATAAAAATGTCTCATCTTCTGACAAGACAAATGCACCTAATTCCATGCAGCATACAGTGAACACATCCAGCACAACCACAGTGGGAGATGGCCAGCATCTGAGTGATTATGATGATGATGATCTGGAAGAGGAAGAAACTAAGGGGGGAAATGCCATGCATGCAGGTAATTTGACACTTGAGTTGGAAGCCACTATAGAAGAAAATGAGTCTAATGCATCGAGCCTGTCTCAACTTGAGCTATCCAAAAATAAACAAACAGATTCTTTTTCTTCAGATCGTACACTGGGCAGTGTAAGACCTAATTCAAGCCCCGCATTAGCGAAGAACTTTGTGGAGGCATCATTGCCCAGGACTGTTAAGTATTTATCTAAAATGACAGATGAGGAATGGAATTTGGTGTCTGCAAAGGGGAGTGAGAGACTGGAGGCAAATTTAGACAAATCTGTTAGTGGTAAATTGAATTATGGAGGCAGAAATGGTACACTATTCCTAAATAAGAAGTATATGAAGAAGGACGAAGGATTTTCACCTCTAATGGGAGAAAAACGTAAAGGAAACCGCATGCACTCACCTCAGAAAAGAAAGGAGGGGAACAAGAATGATACTTTGAGTGCATCTGGAACCTTCGTCAAGATCCGAAGGAAAAAAAAAGAATATCCAAAAACTACTCAATTTTTGAACCCAAGGAGTAAAAAGCCCCAGAAATTCACCAAACCTACTGAAGAGTTTGGCCGCACACTGTTTGCAGGTGAGGCCAACCATGTAACACTGCCATGCTGCACTAACACCACAGAGTCACCCAGTAAGTCCAACCATGGAGAACTGGCAGCTTATACGCAGCAGCTTAAGCCATCCATCGTCATTGGGCTTCCCCATGGAAATGGAAACTATGAATACACTTCAGGAGAATATTACAGTGAGAATACATCAGTTGATGAATATGAATACTATTATGTGAGCTTTGATGACCCATACATGACCGATCCCAAACTGAATGTCAATGAACAGCGTAACCCAGACAACATTGCGGAACATTACCTGCGTAGCAGAGGGAATGAGAGGAGATACTACATTGCAGCTAAGGAAGTCTGCTGGAACTATGCAGGATTTAAAAAAAGGTTGGGCTAATTATTTTACTTTTATTTTGCTCATTATTGACACTAACATAGTGTTGATTCACATGCTGATGAATATAAGAGCAAGTAACCTGCGGTGTGATTTCAACATTTCAGTTACGAAATACTAAGAATTTTCCATGGGAGGCTGGAAACCCCTTAGAATGTCATTATAAATAAGAATAATGCAACTAAGAGCACTTAAAAGAAAAAGAATTTTTGTAGTCTCACTAAAAACAGTCTTTAAAACAAGCGTGGAAAAAAAACCTGTCATTAACTTCCATTCAGTTTTGTTGTACGTGAATGACCTGTTTTACATCCTCCTTGAGATTGAGATCTTAGATTTTGCAGTAGAGACTGGACAAAGAAACCTCTTTGTATAAAGGCTTCCCTGATATTAAATGGGGGATCTAGTACAGAAAGGTTGTCCTTACAGGCAGAATTGCACAATTTCTAGCACTAGCAAGAAGCAGGGTTTTGGTTCTCTGTTACAAAATTAGATAACAGCACTTAGGAGACTGAAGCAGTGCAAAGTGCTTAATCCTACAGATGATGAAGAATGTCTTCATTTAGAGTGAAAATACAGCTGGATGAATTATTGCAGCGTTATTCCTAGTATTTACAGGAATCACAAAGCAATAGGATCACAAACGCTAACTCTGAGGATTTTTGTTATATTTTTGACTTCATCTCCATGCTACAACAACAACAAAAAAAAAAGTATATGACTCATGAGAGACTCCATACTAAAAATTATCTTGATTCAACCAAAGGACGCTACAATGCTTAGAATTCCTAGTTGTTTTTCATCCAAAAGCTGAACTTTGTGGTTCTTGAAGATGACCAACCACTACTAAAGTTTTCAGCAGTCACTACAGAAAATTGAGCTCTGAAATATCTAACTTTTCAGGCTGGATTTCCAATCTATTTGAATGAATTCCTAGTGCTTTTATTTAAAATCTAAATAACGCTTCAAGTGCTTAAGAGCTGATTTGTTCTTACCATCTCTTTTTGTACAAAGTGCTGGTGCAGGTGGATCTGGAAAATATATATCTGTGAAGGAGTGGGGTATAGGTAGTTAGCATGCTACACTGTGAGTTAAGCTCCATTTTTATCTAATGGTAATGGCTTATTAAGCGGAACTATAGAACTATAAGTGTGTTAACAATGTAAGTCATGATTTTCAGAATTGTCTGACATTTCTGTATTTATTCTTTACATTCTGAAATGTTTCTGTGTCGAGTACTAAGCTTTGTTAGAGATATTTCTAATCACTGTGTTTTCTTTTGGGGGTTTCCTTTCAGTACGATGATGTATGACAAAATCTGTAAAGATGGCAGTACAAAAAAGGTGATTTTTCAAAGGTACACAGACAGTACCTTTACAGTTCTTCAGGATGAAGGCGAATATGAAGAACATCTTGGCATCCTGGGACCGGTTATTCGGGCTGAAGTAAATGATGTAATCCTAGTAAGTCACTGTTTTTTCAGTATGTGTACAAGGTAGGATTTTTATGGTGATCTTACAGTGCAACATAGAATAGGACTAAAAATGCCACAGATTTTAAAAGATGATTGAGGAAACACATTTCCACATTTCACAAGCTAGAAATTGCACAGCAGACAGAAGAGCACAGTGATGTGTTGTCTCATGGAAGGAGTAAACCTGTCTTTTTCTATCTTATTCACAGCAAATTCACACCTGTATTTCTTCTATTTCACACCATTAAATATCAGTTTAAAAAGTTAGATTTATGTCCAGCATTGAAAAGTTTTCTTAAACAAAAACTGCACTGGAAGGATTTTTTTTTTTTTTTTTTTTTTGTGAAAATGGATCATCTTATTATTTTTTAAAAGAATTGAGAGAATTTGTATTCAAGATGAAAACTTTTGCTCTAAGTGGATTGGTTAGTAGTAAGACAAACAAGAATGGAGAGAAACTGTATCTCTGGTGACCCAGGAGTATGTCTCCATTAGGAAGCACGCTGATGTAGAGCTTCCCTGCTTTCTTCACCCTTCTCCGTCTGTGTCTGACACTTGCAGAGATGTAATGTTATTGTCTGGTTATCTTATGTTTGGCTGCATGGTCATAATAAAGGGCATAAGTAGAAGCTCCCTATCTCACTGCTTGCTGTAAATAAGCATTCCCAGGAGTGAAGAGGAGCAGCAGGGAGCTGAGCCTGGGCTCAGTAGAAAGCAGGGAGATGGACTCACGTTTCCTGATGTTTAGTTATAAACCTGCATTGAAGAGTATGACTCTGCATGGAGCTCTCAAAAGCTATCCTTACCACCTTTGCTGTTGATAGTGCGGCCTATGGTCATTATACAAATGTTGTCCCTGGTTCAAGGTTATTAGAAAGGACTTTGGTTTAGACCCAAACTTGCTCAAGAGATTTTTTTTCTCTTCTTTTCCTAGGTTCATTTTAAGAATTTGGCATCCAGACCGTATTCCCTCCATGCCCATGGACTTTTTTATGAAAAGTCCTCTGAGGGAAGCATTTATGATGATGAGTCTAGTGACTGGTTTAAGGAAGATGATAAAGTTCAGCCAAATAGCAGCTATATATATGTATGGTATGCAAACAAGCGATCAGGACCACTGCAACCAGGAACAGCTTGTCGGTCCTGGGTCTACTACTCTGATGTAAATCTGGTAAGGAAATCAAAGTAGAATTGACAGTGTTGCTGCAGTTTATTACATAATCATAGAGGTGTGAAGGGATCTCTTGTTATTATCTATTCCTACGTCCCCTTCCCTGCTCTGGTAGGATAAACTAGAGCAAGTCCAGGACCACGTTCAGTCAGATTTTGAATATCTCCAAGTGACATTATTGTAAAGATGTGAAAGTGGAAGGTGCTGAATGCTTTTTAGATAGCTGTCCTGACTTTTGGATGTTCCCACGTGAAATTCTATCTCTTAAATTCAGTTAAAAAAGGATATTAACTGTTGATTTAATTTAGACTAGGAAACACTAGTAAATTGAGGTGACTGAAAATACAGAGCACTGGAAGTTCAGGTCCCTTCTGTTACATTTTTAGGACCTTAGGTATTTACAAAGAATGTTTTTGATATCTTTGAAGAAATCCATTCTTACGTTTAATATGGGTTTACTGCTCTGTAGGAGAAAGATACACACTCAGGTTTGATTGGGCCAATACTGATCTGTGAAAAAGGAACCTTCAGTGCATCAAACAACAACAGAACAAACACCCGAGACTTTTTCTTACTTTTTATGGTCTTTGATGAAGAAAAAAGCTGGTACTTCGACAAACACTCTAGAAAGCCTTGTACTGAGAAGTCCCGAGAAATGCAACAATGCCACAAATTCTATGGTACTTATTTTCTTTTCTCAAGTATTTATTGGAGAGAAGGGAAGGGTATCTCAGCTCACTCTGCTCGTAAACAAATGTAAATTCTGCATGTTAATTATGTGAATGTTTTTTTGCTGTCATTGTTCTCCATTGTACACATAATAGTCATAGTTTTATGAGCAAAGATTAGCATTGACTGGAAAGTTGTTGTTAAAATGCAGAAAGGATATTGACCTGAAACTTTCAAAAGGCTTTTCCATTTCAATAAACAAACATACCAACAAAACAAAACAAAACCCCAAAAAAACAAACCACTCTTTCCAGTAAGAGGCTAATACTCTGGAAAAGTCAATCTTTCTGCAAGAAATATAAAAATACAGTAATATTTTGGCAAATCAACTAGTTCTATTGAAAGGATTTTAAGCAGTTTTAGGACTTCGTGTACTTCTGTCTGGATATAGAGATTTTATTTATGTAGAGTGGAGTAAGCAGCTAAGTGTTGAGAGGTAATCTTTTGTTCTCTTTAAAATAATAGCCATTTTCTGTGATAATCTATCAAGTATGTGTGCTGTCTTGAAGAATCTGATATTTGTGCACCACGAATCATATAAGTAATCATACTTGAAAATGGCATATTGAGAAGTAGAATACGCTTTTTGAAAATGTGTTCTCTAAAATCATTTATTAATCAAAGGTATCAGATGTGACAGAATTCCCCCTTATTCTCCTACCTGACAGACTGCAAGCAAACTGTGCTTAAATCTTCTGGTGAGATCCTTGGATTGCCTGAATGGATGGTACATAGGCTGTAGTGTGTAGTATTTTAGACTGGAAAAAGTGATGTTTTTTCCTGAGCATACTAATTATTTCAATAAATACTTTATTAAATATTTGATTTATTTTAATAACTACTTTCTAGCGTTTTTGAAGATCTGTTTTGTGAAGAGTTAACCATTCCAGCAATGTTTTTTTTTTCAGCCATTAATGGGATTACCTACAATTTGCAAGGCCTGAGGATGTATGAAGGTGACCTCATCCGATGGCATTTGCTAAATATGGGAGAGCCAAAAGACATTCATGTTGTTCATTTTCATGGACAGACATTCGTAGAACAACTAGAGACAAAATATCAGCTTGGTACTTACACACTCCTTCCAGGTTAGTATCGGAATAAATGCTAAGGGTCGATTAGTACAGTCATACCAATGTAAATGTGAACAAAAATTGGCTTTGGGCTCAGGGAGAAAGAATTTGAGAGCACTAACAGTTCAGTTGCCAACAATGGCCAGCAACTCATCGTTTTGCACCTCAACATTTTGGGAGGTGAGAAATGAAGGCATGAGAGATATGAGTAAAGTTACAGACAAAATGTATTTTGGCAAATGTCTTCCCCTCAGATGAGTGGAGATGTATATGGAAAATAAGTATTAATATGGTGTATGGTATTACCTTCTGTTTATGTTTTCTTGCCACTCACTAGGTATGTGACTGTTGAGTGGGTTTCTCTCCTTTGTGTCTTTGTTTTCGTCTGTACAAAGTAGTTCATAGATAGGATTTGGCTTTGTAAAGTGCTTAACAGTAAAAAAGGTAAAGGAATTCCATAGGATCGTGCCTGCCACAAATTCCTCATGAAATTAAGAACGTACAATAACACAGCTGTCCTGTTCATATGCTTCCACATGCATGAATGCCACTGGAGTCCTATCAGTACTTGCTGGGAATTCCTATTGGTATCTGGCCAATATTGGTATCCTATTGGTATCTTGTGAACATTTATTTCTACAAAGTAAGATGAGTATGATGGAGAAAAAAAAGTAACAGATGTTAGCCCTGGGCGAATGCTTACATTCAGAGAGAAATTAAGCTAAAAACACTCTTTAGACCACAGAACATACTCCTCTGACCATCACTGTCAGCACTGTGAATGTGCAATAACAGCACCTACAAAGGCTGCATTGACAGCTATGCATGGTTATTTATTTATTTGTTTGTTTGTTTGTTTGTTTGTTTTAAAAAAGGAAATGTTAAAAATAATGTGATTGGCTTCAAATGATAGGATGTTATTTCAGTGAACAATAGATGATTTGTTCACTGTTTAAGCCTTTTAAGGTAATATTTTTCCCTATGGCATTTCTGTATGTTTTTGTTTAAATGAGAACCAGTATTGCTGTGTGAAGCAATGAAGCATGTGTCCTGTTTTCTTAAAAATATCAAAATAAAGAAGTCACGTAAGCAGCCTAAAAGGTCTGCTTCCTACTCAATCCTTGGTATTCTTGAGGTATGCAAAAAGTGAAGAAAGGACCTGTACATGTGAGTGTCCTTCATCTAGTTTGCTGTTCTTTACATCCGTCCTGTACGTTACTTGCATAACACATTGGGGGAGCAAAAGTAAGGACAGAATCAATGATCCTACATTACGTAATAAACTTATTGTTGTTCATTCCATGGATCAGCACCATCTGCTATGTGCAGACGTCTTTTGTCACATACAGTCATCCATGGTTTTCTAGTTTGCAGCAGCAGGAAAGACAAGGTTTTTGTCTACTCTCTTAATTCTCTGTCTTCACATGGAACTTGTTTGTTAAGGGGGAAAAAAAAGGAAAAAAAAGATTGGCACAGTGGTGTTCTGCTTTCTCTGCTATGTGCAGCATAGAGAAATTTTTCTGAATTGAGACATAGTATGATCCCTAGTTTAACATTCAGCCTTGCTAATGTCAACCTTATGATAATGCTAACACTTCTGATGTGGTTTTTTTTACTCCATTTTTTTTAAGGCTCATTTCAGACAGTTGAAATGAAACCACAGAGACCTGGCTGGTGGCTTTTAGGCACTGAAGTGGGAGAGTATCAGCAAGCTGGAATGCAGGCTTCCTATCTGGTTCTGGAGAAAGGTACTGAATTAAGGTATTTTTTGTCCAGGGGAATCAAGCTATAAAGTCATCTCTGTCCTTTCAGAGTCACTGAAAATAAATTTGGGAGAAAAAGGTCAAGGAGGGGGTGGAATGATTACTCTAAGTTTATTCTAAAAGAAAAAATGTTCAGCCTTTAGCATACTAGCTTTGAAATCATTGCTTTTCTCACAGTGACAATTAGATTAATTGATTGAAAGAAACTGCAGAGATTTATTTGTCCTTCTCTGAGAAAAGAGTGGTGAAGTTGCAGTGTTATTCAGAATTGCTCTGAGCAAAGTCATCTTAGAATATTCCATAAGGATATATATTGGAGCTAGACCTTCCTTTTAACAACAAACTTACTGTGCTTTCTCCAGAGTGCAGGATTCCTATGGGTATGGCAAGTGGAGTTATACTTGATTCGCAAATCAACGCTTCGCATCACATAGGTGAGTTAATAGTGGAAAAGGTCTGAGCACGATACTGAATACCACCAGTGAAGTGCTGCAGTTCCTTTTTTTTTGTTTGTTTGTTTGTTTGTTTTACTGATTGATCTAACAAGATCAATTCAATAATGAAGCTTCTGTCATGTTAAAAAGCTCTCCAGTTCTTCAGAGACTAGGAACTGTACTATATAGCCCTCATCACTGAATTCGAACACTCTCGTGGGTCTCCTGTCAGCACCATAAGCCTGAGAGCCAAGCAGTCCTATGTCAGTGGCCTCCTTGGATGACTTGGAACAAATCTGGCTTCATTTGTTTGTCCTCTGGGCTGCCTGTTTGTAAATCAACATGAAGTGTTCTAAAAACTTTTGGACGTTGCATGTGATATGAGCTGTCAAAGTGCAAAGTGCGTTTGTATTGAAATATTTGAGAAACTGTCATCTGGAATGATAGCAGTCATTATTTAGCAAGCTTATTTCTGATATGAAAACAGTATCGTTTTCTTGATAAATTGTTAGGATTCTACACAGACAAATGAAGGTGTACATAGGTTGCACAAATATTCCTTTTCCTCTCATTTTTTTTTTCCCAAGATAGATTAATAAGGGAACCAAAGTACTTTAAATTCTTTATTCATATATATATATATTTATTCATACATATATAGACAAATAATATTTTTTTTCTTTAGACTACTGGGAACCTAAGCTAGCCCGATTAAACAATTCTGGAACATACAATGCTTGGAGTACAACAATGAGAGATGATCTCCCTTGGATTCAGGTATCATACAATATGTGCTTAGCCATCATTGAGTCTGGGTGTGACCATACAATCCTGTGTTGTGACTTTCTTGCAACTTGTATTAGAAAATCAAGCTGTTCTTCTTGCAGAGAAAACTGCTGCGGAAAACAGAAGATGCAGCAACTTTGTTTAGACATGCCATAAATTGCCTACCTCTCCTGGAGTTAACCCAGTCTATAGTGCCATTGAGGCTTAATGGCTCAGCAGTCACAATTTAGACAGAAACCATTCTGTTACCAAATGAAGTCATTCTCTCCTCTACCTTTTTTTCTGTCTTCCTAATAGTACATATTTATTTGTATGTACATTTCTTGGGTGATCCTTTAAAGTGTAACACTATCAAGTATTGCTTCAGATAGTTTTGGAGAATATTTATTTTTTATTGGATGCTTCTATGTCCACCTTGTCACATCACAGGCACATTAAGCTTATGTAATTATGGTTTCAAACACTGTATTCTTCAGTTCCCTTGCTTCCATGTTTTTCTTCTATCCAATCACTTTTGCACTAGATGTTCAACAGGTAGCTGTTGGCTTGTTAACATTTGACATGGTAGCAGGTTAGTGGAGGTGAACTTGGGGAGCTGTAACAAACATTAAGAGAAATAATTTTGTAAGTATTATAGTAATGACAAGTGCAGTTATTGCAAGAGGTCATGCAGAGATGTGGATGGAGGGCTTATCCCAGATAATTGGTTCCACTGCTGACAAGAGCATCTTACTAATTTGTTCTTATGTTCTAAGTGTTTGTATCCGATATCGGAAGGAATAGGGTATCTTTCCATCTCTTCAGAATTAAATATCCCTTTTCTCAGCGTGGATATCCAAAATAAGATGCAGCTTATGAAAATGTGAGCCTTGAATTTCTCTATACTACTTTTGCCTATCTGCAAAACAGAGAGAGAGCACTTTTGCCTAGCACGGACAAATATTTTTGAAGTAGGTTTGTAGTGCTGTGGTGAACATTGGTACAACGACCTCTGAAGTAAATAGAGGTATGAAAGTAGAAACAGTATTCATTTGGTCTCTAGCAACTCTTTGTATTCCTTCTGAGGGTGTTGCATTATGTGTACCAAAATGCAGGGCTCACAGTTACTGTGTAGATGCCAGAGAACACAGCTTATTTCACTGTGCAATTCTGACTTCATTTTCCTGTTCCTAGGTGGACTTTCAAAGACAAGTTATATTAACTGGAATACAGACACAGGGTGCCAGGCATTTTTTAAAGTCTTTCTACATCCAGAAGTTCTTTATTGTTTACAGCAAAGACAAACGAAAGTGGAATACTTTCAGAGGAGACAACTCACCAGCAGAAAAGGTTTGTGCATGCAATAGGGACTGCAACAACCTAGGTAACCTCATTGGAAGACACAGTGAGCTGAAAACTTTATTTTACATTAGAGATAATGGAGGAATTTGTGGTCTTCAAAGACTTGAATAATACAGCTTGAAACCTCAAAGAGTATTTATCAATCAAATTCAATACAGAAGACAAACTGAAAGATAAACCTCCTAGACTGGGATTTAGATTGTACCTGTGACCTTTTCTGTAGAGTCTGGCTTTCTTACAAGCATCTCTTCCTACTTTTATTTCCTAAGCCCACATCAACTTTTTGAAGCAAGCAGGAAGATTAATTAAAAAAATAGACCCAGTTCCTTTTTCTTCTTTCTTCCTGTCACAGCTGTTGAATTTTAAGCTATCTGAATTACCTGTAGCAGGCACGTGTAACCAGTTTGACTATACCCCACAAGAGGCTCCTTTTATATCCCAACACTCCAGCTCTACCAACTATAGCTTTCTGTGGTAGAACTCCCAAATCAAAGAACTTTCTCTTACCTTTTCTTTTGCCTCTTTTCCAACAGTTTTATGTAGTGCATAGCAGTGGGTTGCTTATTTGAACCGAGGCCTTTAGATGCTTCCAGTGTGCTAAGATGGGACCATGAAATAATACAAGCTGCCCTGCAATATAAGATGCTCTATCATGGTGGTTAGGGCTAATGGCAAAAAAAACTTCCATAACAGAGCAGGCTTTCAGCATCCAAGCCTGTGTTTGCATTAAATTAACTATATGTAGGTATTTTTTTAATAGATTTTTGAAGGCAATTCGGATGCCTATGGTATAAAAGAGAACATCATCGATCCCCCTATTATTGCAAGATATATCAGAGTCTACCCAACGCAGGCCTACAATGAACCTACTCTTCGCATGGAGCTCCTTGGCTGTGAAGTAGATGGTAAGCACGGCTCACATGCTGTTGCTTCCTTTCTGGAAAATTTTTGAACTTATATTAAATGAAGCTAAAATTGTGAGTGTTCTCTGTTCCAGCTTTGTCACTTAGACTATGACTACTTAGTTTAACATAGCACTTCTCTTAACAGGTTGCTCTTTGCCACTTGGAATGGAGAATGGAGAGATCAAGAATACTCAAATAACAGCCTCATCTGTTAAGACATCCTGGTTTAGCACCTGGGAGCCTTCCCTTGCTCGTCTCAATCAGAAAGGAAAGATAAATGCCTGGCGAGCCAAGGTAACAAGTGAAAAAGGATAAGAGCAGGACAGCGACTGCTAGTAAATTTCTACTCTGTGCTCTTGTGTTTCTTAAACACTGTGCCCAGTACCTAACATGATAGGTTGTTTCACAACTCTTCAACAATCTTGTGAGAAGAAGCCCATTCAACTCTCACTAGAAAACTTGTTAAACTTTTGACAGCAGCAATGAAATCATATTTTGGAGAGATTGATGGTGTCCTCCGATCCACAGTCTGCAGCATATTTCTGCAGGGAAGTCTCTCTTAATTTTGGAATTTGAGCACAAGTTATTTGGCTCCATGGGGCTAAAGGACCCTTTCCTGAACTGGCTGATAGGCAGTACAGCATAATGGATCTGAGGCTGCAGATTTTGTTGTTTACTCTGCCCTGTTCTACTGTGTGACCTTCAGCAGGGCAGGTGAATTGCATCTGTGAAATGGAACTGCATTCATTTATGAAAGACCATCAGAATTACTGGAAACAAGCATTTTCTAGAATTGTTTGGTTACTACATACCAAGTACTTTGAAATCTTCTGAAAGCTGCTGTATATATTAGATTTATCTCCAATGTTAAAATGCATGTTAGTGTGGTGAGTTGACTTCAGCTTTCTGCCTGGTTCATACCAGCTCACTCACCCTCTCCTCCCACACCCCCACTGCAGCAGAATGGGGAGAAAAGGGAGAAAAAGCTTTGAAAAAAAATCGTGGATTGACATAAGGGCAGGGAGATTGACTCTCCTGCCTCTTCCTTGACAAGCAGTACTTGGTGACTGAAGTCAGTGCACAAGCTTTCTTTTTGCTGCTTCTTCCTCTGCTCCAGCATGTGTCCTTAACATGAGGTATAGTCCTTCGAGAGTAGACTGCTTCAGTGTAGGCTTGCCAGAATCTTTAGTTCCTGCTGGGTGACCTGCTGTAGCGTGGGCACCTCTCCATGGGCTGTTGTTCCTGCCAGCAGCTTTCTCATATGTAGGCGCTCTGGGGGGATGTCCACCTGTTGCAGTGTGGGTGTCTGCTCTGAAACAGCATGTGTCAGGCTGCAGGGGACTGCCTGCTTCACCATGGTCTTCTCCATGGACTGCAGTGGAATTTCTTCCTCTCCTTTTTCACTGACCTGAGTGTCTGCAAAGCTGCTTCTCTCATGTTTTTCTTATCCTTCTCTTTCGGAACTGCTGCAGATTTTTTATCCTTTCCCAAATATGGTATCACAGAGATACAGTCAGCATTGCTCATTGGCTTAGCTTTGGTCAGCAGTGGGTCCAGCTGGAAAATGAAGCAGGCAGTCCCTCATCTCATCAACCCCACCCCCCCCCCCCCCGCAGTTCTCCCATTACCAAAACCTTGTCACATAAACCTAATAGTTATTTTTCATTACATATTGAAAATAATGTGAAAAACTTAAGATACCACATACCCCACCTGCAACAAAGAAGTTAATTATAGTGGCCACAAACTGTGCTTATAACTTCTGTTTTAGCTTTACTGTTCTTTTCCTCTTTGCAGTTTTGATACAATCATAACTACATAGGTTGCTCTGAAAGTAATACATCCTATTTATTGTCATGGAAACCATAACAGATACTAAGAGCACAATAACACTATTTATATAGAGCGAATTCTCAGCTACAAAACACTATTTTTCAGTGTAGTCACTGCCATTAGCTGTGCATTTTTGACAGTGGTGAACTGCATGCCACACCTGTAAAAATCTGCACTGTCAGAGGTAACCCACTGTCACTTTCCAGTGGGAGGAATTCAGTTACACACCTTTGCTTCATCTGCACTCCCACATCAAGCACCATTTTGTCAGACTGCCCCTCTGCTGCTGTCTGTCACATGGCAACATCATGTAAGGAAGTGCTTGTGGGAAGGTTCAGCCTCTGCTGACACACCACCAACATCCACCTCTGACATGGGCCAACATAATAAAATAGGAGGCATTACTTTCAGAGCAGGTCTTATATCCTTAAACAGGAATTTTTATTTAATTAAATAAAGAGGTAGACGTATTTCCTAACAGACAACCCTTCTTATCAATTACAGTCAAACAACAACCAACAGTGGCTGCAAATTGATCTCCTCACAATTAAGAAGATAACTGCTATTGCTACCCAGGGGGTCAAGTCCGTATCAACTGAAAATTTTGTGAAAACCTATGTTATTCTCTACAGCAACCAAAGCTCAGAGTGGAAATCCTATACAGAAGGTTCAAGCTCAGTGGCAAAGGTATCATCTTCAGCTCAGACAATACTGACATTGCTTGCTTTTAGATTTTCAGTGCAGTCAGGGCCCAAAGGCAGAGTGCTCAACTAAAAAGATAACTTTCACAGAACTTTAAAATGTTAGGGAGCTGAGGTTAGTAAAATAACTTTCATAGTATCAGTCTGATTTTTCACACTACTTTGTAGTAATAAAAGGGAAGAACGCCAAGCCCGTAGAGAATGCAGTCAATGTTGTGATAAAAGGAACTGATGCTATTTGTGAAGAAGGACATTTCATTTGAATGAACAAGGCCATTTAATCTTGATGAAAACAGGACTTGCAAAGGCCTCTTTCCAACTTTTTTTTTTTGCCTTTATTCTGTGATTTAAATCAATGAGCAGTTATGTGTAATGGAGCTGTTGAGCTCTGAATATCCAAAAGCAGGTGAAATACTTCATTATCCATATCACTTTACACCAACCTGGCCCACAAGGGCAGGTGGAGGTAAAATAAGGGAAGTTTGTTTTCATAATCCATTCAAATTAGAATGGAACCTTTTGTGATGTGAACAGACACAGAGGTGGCTCAGATGCTGCTGTCCTGAAATAGCTTCAGCCCAGCATTATCAAGAAGAAACTGCATTTTGCATAAAGGCAGCACCAAGCCAGTCCACCTGCTCTGGGCAGCTGATGCAATGGCTTAGAACCATTTTTAAAAGAGAAGGTAGCAGCCTCTTACCTAATTATGCATTCTATATTTGCAGGTTTTCTCTGGTAATGAAAACAGCAGTGGGCACGTCAAGCATTTCTTCAACCCACCTATCCTGTCCAGGTTTATCCGCATTATTCCAAAAACATGGTATAATGGCATTGCCCTTCGGGTGGAACTCTTTGGCTGTGATTTTGGTGGTGAGCTGACTGCGAAAAAGATCTGACAAGTCTGGGAGCTCTAAACCTTTCTGTAGTCATTACACAGAGCAACTTCTTAAAAAACAAAAAACCCCAGCTCTTAAAGTGGTCATATGTAATAGTTCAGATGTGTGCTTCATCATAGGACCTACCAAATTGCCAATGGGAACCAAGCAATAGCTCTTTGACAGGCATTCCATTCCTATAAATGCACACTTCAGAAAGAAGTTTCTTTTCTCTGGAAATAAATAGCAGTCCTTTCTATTTTATATATCACTTCTTCATCTTAACAAGTAGATCGTCTTGCTTTGTATATTAAGATATTTGCAGTACACCTGCAGCAGAGAGGAATAATAGAAAGCTACAGGTGGACATTCTCTGTGCATAGTGCTGATAGGGAAAACCAGTGCAGACGTGGAGCTGTCATGCTGCATTCCAGCAGTGCCTCCATAAGAAATTATGGTAGAGGATGACTTTGCCTCCACATCTATTTCATCTACGCTCTGACAAAAATATAAGGCATCCCAGCACTGAAACATATGTATCCTCCCTTCTTTGAGAATGTGGGTTCACATTACTGATTTTGGTCTTACACAGCAAGCACACAGGACATGCTGTGGATTTTAGATAATGTTTTATCTTCAGTGCCCAGGCAAGGGGAGGGATAGCCAGCAATATCTCTCATTCAAAAATGAGAAGGGAAGTGATTTAACTGAGATGATTGTTTATGGAATGAATCCAAGAGAGAATTCAGAATTCCTGACTTTGAGTCTCTTCCAAACTTTTAGACCAGAGGGAAGAAATACGAAGTTCCCTGGAATAGGAGAGCATTGAGAACACAAGATGGTAGAGGAGGATTAAATAAAACTGAGTAATAAACACCTGCATCTTATTTATCATCTAGCCCTGGCAGTGTTTTCACTAGTAGAGGTACTCTTATGCATAGTGTACATGCATTTCTCACAGGATGGTGACATTTAGCAACAACACCTATACAGTCCATGAACTCATTTTTCCAGCAAGCTTAGCCAAGCTTTCAGTAGCATCATTAGGTTCTGTCCTGCAAATTAATTGCATTTACCACATGGTTTCCTTGAGAAGTGCGGAATTTTTGAGGTAGTTTGTTTTTGAGCCTTGTATGTATTTACTCAACTTATTTCAGTAGTTTTTCAGTTATTGCATCTTAACATGTGTTTCAAAATAAGGATGGAGAGCAGGAGTGTAAGGTAATTTTTTTTTCTTTTTAACTGTCAAAAACTGTTGCCATTTTTCACTGAAATGAAAGATAATACTGTAGGACGATAAGGATCAACATTTTAATTTGTATATTTGCCTTTACAGTAGTATATCTTAGGCAATATATTAATGAAATTTCCATCACAGAAGGAAAATTTTTTGCTGAATAGGAAATTTCATTGCTAATTAGAATTAACTTCAAACTGTGAAACAGTGTGAATTCTGTTTATATTATGTATTAAGTTAATATAATTCATCTTAAAAGATCAGCTTCTTAATATTTCGTGACACTGCTTAATTTGTTTTCATTTGATACATCCCCTGAATTGCATCACAAACCATATTCACTTTAAAGGATAGAATTTTAACTTTGAAGACACTTTCTACCCTAGAATACAAATAATAAAGCTTACAAAGCTCTGCAGAACAATAATTTTGTGTGATGAGTGCTAAACAATCTCTGGGGTTCAGCCTCTTCTCCCAGGTAGCAGCAATAGGATGAGAAGCAATGGCCTTCAGCTGCACCAGGTTCAGGTTGGATATGAAGAAACATTTCTTTTCAGAAGGAGTAGCGAGGCAGTGGCACAGGCTGCCCAGGGATGTGGCAGAGTGATCATCCCTGGAGCTGTACAAGAGGTGTGTAGATGTGACACTGATGGACATGGTTAGTGGGCACAGGCTGACAGTTGGACTAAGTAATCTTAGTGGTCTTTTCCAACCTTAACAATTACAATTTAAGAATAGTTCTTAAAGCTTTCTTAAAAGTTCTAAGTAATTATTTTACGTAAAGTTAGACAAGCGTAAGAGCAGGACTCCAAAGATCTGTATTGGTTTTTCAAGTTGGAGGCTCTGCTTCTTCTTGCTAACAGATGGGACTTTGGTCAGTTTGAGCCAGCTGTCCTGGTTGTCCTCTCCCAACCCCTTGTGTACACCCAGCCTACATGCTGGAAAAACAGAGTGGAAAAAATAGAAGACCTTGACACTGTGCAAACGCCGTTTGGCAATAGCTAAACCATTGTCAACATTGTTTTAGTCACAAATCCAAAACCCAGCACCATTCTTGAAGAAAATCAGCTCTGTCCCTGCCAGATCCAGTACAATTTCCACTCTTTATTCCATACCATTTTCATCAAACTTCGCTCCTACACCATACAGTTTGTTTTCAAGTTCCTCACTAACCACCATTTCACTTCTCATCCGTAATGGCAACAGGACCAATGCAATGAGAAGGTGTCACAAAGAAGGAAGTAAATGGAATGTTCACCTATCTCTGAAGATCAAGGCTTACAGAAAAAGCTCCACAAAAGAGGGATCACCAACAAAAGACCTTTCCTCAGAGGCAGTCAGCCCTTAAATGAGGCCTAAGGGGAGTGAAGCTTGGCTCCACCCCTTCTGGTCACACAGGTGAATGACCTTCACCTGTGCTCCCAGGGCTGACAGGGTCTTTTCCCCAGGTGCTCAATGAATGGTTCAGGCTATGACTCAGAAGTTGCCATACATCGTCTTTTGATGTATACACAGATATTATTCTCTTAGCCTATGGTTCACTCTTGAGAAATATCCAATGAGTTCATAGTCCATGACTGGGGTTCCGTTTGCTAAGGTCGTGTTGTGTTGAGTTACTGGAATTTCAGCACGTCCAGCACAGAAGCAGTGCTCTCAGGCCATCTGCCAACCCGGGTACACAGCCAGTGCACTTATCAAAATGTTCCTAGGCACAGCAAAGTAAGGTGATAAGTGCAGTAAACAGCAAAAGCCAAAAGCCAGTCACTAACAAGCACTAGACCCTGCCTTTTAAGAGCTGAACAGCTCAAACAGCAATAAATCCTCGCTGATCAAATCTGTCATTATCTCAAACCCCATTTTGAGCACCTAAAAGGGCTGTGGGAAGGTGACTCCAGACAGCAGGGAAGCCCCCACCCATTTGCTTGCTCACTCCCTCTGTCAAAAGGGACAAAAGCAAGAAACATTTGTGGATCAACTTAAAGACAGTTTAATGAACAAAGCAAAGTAAGGAATTAATTCACTACTTCCCATTGGTGGGCAGAAATCCAGACCCTTTCTGGAAACTAGGGCCTCACTGTCTCAAATGCCACGACCTTGAATATCTTGCCTTCCTTGTGCTCTCACCCAGCTTTTTCAGCTGAGCGTGATGCCATGTAGCACAGAATGCCCCTGTGCTTAGTTTGCACCAGCTGCTGTGGTTGTGTCCTCTCAGGCTCTTACCTGCTGCTTGCTGCAAACCAGAATGGGAACAGAGAAGGCCCTGGCACTGTGCAAGCAGTACGGCAACAGCTGAAGCATCAGTACCTTGCTGATGTGATTTTAGTTATAGATACAAAACAAAGCACCTACGGGTTACTATGAAGATAATTAACTCCAAGACAAATTACACAGAGTATTTCCATACACAAACAGGGACAAATTCTTTCTGTTCACAGGAAGGAAGATGTGAAATCATGCCTGCATGGGATCTGTCATACCAAACCAAAAGTAATCTGTGTTTAGTGAGCACTCAGGTGGATGAAAAACAAAGAGCTTTCATCACCTGTACGAAGTAGCAGCTAACAGTGAATCTGCCATGGCTTTAGAAAACATATAGCTTGCACCACCATTTACACACTGTGGAATAAATCCTACGTATGTTGAAATGAACAGCAAAACACTTAAAGGAAGCAAGATTTCCTGCAGTTCTCTCAAAGTAGGGAAAAAATATGCATCAGAACATGAAGCAAACATGCTCTTTCATACTAAGGCAGAAATGTAGTGTCAGGGCTGGAAGTAGTCGCATCTCACCAATAATGTTTCCACGCAGTCTGGGGGTGCCTTGCACTGCCCTCCTGATCAAAGAGTTCCAGCTTCCAGGAGGCCTTGGATGTCCCAAAGCATCTCCAGACATTGGAATAGGGATAGCAGCACACAAATCCCTGTGCTTTTCTCACTAGATGCCACTAAGTGTTCCCTTTTGCTTTCCAGAGGCAGTGGCTATACTATGTCGTGCAGAAATTGTGAAACTGCTTGTGGAAGTGAGGTGGACGTACATGTAAACACAGCTCAGCAGCTCTGAAGTAGTTCCTGAGGGCAGCACGGGAGTAGCTCTTCTTTCAGCCTCAGACATGTGGGTCCAGCATTCAGGCAGGTTTGTACAGACTGAAAAGTCTCAAGGCAATTCAGGCAGTAGAGCACCCTTCTTGTTTACAGAATAGATGAAGGCTCCATATTTGCTGGCTCATTTCTGGCAGTTTTGGCCGTGCCACGTGCACTGCAAGGCAGCAGGACTGCAGCTGAGCCAGCTCACCTCTGCCAAGGTGTCCCGCTGTTTGCCAAATGGGTGGTTCCCTCCACAAGACAGGCAAAGCAAGGCCTAGTGGGAATACATAGCTGTGCATTATGCAGGGATCAGAGTCAAAGTGGATTGTCCATCTGTGTTCACTCTCCCATAAATCTCACAAGATGTGCATGAAAATAGATGCAAAGGTGAATCTGGACTTCGGGGCACTTCATGTATTAGGGGTGTTACTGCGCATGCGTGGCAAAAGAAAGGCTTGACCGCGTGAAAGTGCCAAGAAAACGCAATGGAAAAAGCCTCAGGTGGGAATCTGGCAGATGTCCAGCCTTCAGCAGCACCCTGATAAGGCTGTGAGCACAGGGGGCTTAGCCAGAATTTCAGGATTGTGCTCAGGGGCAAAACAATGGTTTGCAGCTTCATATGCAGTGACGTGCAGGAGGTACATTTCTGACAGGAAAAGATCTTTTGGAGACACATGTGAAGGAGGAAGGTAAAGGCTGTGCACATGCACATGTTCATGTGAGGAAAGTCTGTTTATCAACATGTTAATGTCTGTCACTACAGAAGTGAGATGCAGTGCTATCCTGGGGTGGCCAACTGTTGTTTCCTATTAGTGAGTCATTCGTTCCACTTAGTGAGCACTTCTTGCTCTCACTCCTTTATTTTGTTAAGTTTATTCATACTCATTGTATCTCATCCGCCCAGTTATCCACCCACACTTTCCTATCATTACTATGCCCTGTTCTCCACTTGTTCGTTACACCCAGTGTTTGCATTATGCTTTAATTACAATAACCTCCATCTTTTTGGAAGTTTGTGTAACACTTCCAAAATGGGCCGTGGAATCAGGGTTCCTGGGAACATCTGTGACACTATTCTTAATAGGAGAAATGCTGTGCTGAGTCCACTGTGACCTAGATATGTCTAAAGGCACAGGCTAATTCAGAATGGCCCACGTGCTTCTACATTTAATGAAAGCACTGGGTTTGTTCTAACTCTGCTTGATCCCCTGCTTGTTTTTTCAACATTCACCAGGAAAATCTGCATGCCGGTATCCCCATCTGTGGCAGACTTAAGTGACTTTTCACTTTTTTTCCCTGCAGCTGATTGAAAAACATTCCAAAAATGTTCTGCCCAAAATGGAAATGCATATTGCTGTACAACATGATCCATCTTAGACTAAGGGTTAATCTGATAACCTGTGCCAGTGAATTCCTCAGTGATTTCCCATGCACAGCTTTCGTGTGTGGCCTCCCAGTCTTGCTGAACACAAGATCAAGCAAGTATGAAACTTGGAGATAAGGAACACAACGTTGAAGGAGACACATGGTGGAATGATGTGGTCATAAAGGCACAAAGTAAGAGAAAAAAACAGTGACATCTCATAAAAATTAAAAATAAGATGAATTTGCATGGAACTACAGTGCTGAAATATCTTGGACTTCCAGACTGTGTTGCAGTAAAACAGAAGCAGAAAATATTTGTCATTGTTCCCTGCAACAGAGAAGGGCTGTTGCATTCTTTTTGTGAGAGATCTTTCCTTGAAGCTCAAAGGCAATTCATCCAATTACAGCAAAACAGTTATGGCAATGCTTGTTGACCCTCGCTTCATTTTTCTAAAGAACAAAATTGCAACATTCCTGCAGGAGTTTTCAGGCTCTGAAAAAGCCACAATTGCTCCAAAATGGCTGTAGTATTGAAAAAATATCCTAGCGGAATTCATGCAATCTTATTTTTTGAAGAGGGGAAAGAATTTTAGAAGAGGAAAAGATCATGAAGTTGAAATAAGTCTGTTCTTTATGCTTTTTTAAAATCTGCAATTTACTACTCAATGGGATAATAGTGTATTCTTCCCTCCAGCGAAACTGTTTTCTTCTATTGCTTTAGATGCCAGGGAAACGCATGCCCTGTGCTAGGAGGACAAGGCTATTCTCTTGAACAGGGGGGACACCTTCAGTGTCTATAACTAACAAAACCCAAACACTTAGGGGGTAAAAGAAATGAGTAAAGTTAATGATGGGAGAGCTTTTGAATTAACTTGTTGTGGCTGTCAAATTTCTGTAAATCTCCTGTTCAGAGCCCCCACCTGATCTGTGAGGGGGAGCTAGAAGAGATAGACCCTAAAGGCTGCAACCAATCCATTCTTATAGGTCGCTACAGTCCATAGGCCTTGTTGTAAACTAAGCATGCTTCATTTCAGAAATAATTTTGGCCTTTTTCCCACTTCTTTTGCATTCCAACACATACACTAGTTAGTAAAATCTGTTTCCTCCAATTTATTAAACAGACATAATCATAAAACCACAGAAATTAGTTGGTGCCTTTTCTCATACTTCAGTGCATTTGTTCTGTCCATGCTCAGCAAAGAAAAAATCTGTTTTACTTCCTTCTTTTAATGAGTTCCTGAGTTGTTTGGACCATCTTAGTGCTCTCACATCCTGGCCTTTCAATCTGCAGCCAGCAGGGTAGGTGGGATTCTCAGAAATTAATTCCATTGCACATACTTGCACTTCTTTGTAGACAAGCTGAAGATAAGGGCCTGCTTATTGATACCCAAGTGGCATCTATTTTAATGCCAACTGCATCCAAGATCAGAACGAGTGTTTAACAGATTTCCTATGGCTTTGGTTTCCTATTAACATTTAAACTTCAGGATCATACCACAGGGATGATACAGACCCCTCTGGCTAAACCCTTGTCTTGGGCTCCTGTTTTTGTCCAACACTGGTACGTGAGCTATACCTTCCAGTGAAATGTTGCTGGATGGGCTATGTTCAGGAGCTGTGCAAGCCAGAGCTGTGCCTGTAAAGGGCAGCCATCACACAGTACATCCATGTCATAACTCACTCTGTCACTTTGGATCATACATATCAAGTGCGTCTGGCAGATTTACACTGACTGTTACGTTCTTGAGAGATATACTTTTTTCCTCTTAATATTATATATGTGGAATCCACATAACATGAGTCGTCAGTCCCTGGAGGTGTTCAAAAAGTGTGTAGATGTGGTACTGAGCAACACAGTTTAGTGGGCAGCACTGGTGGTGGGTGGATGTTTGGACTGGATGATCTTGGAGATCTTTTCCAACTTTGGTGATTCTAAGATTCTATGAGCACTCAAACTGATCAGGTCTTTCCAGTAAGAAAATGCTTTTCTCAGAAAAAATAATTTCATGCCATGTGGGAGGCATTTATTTTCAAAACACCCTTCACATCATGTGAAGTGAGTTCTTTGGAGAACAAACGAAACTCTGAGAAAGCCTGGAGTGCTTCAATCAAAACTTTGCAGTTTCTTTTTCTTACACAGCATCTGGAGGTCAATTCTAGGCTCCCTGACTGCTGTCTGTATCATCTCAGTAAATGCATTGAGCTGGCACAACTTTCTCTGCTCCAGCCTGTACTCTGGAAACCACAACTCAGATCCAGTGCTGTAACTCTAGTGCATGGGTGTCCAATCTGCAGGCTTTCCTGGGCTGAATGAGTGAAGAGGACCACTGTGTGGTCTTCAGAAATCTTCAGCAAGTGTCAGTGAATGTCAACGGGTGCCATTTTTTCCACACGGAGGAGTTCAATGACACACCTTTGCTTCTATGTCAGATGCCATTCTGTCAGACTGCCCTTCTGCTGCCATCTGTCACACAGCAGCAGTATGTAAGGGAATATTGCTGGGAAGGTTCCACCTCTACTGTTGTACCATCAACACCTGCCTCTGATGTTGTAGGCCAATGTAATAAAATAAGAAACATTACTTTTGGAGCAGTCCTCATGAAATTCATGACATAATTATTATATATAAGTAACAAAACTTCTTTCAATGTTTTTTTTTTTTTAATTGGAAAATATCAAGAAAGAGCGACAAAAATATAAAACCAGTGGGATATGTGACTTCATTTTTGTGAACCCAATGCATCGGGCAAGTTTGATGGCAGCAGCTGCAATTCTCAGTGAGTTTGCAAGGTGTTCAGCAGAGATTTTTGATGACATTTTATCCTTCCTGTGCTTCATACTTGAAAATAATTGCTCACAACTGTATGTACCGCCAAAAAGGGATGATATGAATAAGATGTGACTGTGAAGAGAAGGGTATATAGAAGTCTGGTGGTGAGACAAATTTTTAATTGCAACTCTGTACATTCCATTTGAAAATTCATCAGGAATGTATCTATGTTGACTGAAAGGGAACTGAAAATAAACCAAAAATGTGATGATTTTTCAGCAGTCTTTAAAGGTATTCTCAAATGCCTTTATCAAAAGAGGAAGTGTGACTGCATTCTTTTCTGTTCACACGACTGTTCTTGCCCTGTGTAACAAAATGCATAACATCACGGCCACTTGAGCTGGCCCCACACTGCACCCCATCTGCAAATAAAATTGGATACGAAGCTGCTGAGAAGCAATGGCCTGAGGGCAAATGAAAGAAAATTTTACCAAACTCAGAAGACAGTCAGAAAGCAGCAAAATGGCAGACAGCACAGGATCGAAATGTTCAGCTGATTTTTTACACAGATAAGTATTTTTACTGACCTAGAATATTTGGTAGCTGTATCTATTCAGCTGTAATGATGGAGATAGTAATAAAAACCTGCAATTCAAGGAATCTATTCTGAGGCCTAGAAGAATCTTGTCGCCTGCCTATCTGTGCATAGATAGCTGCTTTCTGAAGGCTTTAATTTCACATCTTCATGAACTGAGCTCCAGCTAGGAGGCAGATATGCAACGGCAGAGGTGTAACTTTCTATGGCATTAGCTAGTTTGGAAAACAAACCACGGGTAAACAGAGCAGGACGCCACAGCAATGCGGTGGAGATCAGGGGAATGCAGCTCAGGATGAGGTGAAGTAGGTGGATAGTAAAACAGACCAAGCAGCAGAGCAGCAAACAGTTTAGAGGAGGACTGGCAAAAAGCTTTAAGGATAGAGTGGCAACTGGGAGGACTGCAATGGTAACACACGAAGTTTTCTTTCTCATACGCAAGAGGGGCATCAGTCTTCCTTTCAGTAATCAGCTCTGACTGTGTATTGCAAGGTGCACAGCCAGGGGCTCCAGCCCCCTTCGCTTCGCTACCCCCGTTCCCCGCACCCCCCACCCACCCAGGACCCCAGAGCCCGCCCGCGCCTCCCCCTCTCCCTCACACACGTGCTCTTCTCCCACCGCAGCCCTCCCGCTTCCCATTGGTCGGCCTGCCCGGGATGAGGAGGTCTCGCCCAATGGAGAGCGCGGCACGCTGTCCCGCCTCCCAAGCGCCAGCGAATGGGCTTTAAGAGCCGCGCGGCGGGCCGGCGGCTGGAGGTGCCTTTGGGGCGGGAGGTGACCTCTCCGCCTGTGGTACCGGCATGGCGGGGCCGCGGGGGGCCCGGCCCGTGAGGGGCGGCTCCGGCTGCTGCTGGGCTTTGCCCACCGGGCTGCTGTGCGCCTACGGTTTCTTCTGCAGCGTACGGCCCTCGGAGCCCTTTCTCACCCGGTACCTGCTGGGGCCGCACAAAAATCTATCGGAGACGCAGGTACTGTGGCGCCGGCTCTTCGTTTCCATCCGCCGCGGGGTGACACCGCCTCTCCTCACCCGCTTCTTCTCCTCCCTCAGGTGTTCAACGAGATCTACCCGGTGTGGACGTACTCGTACCTGGCGCTGCTGTTCCCCGTGTTCCTGGCCACGGACTACCTGCGCTACAAGCCCGTGGTGCTGCTGCAGGGCCTGAGCCTCATCGTCACCTGGTTCTTGCTGCTCTATGCCCAAGGGCTGCGTGCCTTCCAGCTCCTCGAGTTCTTCTATGGGATGGGCACCGCCACTGACATTGCCTACTACTCCTATATCTACAGCGTGGTGGCTGTGGACCTGTACCGCAAGGTCACCAGCTACTGCCGCAGTGCCACGCTGGTGGGCTACACGGTGGGCTCCGTGTGCGGGCAGCTTCTCGTGTCCCTGGCGGGGTGGTCCCTCTTTAGCCTCAATGTCATCTCCTTAACCTCCATCTCTGTTGCCTTTGGCATGGCGTGGTTCCTTCCGATGCCGCAGAAAAGCCTTTTCTTTCATCACGCTGCCCCTCAGCCCTTCAGCTTGGAGATGAAGGTCATGGACTGTAAGAATGGGGGAATCGTGCAGGACCAGCCTGGTGTGCCAAGAGTGCCCGGATGGGAGCATGAGGTCAAAATGCCCTTAAACTGGGAGGGGGATTCAGCAGAAAAAAAGGTGAGCTGCTTCCCTCGTGTGCCATATGTATTTGTGTATGTAAGTGTCCATAGGTGCGCAGCAGTAGAGATGCAATATCCGACAGCAGAAAGCATCGCTTCACCTATCCCACTTCCTTAGTTATGTCACAGGAAAATCTCTTCCTGCTTTCCTCTCTCTGATAGAGCTCAGTAGGCTGCTCCTTGATTTTTCTAAACTTGTTCTGCACCTATCACAGGGCTTTGGTTAGAGCTCTCTGGCTGTCAGATCCCTAGCCAACGTTACAAAGTGTATCTCAGGGCCCTGAAAGTTCTGTGCGTGTCAGAGTTCTGTGTGCATTTAATTTAAACAAACAAACAAAAAACAGATCTTCCTGCACCCATATCACGTCTTGCACGCATTTACTCCTTTGAATGTTCTGCAAGCTGCAGCAATAAGCTGTATAGCAATTGGATTCTTGCCATATGATCCTGAAAGGGAACTGCTCCAGGAAGGAAGCTGTGTTAGTCCTGGAGAGTGGTTACAGACTGATGCTGCGTATTCATGGGGCTGCAGAAATACGGATGAATTGCAGGGAATACCTTTGGCGTTCAGTTTAATGTATCCTAGTTGCACAACAGCTGCTGTGGGCCTGTGACCTCCAGCACAGTCACTGGGGACTCCCAGCTGTTGCAGACTGTTATGCTTCTCGGAGAACAAGGCACAAGGTAGGCATGCTGGCTGCTTTAGGCAGCTGATGTGTGACTCACCGTGGCAAGCAAGCCCTTGGGTGAGAGCAATGGGGAATTGGGTTTATATTTATTTAATGTTAAGATTGGTTGTGTTATTCCTGTGCGTGTCAGGGCTGGGGTCTGCTCACCAGCAAAGAGGCTTTGTGCCCCAGCAGCCAGGAAGCTGTGGTGGGGCACAACCTGCATGTGCCATGCTGCTGAGATGGCAGGGGGGAAATTGAAACACCGGATGGAGTCTTTCCTTTTCCTTTCTTAAAGAAAGGGTGAGTATGTCTTTATTTTGCTCCCCCTCCTGTTGGAAAGGAAGGGCAGTAGCGTGGCACTGCAGTGGGGTTTGCACATGCTTCTGCAGATTTCTTGCTTCAGGGGCAGGAGTGGCTTTACTGAGGAGATTAAAAGCAAAACATTTATCTACATTCTACTTGCCTGTACTGAAATTCAGAGCTGGTAACAATGAAGGGATTGATATCACCTCTCTGCTCCTTCTGTTTATCTGGCACCCCACCTCCCAGCCAGGGACAGGACTGCTTCAGAACTAATGTTGAAGAGGGTGGGGTGGGGGGATATTCCCTGCAAGCCTGGAGTCGGGTCACTCCGGGTGCCAGAATCTGAGAGGCACTGCTGCCTGGCTGCAGCCTTAATTAAGGTAATGGCAGCTGTGTTTGATGAATGTACCATTATTTGCACAACCACTAATGTACTAAAGCACTGTTAGGTGGTGGGGGGGCTGATGGGGCCCGTCCTGCTTATCAGGCACAAGCCTGCATCAGGCTTGCGAAGCAGAGTCTGCAGCATGTCATGGTCACTGACACTGTTTCTCCTTCACCTAAACTTGTGCTTTGTGTGGATGCTGACCTCTTCCCACATCATTCTGATAGGCTATGCAGAAGCAGCATCTGTGCAGAGAGTAAGCATCTTGCCTTTGGCAAAGCTCTGAAGGGATCTTGTGCTGTTAAATGAAGATGCTCAGAAATTGGTGATACTTTGAAAGGTGTAAAAGTGGAGCTCAGGACAGAGTGAGACCATGGCTTTTATTGGAGATTTCATTTTGAGATGTTTCCACTGAAGCCTGTGGTTTGAGGGGAGCAATGTTGTGCCATGGCTCTGTGGGCAGGAGCTCATACCTATGGGCTTCCCTGCAGGGAGTTTCAGCTCATAGGGGCTGGAGATGCAGCTGGGATCAGGGTCTTGACTAAATCGCATTCCATGTGAGGTAACTGCTGCTTGGGCTGACACGAGAAGGGTGGACTTTGTCTGCAAGCAGCTATGGCTACGAAGTGAATGTGTTCTTGCTTTCTCTCCTGAATTGGCACAAAGTAGTGAGGAACATTAGCCCTTGTCACTAAGACTGATTACTTTAATTTTTTTTTCGAATTACTTTGTGGGTCTGTTCCTCTCCCTTTTGTGTTCTTTCTAGAAAGATCTGGAAGAGAAAGGTTCCCTCCTGCCTCATCCCCATTGTCAAAGAACTTCTATGTGCAAGAATTGTCATTTGTGATGGTGTCTGATGGAAGGACCTTTCATTCTCTTTAGATCCTCAGACAATACCTCTCTTCTAAGAGCACTGACATCCATTACTGAGGATAGAGAGTGGTACAGTGGTACTGCTTCTTTGAATAATTAACCCCTGAATGCTAGTACTGAAGGAAAATAGAGTTTTATGAGGAAAAATACTTTTAAAAATACTGTTACTTGGACTCTTTCCATGCTGATCCAAATTCAGTCATCCTTGGTAGGATTTAGTCAATGAGGTGTCAGTGATGCTTTTGCCTTTGATTGGGAAGACTGACTTCTGATCTTATTCCTTCAAAGTCTATATTGTCCCGTATCTCTTCTCTCTGGTACCTGTCAGTTGCTCGTGTAACACTTCTGGTAACTAGCAGTTACTGCTCTGCAGTGAAAGCCAGAAATGGGGAGAAGAGGGTACTTGTGACTGAGCCCTTCCCTCCTATGCAAGGGGTCAGCCCTGGTTAGGGCAGAGACCAGCTGCTGGAACCTTTGTGTGATGGGGAATCCTTCTTGCTCATTTCTTGGTGCAACTTTGTGTCTTAAAGTGGTTCTGTTACTCATCAGTGACTGGACCTCTTAGAAGCTGTAATTTTGCAGTGCAGCGCTATGTATAAACAGAGACTAACATTTTTCTTCTCTTCCCTCTTCAATTCATGCAGGAGCAGAAAGTAGATGCTTTAAAAGTGCTCAAGGACATCTGGCGAGACTTCCTGCAGTGCTATTCCTCTCAAACTATGCTGTGCTGGTCAGTCTGGTGGGCACTATCTACCTGTGGCTACTTCCAGGTCATCAACTATGCTCAGGGCCTGTGGGAGATGGTGCTGCCCTCTCACAGCACAGATATCTACAATGGTGGTGTGGAGGCGGCCTCAACACTACTAGGTAAGCTGCTGACACAGATCCTGCTCTGCTATGAGATATGCTTGTGTCCCTCAGTGTCACCAAATCACACTTTGGGTGTGTCTTGTATTTCCCTGTGCATTCAGGAGAGGGAATATCAGTGTTTGAGATGACTCTCCCATGACATGCATGGTGTAGTACTCACTACTGAGTACTACAGCAAAGAATCCAGTGTGTAGATACTTAAAGGAGCATCCCGAGTCAGTTGTTCTGAAAGACCTGGCAGAAGGCTCCAGGCATGTGGTTGCCCCTTTGTGGCTGTCACTGTAGCTACAGGCTTAAGGCAATTGGGGGTGTTATTGTTTTAGCCACTCAAAGCCAGGCTGAAGGTTCTTTACATCTATTGTCTTTTCTCTGGCAGCATAGGGAGCGTATGAAAGTTTCCTGTAAACATGCAGTGTGCAGTGAGCCACTGTGTAGTCATTTCAGCACAGTTAAGCAGAAAGGCTATTAATATGAAGAAACTCATTTGACTTGAAAGGGCCGGGTGGGTCAGTCAGCATGCACATTTGTCGAAATTGTTTAATAGTGTTTCATTACAAGAATTAGGCCAATATTTCTTAGATAAGTAGCAACTTATCCTTCCAGAGGCTTCTTACATGTTGATACAGTACCATCCTTTTCTTTGATGGTAGAACAACACTCCATCTCCTGTGCATGTTACCTTCTTGGGCACAGAAGAAACCATGGTATCCAAACAAACAAGGCTTGAAACCTGTCTTTGGCATGTTCAGCCCTATCTTGGAGTTTGGTGGGAGGCTGTGTCTGTCTTATAACTCTAGAATCTTACCTAACACATGTTAGCTGGGTTTGAACTGGTCAGTAACTTGATTCTTGAGTCTTTGACCATGAAAGAGTTGTCTTTGAAACAGCATTTAAATAGCATGTGCTCATATGCCATCACAGCACAATACCATTGCTCTTATTTTTATTTGGTTTCCTCTGCTATCTTGCCTTCTCCTCAGGAAGGAGAAGACTTGCTATAAAGGGAAAGAAGATGCCAGTTCAGACAGTGTTTGGGTGCAGAAATAACAGGTTACCACCATCTTCAGCTGGAGAGTGCTCTGTAAAGTAGGGTATCTTCAGATGGAAGTTGTCAGGTTCTGATAACTCTTTACTAAGCATCTAAGGTTATTATGTGAAGGGGTTATAGTATAGTTAAATGCAGGCAGATTAAAAAAAAAAAAGAAATTAAAGTATAAATATGGAGGGAACCTCATGAGTTTAAGTAAGGCCAAGTGAAAGGTGTTGCACTTGGGTCAGTGTGATCTCAAATATATGTACGGAATGATAGAAGAACTCATTCAGAGTAGCTCTGAGGAGAAAGATTTGAGGGTCTTGGTGGATGAAAAACTGGACAAGTGTGTGCTTGCAGCCTGAAAGGCCAACTGTATCCTGGGCTGCCCCAGATCTGGGGGGCAGCTAGCAGGATGAGGGAGGTGATTGTCCCCCTCTGGTCTGCCCACATGAGGCTCCATTTGGAGTAGTACATCCAGGGCCACGAAGACCCTGGAGCACCTCTCCTATAAAGACAAGCTAAGAAAGCTGGACTTCACCCTGGAGAAGAGAAGGCTGCAGGGAGACCTCACTGTGGTCTTGCAGTACTTCAGGAGCGCTTCTAATCAACAGGGAGACAGACTTGTTCCATCACTATTCAAACCATGGAAGAAGAGAGAATGGCTTTAACTAAAAGAGGGGAGATTTAGATGCTGGAGGAAGGCTTTTACTCAGCAGGTGGTAAGGCATTGGCACGAGCTGCCCAGAGAAGCTATGGATTGCCCCATCCCTGGAGGTGTTTGAGGCCAGGCAGAGCATTGCTCTGGGCTACCTGGTTTAGTAATTTGATGGCTTGCAGCTGCCCACGTCACAAGGATTGTCAACAAAGTTCCATGCAACCCAAGCCATGGATCTGAGATGATCATCCAGTAACCTGATTTTCCAGGCAGTAATGCATATGCTCTCACTTCTGTTTTCCAGTTTGAATGTATTTGTGAGCAGTTTATTCATCTTACTGCATGTAAAGGCTATGTTTTTGCCAAAAGCTTCTCATTTTAGCCTACCTGTAGACATTCTTTTCCATGGGCCAGTGCATCCAAGTTTTTCTACCTGTAAAGAACAGGTAGTAAATTTGAATTAGTACATTTGAGCTTATTTCACTGGCTCTTCTTTGCACCAACTTTGCAGCAAATCTGCTTTGAGTTGCATTCTTCTTGAAGACAGATGGCCAGAACAGCAGTTATCTTTATTCAAGGAAGCCTCAGTCTTCCAGAGGAACATGGATGTACTTCAGTTCTCTCTCTTAACTGGAAATCTCTGTCCTGGTGCATCCCGAATTTCATCTCCCGTTGTCATGGCTCTTAGTCGTTCTGTGATCAGTTATGAGCAATGTCTGTTTACCTTCACATAAGATGCTGTCCCTGCCTGTACATGTGCTGCTCTGCAGAAGGACTTGAATAGGGCAGAGTGACTCATAGGGCTCTCGGCTTCCTGTCCTGTGAAACATAAATATTATCCTTTCTAGTCAGGTCAACTGATTGTTTAGCCATATCCCTGCAGTTTGTTAGGGTTGTGGCAGACCTCCATTGGGCTGGGATGTGGAAACACAGGATCAGCTATATGTGTCTAGTTGCTGGATACAGGTTGTATATGTTATAATCAGATATTGAGCTGGTATAACCTTGAGCATTATTGGAGTACATCTTTGAGTTGGCCCTCAATCCCCAGAGTGAGACATGGAATGTCTGTTCCCAAATGTCAGAACTAATGAGATGATGGAAAGAAGGCTCTTGGACCTAGCTTCTCTTTGTGTCTTGGCATTTCTCTACTAGGGAGAGCCAGGCTTTCAGGGGGCAAAATGTCAGTCAGGTAGTGTAACAGCAAGCACTAGGAATTTAGGTTGGTGTAAATATATTTCTTTTCCAAGGCAGAAAGGACTACCTTTTCTAGTCTGCAAGGTTCTTGTGAGATCTGACAGCATTGCACGCTTATACCCTAACAAAGAGCCTCTATGTTTAGAGATTTCTAAGAGAGCAGTCCAGTTGAGGGTTACAAAGCCCAGATGCTGCATTGTAGCACTTCTGTACAGTGACCAAATGTGGCATACAGTCCTGTTTTTCAGAGCTCTCCAGTAAACCTCCCTTTATCAGTATGCTGTTTGTCTGGTTCACTGTAGTGACACAGCAGCATTGCACTACTGGTTGTCCTTTGACTTGTTTGCAAAACAAAGCCTACTTCACATAGGAATTCCCTTGTAACAGGTATCTTGGCTTCTCAGTAGATACAGCTGTGATAGTGCATGAGATGTACCTTGTCTGCTGCTTGAGAAGTGCATGATGTTTCATGCCTCTCTTCTTGGGATCTGTCTTGTTGCAACTCCTTTGTTAAAAGCCAGCAGGATCTACAGACCTGTTCTGGCTACAAAGGATTGCTGGTGCACAGTCAGTGGTAAGATTTGTTTTTTGTTTTTTTTTTATGGTCTCAATACTTCATAATGACATTTTGTCCTTTTAGATCTAGGCTTGAACCTGTGTTCTTAAAGAGCCCGGTGGGAAGGTGATGGTAAATCTAAGTTTTCCTACTCTCCTAAGTGAGAGTTCTACCAGTTCCCTGTCAAAGTGGGTAGTGTCTTTCTGTCCCTGTGCCCAGTAAATGCAGACCCTAAAGCACCACAACACTGTTGATTGGGTGCTTCTGTGAAGCAATGTCTGCATTTCTGTTGCCTAGTTGACAACACTTCTATAATCAGAACAGCTATGGCCTGAGTCACAAGGCTGCCTGTGCTTATAGAGCCAGGGAGATTTCAGAAGTCAGCATTGACCCATTTTATTTTTCCCCATAAGCATAAACAGAAGCATAGAGCTGCTGAGGTGTGAATGTTGGTATCTTCTACTTCACTCATGTTTAGCTAGTAGAGGCCCTGCAACTCCTAATGCTGTGTCCAGATTGTTCCAAGTGCAGTACCTGAGAGTTATTACTTTCCTTCCCCTTACAGGTGCTGTTGCAGTATTTATTGTGGGTCATATAAAAACATCCTGGGCCACGTGGGGTGAAGTGGCACTTGCCCTGTTCTCCTTTCTTATTGCTGCTGCTGTGTATATTATGGACACTGTTCATAACATCTGGGTCTGCTATGCATCATATGTTGTCTTCAGAATTATTTACATGCTGCTAATCACAATAGCAACGTGAGTATGTATTTTTTTTTTTTAATGTAAATTGCTTTCCAGACTACAGCTGCTGTGAAAGCTGGCCTATTTTCTTTGTAAGCAGTGTCTCACTCACCCTGATTTAGGAAATCTGTTGTAAGGGCTTGTGTTCTGATTCAAGTTGAGAACTGAGGCACAGAGGTGTGTATTTTGCTGGAGGTGTGCCAGAGCTCAAGTGTCTTTATTCTTAAATATTTTAAAATTATTTTTCATAACTTTTAATTATTAATGCTTCTTGCCTGGGGCATCTATTTCTGTAAACATGGCTGGGGTGAAGTGTTAGCAGGTGAGGGCAATGCTTTATTTGTATTATGGGGTCAGTTTTTCTTAGCATGTACAGGGTAAGACTTCTTCAACATTACCCTCTGCTTTGAGGAGGAAAACATAGCTGCTGTTGAGCTTACATACCCAGTGCTGTGTGACAGCCCAGGCACTCTGGGAGGGGAGATGGTGAAACTGGTAAATGCAAAGGGAATTCTGTTCAGGATTGTGCAGGAGGTCATGCCCCACACTGAAGTAGTTGATGCTTAGAGCTTGACACCAGTTTTTGAGGTTAGAGGGCATTGTACCTGTTCATACTGCATCAGGCAGAGCTGCTTCAGTAAGACCAAAACCCACAGGCCTCTCAAAGTTATCTGTAGCTTTTTAGATGTCTCAGCCTCTGCTGAACTGTCCTGATCCTATTTAGACGAGTACTATCAGTGCAAGCTAACGTAGCTGTAGAAAACATGTTCCCTAGTCATCTTATAGAGGTGTTCCTCCTAGTCTTATATTTCCCTTCTTCTCCATCTTTGTTTCTGTCCATCCCTGTCTTTCCAGGTTCCAGATTGCTACGAATCTCAGTGTGGAGCGGTACGCCCTGGTTTTTGGGGTCAACACTTTCATTGCCTTAGCACTTCAGTCTTTACTCACATTGATTGTTGTGGATGCCAGTGGGCTTGGGTTGGACATCTTCACCCAGGTATGACAGACTTTTGGCTTCACTGAGGGGAGAGAGGAAAGTAAAACAGGCTGTGAAGCCTCTCAGCCACCAGCTTTTGGGGCAAGGGTTTGCTGATAAAGATATGCTTACTAATTCATGATCTTTAAGAAGAAGGAAGCTCATGGATTGATGTTCTCACGTGTTTACTAACTGCACTGTTTATTCACTTTTTTTCCTTCTGTTCTCTGCAGTTCATGATTTATGCATCTTATTTTGCGGTTATCTCCGTGGTGTTCTTGGGCAGTGGCTTATACAGTATTATAAGAGCCCACAGAAGACAACAGCATGTGCAAAACAGGTCTCCTGAAAGCTGTTAGGACACTACATGAAGACTCTGTGGCTTCATATGAAAACAGAGGTCTGTTTTTAATCTCTGCCTTCCCAAGGCAGTCACCTTGATGATACTTGATCCATATTTATACTATATTAGTAGTACACTCTAGAAGGTAAATGTGTTATGTCTTACGTAAGTAAGAACAAATATCTTCTTTCTAAAATGCCTTCTGTTCTTCTGTTGCATGTTTAGGATGTGCAGCAAAGAACAGATTTCAAAAAAAAAATGAAAGCCTTGGGAGGTTTTAGTTCCAGGCTGTGCATCTGGAAGCTGCTGTTGAAAAGGCAGCTTTAGGATTGCCTGGTCAGCCTCTACTCTTCTTGTCATTAAGATGCTGCTGCATTAAGGGTTTAATTCAGAGACCTCTTTCCCCAGAGACCTGTGCCTGGAAGAGGTGGTGGCTTTAGGCCTGTGCTCTGCAGCATGGTTCTTACCATGCCTGCCCAGTGATGCTGGATGCTCTGTTCTGAGGACTCTCACACTTCAGTTTCTGCATAAGCACGCGCTTCCTTCAGTTGCTTGTACTGATTTGGCTGTTTGTCTCTGCTGTCAGATCTTTACCATAGCTGATAGCGTTACCTCTCCAAAAGCCTAACTGTGTCCTGGGGCAACTTGTGACAGTACTAAATTGGCTCTCAGTAATGCTACTTCTGCTGTGAAGGCCTGTGCTCAAGGTAATGTAAAGCTGTAGGGGAGCCCTAGAGGGATGCCTTGTCGAGTAGGCTAGGTGCTAGTCTGCAGAACCACTTGATGTCCTTGCCTTTGTCCTCTAGGCTTGCAGATTCTTGCAACTGTAGGAGTTACTGATCTGCAACCCTGGAGGCTGGGCTATCTCAGTGGGATGGTCGATGTGAGCACATCACTGGAGGAAGGTGACTCGCAAGATTTTAGGCTTTTCTTTATGACCTCAGAATTGTGACTGCAGTTACTGTATTTTCTTCAGTTACTGTGTTTAACAGAATGAACACCTGAGGCTTTGAAAAATACTGATTACTGCTCTGTCACTCCTTCCCATTTTAAAGTGCCTTTATTTCTGGTGGATCTGCATCCCCTAGTTCTGCCTCTTCTTTCCACTTGAGCAAAATGCTTGTGGGGAGAAGTGGGTTTTTATTTTGTTTTGTCCAGTCTGAGCTATGTGGGTATTGCCTCACACCTGATTTTTTTTTAAATAATTTATTTGTTCCAAATTGTTTCAGCACTGGGGAGGAGGAGTTACACAGAGCTGTCTTAGGCTTGGGCACCTAGATACTCAGGTACCATGACCAGCACAGCACTGTGGGCATGTCTTGTTGGTTGTCCCTGTTGCTGTGCTGGGTTGTGGTTTTAAGCATATGGATGAACTGGCAAGGGAGAACATTTTGTACAGTCTGCTTCTTTTCCATGCCTACTCCTTGCACAGTTGGAGTTACTCCAGTCAGCCTGAAAAGGCAGCTTCATTTTACTGCTTGGTCTGTCTTTATGCTGTGGAGAACTTGCAGCTTTTCTCTCCTGGCTGGAGCCATTCTCATCACTTGTGTGAGCCTCAGTCTTAACCAGAGTGAATGACTGACATGTTTGAGATGTGCTCCCTGGAGTCTGTGGAGCATTTCCAGGCTGGCTGTGCAAGGAGATGCACTCTCCTGAGCTTCATGATACCAGCAGCCTGCCTCCTGAAGTGTCTTCAGGGCTTAGCTGTAGTGGCACTGACACACGTAAATTTAACTGCCTTATCCTGAAATAGAAACTTGAAGCCACTCATGTATATAGTGTTCTCTAATGTATTAAAAAATCTGAAGCTGTGAAGTCTAGCTGACAGGCTGCCTTAAGAAAGGAGTAGAAAGAGCATCTCCTGTCCTATGAATTACTTAGCCTGACGGTAGATGTGGCCTGAGATGAGGCATGGGTACATGGCACTTGTATCAAGTGACTGAAAGAAGCACCTCAATTCTACCGTTTTTCTTACAGAGAATAAATGTTCAATGGGGGGCAACCCAGTTATTAAAAAAAAGTCAAATAACTGAGTTACAGCAGTTAACAATGAATTTTTTTTCCTACCAAAGTAATGAAATCGTATTAAACTGTAATAGAGAGGCATGCTACGCTGTGTACATTGTCATGCCTGTCAGAGTATGGAGGCTATACCTGGACGTTCTCATGTTGTGCTGCTGGTGTGGTGATGAGGTGCTGTACACAGAATTACCGATGCCTATGAAATTCTGTAAGCATGTTGATATGTTGGTAGGACCCGTTCAGCTTGTTTCTAACTGAATAGATATTTTTGTTAAATAAAATTTTTTCACTATGTCTTGTGTGGTCACTGTCTTTGTGTTCTGGTGGCTTGCTGATCCTTGGTATTGCTGCTGCTGTAACTTTTGCAGGTTGTCTTGTGTGTGCTACAAAGGGAAAAAAAATTGAGATACACCATGCAAAAAGAACCAAGGTAGTTGACTGTTCTGTGTAGGTTTGCAGAACTCTGCAAGTGTCTTTTGTCTTGCCTTGGGATTCCTTAATTGCTGAGCAATTTAGAAACCCTGCTCTGAAGTTCTAGTACAGCCTGGTACAGCCAGGGCAGAAACATGGTGGTGCAGGGTAACCCTGGTCAGGAAGCACTGGCCTCATTAAGGTTGACTGTGAGGGAAAGCAATGTGTGTTTACTGTGCAGGAGGATCTTCCCATTTGTATCATCCAAATAATAAAGTTGAAGTTCTAAGGAGGAAGCACTGTAGTTTTCCTGTCCTGACACACCCACACTTGACTATGTTAGGAAGCTGTCCCTGTGTTGTGCTTCTGGAAGAGATGATTGCTACCTGCTGGTACAGGCTGGGCTGGATGAGAAAGTACACTCTGAGTTACCAGTCTGTGGCTAGCCTTTTGCAGGGCTTGTTGAGAGAAAATAGGTGACTGGGGAGAGAGTGCGTGTGTGTGTGTATGCTAGGAAAAAATGCAGGTCTTGCAAGTATTTCTTCGAGAGCCTTATTGCTGAGGCAGGATGGATGCAGCTGTCAGTGTGTCAGACGTGAATTTCATTCTCTGCTTTCTCTGGGTGAATAGAGATGCCAGCCTTAGTTTCTTGAATGTGCAGGAGATTAAAATCTGTGCTTGCATAAAGCAGGGGAGTAATTAATAGCTCAGATAGCATAGCATTATATTTCAAAGCAGATTCAAGCATTTCATGTCTTGTGCTGATGAAAGATGCTGTGACAAGAATCCTGATGCTTCTCGCCTGTGAGCAAAGCAGGTCCACGTGAACTGTGGCAATCCCCCTTGCTCCTCCCATTGCACACTGCTACAGTGATAGCTGAGAAGGAACATCAAGCTACTGCCACGAGCTGGATTCCTGTCTTAGCAGAAGGTGTGGTTTCATAGGGACAAGAAAAATACCACGAGTGGCTGAGCTGCTTCCCTGGGACAGTAGTGACTGGTAGGTAACCTGTTCAGGTGAGTGTCAAAACTGGGTCTGTGAATCCTGATTCAGGTTTGCTGTGATCCTTATAATAGCTTCTGGTCCTTATTAGGGGGAGAGGCTTGTATTCAAAAGATAAGGGACAGCGGGAGCTGCTGGAGGACGCAGTGCAGCAGGCAGCACCCACTGCTGTACCTCTGGACTGTCACTGGCCCTGAGGGCTTGCCAGTGTGCTGCAGGGTTACGTTAAAATTTGTTGTGGGTGTGTGTAAAGCAGTGGCTGTTCTGGCTTTGCCTTCGGGGAAGGGCTTTGCACAGATGTGCTAATGAAATAGAAAATGTAGTCTCAATTGTAGCTAATCATTGAGAAGAAAAGGGAGACTTTGGTTATGGAAGAGGGAGGGGGGAGGCTAGCAGCTCTGGATCCTGTTCCTAATGACTCTTGACTGTGTCAGTTGTCTCCTACAAAAGGTGTGACAGTGTGTATTCAGTGGTGCTCTGAAGGTGTTACACAGCCTCCCCCTGTGAAGCATACTTGCCCTGGAGAAATTGGTGTTTCCTAAATGCATTATCTGGTGCCTTAGTGACACAGAAAAGAGCAACCAGAATGTAGGAGCCCATCCCTGGAGCACCGCACTGCTCAGCTATTGTTTCCATTGCATCTCTTCACAACTGTGTTGTGCTGTATTTCCATCACAGAAAGGAACATCTGAAAACCTAAACTTAATGACATGCAGGTTCAAAGACACATGTATGTATTTAGATTGATCTTGAAATATAATTGCATATTCATTATCAGGCATTAAAGCTTGATCTTCTAGCGGTTGAATCTAATCCTTGTCTTACAATCAGGCTGACTTGTAATTTAGTAGAATAAAGCATCTCTGGTGAATGAAAAGGGTGGCACTTCTTTGTAAGATGAAGGGTGTGTTTGTAGTAAAAGAGCACAAAGAGAACTGGGGCAATATCAAAGCTTTATTTTAGATGCTGTGAACTTGTCTATGCTACCTGTCTGTAAATGTGGGGAACTGGAACTCTAGAGCGTCATCTTCACACACAGGCTATCTGCCTGAGCCTGCATGAGGCCAGTGGCTGACATTTTCCCAATTGCAGCAGGAACCATCGCCAGAAGGTACCATGTTATCTCAGGTAAATACTGGGGGCCCTTCCTCCTTTCTAGAAACGAGGTCAAAACCCATTTCTCTCTCCTGCTGTGTGCTGTAGGATTAGAGGAAGCCCCAACAACAGAAGCTTTCAGAAACCTCCTGCACTCACCTTGAAGTGTTCTAGCCTCCTGTCCCCACTGCACTGAGTGCCAGGCTGATTTTGCCCTCATTGTCCTAAGAGCTACCCATGCACAGGCTGAATTTTCCAGTGGCTATTTTCTGCCCACATTTTCTTTCAGCATTAACCTTTGGGTGCAGGGTGTATGCTGCCCTCTGAAGCACTCGGCCTTGTGGTGTGGTTCTAGGCTGTTGGTTTTGGCTTTGTTAGGCCTTTTTAAAATCCAAACTGGGGTCTACTACCGTGTTGTGAATAATGAGATGGGCACTACGTAGGTGCTGCATGCTGGGACGTATCCTTGTCCCATCTCTGTGCCCACTGTGCTGCTGTGGCCCCAGGCTCCGTGCCAGCAGGAGCCCAGATAAGAGGTGTACTGCACAGTGAGGTGTGGGGGAGCACCATGGTGCACAGGGAAAATGTTTCCCTTCTTAGCGTGACCTGAGGGCGGCTGAGCCTGTGCTTGCAGCTTGTGGGGCTGGTGAGCCAGCTCAGGCCGGGGGGGTGATTTATTTAGGATTGTTATTTGTTTATTTGCTCACATTTCAGAGTTCTGGGAGTGATGTATGACTGATTATCACAGTGGGGCACCTCCCCACAGGCACAGCACTACTTCTGCTAACAAAGATTCCTGCTTTGACACCACAGGCTCCTGCTCCGAGCAAACGGCTTTATTGCCAGCCCGGGCGTGGAGGATGGAGCACGAAGCTCCAGCTTCGGGCTGAGGCAAGCCGGTGCCAAACAGCACCGGAACGGACTCGGGTAGGCCCAGCGGGCCGCCGCGCCGTTCCCATGGCGACGGGGCGGTGCCGCCCGCTGTTGGCACGGCGACGGCGGCGGGAGGAGGGAGTTTGGCCCTCGGGGGCCACCATCGGCGGTGACCGTTGCTGCGGTGGGGGGGGGGGCTGTTGCTATGGCAACGCTACCGGCGCCGCGCCGGGCTGGGCCGCGCTCTGAGCGCCAGCGGGGCCCGGAGGGGAGGGACTGTGGCTACAGGGGTCACCATTGATGGGACGAGGGGTAACAGCTTTAAACTACGTTTAGATTCCGCGTTGTGGAGAGATTTGTCACGCAGAGGGCGGTGAGGCCCTGGTGCAGGCTGCCCAGACATGCACCCGTCCCTGGGGGTGGTGAAGACACGGTTGGATAGGAACCTGGGCGGCCCGAGCTGCTGGGTGGGGGGGGGGGGGGGGGGGGTTGGATATGGATGGGCTTTAAGCTGCCTTCCAACCCAACCGTTCTGTGAAACTGAAGACCTGAGATTCCTTAAAAACTTGTGCTCCCCCCCCCCGAAGCTGAGTGCTTTTGATTCTCGCTTCATAATTCCCTGAATGGAACAGCAGCTCCTGAACGAGGTTATTAAACTAAACTGACCGTATCTCTTCAGCCACAACTACTTCATGCTATGACAGAAGAGATTGAACTTCCGCTACCCTTCTTTATGATACTCATCATAAAATATACATATACATAGTAAATGTATTCACTATCAAGCTGCAGAGATTGTCGTGAATGTGTTTTGTAAAAGGCACGTTTCATCTTTGTACCTTTTCAAACTTCTATTATAAAGAAGTGTAGGGGGAATAGTTCTTTGTGCTGAGTATGTCCTAGAGTAACGTAACCTCTGTTAGGAACTTAGCTACATGTCACCTAGAGCAAAGGAGTTTGGGAAGGAAGGGACTTTTCCAAGCAAAAAGGATTGTGTCTCTTATGAGAACAGGTGCAGGTAAAAATTGAGGGGAATAGATGTGGAGTAGAAAGTCGAGACAAGAATCAGAATAAACCTTGAAAATTTTAACTCAAGAGTAACCTGGTGTGAATAAGTGATTATTCCAGCAAGTAGTAGCTAAACAGAAATGATAATCGGGAATGAAAAGTGTTCAGATTTCCTTGAACAAAGTATGGCTTAAACAATAAGCAACTTTCATAAAAGTTGTTTATATATGTTTGCTATAAAAGTACCCAACCTTATAACTGTTCTTTCCTTGTAACTAAATCTTGACTAAATTTTGAGGCCTAAAAGAGCAACACTCATTGTCAAGCATGGAACAGAGTTGTGAAAGATGGAACTGTTTTTGTGTGAGTACATAACTGAGAACTCAACAATGCTCCTCAGAATATAAAAGCAAAGCTTGCAGGAGGTTAAGCAGCAGCTTCTGGATGTTGCAAAGCATATGACAAGATGCTTAGTCAGAGTGGGATTCCAGACTCAACCCTTCCTGTCTGAAACAGCAGTGCAGATTGAACCACCAGAGATGTCTCACTGTTTTGGGGTCATCCAGGCTCAGAGCTAATTCTTGCACCCCATGTTGTGCTGCCATGTGCTTATACTTGTGTAGATATCCTTTAGTGTATTATGAAGATTCAAAGTTATTATATGAGAGAGAGACGTGTGGAAGTGGCAACCTCCAGATTACAGCGGAGGGTACAAAGAGAAAAGGAACTTTTGAACAGCTTCCTTTTATATTGTTTCTATAAACAGTTAGAAACAAATAAGGGAATGACTAATGAGTGGCTAGAGCTGTAAAAAGAATGGGATCAGCTGTCTGGTCTGTGTCTCCACACACCTTCAACCTTTTAGTGTCTTTAGATGGGAGTGAGTGATTCAGGCAGGCACTCTGGCATCCAAACAGGAGCCACTGGCATCTGTGTGCTGTGCAATCCAGACTTTTTAAATGGTTCTGTCCTTTTGGTGGCTTGTCTTCAGTTTTGTCATGAGTTTAACTATACCCAGCCTGATTAACTGGCTACTATTTCCCATCGTTACCCTTTGCAGCCATTCAATCCAGAACTGAATCTTTTTTCCAGCTGTCTCACACGGTGTGTGTGTGAATTCCTTACCCCAAGTATTAGTGAAGGAAACATGGTGTGAATGCTGGCTGATTGTATATGTTTAGTGATGATAGCAGAAGGCTCCTGCCCAGTATATGAATAACTTTTCTTTTTAATAGAAGCTTTTTGATGACTCCTCCTCTTTTAAGCCGTGGCGTGGATCTTCTAGAACTTGTGAATCCTACAACTTTGTAATGTAACTCTAAGTAGAGTACAGTTTATTTAAAGAAGTGGAGGGCAGGCAGGTAAAGAGCAAGGCTTAAGATGTAAAACACACCTGAGAGCAGTGAAAGCTCATAATGCTTCTAAAAATGAGAAAATAGTGATCTCTTTGTTAAATAGGGAGAATACCAGTTAGGAGATTGTGTGTTCTAGTGTGAAGTCTGTAAGAGAGACACTGAGTGTGTCACCTTGCCTTGTTTTGACTCAAATCTTCCTCATAGTTAGAGCTAGAAAGGCCAAAATCATTCATATTTTTAAATCATCCTTAGTTCTGAGGTGCTGTGGCACTGCCTTACATGGTTGTACTGGTACTGCTCACAAGTTGGAAGTGGGTGCCATGGGAGATAGCCACGTCTGTGCTGGTGTGTTGCTGGAGCTTTAAAACGCTTTTTCCTTCTTTTATAGCATTACTCTACCACAGCACGAAAATGAGTGAAAACGAAGACCAAGGTGATCTGGCAAACATGGATGATTTAACAGAAAAAGAAGAATATGAGGATGACTTTGAAAAAGACCTTGAATGGCTAATTAACGAAGAGGAAAAAGAAAACCTTGCTGAAAGAGAAGTATTTGTTAAATTGAATGTCGTCTTATTTAGAAGGCCACAAGAGTATATATTAGGAATTATAAGCACAGCTTTCAGTGTGGTTTGAGGTGTGTGGGTATGCCTGCAGAATTTTGACAGGAAGGTTATTTGGAACGACAGAGAAAATTAATCCAGTGACCTGCTTAATTTGCTTACAATTGTCTTAAAGCAGAACAATTAAGTGTTCACTGAAAATGTTTGGTACAAAAGTTCTTCTCCTAACAGTGCAGGCTCCTTTGAGTACTTGTGCAGCACATTGCTCTTTTTTCACATTGTTACTGATTGCTTCAGTGCTCAAGCCACGGTTTGTTAAGCTTTGCATAGAGATAAATGTGGAGAAAGTATTACTAGTTATTAGTGCCAAAAAAGCTATTTGTTAAGATGTTCTCTATTTCATAGCCTCTTTTAAGATATATGTAGTTAGTACTGCTTTCCTCTTTCACTCTTTCTTTTCTGTATTTTGGATACTATACTTTGTTGGGAGAATAAATTAAGTAGCTTATTTTTTCAGATTCCTGATAAGAAAGAAGATGACACTGAGGGAAAAAATGTTAACGTGGTGACCTTTGAGGAAGACCATGAGAAAATGGAGAAAAATCCATGTGAGCTCTCAGAAGGAGCCACAGATGTGAAAGTGGAACCCCATGAGGGAGAAAGCTTGGTGTCCAGGTCTGACATGAAAGAGGGAGACCAGGTTTCTGATTCTGACAGTGAATGCTCAATCCAGGAATCCAAGCTGGAAAACGAACAGGAACTGGATGAGGAAGTAGATGAAGAAATAAAGCGTTACGTCTTGGAGAAGATTGAGGAAGCCAACAAACTGCTGGAGAACCAGGCTCCTGTGGGTGAGAACAGAGAGCGGAAATTAAAATTTAAGGATACATTGGTGGATCTTGAAGTTCCTCCTCTTGAAGATGCTGAAGTTTATAAAGCAGACCTTGCAGGAGGAGATGATGTTTCAACCAAGCTGTCTCAGCTGCATATTTCTAGCGAAACGGGACCGGAAAGCACATCACTTTCATTACATGCTGGCACAAACGAGGAACAGAAGAATGGTGGTAAAGTCCTAGTGGAGAAAGATGGGAAGTTTGAACTCCTAAGTTTACGTGACATTGAAAGCCAGGGCTTTTTGCCCCCAATAAGTGTTTCTTTCACTGATATTGAAACTCAGCGTACACCTACAAAATCTTCACACCCCAGTTCTGGCACTGTCTCTCGAATGAAGGAAGTACATCCAGTAAGACCAGGAATACCTCCTTCTTCTCCTGCTGCAGAAGAGTGTACCCTTTTTCCTAAGCCTCCATCTAACCCTAAACATCGCCTGAATTCTGCTGTCAGTGCTGCAAGAGGTCTGGGAAAACGGAAGACTCCGCCAAGAGCACAGTCTGCAAATGTGCCCTTGAGAAGCTCCACTTACTGCCTTTCTCCCAGACAAAAAGAACTACGGAAGCAATTAGAACAAAAGAAGGAGAAACTGAGGAAAGAGGTAAAAATACAGAGGCAACAAGCAGATTGCAATGACCATCACATTCCTCTGCCTCATAAAGGCCACATGTTCACAGCATTTACTCTGTTCTTCTATGATCAAAGAGGCAGTAATAATATTAATTCTCTGGAATTTGCACAGAATCTCTTAATACTCCTTTTCTTAAAACACCCAACAGAATTACAGAGCAGGATAGGTTCACGTCTTGCTCACAGGAGAAATGAAATATTTATTTAATATATCCCTCATAAATAGGCTTACTTTTGCTTATTGTACTTACAGCTTATTGACTCCCTCTGAATTCCATTGCAAGCCTATTATTTACTGAAACATTGTACACAATATCACATCTACTTTGCAATGTAATCTGTGGAGGAAGTTAACGTAACTACAGTCATGCAGGTGCACGTTTGGGTGCTGGTGAAGCAAGTAATAGACAGTTATCATATGGGAGAGTGTTTAGTCATAAAATAAGATTTTACACAGGACAATGACTGTGAGAATTAGGAACTAAAGAGTGCAAGTGCTTAAAATGTGTGGAAGACTTCAAAAGGAGCATGCCTTGTTGGCTGCGTGAGATGTGTGCAGGTAATATCACCTTGAATTGCAATGTAACAGGATACTTTTTTTTTTCCCTATAAATATTTTCATGGTTGAGTGTTGTAGTAAGTTTTTTTAAAGAGATTGTTGCAAAGTGGGACTTCATAAATCTTCAGTGGAGTCTTTAAAAACACAGCTGCTTTGCTTCGTTTAGATGATACAGTAGCAAAAAGGTAGCTTGCAATATATGTTGTGACTCATTTTTCTACTTAAGAGTTAATATTTACTTTTTGTTTTTATTTTTTGAACACTGTTTGAAGTCACAAATTCTGTGTGAGCGTAATAATGGCCGCATTTAAGAATGTTCATTCCAGGCCTGACAGATAGTTTGTATTCTACTCAAGCTCTTCACACTCCTCTAGGGTTCCAGTCAGGTGCTTTAAATATAATGTCACTGTTTGAATAAAAAGATCACAGAAACATGTACCAGTTTGCTGTGCCATGATGTTCTCAATGTGCTGGCTAAGTAGTTGCACGGAAAGAGCTCTAGCCTGCTTTATTTGATAAGTTGGCTGAGGTGCAGGTCAATAATGAGAGGTATGAAATGTGAAGGGTTACCAATGTGTTTTATCTGTACACAGAAGACCATATACTTCTCACATTTAAAGTAAATAATGTGATGAAGGCAGCCTTCTGTTGCTAGGCTAGCAGCATGCACTACATCTCCGTTGACCAATTTATGAAGAAATTGCGAATGTAGGTACTTGTTAGCTAAAATGTGATTGATAATTAGAAGAGAGTTCTCAATTTTGTAAATATGAATTCGTTTTGTGAACTTGTGAACAGTGCTGAGCTATTAATATGTCCCTAAGTAAGTATTGCAACTTCATGCTCAGAAGAAATTCCCTGTTAATACAGTAGTACCAGCATTCCAATAAGTAGTTAAATATCCTTTTGGACTTAGTGATATCTCAAATCAGCTAGTTTCTTTAGTTTTTAAAATAAATCAGTTAACTGTGCTTGCCTTTAAATTAGTTCAGCTGGGCAGATGTCCATTTGAAAGTTCTGACCTGTTACTTTTGGAATGCTCACGAGATGTATCAAGGCAATGATGGTAATCACAAAAAGCAGTTAGACTGGAAGTATCTATATACAACCAGAAGCCCCAGGGAAGTGCTTGGTCTAGTTTCTTCCTGAAGGTTGTACCAACTAGCTGCAGTCTGGTTATCCCTCTTTCAGCATTATTTTTGTAAGAATTCAAATTACTCATTTATTGTCCATTGTGACAGTAAGGCCCCTGCAGATTAAGGCAATCATTTTAACAAGTAAAGTTTTATTTGCTCTTACTTTCATACAAGGAAGAAGAAAGGAAAAAAGAACAAGAAGAACAGAAGAGAAGAGAGAATGAGATTGTGTTTAGAGCTTGGTTACAGAAGAAGAAAGAACAAGTGCAAGAAGAAAAGCGAATTCGCCGTGCAAAGGAGCTAGAGAACGTGAACAGCAAAGTAAGGTCACCCTAATGTTGGGCTGGGAGTCATACTGATCTGGTTCCATTTGTAAGCCTGTGTTCTTAACTAAGTCTGTGAAAATTGACAGTGATGGGATTCCTTTTGGTCATATTGTTTGCAGTGAAGAGCTAGACTGACTTGCATGTTCTGGATGGTTCTGCCTGGCAAGCTGGTTGGTGTCATACAGGCTCCATGTGTGAACTTATTCGCAATAAAATCACAGGAGATATAGAGGATGGTCTTTTTTAGTGGGTGGATGACTTGATTGAGCCCAGCTGTGAACAAGCCAGAAAACCCTTAGAAGTTTATTCCTTAACTTCATAACTTGTTGGCAACCAGCTAATGCATGTGACCTCACCAGAAAATGATGATACAGGTGCTTTGAAGTTCTGTGTTGCAGCAGTGAGCTGGAAAAACTAAAATCTGTATTTATTTTTAGAACATGCTGCTTTGAGTGCTTGCTCATGTATTTATTCTGTGACGGATAACATATGGATGCTTACATCTAATTTTCTTTAATGTCGATATGGGATGCCAGTGGAGTTCTGAAATCATAATAATATGATTAATATAAAGGTTGTTTAATGATGAGCCTTGTGCGTATGTCTCGTTTAAATAGGAGAGAAACAGGAATCCAGAAGAAGCATTCAAGTTATGGCTTAAAAAAAAGCACCAAGAACACATGAAAGAAAAACAAATAGAGATTTTAAAGCGACAGGCAGAGGGAATTACATTTTTTCCAAGGACAGAGGAATGCAACAAAGCTTTTAAAGAGTGAGTAGAGTCCTGTGGAAGCCATTTTGAAAATGTCATAGTTTATCTACTCAGAATGTCATTCTGTGGTACATTGTTACTGCTGGTCTTTTTAATTACCAGATATTATTTATTCTATATATATATGTATTATATATACAAAACTATATATCAATGTTGCAAAAGCATTGCAGAACATATCAGTGTCATCCAGTGTTGTGAAGGAGTTTGTCAGAGTCTGAGTGCTTGCTTCTGCTGAGGAAGGGCGATCCTTCTTCCCTACCCCTTTTTTTGCCTGTTACAGAGCAGTCGAGTGCTGATTCAGCATTTTGAACAGGCAAAAAGTTAAGTTGTTAATATATAAATATTTGTATCAGGTCAACAAAAGTGGGGTTGGGGAAATGTGGATTCAGCACCAGGAGTATTGGGACGAAGTAGTGCCTCCCATGTTTGGGACAGACAGGTTTTTAGATTGGCTTGGCCCTAACACCTTTATCCTGTAGGACCAGGTGGCTCTATTTAGAGGAGGCCAGGCCTCCTCTGAATGCATGAAGTAAACATTTCAGTTTTATCTGTCAGTTGTATTTCTCTCTCTGCAGATGGCTAAAAAGAAAGAGAGAAGAAAAGCGAATGGAAGAACTGGCGGCCAAAGAGACAGTAAGGCAGCTCAGATTAGAAGCCAGAAGAGCAAAGCAGATGCAGAACATCCACAGCATTAGTTCAGAGCCTAGATCTTTTCGCTTCAGGGACAATTACAGTTGAAAATTTGGAGGTAACCACTGAGTTCTTGGGGACAAGCCTCTGAATTTTTATGGCTTGAGCTGCTGCTCTTTATAGCTATTGACTTTGTGGTGTTTTTTTAAAGCTTTCTAGCAAGATTAACAGTCTCCTTAATTGACAATGGTTTTACCACTTATTTATAATTAATTTTGTTGAAAAGCCTGCTTTGATGCACAACTCAGGGATCTTCTTGGTTTGACTAAATCTAAATGAGAGCGAGATCTGTGTGCAAGGGTGGCAAATCCGTATTTCCGTTTAAAAGGCACTTTATACTGAACTCCACCATGAATTCCTGGCTGCGGGCTATTATTATGTAAAATGTTGATTTTTATTTTTATTTTTTTGGCTGGATTAATATTGCTGTCTGCTGCTTGTGATGAGTGTACAACTTGTGGTGTTGGAAAATGCTTTCTGGAATCTTTGCCACTTTCTATTGGCCAGTGGACCAGCTGTCCTGGCCCAGTTGGAGGACTGCTCTATCTCAGGGGAAGTGGTGACTAAAAGCTAACATGTACGTGAACTTGCAAGATTCTGAAACTTTATTTCTGTGAATCAAACTGATGCATTCATATTCAGTAATTTTCTATTCTGTGAAATGAAAGATAATGTAAATTATGACCTTTACCACTATCGAGGAAACTGGATTCCTTCTCTACATTTCCATGTTTGCTACACTTACTAAAATAAACCATCGCCTTGATGCTGGGAACTCTTGATGTAAAATGTGCTGAAGTGACTGATGAAATCCAAGTTAGCTGCAGGAAACACAGGGTCTGAAAAGAGCTGTATTAAATCCAAAATTGTAAGCAAGTTGATAGAAAGGAAATTTATTGTATTCTTCATGCAAACCAAAGCGTGCCCAGGAACAGCAAGAACTTGGAACTTGCCAATTCTGTTCGTGGTATGAGATTCAAAGAAAAATATGTGTGAAAGCAACAACTGCAGAAACCCTTTTCCTAAACTAGACACTACCTACGATATATCTGGGAGTGAAAGGAATTAAAATGCTTGTTTGTATCCTCCTAATTTTCCTCTGTGTTTCCTCCTATGTTTCTTCTATGTCCTCTGTCTTTAGACATAGCAGATAAGCTGCAGGAGTATTTATTTGAAATTACATCAAAATAACAAAATCATAAAGGAAAAAAATACTTTTTACTAATACTTGTGCAAATGTAGTGCTTATCTTCAGCCTCCCATAACACCCAGGGAGACTGTGGGCAAAGAATGAACTCTAATGGTAGCTTAGCTCTCAACACTGTGTACTAGAGGTGTACCAGTGTTTCTTTTCTGAGGTTCAAATACTTAACAGCATGGCTCTATAAGATGAAAATACAAGAACATCACTTTACAGTTTTCAAGAATCCATGTAAAACCAGATACTATTTATATGTTGTAATTAGAGTTCATTCAAGAACTTTTCTTCTTCTCCACACTCTTTCAGAACTTAAAGCTGTAACAACTCACTGCATATATTCCTTATGACTGAACTTAAAAGGCTGAACATAGATGTGAGGACAGTTCATCGCCTTGGATAATTAGAACCATGAAGCTGACTATATTCTATTGACCTTTGATTATCAATATTTCTTACTATTTAAAAATATAGCACTTTCTTTACTTTGGTATAGTTTATGCTTTTGCTTCCTTCTAAAGATGAATTCATTAAGATTTACTAAGAAGATTGTCAAACTTAAATAGTCAGGGGGATCTCTATGCTCTACAAATTGGACCAGCATAAAGTCCTTGGTCTTGCCTTTGTAGAAGGGAGGAAGTAGCTTTTCAGACTGGAAAGTAGTAAAAGATCCCACAGACTAAGGAAGTCCTGTCAGTCCCTGACTTCAAGAGGCAGAGAAGAAAAAAAACACAGGATTTCCAATGTAAAGCCCACTCATATGGAAAAAAAAAAAAACAAACAGGAAATAGGGAAGCTTGCTGGACACCAACTAGTGGAATTCTTCAGAAAGAGTGCATGTGCAGTTGTAAACAGTAGCCACATTTTTAAAGGGCTATCAGCTCTCCTTGACAGTGATCGCAACAGTTGAAGGTGATATCTTCATATCTTGTATATGGGTGAAACCTTCCAATATTCTTCTTTGTAGAAAGGAAGGAAGAGGGAGAAGTCTCAGAAAAAGCTTCTGTTGATGTTTCTGTACGTGCAGCTGGATCCAGTACACGCAGCACCTAAGGAAGGAAAAGCTGAGAATGAAAATCTTACCTGCTTTGACCCAGTTATCTGTGGTGCTAGGGATGGAGAAGAAAGCAATACATATTGTGCTTATTCTCCCACATTTTTGATTTTCAAACACCAGACAGCTCTACACAGTTATGTTTCCCCTACGTGTCATTTTTAAATACAATATTAAGTAGTTGCCACAAAGCAAGGCTTTTCCTTCTGATAACATGACCCAGACAAGACTGAGTTATACGAAGGGTTCTTACCCTTTCAGCCATTTTCTCAGCAGGGGTATTGCAAAACTCCACAGCCGTTGAAATCTTTTTCGGACTGCTAGTTCCAACGTTTCCAAGAAGGTGTGAGCTTACAGCTTTGGCTAGTTTACAGTTCACAGCTGCCAGCTCTGTTGTAGTGTAAGGCTGGGCACTGGGATAGTATGTCTGCTGTCTCCCCCACTGAAGAGAAACCATCAGCTCCTCCAGCAGCCTGCAGAGAAAGGCAAAAACTAGTGGTTTTCACATGCTGTACTATGAGCACACGTGCTTCAGAGGAATCCTTTTTCCCTAAAGTCAAATGTTCACCAAAAAAGGTTTCAGTAAAGAAAGAATTAACATTACTTTGGCTTTCAACTCTGAAAATGAAAAGCAGCTATACTAATTATCAGCCTGTCTTTATTTAAATATATCAGAAATAGGGGAAAGTTAATTGATTCTTCTCCAGCCCGGAATAAAGTGACACAAACGAGAAGTTTGCAGAGAGGTAGTGGATTAGAAAAACCATACTTCTGTGTATGAATCATTTCTTGACGGAACTGATCACGTTCATTCAACAGATCCTGGATTGCACTCTGTGCATCTCTGGTTTGACGCTGAAGAACTGCTCTGGTATTGGTTAGCTCATCAGCCATGACCCTGCAAAAGAAATCTCCAATCAGTAATTTTAAGTGAGCAGTTTGAAAGTCACCTTCACTCAGACAGTATTTAATCAGCTCAGACTAAGGATTAAGCTGCCATTCCCCTTCCTTCTCCGTGCAGGGCCTATATCAACCTAATTACAAAGGACAAGTATTAAAAGCAACCTCGGTTCAACTGCAGTCAATACAAGTGCAAAACACTGTTTCAACTTGCTGAGAGTATAAAAACTCTCTACAAATGGGTAAGTGAACATGGTGGAAGTAATTTAAGTAGTGGGTCTTTTTCATAATATGCATTAAGCAACCCTAATTACATTTTAGCAAGTTATATATGATTACAGTAGGATTTTAATCTTCTAACACTACTTGCAGATCTTGTAGATCATCTACTCTTGGCCAAAAGTCTAATCCTTTGTTAAATGAGACTGACATTCAGACCAGCTTAAGATTTGCTCTAACTCTTTCAGAGATGCAACCTCAGGGATCCTAGCACTAACACAACCAGTGTTTAATGAAGAGGTCTCCCTAGTCTTCCATTCTTAGTTGCTGTTTTAGTGGATTCCTGAAAAATTAATGAACTTTTTCACAAATTCATGATTGTATCATACTTCCATCTGTCCTGAAAGGTATTTTTAAATCCTAAACTGGACACGAGTTGATTAGAAATAAAAACTTCTCTTACATTAACAAGAACTGGAGTTAACATTTTAGGAGTATCAGAACCTGCTCTATTATTTCTGAAAGGCAGAACTATTGAGATTTGCAAGGAGCTTACTTTCCTTATGACTCTTTAATCTTCTATGAAGTCTGAAACTTGCCACAGTAAGTGTCTGACAATAGCTGTTGTGACTGCCCTCTGCATATGTATGTACATTCCCAAGTGCTGCAGTGAGTGCATGTAATAAAAGCCTGCAGGAAAACGGTGCTTGAAGTGGGAATACCTGCTTGCTAGGAATTTGCTTCGCCACACATCACACTGTATAGACATGCGCTCCAGCTGCTCAGACAACTGAGACAGATTCCGGCCCAAGACTTCATTTTCTAGGATAAGCTGATTTTTCTCACGAGCCATCCGTTCAAAGTGATACTGCAGATCATCCCCAACAGAAGCAACAAGTAATTTCTTCAGCTCTCGGTTCACCTAGAATTAGACCAAACTATCTGATCACTACTACTATCACTACAGACTGAAACGCTTTCTACTTTCTGAATGAAGTGCAACTTAGGAAACTTATTTTTTTTAACACGTGCAGTTTCTGTTTCCAGAATGGAATGAGCCCAAAGGAGAGGATATTAAGCCTCATGGTCCACTCCAGTGAGACAAACTTTTAAGAGTAACGCACATTTAACACTTTCTTGTTTAAATTTTAACAGCATTCAAGCGGGAAGAATGAAAATCTGATACATAAAACAAAAAGCTTCAGACCTATTCAAGTCCTGACTCAGTGAGATAGCAAAGGATTATGTAAGACATTCATAAGTTACGTTAGGTAGAAAGTTACAGTTACTCCTTCTGTGGTGTAACGTTTTTTGTTTTAACTAAGAGTTGGGTTGAGGAACAAAATCTTTCCTCTTAAGAGACATTTCCCTGCAGCCCTATGGTGTATTTCTCCCAGATTCACGCTTTGATATTTTTATCTGCTGACAGAGAAGAAGCACCAGAGGACTATGATGCATTTCTACTCTGTAATGTCAAAAGGAAAACAATTTGTTTCAAGGCTTCAGTGTCATAGCAGTTATCTTTGATTTTACACACAAACTAAATAAACCAAAGCGGCTCAACTGTGTGAGGAAAAAAAAAAAACCCTTTCACTTCTTACCTCTGTCTGCACACGTAGCTGATTAGAGAGACCTTCTTTATCCTGTAACAACCGCTTTTCCGAATTCTTCAGCTTTTCGATTGCATTTTTTAGCTCAGTCTGTTCTTTCTTGGGATCTGCGGTTCCATCTGACTGATGGAAAGCATCTCCTTTGTGTCCCGCTGATTTAGCTACTTTGGCATTTTTAGTTGGAACAACATGGGTGATAGCTGCTTTGGGGACTAAAATACGCACAGCTTCAACCTCTACTGATTTATCAGCATGTATCTGCCCTAGCTGGAGAACTCCAGGACTCAGTGATGACACTGCCTTTTTTTGTGGGCTGTGGCGGACGTGATGGTTTGTGGTGCTGGCTCCAGTGCTTACTTCCACTGATTCACCCGTCTGCTCTGTTTCCATGCCATCTCCAGGTCCTCGGATGGGTGACGACGCATAGTCAACTACAAATCAGAAACAGCAGAAGAACGTTACCATCTCTGTGCCATTGCAACTCTTCATTTATGTACTTCAAAGGTGAAGGTTTTAATTTTACACTACATGCATAAAACAGTTCTTTGCAGCAGGAGCTATCAAGCACAAACTAACACCACCAGAAGTTCAGGAAGCTTTAAGTACGACGTGTTTTGAAGTAAACGTTTAAAAAAGCCAACATGTCAGTTGCACTTCATTTTTAATCAACAGCCCCCAGTATTCCCAGTAAGGCTGCATTCTGGTCCAGATTCCCAAAAAGGCCTGAAATTCATTTTACTGAAAATCACTAAGTTTTTGGCTGAGTTAAATGCTATTTTAGTATGGTTGCCTCGCAGTGGGTATGGCAGAAAAGCTTCTCAGAATGCTGCTACACGTATTACTGTTATTTCTCATACTGCAGGCAGCACCATGTGCCTGCAGCCTCTGTCTAATCCCAACACTGAATTTCAAAAACACAATAGTGTTGCTGTTACACTGCTCTGTTCTCATGATTCAATCAGTGCCAGCGGTTTCTAAAGACTGGAAAAGGCTGACAGACAAGGGCACAGACACGTAACAGCGTGAGCGACAAGCTTGGGTTTTTCAGACAAAACCACAACAGGAAATCTTGTTCAATTAACTGCTCATTTCTTGCAGCTAAAGAAACAAGCCCTGAGAATTCAGGTTTAAGAACTAATTTCGTCCGCTCAGGTGCCACGCCACTCACTCACCTTTTTCTAGAGATGTCATTTTCTTGCTAGCAGTCAGCTCTTAACTATGTAAGCCTAAGGAAGAGAGGAGGGGAAAACATCTTCAGCAAGTGACCCTGTTTTCTACTACAACCTCTGAAGCTCGGTTCAGCAGCACGGTGATGTGAGCTGCAAGCTCTAAAGAAGGTAAAAAAAAGCCCACGCCTAAAGAAACGAAGGAAAACAAACACCGCTCCGAGACGCGGATTAAACGACAGATACAAGGCTGCTGCTGCTCCTCCCACCTCTTGCTCGCCCGCTTCCAGTTTTTATTCTCCAAATTTCCAGTCCCTCTCCTTTATCACAGCCCTTCCCGCCCCAGCGGCCGTCCCCTCACCCGCTACCGGCGCGCAGCCCACGCTCCCGTCACCTCCGCCAGCGCTGCCCAACTTCCGCTTCCGGCCGGGGCCGCCTGTCGCCCAGCGGCGGGCGGGGCGTCGGTTGCCAGGGCCGCGGAGGTGAGGCGGCCGCCGCCATGGTGAGCGCCGGGGCCGGGGCTCGGCTGGGTGGGCTGCGGCGCTCAGGGGTTGCGCGGTCTCTCGACGTAGGTCCGCAAATTCATGACGGTTTTTACAAGTCGCTGCTGCGGTTGTTGCCTTACGCGTTCCTTACTGCAGGAGGTTTCTGGTAGCGTGCTTCATGGGGATAAATGGAATCCGTTTCTATCGCTTATATTCGCCGAAGAGCTCGAAGACTGTCGCTTCACGATTTTCTCTCTTCTGACTTGAGAGACGCGGTGTTTGACCTGCATGTTATGTGCCAGCTGAGGTTTCACTGCCACTGAGCAGAGCAGAATACTTATTTCTCGTGTCTCACTTATTCACGGTGCCAAATGATCCCTTTTTCCCTCTGCTCCTGGCTGCATTTTCCTATCTAACCACAATCCACTGTAACCTTCAGGGATTTTCCCCTGTTTTATTGCTGTGTGTTACTTTTTCCCCAGGCATCTGAATTTATGTGCTTGGTCGTCATTGTAATAACTCGCAGCCATCTCTACGGTATTACAGAATTTCAGACCATTTCTCAGATCATCAAAAGCACTTTGAGCTCCATTTACCCAACTGCATCCTCTCCCAGCATAGTGTGAGCCTGGATTCTGAAAGCACACTTCTCTATTTCGTTGTCAGGGTAGCAAAGTAGGTGAAATAAAACCAGGTGTGTGACAGCATGTTGGAACCTCACTTGAAATTGACCCGCAGTTTGCAAGTATTCCTGGATGAGGTGGACGCACAGCATCCTGGAAGTAGGATACTGGAGTGGAAGTGCTAAGTGCTTGAACCAGTGATTGAGCACCTGGTGGGAAGGCCAAATAGCCCAGGGGAGCTCAGGTGCATGCAGTGAACCTGATTGACCAGAAGGGGAGGGGCCAGGATCCAACCCTTCCCAGACCTCATTTAACGGTTGGGGGTGGAGGTGTGAGTATCTCTCTGGAGGTCTCTGAGGTTGAATAGTTTCTTTATTTCTGTGCTTCTTACTGTTGCATTTGAGAAAATCCTTACTTGCTGCAGACTAGACCCTTGCTACTCTGCTGTTATTGCTGTGCTTCCCATCGTATTACAGGTAGGTTATCTAAGAGTTTGACACTGCATGCATCTGATTCAACTCATACGTTTTCAAATCACCATTTTGTCAGAAAGGTGGAGTTAAAAAATAAATGTGTACTTCTTATTGATTCATATCTTTTTCTACAAACTAGGCTTTCATCTCATGATCCTAATTATATTCTGTAGGTAGTGAGTTTTCTAGTAGAAGCTTGGTACTGTGCGGTTTACAGTCAGTACAAATTATGATTGTGTTAGTTGCAGCATGAATATCTACTCAAAAAGAAAATAAATCCTGTTACATGTCATACTACAGCCACAGAAAGAAAAATGTAGTTAACACATTGGATTGCCATCTCGAAAATGTTAGTTTCTTGTTATTCTTGAGTTTGTTGTCCCTTGTAAGGGTTCCAGGTGTAGAAAGACACCATTTGCCTGAAAAGAATGGCCTCTGAGTGCAAGTAGCTTTCCATGTAGGCATAGAGCCTTATTGCAGTTAAGCTGTTTGTAGCTGCATTTGCATACTTCTGTTTCCCTCTGTACTTTAATACAAATATTATTGTGGCCTCAGCTCTGATGATTCCAGAGTACATTACGAAGAATATCTTTCCATCTTGTGCATGAAGAACAGGTGGCGTAGTCTAATAGGATGTCATCTGGGTTTGGTTTTGTGGATGTGAAGGCACATGGTTAGTGAAATTTGAGCTTCTGGCTTCCTTAGCTCTTTTTGCAAAATCAGGGGAAAATATCAGTGAAGGAAACTCTCCTGGGGCCAGTTGCCTGAGCTTGCAGTCATGCTATACTGACCGCAATCTTACATATATCTGGAGATGAGCAGAATTTTTGAACAAGTATGTTACATGGCTGTTATTTTCAGTTCACTGATTAATTGAAGTTGTGCTTTCCATTCTGGAAACGAACGTTAGAGAATAGGTAGTAAATCAGCCATTTCTAGAACACAGCTGCAGAACCCTGGGTTGCTCATGGGTGTCTTACTGTGGTCAGAGATTCAGCTGCAGGCATTGTAAGGGCAGTACAGCTCATGAGCAGCTGTAGACTTGGTCTTGGTTTACTAGAGTTTCATTTTGGGAACAAGTAGTCTCAACCATACTGGATTAGATGGTAAAATGGGATGGTTTTGTGTAAAGAGATCTCATTCAGGGATGACTGTATGAACAGGCAAAACTTTCACACTTCATAGTGATGAACATGCACATATTTATGAAATAACTTCCAATAACTTGCAAATTCTGTACCTTTTATTGCAGGTAGACTTTGAGTGCAGCAGGTGTATCTGATAAAATAACAGTCTTTGGCCCTATATGAGCCACGTGAACACTGCTAGAAGAATATCTCTTTCCTGTGAGATGTATCTGATTGAGCAGTGGAAAGCAGTGTTCCAGGGACTCATTGTCAGTTTGATACTGCCATCTTTATGACATGACTTGCTATATAAAATACCCATCTACATATATAAAGCTGACAGATTTGAAATCCATGGGATAAATTGCCTCCTACTCTAGCCAACTCTAAGCTGTGGCTTGCAGGAGCTGCCATCTCTAAAAGTAATTTTAGATGCAATGATAGCTCTTCTGACTGATGTGTCTGAAGTAGCTCACGGTGTGAAAGGCAAAGTTATCTAGCATTACATAATGATAAATTCCTTTTTAATCTCCCTTTATTACCCAGAGTTGTCACTCAGGATGCTTCACATTATAGGTGCAGTTTTTAATAACTTTAGCACATCTATTCTAATTATATGGATTTGACTTTTTTTTTTTTTTCTGTCAGAAAGTGAAGAAATTCAGGAATTACTCAGTGAAGCGTTGCTGGGAGCATAAAGAAAAGTTGTCAATTGAAAGTTTGTGATTTAAAAAAATAAAATAGGATTTGTTGACGGAGTCAGTGGTTATTTAAGGAGTTGTGCCAGGCAGATTTCATGTGGATTAAATTTATACTTAATGTTGTATCAGAGCTTTGAATTTTTTTGGAGTCACATCTGGGCCCAGATTGCCATAAGAACCCCACAGGTCTGTGTAGGATCTGGAGAAGCTCAGAAGGATGGATGTGACCTTCAGGCAAGAAGCAGCCAAACTGACACTGAAAACATGAAATCATCATTTAGGTTGGGAGGGACTTCCTGGGGTAATCCAGTCTGACCCCCTCCTTTTCAAAATGTTTCTAATCAGTTCAGGTTGCTTTGGGCCGCATCTTGGTGGGTCCTGAATGTCTCAAAGGATAGAGGTTATGCTCCCCTGGGTAGCCTGTCCCAGTGTTCATTCAGCCTCTTGGCTAAAGAAATAATCAGATAAATCCTAACTGGAAATTCCCATGTTTCAGCTTGTGCCTTCTGCTTTTTTTGCTCTCAGACTTTGAGGAGGCTGGCCCCATCTTGGCAGTCAAGGAGCTTTGAGCTGCAGTCCCATCACCCTCACTCTTCTCTTTCCCTGCCTGAGCAGGTCCTGCTCTTTCAGGTCCATCTTGCATGTCTTGTTCTCCAGTCCCTGGTGGTTTTGCTGGCCAGTGGCAAAACTGAAAAGTCAGGAGGTTTTGTTGTATTATGCTCGCTCTCACAGTGAGAATAGCGAGCCTCTGAAAAGGGGTTTTGGCTGTTTGGTTGAACGTTTTAACTGATTTCATAAAAGTAAGTTTTTATAGGGATCTATTGGACCAGGTGGGATACTCTGTTAATCATTAGCTGACTGGCGGAAAAACAGAGGTAGTAAGGAACACCTGTTGCTGTAAGCCTGAAGCCCTGAGGCGTTTTCCATGAACACTGACCTTTATCAACAGCTGTGGCCGCCATGAATAATCACTAAAAGTACTATTTCATGAGTGTAAGCACTGTGCTTGGCCTAATCTTCCTAAGCTGTTTTGCCTACACCTGTGTCCTTACACAGATGGAAATCAGATATGCTGGTTCCTAAGCAAGTTGGCCAACCTTACCCGGAGTGCTTCTCGTTGGGTAGAACTCAGGAGTTTTCTCCCAGTCAACAAAATGCTTAAAAAACAAAACAGCATAAAGATGGAGAAGAGAAAATGTTCTATAGGTTGCTATTAGGGGAGCCTGGAAAGTATTTGTGTGTATAATGAGAGTCAACCCTGATAAGGTGAGCACATGGAAAAAGATTTTTTTTTTTTCCCCATGGTGATACCTGTAGATAAATACATTTCCAGTATGAGGTTGGCTTTGCAAGTTGTCCTGGAGTAGGCAGTTCTGAAACTCCTCTCAAACATGTGGTGTTGGCATTGAAGGAACTTGATCACCCAAGTGGTGGTGATTCGTGCTTTATTATTTAGTCATTTTTATCTTGGTTTATCTGTTCACTGATTTTTGAGGCAGCGTACTTGAGAGCGATAGCAGACATAGGTGGCTTCCTTCTGATGTTTTCAGAACCGGAATGGTGAGGCTGAAATAAGGTGATCAACCTTCCTTTGAACACTAGATGGTGCTCCTATATTTGCAAATAAGCGGCTGTTGGCGGTGCGGTCTGGAGGGCCTGTTGTATGTTCTCTGTTTGCACGAGATTCTTCGTTCACTGCCTTGTTTAAAAAAAAAGTCATGCTTTTTTTTTCCTGCAGAATATTCTAACATGCTTATAAAGAGAAGGCAAATAGTACGGAGGTATACAGATGGGAAGCGGGAAATGTGTGGACATACTTGAGGCTACATGCAGATTCTTCCATGTGAATGCCATGCATGTTTAGGTATGGTTTTTCACTAAACTTAGTCACCCTTCTGTTTTTATCCTTTCTGTGTATTCATTCAATTACTGTAGTATCTAGGAGCTGTGGAGCTGGCCTAATTACATTGCTGTTCCTTATTGTGATGCTGTTGTACCACATCTCTTAACTGATTGGGCTGCAGCCTCGCAGCCTGAACATTCACAGCTCACTTGAGAGAAGGAAAGTATTATGGAATCATAAAATCACCATGATTGGAGAAGACCTCCGAAATCATGCATTTCAACTGTCCACCTACCCACCTACCACTGGTATTTCCCAACGAAACCATGTCCTTTAGTACAACACCTAAATGTTTCTTAAACACCTCCAGGGACAGTGACTCAACTACCTCCCTGGGTAGCCTATGCCAGTGCCTGGGGAGCTGTTGGGCTACCAGTGGTTCCTGGTGGCAGTGGGGCAGTATCAGCATCCCTGCTCTTCTTCCTTTCATATTGTCCAGTTTCTGTGCTGCAGTGAGGAGTATGAAGAAGAGGAAAATGAAGATGTATGTACTAGCTGGGCTGCCTTTGCCATGGTTTTGGGAGAAACATGGTAGGGGCTTATACACAAGAAGTCTGGGTGTTTTATCCATCAAATCTTTCTATTCTGTGAAAGGAAAGGTGATGATCCTGTTTCATGAAAGTATAATGTGGGTTGCATAGCATCCTTTTTCTAAAAGTGCTGTGCATTAAATGCAGCTGTGGAGGTGGAGAAAAGCGTCTTCACCAAAACCACGTACAGGACTAGAAGTATCCTTCAGTCACTGCCTGCATCCAGCAGAGACCCTTCACATCTCTGGGAACTAATGCAGACTGCTCAAAAATTTTTGTGGTGACAAAAAACCTGTGCTTTGTGAAGAGAATTTTTTTAATAATTAATCAAGCATTATCTTTATAAAACTGACCTGTAAAAGGTCATTAGAAATGGCAGAGTTTAAGAACAGGACTGTAAGTACCTGCTTTGCTTCCCTTACCCCACAGAGGTTTTTACTTTTTGACAGCTTTACCAATGAGAACATGCTGAACAGCTTTTTTTTTTTTTTTTTTTTTTACAAATTCTGTTTGTGTTAATTGTCATCAGTTTGACATCAGAGCACAGAATATATATGGTCATTACATCTGTGCTAGCTCGGACTTGGATTTAATCCAACTACGTTAGAGTTAATATTTGACGCAATCTAGGAAAAGTTTTAACTTCAGCAGTTGGTTAAACAGTAGTGTAGACAAAAATACTTGCTTTAAGTGCCCACAGTAGTGAATAAGAAACCTGTCAGCAGAGTTGTTCACCTACTTCAGCGGATCATAAATCTTCACTACTCTGTTACATGCTCTGAACGTTCAAGGTAGATGCAGCATGCATGGTCTTTGGAACATTCACTCAAACTCCTGGGTGTTAATGCTTGCTGGTCTCAGTGAGCTGAAGGACTCTTGACTTCCTTAGCTGTGATTCCAAGGCAAACAACTGGTTCTTGTTAAAAATGATTTTCAGAAGATTATTATGAGCTGAGATAAACTAAGGATGCAATAGGCATTAGGTTAGGCTGAAGTGCTGTTGAGAACATTTGTTCAGGATTTGTGTTTTCTTTCAAACATTTACTTCCAGTTGCTCGTGGCTTTCTGAACTTTTTACCATTCTGCTTGGAACTTTCCAGGTAGCTTCTGCTGGGGGGTTGCAAATTTAATGGAATAAGGATTTGTGGGAAGCAAACTGAAACATTTACCGGTCCCAACAAATAAGTGTTCTTCCAAGAGCTTTTAACAGAGAAATGACTTCTGTAAAGTAAGACTGCTTTTGGAGATTACTGTCAACATTCATGTTTGGCTGAGCTTTGTTTTTCAAAAGTGTACATACAATGCGGATCAGAGCGTGTAATGGGATGCACTCTGGTGCCTCAAGCTATACATAGCCCTACTGCTCTCTGGAGTCACATGCATATGCTAACCTCACTGCCCTGTCAGAGACCCAGCATTCAGCAGCTGACTGGGGCAGTGTTAGTTCTGCCTCTGGTAATATATTTTTCAAAGCACCTGGGCTGTGTGCTGAAATGTTCTGAGTCTGTATGCAGATCTTCCAGGTCTGTGAGATAATTCGTGTTCTGGATGCTTTTCTGAGTCAGGGAATAGCTCTGCTTTCAATACAATCAGTGTCACGCTCTTCCTGAGTTGGTGGAGACAGTCAGTCTGCTGCAGTGTTACTAAGAGCAATTGGGAGGGCTGCTCCAGAAGTAATGCTTCCTATTTTATTATTTTGACCCAAGACACCAGATACGGATGGAAGTAGAAAGTAAATGTTCCACCAGTATTCCTTTACATGTTGTTGCCATGTTAACAGATGGCAGCAGAAGCAGAGAAGACACCTTCTGACAGGAAGGTGTCTGTCATGGAAGCGTGGATGAAGCAAAGGTGTGCAATTGAATTCCCCCATGTGGGAAAAAATGGCACACATTGACCTTCATTGATGCATGCTAAGTGCTGATGGAGACCAAACAGTGGATGTGAGCACAAGGAGGTGGTGGGTGGTGCATTTCAGCAGTGGCAACAGCAGTATGAAAGACAAGTCACGTTCTTGACAGTCGTGCACAGCTGTCACCCACAAAATGAAAAGTGTCTCGATCAACTAATCAGTGCAAATTGGCGTATTACAACAGGGAACTTGCCACCATTGTTTCCAACACGCTGAAGCCAATGTTGGAATAATGCAAAGCTTGCACCGGATGAGTCTGATGAATGCTCACACAGGAACAGACAGAACAGTGTATGCAAATTTGCCAGGATCTAAAGGGGACTGTTTCCTGCCTCTGATTATCACCACTGATGAGATACAGTATCTCTGCTACTCACTGCAGTCGAAGTAGCAACATGTGAATTCCTGATTGCAGAAAAAGTTCAAGATGCAGCCCTCAGCCAATGAAGTGATATGTGCTGTCCTTTGGAATAAGGAAGGAGCAATCCTGGATTTCTGGGAACCGCTGCAAACCACCAACTCTTACTGCTTCATTGTAATGCTGACTGTAATGCAGCTGAGGGCTCTGACTGCCAGAGTCAGGACAGAGAAGACAAGCTTTCTCCTGCAGCACCATATTGTCAGGCCCCATGCCTGTTGGAAGATGGTGGAACACACTGCCAATCTTGTCTGGAGCAATCTTGTCTGGAGTATCCTACCATGACCACTGTATATAGCACCTTCTGACTCCTCTCTGTTTGGGCCAGTGGAACATGGACTGAATGGGCATCGTTTTCTCAGCTCCTATGACAGCATCATTGCTAGGAAGCAGTGGGTCACTTCCACTGTGGCAGATTTTGATGAGTGCAGCATGTATACTCTTGTTTGTTGCTGGTGAAAATGCACAGCTGATGGTGGTGACTGTTGAAAAATTGTGTTCTGTAGCTGAGAATTGGCTCTGTCAAACAGTGTTATTGTGCTCTTTGTACCTGTTGTAGTTTCCACAGAAATAAATAGGAGGCATTATTTTTGGAGTGACCTACGTATATATGACTGTGCATCATGGAACATGCATTTCATGACAGTGTTTTGCTGGACTTCTAAAGCTAGAGCAGCAGTACAGGATCCTGCATGTGTTTTAGAGAAATTGCATTGCAGTGTCATTAAAACGATAACACGAATCCTCTAATTACTTAATTAAAATGTGATTGCAGAGGGTTAGAATTAGATTTTGAGGATTTCAGTGAACTGACTGACTTGACTCTCTTATGTGAGGGATGGGGAAAAAATAGGGAATGTCTTTCACTAATCCTGCCTACGTGCTTCATACAAAGCCTGCAGCTTTTGCATAATGTAGTAAAAGAGGATTTCTTCCTTAGTAAATTGACAGAAGGGCCAGATAACTTTGTTGTGAGGTAGGAATGCAGATTTCTAAATCTGAGAAGAAAATTTTGTGTCTTCAGCCTTCTAGAGCTGTGTTCATCAAGACCCCTGCATGTACGGAGTGGATTTGTTGAAACAGCATCCCAGTTAATGATGGCTTAGTCAGAACAGGGCAGAAGAACTGTTACTGCACAGCTGCCCAAGCAGCAACAGTCATATAAGCATACATAGTCCAAAATACATCTGAGAAGCTGGGCGCTGGTGATATTGGGAGTTAGAGAACTGAAACTCAAGAAAGCAGTAGCTGTTTATGGCAGGATTAATCTTATACAATGCAGCTGTGTTTGATTCATGTAATAAGATTTCCAGAGGTACTTATTATTTCAATAACGTATCCAGTACCTAACTAGTTTCACATAGTTGTCCAGAATTCGTGTAGAATTTTCAATAGGTAGGATTTGCTATATGCTGGGGAGGAAAAAATAAAAGAGACTTTCAGAACTCACCAGCAAACTTCTGAATATCTCATTCAGATTGAGAATTATCTATAATCAAGATACTGTCATGGAAATTGCATGTTTCTTAATTTGAAAGTGATCTTTTTGACTCTTTGAAGAAAAGCCTGTTGGGGAACTGGGGAAAGGTGCAAGAGCAGTGAGGGGGCTGTTCTAAAAAAATTATACCAGTTCTAGAAATTATACCAGTGACTGTGTCAGAAACACAAACAAAAAGGAGGAAGAAAATGAGGCTTAAGAGACAGAGCTAATTGAGAGCTCTATCTGTGGAGTGCTGTGGATTTAAGTTTTACCTGGAAAGTATCCTGTATTAAAAGAAAGACAGAGATGGGTTGAATCACACAACTTAATAAGCATGCATTGCTAAGGATTTATTTTGGGATTTAAGGGTCGTTACAATGCTGAAAATAAGAGCACTTTCTGCCACTCAGAATGCAATTTGTTAAATACCACTGGTACATTTGAAATCTCCTATTCCTTGCAAATTGATCACTAGCATTTAATAGCTTAGCTACTTCTACACTTTTTTCTTTCACAGATTGGTATTTTTCTTTTAATTAAATGTTGATGTTGAAAAATAACTTGTGGAAAAAATTCTATTTACACTGCACACAGCTGCTTTCAACCTGTTTGCCTCAGAAAAACAAAGCTTGTGTCATTGTGTCATCACAGTGTGTATCTGACCCCCATCTTCTGCCCTTGCTTTTCCCCTGGTAAGTTTGAGATTTGCTGGTAGATGTCAGGCAGGTTTCACGGAGGTGTGATGATGTTCCTCCAGGTGTCACAAAGAATGGGAAGGGGAAAGAAACCTTCGAAGGCATTTTTAAAGAATTCATTGTTGAGTGCAGCCTTAGTTACACTTCAGAGAATCCAGATGAGTTTGAGCCTTTATTAATACTTGAGCTAAAGAAAAGTTGCATTCAGAATGGTCAGGAGTGAGAAAGACCAGTGCAGAAAAACAGGCCTTTCTTTCTTTCTCATGCTTTCTTGCTCTTTATTAATGTCAGATGGTCCTAAAGAAAGGCAGAGTGTAGTGACATAGAAGTATATTTGCTTAATCTTGTTGTTTAATAAAGTGAAGTACTGAGGCCTTGTTCAGTCAAACTGAAGAACATAGAGAACGTGGAAGGTATGAAGACAGGCTTGTATAATGAAACAACAAATGCCTTACTTCATGATAAAGCAGCTCTATCCATTTTGCAAACTGTTCCTTTGCTCTCTGAGGAGCATCTTGCTGTAGCAGTCCAGACATAGATTGCATTATAGGAAGTTATGCTTTTTGTTTTATATAAGCTAGAATGGCTTTACAGCTCTTCTGATACAAGTATCCTTTATTTACTAGTGCCCAGAGAGCAGCATGCCCTCCTGGAGTAAAGATGTTTGTTAAAGTTGGAGGAAAAGAGGCACACAGTTATGTTGGCTTGCCTGAGGTAGCACAGGAAGTCTGTGAAGAGCTGGAGCAAAGAAATCCCAGTCCCGTTTTTTATTTTCCATCAACGTTTCCTTAACAAGTCAGAAGACGTTTCGTAAAGTTTTTCCCCTTGAGTGAAAATTGGTTGCACAAATGGAGCTGGGCAGTTCATTAAATATTTTGTAATCTTCTAATTAATTTAGCTTGACATGTCTTGCTTGATGTTTCAAGTCCATCATTTTATATAACACTTTTGTTGCAATTCCGATTGTTTAAAATGGTTTTGATTTAGGTCCTTCAGCTTCATGAATTTATCCGCAGGGGGCTGTCACATCTGAGATGTCCTTACATAAAAGGTCTCAGCCCACTGGCAGAGACCTTTAAAGCTAATTGCAGTGACATGTTTTGTCTGGTGTTGTGGATTCACAAGCACACGGTGCTACTACAGGTGTCTTACCGGACACACAGCTCCCTAGGCAGGCACACCTAGAAGCATTCAGCTGAAAATAAAGCCAAGCTGTCTGAATGTTGGAATGGGAGAGCACAAAACCTGGTAACAGTGTAAAGCAGCAGTAGTAGTGCTTCTGGGGCTCTGAAGAAGGCGAGTGATCCTGTGGCAGTGCTGCTGTCTGAGGGCTGCTGGGGGAGCACTAGTCTGTGAGTGGCTGCCTTGCAGGAACGTGGAGGTAGAGCTGACTGAAGGCCGTGTTGTCTGCTCCTCAGCCTAGGACTTGTCTTCTCAATTTTACTGAAGTCCTCTTGAAGGTAGGGTTACATCTGGAGTGGTGTTTGGTCTAGAAGATTGAATATCTTGTGAACATTGAGGAGTGGTTTCAAATAATTCAAAACAGGACTTAAATACCAGTTGGAACAGATTGATCCGTGTATCTGCAACTTTGTGATGCCATTCTGAAGATGATGTTTTTTAGGAAGGCAGCTGGTCAGGTCCCCCACTTCAGCCTGCTGTCTGATGAGCATGAGGCTTTTCATCTGCCAGGGGAATACGCAAACACACAGTGCAAAAGTTTTTTTTTTTTTTTTTTTTTGTGTAGAACTTTTCTAAAGTAGAAAGGTACACCTGTGAGCTGACCTTTTCAGCAGTTTTTTTGCCAAAGAGAGCACTCAGTATGCTTGAATATATATATATATATATATATATATATATATATATATATATTCCCTTAAATATATATATATATATATATATATTCCCTTAAAAAAGCACTGTATGCACCCAAAGCTGCAGCTGGTGTTCAAGGTGAGGCCACACAGTGCAGGGCAGAGCTGGACGTCGTCTTCTTCTCCCACCTAGTGGCAGTGCAGGGCCTGGAGCACTCTGAAGAATGGTTGGCCCTTTAGGCTGCCAGGGCACTTGCTGGCTCATGTTCAACTTGCTGTTGATGAGACCCCCAGATCCTTTTTAGAGGGGCTGCATCTCACCTCCCAGTCTGCATGCTAGTGCATGAGTAGACTATGTTATATTGGATTCAGCTTCATATCATCACCTGAAAAGTTTTAAAATAATTTACACCTTTGACCTTTGATACCATCTTATTTTTTATTAGAAGTATTCTTGCTCATCCAAAATATGTCTGAGTGTGACCCCAAGTTGACATAGAAGGGACAGATTATTATTATTATTATTATTATTATTATTATTATTTTTCTATTAGAACTATTGCCAGAATGTTAGGAAGATTCAGGGCAGACTTTACAGTATGTTTTCTTTTTGAATTAGGAGACATACTCATTCAATGTGAGAATCATTCTTGTGCTGGTCCACTGTGCCACTGTTAATTTTTTTATAAGCAGCTTGACCATTAAAATCCATGCTTGAGCAAACTTTTCTCTGTGACATCACTGAGTTTTACAAAACACAGAATGCGGAGACCAAGATGGATCTTTCTGGCTCTGATTCAGCTTCTACTGAGGTTTATGCAGTGTTTTTATTGCTTCTCTGGGAGTTGATTCATGTTTTTATTTTCCTTCTGATCTGATTTCAGAACTACTGGAAAAATCGAAGGAGCAGCAGGCATAAAGCTACGCACTTAGAGCAGTGATATTATTTGTGACTCCTAAACTTGTAAACATGTGGGCAGCAGGCTGCAAGTCCATGTCAGATATTTCATGCATGTTGCAGATACTGGTAGCACGTATAAGCCTCAAGAGAGTCGGGATTACTAATAACATGCAAAGGTGAACTTTCTAGATACCTCAGATCTCCTTCAATTTTAACAACTATTTTGGTAGTTTCACATGAAATTTTTTTTTGAGTACTAAGCTATGGACGTTATGATACTTTGCAGACTGGTAACTATTGTAAGCACTGGTGGTTGCTTCTACTCAATTAGAAGAACATGAATTGGTGAACAGGTAGAAAAAATATTAAAGAATTGATATTTACTGATATTAACATAGACCAACTGATGATCAGAATTAGCTGTATAATAAGAGAGTCATATGAAAGGCAAGACCCTAGTAAAAAAAAATGTTACCTGTATATTGTCTTTCTCTTAAACTATGACGAGCCAGAAATATGTCCAGTAGAAAACAAATTCCTTAGACAGCAATTTCCTGTTTTCTCCATTGTAAGAAAAGTTCTAGGATGAAAATTCTAGTCAAAACTAGAGGAAGAGTGTAAGAGTATGCTCCCATAAGAGTAAAGTGATGTGGCAGCTGGGAAGCATCAGATTATGTTCTGCCTATTGCAGATTAGAGGGATGTTAATTATTTCTCTGCCTTCTCGTGCAAGTTCCATAGTGCCTGAACTCTGCTGTTCCATCACTGTGTTGCTTCATCTGAAAAGCTTTGTAAGATCTTTTGTTATACTACTGAACAAAAAGCTTTGTGGAAATTTAAGAGTTTTATAGAGTGGGTGATTATTTCCTGCCCAGCTTACTAAGCGTTCTCCTGTTGGTTATGGGCTTCAGTGGCAGCTGTGCTCCAGACATACCATTTCCCTCTGTAGCACAAGTTTTTATGAGCACAATTTTGTCATAAATGCTTTGATATAGCTTCCAGAACATAGCCCCATGCTGAGAGTTGCTGCTACTTCCTTTGCTTTCAGTACTATGTACAATTTTTGATTTTTTAAAATTCAGCTGTGTTTCAATAAATGTTTATGTGCACAGAGCATAGAATACGTACTCCTACTTTATGTTCACGCGTAGAAATATAAAGTAAGAAAAACTGAGCTAGCTAAACCTGCGTGTGTATCAAAATGTTTTTCTCTGCAGCTCATGAAAGAAGGAAGAAATACAGATTTTTTTTTTTTTTTTTCTGTCTTCACACTAGGTGAATTCCTGACATTCCTGATTTCATTGGCACTGGTTTAAGACTTTAAAACTATCACTACCTAAATCACAGAATCACAGAACTTTAGGGGTTGGAAGGGACCTCTAGAGATCATCGAGTCCAACCCCCTGCCAAAGCAGCTCCCTAGCCCAGGTTGCACAGGTAGGCGTCCAGGCAGGTCTTTAACATCTCCAAAGAACCAGACTCCACCACCTCTCTGTGCAGCCTGTGCCAGTGCTCCATCACTGCACTGTGAAGAAGTTCCCATGCACATTTGTGCAGAACTTCCTATGCTTCAGTTTGTGGCCATTTCCCCTCATCCTATCACCACATGCTGCTGAGAAGAGTCCAGCCTCGTCCCTTTGCCTCCTACTCCTTAGATATTTATAGATGTGCATCAGATCCCCTCTGAGTCTTTTTTTCAAGGCCAGGTCTCTCAGCCTTTTCTCATAAGAGAGGTGTTCCACGCCCTTTATCATCTTTGTAGCTAGGTTTCCTAATGTTGGTGGTTTTTTTCCACTGATGTGAAAACTGAAGAAGATAAAGTTTTATTGCTTGTTTAATAGTGTCAAAAGTAAGTCTGACGTCTCCATGAAAGAAGAAACCGCGTGATTGTGATGAGGGTACAGAGACAGAAATAAATGAAAACTGTTTTAAAGGGAGACAATTTTATGAGAGATGCATAGATTGACTTGTTCTATTATTGAACTCTTCACACTGATGTGATTTTTACTAGTGACTGACATGTTTCAGCCATTTCTTGAAATGACTTTATGATCAAAACTACTGGCGCTCCATGTTTTCTGGTATAAAATAACAATTCAGATTTTCCTACTGATTCCATTACTGTATGTTGAGGGGGTAGCTCAGTGATGTTTTCCAAGACTAAGTAGCCTTTTTTGCCCTGGATTTGCTTACCATCCTGAAGAAAGATAATGCAGAGTTGTCATTCAGCTAATATGAAGTAGTGGCCAGTAGAGCTTGCTGAGTAACAGAAATGAGGCAAAACAGGCACTGAGTAAGACTTCAGAATATGAACTCTGAACACATCTTAAAACCAAGGTTATGTATAATAATATAATATAGAAAAACAGGCCAGTTCTGTCACAGGAAAAAGACAGTGTAGTTTCTCTTTGTGAATATGAGGATGTTGATGACGGCTACTGTTGACTAAATAAAAAAACCTAATGGTATTTTCTTTCCTTGTTCATGTAAATGCATTACTTGTCCTAGAGAAGTGAGAAAAAAGATTCTCTGGAGGTTTTGCTTAACTGAAAATTATTAGTAGCTTCTTGGGTAGTTGCTACTGAAAAAAACATATTTGAAAAGGATACTACAGTATAAAATCAGTAGCATGAAGTAATACATATAGTAATACATATGTTTTGCAGTTATGAGGAGAGATTGGTAAATAACTGTCTGTTTATTTCATTCACAGAATCGTAGAGTGGCTTAGGTTAGAAGGGACCCTAGAGATCTTATGTCTCAGCATTCTTCTTGTGCTGCTGACCTGGGACTGAACGCAGTACTCCAGATGAGGCCTCACAAGGGCAGAGTAGAGGGAGACAGTCACCTTCCTCACCCTGCTGGCCACTCCTCTTCTGGAGTTAGTACTTTAAGGACAAGGACTACTTTTTGTTTTAGACAGCCTCTTCAGCAGACTGTTGCTTCACTGTGGTTCTGTATAACATTCATCCTTGGTAGGATGGTGACCAAATTTATCAGTCAAATGTTTTGTCTAATCTTCCAGCAGTATGAGTGTTTTTAAGGACAAGGTTGAAATTAGTCATTTACTGTTATCTATTAGCCCTCATTACTGTCAAGAACAGGCCTATATGGAAAACCTAAAATGTGAGGTTTGCCATAGGAAGATGTTTATTCTGGTTTACCAATATCTAGAATGATGGCATTAGCAATGAAAACACAAGCATGTCCAACTTAAACAAGGATCAGAAACTAGGCTAAGTCCACGGGCAGTTTTTATGCATCACTCTGTGCCTGAAAGACGTGTTTAAATAATGTCAAAGGCTGTAGTGTCTCCTGTAGAAATAACACAAGTTCCTTCTAAAAGTAACTTGTGCAAATATGACTTTCATTGCTGTAGGAAATTCTACATTTAGAAATAAGAGTTTTGCAGCCTTTCTGTGGCATTTGGCAAGCCTTCCTGATAGGATCATGTATGTATTTTGTAGCATAGGGGCACCATAGGGGCTGACAGTGGGGCATGACACATCACATTGTAAAATTCTGAAATTGCTCTTTATCTCATTCTTTCCCATTGCTGCTTGTGCTCAGACTATAACTTGTAAAAGCACTTGTCAGTTTTGAGCTGAAGATGAGGCAAAAATACACTTGACAACAAAAGCAGTATCACAGATTTGTGGATTTGTTTTTTTTTTTTTTTAATGTCTATAGACTTCCACTCACCTCGAAAGTGATTTTTTTTTAACCTACTTTCATAGTCATAAAAGCCCATGGGAAGTCCTTCTGTTCCATTGCTTAGTGGGAAGTCTTTGGAACAACTGAATTGCTGCAGTTTTCTAAAATCTAACAGCGAAAAGGCCCCGGTGGCTGCAACTCATCTAATAGCTGATATTGTAGTATCAATAGCTAACATACACCACTAAGAGGTGCTAGAACTGCACATTCATGTGCATTGCATTACTGTGTGCTTGCTTGCAACCCTCAAGAGGGAGTGGAGAGAAGCTAAGCATGTAGATACAAAACTAGAATTACTGCAGTCTACCTTTCAAAGCACGCTTCTTAAGAGCAGAAAATAAGTTGTAAATGAGATCAGGTTGCTTAAGCTTTATGTCACATTCAGGAAGTTAACTCATCAATCAAACTACTGTCCATAGTTATGTTTATCTCAGCATTAACAGAAGTTCAGATATCACTGCCTGGAAAATAGTGTTTTCCTGTAAGCTGTGTGGGAAACATGTCAAAATTCAGTATCTTAATTGGGAACAAATACGCTTTTTCAACAAATGAAAATAAATCTAATCTCTGACTTAATGTCAGAAAGTTAAGAAGTCTCACAAGATCTATTACAGCAATCCAGATTTTGTGGCTGGTGGAATCAGTATAAGTTTTGAAATTTCCTGGAAAACTGTCATACTGTTTTTAATCGTACTTAAAAGGTGATATGTAACAACTGAAAAGATGTAACCTGCTGTATTAAGCAAATGATGATAGGCAGGGTGTGCAAGTGCATGCAGTAATGACATTTTTTTTTTACTTTTCTGATAACAAATGGCAAGGAAATTTTTCATTTTATTTATTTATTACATGTATGATTACTTCAGTAGCCCTCCCTTTTGTTTTTGCAGAGTCAAGATGACAGATTTGCTTTCATTGCTGAATGGTATGACCCAAATGCTTCACTCTTTCGGCGTTACGAGCTTCTGTATTATCCAAAAGATGGATCAGTAGAAATGGTAAGAATAAAAAAAAGTCTATAATTTTAAATGTAATATTCAGTTAAGCTGTTTATAAAGTGGAAAACCACTGCAAATTAATTTTCCAGGTAATTAAGATATAATTTGAGACGTACTTTTCTCTATTTCTCAAACTAGAAGAAAATCAAAAGTGTGAGTTCACAGTGGAGCATCTGCAAGAGCTTCCATGTTAATGATTTTTGTCTTAAACTGTGTTTTGGCACGGCGAGTTCATTTTTCAACAGTCTGTTCTTGTTTAATCTCTACTTGGGTTGAAGTATTGGAACTCAGCAGCATGAGAAACACAAATTGTAGATGATCCCTAACAAGAATAGGTTTTAGTTAGAATTCTAGAAGTCTGAAGCATTAAGTGTGAACAAGTTCTTTCAAAGTGGAGGTTTTAATGCAAGTAAGGATGCTTCTGAGAGTGGAATCCAAATTTTTTTCATTACTAATGCTTGCAAAGACCTTTCTGATTGGTGGTACGTTTAACTAATCCTCATTTTTTATTCATAGCAGGTTAAAACAAGCATATAGTACAGATAATCCTGTACTGATAATCTAGTAAAATAAACAAGGCTTTGTGCTCCCCTTTAGGAATGAATGAGTGATTGTGACTAGATTTTTTCTAATTTTTATTGAGGATCTAAAACTCTGCGAATAGCCTAAATTTGAATATTCACATCTATTCATTTCAATATATTTTTTAAAATTTTCTTGCCTTAAAAATCAAACACGGAAATAAGAAAGCTATCAGAATCTACCCTTTTCTTATCCAAACCACTGTTTACTGAAACCATAGTACCCACCCGTGTGAGGAGATGCACTTTGCACTTTTTACTGATAGTCTCTTTAAACAAACTCTACCGTGATGTTGTCCCTTTTAAGGTAGTTATTTGTATGATATATATGTGCACAGTTGTCAAAACGTGAGGATTTTTTTTCCTAGAGACAGTTAAGCTAATCAGTCAGGAGCCGTAATAATCTTCCTACACAACCATGTGTAGGCTGACAAAATTGTTGTTCATTTCTCCTAGACGTCTCAAAACAGAGAGCTTCCAAGGTGTTCTTGAGCTGTCTTAAAGCTTTATGCATCAAACACCTCTGGCTTGGTAGATTCTTACACTTTGCCAGTGTGCTTTCAGATTAAGATAGTATTGTGTATACACAGTCATGAGCTTGCATGGACTGTGTGTGATCAATACAACTGCTCCAAAAGCAAAAGCACGTATAATATTTCTGCAGAAAGAATTTCTCAAGATCAGTTTGGGGGTGAATTTGGGGACAGAAATCACATTTAACACTATCTTCTGGACTTGTTTTAAAAATTTCTCTGGAGTTTGGTGATTCTTTATTACTGCCAGATTCTTCTGGATCTTTGGTATCTTCCAAAGGAGATGGCAGCTGCTCACTTTACCTTTAATGCATAGTCGGAGAAGAAAGGTAATGGATGAGCCAGTTTCTCTCTGCTTATAAGAGAGCAATGCATAGTCAGAGAAGAAAGGTAATGGATGAGCCAGTTTCTCTCTGCTTATAAGAGAGCTGTTGCATAACCTTTCCCACCTCTGCAATGATAGCTCTCCTTTGTACGCACTTCAGCTGAGAGTGGCGTGGAGCTGTTGAACACTATGTGAAGTTCTTGGCTTTCCATTTCTTTCTTACTCCTTCATATCCTGCTTCTTCCTGTGAAGAAAAATTACAGTGGAAAAATGTAACAAGTTTCCAGCTTGCTTTGAGGTCATTAGAAAGCAGCACAGGTTTTTCTCCAAGGACAGTGAGCAACCGTTTGTGATCAGTGTACTATCCCAATTATCTCTGTTATTCATAGTTAACAACTCTTATTCAGGATTTAAAAGTTCCGCACAACTTTTCTTCCTAGAGGAGATTTCCTGAAAATGGAGAAGAAATCATTAAAAAGGACACATTCCTGGAAAGAATTATTGTGGATAATTTATCTGTACCATATAACTGAGAGGAGAAAGAGTGAAAACAAAATAATCAAAACCATCTTACATTTCTTCTGCAGTGACTTGTCATTTGCATTATAAAAAGATATTTTAAGCAGATCCAAAATTCCCCTCTAAAGAATTCTTAATACAGATAGGTTCCTTTTTTTTTTTTTCTTCTTTCTTCAACTTCTACTTGAGAAGAGAGAAAGAGCAGAGGAGTGTATCCTTCTTGAAACTGTTAGTGAAGTAATGAAGGTATGATCAAGTTTTTAGTTAAGATATTGAAGAGTTTTAATGTCTGATTCAGTTAATAGGACTCTTCTTGAAACTGAAGAATGCTGTGTTGGAGCATATAGGAGAGGGCTAAGTACATTTTCATTATGGAATCCTGCTTAGAGAAGGAAGTATCAACATAAAAAAAGTTTGGCTTGAAGAAGACAAAACTTTTCCTTTCCTACGATTCTGTTTCTCCAAGGCACTGAAGGGATGTGTAATATTTGTTCAGTAGAGAAGAAACTTGTTCACGAGGTTGTGTTTGTGCTTTAGCAGTCCAGCCAGAAAACTGCACATGAACGTCTTCCTTCTTGCTCAGAATGTTGATACATAGCTGAATCATCTTGACAGGCTTTTGAGCTTGCAGCTCTAGGCAGTGAGAACTTCTCAACCTAGTGCTGCAGCCATCCATCCATCCCTAATTCAGAGTTTTATGCAGTCAAATAAAGCATAATATCACTGGAACAATGCCCTGAAGAGGAGACGTGCCACAGCATGTATTATGGTCATTACTGTTTCAAGCCATTGGCCTGTGAAATAGCATAGACCTGCTAGAGGGAATTCTCATGGAGACTGGGCAGAGATATTCGCTAGGGACGCAAACCATTTATCATAGCTGGAATTAGCACAAGCAAATAATAAAATAAAAATTGCAAAGACAGCCATCACCCTGAGACTATTCAAACGGAACAAATGCGTGGTTTTATCTTCTAAGCATTCCTGGTGCACGTGCAAGTTCAAAGGGTTGAGAATTAAATCAATTTAATGATCAGACTCAATCCCACAGCGCTATGGAAATTTCTGAAGGAAAAGAATAACGCAGAGTTTCCCAACAGTGCAGATCTCTTGCTGTAGAAGATTCTAATCTACTTTTGTCTACAGTATGATGTGAAGAACCATCGTATGTTTCTGAAGCGCACCAAGTATGACAGCTTACACCTTGAGGATCTGTTCGTGGGCAACAAAATTACTGTGTTTTCTCGCCATCTTTCCATAGTGGACTACGGGGATCAATATACAGCACGCAAGCTAGGGAGCAGCAAAGAGAGGTAAGAAGACCTGGTTTTTGAAGTCTTCCTTTGTGACTGGGGTAGCTGTTCTTTACTGGAAGTGAGAAAAAGATTTCTGTACCATGGGAAAAGGAGTGTTAGTCACAAGTTCACATGAAGTTTGGAGTGATCTGGTAGCTGGAGGGAAGCAATTCCCTGCTTATGGGCAAAACCATCATCATCCTTCCCTCCTGACAGATCTTCAAGGCCAGTTTATCCATGGTATCAGATGCTGCATCCTTCAGATCTCCTCTGAAGAGCAGAGGTAGAGGAGGAAAACATGGGTTCCAGCTCAGCTTTGTTGCTCCCTCCAGGGCAGGCAGCAATAGTATTCTTGTGATTTGTGGATTCTCTTGGGGTGATATTGGTATGGTAACCTTAATGTGTGCTGGGCCTGAGTCTCACAAAACTCTCCTGCCTCTCTGCAGTCTGTGCAGAATGCTAGTACCTTACCAACCGAATCTATCCTGTATTATTAGTACTAATGACCAGTAGTGAGAGAGGCCCATTCCTATGCTCCACTGCTTTTCCCACTGTGGAGGTTCTTCTTAGAATGTTTTCAGCATTTCATAAACTATGTGTGCATGAGGATGAGAAGTATGGAGTGGGAATGTCAATAAAACTATGGGGTTGTATGTTAAGAGAAACTTAATTCAATGGGTAAAGGTAAGACTCGTCTCATTTCATTAGAAAGACATTAAGAGCCTATCCAAAAACAAAAGTAGCAGGAGAAACTTAATAAAATGACAGTAAGATTACTTTAGGAGGAGTTTAAATCTGATTTGGCTGCTCTGCATGTAATTTCTGAATTCAAAATTAGTAAATTTGGATCATTTGCTCCAGCTTTTTTTTTTTTTTTTTTTTTTTTTTTTTTTTTTTAGAAAAAAGAATAACATAGAATATTTTTGTAGGCATGGTATTCCAGTGAGCCTTGTTTGTTTCTTGCTCCCTTCCACTGTCTGGAGTTATTCTGAGCTCTTTTTGAAGAAGTGTAACTGGACACTTTGGAACAGCTGTGAGTTTTAACAAACATCTTTGTCTTAACCTCACGAAAACATTGCCTTGGAAATGACTGCCATAATAAGTTTTCAGAATGAGTTGGTTCTGGTGCTTTTTCTTCAAGCTAGAGTTGGGAATGGTGGAAGAGTAGCAAAGAGAGCAGAGAATAGCAGAGGTGGACTTCCGTATACTGCACTGTTCTCTTTCTCACTGGAGCGTTGAGATTACATCTGTCTTGTTTATGGGTTTTATGTCGATGTAATTTTTTATTGCTGCGTATTTCACGCTCTGCCTAAACTTGCATAAGCCCTGGTGCTGATGCATATATAATAAGAAAAGGTATCTTGTGATAAAATGGCACATTTTTCTCATAAGAGAAGCTGTATGCTTGTGCAGCAACACTATGTGTTCAGCAACACTGTAGTTGTGTCAGTGAGGTGGTCCTGGGTGAGGGGGTGCCCTACGAAAGGGAGAATTTATGACGTTAGCTGTTTGGAAAACATTTTAGGAATGTCAGCTGAAAGATAACGTAGATATGCAAGTAGTGTTACGTATTCAGAATGGCCTTGGGGAGCATAGTGAAAGGTGTCTGAAACAGGCAAGAGATTGTCAAAATCCAGTTTCTTCACAGAAACTGGCTTTCACTGGGTAAACAGGGTTGTAGTAAAGGAGTCCTTGTGCAAAATGGCTGCATGTGGACTGTTTGTCTTTTTTGGCTTGGTCCTCACAGCCTTTAAAGCAGTTAAATTAAACATACAGTAAGCATAAGAATTACTAAAAGTAATTTCTCGTTGGAATTTTACTAATAATTTTGTGGATATTACGAGGAAAGATGTTTGTCTTTTCTTGCAGTCCTTCACCGTTGATACTGTAACCTGAAGTAAATGTTTGAGCAATGCGTCCTTTCTAAGTAGTCTGTACTCAGAGTCAGTTAATAGCAATACTTTTGAAAATGGTATGAGAAAACTTGCCTTAACCAGAAATAATCATTCTTTTTAAATTGGATATGTTATTTGCATGCTTCTGGTCATTGATATAATGAGTGTCTCATCTCCTACAAGTCGTAAGCTACTGTACATGCAACGGTCCTATTATTAGAAATAGATCTCACAAGCATGGCTACAGCATGAGTTGTGCACCATTCCTTTGATCAGCTCCCATCTTCTGTTTTTTCAGTGCTTGCTGGAGTACTGTCAAACAGTCCTGAAAATGTAAGCAAATAGGCTGAATTTTCACTCTTTGTTCCTAGACATAAAACTGTTTCAAAGAGTACTTTGCAGACTCCATGTGAAACCACAAACATATTGCTAATTAAAACTAAAAATAGGACACATGAATCAAAATCCAATCTCAGAAACAGTCTTCAGCATCCTGAATTATTCTTTTTCTTGCCCTACATGCTTCTGAAAAGCTCACACTGAGATGTTACAATTTATACACTAATGCTAGAGAAAAGGTTTTGTTAGATTTGCTCATGGTAGTTTTTATTAGTGTATTCTAGGTAAATTACTTTATAAAGCAATGTTTAATTATGTATTGCTAGGAATTAGAGTTTTACTGGAAAGCTTGCAATTAGAAAAGTAAGGGATTATTTATTTCTAGTATTAGCAGTTTGTGCTGAACAGCCTGTGCAATAGCATAGATTAAAAATATCCTGAAGGAAACATAAACTGCACTGGAGATTTTATTCAGTGATTTGATTCTTGGTGATCATGGTAAATGAGGAAGTTGAGAGCTCCTTGAGCCAGGGTGCACGTCATACATTGTGTGAAGGTATGCTTGTCATCAGTCTAGTGCATAACTGCCCACCTTCATATGCCTTGATGCACATGGTGCATCCTGTCATATGATAAGTAGTATTGCAAAATCAATTTGAGCTATTAAATCCCTGGGAAAGAGGCTGGTCAGGCTACGGGCCACATGAATTATTCTAGCATGCTTTCCTGAGGTCAACTTTTTTGGTTTGGAATGGAATGCCCTGAAACATAGGCTCAGCTGACTACTCTAATGCAATTTCTTATAACTGCCTGCCTTCACCCTTAGTCCACAACTCTTTTTGTGTTATATTTTCCAACAGATCTGGCCCTGTGCTTATCTGTATGTGAGCTTTCTGATGCTTGTGGACATTGGTGTTGGTATCTGAGCCCTGAAGGTCATCTGTGTCTCTTAATTTCACATGCAATGTTGCATGCATTCAAATTTCCCTCATTACATTTCCTGATCTGATATCTCTCTTCCTGTAGATTTGCTGTAAAATAGCCTGTTTATTCCCAAAGCATCTGGCAGTCTCTGGTCGCTTGAAGTAGGGTAGTAAAGTTAGAGGAAGTTCATCCATACCCTGTATCCTCAGCATGTTTGCTGGTGTTAGAATATACTGCTGCAAACGTAAGGGTTGCTTTCCATGTTATGCTGCTAAGTAAAATGAGAAGTTTGCAGTTATTTACCTGTCATTTATGGAGGTTCTGCTTTAAACCACCTTATCTTGGGTGGTATTAATTATTAGAAACAGTGTGAAAAGATGGAAAGAAGCCTTTAAGATTGTCAGAGTCGCAGAGTTTCAAAGATACAGGGTTGAATAAATCATCTGTTGATTTGTAAGCTGAGCACATTCGAAGCTGACTCACCACACGATGAATGCAAATAGAAAATGCCATTTTACAGACCTTTTTTTTTTTTGCTTGTTATTTTTTGATTAATAATATGTTTAGTGCTTGGTGTACTTGGCCTGATGCAAAGCACACTAATAAAATTGTCCTGGCCTTGGGAATGTACAGTATAAAAAGATAATTATTAAAAAGACAGGATGTACTTGGAAACAAAAATGTGGGGGAGAGCATAGAGATTTTTTGATTAGTCTCTCTCAGAATACAGATGTCAGTCAGTAACTAATACCTTATCTCTCAATATTTTGTGTCCATTATCAGTGTCAGCTACTGTGGCACACAAACTGTATACCATGAAGTGTTTGTACTGTTCTGAGGAAAACTGGACCCTCTTGTCACTGGGGCCTCCTAAACTTTTCAAGTAACAATAAAGTAATAATTTCTCTCTGATTTTCATGGGTGAGGCATGTTTTTTAAGTAATATTTTTAAATACAGAAGTCGAACAGCTTGATTTTTATGTATATAATGATTATTTAGTAGAATAAAAGTGAGTATAGGGAGGAAAAAGAGAATAAATGAGTTAGGTTCCAACTCAGAGCAGGGAGTTAGGTGCATAGAACTATCTACCCTTACAGCATGAGAGAGATGTGCTTCAGAAATTTAATATATGTCTTGTACTTCCTTAAGTCTTGAGTATTCCTCATACCTTTTATGCTCCAGGAAGCTGTTCTTTTCTTTCTTGTTAAAGGCAACTATTTGCAACTATGAGGTTATCATCCTTGGATCTTTGAAGCTGAAATAAAATCTCACAGACAAGTTGCACTTAAAAAGCAATGTAGGTGTTAAATTGGATGGATTCTGTGGGAAGAATATCAGTTTAAGAATGTCTGTTTCCTGATAAGTGTTCAGAGTACAAGGAATTTCATGTGTGAAAAGAGAAACACCAAACTTTGAGAGCAGACTGTGAACAGTTGTTATGAGTTTGGGTTAGGAAAGGCAGCTGTTGCTGTGGAGTAGAGGTACATACCACTTTAAGAAGTGATCGGATTATTTGCTCTCAGAGTGAGGGAAGATGCTGCTAAATAGTGATTGAGAATGGAACGCTATGGGCTGACTTCGCTTAGGAAGCTGAGAAAATTGTAATAAGCAAAACTCATTCTTATCAGTATAATGTCTTGCACAGACATTCAAGAACAGCTTAGAAATTGATGAGACAATGGGGCTAGGATGCTTGACTGTGGCAGAATTTCTCTCTTGTATGTGATGCTTTTCCATCAGAGTATAAACTCAACATGCACACTAAATTCTTTATGGAAAGTAGTGTTGGCTCTATCTCTCTCCCTTCTTTTCTTTCAGAACATTGGCTTTGATTAAACCTGATGCAACACCCAAGATTGGAGAATTATTAGATATCATTATTAATGCGGGATTTACAATAACTAAGGCAAAAATGATGGTGCTTTCAAGGTAAGAAATTATTAAGGTTATCTCTATTGTATGTATTATTTGTGCACTTAAGGCCATTCTCTGAGGTTATCTCATGTTGTTCCACACGTTTAATCTGTTCCAGTGAGTAATAAGTGGAAGACTCATGTGTTTCATAACAACGTGTAGGTTTCTAAATGCATGAAGATAATTATGATAAGTATTACAAAGCTTTGCCCAAATGAGTATGGGTGATTAAATAATGTATGTGTGAATCCAAGTATGACTAGCATTACTTCAGCAATTCAGTAGTGTTCACCAATGACTTCTCTGTATATACTCACCTTGTGGCTTCCCAATACAAACCATATTATAGATTATAACACAGTTGTCTTAAAAGTATTTGGTTTCTTCGCTGTCTGTAAATCCACTGTCTTTATTTGTGCTACCAAAACCTGAACTTGTTTGCTTTTTAATAACCAGACAACCCAGGCAAAGCAAGTGGTCTTTCACTGCAAGGTTGATCAGGTGCATCTTCCTGAATGCCCCCTGTGCACTCTTTGCTGCTTTCCACCTGCCTCATTCAACCACAAGATTATGAGAAAGCCTTTTGCAGAGGAAAGTGTGAAGATGGTTAAATTGCCCTAGAAGAGTTTTCCAAGATTACTGTGCTATTTCTCAGTTGCTGCTTTGCCAAGTCTCTTGATAGGCAACATCTTTTTGACAAGAAAAACTAACCATATTAACTAATACTATTTTTGTGGGTCCTTGTGATTTCTGTGTAAGGTCAAGAACAGTTTTACCATAGCTCAAAGGCTTTCTGAAATACTGATTTAAAGAAAGAGTGACTAACTCCTCTTATTTGTGTTCACTTGCTGCAGTGTTTGACGAGTCTGGTCCCAGATGCTCCCTCAAACTACTCCAGTTCATGAGTTTAGTCAGGTTTGCAGTGCTGATTTACAATTCACAATGTCTTTCAAGCCAGTGTTTGTTTTGGCTTGGTCTCCTGCAGTCTGAGATATTTGATTCTCAAGTGTTGAGTGGTTCTTTATTTCAGTGTCTATGAACTTGAACTACTGAGCCAAGTTGTGTTATTTGAAGGAAATGGAAACTGAGTATTAAACTTTTATTGCCTACTGCTATATAAAAATCCCTGCTTGTCTTGTAAAATTGAAAATGATTATTAAGTGCAGAATTGAGCCTCAGTGCTGAATATAGTGAAATGATGTATGAGTATTTGTAGTTTCTCTGCATAATGTATACGCTGTTTCTTTCTACTGCCATTTTAAGGCTACAACTGTGGCTTTGCCAAAGTCTTCTACTGCATCTGGCATACTTGCTCAACCAAGCATCATCATCTGTTGCTTTCTGTAAAGAAATTATTACTGACATTCATCTGGCAGATCCAGTTTACTTGGTTTATCCCTTCTGTAAAACACTGTAGCCAAGATGTGAAAGCGAAGGCAAATACCTGCTTTGGTAGGTCAACTATCTAGACTCTTAAGTTAATCACACCTTAGTTGAGTCTATTATTCCCCCATGAACACTGTTTTCCTTTCTTTAAAAGCAGAGCAATAACAAGAGAGACAAAATGAAAAAAGAGCTAAGTTATACAACACAATCATTGTTTTATATTTCTTACAATAGGAATTCTTAACTGAGTAGTATACTCGATTTGTTACAGAAAAAATATTCCTGAAATATTTCTTTATATTCAGAAATGATATGGAATCTGTGTACCTGTTCCCATTTTTTAAAAGTCATTTGTTGAATTAGTTTCAGAAGAGGATGTTTTGCTGAGATAATTTTTGCTTACAGTTCACTTATTTGAAGCTTGGGAGTGCAAGTGTTCCTGTGACTAGCATTATTTTTAAAGCAACCAACCAGGAACTGTTTAGTTCCAATGGGCAGGTAGCCATTTTGATCCCCCAAAACAAGAAATGTATGACTGTTTAAATCTTTTGTCAATGTCAGGAAAAATAAATTACCTTTAGGTACTTCTTGAGGTTATTTCTTGCCTCTGGCAATATCAGGCTCAAGTCTGAGCTGCAAACGAAGAGAGATGTGAAAAGTTGCATCGCAGACAACAGTTACTGTGAGTTGGTTCAGACTTGCAGTCTGAACCTTGAAATATATTCAGGTAATTTCTTTCAGTAAAGGGAACTGCTCAAAGTGAGCAAAGTCTTAAAGACCAGAAAATTTCAGAAGATTGTTTCTGTAAGTGAAAATGATTTTCCAGATGGGAATCTTTTAGTCTTCCTGCGTCTCTACTTTGGTTATGAACTTTGTGCACTGACTGGGGGTCATCAATATTGCTTGCTTTCAGCTGTTAGTCCACTTGAAGACTTTGTCCTTCTCCACAGATTCCAGCTTCAGAAAATGGTACACGTTGGGATTTGAATTGAGCCAAAACCAAACCTCAACTTCTGTAGTTTTGAAGTTGCAGTTTTAAGATAACAGCTAAACTTGAAAACTTCCATGGATTCTTCTAGTTGTCATACAGAAAAAGCTGTGAAGATAGAAAGAGTTTACATTAGGAATGGTGTGAGAAAAAGGAGGGAGGAAGAGTAGGTGGTCAAGCTGCAGGAATTGGGAAGGTGAAAAGCCAGAGTGATGTCCCACAGGTGGATGCAAGGTGGGTCTGCACTACAGGCCCTGAATCTGGACCCTGAAGCTGAGCACAGTGCTGCTAGCAGCATGGCTGTGTCAGTGCAGAGCTTGGGGAGGGCCATCATCCTAGCTTCATGATGAATATTCTGGCATTTAGCCTGCAGCATCTGCTGTGCTCTCTCTGTACTCAGGTGCTGAGACTAAATAGTGGCTGCAGTATGGATATACTTTGTATGCTTGATGGTCTTTGTTTACCTGACAACATGCCAATCCCTTGCAATGGGAGAAGACAATGTGTAGTAACTGGAGGTCTCCCTGAGAGAAATGCATGGCCAAATTCAGTTATCAAAGGAAAAAGCGTAGGAGAAAGCATGTTTTAATCTGGAGGGGTTGTGCTGCATGTTTGAATTGTGACATTTGTGGATACTGAGTCGAACCCGATTATGCAATATGCTGTTGTTCACTGTAATCAAACACTAGCCCCAATAAGGAACTAAGTTTCAGTGAAGCAGATGAATTGTTTATCTATGCTTTAAAACCAGACTTCATTAAACAACGTGCACGCTCAAACTGAACTGGAAGATGAAAGCAATGTAACAGTGAACAGCTTGTCAAGAGGGTGTTTCTGCTGCATTTGTTTCTCAACCTGACAATGTGGAGCCTGTCAGTGACCCTGAAAATCTGTGTTAGAGGTTTCAGCAATTACTTCCTTCCCAGATCAGGATTGTAAACAGGAATTTACAAACATATCTAACCATGCTAAACAGGATGGAAAGTTAAAGGTAGGAAGGCTGCTCCAAAAGTAACGCCTCCTATTTTATTATGTGAGATGTCAGTGGAGACTGAGCCTTCCCACCAATATTCCCTTGCATTACACGTTGTTGCTGTGTGGCAGATGGCAGCAGAGGGGCAGTCTGACAGAATGGCATCTGACGTGGGAGTGCAGATAAAGTAAAGGTGTGTCACTGAATCCATGTGGAAAAAATGGCACACACTGACATTCACTGATGCATGCTGAACATTTCTGGAGACCAAATGGTGGATGTAAGCACAGTGAGGTGGAGGGTGGTGCATTTCAGCACTGGTGACGGTAATAGTGGGTCACCTCTACTAGTACAGATTTTAATGAGAGTGGCATGCAGGCTCTTGTTCATTGCTGGTGGAAGTGTGCAGCTAATGGCAGTGACTATATTGACAAGAAGTATTTTGTAGCTGAGAATTTGCTCTATCAAAGGTTGTTATTTACTCTTTCTCTCTATTGTACTTTCCGTGTAAATAAATAGGAGACATTACTTTTGAAACGATCTACATAGTTTCTTTTATTGGATATGAATACCCCATAAGTTTTCCAGTTTAGGAAGACATCTGTAGAAAAATGTTGATGAATGATAGTTTGTGGTTCTCAGGGTTTATATATATGTGTGTATAAATATGTATATATATGTAAAGCAGAATCTTTTTACTCTTTCAGAAAAGAGGCAGCTGATTTCTACGTAGACCATCAATCAAAACCTTTTTATAAGTAGGTACCTCATTTTTAGTTTGACATGCATATTTATTGTTCTGCAACAGCAGCTTATTTATTGTGGGTCCAAGTCCAAGCCCTTCAGTGAGATGTGACTCCAGGCTACACCTGCCCATGGTGGAGATCAGAAGATCTAGAACTCCCTTTTCATTGCTGTGTAATTATGTTTGAACATGTTGATAGAAGGCAGAAGTTTTGTCTGTGGTGTTATTTCGCAGATGTCTGTCTATAGTAATGATAGTTATCTGATGAACCTTAAGCTGTTGTCCACACTTACTCAGTCTTCTATCCTACAGTCCTATTCACTACTTCTTCTATATAGGATTTTTCTCAAATTTAGAAACAAACATTATAAATTATTTCAAATCAGTGAAAAAACGTCTTCCTCAAAGTGGAGTTGCAAAGGTAGATTGGGTTGCTCAAGGCCATGCTGAGTTGAGTTCTGAGCATCTCTACTGGATCATATATATTTTTGTTGGGTTTAATTTACAGCCCGGATCACCATATGTTTCCATTTTGCAGTGAGCTTCTCCAGTTTATAACAAGTGGTCCTGTTGTTGCTATGGAAATCTTACGAGATGATGCAGTTTGTAAATGGAAAGCATTACTGGGGCCTGCAAACTCTGCAGTGGCTCAAACTGATGAACCAGACAGCATTAGGGCAAACTTTGGACACGATGGTATAAGAAATGCAGCTCATGGCCCAGATTCAGTTGCTTCAGCTGCTCAAGTAAGTTTTTAATTGTTTAACTAGTTTTCTTATTAATTTAATTTGATAATGCAACTGGGTCAGGAATTCCTCATTTCTCTTTTTCTCAATCAAGTTCAGAATGATAAGGTATTTTATATTGCTCCTTTTTAGCATGGCAAAATAAATAGTCTGGAAACAAATCTTATTTATATTTATCATAAATTGAAGTCTTGATTAGGAGAATATGCCTAGTCTTTTAAAAACTTTGGTTTTTCACTCACTTCCTCTTCTCCACAGTACTTGTTCTTTACCTACAGCCAACATGTCTCTGCTGCCATTCTGCATAACCAATATTTATGAAGACAGACCTTTTTTTATTGCTTTGTGTTCTGAAAGGTAATACAGTAGGCCTGTCTTCTAGAGTTCAGTTCTCTTTTAATTTATTTGCATTCTGTATCTTTTTTGAGTGTTAAGGAAAAGTCCTAGGGCTGGAAGATAAATATTGCCAGCATTAACTATAGAACAGAGGTGTTTATGTACACTGATGTGGGGTAGATCTCCTGATAAGCAATGGCTAGAATAAAGTTTACCTAGCAGTCATTTGGTGCTGTGCTGTGTTATATTAGCTCTAGACTAGCAGGGAAAAAGATAATAATTGTTGCTTCCTAGATCCTAGTCTTTCCTCTTTTTACACTGGAACAGCTGTAGTAGTGCAGCTTGAGAGATCTGACCTTGGATGTCTCATAAACTGCCAACTACTGTGTACTGGAAAATATCTGTAGCAAAGGTATGCCAGTGGTGAGAGCAGAGTCAGCTCCTTGCCACAGCTGCCATGGGTTTGCAGGGCACAGAAGACTCACTGTGAAGCCTGGGTATTGCTCAAACACTGTGCTCAGGTGTCTGCGTGGTAGATGGGCCTCTGTAATCTCTGCTAGCCTCTAGTTTTGACAAGAAATCACTTTTCCAGACACTGAATATTTCTTGTGGTGGCAAGTCTGGTGGATTTGGTACATATCCAGAAAGAGTTTGAATGAAGATAAACCCTTATGAAGGAGAATTTGAGTCAGGAAAATCTTTGTAATTCTGATTAAGTAGACTGATGTCTTCATGCACAAAGGGGAAAGTTTCTCTTTGCTCCTGTGTCCTGCAGTGACTGCTGTGCTGGCTTTTTACCTGAGAGTGGAGAAGAGTGTATCTATTAGCATAAGATTCTGATCAGAGTTTGTAGTTCTTTTTATGTTTTGACAGTTTGAAAGCCCTGTTCATCTGTGGTATTTTTATAACTAAAATTATCATATTGCTGAACTTTTGCAGATATAGGCATCCTTGTGGTGTCACTGATACCAATCTCTGATAAAACAACTGAAATTGTGAATTTAATAGGCCTGTGCCTATTTTAACTTAGTAGGTGCAGTACTAGATGCTTGTTTAGCAGCTGCCATGGGAACCAGTTGGCTGCAGTTTGCAGAAGCTTTCCTGAAAAAAAATAGAAAATAGAGAGACCTGAATGGAATCTTCTGAAAGAAAACTGAAGTCCCAACTATGTCTAATGAATGTATAGTACAGGCTACAGTTAAAGTAGAACACTACATTGGGGGCTAAACGACAAATGAAAGTAGGCCCCTGGTGTACTTTGAGGTTGTGTTTCTCTTTCTGCAGGACAACATTTTTTTCATTCTGCACATTAGTAGCAAATATCTTCTTTTTAAGGCATCACTTGGTTTTTGTTTTGCATTTTGTTAACCTAGTCCTTCATCATTATTTTGTTACTTTTCTCTTTTGGCATTTAATGGACCGAAGAAAGTGTTAAATGTTTTAAGTATGCTGATAACTTTTTCTGGCTGCTGCTTTTAGAATGAGCATTAGTTCCCAGAAAAGGACAAAGTCTTTGAGAGATGCAGCATGTCACCAGAAGGAGGATGTAGAAAACTAACCCTTTTGGACACTCAAAATTGGCATTGTTTGGGGGGGGGAAGAGGAGGGGTACAAAAGCCAAGACACTTCACCTTCCTTTCTGTTGAACTGTTCAAGTCAGGGTTACAGGAATTGCCAGAGTAACATGAGGTAAAAATTGAGAAATAGTTAAGTTTATTCCATCTGAATGGAGCTAGTAAATTAAATGAGACAATTCCAGGAAATGGCCTTCAGCACTGTTAGTGTTACACATGAAAAAATTAGATGGATTTGGTACTAGTATCTCCAGGATATTATTATTTCCCTTAAATAGAAATTCATCAATTCTCTTACTTAATTTGACCAATAGGTCTTAAATGGAATCTGTGTTTTGGGCATTTGACTAATGTTTATTGGCAGATTGTGTAAGCTATGTGAATAAATGGTATGGAAAAAAACATGAAGCTGTCAGTGAACAGTAAAAAAAAAAAAAAAAAAAAAAAGTCACTGAGGAAAGAAGTTTGGGTGTTAGGATATCAAGCTTATTCCACTGTGGTCTAAGACCCAATAGTGATAGATGGAGGAAAGGAAGTGATAGGAGTTGAAGAGGTTCTTTTGATTCTTCTCATAAATCAGAGCAGTTGAGTTCATCAACTTCCATTCAATAAGACTGAAGAAAAAAGGATTAGGAGTCTGTAAGTCATGAGAATGGAGCCAGCAATTTTAGATGAATTTTAATCCTTTAAGACAAAGGAAAAAAAATAGTTGTAGATGGGTGGGATGAAGATCAGTTTTTTTTGTAAGGGAAAACTGGATGTTCATTGCATTATTGCTTAAGCAGAGGAAAATGTGTCGTGAAAAGAGAGAAGCTGAGGTCTGTATATGGGGGGTAGACTGGAAAAAGTACAGAGGGAAGAGAGAATTTAGAAATCCAGGAATACCTCATCTTCTATATGACTGCGGCAGCAGCACTCTGAGTGCTCTGAATGGAAATAGATTGCATTGTGGAAGTGGAAATGAAAAAAAATTACAAGAAATATTCAAATGATGTTTTTATGACATAACAATGTTGTTGGGGGGGAGAGATGTATAATAGTGTAGGGGAAAAGTATTTGTAGCATGAAATTTCATCATTTTCTGTGACTGAGCACTGCAGATGCAGTTACTTAGGATGAAAGCTCAAATATGCAGCTAGATAAAACTAAAATGTATTCAATTACAATTGTTTTCAGGAGCTGGAGTTGTTCTTTCCTTCCAGTGGAGGTCGTGGACCAGTCAACAGTGCAAAATTCACAAACTGCACTTGTTGCATTATTAAGCCTCATGCAGTTAATGAAGGTAAGCAATATGAATAGTGGGGGTGAAAGCAAACTGTGCTTTGTTGTATCTCATGATCATTACTATGCCATCTTTAAGGGGAAAGTGTGGAATTGCAGGAACACAGAATATTAAATTGTACTTGCAAAATTATGTGAATTCTTTTTCATAGACTTCTAGTATTTCTTCACTTTACCTTCATGGGTTGCATGCTGTGTGGATGCTTTTTAATTTCAGAATTAAAAGTGAGAGACTGAAATAAAACCAATAAAAAAAAGCTTAAATGTATCCTTACTGCTGCCTGTCTACCATGCTGTAGTGGAGGTTAGCTTCTCCATGGCAGAGTGAAAGCAAAACACCTGGTAATATTGCAGGGTCTTTCATTTACATAGTAACATGTTACATTAAAACTTCTCACAAGGGGACATTTTTCAGAAATGTATCTTGTTCTGCTGACTACAGCAGGGGTTGAAAGTAGCAAACATTTGTAGGACTCCATGATTCTTTGTGTTGGAGCATATATTGCAAGTTTACTATATAAGCATCAGAAAAGTTGAATGCCTGATTTTTACCATGCAGTAAATCTCACTTTTGTAGCATGTTCATAGGTACAGGAGCATGTATTAAGAGCAGTAAGTGCAGTAAAATATTTCAGTTCTGGTACTTTGACTATATTTCTGAGTGCAAACTAAATATTGTCCTGTGAGTGAATCTGGATTTTTCTTGGTAAGATGCGGAGCACTAGTCATTTCTGTATGGACAGCTAAAACGGAGACAGCAGAAATGGCCATAGTTTCCAGACCTTTCACACCTCACATGGGATATCTGGAGGGTTTAACAAAAAAGGAAGAAAAACAAACAAAAAAAAACACTAGAAAAAGACTTCTACAAGAGAGTCTTGCACTCAATGCTGATAAAACTTCTGTTATCTCTTGGAGGCCTTTCAGATTGTCTGCTGCTGATACATCTGCCTTGAAGCAAAGACAGAAAGATGTTCCTCTTAGGGAAATATAGGCAGCAGCTGGAACTATGACCTTACTTTTTGAACCTTTGTAAAAGGCAGACTTTACTGTGGTAGGATTGTTAATGTCTGTAATTTTTCAAAATCTCAAAACGAATGGGTTGAACTGTGTTTTCTCATACCTAAGATACATTTTCTATTAAATAAGAGGGCTTAGACTCTTCCTTGGTAAGAATAAGTTGTCCCTTCCCAATTTTAATCATTTTAATTTCTGTAGATTTCATAGTAGTCTGTCCATTACTTTTTTTTCTTCTTGATCTTCTCAGGATTTTTCTGAATGACTGGAGGTCAAATTCTGGCCCTGGCTGCAATCCCCTCTGTGTGTGTTGGGAGAATGGGGAGAAAGGGAGAAAGAGTTAAAGATACAGATAAGCAGAAGATATAAGTTCACACCCTGCTTTGCACTGTGAGAGAGAGACTGGTGAGAATTTGAGCTTAGGATCCACTAGTATAGTCTTCTTTCTCACACCACAAGGAGCTGGGAAGGTAGATCACAGCTTGCAAACAATTAAAATTTAAAGATAGTGTACCCTGTGTGCGTGTTCTCCATCCATAATGCTTTGAATAGTTCTTTCTACAGAACAAAGTAAGCAACACTGCATTTTCTAAGCTAATAAAATGTTTTATTTTGAAATGGATATCAAGAGTGATAGAATTCAGAGTCTGGCTATCCTTCTATCTAAGTTCTGCTGTTTCTGCCTGTTCTTTCTGCCATTACTTTGAGTATTTCCACAGCCACAGGTGCTTCACTTCTTTGACAAGACTGTTGCAGTCTCATTATCTCTGTCTTTTCAGAAACCTGACTTCTGGCAGGGAATTGGTCATAAAGAAGGGAAGAGTCACCGTAGCTGGGCAGTGACTTCCTGCTTTGTTGGAGAGCGCTGCCCTGGCTCGAGCTGGACCAGTTCTAGTCAGCAGTTAGAGATGAGAGGAATCGTTTTTCACAAAGGCTGCAGGAACTCTCCTCCAAGTGGGCCAGGAGTGTCCCAGGGAGGAAGATTTGGCTGTCTTAGCCTGTCTTCTTCTGTTTTCCTTATTCTTATACGCCTCTATAGCCTGTTGCAGAGTGGCAGCACTTCCAGTATGCTTGGTCCTTCTTCCCCATAGAGACTGTTCTGGAGTCTGGGGAAACCATGAAGTCTGGGAGACCTGTTCAGGCTCAGTGATCTGTGATAGAGGAGGAAGGCCCTGTTCATCTCTTTTAACATATGTTAGCAACTGTTTGGCGATATCTGGGACATTTTGTCTGTGCCAGCAGCAGCAATGTCTCCTTTATCTCAATTAGAATAGGTGCTATAGCAACTAAGGAGCTTTTCTTTAGGCAAAATTGCTTGTAGGAGACTGTGGTATTAAAAAAAAAAAAAATTAAAAATAAGCAACTTGCTGCCCCCTCAATGAAAGAATGCTCCTTGCTACAGTTGCCTACACCTGTTTTGTTTTGTTTTTTTCTGTTAGTAAGAATGTAAGGTAAAATATGGCATCTGAAGAGAGACAAAATCCCATGCAGATATTAGGCACACATAGGAAAGTAATGTGGGTCAAAGCAACAGCACCTCTTATGTATTGCAGATTTGATTTCAGTATTGAGTATCTAAAAATAAGCCTTTTTGTAATTTCCTATGTACTGCTGAAACTTGGAACTTATCTAATTACCATGAATATAATCTGCTCATTACATGTGTACAATTGCATGAAGTTTAACTTACACACTTGAGTTTATGTAGAACTTTAGTCTTTACTTTGGTAGGAATGTTTGACTGGATTCTGATTTGAATTTTATTTCCTTTTCTAGTATATTTTGTGTAATTTCTTTTTTCCCTGTAGAGTCAGGTGCATGAGTAGTTCTTAGGAGGAAAAAATCTGTAGTTTTTCAGTCCCAGAAAATGGTTTGCTTAGCCATAGTTAAGCACAGAAGCTTTTCAGTTATCTATCTTTGCTATCAGGAGGTTGGATCTAATCTTTATTTGGTTAATTTAAGGATAGAGTCATTCTTAGAAGACGGCTTTGAATACTGTGGAGAATTTGTAGATTCCTGTCCAGTGCCAGTGGAAAGTTGCCATGGGTTTTAATCTCTGACCTTGCTGACCTACTCCTGACTGGCACACAAAAACACCAGTTGCTAAGCAGCCTGGAACACAGTGCAGGGCTCTGCCTGCAGACTCTGAAGAGGGTTTGCAAGAGCATTCCAGTTCCAATTTGCTGAAAAAGACAGTCTGCAGTTCCATGCAGACTTGATCTGACCAGACCAGTGTGTCTGGGAGGTCACAGCCTGATTTGACTCCTCTAGAATCTGCCATACTTCTCAGTGTCTTCTGGCATCCTCCTTCTCTTGCTTTGGGGCTGGTTTTCAGCCAAGAAGGATGGTAACTAGTGATCATAACTCTTTGGTATGTTAATTAGGATTTTAAAGTTTAATTATTTAATAATTGGAGAGTGTGTTGCTCTGTTTCCTATTGCTTCTTGTGTTGGGAGCTTCTGATAATTCAGATGCACAAGACTACAGCTGCCATAATTTAGACTTTTTCGTAACTCTCTTCATGTTATTAGATATAGAGATATTACCAGTAGTGCTCAGAAGACAAAATTACACCAAAATATTATCAACTTAAGTTTAATGCTCTGAGGACAGTTATGACTCAATTGTTTTGTCATCTTAAACAGTGCTTTGTAGATCACTGGGTAGAATTAACTTTAATTTATGTGTAATAGTTTAGTCATGTTTGCTGTAGGAATTAGAATTTGTTATTTCATGACTTTCTGGGTATAAAGTTTCTTGAATGTGACTCTTCCATTCCTTGTAAAATGAGCAGAAAAAAAAAATGATGAAAATAATGATGATCAGGCTGAAAAGGCTGAGTTCAGAAGTGTTACATTTCACATTTTCACATATGTAGTTTACAGCACAGATCTCAAGAGTTGAAATCCTGCCCTCTGTTTCTGCACTCCTAACTCGAGACATGAGTTCTGAAGTCAGTTTTCCTGAAAATAGATATGAGGCTAGAACTGTCACATGAACTTGAAAAGCAAAATTGTAATTGGGAATTCATTGTATCTGATGTAAACTGAAAAGCTTGCCTAAAGGAACGGAAGCCTCTATGACCTCAAGGACTCCTAGGTGCATGACTGTCTATGCAGACAGGTTTGTTCTTCGGGGATGTGTTAAGCTAGATATTTTGTTCTAACATTACTGCTAAACCATTATTCCTTTTTTTAAATTATAAGAAAAAAAATACAGTAATTACAGTGCTGTCTTCCATGTTACTGTTCAACTAAGATTTAAGTCTCATAGAAAACAAAAGGAATGGGCAAGGACTGAAGGGAGTGCATTTCAGTCTAAAGCAGGTGCAGAAACAGGGTACATTCACATAGGACCTCAGATGAAGTTACTTTCCAAGACAGACAGGAGAGAGAACTAAAATCCAGCATTGCAGTAGATGATACATCTGACTGCAAACAGGAGAGCTGTTCCTGGCATGTAACGGACTTATTGCCCTTTGAGTGGGAGAAAACATCACCATGTAAATGTCCAATTCACTGCTGTAGTGTGATAAGTATAATTACATGTATCTGGTTAGGAAAGTAAATAAACTGGGAAAGAAGGAGAGGATATAATTAGGAGAGGTGAAAATCTGTTATCATTCTCAGGTCACGGGATCTATCTCATTGTGTTTTAAAAAGATAATCTGTATACATTAGGTAAGGTTTTGAAAAACTGTAAACAAGCTATGGAAATTACTTATTCTCTCCTTGGGTTTTTAAACAGACCAAGTCTGAGTAACTTGTTTTTATTTCCCAGAGACTTCAGAAATAGAGCAAGCTTTTCAGAAAGATATTTTATTACACTTGAAAAAAATAGGAATGTAATTTTCTTATAAGTAATCTGAAAGTGTATTTTCTGTCTGTAAACGTGCATTATAGAAAGATAAAAGGTAGATGTTGTGAACTTCACCTCACTGTAGGCAGAACTTGTATCTTTTTTGTGTCTTATCTACAAGGTTGTATGCAGAAAGGCATCAGTGGTAGACAGTGATAATTGAGCACAAATCTTTGCAGAAACTTGAGAGATGTATAGTGAATCATTTGAGTGTGACCTCCGGATATTCTCACATGCAACATGTCAGTCTCAGTGCTGCAGTCAAATGAAAACTACCCAGTAAAGCACAATGCTTTCAGATGCAGGCATCTTTTTGCAGAAGGATTTACACTGAAAGAAGCATTTATGTAAAATCAAATGCGTTTAGATTTTCCTTGGCTATGTTATAATTAAGGTGCTGAAGTGTTCTGAAGTGTTGATGTAGTAGCAATTTTCTTTTCTTTTTAGAGAAATGTGGAAAAGTAGGTTGTTTTTAAACGATTTTTCCCCTTCAGAATTAAGAAAGCGTTTTAGCCTCCTATTAGTCCATGCAGTTGTCTTTTTTTTTTTTTTTTTTTCAAACTTTCTTTGTAGTTGTTATGAGGGGAAATGGCCAGAAACTACAGCGTAGGAAGTTCCACACGAATGTGTGCAAGTACTTCTTTATGGTGAGGGTGACAGAGCACTGGAACAAGCTGCCTGGGGGGTTGAATATCTCCACTGAAGGAGAATCCACAAGACCTGCCTGGACGCCTACCTGTGCGACCTGGTGTAGGGAACCTGTTTTGGCAGGGGGATTGGACTCGATGATCTCTTGAGGTCCCTTCCAACCCCTACGATTCTGTGAATCTGTGTAGTGATAAATATTCTGTTTTTGGGATGTTTTGTCTTTTGACACTAGACCTGTGTTGTTTCTCAGTTATTTCCTGCATAAAGTTTTTGCAGCTTGGTATTGGGTTCCCAACTTAGTCTGATTTTGGATTTCAATGACTAGTGGGGAAATGACATTTATTTTTCCAAGTATGAAAAATATATTTTACATTTTGGTTGATTAAGTAGAGGGGAAGGTGGACTGAATGTGGAAGTACTTCTTAACTCTTTGAGACAGAAGGGAAGAAAAGGAACTATTTTTCATAGGAAAAAAAAAGATAAAATGACATTGCCAATCTTTGCTGAAGCTCGTATCTCATATTACTAGAACGTCATCTCTGTACAGAAGATGGTCTTAACATATTGAAAGAGTGTTTATTACTGTATTTGGGGATTTTCTTTCTTAATGTGTTGACGTTAATACTGTAGTTAGATTTAATAGTTTCTAAGAGTGGTCCAGGGAATTTCAGGCTAATTACACTGCTTTAATACAAAGAAAACAGATGAGTCAAGAGCCTATAAATTAATTTAAACCACTTAGATAATGATGGTAGGATGGAAATTTACCAGCATGTCTTCTATAAAGGATAACATGCTTTACTGGTCTTTGAATTCTTTAAGTACACTTTATGTAAAGGAATATAAATCAGCTCTAGATAGCTTAATTCACTTGAACACCAGGGCCTTCATTATGGTTCCTTGGTGTTAGGAAACTGGAGTTTTCTTTTAGGGAAATAATTTGTATGTTTAGATCTGTGTAGAAAAAGCATCTGATTATCTTTAAATCTTTTTTCCTGAACACTGAACTGGACACATGAGCATATCAAGTTAAAGGGGCTTTACAAGTGAGGTCTTGGAATCTAACCTTGGATTAGTTGTTGTCCATGTTTCATTACTGATTGGGATGGGGAAGTACATGCTTGGTTCCATTTACCTACTGTAGTTTTGGAGGATTCAAAACATTCCTGATAAACTGCAGAAGGAAAACAATGTGAAGATGAAAATGAGGAAGCACAAGTGTAAAATAGGAACAGGCTGGGTGTTGGTGAAAAGCCTGTAGAGAAGTTGTCAGAACAGTGATGTATCATATGTACAGTCAGCATTGTTAATGTTGGGCACACTTAGTTTTCTTCTGCTCAGTGCCAGTAAGGCCCCAGTTTGTGTAGCATCTCCAGTTTCTAGGTGCTTTGTTTCACAAATAATGTTATCAACTGGTGGCAAAAACAATGAGTCAAGATAGAGAATTCAAGGGTATGAGATGGGCTTTTGCCAAGGCAAAAATAAATGATAGAGCTTACAGTAGATTTACTATTGATCTTGGCTATTGAGTTGGTAAACCTTCCACAGGAAGCAAAATACAAAATTAGTAAATTCTGGAACAGGTTATGGAGGATTTTTTGGGGGTTTTAACCACTAGAGTAGAGTTTATTGATATTGCTAAAGTAGATTAAAATTATCATTTATAATTATGGGCTAATACCTATTGCAAGGAATAATTTTAACCACTTCCTCTTTGCAATTATAACCATTCATGGACAGTGTTCAGTGAAGAATAACAAAAATATGTATTATTAAGCATGTGTATTGTTTGAATGATCATATTAAATCCTGTCATAAAATCAGTAGTGCAGTCGCAAAGTCTTGTTTATTCTCAGGAAAGCTGAAGTAAATGAAAGTCATAATAACTGTGGAAACATTCTCCTAGGCAGAGTGCTTGAATGTATTATTTTCAAGGAAAAGTGTGATGCTTTGATTTCTCTCTTTCCTTCTTTTTGCCTGATGTGGCTCACTCACAAGATCTTCTTTCCCTCTGTAACCGCTCCAGAATAAAGCAAATAAAAAAACATTTGAAAATCCTCTTTCATACAGTGAGGCTTGGAAGATCAGTTGACTTCAGGTTATAATTGTGACTGTGCTTTTGGGGTGTCTAGAAATCGTGTTTATGTGCTCAGAGTTGCATTATTTTTTCAGTATGAAAGTAAAAGAGAAGGGACCAATAAATATTGCTCTTTGGAGGATAGGTTGACCAATAGCTGAAATATATTGCAGGAAGGCCCATCTCTGAGTTGCCCTTTTTTCTCTTTTGAAATGAAAAAAAAAAAAAAGGGTTTGTAGCCAAGCCTGATGATCCTATGGGACAGAACCTTAAACCTTGGCAGCGAAGAATAAGATAACCTTTTTCTTTTCATTATAATGTGAAGCAGAAATGCATTTCAAAATGTCAAAAAACAGACATGAAATGGAGTAGCTACTTGGTGCTAATTTAAGTATATTGTTCTGGTTGCCTCTGGAAATATGTTACTGGATTAGGTAGATCACTGATATGATTGCTGATGGCAATTTTTGTATTCCTGTGAAAAATCTTTTGTTGTTCTTGAGGAATTATTTTTAATTATTGGAAAGGTAAAAAGTAAATGAAATATAGAGACTGAGATGCCTAACTTGCTTTGAAGGCAGACTGTCTTCCTTAATAAGCTTTTAACAGTGGAGTGGTTAAATTGGGAAATGGGCCAAGAACAAAGGGAAGAGAATGTAATGTCCCTAGTCATAGGGCCGGTGGTTGGTAGTGCCTGGGACTGGCAGATCCCAGTAACACAGCTGCTATATCCCATTAATTAAAGGGCTGTTAAGTTAAAAGTGAACTGTTTTTTATTTTTATTCCAAGAATTCTTCAAAAAGTTGCAGCATTTTTAGGTCTGATGACTTTTCTGCTATTTTTTGCTCCTCAATGAAGTACAATTTTCAAATAATGTGTTGCAGAGAAACAGATTGTTGAAGATGAGTGTCGCTGATGAGACCTTGGTGTCTTATCACTTCATCTGATTAAACACTGTTGGAAGATTATTGATCCAGTGTGTTTGCAGAGTAATACAATGATTTCAAGGAGACTTAGTGTCCTCTCTCTCTCTTTCTGTCATTTGTTAGGATTAGTATTAAATTCCCTAGTTGTATTTAGTAATACTTGTGATTCTTTTGTGTTTTGTGACTAAAAATTCATCATAATTAGCGCCTAATCTGCAGCTTTGATTTGGGTTCTTACTGTAATCGCATTTTAAGCATGCTCTGACCCCGTTTGAAGGGTCCTTAAAAAGTTGAAGAAGTTGTTTCTTCATGACAGGTCTGGATTTTAAAGTTGACAACAAATTGTGGAAAGCTGCTGAAATGACACTTTGTCTAATTAGTTCTTCTTTCCCTTGGCCTTATCTACCCACAAAGGAGAGCAAACGTCCCAATTCAGTCATGTAGTTGGCTGAAGGCCAGAAATGTCTCAGGCTGAACCTTGAGCCTTGTGCTTTTCATCTGCTTCAGGATTGCCTCTTTTTTTTTCTTTTTGTTCCTATTTTGTTCCAGGTAGAATTTAAAAACAAGGCATCTCTGGGAGAAGTGATGCATGTGTTGCCTAAAGTGGGACAGTGGAGGCCAAGTCATTGGACTTGCTGACCTGCACCGCCACTGACAGCTCATGTATTCTCCTGTGCCTCGATTCTTACCTTTGGGAAGTGGAACTAACATCTTGTTTTGCAAACATAAACGCAATCTTATGACTCTTCCTCAAGTAACTTTTTTTTTTTTAGTAAGATATCTGTCTGTGAGCAGTGGTTGACTATTCTCTTGTGGTTAAGCCTTTTTAGTGCTGCAGACCTAAGCGGTCACAGTGCTCTTCATCTTTGAGCGAGAGTGAAATTACAAATAAATGTACAGGGCAATCTTGATAGTTTTAGCACAGTTAAACAATAAACCAATCTTATATTAATGGCCATTTTGCGAATAGTATTTTTACCTTTTTATTTCTGTTATTAAAGCAGCCTGCCTCATGTCTACAGAGAAGAAAAATCTCAACAGTTCAGTGAAGAAGCAGCCCAGAAGGCTGACTATTTGAATCTAAAACAGGAATTTTGCTTACAGTTTGTAAAATTGCTCAGGATAAAAGTTTTAAAAAAGCGGATCTCCCTAGTACCCCAGAACCTGATACTTGATGACTGTTTTACAGTTCTTGTCAGCTGTGAAGGTCTGCATAAGTGGGCTGTTCTTTATCGAAACAGTGTAAAATGGAAACCTTGACTGCCCTTAACCTGACACTTCCCTTCTTCTGTCTTTGTTTTCTTGTAAAGCAGTGGCTTAACTGGAATATAGGGTTTGAAGACTGAGAATGAGGAAATCTTCATGCTCTGCTGCAGATTAACAACATATCTTTATTTCCTGGATGATCCCCAGCCTGGCCATTCATCTCTGAGGTCACAATTACAGGCTTGCTGCTTCCCTGAAACCTATGTGTAGATGCACTGGGTTGGTCAGCCTTTCCTGTAGTGTGGACAAAAAGAAGCTAGAGGTCTTTGTTTCTTTTTCTATATGGTCATGTATCTTCTGTGCAGATCTGTTTCAGTCCCTTCATTTTGCTGCTGCAATTTAAAAAAAACTTCGAAAATAGGGAAAAAATATTTTTCCAGCTTTACAGGGGAGTTAGAAGGAAACTTTTATCAGTGCAAGTGAGCCATGATGTAAATAGACAAAAGATATTACGCTTACCTCCACTTGTTCTGTAAGTTCCAAGAGCTGCTTGCACTGAATACATACCAAGATCTCAGGCCTCTCACTTTTTAACAGTTAAGAGATTTTTTTTAAATGCACTATTTTATAGGGAGAAGGTTGTTTTGCATAACCCTTGATGTAAAAGGGCTGTGGTGAATACTTCCAGGCACAGATGTTGCTTTTTTTCATTCTTAAAACACTTTTTAAAAGCACTCCAGCTGTCCATCTTATTCATTCTACTGACCTTTCAATGTGTAAGAAGCTTACAATCCTGTGCTACAGATATTAGCAGATAGTGTACAAGTCAAGTCTTGAGAGCACTAGAACTTAGGTATCATCTTTATTTTATTATGATTTGCTGAATTTATGCAGTGTCACAAAAAACTTTTAGTTTAAAGACTAGTTAATAAAAGGATTCAGTGATTAAGAATCAAATCTTACTGTTGTAATTCATTACAGGATATTCTTAAGTGGTTCCTTCTGCTCTAAATCAGTGTCCAGACATTTGTAGTTGCTTTCAGTTTGTGCTAGAAGGCAAACAGTTTTGTTCTATAAAAACATGGATGATCTACATTTCTCAAATAATAGAGGACTGTGGTTGGCTGCCGCAATCTTCCAAATGGCACGATCTTATAAGCACAGGCAAATCTGAAATACTCATTCAGTAGAAAATCAGTGGGTTTTCTTCTTCTATGTTAATATTTTACTTTTTTCAGTGTCATTTCAGTCTTAGAGCATGCATTCATGGTGTCAAATAATATGATCAGCAGTAACGTATTTGTCAGTGGGCTATTTTTCACTAATGTGCTTTTCACAAAGTGACATGAACTTCTGTGTTGATATTTATTATATTGTTTCTAGTTCAGAGTTGGACCCATCTCCGGTAAGCACTGTAAAGACCACAAAATAGGTAGCCTATGCCATGAATTGATTACTACTTAAGCTATAAATATTGGCACTGGGGCTTCATTACAAGTATAAATAAATCTTGATCTTGAAGATACTGGGTGTTCTGCTGTTGATCTTAGAAAAGCGAAGACTTCACCAGCATCCTTTTTGGGTAGAACCTAATTAATAATTTTTCAGTAGCTGAACGGAGTTTAGTTATTCAGAGTCATCGTTGCATCACTTTAGATAGAGAATCAAAATATTATAAAATCTTAAATATAAATTTAGAGTATTTAGATAGGGAGCTCTGCCCCCTGCTTCCTTTTGCAGCATTTACACAGACACTGGCTTTTGTTTAAGTGTTGTGGAAGCATAAATACTTTGCAACCGTAAATTATTTTGTTTAATGGAGTACTGTACTTTGTATGTTTCTTCAGGACTAGCTGGAAAGATTATAAAAGCCATCATCAGTGAAGGATTTCAGATCTCAGCTCTGCAGATGGTAGGTTTTCTTTTGTCTTTATCTTTTTGTTAAACAGAGGCTGGGGATGTGTGCTGTATGCACTTGACAGCAATGCAGTGGTATCTTCCTGCAATACAAACCTCTTGTGCAGACAGTAGCTATGTTTTGGGATCAGCACTGCCTTTGTTATACTTGTATTTTATTGTTTGATTGACCAGCTGATCTGTTTTACCTTGCTATTTGACTATGAGCCAAGAGACTATTTCTCTGTATCTCAGTTTTGCTGTGGCTGGAAGGGGGCTAATGATATTGATATCTTCTGGGACAAATGAAGATATCTTTTGAAAACTGTACTAGTTAGGATTAGGAAAAGATTGTTAATATCCTACAAGTTTTTAAACTAATAGTATGAATTTATAGGAGAGTTTTCAAAGGTACTTAAAGGACTGACATCCTCATCGCCAGCAGAGTTTAAAGGAAAATGGCACAGAGATTGATCCTGAGAGTAACCCTTAAGACCTGCCTTGTTTGTTTATCTTTCCTGTGCAACAGATTCTCTTGTATATCTTAGTGGCTTCAGTCCATGCCACTAATGAAGTGTATTGTCTACTAATATTTAAGGTAGAAGAAGATACTCTGAACTCTTTTGCATGTGGTGCCATTGGCTAAAAGGTTGATAAACACATTGCAGCTGTGAAGCCATTCCTTTTACTGGGGGGAACTTAGAAGTGTATTCTGAATTCTTACTGGTTAAGAAGGGGTATCTGTTTTTTTCTATTTAATGCAAATGATGATTTTATTTTCTTAGTTCAACATGGAGCGTGCAAATGTGGAAGAATTTTATGAGATTTACAAAGGTGTTGTTGCTGAATATATGGTAAGCATAAATTTGAGAAGTGTCTATAAAGAAAACACGATTAAACAAAGAAGTGGTCACATCTGTTGGTTTTGGGACTGTGATAATGTTTCCTCTAGGAACTTGGTTTTGTCCAATTCTAACTTGTTCTGAAATAAGTGTAAGTCATATTCAAAATTGTGCTATCTTGTAAGAAAGAAGAGTCCTTTGTGGGAATTGTTGAGCCAAGAAATTTGTAAAATACAATGGAGAGAAAGAAGCCTTCATGTAAATTATTTTATTGTGGTAGAACTATATCTCACACATATAGATTGAATAGACATCTTTGGTCAGTTTGATATTGCATTAGTAGCTTGGACCAGAATAAATATTTATTGTTTTGTTTACGGTGGAGCTGCTATATTTGAATGTTTTCCTAGTGACATTTTGAGCTTAAGTTTATTGATCTTACTTCTGTGGACCTTCGGAAAATTTAAGAAATTTAAGACATAGACTTAGTGGGCATCCAGCATCATGTATATTGTTATGATTTGTTGTATTGCAATATAAAACTTCCTAATGGCAGGTAAAACAATAGGAATCCGGAAGACGCCTTTGTGTTTCTGTATAATCATTATACATTTTGCAAATAGTAAAGCTCTTCTTTTCACTTCCATGCTGTGTACTATGCAAGTTATCCTTAATTTATAAATGGTTAAATTATTAAAAGATTTCTATTCAGTTACTGATATCACCCCAGACAATTACTAGTACTAGTAGTACTCTGACAGTGTGACTTTTTCCTTTCCTTTAATTGTCTAATCAACTTCAACGGAATTTCTAGATTCCACCTAAAATAGTTTAGGGGCACTGCTAGTTCACTGTCAGACTGAGGAATGCTTAGAAAATTTCCTCTAGTAACATCCTTTGTGTCAGGAACCCACACAAGACTCATCAGACAGGCTTGGAGGTAAGGTGCAGAACTTGGATGTTGTAGTGCCTGACTGGTATTTCAAGACCCAGAGAATCCTGTGATATTACAGAAATCCAAATTGAACCAAATTTGAAATTCTCTATCATTTTCTTTTGTTTGGTATATACTCTGACCCTCAGATAAGTATCAAGGTTATATACTTTGATTGAAAAGTTACTCAGAAGGGAAAGTGACATTTAAACAGGATAAGTGTATAAAGGTCTGTTTCAGATGGGATTTCAAGTGAAAATCTGGGGCTCTGTCCTGAAAGCCATATGTGCTTGACGCACTTAGTTGAAATTAATGGGATATCTTCATGCACTCAGGAAATTTGTGAAACAGGATAATGTGGGAAAGCTGATCATGATGTTAAAGGCATCCGGAAAAGATGCATATGGGAACAGTAGATGTTGACAGTGCAGGCCAAATAGGAAGAAGTACATTTTGTAATAGGAAAGTGAAGAAAGAATATGACCTCTTATATCTGTGACTCAGAACCGTCTGTTTTGATCTGAATTTTATTTATTTTAAAATAACTCAGTGTAGAAGCAGAAGATACTTATCCATAATTTCTTCAGAAGATATACTCACATTTCTTCTGGTTATATCTCTTTAGTCAGATAAAGACTTGATGTATTGTACATAAAACATGTATCTGTGAAATAAGAGTGCTGAATGGTTGCTGAATTGAAAAAAAATAGGTTTGTTGATATCTCCTCTAATCTATAGGTCCTACATAGGATTTTGCATACTGCTGGTTAGTTTTTGTGCTGTTTTACTCTGTTCCCTGCTTTAATAAGACTAGAAAATAGGAAATAAGGATATGTGCTAGCTTCAAATCTACCCTTCATTAATAAATGCTTGAAGTCAATCCAGTTCCGAGAATGGTCTTGGCTCACCACAAGCCATGTTATCTGATGAATAAAAATCATTTGCTAAATAAAAATTAATTTAGCTGTAATTGCAAGTTCTACCAAAGAGTGAAAGGGTGTGACTTCTGTTTAGATTGTGTTCTGGTCTTGGCTGTGTAATCCACATCCAGCTTGTCTCCTGCATTCCCATCTGCCTCTGTGCTGTAGTTGTTGGTAACTGGACTAGAGTTTTCAATGTTATGTTGAAATGAAGGAGTCAGGAGTAACTTTGTTGATGCCACTTGCTCTTTCTAGTGGAATGTCAGTGCTGAGTATTGTGTTCAGTTCTGGGCTCCCTGGTACAAAAAAGACAGGGATCTCCTTGGGAGAGTCCAGTGGAGGGCTACAAAGATGATAAAAAGTGTTGAACACCTTTCTTATGACAAAAGACTGAGTGACCCAGGTCTGTTCAGCCTTGCAAAAAGAAGACTCGGACGGGATCTGATCCATGTCTATAAATATCTAAGGTGCAAAAGGCAAAGGGATGAGGCTGGACTCTTCTCTGCAGTGTGTAGTGATAGGATGAGGGGAAATGGCCACATACTGATGCATAGGAAGTTCTGCACAAATGTGCATGGGAACTTCTTCACAGTGCAGTGACAGAGCAGTGGCACAGGCTGCACAGAGAGGTGGTGCAGTCTCCTTCTCTGAAGACTTCAGAGGCCCTCTTGGATGCTTACCTGTGCAACCTGGACTATGGAGCTGCTTTGGCGGGGGGTTGGACTCGATCCCTGGAGTTCCCTTCTAAGCCCTACAAATCTGTGACTGATACAAAAACAGTAGAAAAGGAGGCATAAAGAAAGCCACAAATTGCAGAGAGGAATTCAGTTTTAACTAATGTTAAAAAGGCCTGTTTTTCCTTTGATTTCCCAGTAACAGTTGTAAAAATGGCAGAATTCGGTGAAATCTTCCAGAATAGCGACTATGACAATTTTCTGGTTCTTAATGAGAACACATATTGTTCTTTGCCCTGGTGTTAAAAGAAAATCCATTGGTGATAAGGCCGTTCTTGGAAGGGAAATATTTATTATTTTGTTGTAAAGCTTGAAACCAGCCTGCACTCTACTCACATGCTCTCAGGAATATTTCTACCTACATCTGCTAGGAGCAGGTTGATGATAGAGGCACTTGGCTAAAATTCTTTCGTATTTGCTTCAGAGTGGTAAGATGAAGCATGTGCTCTTAATGTAATATTTATTACAAAGGTAGTGACTCTTTGGAACAGTGTTACTTGACTTGAAGTCTTTTGAGCATTTCATTTCCACTGTACTTCATAAAAGGCAGAAGTGGACTTTATTCTTTTCCTACGGCTTTTTGCCGGTAGCTCATCCTTGATCTGCGCAGAGTTGGTGAGCTGGATTGCAGCTCCTCGATCCCAATTCTCATTTCTTGTGAACATTTTCTTCTTTTCTCTTTCCTTACTGACTTTGGTTCTTTTACTTGCTCTTATTTGTTCAAAACTTGCCTGCCCAATTTTCTAGACAAAAATGCAGTTATAAAGGCATGATTTTTTTTTTTTTTAATGAATTTGGACTACAGCATCAAAGCAGCATATTTCTGCTTGTGAAATCTCCACCTCTAATTGACAAACTCCAAATTTACACTAATGCCTGGAGATAGTTTAAGCTTAAAGTAGAACTAAAACCCATATTTCTCACCCACTGAGGACTCAATGGTCTCTTCACACTTCGGGAGGCTCCAGAAAAAATGTTTATTTCAGTGTAACCGAGATTTTGGAAACAGCATGCATGGAAAAATACTGCCAGATCAAGGATCTTTTTCCTGAAATGATGTGCCACACACTTCTTTCAATTGAAATTCCTGCTTCTATTGGCCTGTGTGTTTCAGCTTCCATACATGAATAAATGACAGTGAGAACTAAAAGGCCAAGAGATGTTTTCTTGACTTTAAGTCATCCAGTGGGTGCTTATTTGGAAACAAATATAGGCTGTGTCCTGCGCTTCCTATAGGGAAAATTGTTAAACACATAGTTGTCTGTGAAACTGGCTCAACATGGTGTCATCTTGCAGGCTTATGTCTAGCAGCTAAGGTGTATTAACTTGATTCTGTTTAGACTGACAGGTTATGAGACACTTCTGTGAAATCCAAGTCAAGTTTAGTAAGAACATACCTGTAAAAAAAATGTAAAGTATTGTGGGTACTGTTGCATGTTGTTCAGTATCCCAAAGAAGCTAAATATTAAATTTATCTCCATCCCCTCCATGTAAACTAAATTGCAAAATGTAAAACATTATTTTAAGAATACTAATGATATCTTAGCTTCATGTCTTTGCTTTCTTAAATACACCAGTATTTCTTTTTTTCTACATGGTATGTTTGGTTCAGGTTTTGGGGAGGAATGGAACCCTTCATAGTGCTCAAAGCTCAGATTTGTTTTGGTCTTTTTTTCTCTTCCAGGAAATGGTCACAGAGCTGTGCTCAGGCCCTTGCATAGCAATGGAGATTATACAGCCTGAACCTCCAAAAGTGTTCAGAGACTTCTGTGGTCCTTCTGACCCTGTAAGTACTTGCTTGAGTAATAAGAAACACTTCAAAGAAAAAAGTTTGTCTGAATGGAAATCTATATGAGCTGAAATATCACAGTGTGCTATAACTGCCTTGTGCCTGCTGCGTTTCCTCAAAACATGTGAGCGTTACGTTATTATGGAGGTGAAATGCTTGACTCTGGATCAGTTTGCAAATTCTCTAACGATTTCTTTGGTCTTACCTAAACCAGATGATAAAATAGCGTAATGGTATTTATTTGAAAATAAAGTTATTTATTCAGAAATCCCAGTTAAAGATTCATAAGTATTCTAATACAAGTCTTGAGAGCCCTGGAACAAATAGTTATTCCTATTGTATACCAGTGTAAATCAATTGTTAGTCCACTGCAGTATGAAGCATTGTTCTAGGACAAAACTATAAAAGAAGAATCAATTTCTGTGGTTTTGTAAAGAAACAAAAACAAAATGGAAATCTTACTGTAGCTGTTTGCTATGCTAATAGTTCCAGCTTTTATTTTTAATTTCTTGAGGTAAGTAATTGGATATGTGTGATAAGCAGTCTGGAGACAAGCGTAAAAAAAGCATAAATTCTGTCTCAAATGGTTTGCCATTTTTTTTGTTAAATAACGAATGCTGATGTACTACATAGAGGCCACAAAGTCTAGACGGAGGCAGTGAGGTCACATTAGATATTATAATTTGATGTTTTAAGTTGCAAACTAAGTTGAGTTTAAGTTTCCACAGGGGGGAAAGAATCACAAAGGTTTATACTTTTAGGGCAATTTGTTTGGGATGTGTTTCTCTTCAGATATGTAGAAGCTCAAGTTAAAGGCATTATCCAAACCTGTTTTCCCCTTCTGTTTGGTCACACTGAATGTTACAAGTGTTCCTCTACTCAGTTAGCATCTTGTAAACAGAGCATAACCTGCAGGTTTTGGATACCAGCTTCACAGTGGTTGCACTAATATATGTTTGGAAGACAGGCAGCTGTGTTAAATATTTCTGTATACTGTTTTCTATAAGAATTTCAAGCTGATTGGCTCTTCAGACATGCGAAGTGCGTTTGTAGTGACTTTGCCTGTTTTCAAGAGTGATCTTTGCCTGAAATGTGTGTCTCTTCAGATTGTGTTTCTGGCTTGTCCTTGAGGCAGAAGTGACTAAGGTCACAGTGGCCTTTTGTCATTCATAACCCATGTAGTCAGTGAAGCTCATCAATGAAATTGTGATCTAAGTATCCCTCTCAAATAGAGGTATCAAAAACCATGAAGCAGTTTCATTATGTAGCAAGGTTATCATCGAATCATAAAATCACTGAGTTTGGAAAAGACCATTATAAAGAGACCATTAAGGCACTGTGAACTTGATGTTCTAGTGGTTAAAGTAAATATGTGTCATGCAAATAATGTATCGTGATTGGGAGGTCTGGATCTATCTATCTATCTATCTATATATTTTCATTTCTTTATAAATGCTAGGTCCTGGTGTGTGTACAGTCTATTTAGAAATGCTAGTCAAGAAAAGATTGTAGCTATAGTACAGAATATATCTGAGTCATTCTGGCTCCTGTTAAGTATTTTCCATTTAGTGCTATTGAGATCACAGTGATTACTTTCAAAGCAAAGTCCTGTTTAAAGTTAGTAAAGGAACTGGAATTTGGCTTACATAATGAATTGCTCTCAATCACATGTGCTGTGAATTATATCCCATTGCTCAGATACTTAGCAAATGTAATAATCACTCTGCGGCAAGTCATGCATTGCAATTGGGTCTGGATGTCTGCAGCTCTTTAAGTCTGTTCTTGGTTTTGCAGGGAGATGACTAGGGCACACTTCTCTTTGTAAAAGGCATCCAAAGAGACATGATCCACATTTTGCTAAATCGAAGCAGGATGCTGATTAGAAATAAGTTCAGTTTTTGTCCAAGTCTCTGAATAAAACTGAAAAAAGAATCGGAGTTGTTCCATTTTGAGCATTAGACTTTAATAAGCTTGCAATTTATACCAAGTGTACAATGCTAAAAATGAAATGGAACTTTGAGCTATTTTCTACAACTGGGTAATATTTTGTTAGCACTGGAGGTCAGTAAGATTCACTGACAAAAATATCCTTCACTATAAAACAGCTTATAAACATTTATTAAAACATCTTGTGTGATGGTGGGGAAGACCACTAACAAAAAAAACCTGTTCTGAGCTTCTTTGTAGGAGAATATGACCAACCTATGAAATCTGGCAGGTTGAATAAAGATATTTGTCTGTAAGGAGCTGTGGTAGATGTTCGTACTCTCAGAATTACTGTCCCTGACATGATTGAAGGGGTCAGTGTCCCAGGTTGCACAGTCTTGGTGTGCATGTCCCTGCTAGATAGTGAATGGACAATAACAAATGCGTTTCTGCAGATCCTGCTGCTTTCTGCGTTTTCATTTTACGCTGGCATGTTGCTGATGAGTGGCTGTCTGGGCTGTTGCACTCTCGGTGAACTGTCAGCAGATATCTTTAATCAAATGGTTTAACCTTCTGCAGTGCAGCCAGATTTTCTCTGTTTTTGGTGGCATCACCTGAGGCCTGTATGTGCTCTCAGCTCAGTTGTGTGGTTGTCTTTTCTTCCAGTTGCAGGCCTCTAGTTTAGCCATTTTTGTGGCCAGACCTCAGACTGATCATGTAGCTTGCTCTTGACATCCCTTTGCACCTGATCTCCTGAAAAGCCTCTGTAATTGGTGTGTAGGGCATAGAAATAAAAGACTCTCTCCACATCTGCTGTCATAAAAAAGGATTTATGCTTTACATATTGTTGCAGCAACCCTATAAAAAGCTAACAGGTCGTCTTGATGCTTATTATGAAAATGCTGTTCTTTACAAAATCATCATGTGCTGTTAAAAACAAAATATCACAGAATTCCACCCCAGTCTTTAGCTTCTTAAGGAAGCCCCAGTATCTCCTAAGATGCAGAAGTGAGGAAGTATGAGATACCAAGATCCTGTAAGCAGTGGAATGTTTCTATTTAGATATTTGAATTCTGAGTGGGAATGGGATTTCTGAAGTGTCTTGGAGTTTGACAGATTTTTACATAGTTTCTGATTCGATTAAGCCCTTTTTCATAATCATGCCACCTTATCAGATCTTGTTAAACAGATTATCAAACTGTGTATTTCATTCTGGGTGCTCTTATCTCACTCTGTTTCTACTGGCATGGTTCTGAAATTGAAAGGAAAAAAATATACCTGTGGCAAAAAATGCAGCTTATCTAGAAAGCTGGTAGGAGGACTTGAAAAGTCAATTAAATTGAACTTCAGTGCACGTTCACTTGGAAATAAGAGTTGCTAACTGCAGCCAAAATTAAATAGAAAAGTTATGCTTCTTCTTGAGAAATAAATGATACACAGGTTGGGAAAAATACAGCACAGTGCATTATCAAGAGAGATCTTGTTGAAGTGCAGTAGGAAAAGGTATCAAACACCAAAACTGATTCTACACCGAGTTGAGGACAGGGAAGAGAAAGTGGGTGGGATTGCTGTTAAGAGTGAAGGACCATTAGGCGTCTGATGTGGCTCAGGAAGAAAAAGTGAGCACTGAAAGCCTCAGCTTTAGAGCAGGGGATAAAAACGGTCAGGGGATTCTGTCACTGCTTGAGTTAGGTGGCACGGATGTTTTCAGCTGATTGGTGTTTGGAGGATTTTTGGCCTCTGAAATACTTAGAAGCCTTTTGCTAATACTTAAATCTGAAGCTGCAGCTTTCATTTAACATCATTTTATGTTAAAATAGCTGCTCGTAATGTTCTGTCATGGAATTGTTGAGGTGATTACTTTCTATTCATAAAACACTTGAAAAAATACTGTAGAAATTAGATCTATTACTTTTATTTAGTTTTTGCCTTCCTTTTGAACTTCATACACAAATGAGAAGGTTGGTTATAACGTGATTGAAGGAGTCTGTGTAGGCTATGTGCTCCTGGCTGATTGCACAATTTTAGTAATCTTATGACCTTTTAGTTAGGAGTGGCAGTTCACTAAAAGTGACTCAAGTACCTTCTGCTGTGAAATATTATTAACGTGATGGAATGTGGTGCAATATTTCTGGATCCACTGGGGGATTTTCATATACTTGTTTTTGATCCTAACGTGCATTCTTTTTATGTTGCGGATTTGCTATTTTAAGTGTAACAGCTTATTAGTAGTCTTTTGTATTTTTACATCAGTGACAAAGAGCTGAAAGAGAGATTAGATGGTTTAAAGCAAAGCAGTGAACTGGAAGAGTGGGTGTCTGCTTTAGCTCCATTCCTGACCTCACTGTGTGACCTTGGATGAAAGGTTCAATATGTTTCTGCCTCAGTTATCGCATCAGTTAAATAGGGATAACGGTATGAGCCAAAGAGCATTGTTGCTATAAGATTTTAATCTGTATAGTCCTCTTGTGAATATCTAGCACTGAAAATGATCTACACGCAAGACCAAAAAATGTTTATATTCAGCCATGTATTAGAACCACAATATTTTTTATTACAACGCATAAATACTAGTTCAGAGGAAAATATAAAGAAATATAAAGGTTATTTTTGAGCTGCCAAGTATGTGTGTATGTGGTAATACCTTCAGAGCTGTTTCACTGTGGATCTCCCTGTAGCCTCGTGAGCCTTGCTCAGAGTGTTGATGATCAAATACATAATGTGTCTCAAGAGAAATAGGATTTATTAATCTAATTCTCTGATGAAGACTTTCTTATCATAAACTGTCTGCTCAAAGGGCCTGAGTCATGTAATAATAATAAAATTTTTCATTCAGTGCCAGACCATTATTAGCTAGAGTAGCAAACAGATCAATACGAGTTACGATATCCTGCTGTCTAAGCCTGCAATGGGAAAGACATGATTGAATTGCTTAGATGCTATTCAGGGTCAGTCATCTGACTCTGTCCTTTCAGTTTTTAATTTCCCCATCAACCTCTGCAGGTCTAATGAAAATGTGATACCTGAATGTCATGTTTGTCCTTCTATTCAAAGCTGTGCCTAGAGCAGCTGAGAATTAAGAATCTGATTTAAAAACTTATACAGGCATGATTGCAGTGTTCAGAGTAAGTTTTCCTGACATGTCTCTCTTGCTTCTGGATGGGTATCACAAAGGTCTGTCAGCCCCAACACCTGGCTTTATCATGTGTACGTATGTTTTATGGTTACAGGATGCACAGTCTGGTTACAGTTTTTGAGATGACTGAGCTCTGTTTATTACATACTGACTTCTCAAAGTCACCTTTAATGGGGAACAGAATGTCCTCTGATAAGGAGAGGGGCTTTAACCTCACTGAAAAACATCTTTGTGGGGAAATCAGAACAGAAATCAGTAAACTAGGAGTGGTGGGAGAGCCCTTTGCTTTCAGATGCTGCTTTATCTGTTGTTATTGCCCAAAGGTCACTGTCATATGATGACCGTTCAGTGTCATGTGGAAGAGGAGTTTGTAGGTGCATGTTGATTCTTGATGAGTAAATGCATACATGTTGAAAATTGCTATTATCAGTCATGACTGGCCATCATCAGGAGTCTAAATGCTGAAAGTCCTCCAAACTGAGCTCTGCTTTTAATCCAGTGTGACTGAGCTGTGTTGGTAAGGTTACTGTCTGAACAAAACTTGTATCTGCCACTCCTTATTTGATGCTCCAGAGCTACCAGACTTGACAGTGTCAACAATGTGACATTTTCAGCCTAAATAAATCCTAGATGGGAGGTCGTTGGACTTAGCTTTAGTCATCACAAATTGCAGTCACTTGATAAAATAGATAATAATAGTAGATAATAAAAGGTATTGCCTGGTTTGATACCAAGCCTACTACCACTACAGAGGCATGACTGTGGGGGAGTCTGCTGCTTTCATCCACTGGAGAGAAGGTTCTAGGGACTTCTGGAAGAGAAATGAAAGTAGAGTACATTTGTATCTTGTTTATGGTTGCTGCCGTATTTTATCAGTTGCCAACAAAATCTGCCTAGCCTATGTAGCAATTTTTTTCAGATTCCTTTGCTGCTTATTACCATGATGTTTTCATATCCCATGATGACAAAGGCCCCTTCTTAACTGCAATTCCTGGACACTTTGAAGAAGTTACCAACATTTTATCAAAGGTTCTGTATGCCCTTCTGGAAAGCAAGAAATCAAACTGTACTGTGCTCCTTGTGCATGGTCCCAGGCTAGAATAAATGAATTGCCTTTAGCAAGAGGAAGAAGCTGAACATGAGACCAGAGACTGAAGGAAAACAGGAATGTGCCACAAGGCATTAACAGCATTAATTGTTGGTCTTCATAGAATCATAAAATGGTTTTGGTTGGAAGGGACCTCAAGGATCATCAAGTCCCAGCCCCTCTGCCACAGACAAGGGTTGTCAGCTGCTAGACCAAGTACTAGATCAGATTGCCCAGGGCCCCATCCAAATTGGCCTTAAACACCTCCAGAGATGGGGCATCCACAACCTCTCTGGACAACCTGTTCTAGCACCTCATCACTCAGTAAAAAAACCCAAAAAAACAAGCAAAAAAACCTTCCCCATCATCTAATCTAAATCTCCCTTCCTTTTGTTTAAAGCCATTCCTCATTGTTCTGTCACTGTCTACCCCTGTCAAAAGTTGATCTCCCTCATGTTTATAAACTCCCTTTAAATACTGGAAGGCCACTATGAGGTTTTCCTCACAGCCTTCTCTTTTCCAGTCTGAACAAGCCTTATTTCTTCAGCCCGTCTTCATAGGAGAGGTGTTCCAGCCCTTGGATCATCCTCGTGGCCATTCCTGTATCCACACCAATAGCTTGGCAACCTTTTTGAGTTGGGGTCCCCAGACTTGTATGCAGTACTCCGGCTGGGGCCTCATGATAGTTGGACTAGATGATCTTGTATGTTCTTTCCAACCTAATGTATCTATGAATCTATGAGGGCAGAATACAGTACAGTCACCTCTGTTGCCCTGCCAGCCACTCCTCTTCTGATGGAGCCCACAATACCATTGGCTTTCCAGGCTGCAAGCTCAACTTCTGGCTTATGTTCAGCTTTTCATCAACCAGGACTCCATAGCCCCTCTCAGCAGGGCTGCTCTCAAGGAGTTCTCCCGGTTTGTAAACATATTTGGGATTACCTTGGCCCAAGTGTAAAACCTTGCACTTTGCTTTGTTGAAGCTCATTAGGTTCACAAGGGCCCACGTTTTGAGTTTATCAAGGTCCCTCTGGATGGCATCTCTTCCTTTTTCTGTATCAACTACACCACTCAGCTTTGTCATCAGCAGACTTGCTGAGGGTGTGCTTGGTGCCATCATTATGTGTTAGATAGATGTTGAAGAGTACCAGAACCACGACACACCCCTGTGGGACACGGCTCAGTACTGGCCTTCACCTAGACATAAAGCCATTGACCACAACCCTCTGGCTGCAAACCAGTTCCTTATCCACTAAATAGTCCACCCTTCAAATCTGTATCTCTCCAATTTAGAGATAAGGATTTGGTGGGGGACCATGTCAAAGGCCTTAAAGGTCCTGGTAGATGACATCAGTTGCCTTTCCTTTCTCCACTAGTGGTGTTACTCCATCATAGAAGGTGACCAGATTGGTCAGGCATGACCTTCTCTTGGTGGAGCCATGCTGACAGTCTCAGGTCACCCACTTGTCCTGCATGTGTCTTAATATGTCTTTCAGGAGGGTTTGTTCCGTGATTTTCCAAGGCACAGAGGTGAGACTCATGACCCTGTAGTTCCCTGTGTCCTCCTTTCTCCCTTTTTTGTAAATGGAAGTGATGTTTCTCATTTTCCAGTCACCAGGGACTTTGCCTGACAGCCACAACTTTTCAAATATGATGGAGAGTGGCTTGGCAACCACATAAGCCAGCTCCCTTAAGGCCCTGGAATGCGTGTCATCTGGCACAGTGGACTTGTACACATTTAATGTCATGAGTCGGTCTTGGACTTGCTGCACCCTTTCAGTGGGGGCAGTTTGCTCCCCCAGTTCTGACCTAGGGATTCAGGTTTGGGGATGTGAAGTTCAGGATGTGAGAATCTTGGCTGCTAGTTGAAGACCTAGGTGAAGAACTCACTGAGGATCTCAGCCTTCTCTGCATCTGTTGTAGCCTTTCCCATTTAACAGAGGAGTTATGCTGTCTTTGGCCTGTCTCTCCTGACCTGTGTACTTGTAGAATCCCTTGTCAAGTTCAGTTCCATCTTCATTGATTTGCTATACTGCCATAGCGACTTCCTAGCTATACCCTTATATGTTAACATGACAAAGAATGCTGAAGCTAGGTTTTCTAGACTTTTCCTTACATTACATCTTAGGCCTAACCACTTTTATAAAGAATTAAACCATACTTAGAACATTTATTTTTAAGAAAACTTAATTTCTTGTTTAAGAACATTGTACCTTTCAGCTCTGCAGATGCTTCTCAGATTAATATTAAGACATTCGGGCTGATCTGAAATCATAGACTAATTTTATCTATCAGTAAGAGTGAGGGAAGTCTTAAAGATTGTCTCAGGGATTGTAAAGGCTCCCTTTGCACTCAGACTGTGTGTGTCTCTAAGTAATGTGTGGGTGTTATTAAAAATAAGATATTTTTAGCTTCTGTGGTGAACACAAGATTTTTGTAAATGCTGTGAGTTACATAAATTTGTCTACTCAGCCTTTAGGGTCTGGATTTTTTTAATTATGAGGGGTTTTGATCCTAACTCTGCTTTTGTAGGTCTTTTTTAGAAAGTTAATGTTTCCACATCCTTTTTGTACTTTATCTTCCTGCTTAGAGCTTCATCCTGCTTTCAGCATATGCCACATTTCACGGAGTGATATTATGGATTTAGTATATACAAGGGCTGCTCTGAAATTAATGCCTCCTATTTTATGATGTTGGCACACAGTCTTAGAGACAGGTGTTAGTATTATGGCAGTAGCAGTTGAACCTTACTAGTTTTCATTACATATTATCTCTGCGTAACAGATGGCAGTAGAGGGACAGTCTGACAAAATGGCATCTGACATGAAATTGCATACAAGCAAAGATGTGGAACTGAATTCCTCCGTGAGGAAAAAATGGCACCCACTGACATTCATCAAAGCTTTCTGAATGTTTATAAAGACCAAACAGTGGATGTGAGCACAGTGAGACAGTGGGTGGTGTGTTTCAGCAGTGGTGGCAGTGATGTGAAAAACAAGCCATGTTTTGGATGGCCATGTTGTTGGCTGTCACACCACAAAGTGCAGTGCCTCAATCAGGTGCAAGTCAATGGCTTATCACCAGGGAGCTGTGTATAGAGCTGAATATCTTCTTCAGTGTGTTGGAAACAATAGGGGGAATGTTGAATTATCACAAACTTTGCACCAGGTGGCTCCCCAAATTCTCACACAGGAACAGGCAACACTGTCAAGACCTATTGAGCCAACATGAGGCTGAAGGTCACAGTTTCCTGGATTGCATCATTACTGGTGATGAGATGTGGTTTGACCGCTATGAGCTGGAGTGTATGGCAGTCCATGGAGTGATGACACTGAGTTTGCTATCAAAGAAAACATCTGAGCCCTGAATAGGTAAAGTGATGTGCAGTGTTTTTTGGAATAAAGGAGTGATCTTGCTGGATTTCCTGGAACTCAGACAGTCAACTCTAAATGCTACACTGCAATGCTGTTTAAGCTTAATCTTCCGGAGTCAGACTAGAGAGTAAGACAGTTTTTATCCTGCAACAAAATGTCACCAAGCCTTGCACTGGTTGGAAGGCAGTGAAGCACACTGCCAGTCTTTGCTGGACTGTCCTGCCACACCCACCGTATAGTCTGAATTTGATGCCTTCTGCCTTCTATTTGTTTGGACTGCTGAAAGATGGATTGACTGCCTAGGCAATGTTTTCCTGGCAATGATGCTGTAATAGCAGCTGTGAAACAGTGGGTCACCTCCACTGGGGCAGATTTTGATGAGTCCAGCACGCAGGCTCTTGTTCATCACTTGTGAAAATGCACAGATAATGGTAGTGACTGTGCTGAAAAAGAGCGTTTTGTAGCTGAGAACTTGCTCTGTCAAAAAGTGTTATCATGCTCTTTGTAGCTGTTGTAGTTTCCATGGAACTAAATAGGAGACATTATTTTTGGAGCAACCTATGTAATGTAGATGGATCATATATTATGAAATCGAGTAACTTTTTAAAAATGCTTGTCTTACCCAGGTTCGTTTAGCATTTACTTGTTTTGCTTTTTTTTGTTTTGCTTTTTTTTACAGAGAAAAAGCTAGCTAATGTCTTTCAAAATATCTTAGTTGTCTCTCTTCTTGTGTATCTTACATGAATTAGGGAGAAATGTTGTTTCTCACTACTGTAGAAAAAGAGGTAGGCTTTTAATGTGTCAGATGATCATGTGACACAAGACTGATGCAGACAAATACGCAGTGTATTTTTATCACAGGCAGGCTGATCAAAGGTGACCTACAAGATTGTCTCTCCAGGGCTTGTTTCTCCCTGCTGGACAGGGTCAAAATGTGATTTACCTTGCCAATGGGGGATTTTAATTCTCTATTCTAAAAATGAGAATGTTCTTCCCCTTTGTGAATATACAGTCTTTGCCAACAAGACACAAGTCTAGTCATTAGAATTCCCAGGTTACAGTCTCCTCTTGCAGTCATGGGAGGTCTACCTTCTTTGGTGATTGACATTTTTTTCTTTCAATTTTTTTTTTTTTTTTTTACTTCTGCCTTTGGAACACTGAACTGTGTGATGGTTTCTGCCCTAGCTCCTGATATTTCTTACAACAGATTCGTTGGTCAGTCCATAAAAGCACAAAATAGAGCCTGCTTGAAAATGCGCTTGGTTCTGGGTTAAGTTTCAGTATAAACTGTTTTCCTTTTTTCCCCTTGCGTTTCCCTTCCTCTGCTTGGTTGTAGTAGGCAGCGAATCATTCTTTTACACCAAACAGCAATATTTTTGAATATATGAGAGCTGATTCCTGGAAAAAGGGACTGAAGTAAAAAAAAAAAATTCCATATGAACTTAGTCCTTTCTTGGAAAAAGGGAGCAGTGTTTTCAGAAAATACGGGGAATGCTGATGTCACTCTGGGAAAGAATATGGTATTGTTATGCGCTGAACAACTTTTTTGTCCTTCTCTGGTTTCTGAGAGCAGAACAGATATACATCCTGGTCACAGTGACCTTGTGTTTTTGCAGAATCTTTGATTTGAATAGATTAAAAGCATTTGCCTACATGGCTTACTCAGGTTTTTGTTGACTATAGATAGGCTTGTCCTTCCTGTGAACTCTTCATAACTGAAGACTGGAAAACAGTAGTTCTGTACTTCTGTTACGTATACTTCAGTTTATGAAGTAATATTAATTTTATCTCCAGTAAAAAAAACAATGCAAGAAAATATTCCAGGCTGGAACTTTGCCAGGCTGCAAGGGTTTTTTTCCAGAGCACTGTATAAAACAGAGTCAGTGCACAAAGGTGCTTGTTGAAATGTATAACAGAGGAAGTTATAAAAATGCAGGAAAGGGGCAGTAGTGCCCTTATGTTTCCACATAACTGTGATAATGGTGTGAGCTTGTGTTGACCACAGCTGTCCCAAAAGATTTTACGTCTTTCAGTTGGTAGCTTATGAACAGGCAATTCCTGTATGTGCATGACTTGTCTTTCTTCCTTTATTAAGTTTTCTTGGAATAGACAGGTGGAAAGATGACCAGGTCTGTAAAACTCTTATTCCAAAGGACTGCTTATTCTAAGCTCTGGTTGGTTAGTAAATAGGTAGTAGAACTAATCATAACCAAAAAGAAAAAGAGCTGCAGATCATAGTGTATTTTATGTACTCTTGGTGCTAAATTGGTCTTAGAGCACACAACATAAATTGATCTGTGGGAGATAGATCACTGCTAGATCTGTCAGTTTCTCAGGTGGATTTCCCCTGAAATGGATTGGTTGGCTTTGTAGGTGGCATAAGTCATATCCTCAGACTATACATTTCAACAAGGTGTATATGGAATGAAATTTTATAGGTGCTTTCTATTCTGTGGCCAGAATGTATTTGAACTTACTTTCTGTGTGAGCTACATTATGATGGCTTTAAAGTGGGCAAAAGTAAATCTGTGGTCTCAGCCTTTTCTTCTGTAACAGAAAGAAATAGTCTGGATCAACTTTTCTGATGATGGATATTTTATTTTGTTTTTATTGCTGCTCTTTGAATCCTCTTCTCTGCAATTGCTGAAGCTTTGAAAACAGCTGCAGTCAGAGGTTTCAGTCTTTAGCACTGGTCTTGTTGTCTCTGAGTGTTATTAACTAACAAAGGATATTTAAGAAAACTGTATGTAAAATGAGAAATTCAAATGCTGAGAACCTGAATAATTTAGACTTGTGTTTGCTGGTCTGTTTGGTTTAGGCTGAATCTTTCTGTTCTACTGCAGGGCCACCTGAGCAGAATTTTTAGCAGCTTCTTTTGTTTACAGTGTGATGGCATGCATCTGATGTGCACATGCAATTTCTCTTTAATATCTCTATCTAGAAGATTTCCCCTTTCTCTACATGTGTTCTACTGGTCAAAAGGATAGAATGAGGTTGGGGTGGAAGATGGGTGAGCATGAGCTCTTCATGTTTGTGGAATAACCGTGAGGCTCTGGGTATGGTAGACATGGGATGTAAAAAGATAAAAGAGGAATCCGTGCATGTTCTCCCATGAAGGTTGGTCAGATGAACCAGTACTCCCTGTAGCAAGTGCAACGTCAAGACCAGTGCTGTGAAGGAACAGCAGCAAGTTATAGTCAGGTGTAACTGACTGGATTTTGGTAAAGCTTTTGATACTGTCCTATTTGTCCTAGACAAACCATGTTTTGAGATGCATTAAAGACAGCACATCAAGCCGGTCAAAAAAGGTGATTCTCTCACTGTATTTAGTGGAAGGGAAATCTCTCTGTTGCTAAGCTCCAAGTGAGAAGGGTCTGTGTGTTCTGCTGAAGTGGATGGTTCAATTTGTAAAATCTTAATAGAAGCTTAGAAGCAGTTTTCTCTGATTTGCAGAGTGTGAAGTTCAGATATCTGGTCTGCCTTTGCAAATGCAAAATACTGTCTATAATTTCTGGGGAAAAAAAAAAAAAAAAAAAGGTAATTTGCAATTATTCTCATTCTTAGGGGGAGAAACTTAGCCAAGATATCTGCAGGCTAAAAATAATGTCTTGAAACATCATAGTGACTTTCACTGGAGACTCTCTGTATATTTTGCTAACAGGGATTAATATCCTAGAATACCCCCTGCAGTGTAGTATTTTTTTTATCCTTGTTTTATATTTGCATTAATCAATGGATGAAATTCTGGTTGCATTGAAGGTAGTGGAGGAGGATCAGTAAGACCAATGTTTCATCTTTAAAGCTTAAAGTAACTAATAATCCAGTTTACAGTTATACTATATTTTCTGATATCTTGTGGAGTTGGTTGCTTTTTAGTTGTTACATGCCTTTTCCAGCATGGTGAGTAACATAAATGTTATTCCCTCTTGGTAGTACAGGAAGATAGCTGGGTATTTTAGCTTCACTCCTAATTTGTGGCCAACTAACATTTGGTATGTCAGTTATCCTCAAAACATCCATCAAATCTTCATACTCTTATCCAAATTCAGCCTGTGTGCTGTGTCAGATATGCACATAAATACAACAGTAAAGAAATTTGAGCAGGGTGGTTATCATTGGAATTGCTCATACGTCAATCTGAAGTGCTGAGACCAGCAAAAATGCTGTCTCAGGCTGCCAAATGTGCCACACTTGCTGCCCACAGAGAAGTCTGTGGAGAGTTGGTGCAGCACCTTTGGGCCGCCAGTGAGGAGGCTCCGTCAGGAACGTGTGGGAGTGAAGCAGAGAGAATGGAAGTGCCTCAAGGGGATGCAGGGTGAGAAGCAGACAGTGTAACAACTTCTGCAGACTTGTGAGCTTCAGAAAAAACTGCCAGCGTTGGAGTATAGAACAATTTTAGGGCTGTTAACAAAAATTCCATAAGATATTGAGCTGCATAGTGCTTAGTTCAGAGGTAGTCTGACTTTAAAGTAAACAGAAAAGCAGATGGATTTTTTTTTTTTTAACCCAAGCTGGCGTAGGCTTCTGTAACAAGATAAACTATGATTTGATTACTTGCTGCTACCATTGCAAAACTATTTGATTTTGGAAGGCAAGTCTCTGACGCACTTTCTACAGCCTTGCAGCTGGAAACGTTGCTGTTGCTTGGCTCTGATCATTGAGTTTGTTGAACAAACTTTTACAACCACGCTGTTTGAAAAACGTAACTGTATGCACACAGACTTGGCTCAATTAATGATGATATCTGGTAGTTGACTGGGAGCATAAATATTTTATCATCAATCAGGAGAAGGCAGCTTGGATATCTAGATTATATGTGCAGTGCTCAGATGATAGAAGATCATGCTAGATTTTATAAAGAATTTCAGCGTAGCCTTTCCAGATTCTTGAGGATCATGTTGCCCAGAGAGGTTGTGGAGTCTCCTTTTCTAAAGACATTCAAGACCTGCCTGGATGCCTAGCTGTGCAACCTGGTCTAGGAAGCCTGCTTTGGCAGGGGTTTGGACTCAATGATCTCCAGATGACATTGCTACAGCTTCTGTGGACAAAGAAAGAAAACATATCACTGTCAAAAAGAGACTTCTATTATGGATTTCATTTATAAAATGAACGCAGAAGGAAACCTGCTGCATTCTCTTTTACATTGACTCGTTTTGTATTTAGAAAGTCTCTGACGTACTCATCAACAGAAGGGCCCCAGCTTTCAGGGCAAAATGGTTTCTTACTCAAAGACTTCACAGAAGTGACGGTAGCATCTTCATTAGGTTTTTCTCTCAGTAATGTAGGTAGAAGGCTCAGCAGTGTATTTGGAGTGTTTAACAATCCTCAGGTTGAAGGAGCACAAAGATGTCATGTTCTTCTGCTGTTACTGATGTTGAGTATAAGGTGATTTATCGCATGAAACTGGGGAACGTCAGCCAGGTCAGAGCTGAAGTGGTGATGGGGAAAATGCCTGTATCAAAATGGTTGGCTAGAGTTTGGAGGAAGTATGGGCTGCAAAGAAAGCGCACAAAGCAAGCTGTGAACACAAATGGGATTTTTGACAGCTTAGCCTTTGTATTTGGATGAGAGCTTCTGAGAAGGATCTATCAGACTGATCAAATGAAGTTGTTCCCACTGTAACAGTAGTGTTCAGGTGTTTCTTCACTTGAATAACCATTACAGGAAACACTTGTCTAGTATAGCATTCTGCATAGCAGAGGCTGTGCAGCTTTTATCATTTTACTTTTTTGTGTCAGAATGGCTGTTCTGTGCAGTTCCCTGCTGCAACCTGCACTGTGTGACTGGTGTTAAAATCTCCCCAGATGAGAGCCATCTGAAGAGCTGTGTTGATGGGAGGAGAAGAGAAAGACAGCCTACCTGCCTTGCAAATTGTTGTGCTACAAAGGAATCTTTTCTGACAGGGCTTATCACCCTTCACTCAGTACAGAGGAAGTTCAGTTGCTATCAGCTTTTGGATGACTAAAGCTGATTAAACAAATTCCACTACAAGTACTGGAATTTACTCTCTTTCTTGTTAATGAGGCCTGTTCTCTTGAAAAAGGTGTAGCTGGTTAGTAGGAGAAAAGCACCTGTTTTATTTGCCTGGGTCTGGCTGCTACCTTCTGAATCATACAGCACCCTCACAAGGCATCTTTTTCATGACAGCAGCTGAGGATGGAGAAGCAGAGAAGGAAGAAGCTTCCTAAGTGTGGAGTGGGGGACCAGGTCATCATAAAGCCTTTAGAAGGGGTGGTAGATGAGGAATGCTGAGAGGAGCAAGGAGCCAATGCACAGCCAGGGCTCAGATGGAGAAGGCAAACACGATGTTTTGATGGGACTTATTGGAGACTGGGCAACGTTTTTTATGCAGTCAAGAGTTTCTTCAAGAAGTCCTCTAAATGCTGCTGGCCTGAAACAAACCTAAAAGGATGAGCCCGCTCTGGTAGTGGACTGTGGTAGGGGAGGGTTTGGATCATGAGCTCTCTTTTATTTTGCTCCACTCAAGAGAACTAGCAACAAGCATCACTCCAGAGAACTAGCAACAATATGTTCCCTTTTTCCAGTTGATGTTTACGTGGAACACAGTTCTAGGCTGTAACAGTTCATGTGTGTGTTTTTGCTACATTCAAAGTTTGTGTGGTTTCCTGGTGAGGAAGGAGGAAAGGGTTGCTGCTCAGAGCCAGTGGCTGCAGCTACGGTTTTAGCTCAAATGCTATTTAAACAACAATAATGCATGCAGAAATGTTTAAGAACAGTGACCTTTCTGCCCTTTAGACATCCAAATAATGGCCATTTTACTTGAAATTTCATCCAAAACTGCAGATTTAACATTCCAAATAATAACTTCCTGTCTGGCACATGAAAAATCAGTTGTTTGAAAGAAACGTGGTTCACAAGCTTTCCTCATGAAGAATGTTTGTGATTTTTCAGTCCAGTTTTGACATATTACTCTACCACTCTTACTGGTGCTTTTTTTCCTTCCACTCATCAAGAAATAGAGTTTAGCACATTCTGAGTATTTCATCCAAGCAGTATTCTCTTAGGGCAAAGTTAGATAGAAACATGAAATATATGCGTCTGTAGTTTGTGTAAGAGGATAAGGCTCTTCAAAGGGCTGGCTATAGCTCAAAGCCCAGTCTGTAAGGTGTGATGAAATAACCTGCTGCATGAGATCCAAGAGGATGGATCCTAGTATCCCTGGATTGGTTTACTGAAGACCTAGTGTACTTTTCATGGGAGTTGTGAATTTGTAGAATTCTTGTTTGCACATGTGCATGACATTCCTGCATACATGTGTTCTTCTTCTCTTAGGCATGTGGTAGAACAGCTGTAGTTCCTCCATCATCCTATCCTCACAGAATCATATATGAGATCAAGTCTAACCATCCACCTAACGCTACAAGTCTACTGCTAAACCATATCCCTAACCACTACATTCACACATCCCAACCACCTGTTGGGATGGTGACTCCACCACCTCCCTGGGCAGCCTGTTCCAATGCCTGGCCACCCCTGCTCCATGAAGAAATTCTTCTTGATATTCAGTCTAAACTTCCTCTGGCAGAACTTGAAGCCGTTAGCTTTAGCTCCTTTAAGAAAGTTTTTGAAAATGACTATGCAAAACATGTTCCTAAAACTAGTCTCAGCAGCAAGCTTATACAAAATGGTTAAAATAAAAAATGAAGACCACAAAAAAACCCCACAGCTATTATATTTGTGACTCTCTGCTGTTGCAGATAAGGCACTATAAATAAAATGCTCAGCAAACGTCCTGTCATAGAGCTGAAGAGTGTATATTAAGATGTGCTATGAGGACTAAATTCTGTAAGGAGCTTTCTTCCCACCTCGCTGAAACATTCCAAAGATTTCCAACCATAGATACACATAGGCACCTATACATGGGCCTCATACAGTTGTTTGTATCCTCATCCTATACTGTTACCTTGTTCCCTGGAGGTTTCCTGGTGGTGTTATAAGAGAGAGATTAATAATGCTTTGGGATTGATGCTTGTTTTCCTCTTTCGGTTGTCTAAATGTATATGGAGAATGTCCTACCTCTTGTTCTGCTTATTAACTGATGCTCAGAAAGGTTTATTTAGATTCTTATTAATCAAATGCTAACAATGTAAAGAGCAGCAGCACCTACCTTTATCTCCTTCTCATCTAATCCAATGCCAGACAGAATGGAGTCAGTCCCTGTTAGTGCAGGAAGGCTCATCAATTTCAAGTGGTCAGGAGAATGCGTGTCATAACCCATGTAGAAAAACTGGAGAAGGAAGACGAGGTTGTATACTGCAGAAGTGGGAGCTTTTGCCAGCCCTAGTGGGAGTGAACTGAGTCCAAGTGAAGAACGAAAACGATGTCTTCTGGTGTGAAGGTGTGAAGCAGAAATAAGAGCTAAGGGCAAATGGTAAATCAAATGGCTGCAGCTGCTTTTAAAGAGGAAAAAAAAAAAAAAAAGAGTTTGGTGAGAAAGGAGGGAAAACTTGGGAAAGTTTCTTAAGAAATGTCATTTTTGGACCTGTAGGAGGAAGGAACAGTTTCAGCCAAAGAGTTTGATAGATATGAGAAAAAGTTAGGTGTTTCATATTCTGTTAAGCTTTTGAGATCTAAGCTATCTTTTACTAAAGTATTTCCAAAGGTTTCTTGGCCACAAACATATTTTTTTCTAATATTCCCAAGCTTATTGACAGCTTGCTGACATGTTAGCTCTTACTGGAATCAGCAGTTGTTTTAAGGAAGGCTTGATTTAACTGTTACATAGCTATAGTTAATGGTACATGACTTCCATTTTTCCAGCAGATTTTCTCATCACAAGGCCTTAGTGAGGAGCACAAGGAGGTTTTTTGTACACTTACTTGTTTTTTTAATATCAAACTCTGAACCTTTAAAGAAGAATCTGCTTGATGCCAGGAGTACCTTATTGAAATATCACTGGCATCTGTATTCAGAGATCCTGAATAGCCAGTAATGTATACACAATTGCAAAGGAGAACTGAAACTACTCTTACTATGTTAGACATACTTCAAGTGTTAAAGCAGTTTGTTTGTTAGGTGTGTAGCAGATCAGCATCAGAAACAGAACTGTATTTATTAGGTAATAACTACCACGGTTATTAACTGTTATTACAGGAAAATATCTGGTGCTTGCTGGGCTAAGAGAGAATCTTGCCCTTAAAGTCCAGTTGTCTTAGTTTCAGAATGAAATGTGACAAATGAAAGAAGTAGGAAAGTGGCTGAAGAGTGCTGGTAGATATGCTCTTCTGAGGTCTTGCAGGACTCATTCCACTGCCTTCCCAGAAGATGGTGTTCATCATGCAGGTGGTTCTCATCTGTACCTGCACACAGGTTTCTAGGTCAGCAAGGAGCCATTTCTGAAGTTGCTTTGAACCTACTTGACACAGAAAGTTATGGAATGCTTGGACAATCCAGTCTGTTGATTTGGCTGTAGGGGCAGGAACCACTAGCTGTGACACCAAAGCAAACACTTGGGAGGGGCACATTAGAACTGCTAGTCACTTCCAAAATGATTACACTCTAATAATGCTGGGAGGACAGGTCAACAAGGTTTGTCATGGTTGGCGTAGGAAAAGGGTCAAAAGGTAAGTCTGCAATGTAATAGTGCAGAAAACTACAGCAGGGTTGCATTGTGCCTTGAAAGAAGGAGTGTAGTGGGGATAAGAGTCAACAGAGGCAGTCATTTGAGGTATAAGGTGGGAAATTCACCATAACAGAGATAGGAGAGGATTGTTGTCTCAAGACTGAGTGGTATCTGCTACGATAATGAAAGGTACTCTTGAAGGTCAAGAAGAGATTTGGTATTATATATAAAGAAAGATGGATGAAATGTCAAATACAAAGAACAGTGAGAACAGAGAGAAACGTAAAGAGTCTAGAATGACACTGAGAAGGATCTAACCAAAAATAGCATCTTTCCATAGCTGAAAACCATGCTGTCAGCAGTCACAGGAGCGCAGCAGCATCGGATGGCTAAGATGCTGCTCAGTAGTTCATAGTCACAAACACCAAATTCTGAGCAAGAGAGTTCATTGTTTGTAGAGGCAGTCTACAAGGCTATGTGCTAGGGTCTGCTCACTAAGTACTAGCATGTTCTGTGCTTCAGAGCTTCAAAATTGTTAACACAAGTTAACTATAATAATACAATTGCTAAGAAGGGGTATCTGTAACATGGGGAGTCCTACATTTCCCCTAACCTGACCCAATTGGCCCAGTTTTAAGCAGACTGTTTTCACAGTTTTGATCATGACTTGTCAGCAGTTGTGCCTGTGTAGTTCAAGCTGGAATTACCCTCTCCATTTTCTTTCCTGGTGCACCATGTGGGCTAGTACATCACAATAACGTTTTGCGTTATAAGATTCTACTGCACTATGTAGTTCACAAGGTCTTTTGATTTTCTTGTTTTCAATAGGAGATAGCCCGTCATCTCAGACCTGGAACTCTGCGTGCTGTCTTTGGGAAGAACAAGATTCAGAATGCTGTCCACTGCACAGATCTACCAGAAGATGGACTTCTGGAGGTAAGACTTGCTAGATAAGCATATGCTTTTATATCATAGGAAATTTAAAGTGAAAAACTGTACTTGACCCTATTTTAAGCTGTTGAAGTGTTTTATTTGTAGAATAGCTTTGCAGGATACCAATGATCAATAAGAAACAAAAGCAAAGAGTTTATAAATAGGAATGAACTCATTTAATTCGAATGCTGTAAAAACTTGATTTATGCACTTTTCTTGAACAAGCATAGTAAGTTAAAATACTTAGTGAAATGAAATTTAAGTCTTCTTCTTGGTTGAATGCATCTTTTGAACTGGATACCAACATCTGGAAGGACACCTTCTTGGCCTCTGCTTGGATGACTGCTATGACTCCCAATCTGGCCTGTCTCCACAGAGAGCTTGTGTCAGGCCTGGGATGTTATAGGCACTAAAGATTCAAATTCTTCACATAGGCACCAGTTTTATTGATATATGGTCATAATTACATGCGTCATATAGAATTTCCCATGTTCTGTATTAACTTACTAATTATTATCTGAGTTTGGCTTTGTTTGCTTTCATTAAGTCCAATAAAATGGAAAAAAATAAATGAAGGGATTTTATAAAGACAGAAGTACTTACTATGAAACCCAGAACAAATTCAGTCACCTAATGCCATGTCCCAGGGATGAGATCTGGACAAGAGGTGTTGAACTGGTGTGTCAGCATATCTTGGATGGATCTTTTCATCAGTGCGTAAGCTTCTTCAGTGCATGTGTAGCTTCTGTCATACTTTCAACAAGCATTCATGAGTAGTTTTCTGTCAGACTATAAAAATCTGACGAAGCAGCAAGAGTTTTCCTAGCTCAGTTAATTTTATGTGGCCCAAACTGTTTTCACTGAGGGAGGAGGAGCAGCTAACTGCGTAATCATCTCCCATCATGAGGTAAAATTAGATGTGTGGGTTAAAGTGCTGTTTGACACGAAATTGCATCCAACTTAAAGAGGAGTGTAGTGTTAATTGAGAATTGCAGCCAACATCAACAAAGTCACAGCTTTCTAAACCATTTCCAAGCTGCCATTGAAAGTTAGTAACTTAATTTCTGTGCAAGGAGTCTGGTTTTAAACAAGAGAGCAGGTATTTGTCATCATATGCCTAAAATCTATCAGTTATTTCTTCTAAATGACAGTACAAAGGAAGACATAATCCACAAGAGGAAAGAGAGTCTCACCAACACTGATAGAGCATTATAGCACTTTAGCAGAATTTTCTCTCTTTCATGTTCACTGTCTGTTTCCTATATGCTACTTGATGGTGCAGAGCTACTGTAGCTCCATTTTGCTGATGGTTTAAATTGATTTTACAGCTAACGTAGGCATAATTCTACACACAGTGTGGTTCTTCACGTTACTAGCTTCTACACAGTCTAGGTTAAAGCAGCAGTTGTAAAGGACGTCTGTCAAGTGAATGCTTAATTTTGATTGTTTGACAAATGAGCATTGTATGGAAGCCTTTTACTGTCAAAACTGTACTTCATAGAGTTTCCTCAAATTTGTTTGTTTGCTTTTTTTTTTTTTTTTTTTTTTTTTTAAGAAATAGAGATGCCTGAAAATGTTGGTAAGCATCTGAATTTGTTTAAGATTGTCACAGTGGATGAAAAATAAATGATCTGGTGTGTTCTGAGATGATCCCTGGGAGAGACTTCCTCCCAAGAGGACCTCTCATTTGCTTGGCAAGCAGAAACCAGGCCTTCCCTTCATCCATCCCCATTAGCTGCTGTAGTGCTGTATGTCCTTGGCTAAAGCAGAGCAATGCCATAGCATGCAGGACAACCACAGAAGAAAACTTCAGTTGAAGACACTGAGCCAGGCTAACATCTATAGGAAATATGCTATTTTCAATGAATGGTGGAGAATGCTTTTGTTCTTTAATGGATAACTGACTACTTTAATAGATTGAATTGAACAGAGCTATTAGCCTCAGAGGAGAACTCAGGGATAGGTAAAGCACTGGCAGAGGAGAATGACCTTGGCTCCTGGTCCAAATGTGGCAGTGGGACTTGCTTTTTCAGAGTAGCTTGTGTGCATTTGTTATGTCTGTGTCTTGGCAGAAGATGATGCTGTTGCTGAGATGTTAGTGTCGCTGTTCTGATAAAAACTTTGAGTCTTTATGAGACAACTGATTAGTAGAGGGGGAGTTTGGAGTATATGCACCACTGCTGTAACTTTGTTGACTGAAATTTCAGAGAGAAATCTTATCTACTGGGATTACTGTAGGAAGATGAACAATGCTTTTTAAAAACCCCAAAGGAAAGCATGTAATCACTAGCAGTCTCATTCGTTTGGTCAGGTGGTGGTCTTTTTTGTACCAGATTGCTACTCTATCGCAGGTATCATCCAGTATAGCTCAAAGTCCCAGACTGTATGCAAATCATTGCACTCCTTTTTGCTGTTTGAAAATATATGTTTGGCATTTTGAAGTCAAGACACTAGGAGCTAGGAACTTCAGAGTTTCATTTTTAACTCTGGTGCTGATTTTATGTGAGCTTGGCCAAACCCCCTGTCAAATTTTGGCTCTTTGGCTCTCAAATTCTGTATGTAGATGTTCTGACTTAGGATTCCATTTGAGGGAAGATAAATATAAGCGCAACTAGTTTTAGAAAGCAAATTGCAGAATCATTATTGCAAATAATGACATTAAGTTGTTAACACTCTTTTTCTCTACATTTCCTGCCACATACACCTCCTATTTTCTATTTTAATTTGTAGAACAGAAAATGACTTAATTTTACTTCTGAATCCTGTCAGGTTTTGCACCACCCTTAAACCCAATAAGTATTTTTGGAAAGATGCTGTGATGTAAGCTTTCCAAAACTCTTGGTCAACCAGAGAGGTGGGCCTTAGCCAACTGTTGCAGCCCCAGAAGCAGCTAGAGTCAGTCTGATAGACAGTGAATAGTAAAAATAGTAGTTTGCTACCTGATTCAGAGCTTCTGTGCAGCCTTGACCATGTTTTATGGCTGAATTACCATTTTCCAGATGCTCCCATTTCCAGTACTGCCTCTCCTTACAGGCTGAAGGACCTGCACAGTGGATTTTCCAGTATCTCTGAGCTTGTGGTGAGCCCAGTGGGTTTGTACAGAGAGCTGACCAACACGTGTAGTACTCACTCTGCTAACGTTAATGCAGTGTTTGAGGGGTCCCTGCAACACTCCAGACTCCATTGTGGCCACGTGTTCTGTGCACACATCTTCATGATCAGCAGTGCCCTGAGGAGCCTGGAGGCAAGGTAGCCAAAGGGACTGCTGCTATTGCCACTTTATCACTAGGAAGGTGAAGAGCTTACTGTATTTTAATTTTTTGGGGGGGAGCTTCTGAGCTCCAGAACTAAATGGGTTTAGAAAAGGGAGATATCTGGCTAACTCATTATCCCATTGAATACCTTAGATGTTTAGTATTTATTAAAGCACAGTAAGGATGAATTCCTGTGTAGAAGGGGACATACCAGTGCTTTCTTGAAGACTCAGGTGTCCTCAGTGCCAGATACCACATATTTTAACATTTTCCCTTCCTCCTCTGCAGTTTTCATCACTGAAGATCTAGCTGAGATTTTAAAAGTGCTTCTAGTGACAACTGCTGGCTGATTGTCCATAAATGGAGCAATGTCCTTAACTTGTCAGAGAGATGAGGCAGGTATTTGAAGATCGGATGCTTTCTGATGTTAATAGACTCATGGTGTCTTTGGTGGTTCATTTTGGTGGTGCTCTGTAGAAGAAGGGAAGGCAGACTCAAAATCATAATGAAGAAAGGGATATGCTGGGGGAAGAAAGGGGACAACGCTCTCAGAAACAAGGGCTGATTAACTCAGTAAGGGTTTTAGAGCAGTATGTTTAATTAATGTAGTGCAGTAGTTTTCCAGTGTTTTCTGTTGGACCTCTTTTCCATGGACCTGGAAAAAAGAACATTCACTTTTTAATCTAAAAAACAAATAAACAAACAAGCCAAGCCCTGAAAACCAAACACCAGCACTTGCTCCCCCTAGTTTGACCCTTAAGTCACATCTTTGTTCTACAAACTACTTCACGTTTTGGGCAGTGACTGAAACGTATCAGAGAGTTAATGAATAACTCACCTGGGCTCCGCAGATGAGGGGTGATGCAGTTGAGTCTAAAATACAACTGCCCATGTGGAAAAACCAGTGTATTTTCAGTTGTAAAGCTCTAACAGCTGATTTTTGGGTAGTATGCTGATACAGGAGGAGCGTGCCCTGAAGCCACTTAAAAGAGCACTTTGACTTTCTGGGCTAGGCACTGTTTTATTGATTTCATATACTTGTGTGTCCTCATATCAGTATGAAATGTATTGTCACAAGTGACAAAATATAGGCACAAACAGCTCAGAGCAGTCCGTTTTTACAGTTCTCCTGCAAGTCTTCCATTTGAATGGGGAGAGGAGAGAAAGGAGAAAGTAAGGAAAGAATTAGATGTGGAATATTTGTGAGATACCAGAGTTTCACAGGTAATGGCTAAAACCTCAATTTCTTTATTTTACGGGTCAACTTGATAATGTTGCTCATTCAGAGCAGAAGTTTGCATTTATTTCCCATGTGCAAGACAGGTACCACTGTACATCTGGGCAGTTCTTTTCTGTTTTAAAAAGCTGGCACTATTTTGACTAGTCAGACAGTTACGGTACTTACCTGGATTCACATTTTTTCTGAATCTGAGAAACACGCCAGATACAGTTTTACATCTGTTTCTTTCACATGCATGCAGTGAAAGATTGCTCTGGCTATCGCCTCACCATCTTGGAATTGAGAAACATTTCTGGTAAAAGTGCTATTGAAATAGGTGTGTTGGCAAACCATCAGATCCAGTGAATCAGCATTCCCTGAACAAACAAGGTTCCTTGAAATTAGTCATTCCTAATCTGTGCTTAGTTGAAGCACTCTGGAATGTGCTGTGGCTACCAGACTTCACAATTTTACGTGCCCCCTTACAGAATGAAGGAAAATGAAAAATCAGTCTGTGAATATCTTGCGTCACTGGAAGTACAATGAGTACAGCTTCCCACAGGAGGTGGTGCTGTGCACACACCTCGGTTCCTTGCAGCTCCAGTGGCAGAGCACCTTCCAGATTATGCAGGAATCCATATCATTTGTAGTCATTAAAAAGCTGCTATCCTAACCTGTAGTTATTACAAAGCCAGTATCTCTAGGTTTTGTCATTCTCTGCCTGTAAATTTTTACCCATGCCCTGCAGATCAAGGTATTTTTGTGAGTGGTTCCTTGAGGGCATTTGCTCTGTAGCCAGGCACTAGTGACTATAGGTTACCCTGGCTGTGTGCTGTCTGAAACTGAGGTGTAACCTGCCATGTCTGGGCTGTCCCCACAAGCTCTACGTTCACATGTCATGGTGTTTGGGTAGGGTTAGTCTCCTGCAGCTTCTTCACGTTATTGAAAAATGCTTAATAGTCATATGTGTATGTAAGTACATATAGGTAGAGGATGCTGTCATAGGTGAGATAAGCAACAAAATGGTTCAAAACATAGAATCGCCAAGGTTGGGAAAGACCTCCAAGACCATCTAGTCCACCTACCACCAGTACTTCCCTGCTAAACCATGTCCTTCAGTATGAGTTCTGAGTGGGATAACCTTGCTTTTGCAGAGGGAGATATGTTACTGGATTATTAATTCTTCTAGTGGACAATAACACAGCATTTGCTGTGGAAGTGTGCATCTTCTAGGTTATGTATGAAACAGTAGAGCGGACTGAGGTGTCAAGCCAGTTTCTATGGAGAATGAGCCAGCTTTCTTCTTGGCCTTGTGCCCGCATCTGTGGATGCTCTTTCCACTGACTCCTCATGGAGTGTGTGTGTGTGTGTGTGTGTGTGTGTTTCCATGTGGCTGCCAGTTGCCATCAGGCACTGCTTTCGGGGCACTGTGGAGGCAGATGGGTCAGCTTTCAGTGTCACAGGCAGCCTTCCAGCCAGGCAGTAGTGAGAACCTCCTCCAGGATCATCTGCTGGCCTTCTCCCTTGCCTCCGAGCTATTTGTGGCTTCCTTGGATATGAAAGTAACCTACTGGGTGGGGGTGGTTTTGCTGTTATCAAAGAAGAATGGGATTTGTTGTCTTTTGAGAGATGGTTTTTGGTTGGTTAGTTGGTTGATTTGTTGAAGTTTCTTTTTTTTGAATAGGCTGCCCAGAGAAACTGTGGATGTCCCATCCCTGGACGCATTCAAGGCCAGGTTGGAAGGGGCCCTGGGCAGCCTGAGCTGGTGGGTGGCAGCTCTACCCATGGCAGGGGCTGGAGCCGCATCGGCTCTGAGGTCCCTTGCAATCTATGATTCTGTGTCGTGATAGTGTGATGCTTTCCCCCATTACTTTAAATGTCAGCAGGTAGTCTGTACTGCTGGATGCTCTTTCCCCTGCCAGCGGGACAGACTGGCTTGCAGTTTCTAAACAAACGTATGGCATCAGCAGCTGCACAGACTACCGGCAGAGAGCGGGGGGACAGACAGGCCCAAGTTCTGGCACTAGGATGTTCAGCTGGCTGAATCCAGCCTCAAGACAGTGGGTGGCAATGGCGGACAATAAGCAGTGACAGGATGGGCTGGTTCACACTTGTGCTTAGTCCAGCCCAGCGCTGCGGGTGATGCAAACCAGCACTGCTTTCCTTAGGCTGTGTGTTAACTAAGTGTTCTGAAGGGTGAAGAGCTGCCCTTGGGCTTTTGGTGCAGCATGCATTCCACCTGCTAGAAGCCAGCTGTACCTTGGTCCAGTGTTCCAAGCAGTGCCATGACGAGCACACCTTGTTCCTCCTTTCCCTTTGCATTTATTTGAGGAGGCCGGGAGGGGCGGGCTGTTCTGGTGAGCTATTCAGAGTGAACAAGGAGGCAGGGGGACATGACAAATGTTTCCCATAACCATTCCGTCAGAGCAGAGTGCTGTTGCAGGAGCACTCTTGCTCCCTGCCAGCCTGCCCTTTTCTGCTGGCTGCTTTCCTTCCTGCCCACTGCCATCGTCTCTACACGTGGGCGTGCTGCAGGATGGAAATGCACAGTGGTTTAGGGTAGAAGACACCAGAGGGATGAAGTTCTCTTAAACTCATCTTTCGGTGCACCAAGGTATAGTTCAAGCCATTTAATGCAGCGTGTCAATGAGTAACTCTCAGAGGCGTCAATGTGCTTAGTGTGGAATTCGCGTGTGTCGCATTCTGAACAAAGGTCTCCTGCATTGCTCGTTACCGATTAACTTGTCCAGCATTATGCAAGCTGCCTCTGCCAGCTGAGAACTAACTCTCTCCATTCACAGGGCAGCACGGCTTGTAAAACATTACACAGCAGAAGTGCATAGCATGGCAATGAACCTTTCGCTGAGGGCATTTCAGCTGTACAGCATTTCCCCCGGGAGTCTTTAAAATATTAATAAAGAAGCCATTGTTTCACTCAGTCATACGGCAATTTGGCAATGAAGCCTTTTATTAGGGGCTCGTACTGAGCTGCATAATCCAGTGTAAGGTGCTTTTAATCATTTCCAGTGAAAAGAAATGAAAAATTGGAAGGTTTAGTTGTTGTTTCTATTTTTGTGAGTTTTCATCAAAGCAATACCTATTTCTGGCCGCAGTTGGAAGTTTCAGTCTCTCTGCTCTATAGAGAGAGCTGTCAGGTAATGCTTATTTATGATTCCAAGTGCTTCTCCATTTTAACTTCTTGACACTTTTTATCCAGCAGCTGTGGGAACAGGTTGGAAAGAATCTGGAGTGTAGGGAGACTTCTCTTTTGGTGGCGTTTTTGCATATCAGAGAATGTTAGCACTGGAATTCTATCTCCAAACATTTCCTGAGGCTGTATATACACTTGTACAGAGAACTAAGTGAGCTTTTTGCACAGGTTTGTAGAATCAGAGAATTAGAAGAGACCTCTAAAATTATCTAGTCCAACCATCAGACCCGTCACCACCATGCCCACTGAATCATTGTGTGAGGAGAAAGGAATATGTAAAATAACAATTAATAGAGGGATGGATTTTGAACATATGTTGGTAATTATTGATCATCTTTCTTTTTCTTTTTTAAATGGTGATATTGGGTCACTTGCAGCCTAATTTTGAACATCAGTTGTATAATTATTATGCTTGTGGGCCAGACAGGCAAACTAAATTAGAATCTTGTTTAAATGGAGTAGTGAAATAGTTCAGCCCTTCTGCTTCCTCTTCTGGGTGAGATGCAAGGTGTGGTTGCCCCTCATTCTGCCAGGCTTGGGCTCTCTAAGTGCACGCTAGAGAGGAGCAGCTAGTGAGTGTCAACCAAGCAGCTCTTCAAGTCTCACCTTCTCCTGAAGGTAACCTGTGTGGGCTTGACTTTTGGCACCTGTCCATGTTGCACTGAGCAAGGTCATTCTGTGGAGGGGAGATAAAGGCAGAGAGAAGGTGTGATGCTTCTTTGTTACTCACCCGAAGCCCAGTTTGTGTCTTTGAGTTAGCTGCTGCTTTTGTTCCCTCATTTTGAACCCAGAAGCCCAGGCCCTGCTTCCTTTACCCCTCCATGTTTCTCCAGCTGAAGCACCACAGCAATTAAGCTGCAACTCAATGGCAGATTAAAACAAGAATAGAGAAAGACTTACCTTATACACAAAGGCAGTAAGTGGATGCTGTAGTTATACACTTTTGTAGGAGCTCAGAATCTCCTTTTATTTCTTAAGCACAGAGTCCTGCACCTTACAGTATTAGTAGCACTGTTTTGCTGTGGCACACATGGCTGTGTGATGCAAATACATTTTTGCATGAATTTCTATTTCTGATCTTAGCCAGCTGCATCTCCCAGCTCTGCCTCAGAGATCAGGTAGGCAAATGATCAGCTAGATTTGTACTTTATGCATTGGGTTAACCCCTTTTTTGTCAGTGACTGACTACTGTATACTGGCTGTAATTGACAGGAGTACTGATCATCCATCTGCATGTACGTGTTGAAATGTATGTGAAGTATGGAAGGTAGGGAACAAAGCCAAACTTGACATGTGTGAAGCATGGAGGCAGTGGTCCTGGGATCTCACTGTGTTACCTCAGGTCCTTGTGAAATCAGAGCTTGCTGGCATGCTTTGGTTTTGCTTGTTTTCTTGTGCTATTATATAGTAAATAGTATAAAACTTACTTTCTTTGTATCTTGGTCATAGTGTCCTAATGATTCTTGAGGTATCCTCTCATTTGCATCCTGTTTAAAGTCCAGATTTCTCTAACGTACAGTAAGAGTACAAAATATGTATCTCCCATACTCTTTCACCGTATTTTCTGAGTTGATCATAACCATACACAGTGTTCAAGTTGGTTGTTAGCAGCACACAGCATAAAGCAGGATGTGCCCTGTTATTCAGTAGTGTTTCTTTACTAAAACCTTCCCTTACAAAGGTGTGGGGGATTTTTTTGTGTGTGCATAGGGTCTTTTATTCTCAGCTATACCACCCAGTTCCAACTCCGTACTGTGGGCAGGGACACCTCCCACCAGGTGAGGCTGCCCAGAGCCCCATCCAACTTGGTCTTGAGCACCTCCAGGGATGCACTAGAGGCTCCAAGTTCATCTTGATGTTCAAAACATCATTAATGAGCAAAAAGATTACTGTTTCCTACTAGTGACCTCAAGGTGAGATAACCTGTAAAAATGATAAGATGAACGTAAGGACTTCTTCACAGTGCAGTGACGGAGCACTGGCACAGGCTGCACACAGAGGTGGTGGAGTCTCCTTCTCTTGAGACACTCAGGACCTACCTGGACGCCTACCTGTGCAACCTGGGCTAGGGAGCTGCTTTGGCAGGGGGTTGGACTCCATGGTCTCTAGAAGTCCCTTCCAACCCCTACGGTTTTGTGGTTCTGTGATTCTGTGTTTTGGAATGGTGGTACATATTAGCAATGCTGTAAATTGAGGTCAACAAAGATCCCCCTGGATCATGTTGCTGGATACCTACACTGAGTCAAGAAGTTGCAGTCTCGCAGGGGTTTCATGGAGAGGGTACTGATGAGTGTCTGGTGCTTGAATGGCACTGAGATGACTGGTGGCTCTAGATTAATACAGGGATGAAAAAGCTTTCCATCTCCTGGCTGCCAGTTCTGATTTGGCAGTGATGAAGAAGGACTGAAGCTGCTGGCACGTTTTGAATGATGGATGTGGATTGAATCTGTGATCTCAGCATGTTTGTTTTTTTTTTTACCGATGTGTCTCCTCATCATCCTAACACTACTTGTCCAAAACTGCCAGCCCGAGGGTCAGTGTGATTAAACCATGACTGCTGAGGTACTCTTTCATTGCCAGGATTTTTTCTATGGCAGGACATAAGGATTGCTGCATGTCTCATGTGCTGCTACTGTTCAAGGTGTGCCTTGCTCTGGCTTTATGGTGAACTGAGCTGGGAGGGACAGTGAGGAAAACAGGAATACAGCTCATGTCATCTGCCTGGACTTGTGCGTTTGACACAGTGCGGCACAACATCCTTGTCTCTAAATTGAAGAAAGATGATGCATGGACCACAAAATAAGTACGAAATTGTCTGGTTGACTGCACCAAGAATTGTGGTGAGTTGCTCAGTGTCCAGGTGGAGACTGATATGCCTCAGGAGTTGGTACTGGGACCAGAACTGTTCAACAGCTCTGTTAACAACACAGACAAGGATACTGAGTGCACCCTCAGCAAGTTTGCAGGTGACAGCAAGCTGAGTGGTGCAGCAGGGTCCTGAGCAGCACGAGCTGGTGGGTGCCAGCTCTGCACACAGTATAGGGTTAAAACCACACAGTTATTGAGGTCCCTTGCAACCCAACCATTCTGTCATTCTGTGTCATTATTGAGCTAAGTCATGTTGGCCAACAGCTGCCATCAGCACTGCTTCTTGCTTTGTTTTCTGGGTAGGAGAGGTAAATTGCAGGTGTCTAATGCTCGTGCTTGAAATCTCCAGGACATTTTGTGCCTGCACTGGGTCCTGGGTTATTACCCAGATCTTCTGCTCTCCTTTGGATGCCTCACTTGATTTCTTGCCTTTTTTCTCTGATTTTGCCTGGCTCTCCATGCTCCATGCACACATTGTTCAAATGATAATTACTTGTGCTCTGCCAGGGCATTAGACTGGATTTCATTATTGCCTTCCTTATTAACTACTGAAACTTAGCGGTAACGTTTGGAAGCTTCCAGCAGGAGCGGCCGACCCCATCAGAATGAGTTCTGCAGTTTGTGTGTGTGACAGAAGTGTATCTTCAGGGGACTGAAGCAGCTCTCAGCTCCTCCTGAGTGAAGCAGTTTATAGGGTCAGAGCCAGAAAGTCGCAGTTATTCATCCCTGTTATTAATTCCTGGACATTATTGTCGTTAGTCTCTGAGCAGGACCTGGGGCGGGCGTAGCTGTAAGGCAGGTAGATGGCTCCTGGCTTTTGTGAGGAGAGTGCTGATTTTAAATTTCATCTTCCATCCCTGGGAAGGATTGAGCACACCTGAATGTCAGCATCGTTTGAAGGCCATGGGGTGGATCCAGTTGGTTTCAGACAGTTTGATTTCACACAGCTGGAGTGTGCTGGTCCTGAGGTGGATTCCTCTACCACCTCTGCATCCTGTGAAGAAACTGGAGATGTGTGTGGATTGTGGGAGCTGACTGTGTCTTGGGTTGAATGTGAGGTGCACTGAGAGGCTCCATACATACATATACAGCTGCTTTTTCCGTGGTTTGTGCTGTTTGGGTGCTGGGAATGAGGTTTTACTGAGAGCTGGGTGGTGGCTGACCCACATAATGATTATGTATGAGGAGAACACAGTGGCCCTCATTTTCATGTTATACAATGCATACCTGCTGTGCTCGTTCTGCTGTTTGGGCTTTGCCAGAACAGTCTGTGGATCTTGATCAAATAAAAAAGCTGATAGAGGAGGAAGGAGTCTCCTATAGGTCTTAAGTAAGCTGAGGCTTTCAGCCAGGCCTGGGTGGGTTGCCTGCCAACAGCCAGGGGCAGCAAAGGACCCAAGGGGTCAGAGCAGACACCTTTGGTGCCAACCGATAGTGAGCAGGAGCCAGTGGCTCAGTGTCCTGAGGCAGCCTGGAGGGCTGGGGCTGTCCGAGGAGTGGTTTTGTGTGCTTGGGACCAAGGGAGCAGTCCAGAAGTTCTCAGATTTGGCAATTGGTTAACCCCAATTGCTGCTGTCTATTTGTGCAAGGGGTAGTGCTGGCACGGGCTTAAAGGTGCTTGTCATTAAATGTGTCACTCTGCTGTTTTCGTATTTATTTTCCTGCATCCGTCTCTCTCTAGCCCAGAAATACATGTGCCCTGTATCAACAGCAGTGGGTGATAAAGTTCACGTTAATGGTTATAGCTGTGCTTAACGGTGTTGAGCCAACCTGGCACAAGGAACAAAGTGTTCAGGTGGGTGGTTTGTGGGGTGAAGTGGTGCCGGGCGGTAAGGCAGAGAGGCAGCCTGAAGGCAAGCAGCTTTATGCATCGGCAACACAACACAAGCCAGAAAAAAAACAAGGAAGCCAACAGCAGCCTGCTGGTAGCGGGGCTGTCATGGCACCTGCCTGGTCCCCATGGTGGGTGCCTTGTCCGTGGGTGATGCGAGGTCGCTGTGTTGGTGTTGGTGCTGGGATGGCAGCTGAGGACAGAAGCTTGGAGTTGTATTAGTTTATAGCGCATTAATCAGGGTGTATGCTACAAGTACGTTGTGACACCTGCCTGCTGAAGGACACACAGATCTCTAAGGTTTCTATGATGTTCGGCCAAACCCTGGAATGAGATATTGCTTTTATTAGTATTTTGTGCTTGGACTTTGCTCTTACTTGGTAAATTAGGAGATAAATTATCTGGCTATCACTTGGTGCTTTGACAGCTAAAGCTTTGTGTTTCTCTAATGCCACGCACGTAGGAATGAATTGTAGGGGTGAGGCCGTGTCTAAGGAAACCGTGATCCACGCAGCCCCGTGATGGATCGCAGTGTCACCCACCGGCTGCTGGGTGCCAAGTGCTCCTGCTTAACACCGTGCGCTCGCCGTGCCTGCGGGGCAGTGTTACAGTGCTTCAATTACCGTCTTTGTCGAGCCCCAGCAGCACAGCAGAGGTGAAGGTGGTGTTCCAGGCTGCGAACGCGCAGTAAAGACAAAGGTGGTGAGCTGGCAAGCACGTGTTTGTTTGTGGAAGGGCACGGTTGCTGCTGCAGCCTCCAAGGGAGCAGCTGGCTCAGGGACAGGGGAACTACTGCTGCACTGCAGAACACTCCGTTCCCCAGCAGACGTGGCAATTGGGTGCAAGGTGGCAGCAGCAGCTTATGACAATGGATGCTTCAATCCCCCCCAGCTCAGCTGGAAACAAGAAAGATGCGTTTTGTTTTTGAAACAGGTGCAGTACTTCTTCAGAATCCTGGACACCTGAGAGCCCCCACCCCCAAAGCAGAAGGCACGGGCACAAGGCACAGTGTTCATTCATTTATTTGTCCAATATGTCAACCTGACTGAAATACAAGATCAACAAGAGCACTGTACTCCTGGCTAGTATTACATGTTAGAACATAGAGTTTTGCACTTTAGACAACATTTAACACCATTCTATGGGGTACTGCATTGCTTTTATAAAGTTTAAAATAAAGATTTATTTTCAAACATGTGACTTTGGTTTATTTCATACATTACACTTCCTTGCAGAAAAAAAAAAAATAAAATAAAATAAAATTGTACAACTGCATAAATATAAAATTCATCCACCATGAAAATGGTTAAAACATTCAATAAAGACATTAGCACCACAGTGCGTGATGCCTCCGGAAGGAAAAGAAAGGAGAAACAAAACCAAAGGAAATGTACAAAGCAAAGAGCCGTGCCCATCACTGAGGACAGCGACAGGCTGAGCCAGCTCTCTCTCGGACGCACTGGGGATGAAGGAAAAGGTGGAGAGAGAGAGACCGCGTTCGCTACAGAGCGCGCTGCGCGATCGTGTGTCCTTAACCTCACTTCAGTCAGTCTCGCCTGCCACCCCTCCCAATGGAACACCCTAACACCACAGGAAAGTCGGAAGCCTTATGGAGTGCTGCTGAATAGAGTCTCACAGGTGGGCCTTTCTTTTCAGAGGAACAAAATGAGGAGAAGTATCATGCCAGTTCTAGTCCCATTGAGTATTTACACCTTGGACAGCAGAAGTCTTTGCTCACAAGTAGAAAACAGATACGATACATGGCTTGAAAAATGACCAGAGTATGCACCTATAGTACTGTACACTAAATAAAATACACAAGGCAGCAATACTTAGGGGCCAGAAACACTGCTTACTACAAGTCAGTTATGGAATCATAATTTACAGTAAAAATGGGCATGTCCCAAGGCTCAATTTTGTTTTCTTTTGTCATTTACAGTAGAATAAATATCTGTCGCTATTGCTACACTTGGTTTACATTCTAACCTAGTAAATGCAGAAAGCTAGTGTAAAGCATATAGATTACGTGTAGGTCCCATACGTATGACAGTTTGTTCAAGACTAGTAGGTTTTCTTTTTGTTCTTTTTTTTTTTTTAAACCTTTTTTAAATGGCTAGGAGGAGGAGGAGGAGGGGGGGAGGGGGGGGGGAGAGAGAGTTGTGCTTACAATCAGCTGCTTCTTATGTCAAATTTAATATCAAAGCGTCCCTGGAAGCGGTCTTTGTCGCTGTACTGGATGTTCTGCCCATAGGCCCTGCATTCCACGCGCACCTCCATGTCGTAGGTCAGGTTGGTGAACTGCACTGCCACCAGGGGCTGCAGGTACCGCGGCTGCAGGAGCTTGCCGTAGTACGGGTAGTACTGCAGGGCAAAGCCCGGGTAACCTCCCATCCCATAGTACTCCACCGCGCCGACCTTGTCTGTGTCTTCATCTCTCTGGGACAGGGAAGAGAACAAAAGATGACCGTACGCATTTTGTAGCTGTGCTCCCTGACAGCGCCTGCTTTCTTGTGCTGCTCCTCGCCCTGACAGCACCAGGACCGACCCATCCCGAAGGTGGAGGGCACCTGGGAGCTGCCTCAGCTCTGAAGCAGGGCCTCCCAGCACCTCTTAAAATTCATCTATTTGAAAGCTCAACCACTTCTCTGCACACTCAGCCAGCACAGCTTCTTGCCAATCCACTGTGTTTGATTAAACAAAAAAAAAAACAAACCCAAACAAAACAAGCCTCCGCTGCATTCAAAGTAAATCTCTCCTCCCCAGAGCCATTTCCCAGCCATCCTTGCTAAGAACTCCGGCACAACGCTTGGCAGCTCTACAGCCACTTCTGGCCTCACCCTCCTGCTGAGGGCACTCAGAGAAGCTCCTGCTGCTGAGGGAAGAGCTCCCAGGTGAGAGCTGCCCCAAGCGCCTGCTCATGGGCAGCAGGGGGTGGCTGCCATGGGACAAGGACCCTGCAGCTCCCACCTCTCCATCCTTGTGCCTCACTTACCTTGGGAACACAGAACACAGGGATGAGATAGGGGTTGTATTTTCCTGCAAGCTCCAAGGGGAGGGTCTGATTTTCTGGTGCCTGGAAGAAACCCAGAAGAGGGAAACGTTACCGCACCGCGTGATGCATCCTCGCAGACTGGGGCACCTTCACAGCAGCAAAGCTCAGTGGCACCCAACCACAGCCAACAGGAATCCCTCTGGCTCAGCTCTGAGGCAGCAGCCATTGCTGGCAGCTCTTGGGACGGACAGGCAGCGTGATGCAACAACTGCAAGCAGCGCACCCAAGTAAAGCTGTTGCCTGCTCCTACAGACACTGCAGAGTATTTCTCATTTCACGGAGGCACTGCAGTGTCTCACAGTAGAGCACTGCTTACTTGTGCAAATATCACACGGTGGCAGAAGGGGACATGCTGCCTGGAGGTCACCCACCTGACCGCCAGGTGAGTACAGTCAGGACTGGAAACACACAGCAAACAACAACAGAGGTGGGCACACCCTGACAACGTTCCTGAACTTTGACATCACCCACGTGGAAGGGCTCCGGGAAGGCTGGCAGTGCCAGCTCTGCCTCTGCTCTCTTCTAAGAGCAGGAGCTCAGCTTCGTGCACATGCAGAGCTCAGACCAGCCTGGCAAACACCATTCCTAGCACAAGAGCTGCAGGGCCCTGCTCTCCGATGCACACCAAACCCTTCTCTTCCTTCCAACTGCCACACAGCCAGCACAGGAGGTTCCTGCACACAGTGCAGTACTCTGTCACTGAAACACCAAAAAAAATCCGTAAGAACTCAACGTGCTGAGAGGAAAAATTGAAAGTAAAAGCAGTTCACGCCCAGATTCACTTCCTTCAACGTTGCCACAAACCTGTCACTCGCTGTGGCACCAAGCATGGGGCAGAGCAGCAGACACAGTGCTTCTGAGGCTGCACTCAATGACCCAGAGATCTTGCCTCTCTTGCTGCGAGAGCTGTAGCTGTAGTTTACCATTTATAGTCTAATACCGAATATGGCACTGCTCCATTGACCTAAGTGGTTTCACACCGCCCGGGGAAGGCGTCCGAGGCACAACACAGCTAGATGATCCTACTGCAGGCACCATAGGTCTGGGACCAGCACGCAGAAGCACACGGGGAACATGGGTTTTTATGGCTTGAAGAAAATACCTCATTGCAGTAATTCAGTTAGCAGGCTCTGCGAGTCACCACAGTTGAGCAGGAGCCTGCACCGTGACATCTCATGGCTACTTGCTGTGAACCTGCAGCCTGCCTTTTCTGATGCTTTTTCATGAAAGCATTTTCAAAGCAATGCAGTCTGACAGAACGGGGTTAACAGTGGTACTCTACAGGGGCAGAAAAGCAGGCACAAGTTGAAAGGCTTTTCCAGACCCACAGCAAATCTGCAGGCAGCTCCCCATCCTTATCATCAGCTTCAGTTAGAAAGGGCAGAGGTACTTGCCTTAGGTTTGAAGCCAATTATTCTGTTGAGCTTGACGAGAATGCATGGTTTGCCATCCTTGTACCCAAAGGTGTTATCCTGTAGCCCAGAACAGTTCTCCAACCACTCACGTCTGAACTTGCAGACCTTCTTCTGACCTTGGACATCATTGTATGGTCCTCTCTCTTTGTAATCCATAGGTATGTCTGTCACGGGGGAGAACAGAAAAACAACCACATGCAGTGTGACCTTCTTCTCAACAGGACAGCCGTATTTTTCCATCACTGTGCCCTCAGGATTCCCCACCTGCCCAGGCAGGCGATACCACCTCCCAGAACCCCATGTTTTGGGGAACTGCATCAACACTACTGACACAGGCCCTAGAAAAGTCACCAGTAAAACTCCCTGTGGCTTTCACGGGGATATAAGGTCAGTGCTATACACTGTAGAGAAGTAGCTGCAACCTTCAAGGGAAATCTGCAAGTCCCCAGCCACAATCCTTCTCAATATGCTTCAGGTACATCCCTGGCCAGGTGTGGTCTGTCCAAACCCATCTTTAAATCAGCAGCTGACAGAACTGGAACCAAAGCCCGCCAGTTAAAGCCCACCAGTGTGGTACTGGTACAAGGAAAGGAGCAGCTGAAGACAGAACACCACTACTGACCCCCAGGTGTCAATGGACCCAATGGACCAGAGTCAGAGCCCTCAGTGTAGGAAATAATTAGGACTTACCTCCGCAGTCCTGAAATATCATGTTCTCAGTCTGCTGATCAGCACTGTAATCCTTTAAGAACTTCTCCAGATTCTTCACATAGGGGTCATAACTTTTGGCATCGGAGATGGTAAAGGAAATTTCTGTCTTTTGTACCTGGGGGACTTGAGTCAGTCCTAAGGAAAGCAGAGTCGGGAAGAAAACACTTGGGAGCTGCACAGCCCGTGGGCAGTGCTGCACACAGAAAGCACATAAAGCAGCATTACTAATCTGTATTTTTCAGGCCTCACGACTCACAGAGAACAGCTTAAGCTCACTAAAGGAGGAGGTTCTGAAGGGCTCTTATCTCCAGTTTCCACCAGGAGCCTGGAATATTCATCGTGAGGTTTGCATCACCGCACAGATAAAATCACAGCCCCAGAAGGGAGGCTGCAAGTCAAGGCTTTCCTCCAGAAAAACAGCCAACTGCAGGCCCCTGCCCCCTCCCCAGGAACAGCAGGAAGCTGCCCGTGCCTGAGAGCACACAAAACTGCAGTGCTACGAAGTCTAGGAAACACCAATCCACCAGAGATGTTTCCAGGCTGTCCTATATCTTGGGCTGTCTGACCGGCTCTGGTTTTGACTCGAGGATGACAAGCAGAAAAAGAACGCACGGACAGGAAGGACTAGATGTAAGCAGTGTCTGCAGATGATGAAAAACACCAAGCCCCTCGCCTGTCAGTATGGGACTTGGAAATAGCTGCTCTTGCGTGAAGTGTAGGTCATGTTTTAATTGAATGCGCTGATGCATGGCTAACACTTAAATTTAAAGCAATGGGAACCAGAGTTCATGCTGCCTTCGTGGCTGCCACTGTAATTACTCAGGTCTCAACTTTTGTTCAGTTTGCCATCTTCACTTTAGCGAGAACAAAAAAAATGGAGCAGGAGAACAGCATTTGCTTTGACAGCTCAGAAGAGGTCTGTTGCCAACAAGTTTCTCCAGTGCAAGGCTCGGGCAGCAGCTTGTGACTCCAGCTGTTTTCCTAAAGCCACTGAGGTGGAATTTGTAACGTGGGACAAAGATAAGCTCTGTTCCCCTACAGGCAGCTCCTGGTGGCTGAAGATAGCAAGACGCCCAGAGAGCGGCCTGCGGTTTCAGGTGTTATTCCGGGAAGCAGCTTTGCCCTCTCCGAGTTCCCCTTCGTTCAAACTGCCCAGGCTGAGCGTTACATATTCAGAAGCAATCTGCCATTCCACCGGCAGAATTAAGCCTCACCTTCAAAGTCAGTGGAGCTTTCAAGCCCTTTTCAAGCAGCTCCTTGCTTTCTAGTCCCACCAATGGTTATAAACGCATGAAATAAGCTAGGTTTGGTTTTAGTAAGGGACTTCATCCTATCCTGGCAACTCCCCTCACGTTACTGATCCACCAGGAAGCAATGAATCCGGAGTTACTCAAAGTGACTCTCTGGGCCTGCCTCTTCCAGAGTTCAAGTTACAGTTATCAGTTGAGTGAGTAAATATAATACTGAGGAAAGCTTGGCCAGGCTTGTTAAGCTTTGCTCACACCGTTGAGCTGTTAGCTCACTCAGGCCTGCTAGCAGCAAGGAAGTCCCCACTTGCTTTTTATCGCACCCACAGCCACCCAGGCAGGCACAGTGAGGGTGAAGGGCAGAGTGAGCCCTGCAGCCTCTGGGAAAGTCACAAGCTTGCTGTCATGAGAGCCTGGCCACGGACCCAAAGAACAGGCTCCCAGCCCAAAGGACCCATCCTGCAGATCTCCTCAGCAGCCCCAGAGCCCAAGCAGCATCTCGTGCAGCAGCTCCAGAAGAAAGCATTTCCTGGCCACTGATATCAGCCACAGCCCAGCCCAGCACTCCAGGAAGTCGTGCTGTGGTGGCACAGGGGCTTGCTTTGTTCAGGACAAGAACAAAGCAGAGATCGGCATTTCCATATCGGAGACAAACACGCAAACCTGTGTGAGGATGAAAGGTGCTCGATGCCCACTGAAATCCTATCAGTGCTTTCCACCACAGCTTCCATACTCACGTGCATGTGACTGACTGCACACACAGCCCTATTGTTTATTTCCTTGCCATCCCTTCTGTACCACCTGCACATGCACATCCAAAACAAAAGCTTCACTGCTGTTACCAGAGCAGCACTACTGGTGAGCCCTTCCTGAGCAACTTTGTTTAAACAAACAAACAAACAAACAAGAAAACCAAGCTGATTCTGTAAGACAAGAGGGGGTAACCTCTCCAAAACATTCTGTGACCTTTCTGAAAGCATCCCATCCCTACTGGGTGAGCTGAAACAAACACTGGGGGAGGTGAGCCATCCCAGCGCTACCAACCAAGGGTTGGCAGGTAATAAGAAAGTATGAGGTTGCATAAGGCTCTTAGGGACTCTTGCCCATGATGAAGGCATTCATCAGCAAGCTCTGAGAGACAGGAATGAAGCCCTGAGTGCCAGAAGTCCAAACAAAACTCTCTCCATTTTCAGATGACATCTATGTGCCAAAGGTCACCTCGTGCCGTTACCATGTCTGGCGATGCAGCTGCACGTGACACAGAAGAATCGAGGCACTCATTTCCAGGAAAACAGCAACAAAACCACTTTTGATTCTGACATGCCGTTTCTAAAACTGCCTCACAGAGTGCATTGCTAGGCAGTAAGACCACTGCTCTCACTCGACTGGCACTGCACACGCAAGAGATGAACGATGCCTCGCCTCAATAACAGGTACCATCTTTCATTAGCTTTTAGCTCCAGATGTATAGAAATACCTAAAACCAGATACATCTGAAAAGCCACCAATTGTTTTTGTTTTTTTTTCCCCAGCCACAGTTCCACTTTCAGAATACTGCTTTGGATTACAACCACGCAACGCATTTCATTTCGAACTGAATGTTTCACGTAGAGGTCATCGTCCCAAGCTGTGGGAGCACCACTTGAAAAAAAGCACTGTCCCGAGGGTGAAGGGGAAGAAACTAGAAGCAGGAGGTCAGGGCTGTTGCTAGCAGCAGTTGTGCAAGTCCGTAGGAACTCCAGTAACTCCAGTTGCTTCATCATGCAGTGCTCATTTCCCAGCACCACGGTTCAGAATGAGTCTAAACGCTACTTGGGTGACACAGATGACAAATTTAGCAACCACTACGCCAGTCCTACTTCACACCCCCACACCATACACACTAAGTGAGGGTGGGCTTTGAAAGCCTCCACACGAACTGATGTCCTTCCAAACTCTAATCACCCTCTATCTCAGCCCTGAAGTGCAAAAAAGCAGGTGTGAGTTTTCTACAAATGCAGTAAATCTGCTTGGCTTGGAGGCAGTGTCCCTGGAGCTTGAGATTCAGATGTTTTTCATGCTTAGGTGCTGAGATAAGAGACAGAAACAGACGTGTGACTCAACGGGAGGTGGAACAGGCTCCTTGGGGCTTTCCTGTCACCCCAGTTTCCATCTCCGTGCTGCTATCTGAATAAGCCAAATGGAGAACACAGTGGAGCAGCCTTTCCCAGCAGACACTGCCCAGGCAAGCATTTAACACGGCAGAGACACGAGCTCTCCCAGCTGGAACAGGCCTCCTCCTTTTTCCCCCACCGCTTCGAAGCACACGCAGCACTCACTCCCACCCATGCAGCAGCTGCAGGGCACACCACAGTGTGCAGGAGGAGCGCCACGAGATGGCAGGATACACAGCCCCATTTCCATTGCAGAAGATGATGGATTTCCAAAAGCAAACACGTTTAATACTCTGCTGTCACCAGGCCCTTCCCTGCTAGCAGGGAGAGCACTGTGGCCGAAGCAGAGTCCAAGGCACAGCACGCACAGGAGCTTAGTGCACCTACTGCCACAGCAGCAAGGCCGGACAAGAGGTGACCGTGCTGCTCCTCCCAGCCCAGGGCACAAGAGGGAAAAGCACCACGGAAGGTGCAGCACTCAGCTGCCCTAAGGCTGCATCAATCCCTGTCGTGCTCAGCACACGATCCGATTAGCATACAAATGGCATCTGGCTACAAACGCACTTCACAGCTATATCCCTGCATCAGTAATTCCATGAAACTTATCTCCTGCTGCCGTAAGGAGCCTTCCACAGTGCAGGACTAGAATGACATTACAGCAGCCCCTACAGCACCTTCTCCTGTAAACCTTGCAGGAGAGCCAAGTATTCACCTCTTCCAACCACTATGGGATCACAGAACAGCCTTGCTCAAGGACAGAGAGTTTAATGGGAACAAAATCAGGTTTTCCAGCTTCCCAGGACAGCTGGGGCTCTATCAAGCTGCCACTATACATACTTGCTTGCAGCTCCCCCTACAAGAACCAGGAACTAGAATTGCATAACACTTTAAAAAAAAACCAACACAGTTCATAGGCTGCAGGGCTCTCAGTTCATGGAAAATTAGAGTTAGATGCTCACCAAGCACATGAGTGAACACGTGCTCAACCGCCAGAGGAGCAGTTCCGTTAGCAATGCAGGAAGACCTCTGCATGCTACAGGAACACAGGGACTGGTGGCAGCCCACTACAGGGTCAGTCTATACGAAAGCTTATGTTAAACGCTGGTTTTTGATGCACCATGGTCTAATTGCAGAGTAAGGGACAAACACTGCATCAAGAGCCAAAGTCTGCCACCCTTCACTTGTCCACAGGTGACATGGGATGATGCCTTGCAAAGAGCTCTGTGTTATTGATGGGCACGTTGTTCACTTCAAGCAGTGAGCATATGCCATTACAGCTGTTCTTTAAACCTTCCCCATTAGGCTGCACACTGTTATTTGTTCAGAGAGTTGGGATTTTCTCATTCTGCTGGATTTCAGTCCCGTAAGCCCATTTCAAACTCAGAAAATCCCTTAAAACCTTATTTCTTCCTCTGTTCTGATTTCTGTAGTGCACACTAAGACAGCGTCTCAGAATTCATTCCCCTTTATTTTTTAAGAGAAGACAAAGCTCAGAGAAGCAGTGCAGTAGGCAATTAAGAGACAAACACCCTGCAGGCTGAAGTCTCGCACAAAAACTTTACTACAGAGCTGCTTTGCAACTCGCTCTGTGTTAACAGCAGTTTGTGATCCTAACAGTTTACCTAGAATGAGTAATTAGGTGACATCGGGCTAAGCAGCAAGGCTGTCTGGATGCAACCCAAGATCCGCAGGCTTTTCTGCTCATTATTTCACATCTGGACTTCAACTAGGGGAAAAAAAACCATTTAAGAAATATCTATTCCCCATTAGCCATGTTTGCCTTCCAGAGGCAGCTAACAGCCCTGGTTAGCATCAGCAACACTGAGTCCTTACTGCCAGTCCCACAGCCTGATGCAGAAGTGGGAGCAGCCAGCGTGGGCACTGAGGGCAGCGCTTACCCCAGCCACGCCAGCACCACGGGAACTGCCACACGCTGACAGCAGCTCCTTCTCCTTTCTCTTCTCAAAGTGTTGGTGGAAAAGCAGCTATCCAAAAGAGACGGTTCTCTGCTGAGATACTGACACCATCTGGTGCAGGCAGCACTCCCCGCGTTGTTAAGAGCAGGGAACAGTTACGGCAGACAGCCGGGCTGTAAGGCACCGTGTGACACCAGAGCCAGCTTCTGCAGCCGCAAGCCATCAGCCTCACAATTGTCACTTAAATACCACCGTTATTAAAAGCTGTTTCACAGAGCAACTGGAGACAGATCATTACCATCGGCAGTGCCAAGCAGCCTCAAGGTCACTGGCGATACGGAAAGCAGCAGTTGCGCAGCTCCCCCCATGCGCAGCGCTGCCGCAGGAGGCAGCAGGCAGAGCAGGGACCCTGCGGCAGTGGCCACGACTCGAGCAGGTATACTGGCGTTTCAGGCAGAGCTAGCTCCAATCCAGCAGAGGAAGGCTCTGCAGCAGGAGACACCATCCCCACCTCTAACCCTCCCAACTCCACATCTGCCACGGCTACTGCCTTCACCCCAATTCAGTCTAAGGGGAGAACATTAATCCAGGTTCAAGCTCCTCCCAGGCAGTAGGAATGCCTGCAGTACTGAAAGCATGAGCTCCAAGAGGACTGCCTTCAAGCACCAGCGTTGCTCACAAAAGGCCTGGAACATACCCACCCCCGAGCAATATGCACTGCAGCAAGGACATGCTGCTTTCATCCTCCTTCCTGAGGTAACTGAACCGCCCCCAAACAGACTGCCCCAGCCAGGCACGTGCCTCCATCCAGTTACCTGGGGGTGCCACTCGGTCCTGGTACTTGGGTTCAAATTCACTGACGGTGAGCAACATCACTTGGATGGTCCCAATGAAGATCCCTGCCAGGCAGCCATAGAAGATGACATAGAAGAGGAGGATCTTAACTGCAAGAGAAGAACGCAAAGATGAATCAAACCCCACGACTTGGCACTCTGAAGCACAAAGATCAGAATGCGTTCTTCTGTATTTCCATGGATCCTTAACTGAGCAATGCCACCACAAGGTGACAGGCTTTGGTGGGGCACCAGCCCAGCGACGAGAAGACAGGCTGCACACAGTACGTTTCTGAAGGACATCCATTCCACACTTTGTGCCTCAAAGCCGCTTCCAGGGAGTCTTAAGGAGCCATTAGATTCTGGTTTATGATCATCAGTGAAGTCTGACCTTCTCTGGTAATTCATAGTCTGGTGTCTATCTGAGAACAGAAGCGGTAATTGGGCCCAAATAACCACAGATGCTCCATCTCAAATGTAGAGAAGGACTCACAGGCATCACAGCACTCCGTATTTGCCAACCTCATATCTATAAAGGCACTGCCGATGACAATTAAAAAGAGTTCTGCAATAATAAAAGACCGAATTTGGTTCTGGCCTGAACAGAGATGATGAAAATAACCTCAGACACAGCGCAGCTCACACTCTGGGTATCGGTTACTGGTTTACAGAGATTATCTCAACTGATTAACTGCACAGTAACATGCCGTACTAGGCATCACCAGGCCGCCTGCAGGATAAGGCAGCCCATGCCAAGCAACTGTATGCTAATAGGGCTGCAGGGACAAGCCAGGCAGTGCAGCAGGCGCGGAGCACTTGATCCCAGCACCCTGACCTTGCTGCAGGCCAGGGCGAGGAGGCCTGTCTGGAGGCCTCAAGGTGAGCAGATACAAGGGCAAGGGAGGACGCAGCAGGTGAAAGTATTCCTCCTCCCCCGAGCCTCAGCACAAAAGCCTCCATCAGTGGAGAAACCTCCTAGCTGTCTCCGGCTGGCTTTGTTCCTCATCTGCTAAGGAACCAGGAGCAGGGGAACTGCGGGCAACGGAGGCCGAGGGATGCGGTCAGCAGGCACTCCATCCTCTTGTCCTCCTGGCGTGTGCCACAGCCGGAGCGGCGGGGCAGAGCTTGGCGCAACAGCGCGGATCTCCACGAGTTAAACACACTCTTTGGTATCCAGGCAGCGTAAAACCAATGGCCGTGACGTCAGAGGCATTTGGAAATTTTTTCCAGAGCACGGTCATAGGAGGTGCTGTTGTAACAAACCAAACACTAACGCCGTTGTCTGCAGCGTAACAACGCCTTTGAGCTCAGTCACATCAAAAGGCCGGCGTGCTGGGAGGTGGCGTATTTAATCAGCTTCCCGTGCAGGATGCTCTTAGCACCAAAGAGCGCCTCAAAGGTCAAGCTTTCCGCAAACGCTCAGGTCTGGGCCCGAGCGCGCGGCCCCAGCTGAGAAAGCCTCCCGCAACAGGTCGGCACGGCCCCGGGCAGCGCCCCGCTACCGGGCACGGGGAGCGCTCCCCGCCGCCGCCCCGCCCGCAGCACCTGCGCCGCGCCGCCGCCGCGATGCCGCCAAGGCGCCCCAAGGACGAGGCGCCCTCGCCAAGGTCGGCCCACCCCACCCACCCCGTGGCGGCCCGGCCCACCTGCACGCCCGCCCCGCCGCGGTAGGCGCGCAGCCCCCGGCCCCGCCGCAGCTCCGCCGCAGGGGATGGAGGCGCGGCTCCGCCGCCGCGCCCGCCGCCGGCCCCGGCCCCGCACTCACACCAGCTGCCCCCGGTGCGGCCCAGCAGCTCTTTCTTCTCCGAGTTCCAGATGAACTTCTTCCAGTTGCCGTCGCCGTCCTTGGCCTTCCCGCGGGCCATGGTGAGCGGCGGGAGGAGAGGGAGCTAACGTCGGATCGGGCGCGCCCCGGCCGGAACTCCGCGCCCCGGGCTCGGGGTAGGCGTGGGACCCCGCTGCGGGGCGGGGACGCTACCGCGGGCCGCTGCGGCGGCGGGAGAGGGAGAGAAGCGAGCGGAGCCCACCGGGCACACGGAGCGGCCGCGCTCCCCGCCGGCCGCGCCCCTTCATATACGCCGCCGGCTCCCGCCCCCCGGCGGCGCGGCCAATGGGAGCCGGCGGCGGGGCGCGAGGGCGGGGCCCGGCGGGCGGAGTCGGGCTCGTGAGCGGCTCGTGCGGTGCTCGCGCCCGCGCCGCCGGGTGCGCGCGCAGGTGTGGCCGGGCGCGGCGCTCGCGCTCACGTGCGGGCCGCTCCGCGCAAAGCCGGCGCCGCCCCCGCCGCGCCGCACCTGCCCGCAGCTCCTTTTGTTTCCGTGGAGGCGGGGTGCGGGTGCGGGGCGCGGCCGCCCTGGCAAGGTGACCTGCGGGGGGGCTGCGGCAAGCGGCCGCGTGCGCGGGGCTGCGGCGCGGGGAGCGGGGGAGGGGCCGGGCTGCGGCGCGGGGATGAGCGTGTCGCGCCCCTTCCGCCTGAGCCACACCGGCCCGGGGCGCCCGCGGCCCCGTCCGGCCTGCGCTTCAGCGCCTCCAGGGATGGGGCACCCGCCGCTGCTCCGGGCAGCTGTGCCACCGCCTCACCGCCCTCTGAGTGACAAATTTCTTGTAACGTGTCACCTAAACGTCCCCTCTTTTAGTTTGAGGCGGTGTCCCCGTGTGCTAGCACCATCTGCCCGCGTTAGAAGTCCGTCCCCATCCTGCTAATTAGCTCCCAGCGAGCACCGGTAACGAGGTGCCCCGAAGCACTTTTGTCCTCGGTTAGGGGGAACGCGCTCCCAATGGCATTCGTAACAGCTGATCTTCCAAGGGGGAAGAGGATGAGTGGCATCTCTCTTTTGTCCGTGGTGTCTGGTCAGAGCTCGTCTTTAAAAGAGACCTGCTGATGGTGGGCGATAACAAGAGCAAACACAGACACAGGGATCTGATACCCAGTGAACATCATGTGCCGTGTAGGGAGGAGTATCGGTTACGAGTTAAGAGGACTGTGATTACAATCAAGCCAATAAACAAGACACTGTGGGAGGAATAACTGCTCGTATCCAATGCTCAGACCCTGGTGCTATTGCTGTTGTAGCCAGCAAGGCAGCATCTCAGCTGTGGGCCACCCACTCTGCCTGGCTGTCTGGCAAGAGAACGTGCTCCCTCTGATGTCCTGGTTGTCCCTCGTGGCCTCAGCACCCTGCCCTGCAGCAGCCAGTACTTTGGGAACTGTGTACAGATGTGTGATGTCGCCACCTCAGTCTGCTTGTGAGGCAGCCTGCTCACGGATGCTGTGTCTGGCCATGTTTACTAGCCAAGAAATTCCCACACAAGTTGGCTTAGGGCAGGTGGAACAGCAGCAGTTAACACAGCCCTCCCCTCCTTGCCTTCTGCCCAAGCAACAGAGACACACAAAGTGAAACCAGCAGGTTTACGGCCATGGGGAGTAAGTCTGGAGAAAGCAACTGGGATGAATGATCCAACTAACCTGAGCAGCCATATCACAGTTACAGAGTAAATGGCCATTCGGAAACATGATCTTTCTCCCAGCACGCTCTCTCTCGCGACCAGAACTGGTGGTGCCTGTGGCAGCAGAGCTGCAGGAACACCTGCCTTCATTGCTGTTTGCTTAAGGATCACCAGGAAACTTCCTGCAAGACTCTGTGTTTCTGGACAAACACAGAGAAGCGCTGTAGGGCTGGCAGCAGCACCAGATCCCCATAGCTGCACCAGAAGGGGCATGCAGGGGCTGGGATGGGCAGAAGGCATTCCATGAGGGTTGTGCACCGTTTCTGCAAGCCTTTTCCTGAAGCTGCCATCCCGTGCAGGCTCGAGACGTGCACTTTGCTTGATGTCAGCGCATTATCCTCTCTGAATCAGCAAAACTGAGAGGCAACAGGGTGCCATATTTTATTCAGATTTACCATTTGTTTGGCTGCTCAGATATCAATGAGGCCGTCTCTGAGGCCACCACTATATGATCTGATCTTTTGAGGTGATAAGGGCCTGAGGCAACTTTAGAAACTGCCAAGAACAAAGAACAAAACGTGCAAAGGCATACACATCCACAATAGCTGTGAGAGGAAGGACGGGATTGGGGAGCGCTGTGTGGCAGCACCCAGGAAAGAACAACCCCTGGGCTGGACTTTGTTAGGGTTTATCTTTCTGCCCTTAGGAGCTGGCTTGCAAAGAGCACTCTGGTTTCCTCCAGTGGGTTTGGCCACAGGATTTTCCTTGGGGTTTTCTGTGTTATGGGACTGGAAGAAAGCAAAGGCGACCCACTGAAGGTCAGATGGAAGGCAGACATTTGATGTAGCAGTGACAGAGAAGGGCACGGCGCAGAGCAGAGCAAAGCCATGGTTTGTCTAGCTTGGTGACTTGGAAATGAGGCACTGCAGCTGATGGCTGTGGGCAGAAAACATGGGTAAAGTGTGATAACCATCTCTGAAGGCGGCTGCAACATGCCGTGGAGGAAGAGACGAGGCATGTTGTGAGAAGGGTCTCACAGGCTATGGGACTGAGTGCTACTACAAGACGTTAGAAGTGGGCAAAATGACATTAAACAGTTACTGCTCGTGGGCTGTCACCGCCAACAAATGGGGCTAGGCCTCCTCAGCCTGGCATGCCTGGAGCTGGAAAAGGGCAGCTGCTCAAGAGCTTGGCATGGGGCCTGCAGCATACACAACAGGTGAGGGGGGGTGAGGGACAGCATGGGCAGCAGAGCTGCTGCAGCCCTGCAGCATGTGGCCCAGCTTGTTCTGGTGAAAGCCAGGGGCCAGGTGGCACACAGGGATGTTACAGTATTTTACAGCCCCCTGGTAGCTGCACGGGGACTTGAGAGAAAAGGAATGATCCTCAGGAATCATCCTTGGTCTCCCCAGGAGGGGAGTGTCAGCATGTGTCCCCCACACAGCTTCCTAGTCCCGCAGGGCACTGCTCCAGCACTGTTCTTTGATTTTCAGGCTCAGGTGGACCAGTAGTGTCCCAGAGTATCAAATGGCAAAAATAGCTTCCAGGTCTTCCTCCTTGTTCTCCGCAGATGTGGAATCAAGTGGGATTGGGCTTACAGACACACACGGTTGGTGAATGTGACAAACACATTTGAACCGATTTGCCACGTGGAGCTATGTGAGCTAAGAAAGTTTAAAACATTATGAGCTGGTAGACTGAGAAAATAAGTAAATACAGAATGGACCTCCTGGAAATCCAGCTGTGAGACCATTCTTCCTTTCTGTAATACCAGTTTTATGGCTTTGTAACGTTATTCACGGGGGAGCCTGCACAGCTCACCCTTGCCAAAATGATGTGGACAACAACAGCTGCTAAGACAGAAGTCAGAATAAACAGCACATGTGAATGGAAAACCCAGAACTGTCTGAGAGGACATCTACCCCCAGAATGGTCTTGCTGGAGGGGGAGACAACCACCACAGTAAAGAGGAAAACAACTATCAGCTGAATTAACTGGTAAGCAAGAAATGACAAAGGGAATTTCCAAATAAAGGCATCAATCTGAAAGAGATCGGAAAGAGGTGCAAAAGAAGCACTAAAACATGTATCACAGTGGGGAGAAACCTTGAAGACGGACAGAGCAGAAGTGAAAACTCATCCTGGCACTGGCAGTGGTTGCCCTGATCAGGTGCATCCTGTCTGTGGGATGCTGGCAGCAGCTTAGCCCTGTGGGCAGTGTCCCACACCTTAGGTGCACATTGGTAGCCTGCTGGGGTGCCTTCCCACTGGTGGGTGCATCACTGGGGTGAGGCACGGGTACCCGTAAAGCTGGAGCAGGCACAGCTCCAGCAGGTGCAGGATGTGAGTGGAGGGGACCTGCCCTTCCAGAACGACCCTGTTTCTGGAGGGACTGGGGTGGGTGTCTGCATGTGTGGAATGAAAACCTTTGGGGACTGGTTACAGAAGCATGCCTAGGAGCTTCTAGGAATTTGTCTGTGTTTTCTAAGTGTCTAACATTGTGGCTGAACTGATATATTGCTGGTGTTGGTCTTGAATATACAGTTCACCGATAGCTAATCATAATTAATAAATCAATAAAGCAACTCCAGTCTTGATTTGGTTTAACGCACGCGAGTTGAGCTGTTTTTCTGCAACAGTGACCAACTGGTGTAAGTTTCTCACCGACACTGGCAGAAGGCCTATGTGCTTAGTTAGTGAAAAAAGCATTCACTTTGGGATGATCTGGAGACCAGGTGCAGGACACCAGGTGGTTTGTGGAGTGGCCTGGCTGGCAGGAAAGTGGAGACAGGAAAGGGGGATGTGTGACAGACAGCATGCTGTGTGCCTGGTGTTTGATAACCGGGATAAATATCACAGGTGGACAGTACAGAGTCACCCTGCCTGAGCGCACCCACTCGCAGCGGAACCTGCCAGCTATCGACACACTTCTGAGGGACGCAACAGCAACTTGTTAAGGCAGCAGAAGTCAAACCATATTGCCAGAATTTCTCCTTTTGGCTGAAGAGGGAAAAATTAATCTCTTCACTGAAGATAATATGAAAATAATTTCCTGCAGGAAATCCACCCTGTTTTCACACAGGGAAGAACTAGCTATGAAGCTGGCAAGAACAGCACGTATCCTGTGCCAGCGGGCACCGGGAGCCCATGCTGGAGCGTCAGCCAGCTGTCTGGTAGCTGTCCACCAAACTCCATCAGTCTGACTGATTCAGAGTCTGCACAGGTGGGGGAGATAAGGAGCCCACAGCTCCAGAGGTCTGCTTCAGCCTCACCCCTGCTGGTTGACGCAAAATGGCCCCCGCTGGCTGCCCCAGTGAGACCTCTGCTGTCTCCAGGACTGGCCAGTCTGGGACTGCCAGCACTGAAGCAAGTCAAGGAACAAGAACTAAACAAACTCCAAAACGATGCTGAGGCATGCCCTAACAATTCAAAAAGAAAAAACAAAAATCAGAATGGAAAACATTTCTATCTTTAGCCATCAGGAGCAAGACTTATCTAAGCAGCCCCACACAGCAGCTGGCAATGGGAATGGGTAAGTTAGGGTTCAGCTTGTTCCTGAACAACTTGTTTTAATTGTTCTGTCAGGGCCACAGTGGGATGCTACATGATTTGCAGTGCTTGTCAGAGGCCTTTCTCCTCCTTCTCACGGGAGGTCCTTTCCCTAAAACAACCAACAAACGTCTTTGATAATTTTAAAGATTACTCCAGTGTTTTTCACACTGTAAGTTCTTACCGTATGAAAGAAGCTCACTCTACCAACTGGGAAGCCTGCTGTCCTCCGTTGGCTTCTTGTTGGCCTTTGCTTTGGTTTGGGTTGTTTGGTATGACTGCAGCGTGTTGCCATGATCAACACTGCACCCTGACCTGAAACACAGTAAATTAGCACATGTTAAAAATGAACACATTTTGACTGGAAGATCTCTCTTTAGTTATTGACATCCAGTGACCATGCCAGAACACACTTTGCTGTAATAGGAACTATCTATCTTCATTCCCCTGGCTTAAGTTCAGTGCTGTGGTAACCACACTTGAATCTGAAATCTTCTCTTTTAAATTAGTCCTACTCAGACCATGATATGTCGCAAAGCCTCATTTCTGGTTGAGAAGGGCTCCACATGAGTCTTTAGTACCCTAATCTTTGTAATCAGTGGGAATTAAGAGCCAGACCTGTGTGGAGCATTGGAAAAGCTCACTTCAGTTTGTATTTTTAGATGCTTGCGTACCTTGGAAGATCTGCTTTTGACTTTCATGGTTCAGCCTTTCTGCTCAGGTAGCCCAACTACTTTTGACATGGATATTCATGCCCGGTCCACAGCAGAGCTGATAGTTTTACAAAGGCAGAGTAGGAGCTGGTGCTTGTGTCACAGATCCCTCTGTTGTTTTTTAGGAACTTCTTGGTGAATGTAAAACAACAAGTTCCAGGCCGAGGGATGGGAACACCGTAAGTAAGCCACTCCATCACATCTGCTCTAGCGATAGTCAGAAGAGAAATAGCACATGTGCTGCTGCTGTTGCAGACATGAGGCAACATGTTTGTTTGCTGTTATTCAAACACTGTTTATCGGTTGAATAACATAAACCCATGTGATCATGAGAAGACAAAGGACCCCAGGATCTGGAGTTCTGAGTTGCGCTATTTTCTTGCTGGAAACACTCCCAAAATACCACCATGCAAATCTAGTCTGATGCATCTTAAAAGTATTCCCCCGGCAACCAGGATTGGGAATTTAATGCAAATTCCTTTTCCTTCCCATCTGTATTTCCTTTTGAAAATGTAGTTTCTACTGGTAATCAAAGATCAGCTGTTATCAGCGTATGTTCAAAGTGCTTCACAAATGAACACTCATTACCAAAACAGCCTCGTCTAAGCAGTTTTATCACAAGCTGGTCTTGTCAATTTTAAGGACATAAGACTGGACACACCTGGAAAGCATCAAAGTCCACTTAAGCCAGTGTGCGTCCTTCAGCTGTGGCCAGTAGCAAAGAGCTCAGAGAAGCAGGGCAAATGCAAAGTGACCAAGCAACCCCCCACGTGCCAACAGCTTGAGGCTTCCCAAGCCAGGGAGTACATTAACAGCTAAGAAAAATGGGTGTAGTCCCAAACCTCATCTCTCACTTTGGAGAAGCAGTTTGTATCTGGCATGCTGCACTTCACCCTCCAGCTCTGTTTTTCAGTTGAGGTGGTCAGCATGTTACCTGTGGCAACACAATGGCTTTCCATCCTCTCTGGCTGTACCAGAAGAGGCAAGCTGCGTGGAGTGACTCGCTGCTGGGCACATCCTTAATTTATAAGTGCTAATTAATTGAAATAATGGCTTGGTTAGCAAGGCCCCTGGTCCATGCTGTATTCCAAACGCCGTCTGGAAAAAGGCTGGTGAGGATAGCAAGATGGATGCTCCGTTATATCTAATACCTTTGTAAGAGAATCTGTCCCAGCATAACTAATGAGACAGCATTTAACAGTGAAGATGTGCATGTGCTCTCCGGGACAACATTTGTGAGATGGCAAACATTCTTGAATGGGATGGTGATCAGTGTGTTTCATTCCGTGACAAACAGCAGAATGAGTTTCCTGTTTAAAATGGAAAGCAAACAGTTTACTCAAAGAGCTTTAAATGTCACCGGTTTCTTAGAAAATGCATGGTAGTAGGCTGTGACTCTGAAAGCAGCGTAGCTGTTCAGTGTACCTTTTTGCCTTCACCTAAGCCCACTGGATGTGTATGGATGAGGATGGATATCTTTAAGCCAGCAGCCTTGTTCCAGGCCAGGGATCCTCTGACCTGCCTCTGAATTGAAAGTCTGATGCTCTGGACAGATTTTGCTGTTCTGGTTCTTCCACATTTATCCCAGGGATCAGATTTCCAGGAATCTGCTGCAATCAAGTTCCCATAACAAAATGCCACAGGAAAAGCTGCCCACATCTGGTGCTCACAACAGGCCTGGAAATCCTTCTCTCCCCTCTCTACTTTAAAGTACACTGACACTTATTGTGCCCTCTGTTAGAACAAGCAGGTACCTGAGGTACACATGAAGCTGGGGCCAGAAGAGCTAACAGAACCTGTGTTTTGTTGTATCAGGTACAGCTCCATGCAGGTGACTGACAGCCCTATGCGTTCAGCTAGCAGGCAGCTGCCTACACCCTGCCTCTGCTGGACCTGTGCTTGAGAATGAGGTGCACCTTGCCTCATGCCTCCCACACAGTAAAATGCTTTCTAGATGTTAATGAACTGAGTTCAGCAGTACCGCTCTTCTAAGGCAGAAAGGCCCCTGTTTCACCAGTGGGTGAGAAAGGCTATGGGTTTGACTGCATGGAAGTGGTCTGGAAACCTAATTTGAATGAATTTTTGGCAAGCTAAGAAAACATCCAGAGCACCGGGATGGTCCCCAGGTTTTCTGTGGACCTAGCCCTACTGTACTCTTTACCTATCCCACCACATCATGCTCTGCAGCAGTCGCAAACAGCAGAGGCAAGGCAGGAAGCACAAGCTAGCAGGAGTCTTGTTTGGCTGCAAGTAACTGCATAGAAAATTCATGAAACTGTCACAGTTCTTCAGAACTGCGAAATCTGGCGGTCATTTGTTCAGCCCTTCCAGCGTAACACAGGCAGTATAATTTCATTCCATTACTTCTTCAGTCAGTGTGATACCTGATCTTTGACTGAAACATAAAGTCAGGTATTTGCTGCAGTCAACTTGTTCCAAGAATTTTGTTGGATGCGTGTTCTCCATTGAAACCAATTTTGCTTTTAGTAAACTACTTCTTTTTATAATGTATTCCCCTCTAATGGAAATGCTTCTCTCTGCAAATCTCTAGTCACTGCTTTCTTGGGAATGCAGCTCTGGTCTGTAGCAGCTTAAAATAAATAAATAAATAAAAGAGGACAGAAAGCCATTGCTTTCCTGTGGCCCAGAATTATTACACCAGCATGAATGCAGATTTCTCCAAGTCTCAACACCTTTCTCATGACATCACTGTTATATTTAAGTGCTTGAGGATGTACAGGGGCTCACTTTATCTACCTCCCCATGTCAGCAATGCAGCTGGAACAGGAACACCGATGTCTGCAGGCTTTACAAGGTGGTCGCAGACTCAGGCACTCTACGGGAGTTCAAGGCAGCTCTGAGAGCCATAAATTTAATCTTTTCACCTGTCCCAACAGTGGGATGAGGTGGGGCAGTGCAGAGAGATTCAAATACATGGTGGAACAAAGCACAGAAATGAGCAAGTCAGAAAAACATAGCATTGCCTCTGTAGAGTAGATTGTTCACTCCTATAAATATTTTAACCTTACCAGACTAGGTTTAGCCACACAGCACTGGCTAAGCCAAGCCAGCATCCTGAGATCATTGGTAAAGCCCAGAATTATATATAAAGTTTTCTAGTGCTGCATCTTATAATGGTAGTAAAGAAAGGAAGCACTGAAGCTTACTTTTTGCCAAGGCAGAAACTGAGAGACGGGGAAAAGTGAGTCCGCCTTGGTGACACCGGATGGATGTTTATTCTAGAGAACTGGAAGCACTGCTTAGAAGTAAAACCTATCAGGCCAGAGCTCACAGGGACAAGAGCAAAGCTGGATGTAGCGGCTGAGCTGAGATCTGCGGGCACGATCTGCTATAGGAGTGCTAACAGATATCCACCCTCTGTATTACCAGGATCTCTTGAGCCCAGCCCTTTCCTCAGGCTTTCAATCCTTTATGTGGAGAGCTACAGAGCTCTAACAAGCCCTGAAGAAACAACATTAGAGTCATCGTTCAGACATACAGCCAACCTGTCAGGGATTTAAGCCCTAACCTTTATTATAGTACCCTTACATGAAGCTGAATAAAACATAGGCTATTCAACTCTCTTTAACAAATGCATTACGTTTGCCTGATTTTCTCATTTGCCACAGAAGAGAGATGGAATTATTCTTTCTGATCAAATGAGTTTTAGCTTTTCTCATTACCTTTTCATAATCTTTAGTGTGCAGATTGAAAGGAAGGGGCTTTCAGCAATTTTAGCTGAAAGCAAAAGGACTAAAGGTTAAAACTGAGAATAGGAGGCAATGGGATTGCACCAATGTTGCAGAGAAATTTCCAGCCTGATCTTGACTGCATGAGGAGTTTAAAAACTGCAACATAAATAAATAAATTAATAGAACTGGAGGAGTCCTCACTCAAGTAACAGAGTGTGCTGTTCAGGTCTGAGACTGTGACTCACATGGTTGACCTCATGTAAATAGGCAACGTAAAAATGAGGGGTTTATCTACACTGGAACTGTCACTTTTAGCCTTACTTAGATCAGTTGAGATCACTCCAGTGAATTTTCTTTATGGCAACATCAGCACCGCAAAGCCTTACGTGTTCTAAGGAAGACAGAGGGATGTATTATATAGCACGGGGCATCTCATGTACATGAATGTCATCTGACCGAACGCATCACCCAGCCTCCTTCAAACCATTATATCTTCTGCTGCAGAGTGCCCAGTGTGAGGGCATTGAAAGAAGCAGAGGTGAACAACCTGTGAGCCCTCAGCTGCAATATCCTGCTGATATCTGATAATATCTGATAAGTCGGAGGCAGGTCAGAAGCCTCTTGCACACACCCCTCATGCTTAGACTTTGCATTAGATGCATACCATTCCTAGGAGGTGCACCGAGGTCATCAGAGTAGGGTGAGTAGCTGCCCGAAGCACACAGACTGAGTCACCACCCAGCTGGACTGCATAGCCAGGCATCTCTGCACTGCATGATTCTTGAAGTTCTTGTCCAGCCCAGATGATTCTGCGATCTGCTAGAGATGAGGCTTGCCAATACCACAGGACAGCCACAGCTCAGAGCAGCAACAGAACACATCCTCTAAAAGGAAGTCATTTATCCGGACAAAAATGCTTTTTTTGTTGACATAACTCTTGTCAACATCAGGGCTTTCACAAGCTTTGTTTTTTTCACACTCCTATACAGCTCATCTCGACCAGCAGTGAAATGTAGGGCAAATACTCCAAGACAGCTAATCCTTTTTACTTACATAAGAGCAATCAACGATGTGAGATTGATCACAGGTAGCAGATGCTGCAACATTCAATAGCCCACAGGAGAAGGAAGCAGAACACACTTCATTCTGAAGTGTTTTCAAAGAAGCTTGCTTGTGTGCAGTGTGGGCAGGGCTTTGGGAACCTGAAGGTCACCTTGGCACACATCCTCACGGCGCTGCCTGCCCTGCCCTACAGCTATGGCACACCAGCCCAGAGGACACTGCTGGTGACACGTGCAAGGTGCATGAAGAGCTGGAGGGCAGTGGGGCAAGGAGCAGGACTGAAGGAAGGTGATGCTGCATGTGGTGTGTACCTATAGGAGACAACCTGTAATTCTTTGCACAATGTTAGAAAGCAGGGGTGGTTTTTAAAAGTATTTTCTGTGCTGGAGCTAAGAATGGCAGGTTTCACAATGAAGCTGTTGTTCAATTATACGTGATTCAATGTGTTTGCAGATCTGACAGAGACAGGCAAGCAATAAAACAAAGATACTAAGACTTATCAGTAATTCTTGCCGTTTCTTAATGCCACTTCTGTTCTATGCCTTTGACCCTCTGGTAATTCTACTTCATTTTCTGCTGCTATAACATTCAGCAAATGACTGAAAACTTTATGCTAGCTTATCGTGTTTGCTTTATGACAGCCCAAGACAAAGGCCAATATATCATAAAATAGAAGTCCAACTCCGTAGTTAGACTCCTGAGTAGACAGCTTGAATTCCCAATGAGCAAAAATTTGCTACTTTTAATAGAAACCCACAGGTTCTTGAAAAATCAGGTCTTTTATCAAATTGTCAGATATGGACTTGGGAACATAGCTTTTGAACTCCAATCAGAGGCACAGGCCCCCACTGAATGCTGTGTCATAAGTAGAGCAGGGCAGGGACTCCTTAGTGTAGGAAGGGACATCACAAGGATGTTTCTGTTTCTTCTTTCAAATGACTTCAGGGACAGCTCTGCATGCTGTCGGGCTGGCTGAGCTCCAGGGGCTGAATCTACTGCTGGAGACTCTGCTGACCTACCAACTGGTCACGGCAGCAAGGGCACGTGTTACCTCCTGTCTTCCCTCTTGCAGTACAGCCCTTCCATCTGCCTGTGGGGCTGCTGCATGGTCATGTTTATGCACTGGTGCTTGGCATGGACAAAGCTTTCACTTCTGCAAAGCAGAAAGAGAAGAGGTGAATCAATGCCAGACCTGCTGGGGCTGTTCTAAGGGAATTTTAACTGGGAGTTATACTGCTATGTTCCAAGTGAAAAACAACTTCCTCTTGACACATGCGCACAACCACAACAGTTGCTGGCCATGCAGTTGTACATCAGTCAGTGGCCTAAAATGTTCCTTGATGCCTGCAGAAGGCCTGCCACGCAATTCTGTTCTCATGACAGGATTACAGAAGAGACACAGCACAAAACAAAGGTATGAGGTGGCAGATTCAAAGCTAACAAAAGGAAACACTTTATGAAATTCATAGCTAAATTCTGTCACTTGCTGTCAGTAGTGCTGTGGATGCCAAAAACACATTTTGAAAAGTGATTTGACATGGGTTGAGCTATTAGGGGCTATTAAACAGCAAGATACTAGGAAGCTTTCAGGAACCCACACCCTCGTGCATACAGTGCACCAGAGACACCGTTTTCCTGCACTTTGCTTTAAGCATCTGCTACCAGCCAACAGAGAGAGGAAACTAGAACAGACAGACATTTAGAGTGATCCAGTAGGACCGTTTTTCACATAAAACCTTTTATGTTGGTCTTTATATACCTCAGTACTGAGAGTCGTTAACCGCAGTGGTTCAGCAACTGCTTCATAAGCAGCTGAGCCAGCTCAGCAGCCCAATCAACCTCTAGGAGAGAAAAGCTCTAAATCAATGGGGAGATAGTCATGCCTTGTTCTCCCTGGGCTAATTTACCCATCTGCAAGAAGGAAGAGCTTCTCAGACACTTAGTTCACCTGATTCACCTGATACAAACATATCCTCAGGGTCTTTCCCAGCTCAGATGCAAAAGATTGCAGCAGGCAGCGATCCTGGTTCCAGGTCTCCCAAGAGCTCTGCCAGCACCCGAGCACCCAAACTGCAGTACTTCTCAGCTCATGAAACTGGCACGTGGCAGGGAGGAGATGCTAAAATAAGGAAAAAAAATGATAATGGCACAGTTGCCTAAAAGGATATTTTTTGCCAGCTTCTATAGATCTGCACATTATTCCCCACAAAAGTTTACAGTGCACACCTCATTTTGGCAGTCTCCCTTCATCAGCGTGAGAGTCCTCTCCACACTGCAGAGTGAAGGTGCCTGGGAATCTTGCTGCAGTATTGGCTGTTACACATAAAGGCAAACTCTGTTTTAGCAAGGAATTTCTTTCCTGAGCTGTAACATGGACTGGACTTGCATACACAGGTGAGGAAAAAAACCGCGCAGTAACGTGGTTAACAGAAATGCACTGTAACTTGACTCCTTGGCATGGCGACCTGCCTGCGTAAATGCCATTTCAGGCATGACAAACGGAGGGAAAGGCTTTATAGTGCTGCTGCGTTGTGCTACTGCTCTCAAACTAAATAGGTCCCAGACCACTGCGTTGCTGTAGTCCTTTGCCTGAACCACTGTGCCCTCTTGCTACGTGCTGCGCTGGTTCTGTCTGCGAGCAGGAAAATCCAGAAATAATTCCCTGAGGAGTACCAATGGGAAACTCAAGTTTAATTACTTGTTCTGCCTCAAAATTTTCTCACCATTGCTTATGAAACCAAAAAGGTGACATCTTAATGACCCTATAGAAGACCTGTGTGAGGCAAGGGAAATGTAGGCTTTGTCAGGCTTTACCCCAGGAGGCCAGCAGAAGGGATGGAGATGAGCTGGGGAGCCTCTGGCCTACCAATCAGGACTAGAGGAGGGCACTCTCCACCTCCCATCTAGAAGCCTCTTTACATCAGCGTCACAAGCACCTAGTTTTGGCATAGCTGTAAAGCCCAGCACCAACCTGTCCCAGCCTCGCTCTCTTGCTGGAAAGAAATAGTTTCTCAAGACTTCCCTGAACAACCATACAACTGCATTACAGAACAGCCTGTTCTACCTCAAGCCATGCAGTTATTTCATCTTGTGGTGAGCCTTGGGGGAGCCATTTTATCACCAGCTGCAGCAGGTCTGAACGATTTCCTACCGTTCATTAAGGAAATAACAGTTGCCAGACAGAGATTTACCTGAAGAACTCAGCTGAAGCCCTTCCCCTTTGATTGCCCTTCAGTGTCGTGCCTTGCCAGGCCTTGTTAAGGCTTCTCCATTGTTCTTCGTGCTGTCAGTCAGTCACGACTTTGCAAAGGCAAATATGCAATTGAGATCCTTAATTAATGCCACGTAACATTCAGATGAATTCACTGGGGAAGGGACATGTGAAAGGAATCAAGCCAGAAACCTAGCAGAGCTTGGGGGAGGGGTGTGGACCCCTTCCAAGGATTTTATCTGTAGAAAGAGCTAATTAAGCTAGAATAATATGCAAGCTCGTTTAAAAAGAAAATGAACATCAAGACAAGCTGAAGCTAACAACCAGCTGTCTCCTCTTTGAGAGTTAAATGCATTAGCTCCAGAGGCAGAAAAGAAAGAGAAAAATAGGCTTAGGATTTGTGTATCTTAAAACAAGTGAAACCTACACCCACTGGTACAATACTCCAAATCTTCCACTTCATTTGCATCACAGGGGCAGGCCTAATTCACTAGAAGGGAATGTGCCTCGATTGGCCATGGCTAAGCTAACATAAGCTTTGCTGCCTGCTGTTGACAAGCTCGGTCGTTCCTTCCAAGTGCCAGTGGCGCTTTCTTTCCATCCCAGTGCAGCTCAGCCCAGGCTTCTAGGCCTGGCTTTGCTGCCTGGGGGATGGCTGAGAGCCCATGCTGAAGGCAGAGTGACCAGCAGGTACATGGTCTTGGATTTAGGATTGAGGGAAGGTGATGCCGTATTGGTCAGAAACCTCATAGGGAACAGAAATAGTGTAAACTCTCAGATCAAACAAACAAACAAAAAAACCAACAGGCTTTGGGCAGTATTGATTTCAAATGTGTCTATGAGAGTTAGCCACCTAGATGACCTTCCCATAGAGCTGGACATTATGTTCTCATTGGGTGTGTCTACACTAGAGGTTTTTTTTCAGCATATATATATTGCTAGAGCCATGACAAAAATATTTTAGTAATAGAGATGCCATTCATACCACTGAAGGAGCTATTTTCTAAGCTACCTAAATAGACTAAGCTGTGCATTTTTATTTTTATTTTTTGCAAGCACAGATGAAATTATATTAGGGCCAGCACTGATATGAGTTGGAAGTGTATTCTCCCAACTAGTATATCTCAGACCAGACAGCAAAAATTTTCAGTGCAGAGTGATCTGCATGCACATTATCAGTATCACCATTACTCTTTACCAAGTCACTAAGGGAAAAACAGAGAAAAACGTTTACTCCAGTACGAAAAGTCACACAGCTCTAATGGAGAGCCACAGCAGCCACCTCAATTTCTCCCAAACTTAACACTTTATTCAGTGGTCTCTCTGCAGATGTCAATACTCTGAGGATGTCAGTGGTCCTTTATGGCTTCTACCTCTGTCCAAAAATAAATGTATACCACTGAACTAAAGCCATCAAGAAATCACCATCAAATCTGCATACTCTGTATGACAGCAGAGAATCTTATCTGCCCTAAAAAAGCCCAAACCAATGCAAAGTGCTTGGATTCCCCAGCAATGGCTTGTTAGGGATGCATACATTTATTCCCAAGGAGAGTCAGGCTTGGTGGTCAAGATGAAGTCACAGATAAAACAGCTTTCTCTCTCCACTGTAGTTGTCTGTTAAACAGAAATGTAAAGCATTACATTATTATAGACGAACTTGCTCAACTGTTTGTTCTCTCTATTCCTTAGTTGAAAGGTGGAGGTTAAAATGTTTCTATATTCCAGGAATTGAGATTGTTTTTGTTTAAGTGTAGTGGAAATCAAAGGATCTAACTTTTTAGCAAGCCTACCTGCTTTTGAAGGCAAAGCATATATTGGTACAACATGACTGAGAAGACTGAAATAGTTTATTTGCCTGTGGACTCCAATTGAACCATCTCAGATCTGGCTCAGATTCAACAGTATCAACAACTTCCCAGCCCATTTCAGTGGTCAAAGCAGGGAGTAAGAATTGCCCTTGTTCAGACCTTCTCTAATGAATGATATGATCTATTGCAGTTTCCTCTAGAGGAGGGCAATGGGAATGCCCATGTAGATAGAAATATAGAGATGTGGAGGTCTTTATTATACTGAGAAAAGGTGAGTACAGACCCTAAACTAAGCACTTTTTGAATACAAAGTGTAGCACTTCATGCGCTGGAATATTCTTAAATAGGAAATTAGTTAAAGGATAAGCAGGATAGCAGTGTATCATTGTATAGTTAATATGCACATGCATAAAGCCTGGGTTGTTTTTAAAAAGGGCAAATAGACTATGAAGAAAATAAACAGCTGCTTATCAAGATCTGGACTCATTACTGACTCACTGATACAACTGCCTCCCCTCCCCACAGTTTTGTTTGGGAGAAATGATTTGAAATCGCTTGAGATTTTTTACTGTAGCTTCCCAAGCATTGATGGTCCCTGGATCATATTTTAGCTGCAATGTAGTGTCTCCAGCCTTCTATTTAAGTAATACGTTGTTCTGACAAACAGAGCAAACATGGCCTGAGAACAGACTGCAGCCTCCTCCAGTCAAATTCACAGATGTAATTCTGTGGCTTTTGTCTCCTGCTGTAGTCTGCTGCTGACAAAATACATTATTATATATGTGATTATTAAGGTAATCATAAAATACGACATGTTACTTGATGTTGTTACTACAACAACAAAGAACTCTGATTGGCAAACACCATCTTTGTCAGCAAAACACGCCTTTCTCATCAGTTGCATACCAGGATGCATTATCCTGGGTTTTACCCATATATACTCAGGAATGTTTGACATGACTATAAATAATTCAGCCCTGACACATAGTTTTTCAAAGGCTCAGTCTCAGTTATAATGCAAGATAAAGCAAAGTGCCTCCTTCTCAAGGAGGGAGTACGAGAACCATGCTCTGTCCATTTTCTTTACCTGAGTGACTTTACAATGAAGATGGCATTTCTGAGGCCACATCTTTGTGGGGAAACGCACCCGGCTGAGAGGTTGGAACAGGCAGAACCAGTGGAAAATCCCCAGTACAACACACACAGCCCCTGAAGAGAGAGCCAATGCCGAACAGTTAACACATTCCTGGCCTGAAGAGATTTCCTTTCCACAAGTCTTGGCTCGCTGAGGGCAGGGTGATCTCAGACGACAGGCTTACAGGACACTTTTCTCACTGTAACACACTGCTGAGAAAGAATAGGGTTAAAAAATAAAATCAGTGGTAAAGGAGAGGGAAGACTGCCTGCTCCTGACCTTGAGACAAAAGGAATTTGAAAATGAAAGGGGAATAACCCAGTTTGGCTTTGCCCTTCCAGTGTGACAGAAGTGAAAACCAAGTCTCAGCTCAAGGCTTGGGATCTGATACTTGTGCTTGCTCCAGTGAAGTTTCTTTGGCTTAATTGTGAAGTCCAGAGTAGGAATCTCCAGCTGAAGACTTGACCGGCAGAAGAAAGGGGCTATCTGTCCTCACCTAATGCTCTTTGCATTGTTGGATGGCAGCTCTTGGAGGAGGAGGAGCAGATAAAAAAGCTGTCAAAGCCAGGAGTGCACACCTCCAGCCTCCTGAACATCTGGACACTGCCAAACAATACCAGCGAACTGCCACAACACAACATGCCCAGCCAACATGCTGCCCTGGGCTGCCTGTTGTACATTTAGGCAAATCCCTGTCAGTTAGGCAGAAATGTTGGGCTGCTGCTGGAGTCCATGGTCATTTACAATTACTTTACCTATCCTTCTGGAGTTCAAGGAGAAAATGCTGCAGAACAGGACTCCCCCCTTAGCTTTTTCCGCTTCCCTCAGGGCAACAACTCAGGACTGCATAAGGGAATGCTGGTGAGAGTCATTTTTCTACAAGGACACTGCTCCCTTGCAAACCAGCGGGCAGCACCTGACTGTGCCTGGTTGTGCACACAGGGCTGGAGGTGATGTGGAACATCTCTGCCCTTTTGCTCAGCCTCACAGAGACCACTAATGCTCTCCTGCTGAACCCAGCACCATTGCATGCTCTCTGCTGGCTTTCTACCGCCCATGTGACAGCACAGGGATGTTTATCGGCAAGAGCCTGCTCCCTGGCCTGTGTGGCCCATACTTTGCTAGGCAAGGAGCCCAAGGTGGTGCAGGATGCTGGTACCCGGTGGTTGTCGTGCCCTGAGAAGCACCCACTGTAGTCTGGGCAGCCCGCTGTGCTTACCAAACCAGTAACACCAGCACTGCTGTCCTCCCAGCCTCCATATGAAGTTCTCTGGTACATGGGGAGGCCTGCAGGCAGCTGAAGACTGGGGATGGGACAAATGGCTGGGGACAAAGTCAAGAGAGAGCAGAGGAGATGTGAAACCTGACTGACCAGGCATTTTACTCCAGAGCAAGCTTTTTGAGGCCTGGCACTGCAGGTGGTTGGGAAGAAAATGGCCTTCTGAGAGAAGCAAACACCGTGAGAAGGAGCAAGCACAAATAGGCCAGGCCAGTTGAGAGGCTCAAGGCCTTCGTGTATGTCCCAGCCTTTCCTCCACTCCTGCTTTTGATTTGGTAAGCCCCGGACTGGCTCCTCAAGTTGGGAGACTTCTGGTTTCAGCACAGGAGAGGACTTTTCCCAAAATGCCAAGATGCATTGCTCATCCTTGCAACATGTAGGGCAACACTGCTGTGGCAATGCGATAGCCTTGGTTTGCAGCTTACCTAGTATCGGTTGTTGTGCAAGTGCCTCCTGGTGTGCCCGGGACAGCCTAGGCAAAGCAGACTGTGCAAGCACTGCAGACCAAGTGTGACATAAGTTATTGCAACACCTCTGAGGTTATAACCTACATCTGTGGCATGCTTTGTGAAAACCAGTCAGTGAAAAATGGGCGAGAAATCAAGCTGCATGCGAGTATCTGAGTGGCTTCTGTGTGCTGTAACAGTCTCTTCACCTCCTTGTGCTGCTCCCGTTGACCTTGACTCCCAGTGAGAAGGCCGCCAGTGTAAATCAAACACAGACTAGCAGTGCTTAGCTGTCAAATTCCAGTCGGTCGTTGCTGGCAGGCTGAGTGAAATGAGTTTTAGGCTTCAGTGGTTCACATCTCAGTTGCAGTGGACCCAGATTAGCTGGTCAGTTACAGGGCTAAGATCTGAACATGCAACTGAGACTACTCTAACCTGAGAGGAAAGACAAGGATCTGGAAGGCCTTGGCCTTGCCACAACCTGATACATAACTATGCCTAAACCTTGCTTTTAGCTCCCTTGCCTCACTCCACTAAAATCAGGGCAAAGGGTAATGGTGGCCGGTGTTCAGGCTTGTTCAGAGTTCGGTGACATTTCAGGTGACATTGGTCCCAGAAGCATCCCCATGAAAGACCTTTCTGTCCAGATGGTACCTGGCACTCTCATGGCCAGCTAGAGCAAAGGCAGGACAGACATGTTTGCTCCAGCTCTGCTTTTCCTCCACATCTGTTTGAGTGAAGCCAGGCTTGAGGCCCCAGGCTGTGAACAAGATTCTCTCATCAATGCTAAATTCGCTCTAAAGCAGCAGTATGTGTTTTTTTCTCACCTCCTCCCTCCCCTGGAGTTCCTTTCAGGTAACAGGCTGTACCCAGGGATTCTTCAAGATGTTAACACAGGAAATCTTAGGTTAGAGAAAGCTGCTGTTGTTAGGACAACACGTATCACAAATGCTTCCATTGCTGTGCGCTCCCTGACTGGTCCCAACCACTCTCCTTCTGCTTCATGGCCTGTTTCCCACATGACAGGTTGCAAATGAGGTCAAATGCTCTGGAAATGGTTTGCAGCACTTTTCCTGTATATAATAAAAAGCTCCAAATGAATGCATTTCTCAAGTCAGCGCTGTATCAGCAAAGATGCCTAAATTGCAGTGTTGAGTTAAAGGCAGCATTGATCAAACTGGGGCAGTTGACTGGCTTTGCACACACAAACCAGGCCAGCAAAGTCTGTGAGGTGGCCTCTCGCTGCTGAAAGCACCAAGCTGCCCTCTTCTCATACATCTGAATTTCAGGTTCCGTTCGTGATAACCCACAACAGTGTGTGCACAGTGTGTCCATTCCATAAGCAGCTTTCTAGCTGCAAAAAGCAAGGTTACACATACTGCTGTGTACCTGAGGAGAAAGCTATATAACCTATCCGATATGCAACTCGAGGGTATGGAAAAATGAAGAGAAAGGAAACCAAGTCATAATATGTGGGACTTGGCAATGATGCAAGGTTAACACACTGCACAGAAAAAACAAATCAACGCAATTAGAACTGGTACCCAAAGAGTCCAGACTTCATGATTACGCATCTCATGGAAAACAAGTCTGGTAGCATGGAATTTTCAAGCACTGTCATTGGCCTTTCCTGCTTCAGACATAAGATTGCCATCTACTAATCACCCCTACTGGGGCAATACCCTAGATTTCAACCTTTCCCCCTAACACTCTCCATTCCTCTTCCGTTATCAGCAAGACTCCATTTATTTTGCAATATCTGATCAGATTGCAACTAGAGGTCATATAACTATACAGACCATTAAACACCATTTCATTTGGGCAGATGCAAATAGCTCCATTATACTGAAATCCCATTACTCACACAGCTCACCTTAAGCACTGGGCTATCATCTGAGCAAGGCAGTAAAGGTAATAAAAACACAGCCTGCCCAAGACATGGTTCTCTCTGGGGAGATCTGGATGTGGGAAGTATTTCCAGATATTTCCAGATCTCTGCTGCTTAATGTACAATAGGAACATATTGCCAGCAGCTAGATTTACATGTCTGGGACTAGAATATCTCGACATGTGTTGCTAGTTTGTGGTACTCTGTCCTACCTATCAAACGAGGAGCACGGGCTTTTAAATGACTTCTCACCCAAATGCATGTGAAAAAGAGTGTCCCTGCTGGAAACTTCTCACTGTAGAACAGCTATGTTTGTGCTGGAAAACCCAGCCATCACCACCCAATAAAACAGAAGAGTGATCTTGAAGGGATTCTTCTCAAATAAATTTACAAAAACAGCAGATATTCCAAGAGAGCAGAAGGTCATGTAGCACCCCTGACTCCAGTTTATTACCTTTGTTAAGCTGGCCACTTTCTGGTATCATTTTTTGCTGCTTGCTAGGCAGTTTCTAATTCATATAGCATTTCTTTAGCCACTGTTTTGCTCAGTATCTCACACATTTTTGAGGCCTAGTTTTCCTTCACAGCACTGGGGGTAAAATATTTGCATTTCTGGGTTGCCTCATTTCAGTCACAGCCCTTGGCTCTGATTCAGGGTGGTGTTTCTGTTAGGAATCCAGAGAAGGAGGAAACAAGAACAGACAGCATCGTGCCCTTCTCATGTGGGTTGTGCTGCAGAGCTGAGATAGAAGAGGAAGAGCCTGTGTCAGCAAGGGAGAGGGTTCAGCTGAAACTAAAGAGCATCTTGGTGATTCCTCTGCTCTAATGGAGTGCTGAGGCAGGGCTATGAACAGCCTCTCCTTTTCTCATACTGGAATCCAAAGTGGCTATTACTAGTTTCTGACTAACTATTGGAAGCATGAGCTGTCTGTCCTAACTCCAGGGCTAGAGACAAAGATGCCCTAAGAGGCAATTAACACTGTCGGGCAAGATGAGGGCAGGTTAGCATGGTAAAGGTCATGCACAGAGGGCACCCTGCCCTGACAAAGAGGGACACTGTGTTTGCTTCCCTCTGGAGAGTAACCTTAAGGAGAAGTCAAGCACAGACCACATAGGGTAACTCTGTGAAACAGCATTGAAAAACTGAATAGCTTTACCAGCAAGGAAAGATAGAGAGCTTAAGAATTTTTACAATAAACAGCTGATCCTCTGACCTGATTCAAAACCAGGTCTGGTAAGAACGGATGATGATTCAGCCTTGGAGGACTGATTAGTACTCTGCGTACCCGAATGTGCTGGCCTCAATCTGGTGCTTTGGAGATACTTGTGTGATGAAGAGCTCCTCATATCTGGCACAAATTGAGAGATTTAGGAGGCCACTAGGCTGAAACTGAGTCAGCCACTTAGTATTACAGTCAATACCTGTCAGCCAGAAAGACCTGATCATATCCATACCAAGCTGCCTTTGGCACCCCAAGCCTATGCAAGCTGGGACAAGAAGCCGCATACATAGAGGTATTGGGAAGCTCTCCTTACAAAGGTTCCATGTGCACATGGCTGTCCTCATAATGTGCTCAAATGCTTTCCCTACGTGCCCACAGCTTAGTTCCTTCGATCCTCAGGGTGCTGAAGTTTTTAATAAGATATTTTCCTGCCTCTCTGTTTGCACAGTTTCAGATCTCACTGTCTTCCCCACACAAGGCACAGCTACAGGCATAGTGTTGTAACCAGAAAAGTTCAGTACTGCATTTGCAGTTTATTTTCCCAGATAGTAAATGAGCCATACCAGAAAAAGAAAAAAAATCAGCCAAACCAAAACAACTCCTGTTGTTGCTTTTTCCTGAATCATTGCACTTACATTAAAGCTTTTGCTGATTGCAGTTGCCTAGAGGGAGGAGAGGGGGGAGAAAATGTATTTTCCGCATTCCTAATAGCTCTATAATTTCTTAGCATGAGATAAGGTTGGGTCGTGTCATTGATTGCTGTAACTCTGGACATCCCGAAGTAGTCAGGAGGTAGACATAGGCAGGCTGCCTATTCCATGGAAGAGGCAGAGCTTCACAGAAGAAAAGAAAAGACAAAGCATACACAGGTCTGAATCCATACCACGGAATCACTTTTCTCTTTTCAGCAGAGCTATTATGGTGAAGGTGAACTTCACTATGAGGCATGAGCAGCTGTTTTTAACACTGTGTTCATTAACACATCTTTGATTAAAATGCCAAAACTGTTGGAAGGAAATGGATGCTTTCTCTGAGACAACATCTCAAGTCCACCAAGAGACCTCCAGAAACTAGAGTCAGTGTGACAGTTCTAAAGGTGGAACATCATTCTGAAAAAATCTGTGCACCATCGGACTTCCCCTATATACCCTAATACAACAAATCAAGAGGAAATTCCTCCTTGTTTCCAGATGACAATCCTCTGTCTCAACAAGGAAGCAGGAAGGGGAAAATGAAATACTGTAACTGGAAAACACTGAATGCAATATTTGCCTGTCTAGTTACACCCTCTTTCTTTCAGTATTCTTTGCTTCTTCTCCTGCTAGATAGCTTTCTGCATCAGCTCATTCACAGGAGCACTTGACTTTTGATTTGGGAGCCAGGACTGAAGTATATTCTAGCTCTGCCAAGGTTCACCTGGGAAACTTTTGCACCTTTCTCCACATTCTTCTTGGGCTTTTATCTCAGCCTGTTGTACACTCTGAATAACCCTGCTCAGCAACCCAGTGTAGCCATGGGCCAGGCACATGCTCTTGAAGGGATTTTCCCACTTGTTCTAAAGTCACAGTACATGAGCAACCCTCTGCCTCTGTGTTTATATAACTCAGAGAAGCATGTGGGGTTTAAAACTCATAATACCTCAATTTGTTATGGAAATAAAGCACTCGCTTGCTGGGATAAGGATGCTGTTTGCAGCTTGCTGAGTCAGAGAGAGGAGGAGGGGAGTGGGTTCGTGAGTGCACTTCTCTGTCCCAGTTCTTTTGATAATGGTCCTGGGCCCTTCCTGACGGGCACAGGAATCACCGTGAGCCTGCTTCGCCAGGCTGGCTGAAGCTTTCTGCACCATGCATGCACAGCAGCACACACTTCACAAAGGTATTTATGGTGCCAGGGAGTCAACAGAGCTGGCGAGGGAATGCACTTCTCCAAAGCCGCATTAAGCAAGCATGGGGCACCTGTACTCTCATCCCTTTGCCAGCATGCTGCCGGCCTGGAAGGAAGCTGCTTCTCGCAGGGGTGAGCATGATGCTCACCACGTGCCTGGGGTTCTTCCTCCCTTTCTCTGCTGCCCTCCACAGTGCAGGCTGTTTTGGGGCCCAGCCCAGGTTAGCAGGACCTGTGCACCCCGGCCAGAACACAGGGCTCGCACCAGGAACCTGGCACGGGGCCACTGAGGAGCATCCACCCCTCCCAGGAAGAGCTGATCTCCTTTAATACCGCTTCTATTGTTTGGGAGACTAAGGACACGGTTGAGGCTTGTGGCATTTTTCCTTCGGGATCTAATTAGAGAGGAAGAAAAATGAATCTGAATGGTCATTAACTCTTCAGAATCCAGACTACATCAGGACAGAGAATGCTGCAGCTGTGAATTTACCTAGCCCACTACCTATGTCCAACAGTGGCTACTAACATGTGCCATGGGAGGTGGTAGGACAAGAAAATACAGAGGCATCTCTTGGAGGTCCCCTGGCAGCCTCCAGTGCTGCCCTGAACCAGAGGCAGTGTGCCAGCACCTGCTTGATGGATGTGACAAATAATCTGCATATTTTTCTAAAGGGCAGTTTTGCAATATTTGATGTTTTCCTTAAAGCTGCAGTCCCCAGTGTGAAGGGGTTGCACAGGTGCTCAGACTGAAGGAAAAAGGGATTTGAGCTGTCATGGCTACATCTAAAAGCCTGGAAACATAACTGCTCTATACACCAAGGGCAACCATATCCAGAAGGCATAAAAAGTGAGGTCCCTTCTGTGTATTTAGTAATACTTCATTTCTAAATGTTGAGAGACCCTTGATGATTAAACAGATCAGTAGCAGTGCTCACAAATAACTCTCCTTTGCACAAAGACAATGTCTTTTTTTTTTTTTTTTTTTTTTTTGACATTGACAATACCTTGGCTCTTCAGAGAGAGGAAGGACTTAGCACTTCCACAACTTCCACTCTGCCTACGTCAGGAGCAATAGTCTGAGAACACAGAGATATCCTAATGCAGACCCTTAAGAAAAATCAGCTTTGAGGACACATACTAAACGGAGCCACAGAACTGCAGGGGTTGGAAGACACCTCAAGAGATTACTGAATCCAACCCCCTGCTCAAGCAGGTTACCTACAACAGATCACACAGATAGGTGTCCAGATGGGTCTTTAATATCTCCGTAGAAGGAGACTGCACAGCCTCTCTGGGCAGCCTGTTCCAGTGCTCTGTCACCCTTACTATGCTACGCTGAAATGCTGTGCAATAAACATCTCTTTTATGGCCACCAGTACCAAATTACTAGCCAACTTACTATTTACTGAACACTGTTATGTACAAAAAGTAAACTCTGCTCGGAGAAGACTGCAGTAAATTAGATGCACCTGTAATCATCTCACCTGCACTCGGTTCCAACTCCAGCAAGGAGCTGCTAACATTTTAAGCCCTTCCATTAATACAGATGAACATCAAGAAAGAACCAGTTGGCTAGATAAGAATTTCCTTTGTGTCCCCTTGCAAATTACACTGACATGTAGTATTTGATCTTGCTCTACTCATTGTTCTGGGTAGTTTGTCCCATGAGAACACAAAAGGAGCTTCTGATTCCAAGACAGTGGCAGGCCTTCCAGCAGAACAGGCTATACTATGCTTTTAAGATCACAGACTATGAAACCCCAAGGCATAGTCTGAGGTGTTTTACAGGCTGTTAGTACTACTAATTACTTTTGTTCTCTGGTAGACTTAGACTTCTGATTATTATTATTATTATTTTTTTTTTTTAAGAGAGAGTAAATCGTAGTGATTTAGGAGTGCTTTACAGTAAGCTTTGATAGAGCTTACCAGTGATATTTACGGACATTCAGCCAGGAGCAGCCACATAAATTATTTCCCATTTTGCCATTTCTGAATAATGCAATTATCTCCTATCTGTTTTCAGATCCCTGCATATACCAGTTTTTAGACAGCTTGGTATCATCATATAGCATTTTACTTAGAGTGAGCTTTGTCTGTTTTGCAGTGTGTCAAGCTGGACCAGCATAGGATGACAGGTTTGGCTTTTCTACATTTCTTGCTGGGTGCCTTTCCCTGGACTAAGGAAACTAAGTCATAGAGTCATAAAATCATTATGGTTGGATAAGATCACTAAGATCACCTAGTCCAACCATCAACCCATCCCCACTGTGCCCACTAACCACGTCCCTTAGTGCCACATCTACACGGCTCTTGAGCACTTGCAGGGACGGTGACTCCACCACCCCCCTGGCCAGCCTGTGCCACTGCCTCACCACTGTTTCTCATATTCAGCCTGAAGTCCTTGGGAATCAGAAATAGTAGGGAACATGAGAGGGATACAGGTTTTTTCAGTCTTAAAGTTGTTAAATTCAGGATTTGTTAATGGCTGAGGTTTGCAGTGGCCTGCATTTAAATCTTTCAGTCTTAACTGTGAGCTCTTCCAGAACGTGGCCAAAGTGAGTAAGATCCTACCCTCATGCTTGAGAACATATTACTTAAAATTCAAATGTTACTGAATCAATACGAATACACACAGGAAATTAAATAACTTCTGTTATCTTAAAACACCTTAATTTAGGCAACAGTGTTCTCAGCCAATACTATAGGACAAAACTGGAAAGGATGAGGTTAAACTTTTAATTGGTTGTTTACTGTTTCAATCCCAGGCAGCATTTACGTATGGACTAAACACGGGGGTGGTTTAGGAATAATACAGGGTGTACTGACTGTAAATAGGCTGCAAGTTACGAGCCTGTGAACAAGCCTTGATCTGATGTAATAAATCTCAAGTCAGAAGCTCCTACGGTCTGTGACATCATGAGTACTTGAAGCTCTATTTATAAGCTCTGCTGTGCACTGTCAAGAGTATTGCCTTCTAATTAAAATTGTTAGGATTCTTTTCTTATGGTCCTTCTTAGATGTGGCGACCTATTTCCAGCAAATTTAAAGCAACACAAAGGCAAAACTGCTTGGGGCCACAGTTTGCATGGGGCCAGGTACTTGCATTCCAGGGAACCAGGAGTACAGAGCACACAGGGTTTGGGCCACTCAGCTGTCACTTTGCCCTTTCAAAAGTAGTTTTTCTTCCCACCTCGCTGAAGTGATCTGAAACACTGACAAAGAACTATTAAAAGAGAGCAGTAAGGAAAACAAAGAGAAGGTGAGTGAAGATAAGTGGACCCATGACCACCCATTCTATTGCTTGTTGTGGCCTTTAAGGGTCCAATCCTTCTCCTGTTAAAAGTACAGAGTAAAATAAGTCTGCCGACATCTGCTTTGGCTGTGGCACCTCAAGCTGCTCTAATGCAGCTGCAAAGGTATCTCTGCGGGCTGGGAGAGGTGGCGTGGAACTTCTGTGGAACAACTGCTCTGTGTGTGAAAGGCTTTAGAGAGTAAGGCACCTCAAGCATTTCTAATGGGACCAAAGAGAGACGCTGCAGAATCCTCAGGCACACTTACTGATTGATACAACAGACAAAAGGAAAAGGGATTTAAACAAGACAGGAAGAGAGAGTACTAAACAGCCTCTGACATTTGTAACTATTTAATTAAATCAGAGGAAGGTATGGGCTGTTGATTTTTTAAAAGCAGTGTCCTTGGATAATTAGTGCAATTGTGTTTAAATGTATTGTTTTGTCTACATCAATTTGGCTGCGCTTTCCCTCAATACAGCTGGAGAAAATGGGTATTTCCATGTACCTCTGTGTGCTGGAAGACCAGCCTATGCACTGAGTGCTGCTTACAAGGACTGAGCTTGCAGTGCTGCTGATGCCAGCAGGCACTATTGTGAAGCTCCCAGAAGAGGAAGCCCACCTCTCTGGTACAAAGGTACTGGTGTTCTCAGCTGAAAGTACTGGCAAAAGGACAAACAACAGGTGCCAAAGAACTAAAAAACAGAATACTTAGGTAAATCCTGTGTGAAATAGGCATGATACAACTTCCTTCTGCTTTTGGATCAACTGATTATTTGTAATTAATTGAATTGTTAAGGTAAAACCCATTTCCTAGAGGTACTCGTAAGGGATTTCCTAAAATAGCTCTCTGGAATTTTCAGGCCTCTTCCATGTCTTCCCAAACACAACTATGAAGCAGCCAAGTGGTCACAAACAGATTGTCTCCTCCCATCCCCTGCTGCAGAGGGGTGAGTGGTGCCCTCCTGACCCATCTGCTGACGTTTTACTTGTGACACGATCCCTGCTTTTCACTGGAAATAATACTGGCATCATGCAGGAAGGAAGCTTGACTGACTTGTGGCTGCTGTTATAAAGAATCTCTTAATGAGCATAGCTGCTGGGGAGAAGCATAACTAAGGAAAAGTGTCCCGCTCTTGGGCTTGAACTCAATCCATCTTAGTTTCTGATGACTGCTTCCAGCCACGACTGATATCTTCAAGCTAAAGATTTCTGGTACCCAGTGGTGCTTAGTTCAGTCTTGACATTTCCTAAATGCATTCATTCTCATGGCACAGACTGCTATCTCAGGGGCTCTAAAGGGAAAACGAATGCCTGTACCTGCAAACCTGCAAGGCGGGCAGTCAGGAGCCCGGCTAACAGGCTGCAGCCATGCACCAGTGCCTGGAGACAGTGACCAGAAGCTGCTCCCAGCTGGCAGCGGCTCAGCTTCCTGTGTGACATGAATCATGGCTTGGGGCCAGCGACCCGGGAACAAAGTACCCTCAGTACAGCAAACAGAGATGCCAGGGACTGGGTGGCTTAGCGGGAGATGGGCTCTTTGGTTTTTCAGACGTAGCCTTCCAGTGCTGGTGCAATAGTGTCATTCAGACTTTTTAACTGCTGGGGCAGAGGATGGTGCGTTGGAGGCTATCTGGAAGCAAAACGTTACTGCTGGCTTGCTGATACTGCTCTCCAGTCCTCTTCACAACTCCCCCAGAGATTAATGATCTTGAACAGCGCAGGCATCTCCTGCCTCAGCAGCAGGGAACCCCCAGAGGTGCGGTGTCAGTACTGGAACTGAGTGCAGCCCCGCAGACAGCAGAGCTACGCCTCCAGCTCAGCCTCTCGTACCCTCCTCTCCATTACACACGGACACAGTGTTCCAGCTCTGAACACGAGACTGGGGCCTGGCTGCCTTTAACTTTAAGCAGCTTTCTTATTTTTGTGAGGTATAAAATGCCCCACCTAGAGATTTCTGAACAGGAAGAGTTAGCACTTCAGATAAGCAACCTGATAGTCAGAACAGTTGTCTCTCACAGATTCCAAGCCTTTAAAAGAAGGTTGCGCAGGGACACAAGTGAAAACACTTGGATTAATGAGAGAAGTTAGTAACAATAGACTTAATTAATCAATAACCACACAGACACCCTTCGGAACCGCTGCCAGCCAACTGGAAAGTCTCTCTCTTGCGTAACAAAGTCAAACTCTAAGTGCTTTATTGCTCAATGGAGATTTTTTTTTTGTAAGCCTTAGGTTTGCATTTCATCTGGAATTACCGACCTTTCATAAACATTGACCCTTTTGTGTGCACTCTGTTTTTTGTGGTTTTGGTTTTTTTTTTCCTTCTGGTGAAAGGACGAGGGAAAACGCCAAATGACACTCTACTGATAAAATGAGGTGTAGTGCCTCAGAAACGCCTATGGATGACTACTCCAGAATGAACAATGTGTCCCAGAACACGTTTAAATGCAGAATCTGAGTTGGTATCTCCCAAGGACACCTGCTGCATGTGCTCATGAACACGTGCTTGAAAACATTAATTTTTTTTTATTATTTCTATATGATAAGAGGCTCTTTTCCAAGGACTGTAGAGACACAGAGCAGGAGGCAGAAAAACTAGCAACTTGATGACACAAGATGGCCATAAAAAAGGAGAGGGAACAGTACTGAAGAGACAGTCAAAGCAACACAGCCTAGTGTAGAAGCGGGTTATCTCAAACCAAAATAAGGTACTCCATTATCACAGGTACCTACACCTGCAGGTACGTTCAGATATGCCAAGGAAGAAGAACAACACCAAACTAGAACTAGAAAAATATTGTTTTCAGCCTAATGGGAAAAAACAGCCCCTTTAGGATTGTCCTTCCTGTGGGCCCACCACTCAGTTGAACAAATCAGATGCATATAGCAGGGCAGGATTCCCTGTTCACCTGACCTGACTTTCTGTCCTCAGTGGGACACTCCAGTTCATCACCATGTATGCAGACAAAGAAGATGCACAGACACAGATTCACTTGAAGAGCAGTTTCCTCATTCTCCTTCACATCCTGACTGTATATGACAGCACAAGAGATTCCTGAACCCCTCCTCACCTTTTCCAGGTGGATACTAATCCCTGATCCTTCACAGATGGCCTGGCATTTAGGAATCCAGGTGCTGAAATTTTTTAGTCCTCTTCCCAGCAAGTTCAAGAAGAGTAGTTTGTACTGGCCTTGGCCCAGATTTGATTCACAAATGTAATAAAAATACGCTTTGTACCTCCTTACCAATATTTCTCAGTCTGTGTGTTTCTTCTGCAAGCTGTTTTGCAGTTGTCAGCATGCTAAAAACCAAAGCACCTTGCTCTACAGTACAGATTTGCCACCTCTAAGTCATTTGACAAGGCTTTTAAAATCCAGAACTTCTCCCCACGCTTCTCCATACACACTCATTCTCCCATGTCATGATAAGTGTTCTGAATCAGACAGATATTTAACAAACACAGAGAAAACCCCACTGGAAACAAGTACAGATTTATCGAAGTTTTGCAGTGATGATAACTGCTTAGATTCTAATCACTGTATCTAATAAAAAAAAATCCATCAGCCAAGCACCAAATTTCACAGTGACATCAACACTTTCAGTTATGCAATGAAGAATGTTTTACATACTATGAGACTACACAAGGGGCGGAGAACAGTAAGGAGAGCAAACTGCAGAGAATCAGAAGTGTACATGAAAGAATAGTATTTTTCTTCTTATTTTGTGGTTTCACACCTCTGTGTTATTCAGGGTTTTTTGCTGTTGTTTTTTTTCCCTGCCTTCTCCTGAGAACATACAAGAAGCACCACTGGGTAGACAACTGAATGTGGCCCTGTAGCTCTGCATCAAGCTTGGTCTTTCTGAATTGGCAACTACAAAGAGTAGACCATTTGGGAGGACAGCTGAGCAGCTTCCAGATCCAGGTTATGCAGTTTGCATAGGAAAGGCAGGAAAGTGTCCATTTCCCTAAGCCAGAAGATCTGCACTTGATGTTGCCCTTCATTTTCATTAATCACATTTAGTAGTCCAAGCACTGCTACTCTGAAGTGAGAAAGGATTGAAAGATAGACCTAAATGCATTTGTGACACGGTAGCGTATTATGGGAAACTTCTGTTCATCCAAGGAACTTGAGACAAAACAGAGGCCACATGACTCATCTCCCATGTTATTCATCTCTGGGCCGTGCTGAGGCAGAAAGAGGACATCTAGATGAACATCTAGACCCCAGGATGGATTTACTCTGGACCAGGTTGGTCTGTGCATTTCCCATCAGGTTTTGGGCATCTCTGCACTGTGCTTGGTATTAAGATGCTCACGGCATTGCCAAGCTGAGCCAAGGCTTTCCTGAAGATCACTGCAGCATGCTGCTGCGCTGATGTACCCAGTTTGAATGTGGCTGCAGTACAGATGATTTTTAAGCACTGCTGGGCCACAATGTACAGCTTTCAGACCTGAGCAGGATGGGGACGGAGAGAACAGAAAAAATAAACAAAATCAAATAAACAAAAGAGAGACCAGGTAGCAGGGAGCAACAATAACAACAAATGGCACCTGAAGATAAACAGCATAGTTTATAAACAAGAAAATTATAAATAATAATAATATAATAATTGTAATATTCCAAGTTTAATCTTCTTGGAGGAGGCATGTTAATTAGGTTAGGTTAACTCAAATAATTTTTACAGAACCTTAGCAACTTTTTACTATCATACACCAGTGGTAAATACCTGTTATCTCAATTGACTGATTCCAAGTGAAAGAGATTACATTGTAGGCTGCAGTCTAAAGTGAGAAAAGATCTCATGGGCTCATATGCACATTCACCAGCCCTTGCAGACATCAGAGGAACTGAAGTCAGCAGGGTTACCATTGCTATGATCAGTGCTGGCGTGCTTCTGTTTATCCCAACAGGTCTGGATTTAATTACTCTCCCTCCTAGTGCTTAACTTGGAGCATGCAAGTAGTTCAGCTGAATCAGACTATGCCCAGAATGAATACAGTCTGTTGGATGGGAGCCACATTTTTTGTCATCTTCCAGAGTTAGGCCCAGAGTCTTATGTATTATGCTGGAGAGTTTAAGGTAGGACCATGACTCATGATCTGTCACTGTTTAGGAACCTCTGTGTTTGATAAAATAAAAAAATAAGGCAAAACAAAAGACACTGATATGACAGAAATAATCAGGAAGTGTCTTGGGATGAAGAGAGAAAAACTAATCAAAGTTAGATCGACCTTGCTCAGGACAAACATACTATATTTTCATGTATACAACGACATCTCACATGTAGTGTTACTAAGCAAGAGAAGAAAATCTTGTGTTTTAATTCAGGCTTAGTGGATGCTGTTTAAAAATAAGTCAACCACTTTAAATGTATTACTTATACCATAGGTTACTGATGGTGGAGTTTAAAATTTGTTTCACGTGTATGCTGTTGAGCTTTTCTCTCCTGACACTGGACAGGGGGTACAGGCATCTGAATTTCACTAAATTTCTCATCTGTTCAACCTCTGAAATAGCAAACCCCTTCGGCTATGCCAGGATATTTTCATCAGTATCTTTTGTTGCTATGAGTTTTGTTATATGTACATTTGTGAGCATAGTCATTGAGGTACAGGCTGGATTCCATTGGCAGCCCTGAAGCATTCTGTTTAGTCACACAACAAACCCATTCCCCCCAGTTCTTCCTTTCGCAATAGTGAAGATGAGGAGTAGCACAGTGGTTACCTCTGTAATCTATTCCACCCAAGCCCCTCTTTACAGATGCTTCTGGAACTAAAGGGTCTAGTTACACCTATAGAGAAATAAAGTTTTTTTGCAGTATCTGTTTTACCCAAAACTTTTGTATCCCTTTCTAGGGTAAGACATGGGGAACCCAATAGATATTTACTTATAAGGACCTCACTGAACCCTTCTTTACAACAAAGTAAATATGCTTAGACCAGCTTTAGAAGACTTCTTTTTTAGAAGACTCCATGAACAGGGACTTTACAGACAGCAATGCTGCTTCACTGCTTCTTCTCATTTTCAGAATAAATCTACTTCCAATACTTAACCAAAATCTTTGTTTATGCAACAAAGCTGCCCACTAGTTGTTGTATAACCCTTTGGCCGTGGAAGCAGAGAACAATTAATCTCTGTTCCTTTCAGAACATCATCAAAAGGCAGTTTTCTATGTGTGTTCCCTATCAATCTTCTTTTTCCAATACCCAGAAAACCCCATTCCGTCTATCATTCCCATTTTCACCAGGTTTTCTAGACCAGTGATCATTTTCATTACACACTTCTAATGCCGCTTCCATTTGTGTCTCACACACAGAAATGCTAAAGATGAGCAGATGTTTTTTTCCTCTGATAATAGCAGAGAGCTTCTGCTGAGATATGTCAGAATGTACCACAAACTGGATTAGATTTCCTCCAGCAAAGAAAGCAATTCCATATAGGCAAATTTAGTAACTTTTAGAAACTTTCTGATATTATCGTGGGAGTTTCTCAGTACTCTGATATGTTCAGTACACCACTATTAAAATCATCAAGATGAACTGTAATGTGCACATCATATTACTTATGTTACTCTAACACTTGGTCTCATTACCTGAGACTTTTTCTTCCCCTAGTTGAGTCTCTGATACCTTGTGACTGTCTTGGAGGAATGACTATCCTTCAGTAGATCCATAAAAAGTCACTTAATCCATAGGGATTTTAGCTTGCTGAGATTATGGGGCATTAAAATGTTTTTCTTATGTGATGCAATAATGCATCAAATGAGAAATCACCTGATAGTATAGGTAGCAAAGAGAGAGTTAATCTGGTGTTAGAAAGACTGATGGGAGGAATCCAGGCTGGAGAAGAGCAGAGCAGAGCGCTGGGGACAGCACGTCCTTTGCCTTCTCTGGCACAAACCCAGGAAAGAGGAGCAGCTCGTGGAAGTGCCTGTACACCAACACCATGAAATCACTTGGTAAGCCAGAAGCGGAAGAGGTTCTGTTATGTTCCGCACGCTGATGCCAGTCCCTTGGCAGAAATGGCTCTTGGATTCTCAGTGAACCTCTTTGTTCTCCTTTGATATTGTGAACAATGTGGTTCTGTTTCTACCCATGAATGTGACTCCTTATGGCTCACTGCAGTTGTTTTATTCTTTACATAAATCTTAGGAACCAAGGTTTTTTTTTTTTTTTTCTTTCTTTACAGCTGATGAACTTGTCTTTCAAAATTGTCCCATGATTCTCTGGCATAGCAGAGATAGCTGGGTCGTGTCTGAATCATTACTGTGAAACACGGTCAGGAGGAAAGTTACGGTTGTTGCATATAGTGCCACACAATGTAGGACAGCTATTTAGGTCCTTCTCCCATCACAGGGGTTCACATTGTCATCAGCCTGTTCTCCAGCCTGCCAGCACAAAATCACCAGGTGAGGCGGGCCTGAGCTAAACAGGCACTGTGTTTATGAACAGCATCTCAGTGAGGTACAGGGAGGGAGAGATCTGTTTCACAACAGAGGTGACAAATCACTCACAGTCAGCAGCATGGCACACATTTTTTGCAGCATGCCAGCTCCTGCGGCCTCCTGTTCATCACTGCTGGAGAGGTTGGGACAGTGTCAAAAATGCACAAAGGAGCGTGTGAAGGTCTGGGGAGATGATTAGGCCGTTTAGTGCGATGTGCTTACCCAGTCAAGTATTTTCCCTCCACTCAGCCCTTCTTTCGTACTCTTTCCTGAGATGCTGTGATTCTCCCCCTTCTGCCTGCAGACACAAAGCTCTAGCTGTTGCTTGATCTCATTTCTGTGACATTTCAGGCACTCTTCCTGCTGACTTGTTCCATCTGGTTATTACCCTTTGAGTGAGAAGCAGTTCTGCCTGCATCGCTGTTGAGTCTCCTAGGCTGTGCGCTGAGTGTTTCGGCTCCTCCTCCCTGAACAAGCAGGCTTGAGCAGGTTTATAAATAGGAGTTTTGAAATTAATGAGAAGGGGTGCGGGGGTGAGGAAGAAAGAAACCGTGCTGAAGTCACTTTGGAGGCAGATCCTAATGCTCTTCAGAACGACAGCTTTGCAGACACAGCAGTAGAGGGACATTTGAAGAGAGGATGGTAAAGCATCTAGAGGGGGAAGGGGTTTATGTCTTGGCTCTACCACAAGTTTGAATATGGCATGGGAAAAATCATACCTTCTCTCAGTTCTCTGTGAGCAGGATCTTTCTCCTGCTTCCCTCCCAGCAAACGTACAATAATGGCTGTGGGGCAAGGATTGCCATATTCCTGTGCATTCGCTTGCAGATCGGTAAAATAAGGCTTGCCTCTTACTGGGATCTCCCACTATCACTACAGAAATTCAGTCAGTGCAGAGACATTCCCCCTGTTGGGCAGTCCCCAGGCTCACACACATGACATCCTCTTGCTGGGACACAATATGCACCTGGCGCTTTCTGACCTTTTTCTCCCTTTGTTTTTATTATCCCCACTTAAGGCTAGTAAATCAAGCACCACAAGTGCTGCTGGGAGTACTGACTTTCAGCCCACTTTCCAGAAGGATAAATCATTTCCCTTATCTGTACTATGAAGACAAAATACAGCCAGTGTGACCTAATTCATACAGATGGCATGTGGGTCAGCAGCTTTCTATCCAGGCAATACTCTGCATAGGTTACAGTGTTCTGTAAATGACAAGTGTCACTGAACTTAGTCTCTGAACCAAAAAAAAAAAAAGCAGAGACACGTACCGAAGTGAAAGCAGAGGAGTAGCTGTAAGGCAGCTTTCTAACAGTGTAGCAGTAACTGTGACTAAAGAGAGGTGGGAGCCAGACACTTAAAGGCAGCGTCATACCTGAACAGCAGAGCATTTTGCTCCTGAAAAGCCTTCCAGGAGTAACAAGATTATCAGACAAGTACTCTGTCCTTGCAAATCCTAGGACTCGAGGTGACATCTGCTGTGTTTAGCTGATAGATGGAGGGAATGAGAGGTCAGATGTAGAGTAAAATCTGCATACAAGTGCAGTGGGTCATGGGCAGTTGGACAGGATGGTCTCAGATTGGCTCTGAAGCCACAGGATACTCTATCTCTGTCTACAGTAGAAAGAATTTAGATATATTCTAGTGCAGGAAAGCCAGAATGCAGACATCATGCTTGATATACTTACTCTACCTACAAAAGCAGTGATGGATGTTCCTGAATCTCTTATTTCTGGACCTCACACAGGTTAAATCTCAAGCATGCGGTTCTCTTATTCCACCAAATGAAGAGTGATTCCTTGAGAGAATAGAATAGTCTTCTCCTTGTATAAATTTTCTTTCGGAAGATGTTTTCTGGGAAAAACTTGGAAGCTTTCATTTCCAAACATGAAAATAATTTAACAACTTCCTATACTGTATTCCCTTTTGAGACAGATTCATATTTAGTCTGGGTTAAAACTGATCACTAAAAGCGAACACGCAGTTCCAAACAGCTTCAAGAACTGTTGAGAACAGCAGCAAGAACCACTCAAAACATTCTAGTGCTGTAAGACATGAAGAATTAGCCACAGTTCTACAGCAGTCTACTCAGCATTTGGGGGCATATCCAAATAGCAAGAGTACAGATCTCATTTACCCAGCTTAAAAAAGCAATATCTAGATAGTTCCTGTATTTTTACAGGAGGCACATTTAGTAGTAAAATAAAACATTCTGTTGTTCCTGTGTGTTCAGTTCTCCACAAAACTCTTACAAAAATGTCCATGACATTTCTCAGGTAGCTTCACCAGCCCACTAACTCATAGAGGAGGTTTACAACCCGTGTCTTATGTGGTGTCCAACCAGCAGGTTGCTACCAGACAGCAATTTGGATAAGGAATGGAAGATTGAGCACTTGTATTTCATTAGTTGAATGTGATGGTCTTCCAAAGCCTTTTGGCAAAGTTGGAAGATTATGATGGCATTTTGAAAAAGTAGGCTGAATTGCAGCCAGTTCACATAGTCTTAACTGGAGATGTGTTGAACTTTTAAATAAAGTACTATACTTCCATTGTGTCCTGCCATACAGAAGATCCAGGTCTTCTACACCATGAACGTTCCTTCTCATAGCACCAGGACAGACTCTGTCAGAAGTTTTTAAGCACTAGGAAACACTAAGCACTGTAGGAAACCTGCTTCTGGAAATGTCCCAGAAAAAGTCTCTTCTGTAACAAGCATTACCTACCTACAAACAAATAAAGCTGAACTGACTGAGTGCCCTATTTCTGCTGTACTTGCATTTGGTCTTAGACCTGGTCATTTCATCACGGTGGATTTGTTGATTGATCTAGTACTGCAGTTCTCAACCCATGGGACATGAGATCCCAAGGGTCCATAAATTGTTTTCAAGTCCATGGATAATGAGCAAGAAAAGGAAACTTACTTGACCCACATAAGTCCGTACCTCTGTAGGAATTTTTGGTGGCTGGCAAATTGAAAAAAGGCTGAAAGCCGTTTGGTGAAAGAAGACAGGGTATGTTCCCTGGGGCATAAAGTTTTGTGAATAGCTGAGGAACAAGTTTGTAACAGTACCAGGGTCTAGTCAGCACCTGTCTGTGAAGATCAGCACTGTGATCTAGCTTGGGGTGCACAGAGTACACAGCAGCTATTCCGCTGCTGGATGAGCCATCCTTCCTGAGCAGTAAGCATTTCTTTAGGGGTATTTACATAGAAACGAGTGATAGCATGGAGTAAATTTCCACAGTGCAAAAAACTGCTATACACACAGGGAGCTGCTGCAGGCTCCTTTCATCCTTGGAGCTCATCACAGGGTTTGCACAAACCATTCCCAGAAAAAGTCCTAAACGCAGTTCAGCAGACGGTCTTCACTAGGAAAATACAAGGCAGCATTGCATTGTCTCTGCAGAAGCATACGCTGATGCAGTGACACTGCATCTAGCAGAATGGAAAGAGAGAACTTTCCATTTTTAAACTTTCTATGAAGCAAAAGGTCCATAAGGAGAAGAAAAAGCACCCTGAGTCACTCTGAATGCTCCAGCCGAATCTAAATGATACATTTGAAAAATGATAACACAGTAAAAGCATTCTAGCTTTGTTTAAAAATCACACACAAAAAATAAATACGTTGCAGAATGAAAACTGTGCTCTTTTTTTATTATTATTCTTTCCTCCCCAGAAGTCTGCAGGGTCAGCCCCTAAATTAGGTTTTTTGTTTGTTTGTGTGTTTGTTTTAACTTCTTTTCACAAGCACACTGCTCTCTGGGACACTGCTGGATGCCCATATATGCAGCCCCTCCCCATTTTCAGCTTGGCCCTTTGCTGTGGTACAAGCAGTCTTCATTGCCTCAGTCCATGTGCACAGACAAGGAACGGGCAAACTGCAGTGAGGTGCAGTGATGGCTTCCAGCAGGGCATGTATCCAGAGGGGAAGGGGTGCTCCTGTTAAATGGGACATGGCAGAGCTGCTTTCTCTGTGACAATGCACTCTGCGTAGTCATTTGTATCTGATGAAATATGCACACACTCACTCCGGTGAGATGATAAAGAAAGTAGGAGAATATTACTGGAATGAATACTAGCTTCCAGATGCATTCCTATATCTCGGTGCATTAAAGAAACACTAGATAGATCCATTCAAAACAAACACTACAAAAAGGCATAGCTGTGAGAGAACCAAACCCAAACGGCAATCAGGTTTATGCAACACCCCAATTTAGGGATTAGTGCCACTAAGGTGTCTATCTTCCATGCAGTGCCTGGTAGCATTAAAATCCTATTAAGTCCCTGTGCCTTCACATTGCTATATGGCTTACAAAAAATCAGGTCCTGCCTGTAAAGTTAGAGCTGTTTCAAAAGTGACATACATCAGACAAAAAGCGCTTTAATGGGACTGTTGTGATAACAGCTCTCCACTGACCCAGACAGGCACCATCCTGAGCACAGGGCCACAGAAATGGCCAGGAGCTGGTAGGATCTGTGCTTCTTCCATAGACTTCCAGCACAGATGCTAAGCAGGTAGGGGCACGAGCTGCCCAGTATCAGGCTGGCTCCTGCACAGGGTCCAGCAAGCCAGGTTAGCAGCAGCATCTTCTGCTGAGTCAAACCACTCTGGCTCCCACATGGCCTCTGCTAGTCTGGCATAGAAGTCACATTTCAGTCAGGAGTATGATCAGCTGGGTCATCTCTCTCAGCTGTTGTGTGTGGACCACAGTGAGCTTTAAGTGAGGCGTGCAAGAGACTGGAGACTGGCTACAGTGAAAAAATGCTGCTACTACACCCAAGCCCTCAGAACAATGCCTATTTTTCTGTTTATCCTCATTCTCCCATTGTTGAAATCACCTGTCATAGTTTCTCAAGGCTGCTAAAATAAAGCAAACTTTACTAAATAGCTCAGCTGAGGATTTTCTCAGCAGCATTCTATGCAGCAGGCATCTCCTCCTGCATGTTCTCAGTTGTCTGCAGGGCTGAGCAGAAAGGATTGCTTCAGTTTTTGGATGCACTTCCAAGGTCACAAAAAATTTTCACACCTTTTACTGCTGGCAGTTCAATGGCAGGTAAAGGATTTTGTAGCTAATAGGAACACAGACTGGAGCTAATTATAGAGTGATTGACTTGACATGGACTTAATTGCTTATTAGAAGTCACACTGATCACTGAAATGAAAAGTCTTCAAAACTCATAACGCACAGAGAAATATCCACTGTCTGAAGGATAAATGTGGAAAGCTCATCCAGGTACAAGTCATGGGTGTTCGCATGCATCTATTTTCAGTGTGAAATAAGTTGTATTTCAGAACCTGTACCTGGAAGCCAGATGTAACTGTTCAGGTGGGAATGTCGGCATGTGAGTTTTCACTAGAGCAGCTCTAGAGTCTGGTCTTGCCAGGACCAGTAACAAGTCTCAGCATGAGCCAGCTGCTGCAAACTACATGCATAAGGGGAACACAAATAGGAAGCTGTGCTTTCATCAGACTCTTCTTGTATCAAATAAGCCTGCAACTTCTCCTCTTACTCCATGACATCAACTTAAACCATGCTCTCTTCTTGCCTTGCAGCACACGCCGTTTATTGAGTCCTATCCGTGGCAGAGACTGTACACTGATAAAAGCAGAGGTAGCTAGAGAAGGGAACAAGGAATCAAATACTTGCTTCTAGAGTTTTACATGCCATGGCTTTTCCTAGTTTCAGAACCTTCAGTTTCCTTCCCCACTGTTCTTGCCCACAGACACCAGTTTTATACATTGGCTTTTCCATCCCCATCTCCTATTTCTTCAAGAAGCTCCAGCAGGCCAGCTTAGCACAGTCCCATCTACTACAGTGAATGTTTTAACACTCGCAGCTGTAGGCTTCTAGCTTCATTTATCCTTCATTTTACCATGCCCACTGGAGTCAGTCTTCTCACTACTGACGTGGCAACTTGATTCTCTGATGGCCCCTCTGTTCTGAACCCTGCGTGGGAACACCAGGCACTAGCTTACATTCAGAAACAGATTTTGCAGGGCTGCCTGGCAGCTACACTGTCCTCTCTGCTATTCAGATGTAGGTATGTACCTGGTTTTCACCTGAACATTTGGGTGCAAGCTTAAACTGGGAGCAGATCGAGGCAGTGCATTTATGATCCACAGCAGCACAGGAGCAGAAGTGTGACACCTCACCCGGAGGTGCAGACCCAGCTCTGGGCTCCTGCCTGGCTGTTAGATGCCTTGCACCAAGACACAGCCTATGCTCCATGGAATCCTTTTGTGGCCTGTGGCTTTGGACTTGGCCCTGCTTGCTCTTGCAGGGTTTCAGCAAGGCTTCAACAGGCTCCAGCTAGCTCCTTTGTCACTATTTCTCTTTTCCTCAATTCATACTCTGTCATAAGCAGCAGGAGATAAAGCCATGCTAAAGGGGATGATGTTTGAACATTGAGCTGTACAAACATGAGGCTGTGAATAATGTGGATTCTCCTTTAAACAAAATACTCCTGTGTGTGTGAATGGGAGCTCTTTCCACTATGACATGTGTGTGCAACGAATTCCCTGCACTGAGACGTTGCTCACAGCCTTGAGACAAGGCACAAAGGGAGTGCAAATAAATGAAAAATACAATGGAAGAAACAAAGGTCAGGATAAAGCAAGCAAGCAATAAAATAAAAATGAAAAGGAGAACCAGCCTGAAGTGCTTAGTGCCTGAAGTGCTGTGCAAAGACCACCACACAAAGTAATGCAGAATTTCTACAGAACTGGACTGGCAAAAAGCCCACGGGGAGTCCAGTCAGGAGAACATGGTGACTCCACAAGCAAGACAGAGTTGGCAATTAAAGGACAAGTGCGACACAATTTTCACTTTGGCCAAATGCATCCCATTCCATGGGATCCCTCAGGATTTTCCAAGGTCTCTTCCAGATCCCAGAACACAGCAGTATTTGGGCTTAGCAGTGTACAGCAACAGCACACAGGCAAATAAAGTATTTTTGTTGTTGTAGGGGCACTCTTTTCTTTTGTCCACCTAACTGCAAAAGCTCCTCTACAAGCGAATATTCCTCATACTAGCAACTACAGAAGACCAACTTCTTTTGCAAAAAGCCGTGGGTAGCCTTCAGGATTACGGAAAAAACAAGAGTCAAGTATATATATCATTGTATTGGAGGCTAGCAGAAACAGACACAGAATCATATTAGAAAGCTCAAACTTGTACTCATAATGTCACAATGTCAACCACAGAATCGTAGAATCATAGACAGAGTATTAGACAGAGTATTTTGGGTTCAAGGGACCTTTAAGATCATGTAGCTCCAACCATGTTCTCTACAACTTTAAATTAGGCATTTCTTCTCAAATAGCAGTTTGCTCCCATGTACTTGATTCTGCTCCCCAGACCAGCCTCCCTTCACAACAGATTCTGACTTATCCCTCTTTTTCTCCTCAGTCTCTCCCTCACCTTTTCTTGCCAGGAAAGCAGATCCATCCTCACTGAACTCCCATCTCAAAACCCAGCAGCAATGTCACTGCAGAAAAGTTGTTACCTGCTCTACTTTGATTTCATGTACAAAACATTTAACACAGCAGTGACCTGATCTCAGAGGTCTGGAAAACAGCTTTTCCTTCATTGTAACCATCTGCTTAGCATTACATATAGTGCATTACATGGCCAACTGTATTCACTAAACACTACCCTCTCGCTCTCACATTCGAAGAATCACAGAATGGTTTGGGTTGGAAGGGACCTTACAGATGATACAATGTCCATGATCTGGGCAGGGCTTCCACCCATCAGCTCAGGCTGCCCAGGGACCTATCCAACCTGGCCTTAAACAGCTCCAGGGATGTGACAACCACAGCTTTTCTGGTCAGTCTGTGCCAGTAAACAGATGCACTATGAAATGGAGAAAACACAGGCCCCTCATCCTGATTTTTTCACAGTTGGCTCAAACTCCTCAGCCCCTGGGCTGCTGTATGTTTCAAGCACTTCTTCTGTGCTACATCTAGTGATTTATAATGGGTGAGCTTTTGGGCCAGGTGATCCAACTTGCTGAGTGAGCAAAAGTGGCAGCAGGCTGCGTGGGTATCCTCAGTAAAGGATAAAGAATCTCATGAGAGGCAGACAAATCAAAGGCCCCACTGAAAGAGGGCTGCATGTACTTATTCTTTTTCAAACAGATTTCTGCAACACAAAATACTTTTATAAAATCTTTCTGCCCAACCTGTGTATTTTTTTTCCCTTTGTCCTTTTTTTCTCCTGGTTGTAATGAACTGCCAAATCTTGGTGCATATTTTTTGATCATCTGTCTATGAAAAAGTCAAGGGTTCTGGAAGACAGCAAGAGCTCATTTCCTTCTCTTGCTCTGGTTACAGAGACACCAGTGCTGCTTCACCTTTAACCATTCATTCTTGTTCCCAATTGTCATGGTATACTCTCTTCCTTGCACAGACCCTCATGTTCATGCAGCTGGCTGTTGAATAGCTCAGGGTGAAAAATGACTTTCCCTTCAGAATGATTATTTGGTTTACAGCATTATGATATAAACACTTGTGCTAGTACAGGACAACTTTGCTGGGGCAGAATGACAGTAAGCAGCTAGAATGGAATAGGAGAGTTATAAAATTAACACTGGTAACTGCAAATTGTAGCTTTGCTGCTCTCAACATTTGCAGCCTTCTAGACTAAAATTGTTTAGCCCACTACATATTGAACAGGGTCAAAGGCTTGACCCATAGCTGTAAGTCTTGACTCCACCTTCTTGCAATTACACAATAGTGAAGCATCTGCAACCTAAACTGCCCCCCACCTTCCACCACCTTCTTCTCAAAATATGACCCTTATGCGATTCTTCTTCCCAAGCAGGAGCTCACGATCTAACGCTAGCCACAAACTGCAATAGCTCTTGTTTATTACTGTCTCCCTAGTAATACTTGTAGGGTAAGAACAGCAATTTCTGCTCTTCAAGGACATTTCTCTGCAAGGTATCTGTAAGGATCTCAAAACACTTCAAAAACATCCTTTAGCGATGACTCACAGCACCTCCTCTCATTGCCGTTCAGTGCCAAAATGGAGTCTGTGGTTTCTCCATACAAGCAGCGTGCTGGCAGCAAGGTCTTCAGTGCCTGCTGCTTTTGCCTCTTCCTCATGCCATCCCTTGTGCCACCTCCACCGCCAAGCAGGCTCCATGAACCATGGATATTTCAAAGAACCCTGTTACCAGACTGACAGTACCAGAGGGCAAACAGTGATTGATGAACATGGCAGTAACGTGCAGTGGCAGGAACAGGAATGAGCTCTGGAGGGAGGAGAGAGGAAGGAGAAGGGAATGACACTGGGAAGCAAAGTAGTGATATCTGAAGCCAGTATTAGCAAAAAAGATTCTGTCATCAGGCACTACCCCAGGTGCAGAGAAGCTAAATGACACGTCCACCTGAAAGGAGTAGGTTATCAGCAGAGAAAACGTAACTTCAATATATACGGACACTTTTTTATCCCCTCTCTCAACTCTAGGCATACTTCTGCTCTACTGTTCTTTGAAATCACAATGAGAAGCCAACCTGAGACTGTCACATCCAAGTATGCTATCACAGATGGAAGCTAGTAAAGTTTATACTTTTAATTTTTAAAGAGAAAAGAAACAGCTGCATCCAAATGCCTGAGCCAAGTCCACTCTTAAAGGCTGCATGCACATACACACTCAATTAGTCCATTTTCTTCCCTTCTGATTTTTTTTTCCTTGTTCCCACAAGAAAATGGCACTATAGTTTAGTTTAAAATGGATTAAAAAATAAATTTATTAGTAAGTTTTCAAGATGAGTTTTAAACCAGCACAGAGTCAGGTAACCACGCCTTAAATTTCAGTGGGCTCTCATAGTTTAGCTTGAGCTCTTGCCCAATTCCTAAACCAGAGCAAAGCCTTGCTTTCAAGGGAAACTTAGTGTGTAGTGCTCCTGGCATGCAAGGTCAGCAGGGACGCTGCTCCAATCCGGCTCGCCCACAGCTCACTGTGGGAAATATCACCTTCCAGCCTTTTAGGAGATCCAAACAAGCGTGCTGTGCATGTTTGGTGTATCAGAAAATGGGAAGAGGTTAGAAGCTGCATTTCTTTTTAAGCTTGGAAACTCATCAAACAGCAAGGCCTAGCAATTTTAGTAAGCAACTCCATGTAAATCTGGGAGATGTTAAACTATCTTCTGGGTTATACTCTGTGAGTTGGCTTGCCTTCCCTGATTCATTTCTGTACTTGCTTAGCCTAGTATTCTTTCTAATCATTCTATCACAGGACACACTGTGATCTCCAGTCTGGTGCCCTCAATAAGCTACACCTGTCCCCAGGACAACACTCCTGAATACCATCCACTTCCCCTGTATGACACCCTCTCTGTTTCATTTCCATCTGTTAATTCCTTCTCTCCCACATCAGCTCACAACCAGCAGGGAGGGCCCTGGGGTCCAGGCAGAACTGTGGCTGTCCCTCATCATGCCATCTTGATTAGTGTCAACACTGCTGTACCTTAAGAGACAGAGGAGATGCTGCTCACTTTTTTTATGCTCCAGGGCTGCTGTAGACAGGTGCAGAGTTGGGGCTAGGAGTCAACAGCACAGTTAGCTTTGCAGAACAGGAAACCAAAGCATGCAAACCATCTATGACCTAGATGCCTACTTTGGCAATTCCAGAGCACTGAAAAGTTAGACTGCCTTCTACTGCTACCAATTGTACTTTACTGGGTTCGGAGCACGCAGACAGCTGCTATTTGCTGCAGCAGGACTAGCAGCAGGATGTAATGCCCAGCTCTCTGTACAGGGTCACCACCACTCTTCCCACTTCCTTCCCTTTTCTGTCACAGGCGTAGACCTCAGTATCTGTTCCTCATACCAACAGCAGCTACATTCACTTTTGATTTGTCGCTGGAAAGCTTAATGCTGCTCTGGAGAGGTGCTACATCGGTTTAAAAGTGCACAAAGTTCAGCATGAAGGTTTTTGATCTTACTGAGGGCAAGCTCCTATTTAAAGGTGAGGTTAGCTGCTGTAGCTCCTAGTGGGACAGTGCTGCCAGCAGCCTCTGGTTAGGGACAGCAGGAGCAAGCTCACAGTGAGGAAGGCTGCTCATCCCTTCCTGGCTGAGCTGTGAAAGCAGCCCTGCTTCCAGGAGTCTAGTAACAAACCATCTCAGTATTTGTTCCAGGCTGGCTCTGGCACCTGGCCTCTCACCAGGTGGACCAGCTCTCCTTCAGATGCTGAACTGGCTTCTAACACAGCTGTGTTATTAATTTGTTGAATGACAAGAAGAATTGCCAAGGATGCAGGTAATAAAGGAAGCAGTATGTTTTAAAACTTAACAAAAATACTGATACGAGATTTCAATAACTTTCAGTAGGCATCTATCACAAAAGAAGCTCTGTTTACAGCAGCTCTTCAATGCCAAAATATTTAGTCTCATTATTGTAGATACTTAAGCAATCACATCTTAGGCAGCTTTGTTTCATAGCCAAGTCAATCACTAAGGATTACAGATAGAACAGTAGCAAAAGTTCTGCAAAGGAAGACACAAAAGCACACTCCAAAAGATCTCTAGACAAAATATCCAAGTAGTGCATGGAAAAATGCTCAGAACTGTACACTTAGGATCATATGACACAGAAAAAGATTGTCATCAAGGACACAAAAACATGTACTCGCGGGTAGGAAATGCCAGGATTAAAACTGCACATGAAACCCTAGTTCCCTGTTTGAGGGGGGACACCAATGATGCAAAATTGCAGGTTGCTTTCTCTGAGGAGCCTGTACCACACTGCGTGGGGAACTGGTGAAGTTGAACTCTACAATTATTGATAGGTGGCCTTGTATTACCAGGTCATTGAGTGCTACAAATTTTATCCAAATTAGATGCAAACACATTTCAACAACCTCTTCAGCCAAAGCTCACAAGATGGCATTAGGATGCACTGAACTCACATGGGGGACATACTTTATTTGTGGAAGGACAGACCACATTTGACTCATGATGAAGTAATTGAAGCACAGGCAGACTGCATGATACACATTCTGCCAGAACAGAGTGTCCCTTCACTTCTTCAAGAAGCCTTTGACACAGCAAAGTATGCACCATTTCAGCACAGTACATCATGTGGCCTTGGTACTTTTACTCTTGTCCAATAATTGGATTTACCATCTCATAAAGTTGTAGATCAAATAAACAAACATGCTTATTCTTACTGTCCTGATTCCACGCCTGTTGGCACACCTTGTATCCTGCACACAAGCTGAGTCCCACACTGAATACACAAACAGTATTTCTTCCTGGTACTCTCAGTATAGTACCATACTGCAGGTCTTCACAGGACAATGAAATGACAGGTAAATTTATGGGGCCAGCTCTGAACAATCCATGTGCACTACAGCCACAAAAACACACTTATTATCTATTATCTATTACAACCTTAATAACCTCAGAACAACTCTAAGAGATTGTGGGGAAAGGATATAAACCCTGTTTTACGCATACAGGATTGAGTCTTAGAAATTAAAGGCTTTAACTCTTTCTGGCTCACGAGCCCAGCCAAAGGGAGCAATTTTTTTTCAGTCTTTCTCTGTTTACTACAACTAGCCAATCACAATTTGTTATCTTTCACAAAGTGGAATTCCTTAAGATAAAAGCATAACCCATTATCTTGCATATTTATCTAGCACAGAATGTTGATCAGCAGCACCTGTCCCTCTGATGTATTTGAGACAAGGATGCTGGTGGGGGCTGTATCACAGCTTGTGTCAACTCGTGGTCTCAGGAACAGGTTAAACCACCACACACCACGTTGCCAATTGGATTTTGTTCCTCATTTCTCTTCTGACTGCATGGCAAATAGGTGTGAGGGCATAATACAGCTTACTTCACCATAGAAGGTGCTCTCCTATTTTTCAGCTTAAAGAAATGAGGAATATCATCCAGTTTTTGCAAATGAGAAGCAGAAGTTTAACAGGTGAAATCATCTGTCTCAAATGTAGTCACAGACAAAAAGTACTCCTTTGACCTGCAAGTCTTCTGTATCTATCCTTCTGGCACTTACCAAAGGACTTCAAGATGCACCTACTCTTTCAACTGGAATAACCATTAAAAATGTCTTTGGTCATCTTTCACATCTTATCCTCGTTCCTAAGCTGAAATCAGTTTAAGAGCATTGACCCTTTCATCCTATCTTAGCCTATATATCAATTAGACCTCCCAACCTTTTTTTCATTCCAGGTTCCATGCTCTCAGCCCAAGAATGATTATTGTATTTTCATGCTTGTTCCAGCACTGGGATAAAGCCTTGCATCTCCTCCTGGACTCCCCTGTTCTCTTGGCCTAGTTTTGACTTTCCTTCTTTCTCTTTTCCCACACTGCATCGTAGGCTGCGTCCTTCTGTCTTTTGTCCTGATGGCATAAGAGTTAGTACAGAAGACCAAACGACTACCTTCTATTCTCCCACTTTCTGCAGGCTCTTCAGTCAATGGAAGCCACGTCTGATCAGCCACCCAGGCGCAGTGTTGACCTCATTATAGACTTCACAGCTTTATGCAGGTGAGTTGTCATCACAGAGCAGGTTAAAGATTCTGGCTGTGACATGACTTTCCCATTTTTGACAGCATTCTTACTCCTTCACCTTTTGATGGAGACAAATTCTTTTCTAAATCCTTCTTGTCTCAAACAACAGAGCAGAAAAACATCTCCAAGCTTTACATTTTCTTATTCCACGCTGTTTGTGGAAGCACTTTTCTCTGGATTCCCAGTGTGCCACTTTTGTTCTACAACCCAGATGCAGTCTTCTGTGTGACTTTATTTGGTTCCTTCGCAACTTGGGAACTTGGGAGATGCACGTCCAGCTCCCTGACTTTTCAGTGTAACCTTGGATAAACCACTAAATACTGTCATCATTCCATTTCCATGAATCACGTGGGTACAGTAGCAGTCTCTTTCCTCACAGGACAGTTGGTGGAGGTATTTATAAAGTAAAGCAGTGAAGTGATGATGGTGCTAAAGGGCTGGGAATGACTGGTAAAAGGAGAGCAGAGGAGTGCTTCAAACCTCATGCTGAGATGACAGAAGTGAGGCAGAGCCCAAAGGACGTGTCATGTGTGCCTATGACTAATGTGTCTGTGCCCAGTATGGTCTAAAAAATAAACTAAAGGCCACAGAAATGCAATTGGCATTTTCAGATACTTTGTTACTTGGGTATCTCTTATTCTCTTTATGTTTCTGTGACATTATCTGAAAAAAATAAAATAAAATAAAAAAGAACATTACCCCTTCATCTAAAATGCAGTGATGAACAGATGCTTTCTTTTCACTAACTGGAACTTGTGTCAGCAGCAAAAAACAGTGTTTAACTCAGATGTGCCTGTTGCAGGATTTTCCTGAAAACACTCCAAGATGAATGGACAGCCATAATGTTCTACACTTCTGGCTTCTTTTCTGTGTTTGTAACGATCTCTGCTTCAGACATCACCGCAGTTATTATTAGTGAAGTATTCCTAGCAGTGTGCCAAGTATGTTAAGCATCTTTCAGACATAAATATTCACTCAGCAAGGCCCATTCTTACATTTCCAACTTAGCTAATGGCAGAGTTGTAATAGTAAGATGAGGCCAACCACCTAGTCTTGGAACCCTTTAACATAAGGGACACTAAAAAGAAAAGCAGCGCTGCAATCCTTTGTAGCTTGAGCTCCAGACAGCCTTCCTGCAAAGCAATGCTAATGCAGAATATGATTACAATCAATTGGTCCTGTAAAAAGCTTCACTCCCCAGACGATGATTAGTGAAGCTATGTTCTGTCACACAGCTGCAGTGCTTGTACTCAGTGCCACCACCTTTGGAGCCCTCTGTGGTCCCTGCTGTCAACGGTTTACCGGGCTGGATCGGCCCGGTTCCGCGACGATTGGTGCGGGGGACCCACGGACCCACGCCCCAGGAAAGGGGAAGGGAAAAAGGAAAAGGGAAAAAGGAGATCGGCCTAGAAACAAAACAGCGGCAACGATCTGAGGAGGAAAGCTAATTTACTAAATAAGATATCAGAAAGTAAAATAACACAATATAATACAATATAATTGGAATTGAGGCTAATGAATCAAATAAAATGAGCAAGAGAGAGTGTCCGATAAACCGAAGGCCTTACGCTAACGCTGAAGGTGATACGGCAGCGAGCACCCACTGCTGAGTCGATCCCGAAGGAAAGAGAGTGTCCCGTGACCGCTGAGGGTTTTTATCTGTTCCCTCTGAGCGGAAAACACGTAAAAATACAAAGCATCGCAAAGTCCTCTGGGGAATGTAGTTCTTCTTCTCTTCTGAGGTAGGTATACCTGGAATTATCAATGATCTATGGAGCTGGAGTATCAGCTCCTCAACTCTTAATGCAATACATGATGTTATGATGTGGAATACCAGTACCAAAAATCATAAAACCATGACACCTGCCCAACCAAGTTCTTTGCTCATTTTTCCCTTCTGTGTGCCCTTAACCTCTTCCTGATGCTTGTGATGATCCTTTATCTTCAGCTCTTACAAAAATGCTTCCGGACAGATGGCTGGTCCAATGGGTCTTGATTTAATCTTCTTTCATGGGAACAGCATGTCCTTACTATGTCAGGATGAAAATGAAGTAGCCATTGCAAACATTCAAAACTTGGGGTTGTCAACTGTGTTTCTTTAAACTGGAGTGGGCTATGCAAACACATAGTTTCCTGAGCAGATGTGAAACATTTCAGAAAAGTGAATTATTATTTGAGTAATTGTTCCTAGAGGAAAATTCTAAGAGACCAATGAAAAACAAAAAGCAAGGAAACGTCAGATTTCTAATGCCAAGCAACACTGAAATATTATTTCAGAATTTCAGATCAACTCTTAGTTCCAGTGTTAGTAATATCCTTATTGTTGCAAGATTATGTCTTCCTTGAACATCAGTGCTGCAAAATTTCTATCTTAATATGTGGTAGTATTCTATTTAGAAGAAATGAAAAATCAAGAAAAAAACCTGGAAATGATGCTGTTTTCAAAACACTGAACATGCATTAGAGCCTAACAGTGTGAGTTGACAATACCTGACTATATATTGCTTTAATCAGAACTTGTCAATCCTGTGAACCACGACTGGAACAACTTTAAGCTAAACTGCTTAAATCAGTCTAAGCCTTTAGAGCAGTTTAAGATAACTAAGCCACTTAAACTCATTAGTACTAAGAGTTAAGCAACATCAGCAGAGATCCTGTATTAACGCCACTCTAACACTGCAACTTTCTCATGCATGAACGATCCCAACTTTATGAACTCCTTGAAATTTTTCTCTAAGTTGAGTGCAGCCTTGTGACCTTGCCTGGATAATCAGCTGTGATGTATTCCACAACACAAGTCAAGTGTGGAGTTGTTGGGCTTACCCATTTTTCAATACTTAAACCAAGAGTAAATTTTACCAGAGAACACAGACAACTGTTTTGCTGGTTTTGTTCACATACCTAAAAATAGGTTATTATTTCTTGATATAATTTGTCTCCACATGTATCTTAATTTTTTATGCAGGTGTGGGAGGGAGAGAATTAAAGAGCCTCTATACGTGAGGCTCCTGAGATGGCTTGAGGTTGATATGGCTGTATTACTCATGAGTGTCAAAGTGTCAGGCAGATACGTAGATCATTCCTAGAGCTCAATATTCTGCATTCTAGAAGAAAATCTCTTAAATGCTTTTACGTAAGTGAAGTAACGTTCAGGAATTTTATTCTAGTATGTCATCTGTCATCAGCAGTAACTCCATCTTCTCTTACAGAAGAAACTAACTGAGCAGCACAGGCAGAGATACCTTTGCTGCTCAGAGAAGAGAGGCATGAATCAGAACAAGAGGGAAGGAAAAAACAGAACTGGTGTCAGATATGCCAGGGTCCTGCTCTCATCCACTAGGACCTCCAGCAGCTGCCAAGAAAGGACCCTGGCCCCTGCTGAGGCAGAAACCTCTCCAACAGCCAAAGTTGTTGGGTTTTTTTTGTTTGTTTGTTTCTTTTTTTGACCAAGCAGACACTGTGGCAGCCATCATTCTGTTATCTGTGGCAGTCTGATGTCCAAGACAAAGACCTATGTTGTGCGTGCTTGCAGTAGGCCTGTCTCTGTAGCTGTTCTGGATTTGCTCATTTCAAAGACCTGCTTCTACATCTTCTAACAGAACAGGAAAAACATAAACAGAAGAGTATATGAAAAAAAAAAATCCCAAATTTTGCCTTTTTATAATGATATCTAGTTATTGTGATAAAAGGTCTGACACCTTGCCATAACTCTTGCTTTTAGCTACATATGCACTCTTCATTCACAATGTAGTACTGCTTTCATTAACACAAGCCAGAGGGGACAAGAGGAAGAAGCCCAATAACAAAGAAAATGGGAATACTTCGAAACAACTTAGTGAAGAGTCAGAAGTCCCAGAGGAGAAAGGTTAATGAGCAGAGTTCACAGGTGGATGTAGTCACCTTGACGTCATTGTTTCAGAAGTATTTTGCTCTAATCTCCATACCATTCTCATGCCATAAAGGAGGACTGAACACAGTCACAAGGTCAGTCCTGGTTTCTGAAGGAATGCAGCATTCATGGTGTTACATGAATTAAGTTCCATAAAGCTTCTAAAGTATTAAAAGCGAGAAAAGTAAAGAAAGGTAGCAACAAAATGCTACCCTAATCCTTACATAATGTTTATTATGTGTAACGGGAGCATTAGATGCTCATCAGCCTTTCACCCCATGAGATAAAGGAGAAACTGTTCAGGTGCAAGAAAGAAGAAAGCCCTGAGCACCTGGTTTGCCAGGGAATTTCAAAATGTGTTCTGAACATGAACAGAGTAGCATAGTTCAGTTGGAAGGAACCTACAGAGATCATCGAATCTAACTGCCTGACCACTTCAGGGCTAACCAGAAGTTAGAGCATGTAACTGAGGGCATGAGGAAGTAAAAGACACCTAATGAAGACAGTCAGCAAAGAAAATTTCGGCCTGAACAATACAGTTCAGGAAGGTTATAAGAAACTTATGGGGAAAAAAAAAGAGATCCTTGGAATGGAAAGAATTGTGTGACCTTAATTGTGGGTAAAAGTAGGTATCACTGCCAAGGATGAGCACAGCTGAGAGCATTTGGCACTGCATTCCTGAATAGCTTTAACAAACATAGATAGCAAAGATTAGGAAAAACAAGGTAGATTAAAAGTAGAATAAAACAAAGGTAAGTTCAGAGAACGCATTTGTTTTCTATATCTTTTTACAGGCTGTGTGATTACACCTTACGATTCCCGAAGCAGGGCAGGACTGTGTTTCTGCTTTTGGTGGAGAACAGATATAAAAAGTGGAAAGATTTAGTTTCTAGGTCATAATGCAAGCTGTCGCATATTCCTCTTTTTGCCTTTCAAAGGGTGATGACTCCAGTTTTACTAAACTCCATTTAACCATGTGTATGTGCTCTTCAGCTGGATTAAGTAAATGCAATGCCAATCAGAAGAGGTCAGTATGAAGTCCTACTTATCATCCTCTCCAGTGACTGTTTAGAAATAAACTCCTATTAAGACACTTGATACAGTCTTTATCAGTTTCCACCCAAGTTGCCATAGCTGCATAATTAAACAGGACTGGGGCATAAAATGCATTCGAATTAAAATGTTTGGGCTTTTTGCTACAATTTTTTTCACTAAATGACTCATCTATTGACCAAACCCTGCAATTACTGTAACACTTTTCATTTCCCTAGACGTGAAAACGTGGTGGATAATTGGTCACCCCAAACGTGAGTGGTGCGCTTGAGATGTTTAAAATGATGTGACATCTTCTATACGGATGCAGTAGGGTTTGGGTATTTCTTTACATTTTTCCAGTGACTATACATATGTGATGGTTCTTTGTATTTCTTGTCTTTTTCATTCTCTCCCAAAACATTTATATTCCTCTTCAAACTTCTTGTTCTAAAAGAAATCCTGATGTGTTATAATGAATTAATCAATATTGAACCATTGCACTCAGAAAACAAGGTTTATATTTTATCTTAGTGCACATCCACCTTTAGATGTTTGATGCCTACTGAGGCTTTAACTTACTATCTTAATTAAGGAGAACTGTTCCTAGTTCCTAGCTAGGTTCACAGCCAGGTTATTCTACAGGAACCACAAGTGAGGTGAAATTCTATGCTAACAAGGTAAAATTGTTTACTTTAAAGTGGGCTGTGCTTTCATGAGCATGAGAGGCTGATTGCTAACAAAGCTTGGAAGCCTGCATAGGAAAGTAAAGCCTGCTGTGGATCACAAACGGGGAGATTCAGCAAAGAGCAGTGCTCAGATTTCACTGCCATCTAGACTAGTCTTTGAGACACTAGAAGAAGAGCAGAATAAATCCTCTTCCCTCAGTGCCTGCCCAGGGAAAGATTCATTTCTGGTGCAATGTTCCTCTGTACCTGGGTATATACAGATGATTTAAAAGACATTCTACATAGAGTATGGCACAGGATTTTGCTTGCATAGTACGCATGTCCCCAGCAATAAGTGATAGTGGCCAGCAGGGTCGTTTTGAAGTGTCATAGCCTGACTCTGGTCATAGAATCACAGAATCATAGAATATCCTGTGCCGGAAGGGACCCATAAGGACCATAGAGCCCAACTCTTGACTCTACACAGGACCGCACAAAAAATAAAACCCTGTGTTGCAGAGTGGTGTCCAAATGTTCCTTGAACTCCAGCAGCTTGGGCAGCCTGTTCCAGGGCCTACAGCACCTGCTGGTGAACAGCCTTTTCCTAACTCCCACCCTGACCTCCTCTGGCACAGTTTTATACCATTTCCTCAAGTTCTATTGACTCTCGGAGAACTCTTCATCTGTGGTGGTTTACTGATGGAATCTCACCTTGCCAACTCCGAAATCAAAACTATACATGCAGCAATTCAGGAGACAACTTCACCCATACATTAGAACTGACATGTTCCTACATCTCTTTAAGGGAAAGCTTCTTCAGTGAGATTGTGTTTTCTTGACTCAAGGATTATGAAGTATGTGCATTTGGTTTAGTGGCCTCTGAGGATTTCTGCAAGGACATAAGGTAACTGCAGGATTCCTTCTATGCTCTGTCCTTCAGGAAACCTGGGACACCTCAAATGCTTGTGGGAAATGCTGAGAACCACCAGTGTACAGGCTTCATTCTCCTTGTGACTTCTGCATCTCTCAGGTGTGTCTGCTGCATCACTAGCACTGCTGCCAGCAGCAAGCTGCTAGGCACCACCACATTCGCTTCAGCATTCACTGTTTTTCTCTCCAGCAAAACAGCGCATCCCATCTGCATATCAGATAATCTATCACTGCCTCTGGCTTTTTAACTAACTCACAGAGACACTCCTTTATGTGCTACTGCCCAGGTTTACCCATGACTCCTGAAAACACACTGCTCTCTTTGTTCTAAACAAGTTTTTGAACTATGGTATGTTTATCCTGAAAGACAATGGAAGACAAAGAACCAACAGCACCTACCATCAGACTCAGTTTTTCAGTTTCCTGCAGCTTACAGTTAAAACAAACTCCCACAGACTTCCACCCATGTCCTGCCAGCATAAGGCCATCCTTTTTCAGAGTAATCTTACAGTAATGGCAAGAAGAGATTTGTTAGGAAAAAAACCTAGGCTGGGATTTTCTTCCTTGAATAATTAGGTAATTTGCAATAGCATTCTCTGTGGTGCTTATTAAAATGCCATGACTCAGACATAGCTGTGAGAATGCTAAAGACCTGATTTGTTTTTCTGTTTGTAGCACCGATTTGCATGCTTTGGATTTGCTCTTGGCAGGATCATAACAATTAAGAGTCTTTATCTTCACCACTTACCTCTGGCCAGGTTCACCTTTTCATTACATTTTGCTATCCAGTGAAATAGAAAAACTTTAAGTCGAAGCATAGTATTCTGAAATCAGCAAGGAAAGGACACTGGATTTTCTGCCTTTAGCTAAGTTACATCAAAGTTTTGACCTTGTATTCAGGATAGTACCGTAAACAAATGGGTGGGCACCTGCATGTTCTTAGCACACAGCTGCTTTAAGTATATTTTGAGCCTCAATGTGACATTGTGCTGACTAGCTTGTAAGACACTGGATTACTTGAATCAGCACTCACTTGCAGATTCAGAACCTGAGACCTGATCCTTAAAGGCACTGTTTAGTTAATGAAAACACGTTTTGATTTTTAAAATTGACACAACTTTTCTTTGTATCAAAGAATGCATTTTATCTTAGATGATGTATTAGGTCAATTGTTTGGGCACATTTGAGACTGAAAGAGTAACATGTTCTAACTACAATAATATGAGGGCTGCTCCAAAACTAATGCCTTCTATTTTATTATTATGTTGGCTTAGGACATCAGAGACAGATGTTGGTGGTATGGCAGTAGAGGTTGAACCTTCACACTAATATTCCCTTACATGTTGTTGCCATGTGACAGATAGCAGAGGGGTGAGTCTGACAAAATGGCATCTGACATGGGAGTGCTTTTGAAGCAAAGAGGTGTCACTGAATTCCTCCATGTGGAAAAAATGACCTTCATGGACCTTCACTGACACTTTCCAAACATTTATGGAGACCGTACAGTGGAAGTGAGCCCATTGAGGCATTAGTTGGTATGTTTCAGTGGTGGTGACAGCAACAGTGGGACTCCTCTGCGGGTACGGATTTTGATGAGCACAGCATGCTGGTTCTTGTTCATCACTGGTGAAAATGCACAGCTAATGGTGATTACTATACTGAAAAAATGGTGTTTTGTAGCTGAGGATTTGCTCTATCAAATAGTGCAAGTCTGCTCTTCATAGCTGTTGTAGTTTTCATGGAACTAAACAGGAGGCATTACTTTTGGAGCAACCTACATATAAAACTGCAAATGCTTTGCATGGAGGAATAAAAAAAAACAACCAAAATTCAGCCACACCTAGAAAAAGTATCTCACTAGCTCTAACAGCTTAACTCCTTTTTTTTTTTCCATTAGAAAAGATTGTGATTCTGCTCTGCCATATGTGCAGAGAGAAAACAAAGTGATTCTCGCTGACTTGCAGTATTGCAAGTAGAGGAGAACATCATATCATAAAACCATGACAGAACTTTTCACTATCTAGGTGTCAGAAAAGCACTGCAATACCATTAAGCTTTATGAAAGATAATTTGGTAACATTTCAAGGAGTATGGGATGAGTGTTTCCTTCTCTTTCTCTACTAGTTTCATGCAGTTTCTCTGCCTTAAGGTCAAGCTGCCCTGTCATGGTAACGATCCTGCTGCCTTTCTTCATCTTCTGCAGTCACCTGCTGTGACAACCATATATCAACTGCTGAACCACCTTGTGTGTTAATATAGTTACTGGGGTCTAAAGTGACAAGGAAAATTCTGGGCCAGCTCCACTGGACGCTGCTGACACTGCTTCCCAGTTTGAGCACCAGTGTCTCACTGTGTACCACACTGCCAGCCAGCTGAGGTACATTTCCCAGCCCAAACTCACAGAAACCTTGTATCCAGAACCATGCAGAACTGGAGAGAGGAGCCCTCAGGTGTCATCTGAAAGCCTGGGCCCCTTCACCCCTTCTCCAGAACCACCCATCCACAACTGAAGGTCTGTTCTCCCTAGTCACTCTCTTGGACACTTCCAAGGAGATCTGGGTTGCCTCTGTACTTGTACACCCCTGGAAAGCTCCTCTGGGGAATCCTGGCAGCCAAGAAGGACTCGTGGGCTTGCCCCTAGCCTGGCACTCATCTCTTCTGCTCCTTTTGTAAGATCAAGGTAATCACACATAAAACTACAGAAAGAGCATTAGCTACAAGACTTTGACCTGTCATTTGCATGAATAAGGGCTTCCCTTCCCCTAGCCACAGATCATGGCTCAGGTATCAACCTGCTGTTAGAAAGTGATTATGATTGATTCCTGCAATTGCTCCGTATCAGAAGCGGGTAAGTAAATGTTTACCAAACACTGGTACTTTGGAGTTTGCACAATATTATTAGGTAGATCAGCATAATAAAACACTTAGGGATCCTTTGATCTAAAGGCTGAACATGTATTTCAGACCTGCAATGCCCACAGTACCACAATATCTGCTTATGTTCACAGATCCTCATTGCCATGCACAGTGCACTCTTCCTGGCCTTCCCTTCATCTCTGCTAGGTCAAGCTTATGAGAATTCAGCATAACCTGCCCTGGCCTCACACACTGCCACAATCTATTGGTAAACAAAAAGGCCAAAAATTTCTTGCTTTAGTAAACGATCAGCTTTTTAGAACAACAGCATTCCTAGCAACACCACACACAGTACAGACTTAGAAGGATTTTTCATGTACTTTCATCGAGGTGGATTGTACTTGTCCTCAGAAGGGAACGTCAATATAGGCTATGATATGACACATTACCAGGCATATTGCCTGTGAACCAGGTTGGACCTGCTGTTACCAGAAATGACTAATTGTACTAACTGGATAGCTATTTCTCAGGACTAGTTTATAGTTAGGGAGAGTACTCAGACTGTAGCCTTTCAAATCTCTGAATATACTGTAACTTAATCACTTGGCAGCACTTGGAAAAAAATAAAAATCTGAGAATGCCACCTTAATGAGTTCTTACTAGCAATACAAATATTTGGCCTTCTGGACAAAAGACTATTATAGGTTAAATGATATTTGGATAGCATCATGTGGCTGATTAAAAATGGAATAAACTGCTAATGCAGTGAAGAATGCATCTGTTTACAGGCCTGAGTCAACTTCTAAAACAAGAGTTGAAGAAAAAAAAATCTGAAAAGTTTTCTTATTTTATATGCTGTTGTGGAGAATTGGCACATATATATTAGGCATTTTTCCCTTTGGAAAAAATGAAAGGAAAATGAGACAATAAAAGTGGAAGATATCTTACTTTAAAGACAGGAATGATCATTAAGGTTATTTTTGTTGGTGGTTTTTTTGTTTGTTTGTTTTTGTCATTGTATTTTTTGAATTGTAGTTCTAGTCTGTAAAACTGTTAAGTAAAAATACTACTAACTTAACAGAACTGCTGCCATGGAAATAGTTCTCACTTCAGTGAAACACAGTGGGCTCCCCCATCCCTTCTGCCCTTGCTTGCATTTATTCAGCAGCATGAAGGCAATGTACTCAATTTCCCTCCTTCCCTGGGCATCATCATTACCATGTTTGCCTTCCAGATTAGCCATTCCTGTTGAGGCAAATCAAAACCCGTAGGGAAAGGCACCAAGGAGGCAGGATTTGACTTGCAGAGCCTTTAACAAGGTTTGTGTAGAAGACTCGATTTTGATCCACCAGGGATTTTAGAGAACTGTGGGTCTGTCAACTTTTTCTTTAAAGACACATTTCTACACAGGCTTCAGTGACAGAGGCCTGTGCTGTTGAGCTCCCAGAACAATATCCCAGGAACGAGTCTGTCACAAAGCTCCTATTGGTGCAAGGTGAAAGACTGAGAACTCTGGTGTAAAGGAAAGCTCTGCTTACCTGCAAGATTAGGCTTGGTGCAGTGAGGAGAAGTTCCCTGTGTATTCCTGCTGAGAAGTAGTATCAAGCAACACAAGAAAAGGAGGTGGTGTGGAGCACTCACAACCATCCTCCAGTTCTCTGGTTTATCTGGTTTTCATTTCTTTCACAATCCAGGTCACATCTTCTGCTTCAGTCTGCACAGATATGACCAAGGTAAATTTAAAAAGGCCCAAAAAGCCACAGAAAAAGGCAAACTATCTGAGGATTTATTGTCAGTACCAGCTTAAATAGAAGGTTGATGTTGTGGTACTGTGGAATGACTGGTGCCTCATTTAAAACTGGCCTATGTCCATCTCTATCAGCCAGCATTTCCTCCTTGGGAATAGTCCCACCACCTGTGTGTTGTGGAGTAAACATCTCCTGTGTCACTCTGTCTTTCAGTGTCTTATTCATAAATCAAGTACCTTGCCTACTAATGTTACTGTAAAGAAAAATTCTTCAAGCAGGTAACATACCTTAGGTGCAAGAAAACCTGACCTGAAGAGCAGTCATTACTCATAGGGCCTCTGGTGTCATTTTATGTTATACTCTTTCCATATCACATGCTGTATGTTATTCCCACCCTTCTGCTCTCCCAACTGACAGCAGGTTACCTGTGTAGTGACTTTTTCCCCCCTTGCAAGTGGATAAGTACCTAGTGTACAACAGAGTAGGTGTTCTGGAAAACTGCCACAGGGATCAAGGGAAACATCCAAGATTTTAGATGCCAACCTGAACATCAGAGAGAATCCATCTCTCTTGATAGCAGAATTAGGCCAGAAATACAACAATAGATCTATCCCATGGGATTTTGTTACGTCAGCTTCTGTTTGAGGCCAGAGCTATCTGAAAATTTGGAAGAGAATGTTAAAAGAAATTTTGGTGCTCAAAGATTAAAAAAAGGAGGAGAAGAAAGGAGAAGGAAGAGGAAAGAGGAATGAAAAAAAAGGAAAAGAAAGGGGGAGAGGAAGGAGAGGGAGAGAGAGATGAAAACAATGGGAGGGGGAAAGAAAAGGGAAGAGAAGACAGAAAAAGAAGAAAAAAGAAGCAAAAGGAAAAGAAAAATGAAAAGAACAAGGAAAAAGAAAAAAAAGCAGAAAAAGAAAGAAAGAAAAAAAAGGAAAAAGAGAATTGAGGATTGATTTGTTCATGCCCAAGAGCTGGTAAGACTCAGTGATCACCACAAGCACTTCCTACTGCCCTAGCAATCCTTCTCCTTGCTGCCCTGCATCACATACTGTCCCCTGAAGAAATGATGGGCACAAAGTTGTTGTGAAATACTATGAAATCAGAATGGTAAGAATTTGTACTCCCCATGTCCTTATTCTGCATCAATAGGATTACACTCACTACAGGAAGATGAGACATAAATCTCTAGCCTTCACACAGAAGATTCCTGCTGGCAGATCTGATGCTGCCATTGCCAAACTCATCTAGTGAAATCTGTGTGATTTCAGGGTATTATTTTAAAGAAATGCAGGATTGACCCTGGACATACTCATCTTCGACATTAGTGGGAATCCCCTATCTGGGTTCCGCTGTTCCAGAGTGACTTGAAATGCCAGGCAGAAAACAAAGCAGGGAGATGCTTTGATTGCCCTTCATTTATTTAGCCATATCATAGTATAAACAGACCTGAAACCTGAGAAAGCAAATGTTTAGAACACACCTTATGCTTTGGGAATGTTTACAAATTGCCAGCCCTTTACAAAAAGGATAAGCAGGAATTAGAAAAGAAAAATCCCTTGAAGATATTTCCTGTTTTCTGCTAAGCATGTGAGGGGAGAAGGAAGACTCGATCAATCTGGATCAGTTCCAGATGCAAACTATCACCTCCGTATGTGGCTCTGCTTTTGGTGAAGCTTCTGTGTTTGCCATACCAGAGCCATGGACAGCAGCAGCAAGCAAAACCAAAAGGTTTTCAACTGCAGATTATACAGAACAAAACAAGGCTTGGCAGCTCGTTTGCAGCACCCAGCCCTGAGCAGTGCCTGTGGGGTGCCAGGGGAGGAGGATTCACCAAAATGGCTTGGTAGCATAGTCCTGCAATCACAGCTGGTAACAGAGCTGACCACTTCCCTGCCTTTAGTCAGCTTTTTTAAGGAAAAAAACCAGCGTTCACACAAAATCTATTTTGCGCTGGTCTGCAAAACAGACTGCTCTTCACTCATCAGCATGGTATTTACATGTGGTTCTTATTTCAGTATGCTTTCCTCATGCTTATGGTGCTGTAAGTTTGGCTCCATGTGATGGCAGGAATTTCCAAACAGAGGCTGCTAGGGTTCTCCCTTCAACACGCTGCAGGATTTGCTAGTCCAGGATGCATTAGCTCCTGTGACATCTAACATCTTGCCTGGGGCAGCAGACAATGTCTGCTTCTTGAGAGGCAAACTCAAGAATGCCATAAACAGTGCATTACTGCCAGTGAGAAAAGTCCCATACTCCTAAACAAAATAAATATCCAGTGCCATCAAACTCTTCTTTTCTCCTTTGTGCTTCACCTATGCTTCCCTAGTCATGATGGTTTTCCTCTTCAAATCTCATGGCCACTCTGCCTAACAGGATCTACCCAACATCTTGCCCTTGCATAGCACGTGCTCATGACTCCATAACAAACTGCAGCCAGAAGCTAGGCACATTCATCCACCCTGGAGAGCAAGCAGGTGAGGAAATGGATACTCCCAATGCCTTACAACACAAAGAGGGTTGCAGTGTTGCAGGCCCTTCCAAACAAGTGAATATTGCCATTTGAGAAGGTGATGTGGAGCAAGTCAGTTAGATCCATCAATAGCGCAATGCTCTGAAGGAGACAGAAATGTTTTGATGGCTTGCACAGTGGTGTAATGGACTACACAGACATATAATTCTTGAATTTCTAGACCAACCTAAGCACTTAGATGTGTATTGAAGTTAGTCACAGTTGTTCAAGTCCTGTCCCACTGGAATCATGTCATTCAGCAATTTTTGCTGCATTTCATTACTACTGAGCTATTTTCCTTCTGGTTTAACTACATACAGTATTTATGAAGTGGGCCCAAAAAATACCTAGTATGTGCAAAGCAAAGGTTATGAACAACCAAGGAAGAGGGTTTGGCTACATCAATGCCTTCAGAAGTAGGATCCATAGGCCACTACACTTCAGGTTCTTAATCATAATTAAAAACAGCAGTATCTGTGCTGCTACTTTACTGTCCCAGCAAACTGATGAATGCTATGGGGCTAAAGGACCAAAAGGCAAATTGGGTGTCCCATCTGCTCACACATTTTTCCACTTCTGTTGGGCTGTTGTGATGTACCTACCAGCTGGTGCAGCTGACTCTGACTGCCCTCTAGTGCAGGGATCAAATTTGCTGAAGAATTTAAGATGGATAGCTACAAATGGAAGAGACAACTGGAGCTGAAAGAAAAGTTAGCTCTTACACAAGCGTGACTATGGTTGGCAAGGAGCACCCAAAGTCATATTCTAGGTGCTATGCTGGCTATAATATGGAGACCGTTGAAATGTATTAACAGTGCTCAGCAACCAGTTATTCTGCTGCCCCAAAGAGAAACTGTCATGCAAATCACATGTAAATGAGTGAATATAGTATAAACCTAAGCATCACATGGTAACTCTACATTTTAGGAGTGACAGAAATGGCAGTTAAGAGAACACCTGGCTAGTTCAGTCTGTCTCACATGTCGGGGTTGACTAATGAACCGAGTCACAGAACTTCTCATCTTACGGGAGGTTTTAGAAGTCCTTTTCCATTAAATAAATAAAAGTTAAAATATATATATATATATATATAATTCTGCACTATGAAATCCACAAAAGCCCAAGGAAAGTGTTCCTTTGTGGAATCACTCAGGACAATTCTAAGTAACCTTGATTTTTTATAGCTTTAGGCTTTAGAGGCATTATTAAGACAAAAAGCAGAACAACCTGATCGTAAGAGTCAACAATTACCCGCAATTAGATACAGCAAGATAAAATTACATTACTGAAGAAAAAAGATCTACTTACAGTGGTTCCAAATAAGCATCTAAACTATTCATCTTTCTGTACAGCTGTGTATTCCAGCTAGACTTTTTATTGTGAGATAAGTGAATCTGAATGAGCTGTGTCAGAATGACAACATTCTTGGGATCCATTTGATAGTTTCCTTTTGAAAAGAGGCATTATAATGAGATTAATTTAATAACATAAAATATTCAGAAGAATGGTAATGGACTACAGAGCCTTTTATCTTTCATAGTCTTTTATGGTGATCAGTTCACATAAGATTCATTTACTCTATGATGGCCTTTCCTCGAAGAGAGGCCAGTCACTGAGGAAAATACAAGAGATTGTTTAAATTTGTCCTATCATCCATAATAGTTAGAACTTATTTCAAAAACACAGTGATAATGAAACATCATTAGACAGTCAGTGGCATTAAGTGCTTTGGCTCTGTGGCTGCATTAGGCTCACATGAGGTGTATTAATAGTCCTTAGTTGCCTTTAGGTCCCCATTATGTACTGACATGCATGTGTACCTACACAGATCTGAAAGCCTACTGCCCATACTCTCACCTTAGCTATATCCCTGTGAAACTTCTCATTCTCTGGAGATTTATCAAGCCCAAACTAATGAATTATCTGTAAACATTGCTACCTCATGCCCATCCTTCTTCCCAGCTCTTCTGAAACACAAATGAGACACAGCATGCTTTTGCTTAAAAATCAACCCAAGGCACTGTGGCCAAAAGCTATTTTAATTTTTCAACATGTAATTAGAAGTCTGTTTAGAGCAAGTTGACATTCTCATCCAATTATCTGTACAAAACCACATCAGTAAAACCTGTAGGGATGAATTCAAGGATAGAGGCTGCCACATGGAAATTGTCTTACGGCCAGAGCTTGAACACATTGGTAGAATTTGTTACCACTTCTGCACCTATTCTGTGACTAATCAGAAGCTTTTAGTTTCAAGGGCACATTCTAACCTGAAATAAATGCTCCATAACAGCTCCTTCTGCCCACCTGAATAACTGATTTTTTACGAGAGTACTGTTTGTGCTAGTCTCACTGGCCTATCTTTTGCAGAGCCTCCACCAACTACAGTCAGGCTTCAGCAGCAGACCTAGGAAGAGAAACACTGTTTTGTATGCTTTTGGCTCTGAGCATTATACAGCCAGATTTTCAAGATAACAACAACAGCATCTGAATAATGCGATTTCCCAGTAGTAAAGACATGCTGGATCCTCAGCTGGCTGAAAAAGGCTGGGGACACAGAAGCATACACACAGTGTGGAGGTAGATGCTTACCACTGGAGCTGCTGACTTGAGGCTCTGACTGACAGCACAGAAATTAGGGGAAATTTTAAGCAGTTGTGCCTTAAAATGAATCTCCTACCAAACCTTGGTCAGGTTAAACCCTTGCAGAATCAGACAGAAAGATCGTCAATTAGCACTGCCTATTTCCAGACTAATTGGCATATATCCTCAGTTCCCTTGGGAGGAGAGTGTGCACCTTGCACCCTTGCACTTATTCTCTCCTCAGGAGATATTCTCAGCATATACCTGCTGCTGCTGCCACGACTCCTGCCATTGAGAAACAGAAGTCATTACAGACCTCCTGAACTTTTTGTTCCCATAAATGCATGGTCATATAACAGCATAACAAATATAGAAGTTGTATAACAATTTGGTGTATTTGACAACAGCTGGTGGAGAACAGGCAACTGAAAGGACAAACCACCAAAATACTGCCTCTCAGACAAAAGAGAGGGCCTGCTGTAAATGGAGTTGGAAGAGGTCAGCTTGCACAGCCGAGAACATTCTGCGGTGTAACTTTGTCCAGAGTTTCTCTTAAATCTTCCTCCAACATTGTGTTCCAACACTATCTTGTGGGGACACTTTCTAGGAAATACGCATACATTTAATGTTAAAAGATAGCTATGTCTAGCTTCAAATCAGAGTCATAGGAAAAGTTCCAGTTGGTTTCAGCAGTAAGCTGACATTCTCTGTGTAACATAACTGTGGCTGAAAGCTGTGCATGCAGATACTCCACACTGGTTGCACATGGACAGCATATCATACCAATCACAGAATGCAGCAATAACTTCCCTGCTATTAAATCATCCAGAGCTAATAACTAGGAACATGGAGATAAGCACAACATGTGCTACCTTCACAAAGGTCTACAGGAGCTCTGTGAGGTAGTGGATACCATCCTCACTCCTCTGTGCCCTGTTGAAAACTCCAGCCCAGGGATGCCAGTCTGATACAGTTTACTCAGGACCAGGCATTGCTCTGCCAAAGCTGGTCTGGCACTATTACTGTGAAAGCAAAGGAATAAGAATTATCTGCTGTCATACTTACATGCTTTTATGTAGCAGTAAATAGAGGAAAAGCTTGAAGCAAGCAAAGTGAAAAGCAAGCAAGCTGGCTGCAATTTACTTCAGCATGAGAGCTGGAAGAGGTCTGGTAGTCTTGCTAGCAACTGAGTTCTTTCCCCAGCTCACCTGCAGTAACATCTGCATGAAGCTAGTGAGAAGAGATGTAAGCAAAGGGAGGCTTCAGGAAACAGTCTACTACTATTACTATTTACAAATGTAAATAGAACAAGACACAAGCACTTTTCAATCACAATTACTGTTCTACTGTGTTGTGCAAGATAAATACTTCTGTCCTCCCATTTATGTACCATCATAATATTATTTGAGACCTAGTACACGAGACAGTGTTCAGTTTGGTTTTCCACGGCATTACTAACCCCCCCCAACAGGGCTTGTCAGACAGCAGGATGTGACAGACTATAAATCTGGCAATTTAACACAGTACTGTTATTCTGCCTTTTGCTTTAGATGTATACTCATTAATTCTAACAGGAACACGTAAACAAAACTCAGAGGTGAGTTCTGTAATATGACTGCATAAAAAAATTAACTTATACCACTGATTAATGAGCAGCTTTTCCTTACAAGACGAGTTCCATGCATCCTATCAACAAATACCTCCCAGCCAACATATCTGTATTTAAGAATTTAGTACATAATTGCATTCTCTTAACAGTGTTCTCGCTCTCCCATGTTTTAATTGAATGATGTTTAACACAGAACATTATGACTTTAAAGATGTCTCAGTCATGCTGCAGTCACAGTACAAGCACACTGTGATGTTGAATGGCACAGTCATAAACTTTCCCAATTCCTCCTCTGGGCAAATAACTATGCTGCTGAAATCTGTGCTACATTGTTGTCCTGAAACTGTCCTGGAGTTCCATGTCCTTCAATATCTTGTAACTAAAAATGGAACTCTCAGCTCACTCCCAAGAGGTCACTAATTAAAATAGGTATTTTTAGACTTTAGGTAAACTCAGATACACTGCAAGTGATACTATAAATACTTTTGTGACTTTATTTTCTGATACATTTAGTCCCTAGAAAAGGGACAGAAAATTTATCTTCACTGTATTGACAGTCCAACTTATGAAAATATATAGTGGGCATAAAACAGAAAGGAAAAAAAAAGAGCAATCATTCAATGACTTAAGTAGTTAGTAGTCAACTACATTAATGTGTTAAGGCAGAAACAAATGACGATTGCAAGGCAGGAAATGAGGAGTTGGATTCACTGCATCCCCAGCTCCAACTAGATTCTAACGATAAGTTTATTTTCCTACTGTCTTTATCTTTCCAACAAAGAAGCATTCTTTGCTATTTCAGTTAAGGTTAGAAGAGGATTCAGGGAAGAAGAGAAGAAAGTAGCTCTGCTTTCATAAAATTCCTAAAGGCTCAAAGTGAGAAACATGTTCCCAAGTCCACACTTTTAGTTTCCTACAGCAGAACATGGGAGGGGGCAGAGACATCAGGAGCAATCTTCTGTCTGGTTCCGAGCAACACTTTTGCACCACTTCTTCACCATGTCCTGATGATATATTGACCGTGCAAGACATAGGAGGCACACCTGACTAACCCTCTGGCTTGAGCAGGAAACTGAAAGGACTGAGGCTACAAAAATTGCAAAAAGCCATGATTTATAAAACACAGTTTTTAAGACTTGTAATTAGTCATTGAGCCATAAAACTCACCTCAGTACTCATAACCACTTGAACACAGATCATCTTGTCTCTTTAGTCATCTAGTAAGATAGATATCTTCACTATGAAGATAAGAAGAAAGAAACAAAGAACCTGAAAGAAAGCTGTTAAGTTGTGGGATGGTTTCAGAAGTCCATCAAACTTGAGCTCATATTCTGTTGCTTACAGAATTGCACATTATGAATGTTGCATATAAATTTTCATTTTCTTTTTCTAAGTGAACCACAAAAATGCAGGTAGCATTTCCTTTACAATTGTAGTGGAAAGTCTTCTGGTCAGTGTATTACATGAACAAAACACACTGCACTGCCTGCTTAAGTTAACGGCTCACATGGCATTCTTGATGCTGATACATACAATTTCATAAGACTTCCCAAAAAGAAAAGTTACAGCTGTTAAATGAGTTTTACAGATAGGGAATTTTAAAGAATGGAGAGACTAACATCTCACAACAGCAAAGAACAGACTGAAGATCTCTGAATTCTGGACTAATATTTCAATTGTCCTATCTTCCTTCTTTTTTCATCTCTAATTCAAGCTGTTAAACACCCACTGTTGTGGCACAGAGAAACCCAAAAATGTATTAAGATTTTGATCTGCATACTTTTGCTGTTCTACTCTCCTAAATTTCTCAGAAATCAGAGTAAGCTTGAGTAAGAAGGGGCCACGGGAAAGCACAGTCTTTGACACTGGAATTCATTTTCTACAATGGATCCTGTTTTTATGCACTGCAAACAGTATATTCTGTACTCAGTGCTCCATGAAGATTGACCTGCTCTCTAAAGACAGAAGATGCAGTGAAAAGAAATATGGATCCATTAGAAAGCCCTTAACAGTGATTCTAAGCTATTGTATTTTGCAGGTGGGGTAGGTGCTTTTATTGGGATGGATATATAAATATTTCACATGATAAGCTGCTTGTTTTGTGGACTTCCATTTTCCTAGTGCAAACAAGAGAGGTGCTCTTAGCTTTAACAATTATAGCAGCTGTTCAGAAGGCTTTAAGCACTCCACAGGATCAAGTCTTGTCATCCACCCATTACTAAAAAGAAACTGAAGCACAGGTGTTACTGTCAAACACAGCTCACCTGTGAGAGAATTCAGCTACATTCCCTTTCTAGTATGTATGTTTCTGAGTTACACAGACCACTGTTATTCACTATAACTCTAGCATCATCTGTAATTAATGCCTTCTGTAGTCACATTAACACAAAATATCATTTTAAGTTGATAGCATTACTGTAAACCAACTTCGCTAAAGTAATTCAGGCTTAAGGAAAATAAAAATCTAGTGAACATTTAGCGACTTTATGTAACTGTGAGTTTTACTACAGTGGTTAAACAACACTGAAACTCTGTTCATCTGCTAACCAGACAAGGAAACTGGCACTCAGTGAAAGCTCAAAAGCCAAAAAATTCAGAAAACCAGCAGCTGTGGCAGCTGACTTACGTATGTGGAGACCTCGATTATATACACTCATAAAGCTGAATTTAGTTACTCAGCAAGACACTCACCTGATTTCCCCTACTCTCTGCACAGACATCAAGGGGGTCGTATTCTCTCCAGGCCAGATAACTCTGATAACTATTTGTAGGAGATATTCTCCTACAATGATTGCACGTGGAAGTCTGTCATTGTTGCTGCTACCTAGAACAATGTTTTCTGAATTATATTTGGAATTAGACAAATAAAGACAAATCAGGCTAACCTAGGACTTCACTGCTAGGCCACTTTCACCAGAGCTCAGCCCAAGCCAAAGCTCCTACCCTCATGAAATTGGCTAATATATAGGAATATACAGAAAGTTATATACCTGTTGAAAGTAAACAGATACATTCATATAAAATTTGTTTTAGTTCAGAAGACCTGAAAAAATTCAGAAACAGCTCATGCTTCCACAGTAAGCCTAGGATCTCAATCAAAAATGCAAAAAAGCTTTTCTCGGTAATTTTCAACCTAATGAGATCCATTTTTATTAATTAACTAAGTTACTATATACATAGTTGCCAATCCTGAATTCCACAGCCATAGGACTGGATAAATTAGGAAATCCCTCTTCCAGGCCAAATTCCTCCAGCTCCTTGTAACTAAGCAGATAAGGGGAAGGCTCAAGAAGGTACAGAATCAATTTACTAATTTCAAATCTAGTCTTAGGATAGAAAAGATATACACCATCTCCTAATGACTGTAACACAAGCTTCTAGAGTGGTTTGGTATGACCCACATACTCTGTGTCAGTAATTCTGAGCCAATCCTGCTAAGGCCTTTCAGGCAGTAGTGTATCATTTATTTTTTTTTTAACAAACAGAAATGGTTTTATTGGCATAATTCACTTCTATAAAAATATAATATTAATTCACAGTAAAGGCGAGCACAGAGCTTTAACTCAATCAGGATATTTAAAGCAACTGCAACTTCTCTGTGTAGACAAATCTCAGAATTCAAAACCTCTGAGATTGATCTGTCACAGTTCTTGAGATTTGGTCTGTCACAGTATTGGAGAGCTTCCCAAAACTCACTGTTCTGAAATATTGCCCCAGTACACACAATTTTTTCCAGCAGTCCCGCTTCATAAAAGGAGGCAGCAGTTCCACCCAGGAGCCAACAGCCTTCAAAGTCTACAGCCTTTTGCTTCTCTTTCATAAAGCTGACCTTGAAATGTACTTGCAGCTATTCTTTCTCTCACCCTCTGTGATTTCTCTGAAGGGCTTACTCTGCCTGTCTGCTTGACGTTCCTGAGTCATTATCTGTGTCTTAATATCCATCTCTGAGTATCTCATGTGCAAGCTAAAGGACAGAACTAAAAACCTTCACTCTTAATAACATTTCTTAGAAGAAAAAAAAAAGATTCCAAACTGTGCCTTGTCATTGCTCTCTTACAGCCTTTTATTGTCTCTGTGGTAAGCAGCAGGAATGGATCAGACTAGGTTTCAAAGACCTGACTGCCTGTGGATGATGCTAATCTCCCCTCAGCAGAGAGAGAACAATATTAATTTGCAATGCTTTCTGTGATTTTGGAACAGGCAGTCAATTAATCCAGTCCTAGTGGCTCAAAACCGCTCTCACATGTTTTGATTCTTTAACCCAAGCCTAATAATGACACTTCTACTGCCTCCATCTGCTGAGCAATTGTCCCACAGCCTCAGGGAGGAGCTTGACTGGGACAAATGCTGAAATCAGGTGGGCAATAAAAGGGTTGGGATGAGCTCGAGAGCATCTGCTCCCTCTTGCTCTTTGTTAACTATGGGGCAGATGTGTGAGCTCCAGCTGCCTCTGTCTACAGTGACCAGATCTGCACTCACTGCCATGTTCTTTGACTTTTACGCTGGGACTGAATTTATTCATCCTCTATGCTTTATTGCTACAAGCTGACAGCAAGGACCACGAGGAAACTTGAAAATAAGCAAATCCAAAGACAAAACAAACAAACAAACAAAAAACACCTTTGTGCATCCCTCCCAAAAGTTACAGGAAATATTTAGGGATAAAAAAAATACATTTTCCTATTGACTACTGGTATAAGCTTAACAAAGTCTCTTATTTTTTCTCTCTCTCTTTTATAGCTGCTATGTCATACTAGTGTATATGTGAAATGAAGAACATACTCATGCAGTTTTGCCAGGCCTAGAGTTGAAAAGAGGACTGAATGTGATGTATACGGTTTTACAGCTTGTCCTATCCAAAAGATCCTGGCTAAGGAAGGAGGAATCCTCTATGAGCAAAAGGAAAAAGGAAGGCCAGTCCCAACAGAAGTGTGAGGACAGAGATACTCAGATCACCAGATCTTCAGATCACCAGAGACAGGTTAACAAAGGTGCTGCCTGAAATATTGAATCAAGCTCCTGAAAGCCTTCTCATTTTCCTCTTTCTTCAGAGAGGTAATCACTGGGCAGAGGCATTTTTCTAAAAACAATGCCTAGACTCTTTAGGCTTCATGATCCATTTGCACACCAGAACCAAGAATATTATCATCTGGATGGGGGACACAGGAAACAGTGGTGTTTTACAAAGAAACTAAAACATGAGAAGGGGTAGAAGATACACAATGGAGGACAGAGTGATAGGGATTTCCTACAACAGTCCCACTGTTCCTTGAGTGTTGCAACAGCTTCTATAAATGCTCTGCAAAAATGTCACACAGAGCACTACTGTGTCAGTCTCTGAGGATAGCACTGGCTGATTGTCCACTGGGAATTTTTACTTTAGTCAACAAATCACATTCGAGGATACACGTACCATCTTTGGTAATAGGATGAAGGGCCCATGTAAAAACCAAGAAATCTAACAGCTGCAGAACTCCTGACTGAGGGCATGGCACAAATTACTGAGGAGTTTAATTTCGCATGTAAATGGAAATTATGCTCTTAGATCACTTGAGTTGGAAAGTTTCATAGTGGGCCAGCTGCAAAGCTCACAGTCATGGATTTTTGGCCCATCTGCGTCTCAGCTCACAAGGTATGTCTTGCTGCCCTGTACAAAGGATTTGCTTGTGACCTCACATTCAAATGATGATCGCATGCTCATTGTGCTGTCTACTTCTATGGAATTCATCCTGTTTTACCACAGGGAAGATAATTTGGCTTCTTGAGATGCATGTGAGAAAACTGTTAACCCAGAGAAGGTGCTACAATGCCTTGTCACCTGCATCTCCTCCACCTGACACACAAACCCTCAAACCATGGAGGGGAACATCTGCCAAAGATCTTCCACTTTGCCTTACATTCCATAGTGAAACCCCAGGTGTGTTGTTTACATTGCCAAATTAACAGAAATACTCATCAGAAATGATCTTGGCAATGTCTAATATGCCTTTTAGAGGCCTATATTTTTTCCACTGCTGTAATTCTTCAAAAAATTAATGCTTTGTTTTGACTTGACTAAGGGTTGAGGTGGGTGGGTGGTCTGAAATCCATATGGGCCGTTTTAATTACCTTAGTCACGCCAGCAGTTACAAGTTAACACAGCATCTTCTCTGTTTTTTCCTGTTAATAATGAGAAAACCTTAAATTAAAAAAAAAAAAAAAATTCTCTAGTTTAGTTACAAACTGTTAACCCATGTTTCAATTCGTAGAGATCCACAGTTTATAAGGTGTTTGCTGCCTGGTGACTGGTTTCCCTGACTAAGTTAACAACAAAACTTTAAAAAGAGCTCAGCATGTTGTATTTAGTTATTCTCTCACTGATTTTAAATAACACTTATTTACTCCACTTTTCTGTGGTCTTACTTGTTCATTATCATTAGGGTGAGTCACACTTGTCAGTACTTGGATGAGAGACATAAAAGAAGCCCTTGCTTAAGGGTTGAACATGCTATCACGAAGTCTTCCCAGAATCATAAAATATCCCAAATTGGAGGGGGCTATGAGGATCAAGTGCAGCTCCTGGCTCCACACAGGACCACCCCAAAGCCAAACCCTATGTCTTGAAAGCATTGTCCAAATACACCTTAAACTCCTGCAGCCTGGGGCCCTGCCCACTGCCCTGGGCAATCTGTTCCATGTCCACCGCCCTGTGGTGCAGCCCCTGTCCCTAACCCCCAGCTGCCCCTCCCCTGACACAGCTCCATGCCGTTCCCTCGGGCCCTCTGGCTGTCACACAGAGCAGAGCTCAGCGCTGCCCTCCACTCCCTGTGAGAGATGCAGCCACCATGAGGGATCCCCTCAGCTCATCTGCCCTGTGCTGAGCACACCACAGGACCTCAGCCGCTCTTCATACACCTTGCCCTACAGACCCTTCCCCATACTCAGAGCCTTCTTTGGACACTGTCTAATAGCTTTATGTCCTTACATTGTGACACCCAAAGCTGCCCCCAGTGTGGGAGATGAGGCTGCACAGTGCAGAACAGAACAGGACAAGCCCCCTCCCCCTCCCTCATCCTCCCTCACCCGGTGGCAGTGCTGGGCCTGGTGCACCCCAGGGTACAGATGGCCCTTTGGGCTGCCAGGGCACGCTGCTGGCTCACATTCAACTTGCTGCCAACCACAACCCAGATCCTTTCCACAGTGCTGCTCTCTAGCCTCAGGTCCCCCAGTCTGTTACAAAAGTTGAGGGTTGCTCCATCCCAGATGCAGAATCCAGCACTTGCTCCAGTTAACCTTCATGCAGTTGGTGATTGTCCAGACCTCTAATTTATCAAAATCTCTCTGCAAGGCCTAAACAGAGCCAACAGCTCTTTAGGATCATCCACAAACTTATTTAGTGTTCCTTCAAGTTCTTGTATTCACTTATGACAACACTGAAGACAGCTGGCCCTAAAATGGATCCCAGGGGTACCCTATCAGTGACTAGCTGCCAGCCTGTTGTAACCCCATTTACTATAACACTTAGACTTCTGAAGATGATCTCTGATGCCTTGTAAAAAAAGCAACAGACGAAATCTTTAGAGGTGCCTTTTCTAAAGGGTTACTATTGGAAATTATGTAACTCAATCAAAATTCCTACTATGTTCTCTCTCCCTGACTGTCCTAGCAGCATCTGCTTGACAAATGGATGTCCTGCATTTCTTGAACTGATTAACTGTATATGGTATCACACAGTACCCAACAGCTGCTGTTCAACCAGTTACAGCTGAGCAGTTCTTATTTTTTTGTGTGTGCATGCGCAACCTTGGAATCCCTACATATTTGCAGTTCTGAAGGGGGTTTCCTGTCCCACAGGGTGAATCGCTTCCTTTTGATTACTGAAATCAAACTTCTGCCAGGCATGTAGCATTTTAAGACTCCAGGACTGCACAAACCAAACTTGGAAGTGCTTGAAAATAAAATACTATTTACTTGGGTGCAGTACAGCCACATTCATGTAGATCCACTGCCAAAGAGAGTATTGTCGTGATATACAGTTTTTGCAGATACAAGGAATTGAGAAAAAGAAGTGTTCACCTTTCTCTTATTTGCGGGACATAATCAATTCTAGCTTTCAAGAACTTCACCTCTACACCACTGCTGCCAGTTTCTTTACTTCTCTATTTACTGAAGCTTCTGTAATTCCTCCAGGTGCCTGCAAGTTCAGACCACCCTTTTCTTCTTTATGGTAGCAGCCCCTAGAGCCAACAGGAGGACTGCCCTCAGGCTTCTGGCAGGTTGCAGGCAGGTGAGTAGCCACAGGCTGGCTGCTCCTGGGGACTTGGTGGGACTGCTGGTTTGTCTGGGAGGTGTGATATGAAACTCAAGCACCAAGCATAATTTCCTTTCTGGTTGTCATCTGGCTGCAGGGGTTCCTAAATGCTGTCTAGATTCACAAACTCCGTATATTAGGCACAGTGTTTAGAGCTGGGACTCAACCTATGTACAAGGTTGTTTGATGTTCTGCAATTTTCCTTCTGTAATCTCTCTGTGGTGTAGCTTGTACTGGACAGTGGGGTGCTTTGAGAGAGAAGGCTCTTGAGGGTTATTAACGAATTATGTTGTGGTAAAAGCAACAGTAAACAGAAGTTGCTTATTTAATCATGGAAGTAATTCTAGGGTCTGATTAGTTTTGCTACTGCAGCCAAAGATTAAACTAAAGAATGCATAGTTGGGGTTGGGCATTGTGACTTTTCTGGCAGGTCAAGTGAGATGCCTAGATGTGTGGGGCAACAGTGTGCAAAAATAAGAGGAAAAGGTGACTGCCAAGCTGGGCAGAGCAATTTCTACTGCACTGTGAAGCATACCACAGTGTTATAAAGCTTGTTTAAATGAAGGAGGTTCGCCTATAAAAATGCCTTTAAAAAGAATAGACATGCATTCTAGGTGCTTTCTGCTCTGACAACTTCACAATCTCGTCTTTATGCAGATATCCTCAGGCTAAGAAGCCCACAGTTTCACTTTCATTAACAAGTTACTTCTGTAAAGTTTTGCACTTCTTTTAGCCACTCTGTTCCAAACTGAACAACTTCTGGGTAGAAAATACGTGGAAAAAGAAGTTAATCAGAAAGTTTGTATTGCACTTTCCTTGCCTGAGCTATCTTCAAATCCTTATATACCACAGAACTGCAGAAAATACATTACACAAACATATTTCCAGTAATATAAATAAAGCTGAGAATAACTGTCACATCTAGCTCTTGAGGGATACTGGACAGGCAAAGGGTAAAATCAGGAAGTTTAATCTTAGGAAAGCCAAATTCCAGCTCTTCAGGCAGTAATCCAACAAAACCCCCTGAGAATCCATCCTCAAGGACAAGGGGTTAGAGCAGAGTCAGCAGATCTTTAAGTAAGTTCTATATCCCCAGACAGAGGTATTCAGGAAAGGAGGGCAAGATAATGGCATGGTTGAACCAGGGCCTTCTGGTCAAACTGGAGAGCAAGAAGAAAATGCAGAGGCAGTGGAAGCAGGGATAGGGACCCTGAGAGGAGTGTAGGGGTGCTGCTGGGCTATGTAGGGATGGGGTCAGGAAGGTCAAAGCCCACATGGAACTGGACTTGGCAAGGGGCACAAAGAAGAATAAGAAAGGGTTCTGCAGGAACAACAGCTGGAAAGTCCAGGAGGGCATACTCCCCTAGTGAACAATACAGGCAGGCTGGTAACAACAGACAAGAAGTCAGAGGTACTCAACAACTTTTTTTACCTCTGTCTTCACTGGCAACTGCTTTACACACAGCCCTCCAGCAGATGGTTCAGAAGGTGGGAACTGGGGGAGTGATGCTCTTCCTGCTGTAAACGAAGATCAGGTTTGTGATCACCTGAGGAACCTGAACATCAATAAATCTATGGGTGCCAATTAGATGCATCCAAAAGTCCTGAGGGAACTGGCTGATGCAGTCACCAAGCCACTCTCGATGGTGGTCATGGTGGTCAGGTGAAGTCCCTGGCAACAGGAAAAATGGCATTTTTAAGAAGGGTGGAAAGGATGAACCAGGGAACTATCAACCTGGCAGCCTCATCTCTGTGCATGGGGAATATCATGGAGCAGATCCTCCTGGCAGCTATGCTAAGGTACATGGAAGACAGGGAGGTGATATGGGATAACCAGCATGGTTTCACCAAGGGCAGGTCCTGCCTGATGAAACCGGCTGTTTTTTATGGTTGTATAACTGCATCAGTGGTCAAGAAAAGGGATATGCGTCCTGCCTCTGTCTCCCACCTGATTAGCATATGCTTTCTGTCTTAAAATTAAGCGGCTCCCATTTTTCAGGCATCTCCCTGTATGATTGCTGATGCTTTATAGATCATGTCTGAAACAGCTATTCCTTTGCTGGAATCATCACCCTTACAAATACTGTTAGGCATCTGGCATTTCTTTGGACTTTCAAATCATAGGACATAAGACCTTTCCCATGAGGATTATGTATTTTGACTTAACTTGTCTCATCAGGTCTATGCCAGCAGAACTGAGGGCACATCTTGACATCCTGGATGAGTTATCCAAAGTAGGTTAACTATCTGCCTTCACTTACAATGCAGCACCTGACAGTGAATGCTTAGTATCTGATGCTTATCCATTTGACATTGTGGTTGGTATTTGTGGCTCAGACCAAGGAGTTCAATGTTCAAGAGACTTTAATAGCATTTACTGCATTAAAACACAACAGGAGAATAGGATCAGCAAGAAGTTGTCAGGATCAGTGCAGTGTCCATGCATGCCCAAGGCTCCACTATGTTCCTACTCAGGGGTGTCATAATAGCATCTAAAGACTTGTCCACAGAAGGGATGACTGGGCTAGGTGACATACATACAAACACACCATGGAGGATAGCTGGGCACAAAACAAGTTACCCACAGGAAAGCAGGATACATTATCTTTCCCAGTTCAAAGATGAGAACTGAAACAGTAATTGTGATGTGTCAAGGTCACTCAAGAATTGAGAAATAGTGATGAGAACAGAAATTTCTGTTTTTCTGAGTCACAGCTCAGTGCCTCAGTCACAAGACCATCCTTCATCTCTCACTCTCGCCCCAAGGGAAAAACATGTCACTCCTATTTGCTTAACTAGCAGCAGTCCTATCTACAGGCTGTCCATCTTCCTAAGTGCACACACACAGTACCAGCAATCTGAAGCAACAGCGACACATGAGAACTCACCTCCCTGCTGGAGGCACATGACATAGCTGATGTGCATTAGAAAGGCCGCCTGATTCATACGGCACCATCAGAGTTCATGCCTCATGATATCGACGGAGACAAGAATTCTCAGCCCGATCCCCCTCAGATTAGGTTTCTGAACGTTTCCTTTATGGCATGTGGAGAGAATCTGAAGGAGAGTTCAACAGCACAGATTTTCCTGGCAAGAGGATGGACCTTTGAAGCTCTCAAGTGGTCCCAGAATAAACTTCATGACTTGGGAATGAACACTATGTGCTGACAGCATCTTTAAAGGCAGTCATCAGGGCAGCCTTTATTGTGCCCACTGCTGTGCTGTGATCCCATCAGATTTTCTGGAAAGAATGCAAAGAGCTGGGTGGGATGCCTTTGTGGGTGTGCCCAGTGGTGGGGACATCAGCTAAAGAATTAATGGGGGACACTCACCCTTGAGAGGCAGCTGCAGATTCAGGCCTTCTGGTGGAGTAATCCTGCTGTTTTCAGTGCTTCAAGATGTGTTCCTCTTGGGAACCCAGAATGTGGACATGGGGAATGGAGGGGTGTGGAAATCACTGGGGAACAACAGAGGAGAGGATTCTTTGTGGAAGATAGCCAAGGACTGAAGTGAGAAGAGGGCACTGGTCAGGTAGATGGTTTGGGATGTGTGCTGGGTACAAGCAGTGTGGAGCATAAAGAAGGGTTATTCTGATGAGAGCAAATGTGGGGGCAAAATCCCAGCACTGTTGAAATCCAAGACAGAGAAGGACTTAGCAGGCTTTAGGGGAGTCTGGGTTTGGCTTTGGAGATCTACCGTGCTTCTGTGCCTACAGAATCTCTGCTTATGTTCTGAGCATAGTGAATGTGACATTTAATTTAAACCAATGTGTCAGAGCAAGGTGCATTACTTCACACTGAGTGATGAACTCAAGGTGGCATTATGCTAGCCATTTGCTTTTCCATTGCTGGCTAAAATTCATTAAGGTATTTTGCAGGAGGCAGTCGTCATGTTAAGCACAAAATGACACTTGGTCCCTTAAAAAAAAAATTATGAGAATTTCATCCACTCCTTTTGTTTTTTCACGTCAAACATAAATTTGACACCATATTCACAGCATTCTGCCACGTCCTTCAATCCACCTAGAACTGTTTTTGAGAAAAACCTCTGCTAGCTATTATGTGAAAACTTCCAGTTACATTATGCACCCCATATTCAAAATCTGTGAAATCCTGGGGGAGTTCTTGAGTTCAGACAGAAAAGCTGAACAAGCAAAGCTTTCTCAGATCTTCCTTGTGCCCCTGTGAACTATTCCTGAAATATCTTGAAACAGAGCTTTTTGCATGCCTGAGAACAGGCACCAACCTGTTCTAGACCAAGTTTCACAATCCACATTTCTACTATAATGGAAGTTTGGCTTCACAGTCCTACCAGGTTCTGGGTCGTGGAAGTGCAGCAGAAGCAACAGCAGGAACCAGTGTCTGCTTATGATGATGTTCCTGGGCTCAGGACATTTTCTGACAATGGGAGGGCAGAAGCAGCCATAGGGCATGATGATCTTTCTTCAACATGGAGCCCCACTCCTTTCCTGGCCTTGCCCAGTTGGATCTTCAAGTTTAAGACCATTTTTCTTTCCAACGGAGGTAACAGGAGTAAAGGTGTTATTGCTGTCTTACTAATACCTGCCCCCAGTTTCAGGAATTGCCAGTAATTGCCATCAAAGCCACAGGCAAAAAGCTGTTGACAGATGAGCCAGGTAGGTTCTGTAATTGACAAGAGAGAAATTCCTGGGGTCTCCCCACTGAGAGAAGCTTTCACATCCTTGCAGATTCTCCCACCTGCTGGAAAGTGGTGTAGGAGACTATGACAGACGAGTTGAATTTGTATGAACTACATACAAACACATACAGATGTTGTAGCTGTCTGCCAACACGCCCTTCCGCAGAACAACCTCTGCTGGAGTTCAGTTCACTGTTTGTTCCTTTACATTTCCTTATGCTGTATCCCCATACTGCAAGGCAATACATTGCCACATCACCACACAGACACAAAGCCTATGATGACAGTCCTCTGAGCCAGTGAACTCCCAGAGCAACTTTAAAGCAATTTTAATCACAGTTCTGAGTGGGAGTGGTGGGAAACCAGCAGCTGGAAATCACCATTGGAGAAGTGGATGTGACAAGTAGGCAGCCTAATGAGGGAAGCCACGCAGGACTACATACGCAATGGAAAGAAGATCACATCATGGGTTCATTGTTTTTGACCTGTTGGTCTCAGAATATTTTGATAATAGCAGGATGTGATGCCTCAGGGGAAAGGGGATGAGCCAATATCCTTCATTTGGCTAATCACAAACTGGAGCTTTGAAGGGGAAGAAGAATACCCCTGAACAAAGCAGGAGGCTTTGAGTGAAGCTTTGCAAAGTAGAAGCTCATGCACAGTGAGCTTCCCTTCAACTACTTGCCCAACAAAGAAGACTGAAAATTCTCTAGAGGGTAAGACTGAGGTGTGGTGTTGGGGATGGTGAGATATGAGCCCCAGTCTTCACTATAGTGTGTGAGCTTCTTAGCTGGGAGAGAGGATGGGGAAGAGAGAATGGGAAAGATCTTTGTCAGAGAGTCTGTGATATGGAACAGGCAGAAAGCTGATCTACAGAGTTGAAATGAGGGAAATCAGAGCTGTGTTCCTTAGCAATTCAGTTGTTATGAAAGGAACACAACAGCTCACTGCTTTTCCTTCAAAATCAACTGAAAATCAGGATAAAATTTTGTGTTTCTTAGATTTTTCCCTCTTTACATAAAGAAAATATAGTTTACCTTCTCTTTTTGTTGTTTGCAAGCAGGAATGTGTGTTCAATTTCAGAGTGTATTTTCACAGAATTTTCTAGAAAATCTTTAATGTCTTACCAAGTACCTCTGTTCTTTGGATAAGAAGTTCATAAGCACTGAATTGAAATACCCAGCTTTATGTCTCCTGATTCTCTTTCTATTTGGTAACAGAGAAGGGAGAGCACATATAAACCTCTGGCCAGTGCAGCAGTCTCTAAAGGGACATCAACCTCTGGCATAGTCAGAGCAAAACCTTAACTCCTTTTAATAACATTTTCTCTGGATCCTTTTTAACCTGCAGGATAAGGGTCAGCTGGGTAAAATGTTAGCTTAAGTCACCTTGTCCTGCATACTTTTCTCTGAGAAATATTAACTTGATTCATCTGAAAATCTGATCCATTATGATTAATCATTTCTCAGACACTTGTGGCACTAACTGCATTTATACATAACTAAGTCATTTTCCTTGTACATGACTGCTACAATTGCACCAAAATTTACATCCATACAAATGGGACAGAGACAGGAAGATGGTGAAAGGCAAGATTCTCTGCAGGTGTCTGTCTTTTCAGATATCATGCTCACCATGGATGCTTTTGAAACTGCCTGACTGAAAACACGCATATGATGAGAAAGGTCTTCACCCTCATCACAACTTAAAGCACAATAGTTACAGCACTTCACAAAAAATTTCCCAACTCAAAACACCAGCCACTCACAAGCCTGCTTACCCCAAGGGCTGCAGTAGTATAGACAGACTGCATATAAATTTTGTTTCTGGAGACAGAATAATTATAGTAGAGTGTAAAAGATATGTAATTTGTTGTTTCTCTAAGCTGAAGCACATGCAGAGTTGAGCCACAGCTCACTCTGCCTGTTGAAACATACCCACACATGAGATTCCTTGCATTATACTCATAGATTCCCCCAGAATAGCCACTTCAGATCATTTCAACAGCCTTGCATAGCAACTGCAGTATCTGCTGCCTTTGCTTTCTTCTCTGTCAACTCTTTTTCTCTTCCTTGCATTATACTGACAGGTGTGTGTGGCCCACTAGCTCATGTGACATCACAACAGGTTTCTGTCCTACTTTGGGATGCCTAGTCATCAAAGATCTTCCTCAGGGCATCACAGATGATGCTCACCAGCTGTGCCTGGCATGGGAGGTCACTACAGAGAGAGAGCTGCAGTGTTGCAGAGCAAACACAGGATAAAAAAAGGACACCTGGGAACTCACTGCATGGTTTCTACCCTTGGCAAGCAAGATCTGGCAAGTCTGCTGTGTTAGCATCTATCTACTGCATAACCCAAGACTCCCACAAAGCCACGTTTCATACTGGTAGCAGCACTTTACCCTGGCCACAGCAACAATAACTCAACTTTATTACATTCCTCCTTCCCACCTCTGTGCTCTTGTTTTGTCTATTTACATCCATGAGAGTGACAGATGGATGGAGCAAATCAAGAACCAAGCAACACCAAAGAACAGTGGCTTGCCACAGGCAACCTGAGCTGCGTGCTTCAGCTGCAAGGAGAAGAGATGAGGGAGCTTGAGAAACAGACTGAAGTGGAAGGGAAAAATCAAACAAGGGAGAAAGGGTAGAAGAGATGCCAGCATTGTGGTTAGGCAGGGATTTGGAAGATAATCTGTTCTACATCGAACTTCTTGAACAGCTTTAGGCACATCACTTGGTCAGCTTTAACCTAAGTTCCTCTTCTGTCGAAAGTTGCTGTGAGAGGAACTGTCACAAAATGCAAAGGGGAGCAGAAAAACAGAATGACAGACACCTTCTAGGTGGTAAAACCAGGCCAAATAATATCCAGAAAAAGGATGGCTTTCACCTGAACAGCCTCAATAAAGTCACAGCTCACAGGGAAAGCAGACAAAAACACAGTTTAGGAGAGTCAGGGCTGCTTCTGCCTGCCCCCACAACTGGTCTGTATGTTTAAGAAGCTCTTTCAGCTCTTCTTTTGTCATCAGCATCATAGGGCTGCAACCCCAGCTGGCAAACGTGGAGTCATCTTGTGTTCCTCAATACTAGATAAGAGCCTCCCGCTGTATTTAGCATTTGTCTTTCCTTGCTGCCACTCTCCCCAGAAAGGTTTTCCCAGTGGATCACCAATTTGCACCCTAAACTGTACTGGTGTGGCTGAAAGACTAAAGTTTAGGCAAAGTGGTGAATGATGCTCCCAAACTGATTTATCATCAGGCAAATATAGCTCTAGAAAATTTTGGTTGATGGAGTATAGCCAAGGCACTAAGTATCTTTATCATTAGAGTGAATTCCTCTTGAATCAAGCTGGGCTCCTTCCCTTGCTTCCCCAATTAAGGACTGTTCCCAAATCTAATTGCTCTGATGGCTAGAAGCTTTCTTCTAATTTCCAGGCTAAATTCCTTCATGGTCAGTTTATATCCATTTGATCTTCAGATAAACTCAACCTGAGACCTTAATGATTACCCTTTCTTCCAGTCTTCATACTCTGATACATTTATAGAGAAGAAATGCAACCCTTCTCTTCCTTCATTTTGCTGGCTGAAAAAGCCACTCTCTCCTCATCTCTCCACCTAGGCTAGGAGCATCCCTGTGCCTGGTATCATCTGCAAGGTCTTTTCTTCACATTTTCCCATGAGAATACATATTTCTGGTAAGTAGGTGACAAGAAGTGCACACCTTTCTAAGTTCAGATGTCTCCTGAGCACAGTATAAGCTATTCAGTCCTCTCTCTCCCAGTACATTGTAGGGTACTCTGTCTTTTCACAATTGTAACACATCGGAGCGTACAGCCATTCTGTGATGGCAGTATTACCTATTGTTTGTGCAGACTTTTGTGCCTCTCTGGCATTGCCAACTGTTGAGCTACTACAGCGTGTTGTTATGGAAGCTGACACATTTCTGCATATCAAAGCTAATGCACCAGCAGAGACAGTTTCTGATTTCCATTCTTGTATTCTGATCCTTTCCTTCTCCATACAGCCTACCTCTGCCTCCCCATCAGCCAGCTATTTTATCTGCCTTCTAACTTTTTAATAACTTCTGTTTTAATTATTAATTTTGCATATGGCACTGTGTCAAAAACTTTATTGTACTTTGGTAAGATAACATCAATATCATTTTCCCTGGCCAAAAATTTATCAGAGAAAGATATAAAATTATTTTGGCACAATCTACCTACAACAAGCTAATAATTCATTGGATATCACTGTTGCTCATTTGCTTCCATATTTTTTCATTATTCATTCCCAGGAGTTGGCTCTAATGCTGCATGCACTGAGGAGGTCAGAAAAGTGGGTTTGCATTTCCCTAGATTACACTTTTCTTAGAGATAACAGAAGTGGTGCATCTGTTATTCTGCAGTCAGACAGTGCCACCACCAACTTGATAGATTAATTAAAAATCCGCCCTAGAAGAGTTGCCATTTCATATGCCAGCTATCTCAATATTCTGAGATATTCTGGTCCCTGTGACTGGAGCTGATAGAGATGCTTACATTCTGGTTTCATCTCAATCACAGTCATTTCCTTTTCTATACGCACAGCATTTGTTCACTGTCCTTGGGCCTCACCTACAATCTCCTCATTACTTGCCCCAGACACGAGTAGATCCTCCCCATGTCATGTCACAAAGGAATTGGCTGTCTTTTCTTTTCCCTTCCTTCTGAAGGTCTGTCTCAGGTTGCCCTTTGATCCCTTTTAATTAATTTTTACCAATTTAGCTCCTTCCATGCCAGCAGCTACAGCAGTGAACTGGTACGTACTTCTGGTGGACCTGTGCCTTCTGTGCTTACATCACTCTCAATGTACCATTGTCAAAGATCACTTTGGAACTAGTACAAAAGAGATGTCACAAAGGCTTGCATGGGTTTAACAGTAGTCACATTTTAGACTACTTAAAATTAAACTTGTGCAATCTCGTGTGTGAAGATGTGCCCTAAATCCTTCACGGAGATTTAAATGAAGGCACTTCATGCCCACAGCCCAGTAGCTCTGGGTCAGGGAGAAAGAAGCATTTTCTCTCCTCGCCTGTTCTACACGTTCACTTATTTTGTAGATTGTCTCTTTTGTATTTTTAGAAGTGGATGTTGCTAAGGCAACCAAACTAGCTGAACATTTTGTTTCCCTAAGAACAATACATGTTTAAATATTCAGGCAATTTTCCATTGTTCGGCAGGAATGGTGAGATCAGTCAGATTATCCAGACCAGATGAGGGAGGTTTAGGTTGGCTTTCCCTTATATTTAAAAGCCTTCAGTGTGCTGACAGCCATCCAACAGCCCCGTCCAAGGGGGGAAAACACACAGCAGACACACAGAAAATCCTCCATAAATGGGATAAATGTTTAGTTTTATTCCCTTTTGTTACATTCCCTACAATAAATCAAAGCACTTATGTCCTTCCAGGTAGATAAACTACGCTCACTCCTGTGTTGAGGCTCGTACAAAGCCTGCTTACACTCTGAAAACAAAGCATCAAATAACATCATTGTATATGTCAAAAAGGGAAAACAAACAAACAAAAAAGTCTATCTGATTTGTCACACCTTTCCCTCTTGTTCAGCCCATGGCTTTCAGGTACATGCTTCAAGCATCTGAAAAGGATTTGGAGTATTTCTGCAGGGCTGGTATAGCCAGACTGGGAGTGGTAATGGTAATGACTTTCACCCACCTGCCTGAAGCCCACCAGCTTGATTTCCTAGCTGTCTTTGCACAGGAGAACACTCAGGATGGCATGCATAACCCATCCCACTGACCTGTGATGGCAGGCACTGCAACCTAGCAAGTGTCTTGGAGCAGAGTGTTAACATTCAGAACAGCTCATGTCCATGCCCTGAAAGACAGCCAGCACCATGCACAGAAATGGGGGCACCTGGAAGCCTGTTACTGATTTTGATATGAACATTTCTAGGATGACCACTATGTGTGCTTAGCTTCACTTTCTCCACTCGTATTATGAGATGAGTAAAGCAATACAAACAAAAATAAAATATGTTTATGGCTAAAAAATGAATTTCAAAGAAGTGCCAATTACCATTAGAATTCTGGAAAGAGAAGTAGAGGAAAGAAACGTGATGGCAAAAGCCATGGAAGCATAGACAGCACAGCACAGCACAGCTGAGAAGGAGATGTCCTCTCAGAGCTGACGTGTACTGTGTGAGCAGAAAGCTGCCTGATACTAAGGGATGAAGGTGCAGGGGGAAGTCATGATAGGGAAACAAGGCAGGAATATGGGACTGAAGCAATCACTGTCAGCACTGGTAGAGATGCTGTGCAATGGAGTACGCCCTCCTCCCTGGAATGACACACGGTACACACCTGACTTACTGGTATCACTATGGGTTGGAGCAATTTATCCTTTCCAACACATCTAGCTCCTGAAACATGCCACTCTCTCTTCTTTCTAATTACCTTTTCTGGAGACATGAATACACCATTAACAGTGAATGGCAAGTAACCAGTTTGAAAAAAGAGCTTCAGAAACCTCTTTGCTTGTCGTTACTTGACAGCTTTCTGTGGGAATACAAGAAAGACTATTCAGAGCAGAAGCTGTGGAGCAAGATAAACGGCATGAGAAGGCAAGGCTGAGAACCAAGGACACCTCCAGAAGAAGAGAAAAACAAAGTAAGCTGTGTGATGATGGCCCTGATTGAAGGAAGAATGCATGACTTGGAACCACTCATGACCCTGACTTGATAAGTGCCTACATGCATGGTTAAGGAGAGTTTGCGGAATGTTTTGCTAACATGTAAAGGCGGGTGGGAAAAAAGAAAACTTGTGAATGTATGTAAGGGATGTTAGAACTCGTAATAAATGATTTGGATCGTTTGCATCTGAGTCTGTGCTCAGATGCTGCAGCTTTCTGTGTGTATTTCTGCTCTTTACTGTTTTTATCTTTTTAAAAGTGAAACTCATCACCCAGAGCATTTATATATTTTATCCTAAAAACTTATCACTGCAAAGAGGGTTGTGCTGTTCAAAGAGCAATAACAATGTTATCTAGTCTTATCTAGTCCAGGTCCAAGCATCTCAAACAGTATGAAAAGTCTCCTAGGATTGCCAAAGATCCTAGGCTGAAATGGCAGTGTCAGTGAGGAGAATTCATTTTCAGGAAACCATCTGGTTCATGGGATGTTGGACAGCTAGACAAAATTCGAAGCAGAAAAGTCAGTGAATCATAGGTTTGTCTGCCATAGCCATATGAGCCATGGAAGAACCACATGAGCCATAAAAGTCCTAGCCCCAACACAACTCATCTGTTTGGTTCTTCTCCGTCCCA